>CM066032.1:1482163616-1484563616 GCA_033557465.1 Ichthyophis bannanicus
CACCAAACATAGAACAAGGGATCACAATTTAGAAATATGAAGACAATAATTAAGTGGCTGGGGAAACCAAAGGCTGAACTTGGAATTGCACAAAAACACTGGAAAAATTAAAATTATAAAATAATTGCTCCCTTTTACTAAAGCAAAATGGCAAAGACATTAACGATGCACCATTCCCAAAGCTGACAATAATCCAATCAATAAATTCAAAATAGAGAAACAAGACCGACAGAAAAAGGCTACATGGCCTATCTAGTCTGTCCTTCAATAATCAACAAATACAACATTTCCCATTTTTTTCCTTTAGAGATCCCTCAGGGTTTGTCCCATGCCTTCTTTGAATTCACAGATACTGTTCCTCATCTCTACCATATCACACTGGAAGAACTCTTCCATGGAATCCACCACTCTTATCCATAAAGAAACTATTTTCTGCATATCACTCGGCAATCTATCCCCCTTCCACCCTCATTCGCCATGTCCCCCTCATCCGAGTTTGCCTTTCAATTGAAAAGAGGCTCTCCTCCTGTGCATTTATGCCACCAAAGGCATTTAAAACGTCTTTATTCTATATCATCAATCTATCCCGCCTGTTCCTCTAAGGTGTACATATGACAGGACACTCACTCCTGGTTTCCTACCATTGATTTAGAAGAAAGACCTACTTAACCATTTTAAGTAGCAAACTCTCTGTACAGACTCCAGACTGTTTAATATCCTTTTTGAAGGTGCGGTCCTACCAGAATTTGCAGCACAATACACCAAATGAAGTTGCACCAAAGAATATACAGAGGCACTAACACCGCCCTGTTTTTCTAGTGGTCATTCCTCTCCCTAGGCACCCAAGCATCCTTCTAGCTGTTGCCATTGCCTTTTCTACTGTTTAGATACTTTAAGATCCATCAGAACACAATCACGTCTAGGTCCCGCTCTTTGTTATTGGACAAAAGTACTTCACCCTCTATACTATATTGCTCTCTTGGATTGCTGCAGCCAAAATGCATGGCCTTGCATTTTTTAACATTAAAACTCAGCTTCCAAATTCTAGACCATTTTCAAGCTTAGCTAGATCCCTTCTCATGTTATCTATACCTGCCTGGGTTTCTACTCTAATTGCAGATTTTGGTATCATCCGCAGAGTGCAAACCAGTTAACCTGACAGCCCTTTTCCGGCCCATATCACTAACAAAGATGTTAAAGAAGAATTTGACCAAGGACAGATCCCTGGGGCACACCATTGGTAACCTCCTTCTCCTCATAGTGAGCTCCATTTACCTGTCCCCTTTGTCACCACTCCCACTCAAACTAATTTCTAACCCAAGCAGTAACTTTAGGGTCCATCCGTACGGTGGCCTTTCAGTTTGTTTTATAAGTTGCCTGTGAGGAACGGCTTGTCAAAGGCTTTATTGAAATCTAAATTACCACCACATCTAGTCTTTCCATTGGTCCAACTCCCTGGTCACCCCGTCAAAGACATCAATTTGGATTTGTCTTGACAAGACCTGCCTATGGTGAATCCATGCTGCCCCTGATCATGTAATCCACTAGGCTCGAGAAAACCCACTATTTTCTCTTTCAGCAGTGCTTACATAATTTAAATCACCACGAAGTTTCAACTAACTGGCCTGTAGTTTTCAACCACATCCTTACTTTCACTTTTGTGTAAAGGGACCACATGTGCCTCTCTCCAGTCCTTTGGCACCACTCCAGACTCCAACAAGGCATTGAAAAGGTCAATCAGTGGAGCTGCTTAGAACGTCCCCAAATTCCCTCAGTATTCTAGGGTGTATCCCATCTGGTCCCATTGCTTTGTCTACTTAAGTTTAGCTAGTTTCTCAGGAACACAGTCTTCTGAAAATTGGTCAAGATGCCCTCGCTTCTGTTCCTGTTTGTAGATGTTTTCTGAGGTCCTGCTCCTGTTTCTTCATCTGTGAACACAGAACAGAATATTTGTCAAGTAATTCCACTTTATCCTTCATCAGCTTCTACATATTCCTCCCTTTACTTGATTCTGACAATACCACTTTTGCCCTTCCTCATCTCACTAACATACTTGGAAAATGTCTTATCTCACCATTTAACTGCATTGGCTATTTCCTCCTATTTTTGAATCTTTGCTTTCCTCACTACTTTGCTAGCTTCTCTAAGTTTTTCCAAATATAGATGCCTGTCTTTGTCTCTCCGTGATCTCTTGTATTTTATGAAGGCCTCTCTCTTTTTCTTCACTTTTTTCAGCTATTTCTTCTTTCGAAAAATCATAGCTGTCACGTTTTCCTTTTACCTTTAGTTACGAAATTAAAAAAAAGGTAGGTTGCCCTTAAAATATCCCCGTTCAGTTTTGCCCACTGTTTTTCAACAACCCCCACCTGCATCCCATCCCGCTAAAGACTCCCTGAGGAAATGGACCATCTTGGGTAAAGGTTAGTTTTCCTAAAGTCTAAGACCCTTGCTTTTGAATGGATTTTTAACAGTCCTAGTCCTAATACTGAACCACACCATCTGGTGATCATTGGATGCAAAATGATTTCCCATTATAACATCAGAACACTTTCACCGTTGGTAAGCACCAAGCCCAATATGGCCCCTTCACGTGTGGGTTCTGTTACTAGTTGCCAGAATAAGTCTCCCTGAAGAGAGTCCAGGATATCCTTACTTCGAGATGATACTACAGCAGGAATGTGCCAATCAACATCTGGCATATTGAAATCCCCTATCAGTAGCACTTCCCCTTTCCTAGAAATGCTGTGCATGTCTTCAATTAACTCTACGTCCACCTCTTCCTCCTGTGAGGGAGGTGTGTATATTTCACCAATGCAAATAAATTTATCTTTCCCTCTTTCTAGTTTAATCCAGTACCTTCCTCCTCTGCCTTTTAAGCTGACTGTAGTGGTTCCGAAGCTTTAATATTATTTTTACATATAGTGCCACTCCTCCTCCCCTTCTTCCTACCCTGTCCTTTCTGAATAAAGTATAGTCTGGGATAGTTGCATCCCAGTCATGGTTTTTCTGTGAACCATGTTTCTGTAACTGCCACTAAATCCAAGTCAGCCTCTTCCATTAAAGCTTCAACATCTGGTATCTTATTTCCCATGCCTTGGGCATTTATACACACCACTTTCTATATGTTTGTTCTTTTTACCTATTTCCATAAAGGTATTTAATGTTTCAATTACCTGGGGGCTTCCACTTACTTGGAGACTTTCTTCACCAATTCCCCAAGAATCTAGTTTAAAGTCCTCTTCAGTAGATTAGCCAGTCTGCTACTGACGACATGTCAGCCTTTCTTGGACAGATGGACACCATCTCTGCCTCTGCAATCCTTGGAAAGGCATCCCATGACTCAGAAAAACCAAAACGCTCTCAATGACACCATCCACGTAGCCATGCATTCATCTCCAGGATGCGAGCTTCTCTGCCGTGGCCTTTGCCCTCAATGGGGAGAATTGAAGGGAACACCAGCTCTGCCCTATCTGCTTCAACCCTCTGTCCCAGAGCCATGAAGTCACTTTTGATACAATCAGAGGGATACCTAGCAGTATCATTTGTGCTGACATGAATTAGGCAACATTTGGTAATAGTCAGTGGACTTGATGAGTCTCAGCAAACTCTTTGTAACATCTCGGATTTTGGCATCTTACAAACAGCATACCTCTCTGGACATCAAGTATTTTTCTACCTTTTGTTGTTTGGGCATTTCATTTTTCAAGTTGCAATTATTCCATTCACTTTCTTCTGGTTTCTTTGTGTCTTTTGCTAACTCTCCCTTGTCTGCTGTCCAATTTGGTCCTTTGCTTCCCTTTTGCTTTTTTCCTCCATTTATTTCTTTATTCCTTTTTCATCCACTCAGATTTCACCCTTCCATTCTCAGTCCCCCACTTACTCTCCCAATACCTGGACAATTGTAGATTTTTTCTTCCCTCCTACACAAAATATCTTTTCTCCTTACCCTCCTCACACCCTCCCTCAGCCACATCCCCTTCTAGTCCTTCCCCCGCATCAGCCCCCTGCTATTTCCAGACCCCACCACCCTCCGGTCCCTGCTCGTCCCATTCTCTCATCCTTTTGCATCAGCCCATTTCCAGTCCTAGCCCCCCCATTGGCCATTTCCATTCCTATCCTTGCTCCTCAATCAGCTCATTTCCTGTCCTAGTCACCCTCCATCAACCCATTTCCAGTCCAAGCCTCCATCAGCCCATTTCCAGTCCTATCCTAGCACCTCCATCAGCCATTTCCAGTTCTATCCTATCCCCCCGTCAGCTCATATCCAGTCCTAGACCCTCATCAGCCATTTCCAGCCCTATCCTAGTTCCCCCATCAGCCCATTTCCAGTTCTAGATCTCCAATCAGTCCATTTCCAGTCCTATCCTAGCCCCTCATTAATCATTTCCAGTCTATCCTAGTCCCTCCATCAGTCCATTTCCAGACCTAAGCCCCCCTCAGCCCATTTCCAGTCATAGCCTCCTCATCAGCCATTTCCAATCCTATCCTAGCCCCTTCATCAGCCCATTTCTAGTCGAACCCCTCCGTAAATCAGCTAATTTCCAGTCCTAGCCCATCAGTCATTTCCAGTCCTACCCTAGCACTCCCATTAGCCCATTTCCAGTCCTAGCCCCCCAAACAGCTTATTTCCAGTCCTAGCCCCACATCAGCCATTTCCAGTTTCTATCCTAGCCCCCCCCCATTAGCCCATTTCCAGTCCTAGCCCCTCATCAGCCCATTTCCAGTCCTAGCCCCCCATCAGCCCATTTTCAGTCCAAACCTTCCCTAAATCAGCTCATTTCCAGTCCTAGCCCACCATCAGCCATATCTAGTCCTACCCTATCCCCCCATCAGCCCATTTTCAGTCCTAGCCCCCTCATCAGCCCATTTCCAATCCTAGCCCCCCCATCAGTCATAAGAACATAAGAACATAAGATATGCCATACTGGGTCAGACCAAGGTCCATCAAGCCCAGTATTCTGTTTTCCAACAGTGGCCAATCTAGGTCATATGTACCTAGCAGTTTCCCCAAGAGACACAAGTTCCACAATGCTTGTACTGGGTCAAGCATTGATATCTTCGGTCACTTCTTAATAATGGTTTTATGGGACCTTTCCTCCAGGAACTTGTCCAAACCTTTTTTAAACCCAGCTACACTAACAGCCTTTACTACATCCTCCGGTAACAAATTCCAGAGTTTGATTACACATTGAGCAAAAAAATATTTTTTTTTATTAGTCTTAAATAGTTTACCTTGTAGCTTCATTGCATGTCCCCTAGTCTTTCTATATACTGATAAGGTAAACAATCGATCTACGTTTACCCGTTCCACTCCGTTCATTAATTTATAGACTTCTATCATATCTCCCCTCAGCCATCTCTTTTCCAGGTTAAAGAGACCTAACCTTTTTAGCCTTTCTTCATAGGAGTATCCTTCCATCCCCTTTACCATTTTGGTGGCTCTTCTCTGTACCTTTTCTAAAATCGCTATATCCTTTTTAAGGTACGGCGACCAGAATTGCACACAAGATTCAAGGTGCGGTCTGTCACACGGCTGCCTAGGGTGAGAACTTACACAATCTTGACGATGCATATATTCATATGATTCTTGGCAAGGTATTGTGGGTAATGTAGTTCTTTCACTCCAAACACAGCTGAAGACAATAATTGAGTTGTGATACCAGTGGTAAGGCCAATAAAATACTTCTTTTATTGATGGGGTTTAATTCACCCAGCACAAATATGCTTGGTAGCAATATAAATGAGGTTACTTGCTTGCAGTGTTTAAATGGATAACAAAGTCACAAAGCAAATCAGAACACAACCTTCAACTTGTCAGGCAATTAGCTAATGTTTTCTTAGCAAATAATTACCAAAGGAAAAAGGCACAAAGAATTGAATAAACTTTGCTTGTTAGGTTAACTTCTGCTTATTTTCCACGCAGATCCCAGCAGTGATTCTCCCTTGCTCACACACACAATCAGGTGCAGCTTTAATTACTATCAATTGACCAGCTGAAACCCTTTAGCTGGCTGGCTGCTACTGTGTGAACCCAAATCCTGCTTTAAGAGCTGTTTGCAGTGGAAATAAAGAACAAAGTTAGGTTTCTTTGTGATGGCTGATGTGTTTGCTCACAGAAAGCTAGCAATAGCATTTAGATAGAGAACAGTCCATGTAATGAATAGTTTCATCTGCTGTATCTCCCCCTTCATCAATCAGCATAGGGTCACTATCATACATTGGCACAGACGAGTCTTTCCATAAGGCACTATCATGAGAATGCTTATTCCCTTGCTGCCATTCACTATTATAGATAGGGTCTGGATCAGTGTTCATACCTGAGCCTCTCCTGCTATCATAATTCCTCTCTGTATAGCCTGGCCAGTATGTAATCCAATTCTGATGTCCAGCCTTCCAATCTTGATCCCTGGACACTGGATCTCCTCTCACATACCTTCTGGCCTTGGTCTGAAAATCCTTTCCACGTGCAGTCTTCTCTCTTCCAGGTAGCCACTGGTGATTCCTATCTCTGCCATTCCATTCCTCGGGCTGATTCCAGTCCAATGGACTCTGCTGGCATTTGGAATACCTCCCAGTATAGGTACTGCCTTGGAATCTCCCAGACCTTCCAATGGCCTTTCTTCTCTTCCTTCCAGAGTTTCCTTCTCTCTCTATCCGCTTGGCTTGGCTTCTGTTTCTCCAGGTGATGCTTAAACCTGTAGCTGGGCTGGAGCTTGTAGCCGTTGCTGAAGCTCTCCCTGAAGCTGTTATCTGAAGAATAAGCTCTATTCTTATTCTGTCCTAATGTGTGCTCCTCCCTAACACAGCGCAGCTGTGTTGAATCAGGTCCTGCCCTTTGAGTTGAGTGCTTAGGGATTACCTCATAGCTCTCTTGATTGCACACACGTTTTCTCACTTCAGCCCCTCTCATGGCTGCTGGAAACCTGGTGCATTCTGGGACTGGTAGTCTTTTATATGAAAACTCTGTTTTCTTACTTCTACCAAAACTGACAGGTTGCTTGTTCAGAGTCACATCATCTTTTCTATAGCTCCTACCTGAGCTATGATAAGCTTCCTTATCACAGGTCTCACCATGGAATGATTTAGAGGCATTATAATCTCTTTTGTTTATTTTCCATTCCTTTCCTTCTCATACCTAGCATTCTATTTGCTGTCTTGGCCACCGCTGCACACTGGGCCGAGGGTTTTAACATGGTATCCACAATGACGCCTAAATCTTTTTCCTGGTGGTGGTTCCTAATGTGGAACCTTGCATCGTGTAACCATAGTTTGGGCTGTTCTTCCCTAGGTGCATAACCTTGCACTTGTCCACATTAAATTTCATCTGCCATTTTGATGCCCAGTCTTCCAATTTATCAAGATCCTCTTGCAATTTTTCACAATCCTCTTGGGTTTTAACAACTTTAAATAGTTTTGTGTCATCTGCAAATTTGATAACCTCACTCGTTATTCCACTTTCCAGGTCATTTATGAATATGTCAAAAAGCAGCGGACCCAGCACAGATCCCTGGGGTACACCACTATTCACCTTTCTCCATTGGGAAAATTGGCCATTTAGCCCTACCCTCTGCTTTCTATCTTTTAACCAGTTCCTGATCCACAATAGTACACTGCCTCCTATCCCATGACTCTTTAGTTTTGCCAAAGTCTCTGATGAGGGACCTTGTCAAAGGCTTTCTGAAAGTCCAGATACACAATATCAACTGACTCACCTTTGTCCACCTGTTTATTCACTCCTTCAAAAAAACATATCAGATTAGTAAGACAAGATCTTCCTTGTCTAAAGCCATGTTGGCTGTCTCCCATTAGGTTGTGACTATCTACATGCTGAGTAATTTTATTCTTTATGATGGTTTCTACCATTTTTCCCGGTACTGACGTCAGGCTCACCGGTCTGTAGTTTCCCGGATCACCCCTGGAACCCTTTTTAAAAATTGGTGTTACATTGGCGATCCTCCAATCTTCAGGTATTAGAGATGATTTTAATGATAGTTCACAGATTACTGATAGCAGTTCTGTAATCTCATATTTCAGTTCTTTCAACACCCTTGGATGTATACCATCCGGCCCAGGTGATTTGCTACTCTTCAGTTTATCTAATAGTCGTAAGACATCTTCCCGATGTATCGATATTTCCTTCAATTCTTCCGCACCTTTAAATACCACTTCAGTCATGGGTAACATCCCTACATCTTCCTCAGTAAAGACCGAAGCAAAGAATTCATTCAGTCTCTCCGCTATTGCCTTGTCGCCTCTTAGTGCTCCTTTAACCCCTTTATCATCTAATGGACCAACTGACTCTCTCACAGGTTTTTTGCTACGAATGTACTTGAAAAGGTCTTTATTTCGCGTTTTTGCTTCCACAGCAAGCTTCTTCTCAAATTCTCTCTTTGCCTGCCTTATCAATGTCTTGCATTTGACTTGCCAGTGCTTGTGCTGTTTCCAGGTTTCATCGTTTGGCTCTTTTTTTCCATTTCCTGAAAGATGCTTTTTTGGCAACAACAGCCTCTCTGACCTCACCTTTAAACCATGCTGGCAGTTTTTTGGACTTCCTTCCACTTTTCTTAAAGCGTGGAATACAGCTGGTCTGGGCTTCCAAGATAGTATTTTTCAACAACATCCAAGCTTGATGTATGTCTTTAACCTTCGCAACTGCTCCTTTTAGTTTTTTCTTAACTGTTTTCCTCATTTTATCATAGTCTCCCTTTCGAAAGTTAAAAGGTAGTACTGTGGATTTCCTTACTATCCCTCCTCCACTAATTAAATCAAAGGCGATCATGCTATGATCACTATTGCCAAGTGGCCCCAACACCCTTATCTCTTGCACTAGATCTGGTGTTCAACTAAGGACTAGGTCTAATATGGCTTCCCCTCTGGTCGGTTCATGAACCAGCTGCTCCAAGAAGCAGTCATTTATTTCATCTAGGAACTTTATCTCCCTAGCATGTCCTGACGTGACACTGACCCAGTCGATACCGGGGTAATTGAAATCACCCATTATTATTACTACTGCGCTGTAACTTTTGTTAGCTTCCTTGATTTCTTTGAGCATTTCATCATCCATTTGGTCATTCTGGCCAGGTGCTCGATAGTACACCCCCACTGCCATTGCCTTCCCCCTTTTATATGGAATTTCAATCCATATAGATTCTACAGCAGATTTTGTTTCCTGCAAAACTTTAATCCTTTCTGAGTCAATGCCCTCTCTAACATAGAGCGTGTCAGCATACATTTCATGCAGCTATGGACTCTGTTTAATTCAGTCTAAACTCTGACCCCTGGGTGACATCAGTCTCTAGGACCTGGCTGCAGCCCCTCCTTGCTAAATCAAGAATAGCAGACCTTAAAGGGAGTGGCCAAAGACAATAGCAGACCTCAAGGGGAACTGCTGGAGAGGCACTATAAAGGACAGACACACTTCCTGCTTCTCTCTCTCTCCCTCCTTCATCGGACAGGTTTGGACACTACCATGAGGCTCTGATGATCAATTCCTTTCACCCCTCCCCCCTCTCTCTCTCTACCCACATGTTCTGGCCTACCATGAGGCCCTGAGCCACATGTTTGGGCCTATCTCTCTATCTCTCTCACACTTCACACATGCACACACACAGATTCATTAATGCACACTGAAACAGCTCTGTAACAATCACTATATACCTCTGTTCAATACCTATGTATTAAGCCTATTTTTACATAAAAACCTTTCTCCAAGCCACACCTGTTTGCTGGTCTTATTACAAGCCCTCCTGCATCTGTGGAGTGAAATGGACCCAGGACCTACAGAAGAGTAACTGGACACACATCTTACATTTTATGGGGGCTCGTCCGGGATTTCACAGCAGATCTCCAGTTGGGTAAGTAATAATTTTGTATAATACATTAAGTAGATTTCAGACAGAGTGAGACAGAATCAATAGCCCTTGTGACCATTTACAATTTTGTTTTGTAGGTTAGACAAGGTGGATTTTTATTGTCAAAAGGCTCTGTAAGAATTTAGAATTTTAAGGACATTACACAGAGTGGCTTGCAATTGTCTTATTTTTATGTATAGGCTTGCTACAGATTTTATATAGTATTTGAGCTGCTAAGAAAATACAGAGTTACACAGTTAAATATTCCTCATAGAGTACAATATACATCTTTCCTGGTAACATTAATTTACCTCTTGTCTGTTTGACTTTTATTTCTCTCTCCTGTCAGTATATATCTTGGTGTGAGCAGGAATATCTGACTATTCTGTTAATCTCCTGTCCCTTTTTTACTTTTATTTCTCTGTCTCCTGTCAGTAACTTTCTTAGTGAGAGCAGGCTTAAAGATGGCTGCAATTGATACAATTCTGTTAATCTACTAACACCCTTCTTACTATAACTTCACCCTAACACTTCCACCCAGTTAAATAGGTGTGAAATACTTTTTAAGTTAGCATTCCTCCTTCTAAGGTTACACATTGGAGATAGCCCAACTACAGCCTTTCTGCAGTATCAAACATGGAAGCATTTGATTTTAAAGAACTTAAAGAAATTATAATTTCATATTGTAAGAGAAAAGGAGGTCCATTTGAAGGGGAATTCCCTGACTCATCATGGTATAATATTCAAAAACGAATGTTAAACCATGATCATGAATTCAAAAAGAAAACAAATAAAAGAAAATGCCTTTTCATCCAGGGCATGTGCAGGGGACTAATTAGCATGAAAAAAGAAAACTCTGAACTGACTTTTCAGTGTAGCCAATTGACCAAAGAACTGGAGGAGGCACAAAGTTGTATTTCTATTCAGAGAACTCAAGTGATACAAGCCACAAATTCTTTTATAACTGTTAGTGAACAATTAGAAGCACTTAAACTTGAATTGAGGCACGTTAAAGATCAATTGGCCTCTGCAAGAAAGCCAACACCCACCCCTCCCTCAGCCCCCTATGCCTATGACACACCCCATCAACAATGCATACCAGCTACTGACAAACAAAAGAATACTAAAGTATGCATAGTTGGACTGAGGAATGGCAAGAACACAGATGAATCACAGCAGGAAAATTCTGATAGTTTATCTCAGCCAGAACCCAGCAATCTCTGTCAGGAGAATAATTCAGATGACTTAGACATGGCAGCCAGTACAGAACTCAAAGCACCAGTTAAATTAATGTTCCAGGAAAATTTAAAAGATAGAGATATTGAAAAAATAGTTGAGAAAATTGGTACTATGCCTCTTAATGTAAATCAGTGGGTTAAATGGGCAATTGATATTCTGATTCACTGGGGTCTAGGGAAATACAGAAGAAAACAATCAGACTTTGATAGACTTATGCATCTGGCTCTGGGCCCACACTATTACAGGGTTGGCTCTCTCACTCACCCATACCAGTTGGTTAAAAGGGGTACTGAGAAACTATTTCACTGTTCCCCAATGCAAGTATTTAAAATTATTTCACCTTTACCAGATGATACACTGGAACAGTTTGCATATAGAGCCTGGATTTTAAAAGCAATTCTTAATGAGCAGGAGTCCTGGCCCAAGGCAGAAGAGTATGGGGAGAGCACGCATAAGGAATTTTTATTAGAATTGCTATCCCCTGAGATTACAAAACACCTTCTGTTATTTTCTGAAGACCCTGAAGCAACCCCTTTTGATACTTTAATGCTCAGAATTGGGTCTGTTTTGAAGACCCAGCCCTCGCAGGTCATTACAGTATCAGAAGCACGGAAGTGGCAGGCCAATGAATCCTCTCAGTACATAAGAAACACAGACAGAGGACACACACCTAAGTGGCAAGCCGAGGGATCCTCTCAGTACACAAGAAACACAGACAGAGGACACACACCTTGGAGAGCACATGGCAGAGGTACTTTTAGAAACTCCTCAGGTTACATCCCCTTTCAAGAGCTCAAAGCACAGAGAGATGGGCTAGAAAAGAAAAAAACTAAATGGGAACAAGACAAACATATACTGCAGATAGAAATAGATAAATTAAAACAGGATTTACAAGCAGCTCAGGACAAACACAAGGCTAGTGCATAGGGATGTCCTGACCTCTTGAGTTCAGATATCAAAATGTCTCAAGCCTTCATAGCCCAGCCTGCCTCCTTTATCTCAGCAGAGGACTCAATTCCAGAGCCTCTGGATGATGAAATGGACACAGGCCCAGGACACAATTTAAGGCTTGTAACACCCTTGATACTGGACTCTTGTGCACGCCCCAATGTTATCAGTAGAGTAGGGGGTCAGGATAAATTAGCTTTGATTGACACAGGGGCTGGAATTAGTTTTACTAACAGAGCTTCTCCCACTGCAGATCAGAAAAATATGGAAATTTATGAAATTCAAGGAATTAATGACACAGCTTCCAAATGTGTGGCTATCCCAGTTAAATGGGGTATCCCTGTGCACAGTGAACAAAATAAGGAAATGTTAGAAACCACTGCCTCCACTATAGTGAACACACCAAAAGAAATAATTGGAACTGATGTTCCCAACCAGTTAAATTTGGTGGTGGATATGGCTAATCTTAAATTGTGGCAGTATTCAGGAACTTCAAGTGCTTCTAAAACTTTAGTGCATGAGGTCATTCCTATGCAGTTAGCAACTCAGTGCACTAAGGCAGCTCAACAGTATAATCTGTGTGTAATTCCCTCAGAAGTGGCTGATATTCCAGTCTGGGCTCAAGACAAGTTAGATTGTGGGAAAATGCACACAGAAATACTGTTGGAAGGTGAGGATCCTCCACCACAGAAGCAATACCCAGTACCTCATCAGGCTATACAACCAGTCACTAAAATTGTGAAGATACTGGAGGAGAGGGGTCTGATTAGACCTATTTCTTCCACATGCAATTCACCAGCCTGGCCGATAGTTAAACCAGGGGGTTCCTTCAGGCTCACTATGGACGTCCGTGCCCTGAATCAAGTTTCAAAATCTGTAGTGCCTGTGGTAGCCTCATACCCTGAAATGATCTCTAAACTGAATCCCAAATGTAAAATTTTCTCTGTTTTAGACATATCCAATGGGTTTTGGAGTCTGCCCCTGGCCCTTGAGTGCCAATACAAAACAGCCTTTCAGTGGCTGAATAAACAATATCTTTATCTTTATCTTTATCTTTATTTATTTGCTTGACCGCCCTTCAGTGGTAAGCAGGGCGGTTTACAATGGTAACAAAATTCCAAAGACAGAATGGCGCAAGGCCAGAAAGTGAAAGGAAGTTACAATGTGACAGTAAAGGAAGAAGACAAGAGTGAGGTGGGACAAAGGATGAGGGAGAAGGGTCAGGGCTGGGAGAAGGGGAGGTCAAAGGCTAGGGAAAAGAGGTAAGTCTTGAGGGAACGTTTAAAGGTAGGGAAGTGGGATTCGAGCCGAAGAGTAGGGGGGAGAGAGTTCCATAGTGAGGGACCAGCGAAGAAGAAGGCTGAAGAGCGAGTAGACTGTAAATGAGCACGTGAAGGGGAGGGCAGTGTGAGGCGGTTGAGGTGAAAGGAGCGTGGAGTGTGGCGGGGGGTGTGGAAACGGAGCAGATCTGCAAGATATTGAGGGGTGGAAGTGTGCAGTGCCTTGTGGGTTAGGGTGAGGAGTTTGAATTGTATGCGGAAAGGTATAGGGAGCCAGTGGAGACGGAGAAGGAGGGGGGTAACATGATCTCTAGGGGAAGCGTGGGAAATGAGTCGGGCGGCGGTATTTTGAATTCGCTGTAACCGTGAGAGTTGCTGTTTGGAGATGCCGGAAAGAATAGAATTGGAAAAGTCAATGCGGGAAATAACGAGGGCCAGTAACAGGGTAGTTAAGGCGGAGGGAGAGAGGAAGGGACGAATGGCACGAATTTGGCGGAGGTGAAAGAAAGAGAGTTTAGAAATGTGGGAAATGTGAGACGAGAAGGAGAGATCAGAATCAAAAAGAACCCCGAGGTAGCGGAAAGTAGAAACCAGCGAGATAGGTGCATTGTGAAAAGATGGGGCTAAGGAAGGGGGTGGGCGACCATGTGAGAACCAGATAGCTATGGTTTTGGAAAGATTAAGATGTAAACAGTTTTGCGTCAGCCAGTGGGAAACAGCAGTGAGGCAGTTGTTTAAAGGAGTCAAATCAGGAGAAGTAGGGGAAGTGTGGTGAAGGAGAAGAATGTCGTCGGCATAGTAAAAGGCAGAGATTCCAAATTGCTGTATGAGTAATGTGAGGGGGGTGAGAAATAGATTGAAAAGAAGGGGAGCCAGTACAGAGCCTTGGGGAACCCCACAGGTCAAAGGGAAAGAGTCAGAAGGTGGGAGAGAGGGAGAGGATGGGAGAACGGCACCGGAACGGGAGAATAGAAAAGAGTGAAACCACCGCAAGACAGTGCTACGGAGACCAGCGTCATGCAAGCGGGACAGGAGAAGGGAATGATCAACCAGGTCAAAGGCAGCGGAGAGGTCAAGTGCTACCGCCACCGAGATGTCACCTCGATCGTGGGCAGTGTGCAGGGAATCAGTGAAGGCAAGGAGGGTGGTTTCCACGCTGTGACCAGGGCGAAAGCCGGATTGACGGGGGTGAAGGAGATTGGCAGAGTCAAGATGGTGAGAAAGCTGGGCAAAGACGATTTTTTCGAGTAGTTTGGAAAGGAAAGGAAGGTTGGAGACTGGACGGTAGTTGTTGGGGTCAAGAGGGTCAAGGGAGGGTTTCTTAAGAAGAGGGCGGATGAGGGCGTGTTTCCAGGGGGAGGGAAAAGAACCAGTGGAAAGACTAGAGTTTAGCATGGTTTGAATGGGGGGGAGGAGAGACAGAGATGGGAAGAGTAGCCAGGAGGATGGAATAGGATCAAGAGGGCAAAAGGTTTTATTAGAAGAAGCAATGAGGTGATGTAGTTCGGCAGATATAAGGATTCCCCCTCAATATTTCATGATTACATGAAGGAAGCCCTGTCACTAGTGTCTTGCAGAGATGAGACCTAGACCAAACCTCCCCTTTGTAACTGCACAGTGGGAGGGACCATACTTAGTTACTGATACCTTAGGCCCAAGCCTATCCTAATGCCTGACAACCAGCAGTACTGGAAACACATCACCCAGTTAAAACCATATGGGTAATATGTGTTTTATCAGTCTTTGTTTTCAGCTACCACCTGAAGACAGCACGGACAGCTGCTTTATGAAGACAGCACGGACAGCTGCTTTCTGAACAAAAGTCGCTTGAGGACGGTAACTATTTACTCCTGCTGTATAGTTGACATGTGTTTAATAGTTATGTAAATAAGTAGTTAGTTATGTAAATAAGTAGTAGAAATTATTAAATTTTTTTGTTTGTTTTGATGTGACATAGTATAAGTGGGGAGCATTAGTTTACTTCCTAGTAGAGTGAAACAAGTTTGCTTTTATTATGTCTCGGTTTGCTGTTGTTCTTGTATCTGCTCTCTTCCACTCAAGTCTCATTACAAGAACTATCATCCGAATATGCACGATTGGCTGGGCTAACTCCACAAGTGGGGTATATCGTTATCAAGAAATACCCCCACCGTTCCCGGAAGGAAAGGATCTGGTCATCCTGAGTTTCTGTTCAGTACAGGACAAGCCAGTGTTCTATTCATTAAACATCACTCAAGTACAGTGGGAGCCACCAGTTTCCACTTCTCTGGAAAGGACACAAGAATTGAGGGCACACCCAGAACGTTACTTTCTAGGTCCTCCTGCTTTGATTTTGTACAATATTTCCTGTCAGGACAGAGGTACCTGGAAAATAACTTATACATGGGTTTTGAGTGATCAACAGCACATCACTGAGACTTCATTCCTTTTGGATGTATCTTGTTTACCTACTACCCCTCATCCCACCCCTCCCACCACTTCTGCTCCTCCTGTACTCTACCTTTCTGATATCCACCCATTTCAGGAAGGACATCCCTTTCAGATTAAATATGATGCACCACACGATGTTTTATATGATGTGGAATACCATTTTCTTACTTGGCATCTATTTCCCAAATTGTTTCTAGTTACTCACAAATATCCAAATTGCTCTCAGTTTGTTGCCAACCACATACAAATGCTCAATACTTGGTTTGATATGCAGTCAGTAACATCCAGAGCTAAGCAATTTCGACACAAGCGTGAATTAATTGATACAATTTTAGGTGGCACAGGGACTGCACTGGGTGCCCTTAATGTAATTGATATAGAGGTGCTCCGTAATAAAATGGGATCCACTGCTCAGCATGCTGCTGATGGTTTTACCTCACAACATATTATTAATGAAGCTTCCTCTAAACTGTCCAATGTAGTTGTAGATACCTTTGCTCTTATATCTCCCATTATAGAACAGAAAATTGTTACCTTAGCACATGCAGAATATAGATTGGGAAAGAATATTTCCTGGGCTCTTGCCTGTGATCAAGTACAGATCGAGCTTAATACCGGAATTTGCTATAGCTCACCTTGATTGGTGGACAGTTAGTGTTCCCATTTGTTCACCACAAGGCTGCTCTATCTGTACTTTGATCCCATGGTCAGGACAACACACAGTTATTTATCCTGTTGTTAATATTGGGGTGCAGTTTGATAATATGCTTATGTATCCTGTGGACCATCTCACATGGGTGCAGCCACTGGATGACACCTGGACTTCATTCAAGCCGATGGACCCCAGTTTGTGCGAGCAGACTACATTTCAGTTCAAGTGTCAACCTCACCAGTTTAAAGAGGCTGACACCTCCTGCTGGAACAATTCTTCCTCTTGCTCCCTGACTGTTAAGCTCTCATATTCCCTGACTACCTCACACAGTTTGTATTACCTTGGAGCTGGACACTTTTGTTTTCATCTGTTCTTTCCCCAGAATGTTTCTTTTTCGATTGCTTCCAGAATGCATGACATTCGCCTTCCCAAG
The DNA here is from genome assembly GCA_033557465.1 of Ichthyophis bannanicus. Classification (NCBI taxonomy): domain Eukaryota; kingdom Metazoa; phylum Chordata; class Amphibia; order Gymnophiona; family Ichthyophiidae; genus Ichthyophis; species Ichthyophis bannanicus. The sequence goes on from CM066032.1 coordinate 1,482,180,450, forward strand.
AACACTTTGTTGTACAGTTCAAACTATTTACTAAACAATACCTGGTGCAGTCATACACCACTGGTCTCCATCACCATTAATGGGACAACTTATTCCACACCGCTGGTTACCAATGACTCTATGGACATTCCAGACTTTATCTCATATGCTGTGCATCCATTACCACTTGGCATAGGAGAAGAGGCACTACATAAACTGCTCAACTTTACAGAACTCCATGCCTATATTGATCACCTTAAAACAACATCCACTGAAGTGAATCACACCATCGCTTATGAGAATGGACACATTCAACAAATTGTTGGACACTTGCTACAAGATGCTCATGTGTCTGTGTGGGAATTGTTATTCGGTTACTCACCTACTGCTGATCATGTCTTTAATGTTTTTATTCACCCTACAAATATTGCTATGCATTATCGTAATTTTCCTGTGCTGTAAGATGAAAAAAATGTACATTTCCTTGCAGCGCATGTCATACAGAACAACAACATTTTAAGGTAGTTACACTGAACCTCTCCAGCATCCACCCCTACATCCAGGCTAATTTGGCCTGCTAATTTGGCTAATTCGGTATTTCCTATTACACTGAATACCAGAGTCAGCTGCAGTCTAGTATTGCTTCCTATCCTCACTCATAGCATCCTGGTACCGTTTGGTTTTAGCCTCCTTAAAAATTCCTGCAGACCTTATGCACTGTTCACTCTCTCTAAGACGGGTATGTAAGTGGCATATTGGGTTCCCCCCCCAGTAGTGGCTGCTCAACCTAAGACACGAGGTTTGGACTCATAAGGAGACTTGTTTATCTCTAGAACACTAGAGACAGTACTAGAGACAGTACTGTGCAGGACAGGGTACCTGCTAGACATAGCAAGGTATTTAATACAGGAGGTATTCGATGAGCTGCCTACTATCAGGTAATGGCAGCTGGGACAGGTACCACAGGTTTGCTTCCACCAATTCCAGGCACAAATAATAAATAAAAATAAAAAAGGTGTGGGAGATGTCAGCATACCTTTCATGCAGCTATGGACTCTGTTTAATTCAGTCTAAACTCTGACCCCTGGGTGACGTCAGTCTCTAGGACCTGGCTGCAGCCCCTCCTTGCTAAATCAAGAATAGTGTAGCAGCAAAGCGCAGACAAACCAATGATACCAGGAGTCTGTTCAGAAGGTCCAAATCATTTATTTGTGCACAAGTCTCGAACCAATCAATTTCAAAATGGCTGAGCCCCGTTTTCAAGCATTACAACAACTTTTATAGACTTCTGTTCCATTCTAGGTATAGAAAAACATTTCATTGGTCCCGGTAACCTCCCGTACCTCCCGTACCTCTTCTATTGGTCCCGGTACTGATAAGTTTATCCAGTTATGTCCCTCCAGTGGGCATGACACCTGCATGCCCCCCTTCTAGCCCCAATTACAATGGTCAGTTCATCAACTTGTTACTTTCACACTCTCAAGGTTATAGAACCAATTTGTACGTGCAGAGGAGCTGGGCTCTGCAACTCATCTGTCAGCACTCCTAATTATTTCTTTGCAGATGTACTTTTTCTTATCAGTAACTTTTAAACATGTCTTTTCTGTATTTTTCCATCTTTCAATACTGCAGTTCTGCTTACCTAAGCTAATTCAATACTTCTACTGGGTTCTATCTTACAATAGCAGCATATTGGGGGATGTGCAATCCTATATGCCTCTCCACAGGCCTCATTTACAGGTCAAGCTAGCCATGCTGGCCTGCTTATGTTCGGACACTGTGGGTCACAGGCCTGCACCTGCCACATTCCCCCCTTTGATTAATCTCACCCTATTACTTAATAAGGTGTGGGAATTAAATCACTTTCTGAAGAATCACATCCTGGCTAAAGGATTTCTACCAGGACTGGCTGTATATAAAGCCATGATTTTTGTTGCGGTCTTCCGCTCTACTGTACTATCAATAGTGTTATGAATGGAACGCATACAACATGGGATTAAACATGGTAATAAGAAGATAACAGCAACAAGGATTAGTACCAATACGATGAAAGTCTTAAATCCTCCCACCCATGAAAAGAGGTTAGCAAACCAATTAGGAAATTTCAATGAGTGCCACGTCTGTACTGGCACATAAGCATGTCTTTGCATATCTTTAGCAATTTCTTCAACTACTTGACCTTTATCATCTATTTTCAAACAGCAATTGGTTAAGTTCAGTTTACCACATACTCCTCCTTCAGCTGCTAACAAATAATCAAGTGCTAAGCGGTTCTGATATATCGCAGTGCGCATCTGTGTACTTTGTCTAGCTAAAAGTGTAAGTGCATGACTAGTTTCGTTAGTTATTATTTCAACTACTGCTTGTAAGCGAATAATACAATTAATCATATAAATTGGGGTACGATAACCATACATACCATCATCATTCCAAGTGGCGGGTCCATAATATTCAATGATTCTTTCTGGTGGCCAATCATCACCTTGCCATTTCTCCCACTTGCCTATCTGTAAGGCCTCTCTCTTCTGTCTTAGTGCTCTTTTGTGTCGGTGGGTAGTGTATACTGGGTATCCTAATTGTTCTCCATGTTCAGTGTTTAAAAGAAAGAAAGAAGGTCTGATGGTTCCTAAGACACATGCTCCTCCCCAGTGTGGTGGGAGTTGTGCATATGCTCGGTTTCCACAGATCCAATATAGGCCAGGTGGGGCTTGCCAGGCTTGGACTTTGGCAAGGTTAGTCCATAGACCTGCAAGTTCAGGAAATCTGGCTAATGGGTTAGGAGGTTCAGGATGTCCAATTCCTGACCACCATGCTATCTTCTTGGTCGTGGCATTATAGTACTTTTGGCTAAGACAGACCAGCTGTCCTACCTTTTGGGTGAACTGGGGTCCAGTTCTGGCATAGCAAAGACGTCCAACGATTGAGTGCGCTAACACCCATTCACTGGTAGTCTTGTGTAATTCAGTCTGATTGTAAATCATGGAATAATTCAATTCTTGGGCTTCCCATGGCCACTGATCTCCCATTTGGGTTCCGCCACAGAAATAACAATCTGTGATCTTAAGACTAGATACTACTACTGCTCCGGCTAATTCTAGAAATAAATTCTGTGAGGGGTGAGGGATCTCAAACTTATTTACATGCATGGCTTCATAAAAAGTATTATGAATATGATATTTAGATGACTTGTGGGCTTGGGTATTCAATCTGATATACACAATGGTCCCTGGATCTATTGCTCCTCCAGCAATACGTAAACCAAACTTATATCCTTGTTTCCATGCATGGGGATTGTGTATACGTAAGTGTAAGGGGTTACAAGCATCTTTCTGACATTTATCATTTGTGGTTGGCTTGGTTAAAGTAACCATTCATTTATCTATTTTCTCATCAGTTATACCAGTGTTCCAGGTATCATAAAAAACACATCCCCAATACGGGCAATAGTAGTCTGCTGCTGGGGCAGTACTATAGCCTGGTTCCTTTTTACCTGTACACTTTCTCCATCCCGTGGCACCTTCTGGACACATATACTTATGGTCATTTCGATACGCTTTCTCCCATGTACCACAGGTGGAATAACTATCTCTATTAATAGCATTGCATGCATCAAAATTCAAAACAGCAGGCTTAGTAATGTCCTTAAGTGGTGGCGTTGCAGCTAATATAGGTCCATCTGCATCCTTCCATCTTATTTCCATCGTGTAATAGGATGGATTCTGATGTGGATTATAGCATGTTTTAATTTTTCCATGAGTGCAAACATTTAGTTCAGTGGTGTTATAGATACACCGAGTTACTGTCCCCTTGCAGGTATAGTAAGAATGATAAAGCAAAGTCTGAGTTACTTTCAGTCCAATTCTAGTAGAAGTAATGCAGGCAGTGCATGGAGGTAAAGCATGAGTCTGTTCAAAACCTCCAAAGAAGGCAACCAAAGCAAAGCAAAAGTAAAGATGCATGTCGATGTTGATTGGAGTTCTTCTGAATCCTCAGCTTGCTGATCTTGATCACGACGGTCTTTTATTCTTCGTCCCGTCTGCTAATGAAGCAATTTAACGGGTGCTGAGTGTTGATTGAAGATCCCCAGGTTGTCCAGTACACATTAACCAACTTATTAGCAATTTCAGTTGGCTTGTGAAGTCTGGCTTAGTCAATGTAGTCTCAAAGTAGTGTGTCAAATCACACACAAATTGGGTTCGTTGAAACAAAGCTGTTGCTGCATGGAAAACAGCAATCCTCTTCGAAAGACTTGGCTGCTGCAAAGCACTTGTGATGAAGTGTCTAAGCTGCTGGTTGCCGTCTCAAAGTAACTCGCAAGGGTGCATCAAGATGCTGTTCTGCTGTCCACTGCTCAGGTTCAGGATCAGCGGCGGGCTTGACTCTGCTGTGGTGGATCCAGGCGTCGATCTCGGCTACCTTTACTGCAGTTGGGGTAGACAGGATGACGGTGTACGGTCCCTTCCAATGGGGTTCCAACGGTGTCTTCTTCCAATCTTTGATCCACACCGAGGTACCAGGCTGGTAGGGATGCAAGGGTTCCGTCAAGTTGATAGGCAACTGGTCTTGGATCCACGTATGGAGAGTCTGCAGAACAAAACTAAGAGCTAGAAGTTCTTGTCTGGTTATTTCTGAACCAATTTGGGCTAGACTTCCTTTGATTCCCTGCACTATTGGTGGGGGTTTACCATACAAAACTTCAAAAGGGGAAAATCCTGTTGACTTTACAGGAGCTGAGCGTATTCTGAATAAAGCTATGGGGAGCACTTGGGGCCACTTCAATTGTGTCTCCTGACAAAGCTTAGACATTTGGGCTTTCAAGGTACGATTCATTCGCTCAACTTTCCCTGAACTCTGGGGTCTGTATGCAGTGTGGAGTTTCCATTGTATCTGCAAAGCTTTTGCTAACTGCTGAGTAACTTGGGAGACAAATGAGGGTCCATTGTCTGACCCTATTACTGCTGGAATTCCGAATCTGGGGACAATCTCTCTCATTAAGACTTTGGTAACTTCTCGGGCTTTCTCAGTTCTGGTTGGGAATGCTTCTACCCACCCAGAGAAAGTACAAACTAATACTAATAGGTAATGGTACCCATTGGCTTTTGGCATTTCGGTGAAATCAACTTGGAGGTTGTGCATGGGGGTCACACCTCTTGACTGAACTCGGGGTGCTGTAATAAGGCCTTGCTTGGCATTATTCTTGGCACAAGTTTGACATTGTCGTGCTACTGAAGCTGATATGGTTGTCATCAGAGGGATGTAGAAATGTGGTCTGAGTGCTTTTTCCATAGCACTCTTCCCATAGTGGGTGGCTTCGTGGAAAGCTTTGACAAAGGATGGTCCTAACAGTTCAGGAATTACTATTCGTCCAGGAGGTTGACTGCCCTCTTCTGGAGGCAGCTCAATCCATCCATCTTTCAGTACTCCATTTTCTCTGTCACAATAGTAATCCAATTCTTTGGTGGTATATCGTGGGGTCCATAGATTCAAAGGTACTGGAAACAATGCTGCTTGCATTGGCGTAGCTTGTGGGGCAATTTGTCCTGTCATAGCGGCTTGTCGTGCTGAGGCATCTGCAAATCTATTCCCTCGGGCAACTTCTCCTTTTCCTGCTTGATGTCCTCTGCAATGCATGACAGCTACACGTGTTGGGGGCCCATACTGCATCAAGTAACATCAATATTTCGGGACCATATTTGACTGATTTTCCTCCAGATGTGATGAGTCCTCTTTCTTTATAGAGAGCTCCATGGGCATGCAGGGTAGTGAAGGCATATTTGGAATCTGTATATACATTTAGCACAAGTTTTTCTCCTAACAACAATGCTCTGGTGAGTGCTATCAATTCGGCTTTCTGGGCTGATGTGCCTGAGGCTAGGGCTGATGATTCAACTACTTCATGTTGAGTGACGACTGCATATCCGGCACAGCATCGTCCATCAAGGATGAGACTGCTTCCATCAACATAATAGGTTTGGTCAGGATTGTCTATGGGCACATCTGTCAAGTCAGGTCGGCTGGAGAACACAGTCTCCATGACTTCGATACAGTCATGTTCTGGGAGTTCTTCACTGATGGGTATCAAGGTGGCTGGATTCAGGGCATGGCTCACTTCAAGTTGTATCTGTGGGTTTTCACATAACATGCTCTGGTACTTCAACATTCGGGAATTGGTGAGCCAATAATTTGCTTTCTGTTCCATAAGGGCAAGGACTGCATGTGGCACAGTGACTCGTATGTTCTGTCCTAGTGTGAGTTTGTCTGCTTCACTCACTAGTAGCGCTGTAGCTGCAACTGCTCTCAAGCAAGGTGGCCATCCTTTGGCCACAGGGTCCAATTGTTTCGATAGGTAGGCTACAGGTCGCTCCCAATTTCCCAATTTCTGAGTCAACATGCCTAAGGCATTTCCCTGTGCTTCATGTACAAACAAGTGGAAAGGTTTGTGGACATCTGGTAGTCCAAGTGCTGGTGATGACATTAATTCTTCTTTTAACGTCTTAAAGGCTGTATCCTGCTCAAGTCCCCACTCCAGTGGCGACTTTTCTTCTCCTTTTGTGACTTCATACAGTGGTTTGGCAATTTGGGCAAAGTTGGGTATCCAAATTCGGCAATATCCTGCCGCTCCCAGAAAGGCTCTGACTTGCTTTCTGGTTGTTGGAGTTGGAATTCTGCATACCGCTTCTTTTCTTTCTCTGCCTAATCTTCTGCTTCCTTGGGTGATACGAAAACCCAAGTATTTCACTTCTTTTTGGCATAGCTGTGCTTTGGCTCTGGAAACTTTGTATCCAGCTTCCTCTAGTAACTGCAAGAGATCTTTGGTGGCTAGTATACATTCACTTTCTGATACGGCAGCTATCAACAGATCATCCACGTATTGGAGAAGCACTCTCTTCCCCGGGGCTACTGGATAGCTTGAAAGGTCTTGATTCAGTGCGGCACTAAAGATGGTAGGCGAATTCTTGAATCCTTGGGGTAACCTTGTCCAGGTAAGTTGGCCCCCTCTTCCAGAGATGGGGTCCTGCCATTCGAATGCAAACAATATTTGGCTTACAGGGGCTAATCTTATGCAAAAGAATGCATCTTTCAAATCCAGTACAGTGAAATGGGTAGCTTCAGCAGGTATCAGTCCTAGGAGGGTGTAAGGATTGGGTACGACTGGATGTATGGTTTCAGCTGCATCATTTACTCTTCTCAAGTCTTGCACTGGGCGATAATCATCTGTCCCAGGCTTCTTTACTGGCAAAAGTGGAGTATTCCATGGGGATTGGCATACTTTTAGAAGGCCATACTCAAGCAATCTTTGTAGGTGGCGATGAATGCCTTCAATTGCGGCTCTTGGGAGAGGGTACTGTTTGACGTGCACTGGTGTAGCACTAGGCTTGAGGGTTACAATCACTGGAGCTATATGTTTGGCTAGGCCTGGGGGGCTGCCTTCTGCCCATACTCCAGGTGGTGCATCAATACTTTTCAAAGTTTGTTCAAAATAGGTATCTTGAATCGAATCATCAATGTAGTATCTCCATTCTTCTTCTCGGGGAACTGTCAGCAGCATCACTCCTGCTGGTTTGGTTTGGGGATTTACTGTCATTTGCATTTCTCCTTGCTCAGAGAAAGATATTTGTGCTTGAAGCTTGGCTAACATATCTCGTCCCAGTAGTGGCACTGGACATTCGGGCATGTAAAGGAATTGATGAGTTACTTGCTGTCCTCCCAGACTGCATATTCGGTTTTGAAGAAAAGACTTTGTGGCTTTGGCACCAGTTGCTCCTATAATGGTGACTGCTTTTGTAGTGAATGGGGCTATCTTTTTGTCTATTACTGAATGTTGTGCTCCAGTATCAACCATAAAGTCCATAATTTGGTCTCCTATTTGTATTCCGACCATAGGCTCCTGGAGACCTAAAGCAAACTTGGAGCCCGGTCTGTCCTAATCCACGTCATTCTCATCATGGGCTGGTGTGGCCAATGCTTGAATGGCTCCTCCTCTCTCTCGCTGGAATTGTTCTCGATTGGCTCCTCCTCGGCTTCGGGGATAGCTTCGTCTTTCTTCTCGCCACTGATGGCTACTGTCGTCATCATGCTGGGCGTCTTCGAGTTGCGGGCACGTATCTCTCCAATGTCCTTCCTCTCTGCAATAGGCGCATTGGTTCACGCCTAGTCTCTGGGTCCGGCCTCCGCCTTGACCCCGCCCTCTTCCTCTGCTCCTTCGACTAGGGACACCTCCCCTTTTCTGTTCCACTATGGCCGCAGCCAAAAAATCAGCTTTCTTCTTCATCTTTCTATCACATTCTCTCTGTCTTTCAGTATCACGATTCACATACACTTTATGAGCGACTTCCAATAACTGTGTTGCATTCATGCCCGCAAACCCTTCTAACTTCTGTAATTTGCGTCTAATGTCTGGTTGAGACTGGTTTACAAAAGCAGAATTCACCATACATAAACTTCCTGGTGCCTCGGGATCATAGGGAGTATACATTCTGTATGCTTCAGTTAATCTCTCATAAAAATCTGCTGGGCTCTCATCTATTCCTTGAATTACTCCTGCAACTTTGGAAAGGTTCATAGCTTTCTGGCCCCCCCTTTTCAGGCCTTGTAAAAAGCCTTGGCGAAAACGGGCGAGGGCTGTGGATCCTTCATCTGTATTTGGATCCCATTGGGGGTCTTCATTCGGGAATTCTCTCTGAGCTGCTTCTCGACGGTCTATTATATTCTGCCCCTGTGCCGGAGCTACAGGGTTCTCTGCCATCCATTCAATAGCTGCTTTTCTAATTCTTTCTCGCTCTTCTGTCGTGAATAGGGTGGTCAGGAGCTGACGGCAATCTGGCCAAGTGGGTTGGTGAGTTTCCATAATACTAGTTACTAATTCTGTCAGCTCCTGGGGCTTACTAGTATAGGAGGCGTAATGCGACCTCCAATTTAATAAATCAGTTGTAGAGAAAGGGATATACACATAAGTTAGGGGTCCCGCTACCACTTCATCATTATCATTCTTTACGGGCACTCCCGGGACTTGCCGTAAGGGAAACAGTTTGGCTGCCATGGGTGTCTTTTGGGATCTAAGGGTTATTGTTGTTGCCTTTGCAGGAGTCACTTTCTTTTTCTCAACAGGTTTTGCTTTGGGTTTCTCTCTCTCTGGCGTGCTAGTGCTAACGCTGGCTTTCTCAAGTATTTGTACACTTTCCTCCTCATCTGGGGGATTCTCTCTTTCTCCTTCTTCGGTCTCCACTTCTGACTCGCTTTTTAGGTCCTCCTCTTCTTTTCCCGCTAATTCTTCCTCTTTCTCTCCTCCGGGAGGGGGATCAGGGGTTGGGTCCCGCCTCGGCTCTGGCCGTCTCTGGGGTTCTGGGGCAGGACGCCGGGCTACTCTTACTGGACCTGGGGTTCGGGGCTGCCTGAGAATTATTTCTGGGGAATCAGGATCTGCCAGGATGGGCTTCTTTCTGGCTTTCTTATCCTGCTCTTTCATTCTAGGCTGTTCCGTTTTCTGTCTAGAATCTGTTTTAGCTAACATTATTCTGCACTGTTCCTCATAACAGCGCTGCGCCCAGGGGGGCGGATCTTCACAAATACTTAACCAGGAATCTATATAGGGGTACTGGTCGGGGTGCGCTATCCGCACTCTACGGTGTATTGACTGAATAATCTCTACATTGAACGTTCCCTCTCGGGGCCAGATGGGGTCTAGATCGGGCCACTCCCTAGTACACAAAATCTGCAAACGGGCTGCTGTCATTTTAATACCATAATCTCCTGAATATCCCTCTTTAAAATGTGCGATCATACATTCTAATGGAGTGTTTCTAGTAGACCCCGCCCCTCCCATTTCGATGTGTGCGCGCAACAACAGACAGAAGGGAAAAGGAGGGCGGACCGTGGGTAAGGGGTCCACACGGCCCTGGAAACGTATAAGGAGTACAAATAACAAGACAAGACGACAATCGCTTCCCCCTTTTCGCGACCTGAACGCGGTCGCCCGGTCAGGAAATGCGCTACTCAGGGGTCCGCCTTCACTTGGTCCGTGCTGCCAGACCTCTCATTCACCCTTCGTTCACACAATCATGCTAGCAACGTATCCCAGAATGCATTCGTTTCTATCTGTTCTGACTAGTCTTTTCCAATTTCCCAATTACAAAAAGGATGGGGGTTTCACCCGGCGAATTCCCATGCGGGGTTACTCGGCCCTTCCTTGAGAGTTGATCATGCTCTCTTACCAATTCCCAATATCTCGAGATTACAAATTCCAAAGTTCCAAGTTCCAATGGCAGTACTGCGCTTTCTATTTCTGTCTAGACCCAAAATCAAAACTATACTCACCGGATCCGGTCCTCAAACTTCCCAAGCAGGCGCATGAGTTGGACCTCGGACTCCCCTCACTCGGGTTCGAGGCGTTGACTCCAGCCGGGCTCGTCACCCGCCGAGGTCCGACCAGCTCCCTCCGATACAAGGGACCGGTGGCGCCAGGGAGCAGCCCTCGTCGGAAGGGCGCGATCCCGGCAGGACCAAGCCTATAGAGGCGGAAAGTCGTGGTATATTGCCCTATATACACTTTGATTCCACAACTTCCCGGCCAATGCACCAAGGAATATGTAGCAGCAAAGCGCAGACAAACCAATGATACCAGGAGTCTGTTCAGAAGGTCCAAATCATTTATTTGTGCACAAGTCTCGAACCAATCCATTTCAAAATGGCTGAGCCCCGTTTTCAAGCATTACAACAACTTTTATAGACTTCTGTTCCATTCTAGGTATAGAAAAACATTTCATTGGTCCCGGTAACCTCCCGTACCTCCCGTACCTCTTCTATTGGTCCCGGTACTGATAAGTTTATCCAGTTATGTCCCTCCAGTGGGCATGACACCTGCATGCCCCCCTTCTAGTCCCAATTACAATGGTCAGTTCATCAACTTGTTACTTTCACACTCTCAAGGTTATAGAACCAATTTGTACGTGCAGAGGTGCTGGGCTCTGCAACTCATCTGTCAGCACTCCTAATTATTTCTTTGCAGATGTACTTTTTCTTATCAGTAACTTTTAAACATGTCTTTTCTGTATTTTTCCATCTTTCAATACTGCAGTTCTGCTTACCTAAGCTAATTCAATACTTCTACTGGGTTCTATCTTACAATAGCAGCATATTGGGGGATGTGCAATCCTATATGCCTCTCCACAGGCCTCATTTACAGGTCAAGCTAGCCATGCTGGCCTGCTTATGTTCGGACACTGTGGGTCACAGGCCTGCACCTGCCACAATAGCAGACCTTAAAGGGAGTGGCCAAAGACAATAGCAGACCTCAAGGGGAACTGCTGGAGAGGCACTATAAAGGACAGACACACTTCCTGCTTCTCTCTCTCTCCCTCCTTCATCGGACAGGTTTGGACACTACCATGAGGCTCTGATGATCAATTCCTTTCACCCCTCCCCCCCTCTCTCTCTCTACCCACATGTTCTGGCCTACCATGAGGCCCTGAGCCACATGTTTGGGCCTATCTCTCTATCTCTCTCACACTTCACACATGCACACACACAGATTCATTAATGCACACTGAAACAGCTCTGTAACAATCACTATATACCTCTGTTCAATACCTATGTATTAAGCCTATTTTTACATAAAAACCTTTCTCCAAGCCACACCTATTTGCTGGTCTTATTACAAGCCCTCCTGCGTCTGTGGAGTGAAATGGACCCAGGACCTACAGAAGAGTAACTGGACACACATCTTACAGAGCGCAACCCCTCCACCAATTTGATCAGCTCTATCATTACGATATAGTTTGTACCCAGGTATCACAGTGTCCCACTGGTTGTCCTCCTTCCACCATGTCTCTGATATTCCAATCATATCTAACCTTTCATTTAGTGCTATATATTCTAACTCTCCCATCTTATTCTTTAGACTTCTAGCATTTGCATACAAGCATTTTAGAGAATGTATTTTATTCATGTTAATTTGGCTATTGTTAGACATGGGTAAATTGGGATCTTTAAGCTCTGTCTGCTCCATACTTGAGGGCATTTGGGCTACTTTACTCTTTTGTGGAACCTCTCTGCTTTTGGTAGTATCCTTCAAGGATACATTCTTCCGAACCATCCGCTCTTGGGCGACTGTCGGCTTTCCCCTAATATCTAGTTTAAAAGCTGCTCTATCTCCTTTTTAAAGGTTACTGCCAGCAGCCTGGTTCCATCCCGGTTAATGTGAAGCCCATCCCTTCGGAAGAGCCCCTCCTTTCCCCAGAATGTTCCCCAGTTCCTAAAAAATCCAAAACCCTCATCTCTGCACCATTGTCTCATCCACGCATTGAGACTCCGGAGCTCTGCCTGCCTTTTGGGTCCTGCGCGTGGACAGGAAGCATTTCGGAGAATGCTACCCTGGAAGTTCTGGATTTCAACTTCCTACCTAAAAGCCTAAATTTTGCCTCCAGAACCTCCCTACCACATTTTCCTATGTCATTGGTACCGACATGTACCAAGACAGCAGACTCCTCCCCAGCACTATCTAAGACCTTATCTAGGTGGCGCGTGAGGTCTGCTACCTTCGCACCAGGCAGGCATGTTACCAGGCGATCCTCACGTCCACCAGTCACCAAGCTATCTACATGCCTAATGATCGAATCACCAACTATAATGGCTGTCCTAACCCTTCCCTCATGGGCACATGGCCCTGGAGAAACTTCCTCGGTGCGAGAGGGTTTTACATCACCTGGAGGACAGGTCCTAGTTACAGGATCACTTCCTGCCACACCAGGGTGATGCTCTCCTGTCCCGTGACCTCTCTCCTCCATGGCAACAGGGGTGCTGCCAGACTGGAGGTGGGACTTCAGGACTATATCCCTGTAGGTCTCGTCTATGTACCTCTCTGTCTGTCTTATGTTTTCCAAGTCTGCTACTTTAGCCTCTAGAGAACAGACTTGTTCCCTGAGAGAAAAGAGCTCCTTGCACCTAGTGCACATGTAAGACCTCTCACCAACTGAGAGAAAATCATACATGTGACACTCAATGCAAAAGACTGGAAAGCCCCCATCCCGCTGCTGGACTGCTGTCTGCATCTTAGTTTTAAGTTTGTGTCTAGATCTTTAAGTTCTTACTTACTAGGGGTTGCTATGGGTATTTATACCAATAAAACTGTACCTAATACGTTTAATATACCTTGTTCACCTGAAGCTTAATCAATCTCAGGTCCTTAGTGTATGACTGATTTGGGTAATGAGTTTCACCTGAAAGCACCTCCTGTCTTTTAAGATGTGTAAGTACCTATAAAGCTATGATTATCCCAGGGGTGGGAGGGAAATAACACTTATTAAAAGAGGGCTGCTGCACAGTACCCTGTCTTGTGCTGCTGAGGTAAGCTAAATTCTGATTTTATTTAAATTATAGCTCTTAGCTGCTGCTAGGCTCTAACTTCTTATGAAATTTAAACTACAAGCTCTCTGCTGGGTACTAAATTTAACCAGAAAGCTCTCTTCTGTGTGTTAAATTTAAACTAAAAGTACTTTGCTGTTACTTGGACTGTCATTTCCAGTCCTAATCCCCCATCAGCCTATTTCAAGTCCTAGCATCCCAATCAGCCCGTTTCTAATTCTAACCCCTCCCATCAGACATTTCCAGTCCTATCCTAGCCCCATTAGCCATTCCAGTCCAACCCTCCCCCCAATCAGCCCATTTCCTTTCCTAGCCTCCCCCAATCAGCTCATTTCAAGTCCAAACTCCCCCCACCCCTGACAAGCTCCACACCTGCCTGACCAGCTTCAGAGGGAGATGGAGAAGCCCAAAGCCCCAGCTCACCTCTGCACAGCTGTCAGAGTGAAGAGTGGCATTTTCATTAATTTCAGAAGCTGTGTTCTCTTGCAGCCCGTCCACACGCTGAGTGTCGGGAGGTTACAGGGAATGTCCTGTTTGCATGAAACAGAAAATGCCCTTTAACCTCCCAGTGAACAGCACACTGGCTGGCTGCAAGAAAACACAGCCACTGGACTGAAGGAAAACCCTGCCCTTCATTCTGCTGGCTGTGCAGAGGTAAGCCATGGCTTCGGGGTTCCCCAGCTCCCTCTGAAGCCATTCAGGCAGGCAGACAGCCTGTGTGGAATAAAGTTTGCGCAGGCCCCCTGAAGCATGGGGCCCTGTGCGAACAACATTCTCACATGATAGTTGGGCCAGCCCTGCCTGAGACTATTCATGTCATAAGAAATGTACAGGTATCAGATAAAGTAAACCCACTAATCCTCACCTGCAGGCCTGAAACACTAAGGAGTCCTTCGATTGAGATGTGGTAATGGTTACGGCAGGTCATAGCATCCACTAATGGCGTGTAGTAATTGCTACCACGAGCTAAAAGTAGCTAGTGTGGTAAAAATCATATGCTAAATACTCTGAGAATGATGGGAAAATGATGAGTGGATGGGTCAGCTGGTGACAGCTTGCATGCTGGCTGGCACCACACACTAGCTGTCATGAATGCTGATCATACCCCTCCACTTCTCTGATTAAATTCCCCTAATACAACTCCACCTCACCAATAAAACCTCTCAGTCTCCCTCCACTGATCAAAATCCCCTGAACATTTCCCTTTGGGAAGCAAAGCCAACAATCCAGGCCCCCACAAAGAGACCCCCTTCAATCAGATCTCTCCATAAGACCCTAACCCTGACCTTTCCTCCGCCCCCTTGAGCCCCTCCAGGTCTTACTTGGTAGTCTCAGTGAGCACAAGGCAGGAGCAGAACCCTTCTGCTCCTGCAAAAGCTGTAGCCACTGTCAAAATAACATCCACTAATGCTAGCTATAGTCTCATAGCACAATTTGTCACCACACCATATGTTGAATAAGCAAGATATGCAACGTATGCAAATGCATGCAAAACACCTCATTATTATTCAAATGAATTCTGCAGTTAGTGGTAAATCACTACAAGCTGCATTATTAGTGGAAAACTAACACCAGCTGAAACCTGCCATTACATTTCCATGATCCAATGCTCCTGGCCGCAGTTTTAAAAGGCTGTATGCGTTAAGATTAGTGGGTGGCCAGGGGGTCCCCACCCACTGACACCACCAAGTTTCAGCTCATCAAGCACTCCTCTCTGCACATGCCTTTGTTCCACCCACTCTTCCCCCAAAGTTACAGTCAATATCCCATCACACATAAAACCCTCACCCTCCTGGACCTTGATCCTATCCCCCATGCCCCTTTAAGGCCCCTCAAGGTCTTCCTTAACCAAAGCCTGGCGGTTTAGTGGGAGTCAGATGTGAGAAACCTCAAATTGCTCTTGTCCAATCCTGTGATGGATTTAAAATAGCATCCGTGACCCCAAAGTGTAGTCCCACAGTACTACCGCTAGGGGTCAACCCCAGTGGTAGTACTGCATGCATAAGGTTTGCCAACTGGAAGTGGAGGAGTTGAAAGCATCCCTGGAAAAGGAAGAACCCCAAAGTTGCAGAATTGGTGACCAAAAGAAAGTGAAGGGTAGTGGTGGTTGGTGACTCTCTTCTGAGGGGTACTGAGGCATCCATCTGCCGACCAGACTTGATGTCCAGAGAGGTATGCTGTCTGCCAGGTGCTAAAATCTGAGATGCTATGGAGAGTTTGCCGAGACTCATTAAGCCCTCTGACTATTACCCAATACTGCTAATCCATGTCGGCACAAATGATACTGACAGGTATCCCTCTGAGTGTATCAAAAGTGATTTCATGGCTCTGGGACAGAGGGTGAAGCAGATAGGGGCACAGGTGGTGTTCTCTTCAATCCTCCCTGTTGTGTTTCTGATGCTATAGTGGGAGAGATCATTTTGCATCCAGTGATCACCAGATGGTGTGGGTTCAGTATTAGGACTAGGGCTGTTAAAATCCATTCAAAAGAGAGGGTCTTAGACTATAGAAAAACTAACTTTGCAAAGATGGGCAATACCTCAGGGCAGGGTCATACCGTTCGTGAAATGCACCCTGTGCGACTTGCAAATCGGATGCCCCCCCCCACCTCCACTCCTCCATCTAGCCATATTATGGGGGTGGGAGAGAAGACGCGTACACCCGATGTGCAAGTTGCTGGCACGCTAAGCAGGTCTGGTCCCTGGGACCAGACCTGCTTAGCGTGCCACAAGAAGGCTTAGGGGCGCATTTCAGCTGTCTGCCATTGCCTGCCACCGCAGAGAGAAGAAAAAGTAGTGGCAACAGGCAACGGCAGACAGCAGAAATGCGCCCCTTAAGCCTTTGCGCCCTGTGCACCGCACCGCTCGCACAGCGCTAGGTACGGTCCTGCCTCAGAGAGTTGTTAGCAGGAAGTGAACAGCTGGAGGGATGTAGAAAAACAGTGGGCAAAACTGAAAGGGGATATTTTAAGGGCAACCAACCTTTTTGTTAAAATGATAAATAAAGGTAAAAGGAAAAGGAGACCACTATGGTTTTTGAAAGAAGTAGCTGAGAAAGTGAATAAAAAGAGAAAGGAAGACAGGCATCTATATTTGGAAAAACTTAGAGAAGCTAGCAAAGTAGTCAGGAACGCAAAGATTCAAAAAGAGGAGGAAATAGCCAATGCAATACAATGGAGGGATAAGACATGTTTCAGATATGTTAGTGAGAAGAGAAAGGGCAAAAGTGGTATTGTCAACCTTAAGGTTGAAGGGGAGAAATATTTAGAAGCTGATGAGGATAAAAGGAATTGTTTAACAAATATTTCTGTTCTGTGTTCACAGATGAAGAACCAGGAGCAGGACCTCAAAAAACACCCACAAACAGGAACAATTTACAGAAGACTGTGTTCATGAGGAACTAGCTAAACGTAAAGTAGACAATGTGATGGGACTGGATGGGATACACCCTAGAATATAGAGGGAACTAGGGGACATTCTAGCAGCTCCACTGACTGAGCTTTTCAATGCCTTGTGGGAGTCTGGAGTGGTGCCAAAGGACTGGAGAGAGGCACATGTGGTCCCTTCACACAAAAGTGGAAGTAAGGATGTGGTTGAAAACTACAGGCTGGTTAGTTTAACTTCGGTGGTGAGTAAATTATTGGAAGCACTTCGGAAAGAGAAAATAATGAGGTTTCAGGAGTCCAGCGGGTTACAAGATCAGAGGCAGCATGGATTCACCAGAGTCAGATCTTGTCAGAAAAATCAGATTGATTTCTTTGACTGGATGACCATGGAGTTGGACCAAGGGAGAGCCCTAGATTTGGTCTATTTAGATTTCAGTAAAGCCTCACAGGTGACTTATAAACAAACTGAGCACCCTAGGGATGGACTTTAAAGTTACTGCTTGGATTAGAAATTGTTTGAGTGGGAGGTGATAAATGGTACAGGTAAATGGAGCTCACTGTGAGGAGAAGGAGGTTACCAGTGGAGTGCCTCAGGGATCTGTCCTTGGTCCGATTCTTTTTAACATCTTTGTTAGAGATATAGCAGAAGGGCTCTCTGGTAAGGTTTGCCTCTTTGTGGAGGATACCAAAATATGCAATAGAGTAGACACCCAGGAACGTGTAGATAACATCATGAGGGATCTAGTTAAGCTTGAAGAATGGTCTAGAATTTGGCAGCTGAGATTTGTAGTTAAAAAATGCAACGTCATGCATTTGGGCTGCAGCAATCCAAGGGAGCAATATAGTATAGGGGGGTGAAGTACTTTTGTCCACTTAAGAAGAGCGGGACCTAGACGTGGTTATGTTTGATGATCTTAAGATATCTAAACAGGTAGAAAAGGCAACAGCAAAAGCTAGAATGATGATTGGGTGCATAGAGAGAGGAATGGCCAGTAGAAGAAAGGAGGTGAAAGTGCCTCTGTATAAGTCCTTGGTGCAACCTCATTTAGAGTATTGTGTGCAATTCTGGAGACCACACCTTGAAAAGGATATAAACAGGCTGGAGTCAGTACACAGGGTAGCTACTAAAATGGTTAGTGGTCTTCATTATAAAGAATATTAGGACATACCCCTCATGAACCCCCTCCCTCAAACTACCTCACTACCAATATAGGACCATCACTCATGACCTATCAAGGGCACACAGGCAGTAAACACGCGGGAGCACCGAAACACAACAAGCCAAAATCAAAAAAGCCACGGATGCAGAAACCCCGCCGACCCCTTACTCAACAAAACCTTGCGCAATCAGATCCTTCAGTGATCTGTAGCATCACACTCATAAACGCCCGATCAATCAGAAACAAGACCCACATTATCTTTGACATAATCAAAGATGAACAACCTGACATCCTCTGCATAACAGAACCTGGATAACAAACACCGACACTGCCTTACTGAACCAGATAGACAGACCAGGCTACAACCTGTACAACTGTCCACGATCCAACAAAAGAGGTGGAGGAGTGATCATAATTGCCAGATCACACTTGAAACTCTCATGCACGTCCTTGGACTCAAACCCGGATATAGACCTGCTCAAAGTGGAGAACTCAGCAATATCCATCTGCCTAATATACAGGTCCCCCTCACTGAATCATGAAGGACTTGCTGCAGCATTGGAAAACATCTCCTCAACACAGCCAAGGAAATTCCAAATCATCCTCGGTGACCTAAACCTAGCATCAACAACAGCGGTGCACGCCAACACATTCCTCGAAGCTATGTCACAACTTGGGTATCACCAAATAATAAATGAGCCGACGCACGAAAAGGGACATACACTAGACATGGTCTTTGCTCCTAAAAACCAGCCACCCAACCATGTTGAACCCCTGATTAAAATCAAAGCAATACCCTGGTCTGACCATCACCAAATAGACCTACGGATGAAACTCCCATTGGCACCAAAGAATGCGGAAGCCCAACGAGAAACCCGTCAGCAGAGAGCTTTCAATAAGCTTGAACTAGATAATCTCACGAGTAACATCAAGGCGCGCATTGATTTGGAGTCTACAGACCTCGATGCCCTAACAAATAGCTGGAATGAAGGGATCCAGGCATCAGCAAACCCAAAATGGAAAAACACAGCAAACACAGGCAAACAAAAGTCAGAGCCCTGGTACACGACTACGCTGACCAAAAGGAAGAGGGAACTAAGAAGGTGTGAAAAAAAGTGGAGACGCAACAAAACTTCGGAACTCAGAGCTGAATACCTCAACACCCTCAGAAAATACAAAGACGAGGTAGATGATGCAAAAAGGAAACACCACAGCAACCTGTTGAATAAAGCCATCAACAAACCACGGGAACTATTTCGAATAGTGAAAACACTAACCAAAACAAACCAACCAGAACAGCTGAGCAATACTATTCAGCCCCAAACCCTAGCTAATCACTACGCAAGCAAGCTAACCACAACTGCAACCACGCTACCTTTGGCCAAACCCAACTTGGCAACTATAGAGAAGCAAGAACAGACGTGGAACGAATTCTGCAAAATTGATGATAAGCAAGCAGGGGAAATAATAACCAGCATCAATACCACCACCTCCCTGCTTGATCCATGCCCAGCTACCTGGATTAAAGCGGCAAAAAAGGACATTGGCCACCAAGTCGCTCACATTGTGAACCAATCACTGTCCCAAGGAATCATGCCTAACCAGCTCAAAAAGTCTATAATAAGACCAATACTAAAAAACAACTCGCTAAACAAAGAAGATCCATCTTCTTACAGTCCAATCTCCAGCATATCGTTTTTAGCGAAAATCATTGAAAAAGCAGCCCTCATCCAACTGCAAGAACACCTTGAAGACAATGAAATACTGGACAAACAGCAATACGGATTCAGAAAAAATCATGGGGTCGAAACCCTGCTTTTAGCCCTGTTTAACAACCTCCTCAAGGGGCTGGAAGACAGGAAGAAAATGTTTATCCTCATTTTCATCGACATATCCGCTGCATTTGACACTGTCCATCACTTAACCCTCCTGAACAAGCTGGAATCAATTGGAATATTAGGAACCGCTTTGAAATGGTTCTCCTCCTATATAACGGGCAGAAAGCCGCAGGTCCAATTCAACGGAGATAAAGCTGAACCATTCATCCAAACACAAGGCATTCCTCAGGGTTCGGCACTCTCGGCGCTACTTTTTAACATTTACATGCAACCTCTCAGTGAAATATTCAGGAAATATGGCATAAACTACCACATATATGCAGACGATATCATGCTGTACACCCAACTAGAGACCACCGACCCGAACTACGCCCAGCTTGAAACCTGCATGGGAGAGATGTCGGGATGGCTACAACAAAATAACATGTCGATTAATCATAAGAAGACCGAAGTAATGTTTATATCAAATAACTTGGGCTTCGAACCACCTCCAACAATCACATTGTGCAACAACACATACAATACTAAGAAAGAAATAAAATATCTGGGAGTCACAATCGATAACAAACTGAAAATGGAAAAACACCTCAACAACACCAACAAAGCCATCTTCCACAAGCTTAAAGTGCTACGACCCCTGCGGAACGTACTAGATCCGTGTGACTTCCGATCAGTTACTCAGGCTCTCATCATGCCCCACCTGGACTACTGCAACGCCATCTTGCAGGGACTACCAAGGAAAACAACCAACATACTACAGATGGCCCAACACGTTGCAGCAAGGATCATCATGAGAACTAGCGTCACGGAACATATCACACCTGTATTGATGGAACTACACTGGCTTCCAGTCGTTGCAAGGATTCAATACAAAACATTGGTAACTACATTCAAGTTAATTCACAATCTGGCCCCCTCATTCCTCTCCACCCTGATCTCCATGCAACCTACAACCAGAAGCAGGAGAACCATTAACTCTGACACACTAATAGTTCCAAACAGCTTTAGGCACGTAAAGGTCAGTACTAGTCGCAGAGCGTTCTCCTTCTCTGCCCCCACGTTATGGAACCAGCTCCCACACGAGCTGAGAGAAATTAAAGACATAAGCAGCTTCAGAAAACAACTGAAGACGCACCTGTTCAATTGTCACTATGCAAGATGAAAATCCAAAAAGACAAAAGAAATTGATTTGCTGTACGTACAAATGTAAATAGATGATGGTTAGTGACTGTGTAAATGTATTATAATAGTTAAGGTCTTTATATGGACCCACATATGTGTGCTGTGTATCCCCCTGCTCTCTATCTAATCCCCAAATAATTCTGTCTGTGATTTATGACAAATCCCGTACTTGTAATCAAACCGCTTCTGATCGCTGGAAGGAGCGGTATATAAGTCCTCACTAAATAAATAAATAAATAAATAAATAAAAAGAGTTAAGGATCTTAATATGCACTCCTTAGAGGAAAAATGGGATAGAGGTGAAATGATTGAGATGTTTAAATACCTCCATGGCATAAATGCACAGGTGGTGAGCCTTTTTCAATTGAAGGCAAGCTCTGCTATGAGGGAACATGGGATGAGGAGAAAGGGATAGATTCAGGAGTGATATGCAGAAATATTTCTTTATGGAAAGAGTGGTGGATCCATGGAATAGTCCCCCAGTGGAGAAAGTAGAGATGAGGAACAGTATCTGAATTCAAAGAAGCATGGGACAAACACAGAGGATCTCTAAAGGAAAAAAGGGGACTGTTGTAGTGGTTGATATGGAAGGGCAAACTAGATAGGCCATGTGGTCTTTTTCTGTCATCGTGTTTCTATGTTTCCTCTCTTCATCTCCAATGAATCTATTTTAATACCATCTTCAGTAGACTAGCCAGTCTGTTGCAGAAGATACTTCGAGCCTTCTTGGACAGATGGACGTCATCTCTGCTCTGCAGCCTTGAAGAATCATCCTATGGTCTAGGAAACCAAAACACTCTCAGTGACACCATCCACACAGCCATGTATTCATCTCTACCTCAGTGATAACCCTCAACAGGGAGGATTGAAGAGAACACTGATTGTGCACCTATCTGCTTCATGCTGTGTCCCAGAGCCATAAAGTCACTTTTGATATGCTCAGAGGGATACCTAGCAGCATCATGTGTGCTGACATGGATGAACAACATCGGATAATAGTCAATAGGCTTGATGAGTCTCACAAACTCTCCATAATATCTCCGATTTTGGCACCTGACAGACAGCACTCCTCTCTGGATATCAAATCTGGTGGGCAGATGGTCACCTCAGTACTGCTCAGAAGAGAGTCACCAACTACCACTACCCTTCATTTATTTGTGATCACTGATAAAATCAGTGAGTTCAAAGAGCTTGCTTTGAATGGAAAGCTGGAAAAAAGAAACAATGAACTCTAATAGCAGTGCTTTACCCAACACCACAAAAAATTCCCCTTTTGCAATACAGCACCAGAAAAAGAAATTAGCTATGAAAAATAGAAACATAGAAACATAGAAACATGATGACAGAAAAAGACCACATGGCCTATCTAGTCTGTCCTTCCATAACAACAACTACAACAGTCCAATTTTTACCTTTAGAGATCCTCTGTGTTGGTCCCATGCTTTTTTGAATTCAGTTACTGTCCTTATCTCTACCACCTCCACTGGGAGACTATTCCACGGATCCACTACTCTTTCTGTAAAGAAATATTTCCGCATATCACTCCTGAATCTATCTCCTTTCACCCTCATCCCATGTCCCCTCGTAGCAGAACTTGCTTTCAATTGAAAGAGGCTCTCTCCCTGAACATTTATGCCATGGAGGTATTTAAACATCTCAATCATATCACCTCTATCCCGCCTTTCCTCTAAGGTGTACATATTAAGATTCTTAAGTCTGTCCTCATATGCTTTATAATGAAGACCACTAATCATTTTAGTAGCAACCCTCTGCACCGACTCCATCCTGTTCACATCCTTTTGAAGGTGCGGTCTCCAGAATTGCACACCATACTCCAAATGAGGTCGCACCAAAGACTTATACAGAGGCATTATCACCTCCTTTTTTCTGCTAGTCATTCCTCTCCGTATGCACCCAAGCATCCTTCTAGCTTTTGCCGTCGCCTTTTCTACCTGTTTAGCTACTTTAAGATCATCAGACACAACCACGCCTAGGTCCCGCTCTTCTTTAGTGGACAAAAGTTCTTCACCTCCTATACTGTATTGCTCCCTTGGATTGCTGCAGCCCAAATGCATGACCTTACATTTTTTAACATTAAATCCCAGCTGCCAAATTCTAGACCATTCTTCAAGCTTAGCTAGATCTCTCCTCATGTTATCTACACCTTCCTGGGTGTCTACTCTATTGCAGATTTTGGTATCATCCGCAAAGAGGCAAACCTTACCCGACAGCCCTTCCGCTATATCACTAACAAAGATGAAGACCAAATCCCCTTTAGGAGCTCTCAGCAGAGAGCTTGTATTTAAAAGTCACACAGTAGTACCGTGCTTGCAATAGAGACCCTGCTAGGAATGCTAGTTCTTGCAAGGCACTGTATACAGCACTCAGCTGCCTAAAAGAAATTAGCTGTTAAAAATGAAGACCAAAACCCTTTCAAGAGCTCTCAGGCAGAGTACTTGAATTTAAAAGCCACAGTATTACCTTCCTTGCAATGGAGACCTTGTTTGAAAAAGGCAGATCAGTAAATATTGCAATGGGGCCTAAAACATCAATAAACCTATTAGGAAAGCTGAACAAGCCAGATTACTAGACATTCTTAAATAGAAATTCCATACTAACAGAATATCCAGTCTTGGTCTCATAGACACACACTTTACCTACACATAGGCCTTAATCAATAAGTGACCACAAATTGAAAATAGAACTATGTAGACAAAAATTAAACTAAAACCTCAGAAAGCCAGACACTGCATGCAGTGCAACACCAGAGAAACAGAACGAAATGCATTTCCCCCTATACTGTACAAAACAAGATGGCAGATGCCAGGATTGGCTTTCTTCTTTCTTCCTCCTCACATGTCCAGCATCTCCCCTCATTCACAACATACCCCTTCTGTCTTTATTCCCCCCCCCCCATATTCAGCATCTCCTCTGTATCTCTACCCCCAGGTCCATCATACCCCCTCTGTCTCTATCCCCCCAAATCCAGCATCTTCTCTGTATCTCTACCCCCAGGTCCATCATACCCCCTCTGTCTCTATCCCCCCAAATACAGCATCTTCTCTGTATCTCTACCCCCAGGTCCATCATACCCCCTCTGTCTCTATCCCCCCAAATCCAGCATCTTCTCTGTATCTCTACCCCCAGGTCCATCATACCCCCTCTGTCTCTATCCCCCCAAATCCAGCATCTTCTCTGTATCTCTACCCCCAGGTCCATCATACCCCTTCTTCTGCCCTTCTGCCCCCATGTCCAGCACCCCCTTCTGCCCCATCCCCCCCCATGTACAGCATAGACCTTCTGCCCCTAAAACCCCTATATCCATCAACTCCCTCTCATGCACAGCATACCCCTTCTGCCCCTATCCCCCCCCCATTCCCAGCACCCTCTTTCTGTCACTATGCCGACCATATCCAGCATCTCTCCACAGGCCAGCACCCTTTTCAGCCCCATGCCCCCCCCCATGTCGAGCATATGCCCTCTGCCCCATCTCCCAATGTCCAGCATCTCCCTCTCATGCCGAGCATACCCCTCCTGTTCTTATCCCCCGATGCCCAGCACCCTCCTTCTGTCTACACTTCAAATTCATGTTTGTCTCTTTCCAGTCAGCCATAGCACTCACCAAACAAGACTATTATATCCATCTGACTAACTCTCTTGCCTCTGACCCTCACCATCTCTTCTGTCCTTCTCACTATCGACCCATCTCCCTCCTCCCCTTCACTTCTAAATTACTTCAACACGTGGTTCACCGCCATTGCCTCAGCTTTCTCTTCTCTCAAGCCCTTTTGGATCCTCTGCAGTCTGGCTTTCATCCTTTACATTCAACTGAAATGCTTTTTGCCAAAGTCTCCAGTAACCTGTTCCTGGCAAACCCCAAGGGCCTTTATTTGATCCTCATCCTTCTTGACCTTTCTGCTGCTTTTCACACTGTTGACCACAAACCTCTCCTTGATATTACTTGGTTTTAAGGGCTCTGTATTATCCTGGTTCTCTTCTTATCTCTCTCATCACTGTTTCAATGTTTGTTCTGGTGTGTCCTCTTCTATTGCTATCCCACTCTCAGTTGGTGTATCCCAAGGATCGATCTTGGGTCCACTCCTTTTCTCTCTCTATACTCAGTCCCTTGGTATACTCATCTCTTCTCATGGCTTTCAATACCACCTCTACACTGGTGACTCCCAGATCTACCTCTCTACATCTGAAATCTCTCTAGTAATCCAGGCCAGGATCTCTGCCTGTCTTTCTGACATTGCTGCTTGGATGTCCCTCTGTCACTTGAAATTGAACATGGACAAAACTGAGCTTCTTATTTTCCCCCTAAATCCTCCTCTCCTCTTCCTCCTTTCTCAGTCTATGGATAACTCTCTACTCCTCTCTGTCTCCTCAGCTCATAACCTTGGGGTTGTCTTTGACTCCTCTCTCTCCTTCTCCACACACATCCAATTGATAGGTAAAACCTGCCATTTCTTTCTCTATGAAATCAACAAAATTTGCTCATTCCTTTCTGAACACACTACTAAGACACTTATCCACTCCTTAGTCACCTCCCGTCTAGACTATTGTAACCTGCTGCTTGTTGGTCTCCCTCTGAGTCATTTCTCTCCCCTTCAATCTGTTCAAGACTCTGCTGCATGGCTAATCTTCTACCAGCCTCATCATGCTCATATTACCCCTCTTCTCAAGTCTCTTCATCGGCTTCCTATCTGTTTCCACATCCAGTTCAAACTTCTCCTGCTGACCGGTAAGTGCATTCACTCTGCAGCTCCTCACTATCTTTGCTCTCTTATCTCTCCCTACACTCCTCCTCGGGAACTCCGCTCTGCTAGCAAACCACTTCTATCTGTGCCCTTCTCCAAACTTCACTCCTTTCACCTTGCTGCTCCTTATGCCTGGAACAAACTACCTGAGTCTGTACATCAGGCGCCTTCTCTGACCCTTTTCAAATCCAGGCTGAAAACTCACCTCTTTGCTGACACTTTTGGATCTTGACTTACCTGATCTCCTTTGTGTTTCCTTACTATTCCCCCTAGATGTATCCCATGTCTACAGCTACTGCATTGTCTGTCTCAGCTAGTCTGTAAGTTCCAATGAGCAGGGACTGCCTTTTACATGTGTCTGTGCAGTGCTGAGTTTGCCTTGTAGTGCTATACAAATGTTCAGTAGTAATAGTAGTAGTAGTAGTTGTAGCACCTATGCTGCCCATGTCCAGCATCTCTTCCCATGCTCAGCATACCCCTTTTGCCCCATACCCCAATGCCCAGCACCCCCTTTTGTCCCTATCCCCCCATGTCTGGCATCTTTTCACCCACCTCATGTCCAGATCCAACCAGCTTCCCCCTCCCGCTGCCTGCCTGGCCTGCTCTTTCACCACCGCTGCTTTTCCAATTACGTTGGCGGTGGCAGTAGACCTCCAATTTACAAAAAAAAAGTGGGTCTTTGCAACTCCACTCTTGGATGGATGGATGGTCTAGTTCTGTCCCCTCTGACGCTAGCATATGTCAGAGGAGGGAGGGACCAGACCAGTCTTGCAAGCAGGGACCCACTTTTTTTTTTTTTTTAAATTTGAGGTCTGCTGCCACTGCCAACGCCAACAGAACAGGAAAAGTGGCGGCAGGTTAAGGGCAGGCCAGGCAGGCAGCGGGAGGGAAAAGCTGAGCTAAGGCCAGAAGTTGGAAGAAAACCAGTCCTTCATTGACCGGTTTTATAGTCCTACTGGCTATCAGCCTCCAGCTCCTAAAGCCGTCTGGGCTAGCCTAAAACTGGTTGGTTGGAAACCCTAGCATGAATGCCACTAGGGGATCATGGGCACCATTTTGAATCCAGTGCCATAGGAGTGTATATGGGAGGAGGTCTATTCTTTGGTGGTACCTGGGGATAGTGACCCTGGACTAGCCGCTCATTTTACAACATGCAGATCTTTTAAAACCGCAGCCAGCAGCATCAGTCCATATGTTAGAGATCTGATGTTTTTGGATGAGGGAAAATAATGATAGGTTTCAGTTGGTAATATTTTTCCTTTTCAATAATGCAGCTTACGGTGATTTACTCCAAGCTGCGGTATTACTTTACTGTGGGCGTCGCTAACTTGCGGAACTGAGTTACTTATAGGGGACTCATATGGAAAATGAAGTAAAATCCAAAATGTTATCACAGCTTAGGAGCTAGTCCCCCCCCCCCCCAAAAAAAAAAAATCTCTTAAACCATCCCTGTATTTGTTACCACTGCAAGTTCTTTCACAAAATTATGAAAGACAAACTAAAAAATACATAAAGTAATAGGTTTCGAAGTTATCTACTAAGTGGCATCTTACAGTGATATAACCAATAGTTGCAGTTTGCTTTGCAACTGCTTTAGAGAATTTCTAACCCCCACTTTTCATATTATTCTACTGTAGATGCTTCAAGTGTCTTCACTATTAGAAAATACTTGCATCTTGAGTCCCAAGTGATCATTTGTTTCACATTTTATTTTTCAATAGATTAACTGTTATTCTAATCATTTCTGTTTGAAGCGGATACTGCCTGGATTATTAGTTTGTGTTTTTACACTTTACAAACTAAGTGAGTGCAGCCAGTCAATACCCATTGAATATTTATCTGCAGCAAACGCAAACTTGTCATCTGGATGTACAATGGAAATGCTAGCTTTTGTACTCTTATATAACTGATTTGCACTCTGTGGCAAAATGGTAATAGTCATTAAAATAAAGCTTTTTGATTGGCACATCATTATTGCTTCTATTTCAGTTCATTGGAATAACATTAGGCATAAATTAGGAAGGCATTAATATTAATGAAAAAAGAGAAATGATATCTATTCCAGATCAGTAGTAATTCCAGTGTATTTCATTATTTAAAATAGTGTAACATTATTATTACCATTACTATTTTTATTAATGCATGTACCGACGT
This sequence comes from Ichthyophis bannanicus, assembly GCA_033557465.1. NCBI lineage: Eukaryota > Metazoa > Chordata > Amphibia > Gymnophiona > Ichthyophiidae > Ichthyophis > Ichthyophis bannanicus. The sequence continues at coordinate 1,482,208,267 of CM066032.1, forward strand.
CATATTGAAATTTAATTCCAATAGAACTTTCAAAATGTCTAACTTGCTGAAAGGCAGTAATGTAATAATTAAGGTAATTATGGGCAATCATATGTCGCAGTACATAGAAGGCCTGTGATGACTGTTTTGGGGTCAGGAAGGAGCACCTTCAAGCCTTGGACACCTGAAGGTTGCTATTTTCTCAACATAAGGAATTTGCTGATGTACTTTGACTCCAGTTGTGCTAAGCCTCATCCCCCTCAATGACCTGTATGGGCTCTAGTGTCCCTTAAATCACACCCGGTGGCAGTGGTGGAGGGACAGAGTCATAGGACATCACTGAAAATAAAAGTATCATACCTCGGTGATTTTTTTTTTAAACAAGCAACATAGTGAATGACTAGATGCTTAATTTTTGTGGTCCTTGAAAGGTTGGGATTTCATAATTCTTGCAGCTATTGATTTGTAAGGTGATGTGTGCAGGGGAGGATATTTCTGTGATAAGATGACCTGTAAAAGGCTTCCTGTTAAAACAAATTAATTCCTAGGTCTATGAAGTAGTTAATATAGGAGCAAGTTTTGTCTACTTTTATTAGAAACATTTTTACTTTGTATACAAAGATTGTTCAAATCTGATTCATCACTGCTAGACCTGATAGGAGCATGTATCACGCTGTTTATGATTTAGGGGTATGTTTACTAAACTGCGGTAAAAGAGCAAGTGTGCCATTAAGGTGTGCTAACTGTGCATCTGCACCCTTAGTGCGTGCAAAATGCCACTTTAGTATGCGCTAACAGTACCAGCCACCTTAGCGCATGCTAATGGTACCTGCAGGTGGAAAGAAGGCGGGCACAGGGCAGAGAGTGGGGGTCAATGGACGGGGAGTGGGCGGGAACAAGGCTTGCTCCCATAACACAGGCACCTTAATGGCAGAAATCCTAACGCAATTCAAAACCTCGTGGAAATGGTGTTTTTGAGGAGAGAGCCTATTTAACATCTGCAATGTGATGCACAGACAGGGGAGTCCAAGAGAGTGATAGTAGTGCTCCATTAGCAGTAGCAGCATAGTGCCCAAGTATGAAAGGGCACTATGTTGATGTGCAAATGGGGCCAAAGGAGGTGGCACATGGGTCACGCAGTGGGAGCTGCTGGTGCATGGGGGGACCAGGCAGCTGCCTAGATGGCACATAGGAACATAAGACTACAAAATATGCCAAACTGTGTCACACCAAGGTGCATCATGCCCAGTATCCTGTGTCTAACAGTGCACAATCTAGGTCACAAGTACCTAGCAGTTTCCTCAAAAGACACACAGGATCCCCAATAACTGTAATGGGGCAAGCAGTGTATAGCAATGGTTTATGGTTTGTTACCCAGTAATCCATCCAATTTTTTTTAAACCCAGCAACACTGATAGCTTTTACCATATCCACCGGTAATGGATTGCAGGATTTGATTATGCATTGACTGAAAACATATTTTCACCTAGAAGACTCAAAGGGGTTACATTGTAACCGCATTGCAGGTCCCCTGGTCTGTCCATCTCTGATGGCATAAAAAAATCAACCTACGTTTATCTGTTTCACTCCGGTCAATAATCTATAGACCTCTATTATATCTCCCCTCAGCCATCTCTTCCCCAGGTTGATGAGCCGCAACCATTTTAGCCTCTCCACAAAGAGGTATTCTGTGATCCGCAGTACCATCTGTGATATTCGTCATGATCCCACAGTGACAGTGGTAGCACACAGTCCTGCTACTGTTGCGGAAAGGCAATGTGCCACATGTGGCGGTCCAAGGGTACTGGCACCCCAGGAAGAGATCCAGGCTGCCTCCCCCCACCTGCCGCTGCCGTAGAACCCATCTGTGGGAAAAGAGGCTGATAGTGCCAGATGCTGTAGCCCTCCAGGTAGCTGGAAAATGCAGGTGTCTAGGGAAATACCACAGCAGTGGCTGCTATCCTCTACCTGACACGTACCGGTGGCAGACCATGATGGGGCCCCTGCATAGGCAACTGGTAGAGGGGGCTGTGAGTCCATCCATGTGTGCCCTTGCCCCCCTGCCATCTGGCCCTTGTGACCAATTTGCCCACTAAACCTGCATGTTTAACATGCTGGGACTGTGACCACCACCACTGACAGTGCATGGGCATGTCTGCATGGTGGGGTGTTGGTGGTGGCGTGGGAAGTTGCACCAGCCTGCAACAGACAGAAGTCTTGACCTGGTCATGTGTGCCATGCGCATTGCAGCATGTGCCGAAGGCCAGCTGAAGGGAAGCATATAAGCAACAAGAGCTGTTATCCCTATAAGGCAGCACTGTGGTGCAACACACACAGTTGGTGCTGTATATATGTGGAGGGTCACAAGCTCAGATCCCTGCTGGGATTTCTGTATTGCGTAAGTACAACTCCAGAATGTGCAACCCCCCAAGGAGATGGCCAGCAAGGGTGGAAACACCCACCAGAAGCACTGACAAGCTCCACTATCCACAGCTGGTTGGAAGCTAATAGCACACGGTAACAACGTGTGGTGAGGCCAAGGCATGGTAATAGTGCCTGCAAACATTGCACACATTATCAGTCCTTGAGTTGACATTGAGACAGGAGTGTCAAGCAGAAATGCCAACCACCTCTACTTTTGCACAGTGCATCAATGAGAGTGTGTGTGTGTGTGTGTTTATGGCTCCCCTTTGTCATGTGGCTTTCTGCACTGCACTTTGGCTCACATTGTCCGAGTTTTTCTCAGCCTGTTTGGAAAATGTGAATAAGACAGAGGATTGTGGGTATTACCTGAAACAGCACAGATTGGCCTGGATGTGTCGGCCACAATGGTAGAGTCACTGACTGAGTTGCCATTCTGCCCGTCTGCCATGTGCATTGCCTGAGTGGCCACTGTATGTCATGCTGAGATGACACTCTCACTATGACCAAAATGTCATGGCACGGCTATGTATCCACAGAGATCTAGTATAATGTTTGGTTTCAGTGATGTGGATGCATTCTCTGTCTGGGATGACAGTCACTGAGCAAACAGCTGGGTATCAATACTGAGTATCCCAAGGCAGAGTGCTTCTTGTCACTATGCACATGCCATGCATGCTGACCAGCAGACCAGCTGTAGTTGGTTTGTGCTTGGCTGACACAGCCCAGTAAAGGGCAGCAGGGGCAGTCTTTCTGTCTGTGCTGTAGTCAATTGTTAGTCCTCAATGGTTGGGGCAGCAGTTGTTCATGGCCTACTCCCTGGGTCCAGGCAGGACCATGGCAGTCTATACACCCCCCACTGCAGTGACTAGCCATGGCAGCAGCATATTGACACTGGCAACTAACCTGCACTGTTATCAGAGGGTTAGTGTCCAACATGGGCAGAACACAGGACCAAGTTGTTGCTGTCACCCTCAGCTTGCAGGAAAGAAGGAGAAAAGCATGACACACTGCAGACAATACTGCCACACACTAGCAGTGATGTAGACCTACAGCACAGCCAGCAGAGATCATCTCTAATAGTGCAGGTTCAGTGGACCAGGTGCTGGGCACTCCTCTTCATCCTCAGGGTGACAACTGAAACCGCTCTGCAGCACGGCTTGCTGTTGGTACGCGTATGTAGCATACACAGCCAGTGCATCTTAATGAGCTGATATGCTGGATCAGTGCATTGGTTCTTCAGTTGCAGACCACTGTGTTGTATGTGCAGTTCCTCATGGGTAGTGGAGGGCCCAACCTATGCCAGCACAGAGAGTAAACAGTTTGATCAGAGATCTGCAGGCTCTATACACCCTTGTAAAGCTGTGTGGATGTGTAGCCATTGGTTGGTACAATATTGCCATGGTCAAAGGTCCAGGGTTTGATTCCCACTTGTTCATTTTGTGTCTGGGTGTGCTTGCACAGTCCTGGCTCTGCTGTGACAGGCAGACAATCATTCTTCTACATTTCTCTGTGCTATGGTCACATGTTGAGTAGCCCAACATGGCATCGCCCATCATGGACATCTGTGAACATGGCTTTAGTGGCTCTGTCGTGGCGCATTGCAGCAGGGCAGTGATGCATACACGGCAGATGTCTGGGTCAACTGGTATGGAGGAGTGGAGTGGAGGAGTGGCCTAGTGGTTGGGGCAAGGTACTTCAGGCTGGAAGGTCAGGGGTTCAAATCCCACTAGAGGACAGCAACCTTGGGCCAGAAGGACTGGGGTTTCTAGTCCCACAGGTGCTCCTTGTGGTCTTGGGCAAGCCACCTAACGTGTTCAACTTGTCCCTTTCTATCATGCAACTCTGTCAGATTTATTGTTTTGCAGTTGCACAGGCTGAGGCACCAGTCCCACCCACACAAATGGTGTTTCATGTAGCCTATGGCACTGCTACTTTTGGTTCACACATACCAAATGCTTTTGGCCTATACGATCCCATAAATCCACCCACCACACACATTGCAAATTCAATGCTTGTCAAAATCCATGGCACAGCCCTGAACCCACCATTTGACCATCAGAGAGACTCATGGTTGGGCAGCTTACTGGCAGCTTATGGCAGTAAGTTTCCCCACCATGGCCATGAGGGGTCATTTGCAGCAGTTAGCCATATCATGCATTCCTCTCTTGTGACTGCTCCACATGAGTACTCATGGACAATCATCACTTTGCTGCCCACATCAGGAACATGCTGCCTCCACCCAGATACTGTCCTGGCCTATGACATGCCACATACTGACAGTACATCTGGATATCTGTCTACACCTCACAGATACTATAATGTAGCTTATAGCATGGTGCATGCTTTCAGGAACATCTAGGATTGCACGCCTGTCACAGCGCTTCCCGCTGCTGCATCCCCTCCACTGACTGCTGATGACACAATCCACCCATGACACAGTCAACACTCACACTGACCATCATCACTAGGTAGCCGCCTATCTCACCTAGTCAACAGCATAGGACTGCTGTACGGTCAAACATGCTCATCATACATACTGCCACATCTCCAGGCATCAGGTGAGTCAACTCCATCAGCTGCCAATTGTGCTTGCATCCATACCTTCTCCAATGGCTTCCCTGCCCCCCTTTCAGCATTTCAATGGCTTTTCTGCCTTAAGGTGCATGCCAGACACCTTCCTACAGCATGTGCTATTACCACACAGTAAGTTTGCATTAGCACCCTTTAACACCAGAACACCTCTGACACGCCCAGCACATTTACCGCACTGTAACTCCTTATCGCTGCCATTAACACATGGAAAAGACTGCTCCCTTACCACCGTTTAGTAAACATACTCCTTAGTCTTTGAGTGTGACCTGCACAGCGGCAACAAGTATGCTTTCACTATTTCCTCCATGGCCTTTGCCAGATTAACAAAGCAGAAGTATGCATTTGCAAACAGTGGGCAAATTTATGCATAGTTAGGCTACACACCTTTATGTTTACCCGCATACCCTCCCCCTTAGGCCATTGCGGATAATGTGGGCTCACAATATATTCAATAAATTAATAGTAGTTTTTATTCAGTTTTAACATATAAAATAACAATACAAACGATCGTGATACAGCAGGATACAAGCAGATGTTATTGATCAAAATAGCAAAAGAATATAATAACTTGAACAAGACAGTACAATAACGTTAACAAGAACTAGTATCAGTCCATGCCAGCACGCCACCCTCCCTCTCTCCGTTCAATGTGGTTACAGCAGAGACCATTCCACAAGGCAGCCTCCAGCAATCATTTTCATCAAACATAATTTTGTAAAGCTGACCATTTCTTACTGAGTTTACCAGACCATGGGTTTCTTGGCTATATAGATCTCTTCGTAGGTCTTATGTAGGATTAAGAGACTCCACCAATGCTCGAAACAAGCTTTGTCGAGATTCTTCCAGTGTATTAGAACTATTTTAAGCGCTATCCCGAGCATTAAGTCTAGCAGTTTACCATCCCATTTCATCAGAGTAGGTTCCAGAGCTATGGATTTATATATCACTATCCGATAAGTGATAGGAGTTTGTAAGTTGAGGATCTGTGATATGCGTTCCCAAACTCTGTTCCAATATATTTCCAGGGATTTACAATGGAACAACATATGTGCCAGTGTCCCAATTTCCATGTTACAGGACCAACATCGATTTCCCTCCTGTAGTGTCCATTTCATTTTCTTAGCCGGTGTAATATGCGCTCGATGTGCTATAAAGTACATAGATTGTGTGAGAGACGCTGCTCTCGTGGCACGTATTTGAGTTCCCCAAAAAGTGTCCCAATGTTCCGGAGGTAGATCTTGACCGGTTTTCAGTAGCCCACACCGACTGTATCTTAGAACATGTCTTGTCACTTTTGGATCGGAGAATCGCAACACATCTTGAAACAGCTTTAGCATCTGTTTGTAGTTCTTGAAGTTTCTGTCGCAGTGGCCATCCTGTACGTATCAAGACAGGTGACACACCCGCTTTGCTCATGCAGGATCGGAGCTGACACCATTGGAAATAGCATGTATTAGGCAATCGGAATTCCGTTCTTAATCTGTCAAAGGTTTTAAATGCACTTCCATTGATCAGTTGTCCAATGGTGATAAGATCATGTTCCACCCATTTTTTCCATAAGACAGGCTTCCCTCCGATGATAAGGCGCGGGTTCAGCCATATGGGCATATCTGCGGCAAAGTCATCCCCTCCATCGATACATGATGCCAATAATCGACAGGCATGCTGTGTTTCTCGGATAATAGCATTATGTGGTGCAGTCTGGTCTACTACTGTGCCTACCAGTAGCCATGTGGGCAGGGGGGAATGTAGGGCCCGCTCCACACTCAGCCATCTAGGTCCTTTATCCGTGTCGTCAGAGTCGACCCATTGAGCACCCTGCTTTAAAAGAGAGGCAGTGTGTAGCCAGCCGAGATCTGGGAAATGGACACCTCCTTGTGTATTAGGTAACTTCAGTTTCCAGGCAGCTATTCGGGGTACTCGGTTGTTCCATAGAAAGGCTATCAGTTGACTATTCATTTTCTTATAGAAGGCTGACGGGAAACGTAAGGGTATCATACTTAATATATAGCTGAGTTTTGGTACCAACATCATTTTTATCGTTTCTAGCCTGCCCCACCAGCTCAAATGAAGGGGGGTCCACTTGCAGATGTTATCATGTACAATTTCTTGACACATCTTAATGTTGATTGCGACAGTCTCTTCCAAGGTGGTGCCATAGGTCACGCCCAGGTATCTAAAGGATGACTTCTCATATTGAAAGGGGTATCCACGCATCATTTCTTTCTTCGCTGACCTGTTCATTCAGAGGAATAATTGTTGTTTTATTCAAATTTACTTTATATCCGGATATCGCTGAGTATGCATCTATGAGTTGCAGTGTTTCAGGAAGGTCTGATGGTTGTAGAAAAATGAGCAGGTCATCGGCATATGCTGACAATTTACAGGGACCATCAGCTAACTCAATTCCTTTTATGTTTTCCTTCTGTCGGAGCGCTATTAATAAGGGTTCCAGGGCTAAATTAAAAAGCATCGGTGACAGGGGGCAACCCTGTCTGGTCCCTCTTTGCAACTGAAAAGGGGCTGAGAGGTGTGAGTTGACCGCTATTCGAGCTGTGGGTTTGGTATATAACAATTCAACGCGTTTTAGGAACTTTTCTCCTATCCCAAACCACCGTAGGGATCGAAATAGAAAGGACCATTCCAGTCGATCGAAGGCTTTTTCGGCATCCAATGCTAGCCCTATCAGGGGCTCGGCCTTGGTCTTGGCAGATGCCAGTACATGTGCCAATAATCTTCCATTATCTGTAGTGGATCTGTTTTGTATAAATCCACATTGATCCTCATGTATCAAATCTTTTAAGATCCGTCCTAATCGGTTAGCAAGCACTTTAGCATAGATTTTATAATCAGAGTTTAGGAGAGAGATGGGTCTGTAATTCTCTATCTTTTGTGTATCCCTGCCCGGTTTCGGGTGGAATTACCACCACAGCCTCTGCCAGGGCTCCAATCTCTGGAGATTCATCTTGCAGGCCACTGTAGTAGATCTGTAGCATGGGAGCCAATTGAATGCAATATTTATTATAGAATTCCAGCGGGATACCATCTGGACCGGCGGCTTTGCCACGAGCCATCTGTTTGATCGCATCTTGTATTTCAGTTACTGAGATCTCTTGTTCCAGCGTTCGACTTTGATGACTGGTTAATGTGGGTCCTACTATCTTGGAGACAAAATCTTCAAAGGCTCTGTCACTACATTGGGTATCTGAGCGATATAGTTCCTCATAGAATTCTTTGCAGCGGTCTAGTATTTTGTCAGATCTCAGGAGAAGGCCCCCGGAATTGTCCTGCAATGCCGCTATAGCGGTCTTGCTGGTTTTTGGTCTGAGCTGCCGAGCTAAGAGGGATCCTGAGCGGTTGCTGTCATAGTAGTATATACTACGTTGTAGCTGGATGCTACTCAGTGCTTCTTTGTTGAGGAGAGCATTATATTGGTATCGCAATTTTTGGAGTCTAAGCAATATCATTGAGTCAGCTCTTTTGGCTAGTAACCTTTCCCCAGCTTTTATTTGGAGTTCCAATTCATCTTTTTCTTTTTTCCTGGCTTTACGCCGTCTAATGGTGTAGGTGGTAATATGAGCTCGTATGGTCGCTTTAAAACCTTCCCACCAGCTCCAGATGGAGGTATCAGTGGGTGTATTATATTTAAAATAGGTCTCAATTTCCCCTGACAGTAGCTGTACAAAGGAGTCATCTGCTAGTAGGGATTTATCAAATGTCCATCTTGGCGGAACATGCTGTGTAACGTTGGTATTCAACACTAGGGAGACAGCGGCGTGATCCGATACCGTTGTAGCATATATCTCTGCGGACAACACTTGGGGCATCAGCTCTGTGGACAGTAGGAAGAAATCGATCCTTGTTTGGGTATTATGTGGGATGGAATAAAATGTGTAGTCTCTTTCTTGGGGATGAAGTAGGCGCCAGGGGTCTACCAAGTGTAGCTCTGTTATGATGCCTTTAAGAATCGCCTGCGATTTGACTTTGTCTACAGCCCGATAGGGCGTGCGATCTAACAGTGGATCCAAGATGACATTGAAATCGCCCCCTAATATGATATTGGTGTGAGCCGCGGCTGTAACTTCTTTAGCTATCAGTTTGAAAAAGTTAGGGTCATCGAGGTTGGGCGCGTAAATATTGAAGAATGTGTAAAGCTGTTGATTTATTTTCATCGTCACTCTGGCCCATCGACCTAGCGGATCAATCCGTGTGTCGGTAATGGCGGATTGCAGGAATTTGCGCACTAATATTATTACCCCCCCTTTGCGTTGAGTGGCAGAGGCCGAGGCCGCCACCAGGAAGTATTTAGAGGTTACTTTCTGCGATTCAGTATCTGTTAAATGTGTCTCTTGTAAGAGGGCAATATCTGCTTTTTTTTGCTGGCAGTACGCTAAAATCTTCTTTCGCTTGACAGGGCCAGTAATACCTTTTACATTTAACGAAAGCATTAAAAGATCACTAGACATCAACGTTGGGATAAGCTGTCTTATAGGTGAAAGCTATCCTATGGATAGGCCTGCCGCGTACTTGCATTTGCGTGTATGTGGAGGGTTTTGTACTGGACTGGACTGACACAAACAACTGCATAACTGGCAAACATTGTATCGCTAAGGTGAACACAATCCACTGAAACAGTAACCAACCCCGACCTCACCTCCCGTTGCCACCCCTACATTTCAAGCAGAAATATCTGTTTAATTAAAACTATTTAGAACAACAGAAATACAATCAATGAGGTGTTTAACAAGGCTTAAGGCGTTCTAAAATTTGTGAGAACGCACAGCCGCACCCCCTGAGTATATGCTGAGTTCTCTACACTGCGTGAGAGATCAGAATATTGACCTCAGGTTTCCATACCGCAGTTTTCTTGTAGGAAAGTTTTCAGTTTTTCAGCATCAACAAAATTCCTCGTTTCATTATGCAGCGTGACCCGCATGGTTCCTGGGTAGTATAGCCCGTATCTTGCCTGTGCACTTTGTAGCATGGGTCTACAGGCCAGCAACGCTTTTCTCCGATCTACCGTTTGCTTGCTCAAATCCGGATAAAGTGCTACTTTGTGTCCCTGGATTTGCAGTGATCCGGCCTTCCGTGCAGCTTGAAAGATCTGTAGGACCTGTGGGTATCTCAGTACCTTCATTATGAGTGGGCGCGGGTATCGTGTGTTTTCAGCTTTGTGTGTTGGGATTCGATGGGCCCGTTCTAGTTCAAAAGGCCTTGCAAAGACAAGCTGCAGCATCTCCGGTATGGTTTTTTCCAGAAATCCAATCGGATCGGTACCTTCAGCGCCTTCAGGGACTCCAACAAGGCGGATATTATTTCTACGGGAATGGTTATTTTGATCTTCAATCAGATTTTCTATGTGCCGGACTCGTTTGGCCAAAGGGCCCAGCTGTTCTAATGCAACGCCATGCTTCTGGGTTTGTAATTCAACTGCATTAAGTCGAGTGGTGATGGTGAGGAGTTTCTCTTTTACCTCCAGCAAGTCTTCTTGAATCATGTTCAGTGAACTAGAATTGGCTGCAATCATTTCTTTAACGCATTTCAATTCCTGTAGCACTTCACGTAGGCCACCGGCAGTCACTCCCTCCTTCTCTCCCGCGGCCATTTTCTGCGGGGAGCCCACTTCGGGTTTGGATCGTTTCGCTGCTGAGCCGGATCCCTGTGGAAATTCCAGCCGGGCAGGCTTCAGGGATGCCATCCAGCTGTATTGCGGTGTTATTGATGTAGGTAGGGGGTACAAACTTCAATGGAATACCGGGATATGTTCAGGATTCTTGGGCAGCAACGGGAGCAAAAATTCAGGCGTCCATTCTGTTCAGTGGCTAGCTCCGCCCCCCATATTCAATAAATTAAATAAATATCAGGTGGGTAGTTTTTCAATAGGTCAGTATTTCTGCCTTTGGTAGTGACCTTTCCAATGTATTACAAAGATATGGCTGGAAGCATGAAAAGAAATTCTTCCAGCTCAGAAATGTCTCTCTGACTATATGCACCATGTTTATTCTAGATGCGGAAAAAGAGAGAAGGAACATTGTAGCTGTTGCTGTGAGGAAAAATATAGTATTCTAATTAAGAGATTCTCCGCCCTGTAGATGAATGGAATACAATATCTTCTTATTAATACGGGACAGATCTAAAATGCAGTTTGATCCCCAAGATATAATACTAACTGCAATCACAGCATCAGTGTACTTTAAAGATCTTAGAGCTGAGATGGCACTGGAAACTCTCTATTGTCAGAAATTCCAATGTGTATGCCGACTTGCAGTTGGAAGGGAAGTCACATGATTTGATCTTCCTCTGTCTATTCCAAACTTTGACCAAGCTATCTTGGAACTGATTCATATTGGAGGCCATGCATCCTATAAATAAAAATTCAATTTTATTTCAAATGTGAACTCCACATTAAATTGCTTAAATCATTTTTTATATATTGTTTTTTCTATTTTGGCCCCACAGGCTTTATTTGATAAATTTGTTAAAAAAAGAAATATTCATTATAGGTGTTAATATTTTGGTCTATTCTTTTCTGAAACAGGTACAGCCATTGAAGACTAGGATTATGTTTATTCATTTGGCAATGATAACAGCACAAACTTAGAGATCACTGAATTCACTCAGCTTTACATTTCTTTACTGCTTTCACATCCTATGTATTCCACAACACCTGTCAAATATTAACTGAGACACAGCATTCTGGCATAAGGAACAGTGATCCAACATTGAGGCATGTATGTTTGAAGCATCTAGAAGTGTAAATGGCATCATTTAGACATCTAAATCGCAGGCAAATAGCAATTTTAGAAAACTATTATCTGTATGCATATATCATTCATGATATATAGATTTCAAAGAGTGCGGTGGGGGGCATGTCTCAACAACAGACATGTACTTGCCCTTTTATAATGCAAAGTCATCTATGTTTTAAAACAATTGCTCGTTGACTTTTATCCAAAAAAGGACAGGAGGTAACTACTGCAAAATAGCACAGAAACATGCAAACAATAGGGGGAAGGCAACCATGCATAAAGAGAAGCTTTATTCTAGGGCCCGACCTGGCCAGGTTTCGGCTGACTAGCCTTCGTCAGGGGATTATGGAACTACATATACGAGTACAAACAATTTCATTAAAAATGTGTTGCTTAAATTATATATTTAAAAACAGTTATTAAAAAATGCAGGAAGGGGGGCGGAGCCTAGCGTTGAGCGAGATGGCCACATAGAGCGTTTGCTCCGGAGGGTCCGTGAAGAATCCTGCCTAACACCCCGGGCATTTGAGCTGAGAAGCAGTGAATTTGGTGCCTTTTCGCTGGGGGAGAATGTCCGGGCTGAAGCCGACACGGTTGGACTTCCCCAATGCACAGAATAACAGTGCAAAGAGATCGAAAATAGAGCCCCCCTCTCCACAAAAGATGGCGCCCGCTCGTGAACCTGAGGCCCTGCAGGAGTTGCTCTCGGAGGTGCGAGCAATCCGAGAGATGGTTTGGGAGAATGGTGAGGCGCTGACGGCAATGCAGGATGACTTTGGGGCGCTAAGAGCCTCTATGGAAGCGCTTACCTTGCGGCAGGATAAAACAGAGAACATGTTGGGTGCTCACGAGGAGCGGCTTCGTCTCCTGGAGAGACAGGTAAAACAAACTAAAACACTACAGAAAGATCTGGAAGTTGGGAATAACAGAGCACGTAGGAACAACGTGCGGATCATTGGCGTTCCAGAAGGAGTTGAAGGCAAAGATATGGTGACGTTCCTTCAGAAAATGATTCTGCAAGTGCTGCATTTAACATTTGCGCTCCCCTTCGAGATAGAACGTGCACACCGGGTCCCTTCTCAGCCTCAACTTAATAGTAAGCGCGAGAGGCCGGTTATCCTCAAGGTCCTTCGATTCCAGCAAGTCCTGCAGATCATGGAGGCCTCGCGGATGCGGGCCCCAATAGAGTATGAGGGGCACAGGCTTCTCTTTTTCCCGGACTTTGCTAAGTCTACAGTGGATCGACGGAGAGGCCTGTTAGCTCTGAGGCCACGGTTGCAACAACTACAGGCCAGGTTTGGGTTGTTATACCCGGCCTGGATGCGGGTGACCTTGCACAACCAGACCAGGACTTTCGAGGATCCGGAGGCTTTAGCTGCATTCCTGGAGGAGAAAGAACTGTTGCAGATGCGCTGAATTATTTAAGAAGGGACTATACTGTTTGTAGCGGCTTGCTACGGTGGGCTTTCTCCATACCTGAGCAGTGGGATCGCTGTTCCAGGGTGAGGGTCCTGTGGTCTTCAGTGAAGCCCAATGGTGGTGTTTCTTTAGGATGAGGGCAATGGACTGTGAGCTGCTGGTTGATATATGTCAGATGTGTAGTCAGTAATCTTGCAAGGTGGTGGGTGTAGGGGAGAAGGCATCATGGGTTGGTATGTTTCATTTGCTTTTCTTTTTGTCTATTTGCTTTGTACGATTTCTGCTAGGGTTTGTTGGGCTGTGGACTGTGCATTGGTTTTGACCCTCTGTGTCCATCTTGTTTCCCCTGGGTTTTCCCTTTAAATTTGCTAAGCGGCTCCCTCTCCCGGGGTTCACAGGGGGATTGTCTACTGGGGTAGCATGGGGTGCAGTGCAACTGTGTGTGTGGCATGTGTTTTGGGGGCATGAGGTGGGCTATTATAGTAGCGTGGGGGGGGGGGGATTGGCAATGTGAGTGGTGCATGTGATGGGGGCATGGGCCCAGCTTATACTAGGATTACTGAGACTCAAGCATAGCGAGCATTAAGGTACTTTCCTTGAATGTCAAAGGGATTAACAATCCAGTCAAGCGGAAGAAAATAATTATGTATGGGAGGCATAAAAAGGCCGACGTCCTGTTCCTTCAAGGAACACATCTTAATTCCAGAGAATCCTTGAAGCTTAGTATTAATCCCTTTACCGTAGTGGCATATTTGGCAGCAGTGCATAAAGCGAAATGGAGTAGCCATTTTGATGAGGAAGTCTCTAATCTCTGAGGTGCTTCAAACACGTTCAGACACTTTGGGTAGGTGGACTAGAGTTTTCTTAAAGGTAGGAGGGACAGAGATAGGTTTTATTAAATGTGGACAGCCCAGAGTTTTTTAACTCCCTAGTGGAAGAGATTCATGCCACCCCGCTGATGCTGATAGTCCTGGGGGGGGGGGGGATTTCAATTTGGTGCTTGATTCCCTGATTGATAGGTCCCCTCCAAAAATGGTGAAGGCTTCAAGGGCACATGAAATTCTTCAGCCGTTGCTGCAGGAGGCTGGGTTGGTTGATGTTTGGAAGCTGCAGCATCCGACAGGTCGAGATTTTACTTTTTTTTCCCCCCGCACAAGACCTCCTCTCGAATTGATATGCTGCTGATTTCTAAGGCATTGATTCCTAGAATAGTGGAGTCCAGGATCCACGCAATGCATATCTTGGATCACGCGGCCATATCCATAACGCTGGGGGAAGACACTCAAGCCCCTCTCCGTGGGCGCTGGTTCTTTGATAGGAGCCTTTTGGATGAGGTGGATTTTCGGTCGGACATGCAGTTTGCGATTGGGGAGTATTTTCTTCTAAATAGTCATCAGGACACGGCAGGCTGAGCTTGGTGGGAGGGTTTCAAGGCGTCCATCAGAGCAGTTATTACAAGCTACAATATCAGTCAAAAAAAAAGGATCCAGGGGCAACTTAGGGATCTTGACGCACAAATTAAGGCTGGCGAGCGTATCCTTTTTCGCTGTTCCGACCCTTGTATTTTATTGTGACTGCAGCGTTTGAGGTATCAATACAACCAGCTTTTATCGAGTGAGGTTTCGCGCAGTATAAAAGTACAGAATGGTACCTACTACTGGGAAAGTAACAAGGCGGGTAAATTGTTAGCTAACACGTTGAGGGCCCGTAGCGATGTGGGGTGGATTGCGGCCATTCGGGACTCACAAAGTGAGAACCTCTGAGTTTCTGATAAGGCGATTGCTGAGGTGTTTGGATCCTTCTATAGTAACCCCTATACCTCTGAGGTAGATTTTGCGAAGGAGAGGTTTGCGGCTCTAGTCGCGGATATACAGAGACCCATTTTGGACAAGGAGGCTACGGGAAAGTTAGATGCGGCCTTCTCTGTGGAGGAAATTCGTCAAGCGATCGCTTCTCTGGCCGGGGGGAAGGCTGCTGGTCCCGACGGACTGCCTATTGAATTTTTTAAAACATTCTCTGCAGAACTAGCTCCGCAGCTTCAGTTGTATTTTCAATCCTTAATTTTGGAGCCGACTCAGCCTGGAGCTTTTGCTGCAGCCAATGTCATCTTGTTGGAGAAGGCAGGCAGAGATCCTCAATTGGTAAGCAATTACCGCCCCATATCACTGCTGAATTCAGACTATAAAATTTATGCTATGGTTTTGGCTCGTCGAGTGTCCGAGGTTGCTCCTTTGTTGATTCACTCAGATCAATGTGGGTTTGTGGAGGGCAGGTCTACTGCCGATAATGCCAGACTGCTGTGCCATGTTCTGGTGGGGGCCGAACAGGTGAGCCACCCATTTATCGGTTTATCACTTGACGTTGAGAAGGCGTTTGACCGCCTAGAATGGCCTTTTATGTTTGCAGTGCTTGATTGGTTTGGCTTTGGTGGAGGGTTTTTTAGTCTACTTAAAGTGATGTATTCATGCCCCATGGCCACTATTTGTGTGAATGGTACTCAATTGAGGAAGCTGATGCTGGGTCGGGGTACCCGACAAGGGTGTCCCTTATCCCCGTTACTGTTTAACCTTGCTTTGGAACCCCGGGTGCTATTGATTCGGCAGAATCAGCGCATCCATGGGATTTCCGTGGGGGGCGTGGAGGTGAAGCTATCGGCCTATGCTGATGATCTGCTCCTATTCTCCTTTCCTAGTTCAGTGTCACAGATTCTTAGCCTCATAGACCAGTATTCCAGTCTGTCAGGATATAAAATAAACTGGTCGAAATCCACGGCTTTTCCGCTGAATTCCTTCGTGAAGAAAAGTGATTTGGAACAATTTTCTTTTGTGTGGGAAACAAAAATGATCAAGTATTTGGGTGTGCAATATTGCTATCCCCTGGAAGAGACTATTAGATTTAACTCTGGGTTGTTATTAGCTCTTATTCGGGACAGGTCTAGTAAGTGGTCTCCCTTGGCCTTGTCATGGTGGGGGCGGTTGGAGACGATTAAGATGACTATTACCCCAAAGATCAATTATATTCTTGAGGTGCTTCCTTGTTATCTCCCAAGGCAGATCTACCGTCATATTGAGGGGTTATTAAGCCGATATTTATGGAAAAATAAGCCCCCAAGAATTGCACTGAAAAAATTGAAAGCGAGGAAAGAAGAGGGCAGGGTTAACTTCCCCGACTTTTGGTCTTATCACAGCGCCTTTCTACTTAAACAGGGATCCAGGTGGTTGGAACAGCTAACAGACCAAAGTCCTACCTGGCTGGTGCTGGAGAAGGAACTCACTGCCCCCATTCCTAGTAATCTTCTGCCTCAGATGGTATGCCCCAGTGGGGTGACTCCAGTAATGATAAGGGACTCACAGAGGGCTTTCTTAATTTTACGGCATGCTTTGTTATATGATAGAGAGGTGCATGACTCCTTGCCTTTGTGGTATAATCCTTTATTCAAAATTCAACGTGAGTCATTTGCCTGGCGTAAGTGGTATTCGCGTGGTATATGGGAATTAGGACAGTTGGTTGATGAGGGTGGGTGGAAGCCTTTTGACAGGCTGCAGCGGGACTTTAACCTCCCAAGGGCCATGTACTTTCAATGGCTGCAAATCAGACACTGTGTGGGTAAGGTCGGGGTGGACATCAAACGGCTGGGCAAAGAGAGCGCTTTTGTTAACTTGATTCAACAGGTTATGCAGTTGGCAGGAGTAGCGTTCCATTACTACAAATTGCTGTGTCAGAATGACTCCTCTTGTATAAAAGGGCTACAGGGGGTCTGGGAGCATGATACGGGTATTGCTCTTTCCACCTCGAGCTGGGGGAAGTACTGGTCCAAGTCGGTCAGGGTGTCCAAAGCGGCGTCTATTACTCAGTCGCTTTTTTTCTTTGCACACAGAGCCTACTGTACACCAATGAAGCTAGCTAAATGGGACGCGACTTCCGGCAACAAATGCTGGTCATGTCAGAAATCCCTGGGCACTTTGGAGCACATAGTGTTGGGTTGCCCTTGTATTCGGGGCTTTTGGGAGCAAGTATGGGATCGGATTCAATTAGTTCTGAAATTTAAGACTCCCCTCTCTTGTGCTATAGTTTATTTATTTATTTATTTATTTACAGTCTCTTATATACCGCACTATTCAGCATCAGCGCGGTTCACATGGAACAAAAAATGCTCAGTACAATTAACATGTAAGAGTTTACAGATAACAGGGCAAGTAAATTGGATAACAGGGGTAAACTATTTACAGCATTTGCTACATAAACTTGTATAACAGTGGCAAACTATTTACAAATATTGTTACATAAAGTCGTATGATCCTGAATACCATAGAAACAAATGCACCACTAAGGGTTAGGGAATCTTTCTTGGCATGTTGTTGGGGAACCATATAATTGCTTAGCGGGTTGCATCTCTGTCTCAGTGGGTGAGGATGGGTTCTATGAGATACTTATTGAAAAGATGGTATTTAAGGGCTTTCCTAAACTGTGTGATGCTCTTAATAGCCCGGATATCTGGAGGTAATGCGTTCCAGCATCTTGGTGCACTGATACTAAACGCCCTATTGGCTGTAGATGTTGTGCACGCTGTTAATGCTTTCGGGACTTTTAAGGTGTTTGTAGCTGTGGATCTCCTTGCTCTATTAGGAGATGTGATATGGATGAGGGCCGTTATTGATTCAGGGGAGAGCTTGTTAATAGCTTTAAAAGTGATTAACAGTGTCTTGAAGACAATTCTAGCCTGGATAGGTAGCCAATGTAATTGTATCAGCAGAGGTGTCACGTGGTCACTTCTGGAGGCTCCATGGATGACCCTTGCTGCAGTGTTCATGGCGAGCTGTAGTGGATGTAAGGTGGATAGGGGCAGGCCTTGAAGGATGGCGTTGGCGTAGTCAAAATGAGGTATGATCAACGCCTGGTAGTTGTTTTCCGATCCCAGGTGGGGATCCCTTCCCTGGAAAAGGATTGTTATTTCCTCCTTGACTTTATGGTGGGGGTTGCTGTGTATTTGGTCATTATGAACTGGAAATGCACATATGATGTAAGTTGGTGTGCATGGTGGAATTTGTTGTCTATGTACAGTAAGTATGAGCAAATGCCTAGAAAGGGAGTGACATTGGATGTGGCTAAACAAGGGAAATGGAAGGCCTTGAATGAGTTTGCTGCCCATGCTCGTGTAAGTTAATAGGGATTTGCCCTTGCCCTATAAGTTAGGTATTGTGGTTAGTTGCCTGCCTAGTGGACTACTAGCTGATGGCCCCGGGGGTAGGTGGGGGGAGGGAGGGCTTGGGGGGGATTGTGAGTTGGGGATGTATGGGAGTATTTTGTGATATCTGGAGTTGAGTTTTGTATTGTGTTGATGTTTTGTTTGGTGGTTTGAAAACTAAATAAATGATATTAAAAAAAATGCAGGAAAACACAGATCGAAAAACTTGTAGAGTGATACATTTCTTCAACTGTAACAGAAGAAAGACAAGAGGGGGGAGAAAGGAGGGGGAGGAATGGGGACAATAAGGGGGCGAGAGATAAGGGGGAGGAAAGGGGAAAGGGGGAAGGGGGAGGGAGAAAAGAAGGGTAAGGGGAAAAGGGAAAGAAAAGGGAGGAAGGAAAGGGTATATAAAAGAAATTATAACATAGATCTTATAGGCAATCAAAGTTAATTCATATTGGATCAACATCTATATAATATAACCATAATTTGACTCTTGGACATTGTAATAACATACTTTCTATTTTACTTAATTAAGGAGTGGAGGAGTGGGCTAGTGGTTGGGGCAAGGTACTTCAGGCCAGAAAGTTGGGGGTTCAAATCCCACTAGAGGACAACAACCTTTGGCTGGAAGGACTGGGGTTTCTAGTCCCACAGGTGCTTCTTGTGGTCTTGGGCAAGCCACTTAACCCTCCATAGCCCATGTTCCCTGTAAAATAGTTATCTCCAAGTTATAATGCCCTGTTCAATGTAATTTCAGTTTGTTTAATGTAAACCACACTGATGCAGAATAACACAGCATATAAGAGAATATAAATAAATAAGGTACACATTCATGGGGCAAAATAATAATCATAAATGCTGTTTATCCATACATTTTAGACTACTTTTCTAAGCTATAAAAAAAGCTTTAGTTTTACCATTAATAGATACTCGAACAGTGGGCTATAATCATTAATCAGTACCTTCCAAAAACACACTGTGGTATCTACTATATAATTCATATTCATACATAAAATATGTGTCCGTACCAATATTAAAACTGGTAAAAATTTTAGTATTAAAAAGCATTCTGCTTATATTCATATTAAAGCCAATAGATTACTCAAATAAAAAGAGATAGCATCCGTAGGTACATTAAAAACAAAAGCAGCATTATTATACTGACCTTAAAATAGCTTGACATTTATGCTTTAATGTTAATAGTTAAATTTTTATGCCACAACATTATAAAGTAACTTTCTCATTTCTTTTACTTGTTTCCTTGTAAACTGCTTTGACTGATGGAGAAAGCAGAATAGAAAACCAGTTAAATAAATAAAATAAATACATTTTATGATTTCAAATTATATGTAAAATATCCTTATAAAACCTTACTCAAAATGCCTTAAAAATCACAATAAAGTGAACATACCTGGAGTATAAAAACACAATCACACTGCTGTAAGCAGAAAGAAGAGATCTGGCTGCCCTGGCGTTATTTAAAGGGCTTTTCGCACCACTCGGGAGCGAGGTAAAGGAGCCCTTGTTTCTACTCTGTCATTTGACTACGTCAAAAAATATGTCACCTATACTGGGAAACATTCCACTATCTACCCTTTAAAAACAATTATTATATTAAGAATAAAAGAATCTTCTTTTTGTGCCCAATTTAAAGCAAAACTAAAAACATAGGGAAATTCTCTAGTCTGATGATGAACTCCATAAAAATACCACTACTCTATGCGCATACATCTTTGCAATCAGTTGTATATTGACAAAGTGGTCTGTGCATGACATAAAAAACAAAAAACAAAACATTGCCCATCCATACTATTGAGACAGCTGCGCGTCGTCAGAAGCACAATCTTCACTCATCCAATATTACCCGCTCTATTTTCTAATATATAAATATACAATAGGGCATATCTCCTCATATATTATTATTAAAAGGAGAAACGGAAAACATAAAGAAATGTGCAAATCCACAAAAAAAATATGATTATATAAAAAGGGAACAATAAAAGATATATATACACATTTATGAACCGGGTTAAAATAAGTACTGTCCTTTCCAGTTGTTTTAGAAAGATAACACCATGCTCACAAAATATCAAGGGATGGTGACCTTAATAAGTCACTGCTCCATTTAGAGCAAAAATGTATTTGTAAGTTCAATACAGCACAACCTTCCAGTCTTGATCAGTAGATTGAATATCAGATATTTTTGTGAAATTAGCTTTTTTCTTTTTCTTTTTCTTTTCCCCTTCTTTCCTTTCTTCCATCTCTTTCCCCTTCCCTTTCTCCCCCCTTCCCTCCCCTCCCCTTCCCCCTTCCTCCCCTTCCTTCCTCTCTTTCCCCCTTCCCCTCCCCTGCTTCCCTTCCCCCTCCTCCCTCTCTTCCCTTCCACTCCCTTTTTCCCTCCTCCCTCACCCCAGTATTCTTCTTTAATATTTGGGTTTTCAGCTTTTTTCCATTTTTAGTTATAGTAGCAATCATTTCTATAATAGTGTGTGCTGAGATAGATAAGCATCTCATATTTTTCCTCTTTTTCTTCCTTTAATTATATATTAAAAGGCATGCCAATTTGCACATTCACACATGTTTTTGAGAGTAGAGGACATTTTTCTAGTCCTCATATATGCAAATAGCAACATTTGCCTGCACCTTGTCTATATTACAAAATCTTTTTTATGATCCCTTTCTTATATAACACATTTTTTCATATTTGCACATTTGTTTGCTTTAAAAAAAACAATACGAGGTATGTTTTTCACATATCTGCATACTATATTGAGAGTGGGGAGTTCTTGAGTTAAGAGCAGTTTGCCTCTATAATGTATTTTTCATGATGTGCAGCTACTATGTCTCCCCTGTCTTTCAAATAAATTTGTAAATTAAGAATTTCATCGAGAACGGTGCAATTTCTCCTTTTTTGGTTCTTGCGATGTGCTATTTTTAATGAGATTTTGATGGCATGCAATTTAAAACAAACAAACTTGAAAGGATAATACTGCTCTTGGTATTTGGTACTTATTTTTGCCTAGTTCATAAATGTGTATATTGTTCCCTTTTAATACAATAATATTTTCTGGCAGATTTAAAATAAAATAATTTATTTTCTCTGTTTCTCCCTTTAATAGTAATACAGTATATGAGGAGATATGCCTTATTGTATATTTATATATTAGAAAATAGAGCGGGTAATATTGGATGAGTGAAGACTGTTTTTGTTTCTGACGATGCACAGCTGTCTCAATAGTATGGATGGGC
This sequence comes from Ichthyophis bannanicus, assembly GCA_033557465.1. Taxonomy (NCBI): domain Eukaryota; kingdom Metazoa; phylum Chordata; class Amphibia; order Gymnophiona; family Ichthyophiidae; genus Ichthyophis; species Ichthyophis bannanicus. The sequence goes on from CM066032.1 coordinate 1,482,229,870, forward strand.
AATGTTTTGTTTTTGTTTTTTATGTCATACACAGACCATTTTGTCAATGTACAACAGATGGCAAGTATGTATACCGTTAGAGTAGATTTAAAGGGAAGAGAAACCATTTCCGTCAGCAATGTACAGCAAAGCCAGGGAAACCTACATAACCTGATCAGTGTGATACATGTGCACATAACAAAAGGCCAGATAAACATTGAAAATGACCTGAACAAACTGGAAAAAAAACATAACCTAGCTGGGCAATAGTGATATCAATGGGAAACATAAAAAAAAAACTACCGAGAAAGCTCCAAAAAAAAGATATCAATTTTGGAAGGGGCTATGCTCTGTCCCCATACAAGGTGAATGATCCCACAGTGAAATGCGTGCAAACTGTGATCTGAAAGACTTCAGAAAAAAACGTAAGACGCACCTCTTCCGATCACATTTTAATTTAGCCTCATGAAATGCCCTCAGTCATGTGTAAATATGTAGTTTGCTCCAGGGTGAGGTCCTAAAGCCAGCAATGTGTAAATATGTATATAATGTACCCTGTGTGAAGTCTTTACATCAATCCACTGTAAATTTGTAACCTTATTTTTGCTGTGTGCTACCTCCCCCTCCCTGATCTCAATGTATATATCCCTAATTTCTGGCCCGTACAGCCATTCTCTCCATGTATAGTTACCGCTGCTGATCACTGGAAGCAGCGGGATACAAATGTACACCAAATAAATAAATAAATAAATAACGCTGATCATGGCTTTCCCTTGTTACTGGACAGGTTTCCTATGGCATGCACATGTCCCGCAACAGCAGGGTGGGCATGTAGGAACGGGCAACTGGACAGATGCTGGAAAAGGGGACACAGAGGACTGCAGGCGGCACATGCTGTGGTGCAGCTGGGCCACAGTGCGGACTAGGGTGATGCCTAGGTGGCCCATACGAATGCTGAAACAGTAGAGCAGCCAGACAGCAACTGATGAGGGCCCAACACGGGCATGAGTGTGTTTCCCACAGTGTCACAGGGGATAGTACCCAGCAGGTACCCCCAAGGGTACAGAACATATGCAGGCGGTGCTGGGGGGAAGCGTGGACATCTATGCAGGCACCCCTACCCCAGTACCCGCACCATAGGCAGCCGCCTACCCGCAGACTGGATGGCCCGAGACTGCGCACCACCAGCACCACCAGCAGAAGGGCATGTCAGCATGGTGACAGAGGGGTATTGGAGGGGGCAGTGGCTGCTGCCCACAGCAGACCAGGGCCCAGCCCTGTTTAGGTGGGTGCCGTGCACTGCAACAGACAGGCTCTGTCTGACAAACAGTCATGGTATCTCCAGGGAAGGCACTGTCTCTGTGGCAACACAGTGGTGCAGGGCACACAGCCAGTGTGTTCAGGAGCAGAAAGTCACATGTTCAAGTCCCAGCTGTGGTTCCTGCCAACCCAGTCCCCATATTCTCCCCACTACTAAAATGCAGTTATACAGAAAGAACCTTTAGTGCAGATAACTTAAACATGCCCAAAACGCCTACATTTTACCCTACAGAGCACAGACACCATAAACATGCGCATTACCTAGAGCAGAGTTTCCCAAAAGCAGTCCTGGAGGGCCAAACACCATTCAGGTCCCATGCTGTCTCCAATAACTATGGCTGTGCTGCATTTCTATGCACCGCCCCCATGGTATGCAGATCTATCTCATGCATATTCATTAGGGACAGCATGAAAACCCGAACAGGGTTTGGCCCACCAGGACAGGAGTTGGGAACCTCTGCCCTAGAGCAGCAGCCAACAGGGGCAGACTCACCCGCACCCACAGGCTCCATCATCCAAAGCCACCTGGAGAAGCAGGATTTTGGGCCCTGTGTGCATCTCCCAATACTAGCACTTGCATACCTTAGCAATGCCACCCTAAACCAGGGAATATGGTACACATCTATCAAAAGGTTGCTATGATTACTGGCAGAAAGCAATTCCTAAGTTAAGCACAATTTGCTGATTGAGCTGCATCATAGCAACCTTTCTGATGTCTGTGGAGTGTAATACAGGTCTTGTGTCTGACAGTGTTTACCACCCTGGGGAGTCACCCCTACAGTATTGTGTACCATAGCCATGCCTGCACTGTGCCCAGGACTGGTGGGGTGGCCAGGGCTGCCAAACACCTCTATAGTTGCACAATGCTGGCATAGGTGTGGGGAGTGTGTGTCTGTCTATCCAGTGTGTGGTGGCTGCCAACACCCTCCTCAGCCCACACTGCTAGCACTGTTGCCAGTATTGGCCTGCCAATGTGCATAATGAGGAGCAAGGTACTGTGGGTATAGCCCAGATAGGGCGGCCTGGGCAGGATGCATCTGCACAGGGCATAGGGCACTGGTTGGGACATTGTAGTGCCCGGCCACCACCTGCACAGACATGGTGGCTACAGCATGTCCTGCTGGGAGGTCACTCTCACCCTGATTGAGCAGTGATGATGGCATGGCTAGGTTCCCTCATAGTGCTATGTAGCATTTCTTTTAAGTAATATATATGGGTTCTTTTGGGTGCCCAATCACTGACTTATCTGCTTGGTGGGTGTGCTCACATTTTCTCCAGGAACATGCACTGTGGACTTGCTAGCAGACTGTCTGCAGTTAGTATGTGTATGGCTGGAACACCTTGCAGGGTGCAGCAGCTGGAGGCTCACTATGCTTGCTGCTGGAGAATGTCAGACAGTGGTGGGGGGGGCAGTTGAACATTTCCAGGCCTACTGTCTGTCTGCTATTGCCTTATGGAATACTACAGATCTGCCCTGTAGTGCATCTGTTTCCCAGCAGGACTGGGGTTGCTGGTCCCCTCTACTGCCACCATGGCAGGGCTGTAGAATGTGGATCTGTTGGGGGAGATCCTATCCCCCATCCTGATCCCCAGAGAGCAAGTTTGGTGGTACTACATAATCCGCCTATGGGTCCAAACACCACCACCACTACTTCCCCTTCCCCTTGCCCTTGCCCTTGAATCATGTGGCCATGGCACCCACAGAAAATATGCACTATTCTGGTGCATCATAGTCCACAAGGGCTAGACATGACTGGGATATAAATATGGGCACAGGTGTATCATAGGTGTGTCTGAAAGAACTACCTATCACACACTGGTACTAATGGGGACCTGCAGCATAGCCTATCTCAGGGAGGGCAAATGCTGTGGACCTGGTGCTGGGCGCCCCACCTCACCCTCATGGTGAGCACAGTACCCGCACAATGTGATGGTCTGTAGTTACTCTGTGCCAGTAACGCGCATGGTCAGTACCCCCTACCAGGCCTAGGTGCTGTGGGGGGTGCATACCCCATCTTGTGATCATCTGTAGGCTGCTGCTTTGCATGTGCAGTGCATCATGGGTACGAGTGGCTTAACTCTATCCTGGTAACAACAGCAGACAGTTTGTGTGGTGACCTGCAGTCCTTCTGTGGCCAGCCAGCGGTTTGTTTGTAGCTGTAGCCTACTGGTTACTTCACTGTCTGTGAAACCAGAGAATGTGGGTTTGATCCCACAGTGGGGTCGTTTATTAGGGCTGTCTGGGGCAGTTTCTTTTTTTAATCTAAATTAGTACTGCCAGCAAAAACACCCTCACAGTGCTATAGCCTTAAGGTGCCTTATAAGGCGCCTTATGGGGCACCTGAGGATTACAGCACTGTAAGGGTGTGTTTGCTGGCAGTGCTAATTTGAAATTTAAAAAAGAAACTGCCCCAGACAGCTCCAATAAATAACCCCACTGTGGGATCAAACCCACAGCCTTTGGCTTTACAGGCAGTGAAGTAACCAGTGGGCTACAGCTCTATAGCTCTGAGCAAGCCCCTGGATGGCTACAGAAGGACTACAGGTCACCACACGAACTGTCTTCTGTGGTTACCAGGATAGGGTTAATCCACTCGTACCCATGATGCACTGCACATGAAGATTACAGCACTGTGAGGGTATTTTTGCTGGCAGCACTGCTTTAAAGTAAAAAGGAAGATGCCTCCACCAGCACTGCTTTAAAGTAAAAAGGAAAATGCCACTAGCAGCACTGCTTTCTAGTAAAGGGTAATGCCTCAGATAGCCTTACTCATTAACCCCACTGGGGGATCAAACTCATGACTGTTGGTTTAGTAGTCAATGTATTAACCATTGTGCTACCCCTCTCTTATTGTGTTTGCTGGTCAGCATGCCTACTTCAGGCTAACGTGCATTGATGTGCCACGGCTCCCTTTATCGCACGGTAACCAGAAATGCTACGTTAAGACCGACACGCCCACTCCTTATATTGCATCCTGCACACTAACGCCGGCTGCACATTAAGACTGCTTAGTAAACATACCCCATAGAGTAGTGGTATTTTTATAGAGTTAATCATCAGAATAGAGAAGTGTTAGGCCACGGGACAGGGTCCCCGGATAGCCATCCGTAACCATGTGCCCAACCCGGTGCGGGGACCCTGTCCTGCGGCGGCTTATCTCAGCGGTGCGGCGGGGTGGCGGGTCGCGGCGGCAGGACATCGTGATGGTGGCAGTGTTAGTTTGAATTTATTGACTCCCCACGTGTGTGCATGAGGGGAGCCAATGGGAGGGCTGGAGCGGCTGCTGGGAGGCAGGGGAGGGGGCCCAGTGACTTCTCACCTTTCATCGCATCGGCCATTTTTATTTATTTATAGTTCTTTTATACCGCACTCTTTTTCGTCAGCGCGGTTTACATTAAACAGAATACTCATTGCACGCAACAGACGGTAATGAGTTTACATATAACAGGCAAATACAACTAGGAATTTAACCATGGGAAACTTTGTACATATTTGTAAAAACTTTGTAAAACTTAGTACATATTTGTAAGTAACCTTTATACTTTGACAAACTTTGTACATATTTGTAAATAAGAATCTATATACAAAGGATAGAATTTCTTAGTATGAGGTATTTACAATTTTTACTGTGCATTTTAGAAGGATGATAATGAGCCTTGGAAATGTAGAATGAAGAGGTGATGCTTTATGGCTTTTCTGAAATGCTTGAGGTCAGTAATAGCTCTTATGCTGGGGGGTAGGTTGTTCCAACATCTAGGAGCGTAGTATGCAAAGGCCCTATCTGTAGTTGAACGTTTGCATTTTGTGGCCTCAGGTGGTGTAGCTAGGGTGTTTGTCGCGGCTGATCTCCTGGCTCTGATGTCAGGGGTGGGATGGAGGAGTTTAGACATTGAAGAAGGAGCTAAAGTATTTATCACTTTAAATGTCATGAGAAGAGCTTGCCCTGCCTGCCCGTGTGTGTGGGTCCCCAGTTCCGGCTGCTGGTTTCGGCATTGGAGTTGCAGTTGTCAATAAAAAGACACCAAAAAGCAAGGCCAGCAACAGAAGACAGGGGAACAGCTTGCTGCGGCGGTGGCTGGGGGGCCCGAGTCACCATGAGACATTGAGGTTGTTGAGTGAGGAGGCCATATGGTCATAAGAGTGGCTGGTGGGGCCAATATATACTTAAAAGGCAAGTATAGCAGCAGGATAGTTACAGTGGGGCTAGGGAAAGAGGCTTTGAAGCCAGCTGTGGGGCCAGTGGGTCATACCTCCTCACAGAGGTTGTGCAGCCAGGGCTCCGGGGTCCAGCAGGGCTTCAGCGACTCCCATCCAGCTGTCTGCCTCCCCCCCCCCCGTGGGGCAGGGTCTGAGGGTAGTAGGGCAGGTTGCTGAGGGTCCTTCAGTGGCAGGGGTTTACGCGGTGGTTACTGGGGGGATGTCAGGCTGGCCTGGTCATATGCCCTCAGGGGCTCAGGGGCAGGTGAGAGGGCGAGGAAGGTCTGTATCCCAGCCTCCTCGGGGCAGAGGTATGTCCAAGGCTTGGGGGGCACAGTTGCAGGGCCTCACTATTGGGGGCAGGCAGGGGTCTTTGGTTGGGACGTGGCAGGCAGGGGTAGTGAGGTGGGATGGAGGGGGGAGGCAGGAGAGGCCTCTTATATTCTGGGTGCGGGTCAACCAATGAGCAGCAGTGTCGGTGCATTGGGGGACCCCAGTCTGGGAGGGGCAGGCTATTGGCAGGGGGATTCACCTCCTACTTCATGGTCAGGGTTGGTAACGGGGTTGCGCCTGCTTGGGGAGTCCCCGTTTTGGGGAGTTAGGGTGGGGCAGGGAAAATAGCCTTTCCTTTTGGCTGGCCAATGGTTCAGGGTGGTTATCTCACAGTTGAGGGGTCCACAGCATGGGAACATTGGTTGGGGGAGGCCAGGGCGGAGTGACCTGGGGCTTGGTATTCTCTGTGGCCTCTGACTGTTCCCCCTTCCCCCCGCCCACTTTTCCTTTTATTCCTCCACGGATGGCTACAGTTCCTCAGCACCCCCTTGGCCCAGAGAGAGGAGGCCAATTGAGGGTGTCAACCTTGGAGCGGTTGTACCAATGGGACAGCCCCATTTGGAGGTGGAGGGCAGCACGGGAAGTGATATTAGACCTCAGCTAGAAACAGATATCCAGGTGCCGGCCGTACTTCCAGCTGTAGCACCTTCTGAAGCTCTTGTTGCTGCAGATGAGTTACTGATAGGGTCGGGGGCCATGGAGGAGCGTGGGAGTAATATAGAGGAGGGCCCGGGTCGTAAGGCGACTAAGAAAGGAAAGCGTATGCGTCACCATCAATGTGCCTCTGATTCGTCCTCCTTGTCTTCTTTGTACTCATCATCATCTTCCACTGGATTGGCGGGGGCAGAGCGGCAGGCTAGTGTCGGTCCAGCTCCTGTGGCCAGGGTGGAGGTCAGAGCTCCTACGTTAGTGGCATTTTTGGAGTTATGGGAGGGACTTCCTCGTGCCTTGCGCCGTAAGATTCTGAAGCAGCATTATATTGATATTTTCCACCTGCTGGAGGGTAGGCGGCAGTTGGGCAAGAGCAGGAAGAAGAGGAAGGAGGAAGAGAAGGCGGATTGGATCAAAAAGGTGTTGTGTAATGTTGTGAATTGGACTACAGCCTTTTTGCGCTTAGCCAGCGCAGGGTGGCATCACACTCCAAAGCAGTACGGGCTATTGCTGGCATATGTGGATTCGATTTTGGAGGCACCTTAGATGCATGAAGGGTGGGCCTGGCTGAATTATGATGAAATGTTTCAGGACAAGATGGAGGAAAATAAACTCTTGTCGTGGGGGATGCAAGACATTAACTTGTGACTGACACACATGTCTGCCAGGGCGGGATCCACAGAGGTCAGAGTGGCAAAAGGGGGTGTGGCACCCGCCTCTGGGGTTGGTCATTCCTTTCAGGCTGGGGTTGTCATGCCACAGCAAAAAACAGGGGGAGACAGAGCAGGAGACATTTGCTGGAAGGTTTTTTTTTTTTTTATTTGAATTTCAGTGATTACAATAACCAAACAAAAATAAAGAAACATCTTGTACACCAACAACGGTAACGATTGTACATAGGAAAATATCACCAGCAATCAAAAACAAACAAAAAAAAAAATACAATCAAATATGTTGGGACAATATTTAGCCAACATCAAGGGAGTACACCTGCATTAAGTTTCAGATAAATATCAAAGAAAACACTGAAAAGAAAAACAGGCCCTAAGGCCACCAAATTGGGGGTCAAATAAATTAAAACTTCCCATCCCCAACTGTTCCCTGCTTATCACTGAGAAATTTTTCCAGGTGGGAAATATCAAGAAAAACATATGAAGCACCCTGATAAGTGATTAAACACTTACAGGGAAAACGCAGGAAAAAGGTAGCACCCAATGTTTTTGCTGGAAGTTTAACAAATCTACTTGCCCATTTCCCAACTGTGAATTCTGTCACATGTGCTCTATGTGTAGTGGAGGACACTCAGCAGCCAAGTGCAGTAAAAAAGGGGCCTTGGTTGCCCCTTTGACCATCCCCAAGTAATAGGGACTTATTTGGCCTGGCTCCTACTCCAATATGGGTTGAGGCTTTGTGGCCTTGGCTTCGGCGTTACCCAAGGCGTGGGCATCGTGGGGTTTTGGAGACTGGGTTTCAGTTTGGTTTTGTGATACCAGTCCAAGGTTGTGTTTCTGCTTCGAGGGCACGCAATGCACCTTCAGTGCAGTGCTTTTCGGCGATTGTGCGGGATAAGTTGGCTGGCGGGCTTGAATTGAGCAGGATTGCAGGCCCCTTTACCAAACAGCCTTTCCCTGATTTTGTGGTTTCTCCTCTTGGAGTAATACCCAAAAAAGAACCGGGGAAGCTCTGAAAGATTCATAACTTGTCTTTTCCACTGGGACCATCCGTGAATGATCACATCCCCAGGGAGGTGTGTGTGGTTCACTATGCTTCTTTCAACTCGGCAGTGGTGTTGGTGCAAAAATGTGGTACTGGGGCTCTACTGGCAAAAATGGATATAGAGTCAGCTTTTCGTTTGCTGCCGGTCTACCCGTCGGCATTTCATCTGCTTGGGTTTTGCTTTGGGGGTGAATTTTATTTTGACAAATGCATGCCTATGTGATGCTCAGTTTCCTGTGCCTATTTTGAGAAGTTTAGCACATTTCCGCATTGGGTAGTAGTTCAACAGGTGGGCTGTTCAAATGTGGTGCATTATTTGGATGATTTTTTGTTCGTTGGACCGGCTCAGTCGGCGGTGTGCCATGATCTCCTTGATGGTTTTTTTGAGTTGTCCATTTGGCATTCGATTGACTTCAGAGAAGACGGAAGGTCCAACAATGAATATCACATTTCTGGGGGTGGAGTTGGATTCTGTGGAGATGGTGGCTCGTCTCCCTCCTTGGAAGGTGTCGTGGTTACGGGCACTGGTTGCAACCGTCTTGGCTTCCCGCAAGATAACTCTGTGGGAGATGCAGTCTTTGGTAAGTTCTTTGAAATTTGCTTGCAGAGTCATTCTGATGGGCCGGGTGTTCTCGTGGCTGTTGGCGGCTACTACATCGAGAGTGCTAAAACCGCACCACCGTATTAGGGTGTCTAGGAGTATGCGGGTGGACGTGGGGATTTATTTATTTATTTAACAGTTTTTATATACCGACTTTCTACAAATCAAGACAGTTTACAAAGAACATAACAGACAGTATATTTCAACTGATTACATTGTAACAAAAAGGATCAACGTATAAGTGATTAACAAGCAACATACTCCTTGCGGAGGTTTAAGAACTATTTACAAGGAGGCTTAACATGCTATTTACATGGAGGGTTTGGGATGTTTTTTTGGCTGACTTCAATGGGACGTCAGTCTTGCTGGATTCTGAGGTCTCCAATGTAGACTAGAAGCTATTCACGGATGTGGTGGGCGGTTTGGGTTTTGGCATTTATTTCCAAGGTTAGGGGTGCGCTGATCTTGGCTGCAGGCTTAGCATGATTCTGGTGTAACTAGCAACATTATGTTCCTAGAGATTATTCCCATTGTGGTGGCATTGAAGTTGTGGCCTGATAGGCTTCACAACTGCCGGATAGTTTTTTAGTGTGATAATGCTGCGGTGGTCAGTGTGATTAACCACTATTCACCGAATTGTGTCCATGTGGCGGCACTAATGAGAGATTTTGTATTAGCCTATTTGTGTCAAACGTATCAGTTAGGGCTCAGCATATTCCGGGATGTATTAACAAGATTTCTGACTCTCCCATTTCAAGTGGGACCTGTTTCGGACTCTGGCACCAGAAGTGGACGCTGAGGGGTATGCAGTCCTGGAACACTGGTGGCAAGTTGGTCGCCGGAGATGCTGAGTTTGCTGCAGAGATCCTTGTCACCAGTGATGTGGGCAGCATATTGTCGGGGTTTTGACAAAGTAGCAGTCTTCTTGTTGGCGTGAGGTTGGCAGTATGACCTGGTACCGGACCAGCTTATTGGACAGTATATCATGTATGCCAAGGCCAATGGGGTCTCTAGATCGGCCGTGCAAGCTCACTTGGCTGGGTTTGCCTCTTTTGCCAGAGTGGTGGGCCAGGGTGGCTTGGCAGGGGGGTTTCTTGCTCACAGGCTGTTCCAGGGTTGGGAGCACTCCCAGCTAACCCCTTGTGACTCCAGGCATCCGATTACACATGACCTGCTCCTGAGACTCTGTGCAGAGTTACCCAAGGTAGCGGAGTCACTTTATGAGGCAGCTCTGTTCTGGGCTGTGTTCTGTTTGGCATTCTTTGGTGCTTTTTGGATCAGCGAGTTGGTGGTGAATCCCACCCGTGCTTCAGGCAGCTCGAGTATGTTGCACCAGCATGTGTAGGCAGAAGGGGGGCAGCTACATATCCTGCTGGCCAGATTTAAGACAGACCAGTAGGGTAAAGGGCTGTGGGTGGTCTTGAAGGCAATTGATGGTCTTCCTACTTGTCCGGTGGCCAGCTTGGGATCTTACTTGGTTGGGCAGCTTGAAGCCAAAGGATTACTGTTTGTGCATATGGATTCATGTCCTTTGACTCATTTTCAAGTTTCAGCAGTGCTGTGGATGGTACTGCAGCATGTAGGCGAGGATCCTAGCCTGTTCGCCCCTCATTGCTTCTGCATTGGAGCAGCAACAAGTGCGGCGGCAGCCGGGTTGGCAGATCACGTTATACTACGCATCGGCAAATGGCATTCCCAGGCTTTTATGGGCTATATGCGGTTATGAGTTGGGTGGGGGTGGCTACCTCTCAGTGTTTCTAATTGTATTCTCCTTTTGCAGATGGGGAGCTGAGTCACTGGTGCTGTTGGCTGATTGGTCATTCTATTGTTCACTGGACTGGTCAGCGAGCACCAGTGAGTCTCGATCCAGTGGTGGTATCTGTTCTATGACTGGGCAAGCACGGCTTAGATTGGATCCAGCTCCTGCCTTTGCTTAGGTACCACGATCGGGTGTGGAGTAGTCCATCGGCGATACTTCTCCATTTGGGGGGCAATGGCCTTGTCTCATTGTCGTGCAAGCAGATTATAAGAGTGGCGAAGAGGGATTTGGCAGAAGTTCTGCAAAAGTTCCATGATGTTGTCTTGTTGTGGTCTGACAGCATTCTACGGGCTTCATGCAGGGATCAGTGGCACTGGTCAAGGGGGTTAGCAAAGATCAATCACCAGATTGGGCGCTGGGTCTGTGAGCAAGGTGGTTATCAGATTATGCATTCCTGGGTGGAGATGGACTGTACGGGCTTGTATCAGCAGGATGGAGTGCATTTATCCCCAGATGGGCTGGATTTGTTGCTCAATGACTAGCAGGAGGCCTTGGAATCAGGACCATACCTAGCCCTGTGTGAGCAGTGCGGCCACACAGGGCGCAAAGGCTTAAGGGGCGCATTTTGGCTGTCTGACGTTACCTGCCGCCGCCACTTTTTCTTCACTCAGTGGCAGCAGGCACGATGTCAGAGAAGGGAGGGACAGATCTTTTTAGCGGGCCGGCAACTTACACAGCAGGTGTCCTTCTTCTCTACCACCGTGGGGGAGGGGGAGCGTGTGCCCGTTGTGCCAGTCGCACAGGAAGCAATTCAACCTCGGTACGGCCCTGCTTGGAATGGATGGTTTGACTGGATACTTGCTGGTCACAACTTTTGGGGACAACGCAGGATCATTGATGTTACCTGCGCCGGTGGCGAAATCCCGGAGGTTTCCGGGGTCTGGAGACTTTGGGCACTACTTTTGGGCGGGGGCATAACCGGGTGCCCGGCCCGATGTGGGGACCCTGCCCTGTGGCAGTGTGTGTGCGAGGGGAGCTAATGGGAGGGCTGTAGTGGCAGCTGGGAGGCGGGGGAGGGGCCGAGAGACTTCTTACTGTTCATCACGTCAGCTATCTCCCTGCCTGCCCGTGTTTGTGGGTCCCCGGTTTTGGCTTCCTGCGCTTCCGTCCCTATTCGGTGTGCAGGGTCCTTTGGTTCACTTGTGGGGTGTTGCAGTAGTGGGAGGGGTGGGATCCTGGGGGTTTCTGGGGTCTGGAGACTTTGACCACTAATTTGGGCAGGGGTGGGTGCCCCCGACCCCTACAACCCCTGGCCAGCCTTTGCTAATTATATGGTGAGGTTGGATGAAGGGGGGTATGTAAGCTTGCCATTGGCCTGTCCATGGTGGAAGCAGAGACAAGTTCACCTTGCTAATAGCATGGCTGGTGAGGTATTGGATCCGTTATTTGGGTTGTTATGAGGATTATTCTTGGATTCTAATTTGTTTGGAAAAGTTATCGATGTTAAGCTACAACCAGTTTATTCCTAATTTGCCTGTCTGGAGTTTTGTGAAAGAAGGGGGGGGGGGGTGCAATTGAAAAGGGGTGGGCAGGATCTGGGGGCACTGCGGGGGGAAGGGTATAAGGGAGAGCACCGGGTCTGAGTTGCCTCGGTTATTTCCCTTTCCCTTTTGTTTTGTTTTAAATGGGGCACAAAAAGAAGATTCTTTTATTCTTAATATAATACTTGTTTTTAAAGGGTAGATAGTGGAATGTTTCCCAGTATAGGTAGTATATTTTTTAATGCATTCAAATGACAGAGTGGAAATGAGAGCTGCTTTACCTTCTTCTCAGGTGGCGCAAAAAGCCCTTTAAATAACTTTGAGGCAGCCAGGTCTCTTCTTTTGGCAGTGTGATTGTGTTTTTACACTACAGGTATGTTTGTGCAATGTGTGCTTTTGAGTCAGTCCTGACTCCTGGTGACCCAGAAGCTCTTGGGTTTTCTTGGCAGTGCCACTGGAAGTAGATTGCTAGGCCTTTCTTCTGAGGCAATGGAATGTGGTAGGCGAAGGCCTGTGATCCATGGTGTCTGACGTAAGCAGGGAGGCCTAAACAGCTTGACCTGTAAGTGGAGCCTGTGGAGAGGCCCAAAGGAATTACACATTTCCCAAAATGCTGTTATTGTAGAAACGAAACTTAACTGAGCACAATTAGGTATAGCTAAGCAGAATCGAAACTTAGAAAGTAGAGAAAAACAAGTTTAATTGGTACTGATATGGTGTGCTATGCTTCTGTGAAATTAATTAACTGTGCTGAAAGAAAAGTTACAGTGCCCTGCTTCCCATATGTTTTAACTAGCTGAGCGACCTTGGAGGAGAGATGTAACAAGTTAGAGACACTGACCATTGTAATTGGGACTAGAAGGGGGGGTGAGCAGGTGCTGGGCCCAGACCAGAGTCCCAATTGGATAGCCATATCAGTACCGGGACCAATAGAAGGTGTACGAGGGGTTACCGGGACCAATGAAAGGTTTGCCTATGTCTAGAATGGGAAAGAAAGCTATAAAAGTTGTTGTTTTACTAGAAACCATTGCTCAGCCATTTTGAATTTGATTATTGCTTGAGCCTGTGCACATTAAACTGGCTTGGATCTTTGAAAAGACTCCTGGTTTTATTTATTGCATGCTTATCTGCTGCTACAGGAAGGTTAAGTGACTTGCCCAAGGTGTGCTAGTGGGACTTGAACCCTGGTTGCTTAGCTACCAAGCCAGTGTTCTAACCACTAGGCTACTCTTCCACTCCACAGGTATGTCTACTTACACAATATTGTGATTTTTAAGGCAATTTGAGTAAAGTTTTATATGGATGTTTTACTTAAAATTTCAAATCATGAAATAATTAATATTAGGTTTGTGTATGGGTAGGGAATGGGTAATAATAGGTCAATATAATGCTGCTGCTTTTGTTTTTAATGTACCTACTGATGTTCTGGTTATTTTTGAATTATCTGAGTAGCCTAGTAGTTAGAACACTGGCTTGGTAATCAAGCAGCTAGGGTTCAATTCCCACTAGCCCTCCTTGTGGCCTTGGACAAGTCACTTAACCCTCCATTCCCTTGGAAGAAAGGCCTGGCAATCTACTTCCAGTGACACTGCCAAGAAAACCCAGGAGCTTCTGGGTTACCAGGAGTCAGGACTGACTCTAAGGGGCATGTTTACTAAACATTCCTAAGGTGCGGGGCCGTGCTAGTGTGCCTGTGCCATATAAGGAGTGGGCGGTTCAGGCAGAAAATAGAAAAAAAACCGTAGTAAGCAACCGGACGTGTGTGCGTCGCGCTAATGTGCGGGGGTCGACATTAGCGCGTGGAAAGGCAAAGTGGCACGCTGCTGAGTATACAAAACAACAGAGCCGTGGTACAACGGTGAAGACACTGACCAATGGTGCAGGGGCCATGGGTTCAATCCCCCAGTGTGCGCAACGACAAAGGTCAGCTGAGGCAGTAATTGTAATGATTAACATTGTTTTAGGAGGCAAATTAATTTGGAACGGCATAAGGCGGCGCACAGTTATTTTTGGGCGGCAGAAGGCGGCGCACAGTGCTTTTTGGGCGGCATAAGGCGGCGCACAGTTATTTTTGGGCAGCAGAAGGCGGCGCACTGGTCCCCTTGGGCGGCAGAAGGCGGCGCGCTGATAGGCACAAGGCGGCGCGCTGATGCACAAGCACAGGAACAGAGCCACAACACAATGGTTAAAACACTGACCAATGGTGCAGGGATCAGGGGTTCAACTCCTCACAATGCCCAGTGAAAAATGCCTGCTGAGGCAGTATGTATTATGTTGTGGAGTGCTGTAGGAGGCTGTATAATTTTATTTTGTTATCACTACTAGCAAACGCACTCTCCCAGCATGTTAACATACGGCGGCCCATAAGGCACATGTTACAGTGCACTGTTCGCCAAGGCACCCTTGAATGACCCCTATAGGGCAGCATGTATGTTGCGACACAGGATAATGTATAGTGCACCCTATAGGGATGGCAACCATAAGGTGGCCTACAGGGCGCCCTATGAAGCACCCTCAGAGGCACCTAATGGGTATAGTAAGCTGAGGGTGGTCTTGCCGGCATAGACATATGTACAGTAAATAAAAATAAAGCTGTGGACAGCCCTACCAAAGGGCCCCACTGTGGGTTTGAACACATGACCTCTGGCTGCACAGGCAGTGATGTAACCATTGCGCTACAGCTCCATAGCTGTAAGCAGGCCCCTGGCTGGCTGCAGATAGCCTACACGTCACCTCACAGACAGTCTGCTGGTGTCAACAGGATAGGGTTAGGCCACCCGTACCCATGATGCACTGCACATGCAAATTAGCTGTCCGCAGATGGACACAAGATGGGGAATGCACCCCCACAGCACCTCGGCCCTGTTGGGGGAAGTGACCGGGTGCACCCACACAGCACCTTGGCCTAGTAGGGGGCACTGACCGGGTGTTTTACTGGCACAGAGTAGCCACACACCGTTACATCGTGCGGGTACTGTGCTCACCCTGAGTGTGCAATGAGGTGGCCAGGACCAGGTCAACAACACCTGCCATGGCTGCTGGAGGCCAAGCGGGCGTTCCAAAGCAGTGTTAATGTGTAAGATAGCTAGTTTCTGCACAAACACCATGGATATCCCTGTCTGCCACCATCAGGCACCCCCCCCCCCCCCCCCGTGGCAAACATGGTCCCCATCAAGGGATCCACACTCTACCTCCCTGCAAAGGTGGCAGTAGAGGGCAACATCAACCCCAGCCCTGCTGAGGAACACACCACCACACCCCCCCCCAGGCAGGCAGCTCCATACACAGCCATAACACAATAGCAGACAGACATAAGCCCAGGGTATGGTAAGCTGCACTCCACCACCAGATATTCCCCTGCAGCAAGCCAACAGCCACTGCACCCTGCAAGTCATTATAGCAAGACATTTACCAGCTACAAACAGTCTGCTGGTTAGTCCATAGTGCATGTTCCCAATGGAGATGCATGCACCCAGAACTGGGCTGTCTGCATACACAGCAAGCAGATAGATCAGTGACTGGGCCCCAAAGAGAAACCCATATATATCACATGAGAGAACTACTGTACAGCACTATGGGGGGGGCCTAGCCATGCTGTGGTCACTGCACAGTCAGGGTGAGCGTGATCCCCCAGAAGGACATGCTTTGGCCACCCTGTCTGTGTAGGTGGTGGCCGGACACTACAATATCCCAGCCAATGTCCCTGCCAGGGCCCTATGCCCAGTGCAGATGCATCCTGGCCACGCCACCCTGCCCTGGCTATACCCATGGTACCTTGCACCTCATTATGCACATTGACTGGCCAATACTGGCAACAGTGCTGGCAGTGCGGGCTGTTGAAGGGGCTTGCAGCCAACACCCACTGTATAGACCAGGGGTGGGCAAACCTGGTCCTGGAGGGCCGCAGACCAGTCAGGTTTTCGGGATATCCCTAATGAACATGCATGAGATATATATGCATTAGAGATATCCTGCCAACCTGACTGGTTTGTGGCCCTCCAGGGCTGGATCTGGAGACCCCTGCCTTACACCTCTGTCATTTAAGATTGTGAGTGGACAAGGTGCAGATGTCCAAGACATCAAAAAGGTTAGATAGAATTTGTCACAGTCCTCCTCACTTCTCACCACCACCAAAAAATTGTCTATTAGACAACTTTTTGGTGGTGGTGAGAATCGAGGAGGAATGTGACACATTCTATATAACCTTTCGATGTCTAGGACATCTGTACCTTGCCCACTCACGATCTTAAATGACAGAGGTGTAAGGCAGGGATCTCCAAATCCAGCCCTGGAGGGCCACAAACCAGTCAGGTTGGCAGGATATCTCTAATGCATATATCTCATGCATGTTCATTAGGGATATCCCGAAAACCTGACTGGTCTGCGGCCCTCCAGGACCGGAGGTGCCCACCCCTGGTATAGACAGACACACACTTCCACACCTCTGCCATCATGGTGCTACGATTGAGGGGGTAAGTAGCCTTGCCCACCAAACCGGTCCTGAGCACGGCAAGGCATGGATATGGTACGCATTACAGCTGGTGGTCACTCCCCAGGGTGGTAAGCACCGTCAGAGGCCAGGCCTGGAGCATGCCCCGCAAACACCTAACAGATTGTTTGGATGGGGTCAACTAGCAGTATGTACGTAACGTATGGATAACTGCCTGCCTGTGCTCCTAGCAAACGTCTCCGAGCTGTGTACCGTATACCTCAGGTGTAGGGTGACATTGGTAAGTTATGCAAGTGCTCGTTTTGGGTGCTGCATGCACGGTCCAATGTTCTGCCTTTCCAGGAGACATTGGCCAATGGGGCCTGTGGGTGTGGGTGTGTCTGCCCTTGATGGCTGCTGCTTTACGGCACAGATTCCCAACTCCAGTCCAGGTTTGCATCACACTGTTCGGGTTTTCCTGCTATCCCTCATGAATATGCATGGGCTACATCTACATGCCATGGGGGTGGTGCATAGATATACAGCACAGGCATTTGTATGAGTGTCAGCATGGAACCTGACTGGTGTGTGGCCCACCAGGACTGCATTTGGGTGATTCTGCTCTAGGTACTGCCCCTGTTCATGGTGTCTGTGCTCAGTGGGGTAAAAGATAGATGTCTTACCATTGCATATGTCCCCGCCATGAAAGGTGTGTCCTTACTATCACTGTTTAGTTGTGGGAAAAATATGTGGGCAGGATTGACAGTAGCCCCAGCTGGGCTTTGAACCTGTGACCTTCTGTTCTTGTATGCACTGTCTGTGTGCACTGCACCACTGTGTAGCCACAGATTGGTTGGATTCCCTGGACTGTCCATGACTGTGGATCCGGCAGGACCTGTCTGTTGCAGTGGACTGTGCCAGCCTGCACATGGCTAGGCCTCTGTCTTCTGTGGTTAGCAGCCACTGCCCCCTGCACCACATGTACTTGTCCGCCAACATGCTGGCATGAACTTCTCTCAGAAAAAGCAGTTGACCTGATTGCAATGTGGCAGTATGGGACTGCATTTGGGGGACTTGGCTGTAGGTAATGCCCATTGTTGTGGTGTGTGTGTGCGGTGTTGGGTAAAATATGGGTGTTTTCCCCATGCATACAGGGGTGTCTGTGCTATCTTTATTTAGTGGTGGGTAAAATATAGGGACTGGGCTGGCAGGTGCCCCAGCTGGGTTTTGAACCTCTGCCCTCTGGTCCTAGAGGTAATGACTCTGTCCGCTGTACCACACTTTGGCCACAGAGACAGTGTAGCCCCTGGAGGCAGTAAGCCTGGCAGGATGGAGTCACAAACCCTGCTCTACGCAATTCTACTGTGGGCATATGCACCCTGTCTGGTGACAAACGTGCACATAAACCCCGGAAATGACCACGGGAAATGTGGGACAAAATATCACCACGCTGGGCAACAGTGATATTAATGGGCAACCATAGCAAACACTCCCAGGAAAGCTCCAAAACGTGGAAATGTTTTTTGGAAGAGTCTCCTCTCAGTAGACCCTTCCAAAATTCATTTCTTTTTTCTGGAGCTTTGCTGGGTGTGATTTCTGTATTTGCCCATCACTATAACTGTTCCCCAGCTGAATTACTATTTTTAATAGTTCTGTTGTGGTCATTTTCTATTTTTATTTTCACTTTTGTGCTGTGCACATGTATCACACTGCTCACGTTTTGCTGGTTTCCCAGGTTTTCCTGTACATTGCTGACGGAAATGGTTTCTCTTCCCTTTAAATGCTTTCTACCGCGAGTGTTTCACTCGCGGTAGTTTTTACATGCATATTCGGGCCCGATACTGTGCGGGGAGCCTCTCCCCTCCCACTCTCCACCCATTGACCCCGTCCCTCCGCCCCTCCGGAGCCTTCCTCCGCCCTCCTTTCGCCGTTCCACGCCTCTATCGGACATTTGCGGGCCCGCACTTGTACGGGGCCCGTTAGTGAGCCGCGTACCTGTGCGGGGGTGACACGCACGTGTGCGGGGCATTTAAACGTGTTTCTGCGCGTTTCAGTGCCGCGTTGCCGTGTGCTATTTTGCGGCGCGCTATTTTGCGGATTTTAGTAAACATGCCCCTAAGGCACACATTGCATTTGCATTGGCTTTAATATAAGCAGAATGTTTTTTATTACTGAAATGTTACCAGTTTTAATTTTGATACAGGCTCATATTTTATGTCTGATTATGAATTATATAGTAGATGCCACAGCATGTCTTTTGGAATCTATAGATTAATGATTATATTCCACTGTTTGAGTATCTATTAATGGTAAAATTAAAACTTTTTTTATAATTTAGAAAAGTAGTCTAAAATGTATGGATAAAAAGTATTTGTGATTATTATTTTGCCCCCATGAATTTGTACCTTAATTAAGTAAAATAGAAAGTATGTTATTACAATGTCCAAGAGTCAAATTATGGTTATATTATGGATGCTGATCAAATACGAATAAACTTTGATTGTCTATAAGATATATGTTATAATTACTTTTATATGTCCTTTCCTTCCTCCCTTTTCTTTCCCTTTTCCCCTTCCCCCTTCCCTCCCCCTCCTCCCCACCCCCTCCTCCATTTCCCTTTCCTCCCACTTCTTTCTCCCCCTCCTTTCTTCTGTTACAATTGAAGAAATGTTTTTGCAGCTTGTCGTGCTGTGAAGGCTTGTGTGCATCAGTAATGCTGAGAGCTATACTATTGGTAGCTTAACTACTAGCAGGGTCTCCCAAGATAGACAGGTCTCAGCTGAGGTTGTAGACTAAGACAAACCACACATCTCGGCAGCAGCAGAATGGGATAGTGTTGTAAATAGAGAATCACATTTCTGTGACAAATGCAACCACACTGAAATTAACTGTGCAGAAGAAAGGCCTGGCAAATCTACTTCCATATCATACCATGAAAACCCAAAGATGTACACTGCATAGAAGAAAGAGCCATATTTATAAACACCTTAACACAGTTCTTCAAGAGAACAGCTCCTTTTTTGGTACTAGACCCAACAGGAACACCACCAATTTAGGAAAGAGGAGGTTAGCAAAGGGGATTGGCCATTCTCCCCAACTGAAATTCCTTTTGCATTTTCTGAATGATTAATTCCTTCCTCATCCTTATCAATGGTGCATTATGAGTCCTATGGACCAACTAGAGACCCTTGGGTGGATTCACAAAGTCTACCGAAAGCCCATCCCACAATAATATTGCAACTCGATGATCTGGGTACTCTTCTAACCAATATTCCAACATATTAAAATACTGCAAATGGACTAAGGAGTCTTCCAAAGTGTGGTAAGGAGAGTGCAGCACAGCCCTGGAAAATAGAAAAAAATGAAGATTTTTCTTCTGTGTGGGGGAAGGGCTCACCAAAACACACGTTCCAGAAGGAAGGTAGTGGAAAAAAACCACACTTCAAAAGCCAGGCTCAGACCACGCCCGGACTCCATGGCAACCCTAGGGAGAGATAGGAAACACCTGTGGGTGGGGCCAGGAGAGGGACGTCACTCTCAAACATTTAAGCTCACACGAACACAGAGCAAGGGAGGAAGTGAAAGCAGAACTCAAGGTGAAGACTTCAGAGAGAGTTCAAGCAGGAACAGAAACGGAAAGGGAACACAAGGCAGCAGGTGCAGTTCAGGCAACAGATCCAGTTGGAGACACGGGAACAGCTTCAGAGACAGCAGTTGTGAAGGAGCCAGAACCAGGGCTAATCACACTCCTTCCAGGAGAGAGGAAGTGAGAAGGCTGGCTGTAAGTAAGCTAGAGTAAGAAGTCTCAGACCAAACTGAAGAGGAACAAATCTTCAGTGCTGGAAAGCCTAGAGGGTCTGGAAACAGACACTGCAGTGATTCCCAAGGCAGCTCTGATTCAGACGACGCTACTTCCTGGAAAAGCCCATGCTGTAGGAGGTTCACAGCCAAGCTCAGAGGTAGGAGGGAAAAGTCTGTGGGGGTTAAGGAATATAACCCAGACTCAGAGATAAGCTTACAAGATTCTGAGGAAGAAACTGTATCTTGTAGAAAGCCTGACAGGAAGAATGTTCCTAAAGATAAGCTGAGAGAGACAAAGCCTTTAAAGGGTTTATTAAAGGGGAAGAAGTCTCATAGGTATACTACAAACCCCGAAGGGGGAAGGAAAGCTCAGTGGGAAAGACTGTTCAGACTTTTAAAAGAAGTTAAACTTGAAATTTCTGAACCTGTTTTAAACCCAGTGACATGTAATGCAGAGGAGGAAGACATGGAAATAGAACTTGGTGGAGAGGAACGGGAGTCCACAGACTTTTTAATGGAATGCTCTTTCTGCATGACTTCAGATTAAGGAAAGCCTAACAGTTTAACTGAGAGGGAAATCCAGAAAACCGTTTATCCTGATTTTTGTATCCAGGAAGCTTAGGATAGAGAGAAAGAACTCTCAAGGTAAAAGCACCAACAATATCTGTGCTGAAGTGAATGTTTTAATGCAGCAATTTTCCAGTAGTTTGTGCTGACAAGCAGAAGGTGTCTGGTGGCTAAACTTTAAGCCATTGAAGGAAGCTGTAGGTTTGCTGGACTCTGCTAATTGCCATTACTTTCAACTGTGTTTGTTTTGAAAAAGAAGTTCTTCTCTTAAGCTGCTGGAAGAAACAGTTTGTTTATAGCACTGCTGGAATACAGTTTGGTGACAAAGTTTTGATGTGGAGAAAATATCCTTCTTTCTGTTATGGTGTTCAAGATTTTCTACAAAAGGTCTGTTTGCAAAGCCTGACTGTAAAACGATAAAATTGAATACATTTTTCCTGTGTTGGCCTGAAAACCACTTGGACTGTTTTTACACACAACTACACCTCCAGAGGTCTGAACCCTGGAGTTCAAGTAAAAATATAAGATATGTGATGGCCCGCTGCCTTCACTAGGCAACCGCCTAGTAGGGGCGGTGCCACAAAAGGTATGATGGGGTAAGAACACCCCTAAGGCCTTCCTACATGATGGTATGTGATGGTGCATGAAGGTCTGTTCATGTGCAGGAGGTTCTCCTGATATCCCATGCTTCTCTTGGCCTTCCACCTTGATGGCCACAGCTGGTCTGCCTGGCCCCCTTGTCCCTACTAGGACAAATCACATTTCTGTTTTAAATTTCGAGAGCAAAATTTAAAACAATCATGATTATCTTTAAGATCATTCACCATCTCTCAGCACACGCAGACAAAATGCAAGTCACTCACTTGTCATACCCAAAACCATCTGCAGGACAAAGAAAACCACAAGCTCCAGAGCCTTTTCTTTTGCTGCCCCCACCCTCTGGAATGAACTTCCACTAACTCTCCGCATGACAAAAGACCTCCAACTATTTAGAAAAGGATTCAAAACACTCCTTTTTACTGAACACTTTGAAAACCCAACTGAAACCCCTCACCTCCCATGAACAATCTCTCAACAAATATAGAACCAACCTACTAACTTCCCCCTCCCTCGCCCCCTACTTAAACAACCCCACCCATCCGAAAAAAAAGCTAAGTTTAGAATAGGCTGACTCCTGTATATATGTAAATAGAAAGTTGACACACAAATTTGTACAATATGTTCCCTGTAAATAGTTAATACCACTGTTCCATGTAAAAGTTGTTAAATTATTAACTGTAAACCGCCCTTGATCTCTGGAAGGGGCGGAATAGAAGAAATGTATAAATAAAATAAATGTGTGCCTGCATCAGTGGTTCCACTCCCTTCTCCAGCATCCACTGCAGCCCCGGTGTCATACACCTCACATGGCCCCTCCTCTGATGCGCCCCCCAACTCCTCCTCTGCCTCAACATACTCCTCTTCCCCCCCTCATTAAGGTCCTCCTCTTCCTCTGCTATCACCTCCAGGGCCTCCTCAGTGGCTTCATCCTCCTTCTCCCTCTTGGAGGTGCTGGCTATGGCAGGATTCAAGTGTAGTGGTGGTGCTGGAGTTGAAGCTGGAGCTGGATCTTGAGCTTGCTGCCCCAAGGATGCTTCTGCAGGTGGCGGGTGTAGCTGGCTGGGCTGGGGAGACTGCCTGACTGCTTCCCTCAGCCCCTCCTCCTCAGCTTCTCTGGCTGTGAAGAGAGGGACAGTGAGCCATAAGATGGGTGTAACATAGGGCTTGCAGGAGTTAGACAGAGCTGACAGACTTGTACACACATTTTCAACAGTGCATGCACATTGTGTACCCTCTTTCAGGGTTCCCCAAAACACCTGTGTACAACTGGGTGACCAGGCCATCTAAAGGTTTTTCACACTGCATCCCAAACCTGGGATGCAGATATTGGTCCCTTGCAGGGCATATGTTGCTGCTCTGTATGGATCTCTGTAGTATATGCCACTACATGCGGGACTTCATGAACACTACCTGGTTTGGTCTCACTATCATCTCCACCTCCAGGTAGTGTTAATGAAGTCCCGCATGTAGTGGCATCCTGTTGTGTGATGTCTGCAGCTGCAAACTGTTCTAGCATGGGGCTCCCTAGGCATCTTGGGATGGCAGTGAAGTACATTTTGTACTATATAACCTGGCAAAGTCAGTTACTTAATGCATGATGCTGACCACAGAGACCGCCATGGGGCATCCCCACTGTTTGCATGTGCATTCCCACAGTCAGGCCTGTGCCAGGTGCTCATTTCTGACCTACTATTCTGCCAATCCCCACTTTCTCTTCTCTAGTGCTCAACTGCCCACTGACTACTCAACTCTGCAGGCAAAGCTGAAGACCCCTCCAAAAGGCAGAGGCCAGTGCCTCAACTTCTGCAGGGCTAAAGTTATCTGATCTCCTTGCCACCATGCTGCTGCTCTGTATCTGCCTAGCCAAAGGGGGATCCTGCATATACAGCTTTCATCCGCGCATGAGATATCATAGACAGTTATGAGTCTATGGTGGGGGCCGCTGGTACATCTGGCTATCCGCTGGCTGCACATTTCTATAGTTTGCGGTTATCACACCACTATCCGGGTAAGACGGGATATTGTCTTTACCTGCCTTTCCATCACTGCACGGTTATGTGCTTCCCTCTACACCATGTGCTTCTTATCCGTGCATTTTGCATGTATTTCTGCCTCGTGCGGGTATGTCGATTATCAGCGCTTGAATACTGTCTGTTTTCCCGGATTTGGCTGTGGGCAGAGGATCTTCCATATCCAGCCATTTTCCATCCTTGTACTGCATGTCTGTTAGCTAACTCATAATTAGTGCTGTTTTCTGTGCAGGTTTCTTTAAAAGATTATCGGCTCCTTCTGCACCTCTTGCAATATCGGGCCCTTAGTCTTTATATCCAAATCCCCAATGTCTAAAACCTGACACAGTGCTGTATCGGGAAAACAACAGCACTTATATGTCCATGTTGAATGCACTCTTCACCACCCACTTAGGGGTATGTTTACTAAACCGTCTTAATGTTACCGGCGCTAGTTGCAGCGATAATGTTAAGGATGCCATATAAGGAGTGGGCATTCCGGTCTTAAGGTAGCAATGGTGGGCTATCGCGCAATAGAGGGGGTATGTCCGTTATTGTGCGATAAAGGGAGCTGTTTACCAGACCTCTTTAGGCAGATCTAGGGCCTCCTGGGGTTAGGGTGGATTTTAACATGTATGATGTGTGTTCATTGCTGGATAATGTGTTGCACACCTTGCATTGTGTGAACTTTCCCCATACACTTTATTTATTTATTTATTTATTTAGTATACATTTGTATACCGCTACTTCCAGCGATCAGCAGCGGTTTTGATTACAAATTGGAAATTGTCAAATCATGACAGGAAATTTTTGAGGTATAAACACATTGATTAGACAGGAAAGCACAGCACACAGAGAACTATTTTACAGGGAACATGGGCTATGGAGGGTTAAGTGGCTTGCCCAAGACCACAAGGAGCACCTGTGGGACTAGAAACCCCAGTCCTTCCGGCCCAAGGTTGCTGTCCTCTAGTGGGATTTGAACCTCCGACCTTCCGGCCCGAAGTACCTTGCCCCAACCACTAGGCTACTCCTCCACTCTTACCTCATGTGGGTAGTCTGCAATGCGATGGTACTGCCTCGTGATGCGCTCCCATGCTCCTCCAAACGGCAGAGGTCCTGGCGTTTGGAGGAGCCTGGAAATAGTTTGTGCTGCCTAGCGCAGATTAGTCCTGCAAAGTGTCGCAGCTCCCAGCGGGTGAAGGCAGGCTTCCTTGACCGCGTCGCCATTTTCTCCATTGCCTTGCTGATGCATGCACACACATCGCATATGTGCATCAACATGTGCCAGTGCCACCGTCGGTACACGGCAAATGGTGGCACTGCCAAGATATGCGGCATAGCAGGCTTTCTGCCCTTTGTCCGGGCCGCTTCATAGGGCGCCTTATCACGCACTTTCCGCCACGCCATGCTGTGAGGCACCTTGGGGTACACGTCTATGGTGAAAATATTTATGCTGCAGACACACATCTGACTATTCTTACCATGATATGCATCTTAGGCATTTATCTTGATGTTGGTACACTGGGGTCTTGAACCCATCGCCACTGGCTGCAAAGGCATTGTATTAACCAGTGTGCTATGCCTTTTAGCATAACAATGGCTGGTTACACAGCAACACCTGGTCATCTGGACACACTTTCTGCTCTGCTTACTGGGATAGTGTAAGGCCACAGCTAAGGCAGTTTACAGGACACCTTAGTTTGGGCAACTGAGCTGAGGGTGCTTTGGGGTGTGCACACTGATTTCAGATCAATGTCAGACTGTTACAGGCATAAATGGCCATAGCCTCGAACAGTTTTACTGATGGACGCACTTTGTGTATAGCTCAGCAGCTACTGTACTCTAACAACCTGCAACCCACACCACTCTTCCAACATACCTACTGCATGCGACTGGCCACACTTGTAAAAATTGTTTCATGTGGTAAAACACTCAGATGTAATAATAATATGACATATTATATCCATCTGTATACATCAATATGCAGGCCCACTGGGGTATTGAACCCATGACCTCGCCCACTGAGGTCATTATATTAACCATTGTCCTATATCAACATTGGATGTGACTAAACTATGACTAGTTACTGAACCAGTGCAGGTCACAGACACACTGTCTGGTGTGGCTACCAGGATAGGTTAGCACCAAGAGTACCCATGATGCAATTCACATGCAGAACAGCAGTCTACATCTGCTCACCAGATGGGGTTTGCATCTCTGCAGCACGTCAACTGGGTAGGGAGCCTGACTGCGTGTGTTACTGGCACAGTGTGCCTACTGATCATGCCATTGTGCATGTTCTGTGATCACCCTGAGGGTAAAGTCATGTGGACAGCACCAGGTACACAGTACCCATTTTATTTGTGGTAGGTTTTGCGGCAATTCACCATTGCTGCCAGTGTGTAAGGTATTCTTTGCAGACAGCTTTAGGAGTTTCCTATGTTCATGTCTGTTTGCTAATAATGTGTAGCCCATGTGGACCATGGTGCTTGCAACATAATGCATATTCAGTGAAGTTGCCATGGACACCAGTTTTTGAAGCAGGGGTGTGTCTGGACTCACATGACGTAGCAAGCCTGCCCTCTGTGGGTCAGGGTAGGGTACATGACCTGTGAACAACAGACACATACTATCACCGTTTGCAATAGGGCCAGTTGAGGTAAATGATGACGGATTGTTTGACCAGCAACCCCTGGACAATTGGCGAACAGAGAGCTGATGCAGAGCTGCACATGGAACTAGAGCACTGGTAGACAGATAGTGTGCCTGGTCAGCTCAGCTGCCCCCCCACTACGATCTGACATTCCCCAGCAGAGGGCCGTCAGTGTGCACCTGCTGCATCCTGCAAGGTGTTGCAGACATACACCTGCTAACTGCAGACAGTCTGATAGCACATACATAGTGCATGTTCCAAAAAGGAACAATGTGCACTCAGGCGTGGGATCTGGCACACACACACCAAGTAGGTTTGTCAGTGATTGGGCCCCAGAATTGGGAACCCACAAATATCACTTACAGAAACAGTGTATAGTATTATGTGGGAACCTGGACATGACGTGATCACTGCTCAGAGTAGTACTGACCTCCCAGCATGACATGCTGTGGCCACTGTGTCCTTGCAGGTGGTGGATGCGCACTACAATATCCCAGCTATTGCCCTATGCCCTGTACACATGCATCCTGCCCAGACCGCCCTATCCGGCCCATACCTACAATACCTTGGCCCTCATTATGCACAATGGCAGGCTAACGCTAGCAACTGTGCAAGCATTGTTGGCTCAGTAAGGTGTAGGCAGCCGCAAAACACTGGATAGACATATACACACTCCAACACCTATTTCTGCATTGTGCAACGGTAAAGGTGGCTGCCAGCCCTGGCCGCCACACCAGTCCTGGGCACTGTGCAGGCAGTGCGAAGGTACACAATACTATTAGGATCACTCTCCGGGATGGTATACAGTGTTGTAAACACATATGGCAGCACACTCCACAGATATCAGAAAGGTCGGTATGATTAATCTCTTTTAGCAAATTTTTTAAAGTTAGGATTTGTGATCTCACATTAATCATAGCAAGCTTTTGATACATATATGGAGCATGTTTCCATGGTTCTGACCACATTACTACGGTATACAGGTGCAGGTGGTAGTAGCTGCTGCTCCACACATGGCCCAACAGCCTGACTTTCCATGAGGCTTTGTATAGTGGGGCCTGTGGGTGTGGGTGTTTCTGCGTCTGTTGGCAGCAGCTCTGGTGCAGAGGATCCAGACTCTGGTCCTGGTGGGCCAAATACAATTCCGGTTTCCTGGATGTCGCTAATGACTATGCATGGATACATTTGCATACAGTGGGGGCAGTGCATGCAAATGCATCTCATGGATATTTCTTAGGGACATCCTGACAACCTGAATGGTGTTTGCACTTCCGGGACTGGGGTTGGGAACCTCTGCCCTAGGCAGTGGACATGTTTATGGTGTCTGCACTCTGTAGGGTAAAATAGTGGGGCATGGTCTGCAGGGGCCCCTGCTGAGATGTGAACTGTGACCATCTGCCTTTGGGCACACTGGCTGTATGTACTGCACCACACAGGCAGGTGGTTCCCTGGGGATCCCATGACTGTTCCTCAGACAGACCTTATCTGTTGCACTGCACACCACCCACCTGTATAATGCTTGGCCTTGCTCTGCTGTGGGCAGCTGCCACTACCTCCTCCGACGCCGGCACCCCCTCCACCACCATGCTGACATGCCCTTATGCTGGTGGTGCGCAGTCCCATGCCATCCAGTGTGCCGCTAGGTGAGTGCCTATGGTGTGGGGTCTGGGGTTGGGATGCTGACATGGACATCAGCACATCCCCCCAGCACTGCCTACCAATGTTCTGTGCCCTTGGGGGTACCTGCTGGGTGCTATTCCCTGGGACACTGTGGGACACACACTCATGGCCATACTGGACCCTGGTCAGTTGCTGTCATGCTGCTTTTCAGTTTCTGCATTCCTATGTGCCAGGTAGGCATCTGCCTAGTCCACACTGTGCCCCAGCTGGCCCACTGCATGTGCCGCCTGCAGCCCCCTGTACCCCAGTTACACCATCACCATAGTGCCCTTTCCCACGTGCCCACTCTGCTTTTGTTGCACATGTGTAAGCCACAAAGGCAAGCTACCCCATACACACCACAGAAAACTCTCATCAGCACTATTTCTATGTTGGCACATTCACTTTGTGGGGGGATTGTGAATTGACCCTTCCAAAAGTGAACTCGTCCTTTTTCTTCTTTATTGGTTGTGTTCATTACCGCTTGTCATTATTTGTTCTATTGGCCAGCTCGGTGTTTTGGATTTCACTTTTGGTTCTGGTCATTATTTATGGTTTTTGCCTTTTTGGTTGCTGTACATGTATTTCTACTATCACTTTTCTGGGTCTCCCTGCCTTTGCTGTACATTGCTGACTGAAATGGTTTCTCTGTCCTGCAAATGTGCCTAGCACGAGGTTTTCACTGGCGCTAATTTTCAGAGCTTTATTTCACGGCGTTAGTGTGCATGGAGCCTCTCCCCGCCCACTGTCCACACATTGACCCCTTCTCTCCGCTCCTGGGGAGCCTTACTCCGCCCTCTGGGAAGCCTTACTCCACTCTCTGTGCACCTTAACACCGCTTCAGACATTATCGCAGGATATGTTATGTTCTCGCACGGTAATGCGCCATTATTGCACGATAACATCACGTGTTGCGCAATAACGTCGCAGCTGCTATGTTTGCACTGTTTAGTAAACATATCCCTTAGTGTTCTTCTGACCAGCAACGGCTAATAGTCATGATCTATTCCTGTGTCCTAGCTGTCACCGACTGCCATGCCTACTCTCCATCTCGATCCCACTCCGTTATTGCGCTACCATCTTTTAGTATGAGGTAGCAGTTTCCACGGAGCCGCAGTAATCATTTGTTTGTGCTAAAATGTGTTACTGCGCTTTCGTAAACACGATTCTATGGGGTATTTTTACTAAACTGCGGTAATGTCATTTGCGTTAGGTTCTGCGGTAAAGGTACAGATGCCCATATAAAGGCATGGGCGGGGCAGCATTATGGCAAGCATGTCAGGTAACGCGCGTTATAAGGTGCGTTATAAGGCACATTATAAGGCACAGTACAAGGCACATTATAAGGCACCTTATTAGGCACAGTACAAGGCACACGCCTTAATGTGCCTTGTACTGTGCCTAATAAGGTGCCTTGTAACGTGCCTTATAATGTGCCCTGTACTGTGTCCATTAATGTGCCTTGTAACGTGCCTAATTAGGAGCCTTAGAATGCCTTATAAGGATTGCTGGCAACTGTGGTGAGGGTACTATGGGCTGGCAGCATGGATCTTCAAAGATATGACTGTCACAGGCAAGCAAAATATCTGCCTTGGACAGGAGGAAACAATGAGGAATTGAACCCATGACCTAGAACATCAGTGTACTAACAAGAAGGCTATACCTCTATGGCCTGTTGCACAGCAATGGCTGGGTACAGAAGGACTGCAGGTCACTGCACAAACCGTCTGCTCTGTGTGCCAAGATAGGGTAACACCACCAGCACCCATGATGCATTGCACATGCAGAACAGCAGCCTACAGCTGACCACCAAATGGGATCTGCACCTCTCCAGTACTGCATCGTGGTAAGATGGACTGACAGTACGTGATACTGGCACAGAGTAGCTACAGACCATGCCATTGTGCAGGCTCCATGTTCACCCTGAGGGATAGGATGGGCGCCCAGCAATAGGTCCACAGTACATGTGGTGCTACAGATATGTCCTGCTGCACATCCCCAGCACTGCCAGTGTGTGACAAGTGGTCCCAGCAGTGCAATTGAGGGTACATCTGTTCCAGCTGTATTTTGCAGTTGCATGTGGTCCTGGACACCACCTAGATTAGTGTGTACCTGGTGTTATGGTTTGGTTGCCATGTGTACCCTTTATCAGAGCAGTGGGGTGTCTAGACTTGCATGAGAGTGATGCAGCACTGCCCCTATGGTTTTAAGTGGTATGTCTAAAATATACCCCAAGGGGCCTCAACCACCCCTTTTATAGATGAGGGTGTGGTGAAACAGGTGCCTGCACCCTACAGAATGGCTGCAGTACCAGCAGCTACAGTCCCAGTACAGAGGTGGGATGCACAGCACAAACACCAAGCAGGTATCTCTGGAATTAGGCCCCAGAACTGGGCACACACAGGTATCATTGGAAACAGACAAAGTGTGGCACTATGTGGGAACATAGACATGCCATAGTCACTGCTCTGTCAGAGTGAGAGTGCCCCCCCCCCCAGTGTGACATGCTGTGGCCACCCTGTCCATGCAGGTGGTGGTCAAGCACTACAGTGTCCCAGCCATTGCCCTCCACCCTGTGCAGATGCATCCTGGCCAATCTGACCTGTCTGGCCATACCCACAATACCTTGCTCCTCATTATGCACATTAGCATGCTAACGCTGGAAGCAGTGTGAACAATGTGGGCTCAGTAAGGTGTTGGCAGACACAAAACAATGTAGAGACATACGCACATTCTCACACCTATCTCAGCATTGTGCAGACATGCAGGTGGTTGACAACCCAACCCGCTGCACTAGTCCTGATCACAGTGCCAACATTGCTAATCTGTGCAGGGGGTAATAGTAGTGCTCTGGTGATAACTGCAGCTCTGTGCTGGGGCCAACAGCCTGAAACTCCATGAAGCTGTGGAGCCCTTATGAGTGGGTGTCTCTACCCCTGTGCACCACTGTGTTGGGGTTTGCCTATGTTGTTGCTGTGGCTGCAGTGTGGGCTAAAACTATGGGAAGATGATTTGCAGGATCCACAGATGGGACCTGAACCTCTGACCCTCTGCTCTTGAACATGCTGGCTGAGTGTATGGCACAACACTGTTGCCACAGCAGCATAGTGGTCCCTGGGGCTACCTTTATGTTCCTCGGCCACAGCTCTTCTGTTGCACTGCACACCACGTACTGGTACAGGGCATGGCCTAGGTCATAGGTGTCAAACCTGTCCTGGAGGGCCACAATCCTGCCAGGTTTTGGGATAGCCCTAATGAATATGCATGAGATATATATGCATTAGAGATATCCTGCCAACCTGACTGGTTTGTGGCCCTCCAGGACTGGATTTGGAGACCACTGCTTTACACCTCTGTCATTTAAGATGGTGAGTGGGCAAGGTACAGATGTCCTAGACATCAAAAGGGTAGCTAGAATGTGTCACATTCATCCTCGATTCTCACCACCACCAAAAAGATGTCTAATGGACAATATTTTGGTGGTGGTGAGAAGTGAGGAGGAATGTGACAAATTCTATCTAACCTTTTTGATGTCTTGGACATCTGCACCTTGCCCACTCACAATTCTTAAATGACAGAGGTGTAAAGCAGTGGTCTCCAAATCCAGTCCTGGAGGGCCACAAACCAGTCAGGTTGGCAGGATATCTCTAATGCATATATATCTTATGCATATTCATTAGGGCTATCCCAAAACCTGGCAGGATTGTGGCCCTCCAGGACAGGTTTGACACCTATGGCCTAGGTCCACTGCGGTCGGGTGCCACTGCTCCCTCCAGCACAATCACCCACCCCCTCTGCCATGCTGCCATGACCATATGCTGTCGGTGCCGGTGGTGCGCCATCCAGGGAGCAGGTAGGCAGCTGCCTAAGGTGTGGGTTCTGGGGTAGGGGTGCCTACATAGATGTCCACGCTTCCACAGGCACTGCCTGTCAATGTTATGAGCCCCTTGGGGTGCCTGCTGGGTAGTGTCTCCTGAATGGGACACCGTGGGCCACAAACTCATGAGCATGTCTGACCCTGGTCAGTTGCTGTCTTGCTGGTTTCCATTTTCTGCTTTCCTATGTGCCACCTCAACAACCGCCTAGTCCACCCTGTGCCCTAGTAGCCCGCACTGCATGTCCCGCCTGCAGCCCCCATGCCCCATTTCCTCCATCACCATAGTGGTCTTTCATACCAGGGCACTATGCTGTTGCTGCAAATGGAGCACTACTATCACCTTTCTTGGGCTCCCTTCCTGTGCTGTACATTGCTGACACTGAAATGGTTTCTTTCTCTTGCAAAGGTGTGCTAACGCCAGGTTTTCAGTTGTGTTAGGATTCAGCCCTTACTTTCTCCACGTTAGTGTGGAAGGGGCCTCTCCCTGCCAACTCCCCGCCCAATGACTCCTTCTCTCCACCCTTTTCTGGACTTACCGCAGCCGAGAAAGTTAAGGTGCGTTCTGTAATGTTAAGGCATCTTAACGTTACAGAATGTAACATTAAGGCGCCTTAACGTTACATAACGTGCCTTAACGTAGCCACTGCTACATTACCGCAGTTTAGTAAACATACCCTATATGTCCAAATAGCTAGTCTGCCTATACTCTACCCAAAATATCTACATCAAAGTTGCATACAAATACATGTGTTTTTATCACTGCATGCGCTCATACATGCAGGCCATTTTATTAGCAGAATTGTATATGCATATTCTGGCATTTATGCATGAAAATGCTTTTAAAAATGTACCTTCTACATCAGTAAATACGCTTCATTGAGAATAATGGGGCTTGCATAAAAATGTTCTTTAATGGTTATTAAGATGCCCTAGCATGTTAACACAGGTTGCCAAATATGAGAAGAACAGCTGCTTAATTTAGATCAACAAGAAAGTTGTGACAGAAGGAATTTAGGGAAAAAAAATAGGGTCAAGTTCCAAAATTAACTTGCATGCTATATACTGGATAATCGTCTTTAGATTGGGAAGGTTGTACTTAAGCTTTTTAAATAAATAAATACGGGGCTATTTAATTAACTTTTTGATTACAAAATGCTTTTATGGGGCATCTGAAAGCTGCACAGTATGTGCAGAGACTGCGCGCCTGCTGAGGGTCTGCAGAGTGATGGTGAAGTGATGGACCAACAACAGAGAGAAACAATTCTGCTGTTGTCTGAGGAGAGCAAAATATCTTTGTGTTTAAAAGTCAGCAAGGTGTGTGCATCCTAGTGAGGTGAGCTTCAGAGGTAGGTGAGGTAGAAAAGAGAACAATAATAAAGCAGGACAGCTGTTTGGAAAATACTGAAATTGCAAGAGAGTTTTGGGAAAGATGCCTGCAGGGGAGATTAATTAAAAGAACTGCAGGGAGATATACTGTAACTGCAAGTGCGAGTGAGAAACCACAGGACTGTAAATGTTCTGACAATTCAGCCAGCTTAATAAGGATACACATGCTTTGTCTTTTATTTTTCTAGTTAGAAGCCAGTAATCCCAGGTATCCAACTGAGTGAGAGAAGACATCGCGTAGTGTCTTCAGAAGATGTGCCAGTGAAAAAATAGGCTGGCTTTCTTTTATTGATTTCTGAAAGTGGAGAGAGAGACGTCAAAAGGCAAGGCTGGGAATGGCTAAAATGAGCGATGGTCTTCACCTGCTCGAACCTGCGGGCTTAGGATCAGTTCCATACCCAACTCAAGTATTTCTATGTGAAGCAAATACTGGATAAACAACAAAGAGAAAATGCGTACCTTCACACATTGATCATACATATAAATCATATTTCTGCAGAAATTCTGATCAAAATTCTTTAGACCGGTTAATGGTAGAGCTATGGTGAAGTGTTTTGTCTGAAATTCTACCTGAAACTGAGAACGACATATACCATAAATAAACCCAGAAACAGCTATAGATGGCTGAGGAAAACCTGGAACAGAGCTCACATGTAATTCAAAAAAAGAACTGTGAACCTTAGCCAAGTGAATTAGTTAATGAAAAATACTGCAGATATCACAAACATGTATCTGATATTATTTGATTCTGAAGTTTTATATCAAAAGAGAAATCTAAAATAAATGGGCACATGAAATCTCAGATATCTCTGTTACTGTACTTATCTGTAGAAATCTGTAAGAGAAAATAAGAAAATGATTTGTAAAGCTAAAACCATTGTAGTGGGTAGTAGTGTTTATTGGAATGAAAAGTTTGAATGTAATACCTGTTAGTGATTGATCTCTTTAACTTCAAAGCTTGTTAAAAGAAAAATCTTGAAGATGGTCGAGTGAATCACTCTTTTCTTTGCTCCATTTTTCCTTATTAAATTGTCAAGCAAAAGTTAAGATTGCGGCAAAGACCCCTGCTATGCCCTCCCAACCTTCCATGAGACAAGCAACTATTCCTGAGCTACTCACTCATGAAACATACAGTGGCCCAGGTATGATGGCTGTTGTATCAGAGCCTTCAAGAGAGTGTTCCTTCCTTGGCCAAGATATCTCATTGAGCCCCCGGTGGAAGGCCATTCTCATTGCTGCAACGGGAGCCTGGAGTCTCTGGAGACCTCGATCAGGTGGCTGACCTGTTCGAAGTGGAGCCCTGCCTGACTGCAGGGGAGATTTCTCAAGTCATAATGACATCACCTGGAAGCGCCCCACAACTGACCTCAGAGGTGATCCTAGTAGAAGCGAACGGAGTGGCTGGTGCAGCGTCATTCCCAAGCATCCCCTCAGTTCTCGTGGGGATTTAGCTAGAGGAGTGGAGCTGCAGACCGCTATTGCCAGTATAAAACGAAAGACTCCTTTGGTGAAACCCCAGAAGGTGTCCATGGATAGTCTCTGGCAGGCGTTGGTGTCCATAGATCGAATGACTACAGCAATGGCTACTTTAACATTGGACATGCATGCCCATTTGCAGAACAAGGATATAGAACTCTCAATGGTGGACACTCATTTGAAGAAAATGGAGGACTCTGTTACTCGGTTTGGTGAGACTCAGACAATTCTGGTTCAGGACAGATTATTAATGCTGACAAAAGAGAAAGCCTAGAACAAATTACCTGAATCTGTACATCAGGCGTTTTCTCTGACCCTTTTCAAATCCAGGCTGAAAACTTACCTCTTTGCTGCCACTTTTGGATCTTGACTCACCTAGTCTCCTTTGTGTTTCCTTACCATTCCCCATAGCTGTATCCAATTTCTACAGCTACTGTGTTGCCTGTCTCTATTAGATTGTAAGCTCTGATGAGAAGGGAAATCTTTTACATGTGTCTCTGTAGCACTGTGTATGCCTTGTAGCGCTATACAAATGTTCAGTAGAAGTCAGTAGTAAAGCCTAGATAACGCTGTTCAGGCTCTGAACTAGCGTTTTGTAAATTTTCCTAAGTCTGCTTTACTTTCCTCCCAAACCATGTTGCAGAGGAACTTTGTGGATATTTTAAACATCCCTGATAACGCCCTCCCTCCTATGGCTAAGATTTTTTACCTACTGACCAGGGCAGTAGCATCTATCCCTGGATCAGATTCTCCGGGAGGGGGGCGTCTCAAGAAGTGGAGTCAATGAATTTAACTGGATTATTGGAGAGTTCTCAGCCTGAAGTTCTGTAGCGTAGGACTTCGTTAGTTTCATTTGTTTTTCCTCATGATAAAAATCATGTCCTCCATTTATATTTTAATCATAGGTTTGAGTTGTTTTGGGGAGCAAAGATATGGCTATTTCCTGATCTTGCAAGATCTACTCAGGAGCGAAGGAAGAAATTTATTGAGATTAGACAAGCTGTTTTGGATTTAGGGGCTTCCTTTACTCT
Source organism: Ichthyophis bannanicus (assembly GCA_033557465.1). Lineage (NCBI taxonomy): Eukaryota > Metazoa > Chordata > Amphibia > Gymnophiona > Ichthyophiidae > Ichthyophis > Ichthyophis bannanicus. Next base: position 1,482,265,459 of record CM066032.1, read on the forward strand.
TTGTTTTCCTTGTAAATGTGTCATAAGATTTGAAAATAATAGATACGTTTTTTGAATCTTCTCAATTTAGATTTTTTTCTTGTCAGACAAATCTGATTGATTTCTTTGACTGGGTGACCAGGGAGTTGGATCGAGGGAGAGCCCTAGATATGGTGTATTTAGATTTCAGTAAAGCCTTTGACACCGTTCCTCACAGGCGACTTATAAACAAACTGAGCACCCTAGGGATGGACCCTAAAGTTACTGCTTGGGTTAGAAATTGGTTGAGTGGGAGGCGACAAAGTGTACAGGTAAATGGAGCTCACTCTGAGGAGAAGGAAGTTACCAGTGGTGTGCCCCAAGGATCTGTCCTTGGTCCGATTCTTTTTAACATCTTTGTTAGTGATATAGTGGAAGGGCTGTCGGGTAAGGTTTGCCTCTCTGGGGATGATAGCAAAATCTGCAATAGAGTAGACACACAGGAAGGTGTAGATAACATGAGGAGGGATCTAGCTAAGTTTGAAGAATGGTCTAGAATTTGGCAGCTGGGATTTAATGTTAAAAAATTTAAGATCATGCATCCGGGCTGCAGCTATCCAAGGGAGCAATATAGTATAGGGGGTGAAGTACTTTTGTCCACTAAAGAAGAGCGGGACCTAGGCGTGGTTGTGTCTGATGATTTTAAAGTGGCTAAACAGGTAGAAAAGGTGACAGCAAAAGCTAGAAGGATGCTTGGTTGCATATGGAGAGGAATGGCTAGCAGAAAAAAGGAGGCAATAGTGCCTCTGTATAAGACTTTGGTGTGACCACATTTGGAATATAGGGGTATGTTTACTAAGCTGCGGTATTCGTGAATAACGCGCGTAATGTACACGTAATGATCGTTCGCACGTCATAACGCGTGTTCTGACGTGCGAACGATCGTTAAGTGTACGTTATGCGTGTTAACCGCAGTTAACGATCGTAAACCCCCGCGGCGCGTTAAAACACCGCAGAAATTGGAGAGTGGGCGGAGAGAAGGGGGTCAATGGGCGGAGAGTGGGCGGGGAGAGGCTCCCCTCACACCAATGCGCTGAATTTCAGAGCTCAATTCCAACGCGAATGAAAACCTGTCGTTAAAGGCATATTAAAGGGAAAAGAAACCATTTACGTCAGCAATGTACAGCAAAACCAGGGAAACCTACAAAACGTGAGCAGTGTGATACATGTGCACAGAACAAAATGTCAAATAAAACTTTAAAATGACCACAAGAAACAGTGTAAAAATTATAATTCAGCTGGGCAACAGTGATAGCAATGGGCAACAATAAAAAACACTCCCAGGAAAGCTCCAAAAAAAAGAAATGATGTTTGGAAGGGTCTACGCTAGACAACTTTTTGGTGGTGGTGAGAATCGAGGAGGAATGTGACACATTCTATCTACCCTTTTGATGTCTAGGACATCTGTACCTTGCCCACTCACAATCTTAAATGACAGAGGTATAAGGCAGAGGTCTCCAAATCCAGCCCTGGAGGGCCACAAACCAGTCAGGTTGGCAGGATATCTCTAATGCATATATATCTCATGCATATTTATTAGGGCTATCCTAAAAACCTGCAGTGTTGTGGATCTCTAGGACTGGAATTGAGTAGCTCTGCATTAAGGTAATAGAAACTCTGATATCAGCAGTGCTCCTGAATTGCACAGAATAGGCTTCAACTTATTTTCTTCACAGAAGCTCTTTTATCACAGCAAACAGTGAGGTAACTTTGCTATTTTCTTACAAACAACACTGGCAAGCAAATCCCTTAAATGTCCTTTGGAATCATACAAGTAGAGCAATCCATTGGGACTTCCTGTTCCGTAGATGGCAAAGAAATTAAAGGCATTTCTTCTTGCCAGCTGATCAATGGCTTTGCTACATTCTGAGTAGAAACTGCTCTGCTTTTAAGGAACTCTCTGAATTCACTGAGAAGTAATTCAGCCTGTGTATTTTCTGAGCTAGGCTGAGCAAATCCTCCTTCAGGTAAATGCTTGTTTATATTTCTTATCTCTAGGCAATTATCAGTGCTTTTACTTGGACAACATTTCAGCGTGCAAGCATTTCCCTTCCCCCACCTAACTCCACATGGCAGTGCAGGGTAAAACGCTCCAGCTGTGTCTAGAGAGTCTCTCAGAGTGTTAAAAGGAAAACAGTCAGGCTTTTCTTGACTTAACCAGTTAGTATCAAACTTTCTGCCTTTATCCTGTCTTTCACAATTAAAATTCACTCTTTCTGGCTTTCCACTGTTAAGTTTGCTAGCTGTGCCACACCCACCAGATACCTTGTGCTTGGGCTTCTTCCAGGGTAATTCCTTATCCCTTTGCCTCCTATTCCAAGGTTCTTCTGGGTCCTTTAAACTCCTGAGCTGCAGCCTTGGGTCTCTCAGTGCCTTAGAATTCTTCTGCTTCCAGAAATCTTTCTCTGCCCCTGAGTCTCCCAGCTCCTGTCTGCTCCTTCTTGGATCACAGCTGCTTAGTGGTTCTCTCTCTCTCGGTTCCTGTTCCTGGTCATCTGACCTGTCCTCGTCCAGGTGCTTGTGTCCTTCTTCCCTCTCCTGGTGGTCCTCTCTCTTGTCTAACTGTTTCTGGGTTTTTAACAAGCTAGCTGAGTACTGCACTGCCCGTCTCCTGCTTGGGCGTGCCCAATCAGGGACTTGGCTTCTCACCTGCCTTGAAGTGAGGAGTGGTTCCTGATTAGCTCTGCATTCTTTTTTCCTCTCGAGAAAATCCTGCATTCCCCTGCAGTACCGGCTCTCTCCACCGGATCACTATCAGTTTCTCTTGCTTCATAAGAGCCTGCTACATCACAGGGTGAAAGGGGATAGATTCAGGAGTGATATGCGGAAATATTTCTTTATGGAAAGAGTGGTGGATCCGTGGAATAATCTCCCAGTGTGGGTGGTAGAGATGAGGACAGTTTCTGGATTCAAAACAGCATGGGACAAACACAGAGGATCTCTAAAGGAAAAAAGGGAGCTGTTGTAGTTGTTGATATGGAAGGACAGATTAGATAGGCCATGTGGTCATCTTCTGTTGTCATTTTTATATGTTTCTTTGTTTCTATGATACTAAGTACCTACTTACCCAGACCTCTACTCCAGGGGGTTGAGACATTTTGATCTGAAGGATACGTTTTGAATCCCTCTTTCCTGAGCTCTTTTCCTTTTGTTTGATTCCCCTCCTTGGGAGATGGTTTTGGCTAGTCTCTTTTTAGTTAATCTTAGGGGTATGTTTACTAAACTGCGGTAACGTAGCAGCGGCTATGTTAAGGCGCATTATGTAACGTTACGTTAATGTTACAGAACACGCCTTAACATTTCCGGCCGCGGTAAGTCCAGAAAAGGGTAGAGAGAGGGTGGAGAGAAGGGGTCAATGGGCAGGGAGTGGGCGGAGAGTGGCCCCTTCCACACTAACGTAGAAAAATTAAGGGCTGAATCCTAACGCAACTGAAAACCTGGCGTTGGCACACATTTGCAAGAGAGAGAAACTATTTCAGTGTCAGCAATGTACAGCATAGGCAGGGAGCCCAAGAAAGGTGATAGTAGTGCTCCATTTGCAGCAACAGCATAGTGCCCAGGTATGAAAGGCCACTATGGTGATGGTGCAAATGGGGCATGGGGCTGCAGGTGGGACATGCAGTGGGGGCTACTGGGGCACAGGGTGGACTAGGCAGTTGCCGAGGTGGCACATAGGAACGCAGAAAATGGAAACCAGCAAGACAGCAACTGACCAGGGTCAGACATGCCCATGAGTCTGTGGCCCACAGTGTCCCATCTAGGAGACATTACCCAGCAGGTATCCAAAGGGGCACATAACATTGACAGGCAGTGCCAGGGGAAGCGTGGACATCTTTTTAGGCACCCCTACCCCAGAACCCACACCTTAGGCAGCTGCCTACCTGCCCCGTAGATGGTCTGGGATGGCGCACCACCAGCACCGACAGCATATGGTCATGGTGGCATGGCAGAGGGGGTGGGTGATTGTGCTGGAGGGAGCAGCGGCATCCACCAGCAGTGGACCTAGGCCATGCCCTATACCAGTACATGGTGTGTAGTACAACAGAAGAGGTCTGGCCGAGGAACATAAGGGCAGCCCCAGGGACAACTATGCTGCTGTGGCAACAGTGTGGTGCAGTACACCCAGCTAGCATGTTCAAGAGCAAAGGGTCAGAGGTTCAGGTCCCATCTATGGATCCTGCAGAGCATCTCCCCATAGTTTTAGCCCACAATGCAGCCACAACAACAACATGGGCAAACCCCAATGCAGTGGTGCACAGGGGTACAGACACTCACTCACAAGGGCTCCACTATCCACAGCTTCATGGAGTGTCAGGCTGTTAGCCCCAGTACAGAGCTGCAGTTATCACTAGAGCACTACTACTACCCCATGCACAGATTAGCAATGTCGGCACTGATCAGGACCAGTGCGGTGGGTAGGTTTGTCAACCACCTCCATATCTGCACAATGCTGAGATAGATGTGGGAGTGTGCGTATGTCTCTCCATTGTTTTGTGTCTGCCAACACTTCACTGAGCCCACATTGCTCATACTGCTTCCAGCATTAGCCTGCAAATGTGCATAATGAGGAGCAAGTTATTGTGGGTATGGCCCAGACAGGGCAGATTGGCCAGGATGCATCTGCACAGGGTGGAGGGCAATGGCTGAGACACTGTAGTGCTTGACCACCACCTGCATGGGCAGGGTGACCACAGCATGTCACACTGGGGGGGGGGGGGGGTCCACTCTCACTCTGACCGAGCAGTGACCATGGCATGTCTATGTTCCCACATAGTGCCATGTTTTTAACTTTCTCCAGTGCTACCTGTGTGTTCCCAGTTCTGGGAGCTCAATTGCAGGGATACCTACTTGGTGTCTGTGCTGTGCATCCCACTTCTGGGTGCGCAGGGTTTCTCTATGAGCATGCACTATGGACTGGTTAGTGGGTTGTCTGTAGTTCACCTGTGCATGGGGGGGCACATCTTGTAGAATGCTGCAGGTGCAGTCTGACTGTGCTGTCTGTTGATGAATGGCAGATGGTGGTTTGGGGTAGTTGAGCCTTCCCCTACCTACCCAAGCATCATTGCTGGTCTGCGATGGTCACAGGTATGGTACTGGCCCTGGAGGGCGGTCATCCGCCAGCAGGACTGTGTTTGCTGGTACTACAGCCATTCTGAAGGGTGCAGGCACCTGTCCTACCACACCCTCATCTACAAAAGGGGTGATTGAGGCCCCTTGGGATATATAGTGCATACCACTTAGACCCTAAGTGGCAGTGCTACCTAGCCCTCATGCGAGTCTAGACACCCTGATAACAGGTACACAATAATCTAGGTGGTGTCCAGTCTCACAGGGCCACATGCGACTGCAGAACACAACTGGAACAGATGTACCTTCAGTTACAATGCTGGGAACAACTGTCACACACTGACAGTGCTGGGGATGTGCAGTAGAACCTAGCTTTAGCACCACATGTACTGTGGACCTAGTGCTGGGCACCCATCCTATCCCTCAGGGTGCACACAGAACCTGCACAATGGTATGGTCTGTAGCTACTCTGTACTAGTATCACGCACTGTCTCTCCATCTTACCACGCTGCAGTACTGGAGAGGTGCAGATCCCATTTGGTGGTCAGCTGTAGGCCGCTGTTCTGCATGTGCAATGCATCATGGGTGCTGGTGGGGTTACCCTATCCTGCCACACAGAGCAGACAGTTTGTGCAGTGACCTGCAGTCCTTCTGTACCCAGCCATTGCTGTGCCACAGGCTATAGCAGAATAGCCTACTGGTTAGTACACTGACATTCGAGGTGGAGGTCATGGGTTCAATTCCTCATTGTTTCCTCCTATCCAAGGCAGATATTTTGCTTGCCTGTGACAGTCATGTCTTTGCAGATCCATGCTGCCAGCCCATAGTACCCTCACCACAGTTGCCAGCAATCCTTATAAGGCATTATAAGGCTCCTAATTAAGCACAGTACAAGGCACAGTACAAGGCACCTTATTGGGCACAGTATAAGGCACATTACAAAGCGCCTTATTGGGCACAGTACAAGGCACGTTATAAGGTGCCTTATTGGGCACAGTACAAGGCACATTATAAGGCACGTTACAAGGCACCTTATTAGGCACAGTACAAGGCACGTTAAGGCACGTGCCTTGTACTGTGCCTTATAACATGCCTTATAACGCGCGTTACCTGACATAATGATGCCCCGCCCACGCCTTTATATGGGCATCTGTACCTTTACAGCGGAACCTAACGCACATGACATTACCGCAGTTCAGTAAACATACCCCTTAGTTCCTAATTCCTGACTGGCAGCTGGGATCAACGCAGAGCAGAATTGGGTGGTTCTGCCCTGCCTCTGGGCTTCTTCCGTGCTGTTTCATTGTGCCTCTCTTCTTGCTCCTGTCTTGATTTCTTATCCAGATGTCTTTTTCGTGAAGTCCCGCATTTGGTTCTTGTTTTATTTGCCTTGTGTCCTGATGCATCAGGATCCAGCTTGTCAGGTTCTTTTGTTTCCAATAATCCTTATTTGCTCTTTTGTGTTGGATGCACTTCTTGGATGTACAGCGATATTAAAGCTTACTTTAAGCAATCCTAGTTCTTATCTTGTTCTTGTCTAGTATTCAAGCCTCAGGAGTCCTTGTCTAGTAGCTGCCCATGTCCCGGCTAGCGATTCCATGACAGAATGAAGCAGCCAAAACCCATTTCCAGGAGGAAGATTTTTTTCCAGTCCTAGTTTTAAATTTACATCCTAAAATCAGTTTGATATTTGTAGTCCCCAGTTCTGCCTTTTTGAAATAAGTGCTACAGAAGAGTACCCATAATGTATCAGGATAGGGTTAACAAATACAGAACTGCTCTAAAATCTCCCTCTTGAAACCTGGTAACTTGGCAGCTCTGCCAAAGTAAAGTTAATGATAGAGTGACTTGGTCACCTAAATGAAAAAGCTAATATGTAGGACTCAGCTAAATTTGAGTTCTTGCATAGCTTAAGAGGGAGAAAAATCTATGGGGTCAATATTTAAAGGTATTTGCATGGTTTACGGACATTCAAACCATGTAAATGCCGCTCAATGGGATATTCAGCGGCACTAACATGATTATCTGCTGGTGCCACTGCAGCGTACCCCAATGTTTACCGGTTAGCATTAGGGCATACTGGGCAACGGTGATATTGAGTTGCTGCTCGGTTAGCAAGAAGTGGTGAAAGTCAGGTGCAGTAAACACTGGCCTAACGTCTGCCGCAGAAGCTAAGCGGCAACCTGGATATTCAAGGCCAGCAGTTGCATATGGCCCCGGCATTGGATAACCGGACTTAAATTTCAGCAGTAGCAGCTAGTTGTGTTAGATTGGCCAGCTTTCACCATTGAATTTGGCCCTACATGTCTGTTGCCTGGAGTTTTCTTTTCTCTTCCCTCTCCTTATGCACACCTAACATGGGCAATCCAAGGGTTCTTGCCACGCTAGGCAGGCCCGAAGTGCTGCCCACACCACACCCCCTGCCACCACATGCCATTGTCACACTGCCCCCAACATCCAACCTCTTATCTAGGGTTGATGGGTGGTGTGGCATTCACCTCTTTGAAACTGCAGCAGGCCTTAAAGCGCATGTGTGCACTCATGCCTATCACTCCTGCCTCCTCTGACGCAACTTCCTGTCAAAGGGGGCAGACGTGGCAGGACATAAGAGAACAAATGTGCATGCTTTAAAGCCTGCCATGGCTTCAAAGAGCTGATTGCGATGCCGCCCATCAGTCTTAGGTGAAAGACTGGATGTCGGGGGCAGTGCACCTGATAAGATGATCTCCAAACTCCAGAAAAATGACCACTAAGTTGGAGTTTGGTTGCTAAATATAGTAGCATTCAAAGTCAAAGCATGAGTTGCATTGAATTGGAGACATTGTTTTCTGTCTCCAAGATTTTATATTGCACTTTGTCATCCAGTCCACCCGATTTGTAAAGAGTTATTTTGTTTGAGGGTGTCATTGATGAGTTACATGTTCTAGTTCATTAAAGATCCACAGAAATTCTAAAAATTATACTTGACACTGTTGCCCATGTTCCTTCCATCCAACAACTCTATTGCACGATAGAAAACAGTAAATAAGGACATGCGATTCAGTGGTCTTATATTGTGTGCTTTTAATTGCATCACTGGTAAAAAACAAACAAACAGTTGACGAACTAAAGGTTAACTAGATTGTGTATTAAAGTGTTTTAGATCTTGGAAATTTATCATATTTTTTGTTTGATTGCATGGTTAAGTTTCCTTCCAGAACTTGGATAACAGGCTGAGCAGACAGTGGTTTGCCTTAATAACAGAGTATCTCTTCAGCAGACATTACCATCTTAGAAAGCAAATTGCTTAGAGGGAAGTATGATGAATTGGGATAATCTGAGGCTTTGTTTCAAACAGGTGGTCACTACTACGGAAGCATACCATTTATGCTTCCACCAGCCCAATAGGCAAAGTCGCTAGTTACATTTCTGTGTTGAATAATTAGAGTCGGTGCATAGAAGCATAAAAGACTACCTCTGTATAAGTCTTTGGTGCGACCTCATTTGGAGTATGGTGTGCAATTCTGGAGACCGCACCTTCAAAAGGATGTGAACAGGATGGAGTCGGTGCAGAGGGTGGCTACTAAAATCATTAATGGGCTTCATTATAAAGCATATGAGGACAGACTTAAGGATCTTAATATGTACACCTTAGAGGAAAGGCGGGATAGAGGTGATATGATTGAGATGTTTAAATACCTCCGTGGCATAAATGTTCAGGGAGAGAGCCTCTTTCAATTGAAAGCAAGTTCTGCTACGAGGGGACATGGGATGAGGGTGAAGGGAGATAGATTCAGGAGTGATATGCGGAAATATTTCTTTACGGAAAGAGTAGTGGATCCGTGGAATAGTCTCCCAGTGGAGGTGGTAGAGATGAGGACAGTAACTGAATTCAAAAAAGCATGGGACCAACACAGAGGATCTCTAAAGGTAGAAAGTGTACTGTTGTAGTTGTTGTTATGGAAGGACAGACTAGATGGGCCTTGTGGTCTTTTTCTGTCATCATGTTTCTATGTTTCTATGTTTCTAAGGGAAAAACATTTCTTAAACAATTTTTAGAGGGTATGTCGGGAAGTTGATTTCTTCTAGTAAATAGAGGTTTACCTATGGAAAACCCCTTTTGGTAATTTTGAGGCCAATACTTCAAAAGCCCTGATCCAGATAACCATGGAGGCTATCCGGATAAGGGTGCCGAGAGTTATCCAGATAGTGCAGGGGAGAACAGGGGTGATGCCAGTAACTATCCAAATAGTAGTCATATTCATCAATTATCCAGATAAAGTCTGCCCTACTCTGAATAGCCTATCCACATAGCTCGAGATAGCAAATAGTGCTGAACAGTGACCCCTGCTGACCACTCTATCTAGATGTTCCATGCCAGCGACTATCCAGATACCAGCTCTGACTCTGGAGGATATTTAAGTGCTATGTTGACTGCTTTGGTGTTTAACTATCCAGCGCGTTGAATATTGACCCCTGTCCATTCTTAGGGGGTGAAAGTATGCATGCTGTCCACAACATGCGTAATTTGACCCATTCACAAAATAGGGTGGAGGGCAGAGGGAGTTTGAGGAAAGGAGAGGAAAGGTATGCATAGAGTTTCATTTTGAAATCCCTGTGCACGCATTTGCTGTATATCTTTATTGCAAGAGTCTTGTTCAACAGACGGCTACAGTTTCAAAAGGAATCCCTGCCTGTGGTTTCCCTTTAAAAATGGGTTTGAAAGCCGGGAAGCCAATCTGAAAAATGTTCCTGAATTGTTATGTGTTCATGTTTTGTAGTTTAAAGAAAAAAAAAGATATGGCCATCAAAAAAAAGAAAATCTGAATGAACAATTATGTCTAACAAAGGGCTGCATATTCAAAAGGACTTATTTATTTATTTATTTATTTATCTATTTCTTCTATACCGCCCCTTCCAGAGATCAGGGGCGGTTTACATGGAACAATTGCATACATTTGCATAACATTACATAGAACAAGAACTTCTTAACTTTTTACATATAACAGAACAGTAAATTGTCAGAACTATTTACAGGGTGTATACTTTTGTATACTGCTGAATTTACAGGGGAATGTCAGCGAGCTGGCATTGCTATTTATAGAAATTATTTACAAGAATACATGATTCGCTATTCAGGTGTGTGTGTGTGTGTATGTATGTGTGAGTGTGTGTGTGTATAAGTGTGCGTGTGTTTGTGTGTGTATGTGAGTGGGTTTGTGTGTGGGTTTGTGGGTTTTGACTTATCTGTACAGTAGTTGCAGCTATGCAGATAAGTCCCCTAGCCATGAATGTTCAGCTGTTCTATCCATATAGTGCTGCTGAACATTCTTACAGATGGTCATGACACTGTCTAGATAGTGCCGGGCGAATCAAGGATGTTCCACCTAACTCTAGAAATAGCTGGTCATATTCAGCCATTGTCTGTATAGCTGTGATTTAATTTAAGAGAGCATACAAGTTGTTCTAAATTAAACTGCTCAGCTACATAGACAGCAGCTGGACATTACCAGCTATCGGTACAGTGGCAGTATTTGCCTTTGTGTTCAGCACCGCCATGACGCTTAATAGAAAATGCCATGGTCACTGCTTAAAATAAAGGCTGATAGGGGTTTAAATATTAACCCAATAAGTTGTTTTCTTTTAAAATGTTTCTTTGGAGGACAATTCAATATAATTAATTAGTATAAGTGGCATTTTAGAAAGGATGTCTAGGAAGAATCTGGGATGTCCAGAGCAGAACGTCTCAAAAACCGGGGGAGTGGCAGGAAGGCGTGCCTTCTGAAATCACTCCGTCTCCACCCCAAAAAATGAATGTCCCAGTAACTGATTCTGAAGACAGATGCCAGGCTGGGTATGTGCATGGGTGTAGGTCATTTTACAAATGTGGACATCCTCGAAGTGCACGCCTGCCAAACCAGATACATGGATGCCCTGGTCTAGGTAGGTCAGAAGGGGGGCTTCTATGTTATGAGACTAGCATTTCCTGCCCTGACATTTCATATACTCAGACATGAGGCAGTGGGCCAATTATATGTTTGGAGTATGTATGGAAAAGTTTCCTTGGCCAGGAAATATTAACTACTGCTATGTAAGTGCAATTTGCTCTTGCCCCTGGAAGCACTGCAGCCATGAAACAAGCAGTTTTTGCAGCTTATTCATGGTCTGCAGCAGGTATAGGCATGGATACCTCAACAAGCAGAGCCTGACATGCTTGTGCCATTTTGAAATTGCACCCACAATGTGCAACTCCCATGTTCTGCAGAGGACACACCTCCACCATGCCCCCATGCTACCTTGACATTCCCAAGCTGGGGATATCTGTATTCTTCGTGAAGGGCTACAAAAGGGGACTGCTACGTCTGGAGAGAGATCTGCAATAGTGAGTATATACTTTTTTCTGAAGGGAATTCTTTGGATTACAGCTGATTAATATGTGAACCCAGTGTATTTGTTAAATCAGTCAGGACCTAGTAGCAGCAGTTTAAGTTTAAATTTAAAACACAAAGAGAGCTTTCTGGTTAAATTTAGAACCCAGCAGAGAGCTTGTAGTTTAAATGTAATACTCACTTAGGGCCTAGTAGCAGCAAAGTGCTTTTAGTTAAAATTTAAAAAAACACAAGAGAGCTTTCTGGTTAAATTTAGAACCCATCAGAGAGTTTCTAGTTTAAATTTCATACTCAGTCAGAGCCTAGCAGCAGCAAAGAGCTTTAATTTAAATCAAATCAGAATATAACTTAGCATAAAAGGCAAAACAGGGTCAGTATTCTTTGAGCACTAAATAAATTCTTCTAGATACTTTTACAAAGAGGCCTACTACCTAGGGAGAAAGGGACCTGTGACACCTTTTAAATAGGTGTTAAAGCAAGGTGGCAGGTCAAAAGGCCATTTTGAAACACCTATCCAAGCAAGGACTATTAATCACCCAGGAAGTTGGTCACAGCTTACCTTAGAAGCACAGGACAGGGTACTGTGTGGCAGCCCTCTTTTAATAAGTCTTATTTCCCTCCCTCTCTCCCCAACGCCCACCCACCCCTGGGATAATCGTAGCTCTATAGGTACTTACACATCTTAAAGGAAAGGAGATGCTCTCAGATGCAGCTCTTTATACAAATCAGTCATACATTAAGGAACTGAGATTAATTAAAGTTCAAGTGAACACGGTATATTAAATGCATTAGGTACACTTTTATTAGCATAAGTATCCACAGCAAACCTTAGTAAGTAAATAACTTAAAAGATCTAAACACAAGCTTAAAACTAAGATGCAGAAAACAGTCCAGCAGCAAGATGGGGGTTTTCCAGTCTTTTGCATTGAGTGTCACATGTATGATTTTCTCCCAGTTAATGAGAGGTCTTACATGTGCACTAGGTGCAAGGAGCTCTTTGCTCTCAGGGAACGAGTCCATTCTCTAGAGGCTAGAGTAGCAGACTTGGAAGACATAAGAAAGACAGAGAGATACATAGATGAGACCTACAGTGATATAGTCCTGAAGTCCCACCTCCAGTCTGACAGCATCCCTTTTCCCATGGAGGAGAGAGGTCACGTGACAGGAGAGCATCACCCTGGTGTGGCAGGAAGTGATCCTGTAACTTGGACCTATTTTCCAGATGATGTAAAACCCTCTCACACCGAGGAGGTTTCTCCAAGGCCATGTGCCCATGATTGAAGGGCTAGGACAGCCGTTATAGTTGGTGATTCGATCATTAGGCATGTAGACAGCAGGGTGGCTGGTGGCCATGAGGATCGCCTGGTAACATGTCTGGCTGGTGTGAAGGTAGCGGACCTCACACGCCACCTAGATAAGGTCTTAGATAGCGCTGGGGAGAAGTCTGCTGTCTTGGTACATGTCGGTAGCAATGTCATAGGAAAATGTGGTAGGGAGGTTCTGGAGGCTAAATGTAGGCTTTTAGGTAGGAAGTTGAAATCCAGAACTTCCACGGTAGTGTTCTCCGAAATGCTCCCCGTTCCATGCGCAGGACCTAAAAGGCAGGCAGAGCTCTGGAGTCTCAATGCGTGGATGAGATGATGGTGCAAGGATGAGGGTTTTGGATTTGTTAGGAACTGGGGAACATTCTGGGGAAAGGAGGGGCTCTTCTGAAGGGATAGGCTTCACCTTAACCAGGATGGAACCAGGCTGCTGGCATTAACCTTTAAAAAGGAGATAGAGCAGCTTTTAAACTAGATTTTATTTTATTTATTTATTTTATTTGATGTCTTTTCTATACCATGCTCTTTATAATCAGTGTGGTTTACAGTCAACAAAATGTGTACAGTGCAGGCAGAACCTGCGCTGTCCTTATAATGAACAGGTGTTACAACTTGGGACTAACAAGGGTAACTATATACAGGCTGAGTGATCAGGTTGCAGGTGACCGGATCGGCTGGTAGCTATTTACACGTTGTCTAACTATATACAGGTTGTTCATTCAGATCGCAGATGTACAGCCTTGACTGGGGGATGCTTGGCGTCTATCTGATTATTAGATGGCTATATACACATTGGCAACTATATACACATTAGCATCTATTTGCAGTATTAGATAACTATATACCAGTTCAATATGCTGTGTGTATCGTTGTGCTAAAGGGTGGGGCTGCCACAGTGTGATGTGGGTGTCCTGGTGGTTGAGTATGGCTGGTTGTGATTTGTCGCTAGTATGGGAGTAGTGCTGAAGGAAGAGACGGTGCTTCAGGGGATGGTGCTTCAGGGGATAATAGGGGAAAGCTGACAGTCTCCCAAGAGCGCAAAGTTCAGAACAATGTATCCTTCAAGGATACTACCAAAGGCAGAGAGGTTCCAAAAAAGAGTAAAGTAGCCCAAATGCCCTTGAGTATGGAGCAAACAGAGCTTAAAGATGCCATATTACCCATGCCTACCAATAGTCAGATTAATATGAATAAAATATAGTTTCTAAAATGTTTGTATGCAAATGCTAGAAGTCTAAAAAATAAGATGGGAGAGTTAGAATATATAGCACTAAATGAGAGGTTAGATATGATTGAAATCTCAGAGACATGGTGGAAGGAGGACAACCAGTGGGACACTGATACCTTGGTACAAACTATATCATAATGATAGAGCTGATCAAATTGGTGGAGGGGTAGTGCTCTATGTTAGAGAGGACATTGAGTCAGAAAGGATTAAAATTCTCCAGGAAACTAAATTTGCTGTAGAATCTCTATGGATTGAAATTCCATGTAAAAAGGGGAAGGTGATGGCAGTGGGGGTGTACTATCGACTGCCTGGCCAGAGTGAACAAATGAAAGATGACATGCTCAAAGAAATCAAGGAAGCTAACAGACGTTACAGCACAGTAATAATAATGGGTGATTTCAATTACTCCGGTATCAACTGGGTCAGTGTCAGGGCAGGACATGCTAGGGAAATAAAGTTCCTAGATAAAATAAATGACTGCTTCTTGGAGCAGCTGGTTCATGAACTGACCAGAGGGGAAGCCATATTGGAAATAGTCCTTAGTGGAACACCAGATCTGGTGAAAGAGATGAGGGTGTTGGGGCTAATTGGCAATAGTGATCATAGCATGATTGTGTTTGATTTAATTAGTGGAGGAGGGATGGTAAGGAAATCCACAGTACTACCTTTTAACTTTTGAAAGGGAGACTATGATAAAATGAGGAAAATAGTTAAGAAAAAGCTAAAAGGAGCAGTTGCAAAAGTTAAAGACTTACATCAAGCTTGGGTGTTGTTTAAAAATACTATCTTGGAAGCCCAGAACAGCTGTATTCCATGCTTTAAGAAAAGTGGAAGGAAGTCCAAAAAACTGCCAGCATGGTTTAAAGGTTAGTTCAGAGAGGCTGTTGTTGCCAAAAAAGCATCTTTTAGGAAATGGAAAAAAGAGCCAAATGATGAAATCTGGAAACAGCACAAGCACTGGAAAGTTAAAGGCAAGGCATTGATAAGGCTGGCAAAGGGAGAATTTGAGAAGAAGCTTTCTGTGGGAGCTAAAATGCATAATAAAGACTTTTTCAAGTACATTCGTAGCAAAAAAACTGTGAGAGAGTCAGTTGGTCCATTAGATGATAGAGGGGTTAAAGGGGCACTAAGAGGCGACAAGGCAATAGCGGAGAGACTGAATGCATTCTTTGCTTCGGTCTTTACTGAGGAAGATATAGGGATGTTACCCATGACTGAAGATGTATTTAACGGTGAAGAAGAATTGAAGGAAATATCGATACATCAGGAAGATGTATTACAACTATTTGATAAACTGAAGAGTAGCAAATCCCCTGGACTGGATGGTATACATCCAAGGGTGTTGAAAGAACTGAAATATGAGATTGCAGACCTGCTATTAGTAATCTGTGAACTATCATTAAAATCATCTCTAATACCTGAAGATTGGAGGATCGCCAATGTAACACCAATTTTTAAAAAGGATTCCAGGGGTGATCCGGGAAACTACAGACCAGTGAGCCGGACATCAGTACCGTGAAAAATGGAAGAAGGCATCATAAAGAACAAAATTGCTGAACATGTAGATAGTCATGGCTTAATGGGAGACAGCCAACATGGCTTTAGTCAAGGAAGATCTTGTCTTACTAATCTGTTATGTTTTTTTGAAGGTGTGAATAAACAGGTAGACAAAGATGAGTCGGTTGATATAGTTTGTTTGGTCTTTCAGAAAGCCTTTGACAAAGTCCCTCATCAGAGACTTTTGGCAAAACTAAAGAGTCATGGGATAGGAGGTAGTGTACTATTGTGGATCAGGAACTGGTTTAAAGATAGAAAGCAGAGAGTAGGGCTAAATGGCCTATTTTCCCAGTGGAGAAAGGTGAATAGTGGTGTACCCCAGGGATCTGTGCTGGGTCCGCTGCTTTTTGACATATTCATAAATGACCTGGAAAAGGGAATAACAAGTGAGGTTATAAAATTTGCAGATGACACAAAACTATTTAAAGTTGTTAAAACCCATGAGGATTGTGGAAAATTGCAAGAGGATCTTGATAAATTGGAAGACTGGGCATCAAAATGCAGATGAAATTTAATGTGGACAAGTGCAAAGTTATGTACCTAGGGAAGAACAACCCAAACTATGGTTACACAATGCAAGGTTCCACATTAGGAACCACCACCAAGGTGCCCCTGCCACCATCAGCAGCTCTCCCCAGCACGGGGATTGAGCCTCCGGCAGCAGGAGGAGCATCACCACCAGCGCTGCCCAATCGGGGCAGCGCCTGAACTTGAAAAGGTTCGCGCCATCGGGCGCTCGTTCTTTCTGCCCTTGCCACCATCAGCAGCTCTCCACAGCCCGGGGATTGAGCCTCCGGCAGCAGGAGGAGCATCACCACCAGCGCTGCCCAATTGGGGCAGCACCTGAACTTGAAAAGGTTTGCGCCATCAGGCGTGCCCACGCCTGGTGGGCCTGCGCCTGAGGGCCTCGCCAGAGGGCCCTTTGGCGTGGCCCTTAGGCGAGGCACGAAAGGATACCAAACATCAACCTTATAGACCAATATCGCACCAGTGACCTGATCGCCCGACTTTGGTAACTCCAGCTAAGACCCCATCAACAATCACTCGCAAGTCCTGGCTTCATTTATCCTCAGCCTGATCCAAAAAGCCGCTAGCAAGTGCTTACAACCAGGTACCAGCTTCCTTATTGAAATATCATTCTCCATGGGACATTACCACTCTAGGAACTAACTTGTTCACCCATTTAACGCTCTTCATTGCAACAGTCCAGGCTGATTACAGTTACTACTTAAATACTTTGCCTGTGTAATCACATGTCTTATGCCATCTCATATAGCTGATATCTGATTGTGATTTCTCTGTTGGCCACATATCTGATTGTGATATCTGATTGTGATATCTGATTGTGATTTCTCTGTTGGCCACATATTTGCCTACCTCATGTTGTTACAGTTGATTTTCTGTTTTCTCTGCTGCTACTCATGACGGCCACTTGACTTTATATGCTATCTTGTATATTTTGATTGTTGTTTTTTCACTGCAGTTACATAACCTCCAGGTCACCAATCAACTCCCGTACCTCATATTGCTAAGCTACAAACCTCTAGATACCCTCTTCTACCAACCTAGTTGCTCACAGTCACCCATACCACTTTGAGTCCTCTCTTTCAGGTGTGACAGTACCTGAGTAGGCAAGTTTAACATTATCTCCAATTCCCCTCAGAAAGTGCCTCATCTAATCAACCGGAATCAACAAATGGCTCTACCAATCAATGCCCTGGCCAGCTGCATCCTCTTTCTCCTAGGCTGGCTTAACGAATCCCTTGCCCTGCACCACACATCTCATCAGATTCCAATACTCCAGAGCCATGGAAAAAGATGGGCAGAAGCTCCTTATCTTAACCCAAGAGTTGAAACCCCCATGCGCCACTCTCACCTAATACACATAGCCCTTCAACACTCCACGAAGAACAAACAAGCCGAACCCCCTTATCCCATGTGCCTAAAATGTGCTCTCATAAACGCACGGTCTATCCGTAAGAAATGGCCAGTTATCGCTGACATAATTTCTTCCCACATTCTGGATATTCTTATGATAACTGAAACCTGGTTATCTGACGGAGATAATGTAATCATTAATCAACTCGTACCCTCCAACTTCTCCGTCCATTCCCAGCATAGAGACAACAAGAGAGGAGGAGGTACTCTCATTCTTACCAAGGCAGATCTACATTTCCATACCGTTGACTCCACAAGCTCAATCAACATGGACGTCATATCCATTGAAAATGAGCAGTGCTCCATCAATTTGATATACAGAGCACCCTCATCCTCCCCGGACGACCTACCTAACATCTTAGACCTAGCAGCTAACACACGCAAACCCAACATTCCTAATTGGATACTAGGAGACTTCAATCTCCCTACACTACATCCCAGCCACGCCTCAGCCTTCCTAGAAGCAATCAATGAACTGGGCTACAAGCAAATCGTCAAAGATCCCACACACAAAAAAGGAAACATCCTCAACATGATCTTTGCCCCTCTAACAGCCCTTGATTCTAACAATAATCTAGACACTTCTGTGTCTCCGGTACCTTGGTCAGACCACAAGTTAATCACTTTCCACATTCCCATCAAGAGCAAAACCCCATCACATCACAATAATAACTCCACCACCTCAACAAATGTAACTTCTCGGAGGTTCACAGCTTTCAACAAAGAACATATTCTTGCTGAAACCCATCCTCTCTTCAATGACACATCTCTCAACCTGGAAAACCTGATCGCCGCCTGGAATAGCAAGCTCAGCACCATTGCACTGCAACCAAACCAGAGTAACAACCCGAAGAAAAGAAAACCTTCTCCTTGGTTCTTCCCGGAATTACGAGCTTCACTCATACACCTAAGAAGACTGGAAAAACGGTGGCATCGATCACGCTCTACGGAGGACCAGACAGCTTACAAATTACATCTGTCTACGCACAGAGAGTCAATCATGGCTAAAATGAAACAATACCATACCGATACACTTAAAAGATCACTAAATAAACCACGTGATCTCTTCAATCTAGTCAAAACCTTCTCTAAGGAACCTTCGTCTGAACAACCGGAACTTATTCACCCACAAGCTTTCACTGAGTATCTACAATCTAAGCTGCTGCAAACTGATAACATCGCAACAATCCCTGCTCAAGACACCAACTGCCTATCGAACCTATCTATGTTCTCCACACCATCTAAAAAACATGTTGAGAACACCATCGCTGCCCTCAACACCACTACTGCACAAACCGACCCCTGCCCAGCTTATTGGATAAAGGAGCTACGCTGTGATCTCAGCCCTCTCATCACTAAAATGATGAATTTATCCTTTACATCTGGTTCCTTCCCATCAGCTCTCAAGAGAACCTCCATTAGACCCCTCTTGAAAAACCCTAAACTCGACCCACAAAAGGTCGAATCTTATAGATCTATAGCTAGTATTCCACTTCTAGCTAAAATAATTGAAAAGGAAGCTCAAAGGCAAATACAAGATCACATCGACTCCGCCTCCCCTCTAGACCAATGCCAGCATGGTTTCAGGGAGTTCCACGGGGTAGAAACCCTCCTTACCACCCTCTGCAACAACATTATCACAGGCATCAACAACATCCGCCAAGGCTTTGTTCTTATATTCCTAGACATTGCCGTGGCCTTTGACTCTGTACATCACGATCTTTTAATATGGCGGCTAAAAGAAAAGGGCATCAACGACACTGCCCTCGATTGGTGCAGGTCATACCTAGATCAGAGATGGCAGTATGTAACTTCAGGAGCGGCAACATCCACCCCTTTCCATCAAAGTCAGGGTGTACCACAAGGGTCCTCCCTTTCATTGCTCTTAATCAACATATACATACAGCCCGTCTGCAACATCATCAGGTCTTTCAAGGTCGAATGCTTAATATACGCAGACGACATCCTTCTATACATGCCTTTCTCCACAGTTCATATGGATCTGTCCCCGATAACCAAGTGTTTTGATGCTGTGTCTGAATGGCTTCAATCCCAGAACCTCCATATTCAACATAAGAAAACTGAGGTTCTCTTCATCACTAGGGACCCACTCTTCATCCCCCACCCCACATAAAGGTGAAAGAAGCCAAGCTCCAAACAAAACCTTCAATTCGATACCTTGGGGTTACTTTGGACCAACACCTTGATTTGAAATTACACATAACCAACATAGTCAGAGCGATCTACTTCAAGATCCGAACACTCCGACACCTTCGCTCCCTACTTGATCCAGACGATTTCTGGACTATTTTCCAAGCTTTAACCTTACCGCACCTAGACTATGCGAATTCCATTCTTCAAGGCCTCCCTCAGTCCATCTTAAACCCTTTACAACTTGCCATGAACACCGCTGCCAGAGTCCTCTATGGAGCATCAAAAAGGGACCACGTAACACCGATTCTAAAACAGCTTCACTGGCTCCCCATCCATGGAAGACTGTTATTCAAGACCTTGGTACTCACCTTCAAGGCCATTAAGGGCATCACCTCCCCATCACTAATAGACATCATTCAGACCATCCCACCTAACAGATCTAGGAGAACGACATCTACAAACGCGCTAGTAATCCCTAAGACAGCTACAAAATGCACACTAGCGACATCTAACAGGGCTTTCTGCTTCTATGCCCCCAAGTACTGGAACTCCTTACCACCTGAGATTCGGGCTATCACCGATCTAACTCTATTCAGAAAAGCACTCAAATCTCACCTGTTCCCACAATACTACCATACCAGTCAACCACTGACCTGACTGACCATCCCCTTTTTGACCTCCTGTTCTACAAGACTCATATCAAACTAAGAATAATTCCTACTGTACATACATGTATATACAGCATGTAAATAGTTTCATTTAACAATGTCCCCCATGTGTATCCAAGTTGCTCATACCTGTTCTATGTAAAACCTGTTCTATGTAAAACCAAACAGCTTGTTGCTTTGGTCTTTTTGTTATATTGTAAACCGCGCTGATGCTAAATAGAGCGGTATATAAGAGCCTGTAATAAATAAATAAATAAGTAAATAAATAAAATAAATAAATAAATAAAAAGATTTAGGCGTCATTGTGGATAATATGTTAACCCAGTGTGCAGCGGTGGCCAAGAGAGCAAATAGAATGCTAGGTATCATAAGGAAAGGTATGGAAAATAAAACAAAGGATATTATAATGCCTCTGTATCATTCCATGGTGCAACCGCACCTTGAATATTGTGTGCAATTCTGGTCGCCGTATCTTAAAAAGGATATAGCGTTATTAGAAAAGGTTCAGAGATGAGCCACCAAAATGGTAAAGGGGATGGAAGGATACCCCTATGAAGAAAGGCTAAAATGGTTAGGGCTCTTTAACCTGGAAAAGAGACAGCTGAGGGGAGATATGATAGAAGTGTATAAATTAATGAACAGAATGGAACAGGTAAACATAGATTGATTGTTTATGTCATCGGAATATAGAAAGACTAGGGGACATGCAATGAAGCTACAGGGTAAAAGACAAATAAGTGAAAATATTTTTTTCACCCAACGTGTAATCAAACTCTGGAATTTGTTACCGGAGGATGTAGTAAAAGTTGTTAATGTTTAAAAAAGGTTCGGACAAGTTCCTAGAGGAAAGGTCCATAAACCATTATTAAAAAGGGACCCAGGTTATCACTGCTTGACCCAATACAAGCATTGTGGATCCTGTGTCTTTTGGGGAAACTGCTAGGTACTTATGACCTAGATTGGCCACTGTTGGAAACAGGATACTGGGCTTGATGGACCTTGGTCTGACCCAGTATGGCATATCTTATGTTCTTATGTTCTTACCTGGCTTTCTAAAATGTCTCTTGGGACATCTCCATGATTTTCACATCTATGTGCTGATTTTCAGATGTTTAAATTATGAATAAAGGTCCCGATATTGAGGTGGGCAAGCTATGCGCCAATGCAGCGCATAGCCTGCCTGCTGACCTCCCTAACCCGGATATTCACTTCCGTGCCGGCAGAAGTGAATATCTGGGTTAGCCCGGATGCCCCAGCAGCCACAGAGGCTACTCGGGTAGCAGTGATTTTCGTTGCTACCCGCATAGCCTCTGCATCTTAAAGATAGCAACAAAAATTGCTGTTACTTGTGTAGCCCCTTCCGCTGCCCCTGCTCCACCCCAGAATGTCCCTAACATGCCCCGATACTATGCATATAGCATCTGGACACATTAGGGACTTAGCCATGGATATTGGAAGGGTACTACGGGTGCCTTCGAATATCCTGGATAAGGCCCTTACTTGGGTAACTAAGGAAGTTACCCATTTAACGCTAGAAGCCCTAAAGTGCATCAATTGACGCAAATGCATCTTCGAAGTTGTATACCAGCGCCACTTCTAGAACCATGTCAGTCATGTTCCATGACTTTGTTAGCAAGGTCAAGATGTTCAAATATGTGCATCGAAAATTAATCACAGATGCACCACCTAGCAGGAAAATGAATTTATACCTAGAAGCCCCAAAGTACGTCAATTGATGTACTCAATTGTCTTGGATGCGTCAATTGACGTACTTTGGGGCTTCTAGGTATAAATTCATGTTCCCACTAAGGGGCACATCTCAATCAATGTTTACAGTTCTACTCCAACATTACAAACAATAAACACACGATGACGTAACATACCGAGCATATTTAACAAATAAGTAACTTCACATTAATTCACATCTGCATTTCATGCTAAACGCAGTCGTCGTGATAATGAAATTCCTTTTGGAGCTTCTAATGGGCCTTCGAATATCGGGCCCAAAGCTTCTAAAATAACCCCCTATATATTCCACTTATATTCTGACAGAAGTTTGAGGAATATTGTGTGCAATTCTGGAGACTACACCTTCAAAAGGATATATGCAGGATGGACTTGGTGCAGAGGGTGGCTACTAAAATGGTGGGTGGTTTTCATTATAAACCATATGGGGATAGACTTAAAGAGCCTGATTTTCAAAGGCATTTACACAGTTAACAGCCCATGTTAACCATGTAAATGCCTTAATCTGGGATTTTCAAAGGCACATACATGGCTAGTGCCTTTGAAAATCCCAGATTATTTTATTTATTTTATTTATTTTTCTTATATACCGCGCTCTTAAATCAGTGCGGTTTACATATGAACAAATATAAACACAATGGTACAAACAGCATTGGTTTTTTACAAAGAACAAGGTACATAAACTTGGTGGAAAACAGGGTAACTATATACAAATAACTATATACATGGCAACTATATACATGGTTATTTTGGTTAATTAGATGCAAATAAGGTATCTATAATGCCGTGGATAAGAAGTTAATTAAAGTACAGAATAAATATGCCAAATATAGTGAGAATAAATATGGCATAGTATAGTGAGCAGGTAATAATCATCATAATTACCCATTCTCTACCGGGGTCAAAAATGAAAGATCTGCATGAGGACTATTGTCAGATGGAGTAGCTTCGGGGTAGTATGTTAGGAACAAATAGTGCTTCAATGCCTTTCTGAACTTCATCAGACTTGAGATAGCTCTTATTTCGGGTGGAAGGGCATTCCAGGCTCTGGGAGAAGACAGAGAGAAGGCTCTAGAGGCTGTTGATTTAGAACATTTTGTGAGGAGTTTTGGGATGGAGTTTTGGGATTAAGTCTCCTACGCTCTCTGATGCTATCCGGTTAGCATCAGGGAGTGCTGGTGGCATTCCAGGGTGGAGTGGTAGTGGGGAATGGCGCATACTCTGTAGCAGTGATTTTGGATGCTGCCCGGTTAGCGCTCTGTGCCTTAAAGATAAGTGAGGAAAACCCTTGCCTATCTTTAATGCGCCAGGGCTTTCCAGCTGTGGGGCAAACCCCGGATGTTCACTTCCGTTGCTGTGGAAGTGAAAATCTGGGGTTAAGGGATGGCAGGCAGGGCTATGTGGCTACGGTGCTTAGCCCTGCCCAACTGAAAATCGGGCCCAAAGATCTTAAAATATATATGTTAGAGGAAATGCGGGATAGAGGTGATATGATAGAGATGCCTAAATACCTCCATGACATAAATGCACAAGAGGAGAGCCCCTTTTGATGGAAAGTAAGGGGACATAGGATGAAAGTGAAAATAAATATACTCAAAAGTAATATGCAAAAATATTTACTTAAAGAGTGGTACAGTAGATGTGTGGTATAATCTCCCAGTGGAAGTAGTAGAGAAGAGGACAGTATCTGAATTCAAGAAAGCCTGCGACAAACACAGAAGATCTCTAAAGGAAAAACAAGGACTATAGTAGGTGATATGGAAGGGCAGACTAGATAGGACATATGTTTTTTTTTTCTGCCATCATGTTTCTATGTTACTATTCTGAAATCAATTTTTAGGTATAGAAAGCACACATAACTGGGGCATGTTTGAGTGAGAGAAGGAAAGGTAATGCTTTGATGGCATTTTCAAATTTTCTCACACACTTTTTCAATAAACATCTCCTCTCAGAAAAACAGGTGCAAGCTGTTATGTGCATTTATTACTGAAAGCAAGCTTCAAAGTGCAACTAGGTGGATACTTTTCTTTTGAAAACTGATGCAGCAAAAAGCTCCCTTGAAAAAAATATGGATGATATTTATCTTAATATGGATAGTTTGAAAATTGTTCCAAAATGTATTACTTTGCATACTTTTATGTTGAATACAATATCTAAAATACATCTTGCCACACTATTTTACAATCACTAGTTCTTTTCGCGATAGATTGCCACAGTTCACTATATTTGGGTGCCCTTGTATTTGTTAAGCATATGCTACAAATGATTCAAAACTGGGCAGCTGGATTGTTGCCTATAATGTGAGCAGTGCAAATCAAATGCAACAAACCTTAAACAAAGTAGTTTACAAAAAACATTTCCAATCTATATAATCTACCAGTATCAAGGGAGGGGGGGGCAAATGCAGTAACTCAAAACTAGATCAACACTATAGGGCAGTGATGGCTAACCTTTTTGAGCCCGAGTGCCCAAACTGCCGCACAAAACCAAAGAATTTCCTCAAAGTGCCAGCACGTCCATTAAAGCCTCATTTGCATAAGGTGCCTCATTTGCATAAATATTTGCATAATGTTACCATACACTAACTTTTAGTAAACATGCCTCTTAATGAGTATATGGATAAAGAAAGACTAAAAGGTTTCTACATTACTATAATCCAGTACCAACCGCCAGGCACATTAGGAAGTACTACAAACGCTGCCCATTTAGAACCCATAGCAAACCCGCCGTATCCTAACAGTACTACCAGGACTCACAAAGCACCATACCCTAACTATCAAAAGGCAACACTGCAAATATTAAACCAATACATTTCAGAGAACAACAATACGTGACCTACTGGGGAAAGAACAAGTGGCAATGTCAAA
Source organism: Ichthyophis bannanicus (assembly GCA_033557465.1). Classification (NCBI taxonomy): domain Eukaryota; kingdom Metazoa; phylum Chordata; class Amphibia; order Gymnophiona; family Ichthyophiidae; genus Ichthyophis; species Ichthyophis bannanicus. Next base: position 1,482,290,392 of record CM066032.1, read on the forward strand.
TAGGAATTATATAAAACAGAATACCTCAGCTCAGTTACACATGCAGAACAGACCATCACCAAACAAGGAATCACAATTTAAAAACAGGAAGACAATAATTAAACTGGGAACCCCAAAAGCCAAACTTGGAATATACAACAACACTGTAGAAATAAAACTATAAATTAATTTCCTCTTGTACTAAACAAAGCGCAAAAATTAATGATGCACATTTCCCAGAGCTGACATATTCCAGTTAATAAATTCAAAATAAAGAGATATTTTTCTACCTTTTGTGCATTTTTTTTCAGTTGCAATTGCTCCAGCCACTTTCTTCTGGTTTCTTCGTGTCTTCTCCTAACTCTCCATCTGCTGTCCATTTGTCCTTTCTTCTGTCTTCTTGGTTTTTTTTTTTCCATTCTCTCTCTACATCTGCTTTAACATACTAATCTTTCTCCTTTTGCTCTTTCCTCATTCCTATTTCATCTACTCAAAATTTACCCCTCCATCCTCAATCCCCACTTATTCTCCCAATACCCGGCCAATTGTAGATTTTTTATCCCTCCCACACAAAATATTTTTCCCCTCTCCATTTTACTCTCCCAGCCCCATCCCATTCTAATCCTCCCCCAACACCAGCTCCCTTCTAGTTCCAGCCTCACCCAGCATCCATTCCCTTCTAGTCCCTGCATCAGCCCATTTCCAGTCCTAGCAGCCCCCCAACCCATTTCCAGTCCTAGCAACCTCCCAACCCAATACCAGTCCTAGCCCCCCCTCATCAACCCACTTCCAGTCCTAACCCCCCATAAGCCCATTTCCAGTCCTAGCTCCCCCATCTATTTGCAGTCCCATCCGAGTCCCTCCATCAGCTCATTTCCAAACCCAGCCCCCCATGAGCCCATTTCTAGTCCTTTCCTAGCCCCACCATCAGCCCATGTCAAATCCTAGCTCCCCTCCCCTCAGCCCATTTCCAATCCAAGCCCCCCATGAGCCTACTTCCAGTTCTAGCCCCTTCATGAGTCCATTTCAATCCAAACCCCCACCACAGCCCATTTCCAATCTTAGCACCCCCCCCAACAGCCAATTTCCAGTCCTATTCTAGCCCCTCCATCAGCCCATTTCCTGTCCTAGCCCCCCCTCACCCATTTCCAGTCCTAGCTCCCTCCCCCTCACAACCCATTTCCATTCCAAGCCCCAATCCCATCAGCTATTTGCAGTTCAAGCCCTCCTTCCACTCAGCCCATTTCCAGTCTTAGCCCCCCCATAGCCCATTACCAGTCCTAACCCCCCCATCAGCCCATTACCAGTCCTAACCCCCCCATCAGCCCATTTCCAGTCTTAGCCCCCCCCATAGCCCATTACTAGTCCTACCCCCCCCCAAATCACCATCACCATCACCATCACCAGCCCACTTCCAGCCTTAGCACCCCCCATGGCCCATTACTAGTCCTAACCCCCCCCCCATCAGCCCATTTCCATTACTAGCCCCCCCATGTCCAATTACCAGTCCTAACCCCTCCCAATTTCCATTACTAACCCCCCCCCCCGGCCAATTACCATTCCTACCCCCCCCCCGGCCAATTACCAGTCCTACCCCCCCCCTGGCCAATTACCAGTCCTACCCCCCCCCCTGGCCAATTACCAGTCCTAACCCCCCCCATCAGCCCCTTTCCAGTCTTAGCCCCCCCCCATGGCCAATTACCAGTCCTAACCCCCCCCCTGGCCAATTACCAGTCCTACCCCCCCCCTGGCCAATTACCAGTCCTACCCCCCAACGGCCAATTACCAGTCCTAACCCCCCCATCAGCCCCTTTCCAGTCTTAGCCCCCCCCCATGGCCAATTACCAGTCCTACCCCCCCCCCCATCAGCCCCTTTCCAGTCTTAGCCCCCCCCATGGCCAATTACCAGTCCTACCCCCCCCCCCCCATCAGCCCATTTCCAGTCTTAGCCTCCCCACCATAGCCCATGACCAGTCCTAAACCCCCTTCCCCCCTATCATCCCAAATTAAAAAAAAAAAATCCCAAACAAAGCGGCTGCGTCTGCCGCGGCAGCCTCAAGTGCGATGCCGCGGCGGGCTCACGAGCACTGCCGCGGGGCCCCCCCCTGCCCGGCAGAGCCTCCCTGCATCATCTACCTTCAAGTCGCAAAACGCGGGCTTCTTTCAGAGCCGCGAGAGTTTCCTTTCTCGCGGGAGAGCCGCGAGAAAGGAAACTCTCGCGGCTCTGAAAGAAGCCCGCGTTTTGCGACTTGAAGGTAGATGATGCAGGGAGGCTCTGCCGGGCAGGGGGGGGGGGGCCCCGCGGCAGAGCTCTTGAGGCTGCCGCGGCAGAGCTCTTGAGGCTGCCGCGGCAGAAGCAGCCGGTTTGTTTGGTTTTTTTTTTTTTTAAATTTGGGACCTTTTAAATGCGGACCTTCCCGCGTGCCAGCTGCAAGGCCTTCGCGTGCCACAGCTGGCACGCGTGCCATAGGTTCGCCATCGCTGCTATAGGGTATCTAATACAATTTAAACAAATTCATTAATACAACGATATATACAGAGGTTCATCCTCTCTTTTGCACTGAGGGCCACATGCATGATTATCTCCCAGTTGCTGAGAGGTCATTTGTGTGTCTTCAGTGCAGAAATCTTTAAGCATAAAGAAATGCATTCAGAGACCAAGAAAATGTGGTAGAAAGATACCAAGCTAGTTCCCATTGTGTTGGATGTCACAGGCTTGGTTAAGAAACATTTCCAAGCACAACTGTATAAATTACCTGAGGGAGAGCCCTAGATGTGGTGATGTAGTTTTCAGTAAAGCCTTTGACACCGTTCCGCACAGGAGATTTATAAACAAAATAAGCACCCTAGGGATGGACCCTAAAGTTATTGCTTGGATTAGAAATGGGTTGAGTGGGAGGCTGCAAAGGGTACAGGTAAATGGAGCTCACTCTGAGGAGAAGGAGGTTACCAGTGATGTGCCCCAGGGATTTGTCCTTAGTCCAATTCTTTTTAACATCTTTGTTAGTGATATTGCAGAAGGGCTGTCAGGTAAGGTTTGCTTCTTTGCAGATAATACCAAAATCTGCAATAGAGTAGACACCCAGGAAAGAGTAGATAACATCAGGAGGGATCTAGCAAAGCTTGAAGAATGGTCTAGAATTTGGCAGCTGAGATTTAATATTCAAAAATGCAAGGTCATGCATTTGGGCTTCATCAATCCAAGAGAGCAATATGGTGTAGGGGGTGAAGTACTTCTGTCCACAAAAGAAGAGCGGGACCTAGGCGTGATTGTGTCTGATGATCTCAAAGTAGCTAAACAGGTAGGAAGGGTGACAGTGAAAGCTAGAAGGATGCTTGGGTGCATAGGATGAAGATTATTAGAAGATTAAGACCACTACTTGAAACATCCCACTTCCGTAACGTCTGCCAAGCTTTAATCACACCATTATTTGATTTTTGTAATCCCATATACCTTGGTCTTCATAAGCAGTCAATTAAACCCTTACAACTTGCTCAAAACACTGCAGCTCAAATAATATTTGGAGTATCAAGCCAGGAACACATAACACCCATTTTGAGGGAGCTGCATTGGTTACCTATAGCACATCGCATAAAATATAAAACTATTATATACATTTTTAAAATAAAACATCAATGTTCTGCAAACAGTCTGGCTACTCTCATTCAATCAGACGACACCATAAGACCTAGAAGATTAGGATCTACCAATAGAGTCAGCACATTTCTTGACTTTAGAAAAGCACGTAAAGATACAACAGATAGAGCATTCTCGTTTGCGGCACCAAATATATGGAACTCTCTCCCAAATGATTTAAGAGCTGCTCAGGATCTTAAAGACTTTAGAAAGCAATTAAAAACTGTCCTGTTTATTGAGCATTATGGTTCTACTGAATAAGTAATTCAGTTTGTAAGAGAGAAAGCAATCATATAGTTAGCTGTATTATAGCTCACATTGTATTATAGTACACAATGTATATAGCGCACTATATCTATGTAAAACACACCAATTTATTTAACTACGTATTTTGTCATTACTGTCTGTTCATATTTTCACTGCTTTTGTATTTCTTGTTAAACCGCTTTGATTGTTTGATAAGGCGGTATATAAATACTATTAAATAAATAAATAAATAAATAGGAAGAGGAATGGTCAGCAAAAGAAAGAAGGTGATAGTGTCTCTGTATAAGTCTTTGGTGCAACCTCATTTGGAGTATTGTGTGCAATTCTGGAGTCTGCACCTTCAAAAGGATATAAACAGGTTGGAGTCGGTACAGAGGGTTGCTTCTAAAATGGTTAGTGGTCTTCATCATAAAGCATTTAAGGACAGACTTAAGGAGCTTAATATGTATACTTTAGAGGAAAGGCGGGATGGAGGTGATATGATTGAGATATTTAAATACCTCTGTGGCATAAATGCATGGGAGGAGAGCCTCTTTTGATTGAAAGCAAGCTCTGCTATGAGGGGACATAGGATGAGGGTGAAAGGGGATAGACTCAGGAGAAATATGCGGAAATATTTCTTTACGGAAAGAGTGATAGATGCGTGGAAAAGTCTTCCATCGGAGGTGTTAGAGATGAGGTCAGTATCTGAATTCAAAAAAGCTTGGGGACAAAACAGAGGATCTTGTAAGGAAAAAAGGGGACTGTTGTAGTGGTTGAAATGGAAGGTCAGACTAGATAGGCCATATGGTCTTTTTCTGCCATCATGTTTCTATGTTACATCTTGTGAGCTCCTGACAGAAGCTCTCTTTGGCATGATGCCGAGCATTAGCTGTAAATTTGAGAGACTGGGATCATACTCCACATATCCTTGCTTAGGAGTGAGATTCATGACTGACATGGTATGCACAAATCTAACAATCCACTCCAAAATCCCCAATCACCCTTTTATATATCTTATTTATTAATTACATTTATTAACTTCAGAAGACACCTCTCCACAAACCTTCTATATCAACCAGCCTCTACTACAGAGGAGAAAAGACCTCAGCGAAGCTACTTCTCCCTCTATGCGGCAAAAACATTATATGTCTGAAGGGGATGAGCCATAATACACCATCATAGGTCTAAAAAACTCAGTTTTTTATCTATGGTTAACACCCAGCTTCATGCAACACAAGAATAAAACTCATTAACTAATAAAACTAATTGGTTAATGACTCTCAATACATCTAGAATAGCTTTCATAGCTTTTAGCATTTCAATGCACAGTGCCACTATTGGTGGATCTCAATATCTAGTAGCTCTCAATATCTAAAGTCATCAATGTCTGTAACATAGCTTATACACGTCCATGTGCAATGGCACAAATGTTGTGTTCCAGAATGATAAACACCTCCTCATTTGAAACAAAGCAAAGCAGAACAGGCTCAGAAATTCAAGCTCCACAAATAGCCTAAGCTACTACTCTCTATTTAGCTTTAAATGCTGAAGGCTACAGAGGCTAGAAGGCTTCTCTCAAGGAAATCTACAGCAGTCTTAACCTCGTTTCATGGAAACTCCGCTTCATCGGGGGTTTGCTTGATTCTGTCTCCACAACCCCAGATTCAGCGGAGTTTCCATGAAACAAGGATCTTCGTAGTTTTAAGACTGATGTAGATTTCCTTGGGAGAAGCTAAGCATGCAATGAAGCTATCGTGTAATCCATTTAAGACTAATAAGAGAAAATATTTTTTCACCCAACTCGTAATCAAACTCTGGAATTTGTTACCGGAGGATGTGGTAAAAGCTGTTAGTGTAGCTGGGTTTAAAAAAGGTTTGGGCAAGTTCCTGGAGAAAAGGTCCATAAACCATTATTAAAAGGACCCAGAGAATTCACTGCTTGCATCAATACTAGGTTTGTGGAACCTCTGTGCCTTTTGGGGAAACTGCTAGGTACTTGTGACCTGGATTGGCCACTACTGGAAACAGGATACTGGGCTTGATGGACCTTGGTCTGACCCAGTATGGCATATCTTATATTCTTATGTTCGTAAGGAGGCCACTATGCTTCTCGAATGATGTAGCTGAAAAGGTGAAGAAAAAGAGGGTGCCCTTCATAAAACACAAGAGATGACAGAGAGAGGAAGACAAGCATCTATGTTTAGAAAAACTTAGGGGCTTGCTTACTAAACAGCGGTAGAGGCTTCTGACCGATATCGAAGATGTGGGCCCATTGAATTTAGTAAGCAAGCCCTTTAGAGAAGCTAGCAAAGTAGTCAGGAAAGCAAAGATACTAAAAGATAAAGAAATAGCCTATGTAATAAAATGGGGTGAGGGGGCGAGGGAGGGATAAGACATTTTTTCAGATATGTTCAGGAAAGGAAGAAGAGCAAAATTGGTATTGTCAGACTCAAGTGTGAAAAGAAGGAATATGTAAAAGTTGATTAGGATATAGTGGAATTGCTTAACAAATATTTCTGTTCTTTGTTCACAGATGAAGGGCCAGAAGCAGGAGTTCAGAACTCCCACAAATAGGAACAGAAGTGACGGGGATCTTGAACGATTTTCAGAAGTCTGTGCTCGTGAGGAACTAGCTATTATTTATTTATATATATATATATATTTTTTTTTTTTAATATACTGTCCCATCAAGAAATCAAAGCAGTTTACATTGAACAATTAGATATTACTTGGAACTATTAACTGTAAATTAAACAGGTAGCATTTTAACAATTGTTGGATCTACAAACCCATGTAACATATATTGAATAGTTAACTACATGGTCAGAATCGGGATGCCCAGAAGTAGACCCTATTCTGATCCCTCTAGGGTTAGGTATGCCCACAGGATCAGTATGAGGTCTAGGGTCTGAACATGCAGGCCGGGCCCCGATTCCAAATGGCCTGCATGCACAGCCATTTGTCTGGCTACTTCAGTCAGGCTCTTGAATGGAGCCACAGTGCCATGACATTCTGTCACCATAGCACCACGGCTCTATTCTGGAGCCGTGAATGCTGGCCGCCATTGATTCACTTTTTTGCCCGCAGCTTGACACTGGATCTGGCCTTCCATGGCCAGGGTCCGGCTGCGAGGAACTTACTGCACCCCCATACCTTCTGTTCCCAGTCTGGCAGCTTAATCCCCCAACATCCATGGGGACTTAGTCCACCTTTGCGTGGAATAAGTCCCCCGTCTAAGTTCATGGACCTGGACATACAGGGCCGACCTCAGAAGCGACCCTGTATGTCCAGGGTCACAGACCGCACATGCTCCGCCCCGCCCCCCCACCCCCGCCCATTTCCCACCTTGTTCCTCCTCTGGAACGCCTCCTCCCTCTGATGTCTAAGCCTCTCTGTACAAATGCATTCTTTATATGGGGAGGCATTTGCCGGGGCCGGCAGGGGAGCGAATAGCGGGGATGGACATCCCAACGGAACATCCATCCCCACTATTCACGGGACATAATGACTCCATAGTGTATTCATTGTATTTATGCTGAATGCATTATTTACATTGCAGGTTGCATTTGTAGCAGCAGAATCACTGTTTTTTATCTTTTAAATTAGAAGGGTTATGTGTCATGTGTAGTCTAGTCAGTGGTTGGATCGTTCTTAATTTGGGTCTGCTGAGGTGTTCTGGTAATTGTTTATGTGACAGGAATTTCAAAGTATTCATGGAATAACCATGTTTTAGATGTTTGTGGAAATATTTATGGTCATTTGTGGATCTTATTGTCTCTGGGAGTGAGTTCCAGAGACCTGGTGCATGGAGAGAGAAGGATCTGCTTGATGTGGATGAGTTACTTTTGGTGAATTTTGCTGAGGTGGTTAGGGAATTCTTTGCATTTACTCTCCTTTTCCTATTTGCTGGAGTGGTCTGAAGGAGTGTTCTTAAGTAGGTGGTGTTTCAGTCTGTAGTGTCTTGAAAATAGTGTGTATGTTTTTATATTTTATCCTGCTGTTTATTGGGAGCCAGTGTCGTTTTTCCAATATTGGGATGATGGGTTCTCTAATCAGAGTTTGTGTGATGGTTTGGGCAGCAGTGTTCTGTACTAATTGGAAGCGTTGTATGCTTTGTTTTGGTAGGCCAGTAAGTATACTATTACTGAAGTCGATGGAGAGTACCATTAGTTGAAGTGTCATGCAGAAGTCATTAGTGGACAGTAGAGGTCATAGGTGTTATAATGTCTTTATTTTGGCGTAGATTGTTCTTGTGGTATTGTTGATGTGGCTTGTCATGTTAAGTGTCTGTCAATTGTGATGCCTAGGTATTTGACCTCCTTCTTGACTTCTAGGATTGCATCTTTTACTTGCAGGATTTTAGGTGGGGTAAATGTATCATCTCTCGATATATAAAGAACCTCTGTATTTTTATAATTTATATTCAGGTTGTGGTTGGATAGTTATAAAGTTATTTCATCAAAGCATGTGGTTATTTTGGTCGGGGTTGGTAGTGTCAACTGGGGAGTATAACATAATATCATCTGCATATATGTGGTAGTATATGTTATGCTTTTGGATTATTTCACATATGGGCTGTAAGTAGAGATTAAAAAGTAATGCTGATAGAGCGGAGCCTTGAAGGATTCCTTGTAGTTGAGGATAAGGCTTTGTTCCTGAGCGGTCCTCCAGTTTAGTCCTCCACATCAGGGTAGTGCACCTCCTCCTGCAGCAAGGAGACTGGACCAATCAAATCCTTTCCTTATGGGGATGTATACTACTGGAGCTCCCATCAGCCCCCCAGTGTGTCCAGTCTCCTTGCAGCAGGAGGCGGTGTGAGCCTTTTGTGGGCTCACTTGAGCTTTAGGACTTTATAGTTTTTTGCTTGTTTTCCTTTTAATTGCTCCTTGTAGCACCTTTTGTTTTCTGGCAGTTTAGGGGTCTGTGTCTTTAAATTCTGTATAGGAGGGAGCCGAGCTTGTGCTGTCCGTCAGCCTGCTGCTGGGCAACGGCACGTCGGCTGCTCTTCAGTAGCTGCTGATCTCCCCTCCAGGAAAATTCGGAGGAGGAATCTGGCCACAATTACCATCTCCTGGCTTGGGGGTAACTTCAGGGTACTGCCACTACTCGGAGGACCCCAGGTCGCTTAGCGCTCCAGTCGGTGTTCTCTCACACCACGGGGCCATTACAGCTTGCTACGTCTTCGGCTTAGCTCTGTTGTCTTTCTATGTCCTGGCTTCGGGGTAAGTGTTTTTTTAGCCAGTTTTAAAGTGTCACCGCTCTTCGGGTCGGCTGGATCGCGGCGATTTCTTTTGTTTTCATTGATTTTATTTTTCTTTATTTTTCGCGCCTTTTTTCGGCTCTCCGGAGTGCCGGCGGCCATTTTCTTTTCGGCTCCCGCTTTTTTCTTCGGGGGCTGTGCTGTGGCGTGTTTGACATGGAGCGTCCTGACTCAGAAGGCTCTGCTTACTTTTCTAATGGTATAGCAGTGAGTCGGGGTGTGTAAAAAAAAACAAAAAAAACCCAACGGGTCCTTTGCAGCACGAGCTGGGCTTTGCAGTCCTGTTGCACGTTTGGGCTGTTTTCTTTTCCTGACAGCTCTGCACTGTTGCGGTTCTCTTCCCATATCCCGGCGGCCGCAGTGCATGATTTGTGGGTCCTGCAAAGGCTCCGTCTCTGACTCGGGAGTTTGCAAGGGCTGTGCCTGCAATCCGCCAGAGCTGCAACAGCAAATGGAGTCCAGCGTTCCTTTGGATTCCATGGTCCCTCCAGTTTCTAGTGGGGAGGAACTGGCTACCGGGACTACCCTGCCTTCCCTTCCATCTACTCCAGCGGCGCCGGGGGGTGCCCAGGCCTTGGGGTCTACCGAGGTTGCCTGGGGGGATTTCTCTCCTGAGTTCATGCTTATTATGCACCATGCTTTCCAGAGGGGCCGCTTGGGAAAAGGATCTGAGCCGTGCACGGTTCCATCGGCTCCGCCGTCTCTCAGAGTGGAGGGAGCGAGAGTGGACATCCCTAAGACAGCCAAGCGGCCTCGTGTTTCTGAAATGGAACTCCCTGAGCTGCCATGGCAGGAGCCGGAATTGTCTGATGCGGAACCCGAAGACAGACTCGAGGATTTGGAGGAAGGGGAGATTCCGGAACCTGAGGAACAGGCTCGGATCATCCGCGTTTTTCGCAAAGAAGAACTGATTCCTTTAATTATAGAATCTTTGCAAGCCCTGAATTTGACGGTCGGGCGACCCGGGGAAGAAGAGGTTTTGGAAGATCCTCTCATTCAAGCGGTCCGAGATTCTCAAACGGTGTTTCCGGTTCACAGAGTGGTTGATCAGATGATTCAAGCTGAGTGGGATCACCCTGATTCCGGCTTGAAGGGTATTAGAACGATGAATCGTCTCTACCCGCTGGCGGACAAGGATAAGGAGAAAGTTTGTTCGCCGCGAATTGACGCAGCGGTTTTGGCGGTAACCAAGAAGACTACGATTCCGGTTGAGAGCAGCGCGGCCTTGAAGGATATCCAAGATAGAAAGGTGGATGGTTTGTTGAAGCAGGCCTTTGAGACTAATGCCTTGGCATTACAGACCTCTATTTGTGGGGCCTGGGTTTCTAGGGCATGTTTGAGATGGGCTCAACATTTGCGACAGGATTCACGTCTGGACCAACAAGGGTTGTTGGAGGTTGCCCGCTTAGAATCGGGGTCCGCTTATTTGGCGGATGTTCACTATGACTTGATCCGTACTTTGGCCAACAGCATGGCATCTGTCGTGGCAGCGCGCAGATCTATTTGGCTTCGCAACTGGGCTGCTGATGGCTCCTCTAAAGCGCGCCTCAGTAAGCTTCCCTTTAAAGGCAAGCTGTTGTTCGGGGACGACCTGGATAAGTTGGTCAAGGACCTCGGTGAATCTAAAGGCGGGAGACTGCCGGAGGATAAGCCTCGACAGAATAGGAGTGTGTCCTCGACTCGAGGTTCGTTTCGTGACTTTCGCTGGTTCAGGGCGTCCAGGCTTGGGGGGTTCCAGCGCGGACGACTGGCAAATAGATCCTCGGGTTTTCGAGGGTTTCGAGGAGCGGGTAGAGGATTCTCGACAGCCTCCTCTTCATCCTCCTCTTCCTTTAGTCTCAAGCCGCAATGAGGCGAGGCGGACCCCGGAAGGAAGTCCGGTGATCGGAGGGCGGCTTCGTCATTTTCTTTCTTCCTGGGTCCAGATAACTTTGGACCAGTGGGTCCTCAAGATCGTCTAGAATTCGCCTGTCCTCTCCGGGATGCCTTCGTTCTGTCGCCCTGCAAGACTCCTCAAAAAGTGTTAGCCGTTCGCATGACGTTGGACCATCTGCTGGCCTTGGGGTCGGTGGTACCTGTTCCAGATGCCGATCTCGGTGCTGGTCGGTACTCTATTTATTTTGTGGTGCCAAAGAAGGACGGGTCCCTCCGTCCTATCCTGGATCTCAAGGGAGTGAATCGCTGCCTTCGGGTGCCTCATTTTTGAATGGAAACTCTGAGATCCGTCTTAGTTGCGGTGCGTCAGGGAGAGTTCCTGACGTCTCTCGATCTTTCGGAAGCCTACCTACATATTCCGATCAGGGTGGCTCATCAAACGTTCCTCCGGTTTGCTCTTCCGTGGGGCCATTACCAGTTTCAAGCGCTGCCATTCGGCCTAGCCACGGTGCCACGTGTTTTCACCAAGGTCATGGTGGTAGTAGCCGCGGCGTTGCGAAAGGAAGGGGTTTTAGTTCACCCTTATCTCGACGATTGGTTGATTCGAGCGAAGACCGAGGGGGAGAGCTTGCAAGCCACGGGCCGAGTGATAGCTCTTCTGCAGAGTCTAGGTTGGGTGGTAAACCGGAAAAAGAGCCAGTTAGTACCGACCCAGTCCCTCGAATATCTCGGGGTTCTCTTCGATACGGCGAAAGGGTTAGTGTTTCTGCTGGATCGTCGAGCACGAGCCTTACGCATTCTGGTCCGCAAGATTTTAGCGTTCCCGGCTCCGTCAGCTTGGTGGTACCTTCGGGTTCTTGGAACGATGGCGGCGACTCTGGATGTCGTTCCCTGGGCCAGGTTTCATATGCGTCTGCTGCAACGAGCCCTTTTACAGCGTTGGTCGAATCAGACGGATTCACTGAGCAAGCGGTTACCTTGTCCAAGGAGAGTGCGGCAGTCGTTACGCTGGTGGCTGAGCACGAGGACGTTGCAGGCGGGAGTTCCCCTAGAGCAGCCGGTATGGCTGCCGGTAACAACGGATGCGAGCCTGACGGGCTGGGGGGCACATTGCAACAGCCGGTTCGTGCAGGGAGCATGGTCGGCTCTGGAAGTTTCTTGGTCGATCAACCGCCTCGAGCTGCGAGCAGTGCTGCGGGCTCTACAGGCGTTCGAACCTTTGGTGGCAGGCCGGGCGGTAAGGATCCTATCAGACAACTCAGCAACTGTTGCATACCTCAACCGTCAGGGCGGCACGGGAAGCAGAGCGATGGAAGAGGAGGCCGACATGTTAGAACATAAGAACATAAGACATGCCATACTGGGTCAGACCGAGGTCCATCAAGGCCAGTATCCTGTTTCCAACAGTGGCCAATCTAGGTCATACGTAGCTAGCAATATCCCCAAAAGACACAGGTTCCACAATGCTTGTACTGGGTCAAGCATTGATATCCTGGGTCCCTTTTTAATAGTGGTTTATGGACCTTTCCTCCAGGAACTTGTCCAAACCTTTTTTAAACCCAGCTATACTAACAGCCCTTACTACATCCTTCGGTAACAGATTCCAGAGTTTCATTACCCGTTGAGTGAAAAACTATTTTCTATTATTTGTCTTAAATAGTTTACCCTGTAGCTTCATTACATGTCCCCTAGTCTTTCTATACTCTGATAGCGTAAACAATTGATCCACGTTTATCCGTTCCACTCCATTCATTAATTTATAGACCTCTATCATATCTCCCCTCAGCCGTCTCTTCTCCAGGCTAAAGAGCCCTAACCTTCTTAGCCTCTCTTCATAGGAGTAGCCTTCCATCCCCTTCACCAATTTGGTGGCTCTTCTCTGTACTTTTTCTAATAACGCTATGTCCTTTTTAAGATACGGTGACCAGAATTGCACACAATATTCAAGGTGCGGTCGTACCATGGAGCGATACAGAGGCATTATAACATCCTTTGTTTTATTCTCCATCCCTTTCCTTATGATACCTAGCATTCTATTTGCTTTCTTGGCCGCCGCTGCACACTGGGCGGAGGGTTTTAACATGTTATCCATGATGACTCCTAATCTTTTTCCTGGGTGGTGGTTTCTAATGTGGAACCTTGCATCGTGTAACTATAGTGTGGGTTGTTCTTTCCTAGGTGCATAACTTTGCACTTGTCCACATTAAATTTCATCTGCCATTTGGATGCCCAGTCTTCCAATTTATCCAGATCCTCCTGCAGTTTTCCACAATCCTCTTGGGTTTTAACAACTTTAAACAGTTTGTGTCATCTGCAAATTTGATAACCTCACTAGTTATTCCCTTTTCCAGGTCATTTATGAATATGTCAAAAAGCAGCGGACCCAGTACAGATCCCTGGGGTACTCCACTATTCACCTTTTTCCATTGGGAATATTGGCCATTTAGCCCTACCCTCTGCTTTCTATCTTTTAACCAGTTCTTGATCCACAATAGTACACTGCTTCCTATCCCATGACTTTTTAGCTTCGCCAAAAGTCTCTGATGGGGGACTTTGTCAAAAGCTTTCTGAAAGTCCAGATACACTATATCAACCGACTCACCTTTGTCTACCTGTTTATGCACACCTTCAAAAAAACATATCAGATTAGTAAGACAAGATCTTCCTTGTCTAAAGCCATGTTGGCTGTCTCCCATTAGGCCATGACTATCTACATGCTGTGTAATTTTGTTCTTTATGATGGTTTCTACCATTTTCCCTGGTATTGACGTCAGGCTCACCGGTCTGTAATTTCCTGGGTCACCCCTGGAACCCTTTTTAAAAATTGGTGTTACGTTGGCGACCCTCCAATCTTCAGGTATTACAGATGATTTTAATGAAAGTTCACAGATTACCAATAGCAGGTCTGCAATCTCATATTTCAGTTCTTTCAACACTCTGGGATGTATACCATCTGGTCCAGGTGATTTGCTACTATTCAGTTTATCAAATAGTTGTAATATATCTTCCCGGTTGTAGCGATATTTCTCTCAATTCCTGTGCAGTATCACCTTTAAATACCACTTCAGTCTTGGGTAACATCCCTACATCTTCCTCAGTAAAGACCGAAGCAAAGAATTCATTCAGTCTCTCTGCTATAGCCTTGTTTCCTCTTACTGCCCCTTTTACCCCTCTATCATCTAATGGTCCAATTGACTCTCTCACAGGCCTTTTGCTACGAATGTACTTGAAAAAGTCTTTATTTCGTGTTTTTGCTTCCATAGCAAGTTTCTTCTCAAATTCCCGCTTTGCCTGCCTTATCAATGCTTTGCATTTAACTTGCCAGTGCTTGTGCTGTTTCCAGTTTTCATCATTTGGCTCTTTTTTCCATTTCCTGAAGGTTGCTTTTTTGGCAGCAACAGCCTCTCTGACCTCACCTTTAAACCATGCTGGCAGTTTTTTGGACTTTCTTCCACTTTTCCTAATGCGTGGAATACAGCTGGTCTGGGATAGTATTTTTAAATAACACCCAAGCTTGCTGTAAGTCTTTAACCTTTGGAACCGCTCCTTTTAGTTTTTTCCTAACTATATTCCTCATTCTATCATAGTCTCCCTTTTGAAAGTTAAAAGGTAGTACTGTGGATGCCTTTACTATCTGTCCTCCACTAATTAAATCAAACATGATCATACTATGATCACTATTGCCAAGTGGTCCCAACACCCTTATTTCTTGCACCAGATCTGGCGTTCCACTAAGGACTAGGTCCAGTATGGCTTCCCCTCTGGTCGGTTCATGAACCAGCTGCTCCAAGAAGCAGTCATTTATTCCATCTAAAAACTTTATCTCTTTAGCTTGTCCTACTGTGACACTGACCCAGTCGATACCGGGGTAATTGAAATCACCCATTATTACTACTCTGTTGTGACTTTTGTTAGCTTCCTTGATTTCTTTGAGCATTTCATCATCCATTTGTTCATTCTGGCCAGGCGGTCGATAGTATACTCCAACTGCCATCACCTTCCCCTTCATAAATGGAATTTCAATCCATAGAGATTCTACAGCAAATTTTGTTCCCTGCAAAACTTTAATCCTTTCTGACTCAATGCCCTCTCTAACATAGAGCGCAACCCCTCCACCAATTTGATCAGCTCTATCATTACGATATAGTGTGTATCCAGGTATCACAGTGTCCCACTGGTTATCCTCCTTCCACCATGTCTCTGAGAGTGCAATCATATCTAACCTCTCATTTAGTGCTATATATTCTAACTCTCCCATCTTATTGTTTAGACTTCTAGCATTTGCATACAAGCATTTTAGAGACTGTATTTTATTCATATTAATCTGGCTATTGGTAGGCAGGGGTAATTTGGAATCTTTATGCTCTGTCTGCTCCTTACTCAAGGGCATTTGGGCTACTATACTCCCTTTTGGAACCTCACTGCTTTTGGTAGTATCCTTCAAGGATACCTTTGTCCGAACCATGCACTCCTGGGTGACTGTCGGCTTTCCCCTAATTTCTAGTTTAAAAGCTTCTCTATCTCTTTTTTAAAGGTTAATGCCAGCAGTCTGGTCCCATCCTGATTAAGGTGAAGCCCATCCCTTGGAAGAGCCCCCCCTTTCCCAGAATGTTCCCCAGTTCCTAACAAATCCAAAACCCTCATCCCTGCACCATTGTCTCATCCACGCATTGAGATTCCGGAGCTCTGCCTGTCTTTTGGGTCCTGCACGTGGAACAGGAAGCATTTCGGAGAACGCTATCCTGGAAGTGCTGGATTTCAACTTCCTACCTAAAAGCTTAAATTTAGCCTCCAGAACTTCCCTACCACATTTTCCTATGTCATTGTTACCAACATATACCAAGACAGCAGACTCCTCCCCAGCACTATCTATGATCCTATCTAGGCAGTGCGTGAGGTCCGCTACCTTCGCACCAGGCAGGCATGTTACCAGGCGATCCTCACTTCCACCAGCCACCCAGCTATCTACATTCCTAATGATTGAATCACCAACTATAACAGCTGTCCTGACCCTCCCCTCATGGGGACATGGCCCTGGAGAAATGTCCTCAGTGCGAGAGGGTTTTACATCACCTGGAGGACAGGTCCTAGTTACAGGATCACTTCCTGCCACACCAGGGTGATGCTCTCCTGTCACGTGACCTCTCTCCTCCATGGCAACAGGGATGCTGCCAGACTGGAGGTGGGACTTCAGGACTATATCCCTGTAGGTCTCGTCCATGTACTTCTCTGTCTTTCTTATGTCTTCCAGGTCTGCTACTCTAGCCTCTAGAGAACGGACTCGTTCCCTGAGAGCAAAGAGTTCTTTGCACTTAGTGCATACATAAGACCTCTCACCAACTGGGAGAAAATCATACATGTGACACTCAATGCAAAAGACCGGAGAACCCCCATCTCGTTGCTGGACTTCTGTCTGCATCTTAGTTTAAAGCTTGTGTTTAGGTCTTTTAAATTCTGTATATAATAAGGATTGGTGTGGATGCTTATACCAATAAAAGTGTATCTAATACCCCTAATACACCTTGTGTACCTGAAGCTTAAGTAATTAATCTCAGGTCCTCTGTGTATGACTGATTTGGATAACGAGCTGCACCTGAGAGCAGCCCCTTTCCTCTAAGATGTGCAAGTACCTATAAAACTACAATTACCCCAGGGGTGGGTGGGTGCTGGGGAGGGAGATAAGTCCTATTAAAGAGGGCAGTTACAAGGTACCCTGTCCTGAGCCCTCAGCAGGGGGGAAGGGGGTACCACACAAAGCCCAGTTAGTTGAGAGAGGCAAGGTAAGTTATAGCTGAGAAGGCTGAACTAGCACACCACTAAGACAAACAATAAATAATTAAATAAACAGTTAGACAAACAATAAATAATTAATAAACAGCTAGAACTCACAGCAAGGTGTCACAGGGTAGAGCCGCGACTGCTAGCCATTTCGGCGGGACATATCACCGGGAAAGAAAATGTGATGGCGGATTTCCTCAGCAGAGTACACGTGGATGCCGGAGAGTGGGAACTTCACCCGCAAGTGTACGCTCAGATAGTCCGCAGATGGGGGCCACCGATCATGGATCTCATGGCGACCTTTCAGTCGGCCAAAACCTCTCGGTTCTTCAGCAGACGGAGAGAATCCATGTCCGAGGGCATAGACACTCTCATTCGCCCATGGCCGATTCCCGTGCTCCTTTACGTCTTTCCTCCGTGGGCGTTGATTGGTCGGGTGATTCAACGCATAGAGGCCCATCCGGGGAAGGTCCTTCTAGTGGCTCCAGATTGTCCCAGGCGTCCGTGGTATGTGGATCTAATTCGGCTCCTCGACGGGGTTCCGTGGCGGTTGCCGCTCTTGCGGGACCTCTTGCTTCAGGGGCCGCTACAGATGCCGCAAGAGGATCGATTCTTGCTTACGGTCTGGCCATTGAAAGGGCTAGGATGAGGCGGAAAGGTTATTCTTCAGCAGTTATTGCGACTCTTCTTCGGGCGCGAAAAGCTTCTACGTCACTCACTTATGTGCGCGTCTGGTGAATTTTTGAAGATTGGTGTTCTAGGCAAGATCTCCGGGCTGCGACGGCTTCTGTTCCCGCCATTCTCAATTTCTTGCAGGACGGGTTTGACAAAGGTCTTCCTGCAAACTCTCTAAAGGTGCAATTGGCGGCTCTGGCATGTTACAGGGGTAAGGTCATGCGGGTTCTCCTGGGGGCTCACGCGGATGTGCAATGTTTTCTGAGGGCTGTGTTTCGGCTGCGTCCTCTATGCAGGGTAACCGTTCCTCCGTGGGATTTGAATTTGGTGTTGCAAGCTTTGGTTCAGAAGCCTTTTGAGCCTCTTCATCTTGCGTCTCTCAAGGATCTCACATTGAAGGTTGTGTTCTTGGTGGCCATCTGTTCGACTTGCCGTATCTCGGAGTTGCAGGCGCTTTCGTGTCGTGAACCCTTCTTATCCTTTTCTCGGGACAGAGTGGTCTTGCGACCTGTTCCTTCTTTTCTTCCTAAGGTGGTGTCTCCTTTTCATTTGAATCAAGCCGTTTTCCTTCCGGTCTTTGACTCCCCGGAGACGGGCGAGTCTGGCGGGTTGCATCGTCTGGACGTTCGGCGGGTGCTCCGTCGATACCTCCGAGCTACCGAGTCGGTTCATAAGACGGACCGCCTGTTTGTTTTGTTTGGTGGTCGACGAAAGGGAGAGGCGGCGTCGAAGTCGTCCATTGCTAGATGGATCAAGGAAGCTATTGCGTCGGCATATATCTTGCATGGCCGGGCGGTCCCGGTGGACTTGCGGACCCATTCTACTCGGGCGCAGGTGACATCATGGGCGGAGCACAGTTTGGTTCCGCCAGTGGACATTTGCAGGGCGGCTATGTGGTCGACGCTCCATGCCTTTAGTAAGCATTACCGGCTGGATGTTCTGGCATCCCGGGATTCTTGCTTTGGTGCGGCGGTTCTGCGCGCCGGTTGGGTTGGTCCCTCCCGTTAAATACTGCTCTGTTACATCCCTGATGTAGAGGACTAAACTGGAGGACCACTCAGGAAATGAAAATTACACTTACCTGGTAATTGTAGTTCCTGGAGGGTCCAGTTTAGTCCTCATTCCCTCCCGAGGAATTTTTCCTTTACATTCGGCGCGCTGATACGGTGTGAGAGAGCGCTGGTTAAGTATTTTGCCTGGGTTCCCTCGAGTCCGGTCATTTCTTTTCTGTGATGGTGTGGCAGTGCCTTCTTTTCGCTCAGTGGTCCAGGTGGACGCGATGTGCACAGTTCTGGTTCCCTCGTTTGGGGAGGGAGTCGAGTTATTGGGGAAGGGGTATCATTTCTGTTCTCCATACATATTATTCATTTTAAGTTTGCTTGTTAACAGTTCACGGGGGGGCTGATGGGAGCTCCAGTAGTATACATCCCCATAAGGAAAGGATTTGATTGGTCCATTCTCCTTGCTGCAGGAGGAGGTGCACTACCCTGATGTGGAGGACTAAACTGGACCCTCCAGGAACTACAATTACCAGGTAAGTGTAATTTTCATATGAGTTGGATCCAATTTTTATTTGCTATTTCCTGTCAGTTAAGTATCACGTGAACCATTGTAATGGAGTGCCTTTAATACCCAGATCTTGCAGTCTGTTAAGTAGTAGGTGATGGCATATGGAATCAAATGCAGTTGCTATGTCTAGGAAGATTATTATGAAGGCGGTTTTCCATTTGTCAATCCCTCTTATCATTCTATCCATTAGTACTCTGAGTAGGATCTCTACTCCATGGTTGTTCCGGAAGCCGTGTTGTTGCAAGTCTTGTGGTGAATGTATTTCAATGTATTTTTGTAATTGGTTTAGGATTATCTTTTATTTTATTTTGGCTAGTAGGGGAATGCTCAAAATAGGTATGTATGAGCTAGGGTCAGATTTCTTCAATGTTGTGTTTTTTAGAATAAGCTGTATTGATGCAATTTTTAGGTCATTAGGCATATAACCTGTTTCCAGAGATAGCTGTGCAATTTTGAGTATTACAGGGGAGAGTTCCTCACGTGATATTTTCACCCAGCTTACCGGGCAAGGGTCATTGGCTGATGTGGTTGTATTCAGGTTAGCAATTATTTTTTGTAATTGGTTTGAGGATATCATTGAGAATGTCGCTCATTCAGTGGCGGGTTTGTGATTGTTGTAGTTAGTTGTAACTGTCGGTATGGATATCTTTCCCATTTTTCCCATGTAGTACTGTGCAATTACTTCTGGTGAAAGTGTAGGTTCATCTTGCATCTGAGGTTTGATTAGGGATTTGACAATGCTGAAGAGTTCTCTCAGTTTGTTTAACGAGAATGAGTTCTGAGTGATTCTTATTTCTGTTGATGAATTCACAGTACTCATCTAATTTTTTCATCTAATTTATTTCATGTTGCTTTGTACATCTCCCGTTTTCTCATGTACTTTTCCTGAGTTCAGAGGTCTTGCATGTACCATACTGCACTCCTTTTATTTCTCTTAGGTGTTCATGGGTTGTCTTTGTCAATTGCTGAATTTTATATGGTTACGTTCCAGGTTTCTTTGAGCATGTCAATTTCTGTGGAGTCTGACATAAGTTGCAGTGTAATTTCCTCCAGGAATAACTTCTTGTCAAATTTGCGATATCTTCGAGGCGCAGCAGTAGTATGTTTGCTATTTATGTTTGATGTTTTGTGTTGTATGTCAAAGTTAATTGTGAAGTGGTCCTGGAGGAGAAGCTGGATTTGTAGTGATTGACATGTCTAGGTATAAAGATGAGATCTAGGGTGCTTCCTCCTGTGTGTGTGGGCTTCTGTATGATTTGTTTGTATCCTAATGAGTCCATTGCATCTAGGAATGCTTGTGAGGTTCCTTTGGGTGCTGTTGTTAGGTTGAGGCTACCCAATAGAATGATTTGTTTGTGGGGAGTATTGTTTGAGCAGAGCGTTTCGAATATGATTAATAGTTCTTTAGGATTTGTTGAGGGGGGGGGGGTTGTATATAAGAAGGAATGCAATGTGGCTGTTTTAAATAATGAGCGTGTCAATGCCCGCTGTATTCACTGCCGCTGATGTTCAGAACTTCAGGTCTATGATATATACTCCTCCTCCCCTTCTTTCCGTTCTTTGGCAGCTGAATATGTTATAATCATCAGGTTTTAGTTGATTTAGTAGGACCGCATTGTTTGAAGATAGCCAGGATTCTGTCAATAACATGAGGTCGAAGTTATTGTTGTCGATGTAGTCTGTTAGGATGGGAATCTTGTTCCTGGTAGAGCGTGGATTGATGAGAGCACACTTCAATTGTCGTGGGTCTGGAATATACTATATGTGTTGCATATTTGTTCAGGACTGTATGTTCAGATAGGTACAAGTCTGTGTGTTGTCCTTTGATAATGAGGTTCTTTGTTGATAGAGAGTGTGAATAACTGGTTTATGGTAGGTTTGTTGTGTATACGCTTGTGATAGAGATGTGAAGGTTAATATCCTGATCATAATTATGATTATGGTGAATGTTCTGAGATCTATTATTCTTTATGTTATTATTGTTATGGGTGAATGTCAGTTGGAGGTGCTCAGGTTGGAGAGGTCATAGTCGAGTGTGTCTAGCAGGCTCTGTGTGTGCTCTGACAGTCAACCTTATAGGCTTATTTTACAAGAAGCTGAGTGTCTAATCCAAGTGGCTAAGTAATGACTGTTTAGAGTTTGGAGAACTTTTATCTATGTCCAGAGGCTTAACTTTTCATTCTGTATTATTCTTGTGACCACTGTAACCAGTTTTGTAAGATAAAACTCTTATCTGATAAGTGTGGTAGTCAAGGCCTTGTCATTACATGCAAATGTTGGCAGGAAGCTGAGGTCTTTAGTCTAGTGCGAAGGCAAACTTTGGCTGCTAAGACATATTATACATACAATGACATATTATACAGCACATACAATTCTGTTCTGATTCTATGGTGTTACATTAAATGAACCAAGAAGCTGTTATCACCTACGTTATACAGTCTTGATGGGTGAGTTGTTACACCGTTATCCTAATTGTTGTCCTCGCCTAAGGGCCTCGCCAAAGGGCCCTCTGATGAGGCACTCAGGCTCAGGCATGCCTGATGGTGCTGCCTTTTAAATTCTTTTTAAAAGTGTCCTGCTCTTCTTCTTCGACCCGATTGGCCTTGGTGGTGGTGGGTGGGGGGGGGGGGGGGGGCTTGCCTTCCCACTTCTTACCCCAAAGTCGATCGGGGCTCAAAGCTGGCTGCCTCTGTTCCTGCACCCGATGGCACTGCCTTTTAAATTATTTTTTAAAAGTGTCCTTCTCTTCTTCTTCAGCCCAAATGGCCTTGGTGGTGGTGAGCGGGGTAAGGCTTGCCTTCCCACTCCTTACCCTGATGCCGATCGGGGCTGAAGGATGACTGCCGCTGTTCCCGCGCCCAATGGCGCTGCCTTTTAAATTATTTTTAAGTGGCTTGCTCTTCTTCTTCAGCACGATTGGCCTTAGTCATGGTGGACAGGGAGGGGCTTGCCTTCCCACTCCTTAACCTGATGCCGATTAGAGCTGAAGGCTGGCTGCTGCTGTTCCTGCACCAGATGGTACAGCCTTTTAAATTATTTTAAAAGTGTCCTGCTCTTTGTCTTTGGACCGATTGGTCTTGGTGGTGGGGGCGGGGAGGGACTTGCCTTCCCACGCCTTTCCCCGATGCCAATCGGGGTTTAAGGCTAAAAGTAGCAAAGCGATGGGACTGGATGGGATATATCTAAGAATATTGAAGGAACTTGGGGACATTCTTATGGTTCCATTGACTGAGCTTTTCAATGCTTTCTTGGAGTTGGGAGTGGTTCCAGAGGACTGGAGAAAGGCACATGTGGTCCCTTTACCCAAAAGCGGAAGTAAGGATGAGGTTGAAAACTACAGGTCAGTTAGTCAGTTTACTCTATGGTGAGTAAATTATTAGAAATGCGCAAAAACAGAGACTAGTGAGATTCCTGGAGTCCAATGGATTGCAGGATCTGAGGCAGCATGAGTTTACCAGAGGCAGGTCATGTGAGAAAAATCTGATTGATTTCTTTGACTCGGTGACAAAAGATTTGGACCAAGGGAGAGTACTAGATGTGCTGTAGTTAGGTTTCAGTAAAGCCTTTGATACCATTCTGTACAAGTGACTTATAAAGAAACTGAGCACCCTAGGGATTGAACTTAAAGTAACTGACTGGGTTAGAAATTGGTTGAGTGGGAGGCGATAAAGGGTACATGTAAATGGAGCTCACTCGGAGGAGACGGAGGTCGCCAGTGGTGTGCCGCAGGGATATATATATATATATATATATAGTTTAAATACTGTTCGATGTTACTGCTTACCATAGCAATGTTTTATGTATTTGTTGTTTAATGTAAACCGCCACTGATCTTGGGAAGTGGCAGTATATAAGAGATTTGCAAATAAATAAATAAATAAATCTGTCCTTGGTCCAATTCTTTTTAACATCTTTGTTAGTGATATTGTGGAAGGACTGTCAGGTAAGGTTTGCCTCTTTGTGGATGATACCAAAATCTGCAATAGAGTAGACACACAGGAAGGAGTACTGTAGATAGTATGAGGAGGGATCTAGCTAACCTTGAAGATTGGTCAAGAATTTGGCATCTGAGATTTAATGCTAAAAAATGCAGGGTCGTGCATTTTATCTAAGAAAGCAAAAATAATGCTAGGAATCATAAGGAATGGAATAGAGAATAAAGCCAAGGATATTATAATGCCTCTGTATCTTTCTCTTTTTATCTTTATATCTTTATCTTAAATGTTTTGTGCAATTCTGGTTGCCTTATCTTAGAAAGGAAATAGCAGATTTAGAAAAGGTATAGAGAAGAGCAACCAAAATGATAAAGAGAACGTAAGGATGCCTCTAAGAGGAAAGACAACAGTTTAGAGATCTTCAGCTTGGAAAAGAATGGCTGAGGGGTGATATGATAGAGGTTTATAAAATAATGAGTGGAGTGGAGTGGAACAGATAAATGTATATCAGCTGTTTACTCCTTCAAAAAGACATGCAATGAAGCTTCAATATAGCACATTTAAGACTAATCAGCAAACATCACGGAATTCCTTGCAGGAAGATGTAGTAAAAGCTGTTATTGTAGCTGGGTTTAAAAAAAGGTTTGGACAAATTCCTGGAGGAAAGGTCCATAAACCATTATTAAAGAGGGCAAGGGAAATCCACTGCTTACCCCTGGGATAAGCAGCATGGAATCTGCCTACTTTTTGGGAACCTGCCAGGTACTTGTGACATGGATTGGCCACTGTTGCAAACTGGATACTGGGCTTGATGGATCTTTGGCATATCTTATGTTCTTATGTCCTCTTTCTACTTCCTTGCTCCAAACCTATGGAATGATCAGCCCTCAGATGTCCACTTAGAACTTTCTTACTTGACAATCAAGGCTACAATCAAAACCCATCTTTTTCAAAAAGCTTTTATTGTTCTCTCATAGTGATACGGATGCCTGAACTAAAATACTTGTCTTTTTGTCTTAGTTTCCCTATCAATCACTCTTCCCCGTCTTAATGACCATATTGTAATTAGACATAGGGGTATGTTTACTAAATGGCTCTAACGTCGTGGCTGTGATGTTATCGCATGATACGTGATGTAATCGCGCGATAATGGCGCATTAACATGCAAAAACGTCACATATCGCGGGATAATTCTTCGGCGGCGTTAAGGTGCGCAAAGGGTGGAGTAAGGCTTCCCAGAGGGTGGAGTAAGGCTCCCCAGGGGCTGAGAGAAGGGGTCAATGGGAGGAGAGTGGACAGGGAGAGGCTGCATGCACACTAACGCCATGAAATTAAGCTCTGAAAATTAGCGCCAGTGAAAACCTCACGCTAGAGGAGAGAGGCCATTTAGTCAGCAATGTGCACCACAGGCAGGGAAACCAAAAAATGTGATAGTAGCGATACATGTGCATCAACATCACAGTGCCAAAGTATGAGAGGGCACTACTGTGAGGCTGCAAATGGGGTGCAGGGGACTGCAGGCGGGACATGCAGTGGGGCAGCTGGGGCAAAGGGTGGGCTAGGCAGATGCCTAGGTGACACATAGGAATGTAGAAGCGTAAAACCAGCAAGACAACAACTGACCAAGGACAAACATGGCCATGAGTGTGTGTCCCACAGTGTCCCAGGGGACAGTACCCAGCAAGTACCCCAAAGGGCACAGAACATTGGCAGGCGGTGTCGGGGGGGAAGCGTGGATGTCTAGGCAAGCAATCCTACCCCATATCACACACCATAGGCAGCCGCCTACTGGCACAATGGATGGCCTGGGACGGCGCACCACCAGCACCACCGGCACAATGGCATGTCAGCATGGTGGAAGAGGGGTGCTGGTGGCGGAGGGGGCAGTGGCATCTGCCCACAGAAGACCACGGCCAAGCCCCATTTAGGTGGGTGCCGTGCACTGCAACAGACAAGGTCTATCTGACAAACAGTCATGGTATCCCCAGGGAATGATCTGTCTCTGTAGCACCAGTTTGGTGCAGTACACATAGCCAGTGTATTCAGGGGCAGAAGATGACAGGTTCAAGTCCTAGCTGTGACTCCTGCAAACCATGTCCCT
Organism: Ichthyophis bannanicus; assembly: GCA_033557465.1. NCBI lineage: Eukaryota > Metazoa > Chordata > Amphibia > Gymnophiona > Ichthyophiidae > Ichthyophis > Ichthyophis bannanicus. The sequence continues at coordinate 1,482,315,450 of CM066032.1, forward strand.
GTATTTTACCCAGTACTAAACCATGGTAATAACGGAACCGTTATTGCTGATAAAAGAAACACGCCATAAACTCCTATATTTTACTCTACAGAGCACAGATACAATAAACATGTGCGATCCCTAGAGCAGAGTTTCCCAACTGCAGTCCTGGAGGGCCAAACACCATTCAGGTTTCATGCTGCCCCTAATAAATATGCCTGTGCTGCATTTGTATGCACCGCCCCATTGTATGCAAATGTATCTCATGCATATTCATTAGGGGCAGCATGAAAACCTGAACAGTGTTTGGCCCACCAGGACCAGAGTTGGGATCCTCTGCCCTAGAGCAGCGGCCAACAGGGGCACAAACACCCACACCTGCAGGCCCTACTATCCGAAGCCTCATGGAGAGTCAGGCTGTTGGGACCTGTGCGGAGCAGCATCCAATACTGGCACCTGCATACCTTAGCAATGATGTCCTAAACTTGGGAACACGTTACACATATATCAAAAGGTTGCTATGATTAATGTCAGATAACAAATCCTAAGTTAAACACAATTTTTTGACAGAGATTCATCATAGCAACCTTTCTGATATCTGTGGAGTGTATTTCAGTTTTTGCTTATGACAGTGTTTACCACCCCGGGGAGTGACCCCCAACAGTATTGCGTACCATGGCAATGCCCGCACTGTGCCCAGGACTGGTGTGGCGGCCAGGGCTGCCACAAACCTCTATAGTTGCACAAAGCTGGCATAGGTGTGGTAGTGTGTGTATATATATCCAGTGTGTTGTGGCTGCCTACATCTTACTGAGCCCACACTGCTTGCACTGTTTCCAGTGTTAGCCTGCCAATGTGCATAATGGGGGCAAAGTACTGTGGGTATGACACGGACAGGGTGGCCGGGCAGGATGCATCTGCACAGGGCATAGGGCAATGGTTGGGACATTGCAGTGGCCGACCACCACCTGAACGGACAGGGTGGCCATGGCATGTCATGCTGGGAGGTCACTCTCACCCTGACTGAGCAGTGGCAACAGCATGGCTAGGTTCCCCCATAGTGCTGTACAATATTTTTCTCAAGTGTTATCTTTGGGTTCCCTTTTTTGGAGTCCAATCACTGACATACCTGCTTGGTGTGTGTGCACTCACATCCCATTTTTGGGTCACACAGTTCATCCAGGAACATGCACTATGTACTAGCTAGCAGACTGTCTGCAGTTAGCATGTGTATGGCTGGAACACCTTGCAGAGTGGAGAGTGACTGCCCTCTGCTGATGAATGTCAGATAGTGGTGGGGGGCAGCTGAGCTTTTCCAGTGTTCTGCCTGTCTACCATTGTGTTATGTGATGCGTAAAAATCTGCATTGACTACCCTGTAGGGTACCTGTTCCCCAGCAGGACTGGGGTTAATGGTCCACTCTACTGCAATCATTGTAGAGATGTAGAATGTGGATCTGTTGGTGGGAGATCCTGTCCCCCACCCTGAGCCACACAGGGCGGGTTGGATGGTGCTACATATTCCACTTTTGGGTCCAAATACCACCCCTTCACCTATAACATGTGACCATGGCCCCACACAGGATATGCACTATTCTGGGTGCATCATATTCCACAAGGGATAAGCATGACTGGAAATACAGATGAACACAGGTGTAGCCTAGGTATGTCTACAAAGACTACCTATCATACACTGGCACTGATGGGAACCTGCAGCATAGCCTATCTCAGCCCAGTCAGGTGTTGCGGACCTGGTGCTGAGTGCCCCACCTCACCCTCAGGGTGAGCACAGGACCCGCACAATGTCACAGTCTGTAGCTAATCTGTGCCTGTAACACACACGGTCAGTTCCCCCTACCAGGCCTAGGTGCTGTGGGGGTGCATACCCCATCTTGTGATCAGCTGTAGACTGCTCATCTGCATATGCAGTACATCATGGATATGAGTGGGTTTACTCTATCCTGGTAACCACAGCAGACAGTTTGTGTGGTGACCTGCAGTCTTTCTGTAGCCAGCCAGTGGCGTGGTAGCAGCTGTAGAGATGTAGCTCACTGGTTACTTCAATGACTATGGAGACAGAAATCATGGGTTTGATCCCACAGTGGTACTATTTAATAAGGCTGCCTGAGGCTTTTCCTTTTAATGTAAATCAGTGCTGCCAGCAAAATTCACCCTCACAGTGTTGTAACCTTAGGGTGCCTCATAAGGTGCCCTATAAGGCACATTAGAAGGTGCCTTGGTGGACAGGGCACTTTATAATGTGCCCTATGGAGTGCCTTATAGGGCGCCTTATGCGGCACCTTATGTTACGGCACTGTGAGGGTGTTTTTGCAGGCAGAACTGATTTAACTTAAAAAAGGAAATGCCTCAGACAGCACTGATTTAAATTTAAAAAGGGAAACGCCTCAGACAACACTGATTTAAATTAAAAAAGGGAAATGCCTCAGACAGCCTTCTTACATAACACCACTGCAGGATCAAACCCATGACCTCTGTCTCCACAGTCATTACAGTAACCAGTGGGCTACTTCTTTATAGCATCTAACACTGCGCTGGCATTTACTTAGGGATAACGCGCGTTAATGTGCCACGGCACCCACTATCGTGCGATACAGATTCTTGCTACTTTGCCGCCGGAACGCCCACTTCTTAAATGGCATCCTTCACATTATTGCTGCAACTAGCACCAGTAATATTAAGGGGTATGTTTACTAAACTGCGGTAATGTCACTCACGTTAGGTTCCATGGTAAAGGTACAGATGCCCATATAAAGGCGTGGGCGGTGCATCGTTACAGCAAGCAGTATCAGCTAACGCATGTTACAAACTAATGCGCGCTAGAAGATGCCTCTTAAGGCACCTTACAAGGCACCATAGAAGGCACCCTATAAGGCACCTTGTAAGGCGCCTTGTAAGGTACCTTATAAGTAAGGTGCCTTATAAGGTGCCTTGTAAGGCGCCTTTTAGGGCACCTTATAAGGTGCCTTATAAGTAAGGTGTCTTATAAGGTGCCTTGTTAGGTGCCTTATAAGGTGGCTTGTTAGGTGCCCTATAAGTTGCTTTATAAGGTGCCCTATAAGGTGCCTTATAAGGTACCTTGTAAGGTGCCTCATAAGGCATTTTGTAAGGTGCCCTATACAGTAGGGCTCGTTAGGCTAAGCGCCGTATTAGGCACCCCTGGACAAGGCACCTTAGAAGGCACCCTGGGTTACGGAACCATAGGTTAAGGTGGCCTAACAAGGTTATGGTGCCCTAGGTTAGTGTGGCCTAAGGGCTGCAAGGTGCTTCAGGATGACATTCATGACCCGTGAGGAACAGAGACAGATGTAGCCCTAAAACTAGATAGAGCACTCAGGAAAGGCAATGAACAGGTGAGTGAAGGAGGGAGAGCTGGGAGCCGCTGGACATTCCATATCTGCGGGCATCCCATGTGCCTGCCAGTACTGATGACAAACATGGTGGGGGAAACTGTACCACAGCACAGGGTGTTGGCAATGTAAAGTACTGGAAAGACAGTTGGTGGCAGATGATGGGAATACGTGTCCCCCAGTGGAGGCGGAGGTGGCAGGATAGTTACAATGATGGGTGGACAGAGGAGTGGTGGTGCCATGCAGATCAGGCACAGGTGAGGCAAGCATGAAGAGGTGCAGTGCAGGAAAGGGTAGCAGTGCAGGACATGGGGTGACAGCCTGCACAGGCAGACAGAACTCTACACAGCTGACAGACGCAGATAGATGGACTGAGGGAATGTTGGCAATTGTGGAGAGGGTATTATGGTCTGGCAGCACAAATCTGCAAAAATATGACTGTTACAGGCATGCACACAATTTGAGTAGGACAGGCATGAGAGGAGGGAAAAATGAGAAATTGAACCCATGAACACTGCCAAAAATGGTATTGTGTTAACCAGTAGGCTATACCTCCGTGGTGCATGTTACAGCAATGGCTGGGTACAGAAGGACTGCTCTGAGTGCCAGGATAGGGTAACGCCACCAGCACCCATGATGCAATGCTCATGCTGAATAGCTGTCTACAGCTGATCAGCAAATGGGGTCTGCACCTCTCCGGTACCTCAACTTGGAAAGATGAACTGACAGTGTGTGATACAGGCACAGAGTAGCTACAGACCATGCCATTGTGCAGGCTGTGTTCTCCCTGAGGGTAGGATGGGTGCCCAGCACTAGGTCCGCAGTACATGTGGTGCTAGAGATAAGCCCTGCTTTACATCCCCTTTACTACCAGTGTGTGACAGGTGTTCCTTGCAGTGCAGCTGAAGGTATTTTGGTGTCCATCTTTATCCTGCAGTCACATGTGGCCCTTTGGGACCAGACAACACCCAGATTAGTGTGTACCCTGTGTTAGGATCTGGCTGACATGGGAACCTGCCATCAGGGCAGAGGTGTTTCCAGACTTGCATGAGGTTTGTGTAGCAGTGCTTTTATAGGTCGAAGTGGCATACACTACATACCCCAAAGGGCTCATATCACCCTTTTTGTAGGTAAGGAACAGGTGTCCCAGCCCCCGTGAAGCAACCTCTATTCTGCTGCTATAGGACAGCCCTCCAGGGTTGGTGGGCCAGAGCCATATCTGTGGCTGGGGCAGTGGCAGACCAGCAGCAATGATGGAGTTAGTTCTAGAAAACCCCAACTGCCTCACACCACTGTCTGCCAACCACCAGCAGACATCATAGTCAGACCACACTGTATAAGTGTTCTGACCATGCACAGTCTAATTGAAGACAATCCACTAGCCAGTCCATAGTACATGCTCACAGAGAAACGATGTGCACCAAGCAGGCATTTCAGTGTTTGGGGCACCAGCACTGGGAACAACAAAAGCATCACTGGAGACAGGTAATGTAGAGCGCTATGTGGGAACCTAGACATGCCATGGTCACTGCTCGGTCAGAGTGAGTGCCCTCCCAGCATGCCATGCTTTGGCCACCCTGTCCATGCAGGCGGTGGTCAGGCACTACAGTGTCCCAGCCATTGCCCCACACCCTGTGAATATGCATCCTGGCCAATCCGCCCTGTCCAGGCCATACCCACAACACCTTGTTCCTCATTATGCACATATTCAGGCTAATGCTGGTAACAGTGGGACATTGTGGGCCCGGTGAGGTGTGGGCAGCCACAAAACAATGGATATACATACACACACACACACACTCCTATTGCAGCATTGTGCAACGATAAGGGTGGTTGGCAACCCTGCCTGCCCCACTGGTCCTCATCACTGTGCCGACATTGCTAAACTGTGCAGCAGGTAGTAATAGTGCTCTGGTGATAACTGCAGCTCAATGCTGGGGCAAACAGCCTGACTCTCCATGCATCATTGGATTGTGGAGCCTGTGTGAGTGGGTGTTTGTACCCCTGTTCGCTGCTGCTTTGGGCTTTGCACATGTTGCTGTTGTATCTGCATTGTAGGGTAAAACATAGGGACATGCTCTGCAGGAACCACAGCTGGGGTTTGAATATATGACCCTCTGCTTCTGAATACACTAGCTGGGTGTACTATACCACACTGTTGCCACAGATGCATGGTGGTCCCTGGGGCTACCTGTACATTTCCTCAGCCAGACCTTTTATGTTGTACTGTACACCACGTACTGGTACAGGGCATGGCTTAGGTCCACTGCAGGCAGGTGCCACTGCCCCCTCCAGCACAGGCACCCCCCCCTCTGCCATGCTGACATGACCATATGCTGTCGGTGCTGGTAGTGTGCAGTCCCAGGCCATCCATTGTGTGGGTAGGTGGTAGCCTAGGTAGCGGGGTCTGGGGTATGGTGCATACATGAGCATCCTTGCATCCCCCCCCATCACTGCCTACCAATATTCTCTCTCTTCCGCTTGGGGGAGGGTTGGCTGGGGGGATGTCAGGTCAGTGCTCTGGAAACTGTTAGCTTGGGTGGACCAGGTAGATGTAAGTGGATTGTGTTTGGCCTTTGTCAGCTGCTGTCATGCTGATTTCTGGTTTCTATGTTCCTATGTGCCACCTAGGTGCCCGCCTAGTCCACCCTGTGCCCAAGCTGCCTCCACTACATGTCCCGCTTGCAGCCCCCTATGCCCCACTTGCACCATCGCCATAGTGGCCTTTCATACTTGGGCGCTATGCTGTTGCTGGAAATAGAGCACTACTATCACATTTCTTGGGCTCCCTGTCTATACTGTATATTGCTGACACTTAAATGGTTTCTCTCGCCTGCAAATGTGCATCTAATGGCAGGTTTTCCTTCGCGGTAGGATTCAGCCCTTCTGTTCTGCATGTTAGTGTGCAGGGAGCCTCTCCCCGCCCACTCCCCGCCCATTTACCTCTTCCCCTGCCCTCTCTGGGGACGTTAACGATCGTTAGGTAACGTTAATGCGCGTTAATGTTACATACCACGCGTTAACGTTACCTAACGCTCGTTAACGTTACCTAACGCGCGGTCTGTAACGTTATCGCAGTTTAGTAAACCTGCCCCTAAGACGGTTTAGTAAACATACCCCATAGCTATTGTCAGACGGCTGCCTGGGTGAGAATGTTCACAGTCTTGGCAAGTGCATATATCAATATGATTTGCAAGGGATTGTGGGAAATGCAGTCCATTCACTCCAGACACAGCTGCTCACAATAATTAGTTGTGCTTGAGTGTAAAGCCAATAAGATATTTATTTATGGGGTTATTTCTCCCAACACAGATATGCTTGGTAGCACATAAAATAGGATACTTGCTTTCAGTGTTAAACTTAGAAAAACAAATCAGGAAAACAACAGTTGAACTTGTCAGGCAATCAAATCAAAAGAATAAAGACCTGGTTGGTAACAAACTGGTCTTTTCTGTAGGCTCTAGCTAATATTTCTTAGCTGTGCATCAAACAACAAGCAAAACCCACAAAGAAGGGAAAAACTGTTCTTTTCAGGTTAACTTCTTATATCTTCACACATAGATTCAGAAGTGATTCCCTCAGAGCTCACAAGCAATTAGGTAAGGCTCAATTGCTAGCAGTTACCCAGCTGAAACCCCTTAGCTGGCTTGCTTTCTACTGCGTGGCTCAAATCTTACTTCAGGAGCTTTTCTGAGTAGATTAACCCTTTCCAGGCCGAGCCCGAAACTCTTGGGATCCAAAATTCTGACTAAATATTCCTATCAAATGGTATATAATACATGACCATAGCAGAAGGAAGATCACTATTAGAACATATTGAATAAGACGGGCAAAATTTTCCTGAAATATGCAAGAATTAACCCGGCTGCAGAATGTGGATTAAAAATTTAAAGGAGGCCTTGAAAGGGTTAAAGAACAAGTTTGTATTTCTTTGTGATGGTTGTTGTACTTTGTAACAGAAAATTACCAAAGGAGTTTAGACAGAGAGCAATCCATATATTCACAGCCTGTATCTAAGACCGCTCCCCCTTCTTCAACAATCATGGGTTCAATATCATGGACTGGCACAGAGGAATTTCTCAATGTAGCACTCTCAGGAGAATACTTGTTTCCCTGCTGTCTTTCAAGGTTATAGCTAGGGCATAGTCAGTGTTCATACCTGAGCTTTCATTGCTGTTAGAGTTCCTCTCTAAATAGCCTGGCCAGTATGTAGTCCAGTTCTTATGTCCAGCCTTCCAATCCAGATCCCTGGACACTGGATCTCTCTTCACATACCTTCTGGCACGGATCTTAGGGTCCCTTCCACGTGCAGCCGTCTCCCTCACAGGTACCGTCTGGAGATTCCTAGCCCTGCAGCACCATTCCTCTGGCTTTCCCCAGTCCAATGGTGTATGCTGGCCTTTTGAATGTCTCCCAGTAGACGTACTGCTCTGGACTCCTTTAGACCTCCCAAATGCTTTTCTCTTCTTTCTTCCAAAGGGTTTCTTGCCCTCTCTGTTCATCTGCTCTTGCTTCTGCTTCTGATGATCCTCCCGATGATGAAGCTGTCCAAGATGATGAGGATCTCCCAGATGAAACTGAGGATGAGGATCTCCCAGATGAAACTGAGGATAATTCTCTGTAGAATAAACTCTACCTTTATTCTGCTTTGATGAGTGCTCCACCCTAGCACAGCGCAGCTGTGCTGAATCAGGCCCTGCCCTTTGAGATGAGTGCTTGGGGATTACCTCATAGCCCTCCTGATTGAACACACGTTTCCCCACTTCAGCTCCTCTAATGGCTGTTGGAAACCTGGTGCATTCTGGGACTGGTAGTCTTTTATGGGAAAATTCTGTTTTCTTATTTCTACCAGAACTGACAGGTTGCTTGTTCAGAGTCACTTCACCTTTTCTATAGCTCCTTCCTGAGCTATGATAAGCTTCCTTATCACATACCCCCCTGCTTAAGTTATTACGGACTGGTTTAACTGTTGAAACTTCTTCTCTACAGTCCGTAATACGGGAAAGGGCATCCACATTCTTGTGTAACTTCCCAGCACGATGTTCCACTTGAAAATCAAATGCCTGTAAGGCCATGTACCAGCGTGTCAACCTGGCATTGTGGTTCTTCATTTGCTGCAACCACTTAAGTGGGGCATGGTCTGTGACCAACTGGAACTTTCTCCCTGTAAGGTAAAACCTTAACGCCTCCACTGACCACTTTATAGCTAAACATTCTTTTTCTATTGTGGAATACTTTTGTTCAGCCGGTGACAACTTCCTGCTCAGGTACATCACAGGATGCTCCTCCCCTTCATGACACTGGGATAGAACCGCTCCTAGCCCTACATCTGATGCATCTGTTTGAACCAGAAAGGGTTTCCTGAAGTCCACCCCTTTCAGTACCGGTCCTGTACACAATTTTCCTTTTAGGACTGAAAACGCTTTTTCAGCTTCAGGTGTCCACTTTAGCTGGTTTGGACAATTCTTCCGCAGCATATCCGTGAAAATTGCACTTTTCTCTGCAAATTGCGGTATAAATCTGCGGTAGTATCCAATAAGTCCCAAGAAACTTCTTAGTTGTTTCTTTGTTGTTGGAGGAGGAAAATTCCTGATGCTATCTACCTTACTCATTAGAGGTTTACTTTTTCCTCTTCCCACTAGGTGGCCCAGGTATTTTACCTCCCTATTTACAAAGGCGCACTTCTTCGGGTTTAAAATGATTCCTGCTTGCTTCATGGAGCACAAGACTGCCCTGATCTTCTTTAGATGCTCCGCCCAGGTGTTACTATGGATTATGACATCATCCATATATGCAAAAGCATAATTTTGGTGGGGTCGAAGTACCTGATCCACTAACCTTTGGCAGGTAGCCGCTGCTCCATGCAGTCCGAAAGGCATCCTCTTGAACTGGAAAAGGCCAACGGGGGTGCTGAACGCAGTCTTCGGCTTCGACTCCCTGGTTAGAGGGATTTGCCAATATCCTTTTGTCATATCAAGGGTGGTTAAGTATTGAGCCTGTCCCAGCTGGTCCAACAACTCCTCAATTCTTGGCATTGGATATGCATCAAAAACTGATATGGCGTTTACCTGCCGGAAGTCAATACAAAATCTTAAAGATCCATCAGGCTTCGGCACCAGGACTATGGGGCTATTCCAGGGACTCTTTGACTCCTCTATTACTCCCATGTCCAACATCTCCTGGACTTGTGCCACTACTTCCTGTCGCTTGGCTTCAGGCAAGCGGTATGGCCTTTGACAAACTAATTTCCCAGGTGGAGTTATTATTTCATGGGCAACCAAATGTGTCTCCCCAGGTATGGGTGTCAACACATCTGGGAATTCTTTAAGCAATTTCCTAATTTCTTCCTGTTGTACCACTGTCATGTCCTCACCTATTTGGGGCTTTGATTTTTCTTTACAATCAGATACCTGGGGTCCCAAATCTTCCTCTTCATTCACCTCCCTCTCTCGGGCACAGGTGGCAGCTAGGCTTTTAACCCCTTTATTTATTTATTTATTTAACACTCATTTTTATACCGCATCTTCCAGAGATCAGTTGCGGTGTACAAATAACAACAATTAACAAAGCGAAGTTTGTTTTACATAGAACATCTTAATTTTACATAGAACATCTTAAAATATCATAGAACATAGAACATCTTAAAATATCATAAATTAAACAAAGTTAAGTCTAGGAAATTAAACAGTGAATTTAAACTGGAACCGTGTTAAAACAATTAACTAACAAAATGTAGTGTCTATATACATAAGATAGTACATAACAGATACAACTATATACATGAGGGGGTATTAGGGCATAAGAGATTGGATCGTCATTTCGTTTGAGTTATGTGTGTTGTCCATTTAGGTGGGAGGTTTGTGCTTTGTGTGATCAGTTACCTGTTTAGCCTTTATCTAAGTTGAGTGCAGGGTTTTCCATGGTGTTGTAGTGTTTAGTGAATAGATACATTTTTAATTTTTTGCGGAATTCCATGATCTCTGTTAGAGAACGTAGATCCTCTGGTAGGGAATTCCAGATAGTTGGAGCTATGTGAGAGAAGGCTCTATTGTTGGTTAATTTATGTGCTTTTATGAAGTCCTTCGGAATCTTTAGTTTATTTAAATGTTCTTTTCTGTGAATAGGCTTAGGTGTTTCTTTGCATATTAGATTACATAGTGTAGTCGGAGCCATGTCATTTAATGCTTTGAATGAGGTTATTATTGTTTTATATATTATCCTGCTTTGTATTGGTAACCAATGAAGGGATGCTAGTATTGGCGTTATGTGTTGGAGTGAGTTTATTTTTAGTATAATTCTTGCCGTTGCATTTTGGGCTAGTTGAATTCTTTTAATGTTCTGTTTTGAAATGCCCATAAGTATTAGGTTAGCGAAATCAAAGTGAGGGGTTATGATAGCTTGTGTTATATTAATGAAATCTTGTACAAATACTAGCGGGCGTAGTTGTTTGAGAATTTTAAGTTTGAAATAGATTTTCTTTATGGTGTTTCTAATGTGGGTTTCCATTGTAAGGTGTGTATCTAAGATCACACCTAGATATCTTATTTCATTTTTTATTTTAATTTCTTGATCTTGTAGTGTTATATGGGTTGGGGGGATAAATGATTGATTTTTTGTTACGATTAGGACTTCGGTTTTAGCATGTTTTATGTGGAGGTTTTGAGTTTTTAGCCAAATTGTGATTTCGTTATAGCAGTCTGAGAGGAGTTGTAACGGTAGGTTAGGGATAGTAAATGGAATGTACATCATAATATCGTCTGCATAGAGGTGATATTGTACTCCAAATTTTTTAAAGATATTGCATACCGGTTTTATGTACATGTTAAAAAGTAGGGCTGAAAGTGCAGATCCTTGTGGTAAACCTATTTCTTGGTTATATGTAGTTGAAGTTTGATTACCTATTCGTACATTTTGTGTTCTGTTGTTTAAATAGGAGGTAAACCATTTATGTACTGTAGAGTTTATGCCTATCTGCCTTAGGTTGCTGAGCATTATTGAGTGATGTACACTATCAAAGGCCGCTGATATGTCAATGAAGAGGAGGATGAATGCTTGTTTATGATTGTCGATTCCTCTTAGGAGAGTATCAATTAATACTGTTAGTAGTGTTTCTACTCCGTGGCGGGGCCGAAATCCATATTGTTGCTCGTCAAGTGGGTAAGATGTGTCTATGTATTCCTGTGTCTGTAATTGCACTACTTTTTCTATTATTTTGGCCAAAAATGGTATGCTAGAAATGGGCCTGTATGATACTGGGGATGTTTTATCTAGTTTGCCATTCTTTAGGATTGGGCGTATTTGTGCGTGTTTTAGCGATTGTGGGAGGTAACCTTGGGATAATGAGAGGTTGACTATTGGGAGAATGAAGGATAGTAGAGTTGGCAGTGTGTTTTTTATCCATGACACTGGGCATGGGTCTAAATAAGAAGTTGTGGTATTGAGTCCGGATATGATAGTTTTTAATGTCGTACTTGAAATGGGGTAAAAGTCTGACCATTCGTCAACAGACTGGTGAGAGGTGTTAATTGTATCTAAAGACATTTGAGGTTTTTTTGATTTGTTTTGGTAGTGATTAGCTAGTGTTTGTACTGAGATGTCGGTGATTTCGTTGCTAGAAGTTTGAGCGTTATTGGTAAGGTTTCTTACAATAGAAAATAGCTCTCTAGGTCTGTTATATGATTTTGATAAGGTTGCTGCGTAGTAGTTTTTCTTTGTACTATCTAGTGTTTCTTTATATTTTATGAGATGGTTATTGTATATTTCCTTGTGTATAGTCAACTTAGATTTTCGCCATTTAATTTCGTGTTTTCTTAGTTCTTTTTTCATTTGTTTTAATGTGTTATTGAACCATGGTGTACTGTTTGTTTTGGGATGTATCCTTTGTTTATTTGTGTGATTGATTTTGGCTGCATTATTGATGGTTTCATACCAGTTGTTGACAGCGTCATCTAGATCTGATGTGGATGGCAAGAGGTGGGGGATTATTGAAACGAGGAATTCCGTTTCATTAAATTTTTTAAATTTTGATGTGGGGCCACTTAATGTATAGTTTTTGACATTAGCAGTATGATATATGAGATTTATTTTGATAATATAATGATCAGACCAGGGTGTCTCTGTGAGTGCTATGGAATTTGGGTTGATTAGTTTGAAGAGTGAATCGGGGAGAAAAATCAGATCTAGTGTTCCTCCTTTTATATGTGTTGCGGTATTTATTATTTGATGATAATCTATATCTGATATAGCATCCAGAAATAATTTGGAGTTATGTGTTGATAGTGATGGTAGGTTGAAATCACCTAGCATGATTACAGGGTTTTGTTCAGTGGATGAGCTAAGGAGATCAATAAATGAGTCCAGGCAATCTGCACTTTGGTCTGGAGGTCTATAGATTAAGCAGATTTTCATGAGGCCGATTTTTATCAATAATGTGTCTATGTTATTAGAGATGTTTGATTGGACTGGTTTGGCATTTAATATCTTTTTCGTCATCATTAGGACTCCTCCGCCTTTTTTGTTGGATCTATGTTTGTACGTCAGTAGAACCAAAGCCTTTGGTTCCACGCTCAGAATTTTCCAGGGATGTGACCTCCTCCACAGGTGGAAAACCCAGCCTCTCACAGATCAATTGGGCAATTCTGTCTCCTGTCTTCACGTGATAATCATTCTGTCCAAAATTAAATAACAGAACTTTAATATTGCCCCTGTAATCGGGATCAATTACTCCCGCACCCACATCGATGAAATATTTAAGGGCTAATCCGGACCTTGGGTCTACTCTCCCATAGCATCCAATAGGTATTTCCACTTGGAGACCGGTGTCAACCAGGGCTCTCCCTTGGCTAGGTACAGTCACATTTTCTATGCTGCACAGGTCAAACCCAGCAGCTTGAGGGGTTGCCCGCTTAGGAGCTTGGGCCTTCTCTGTGACCCTATGGTACTTTAAGACAAATGTCTGCTTTGGGGTAGCTTGGTCTTCTGGTCGCTTAACCATCTTTTTAGCTGGGGTCTGAGGACTTCCAAATAAAGGCCCGGGAGCTATTACCATTAATCCTTCTCCCTCCTTCTTTCCTAGTCCTTCCACTAGACCCTGCTTAAATCTTGGCCAGTCTCTTCCTAGAACCAAATGAAAGGGTAGCCTAGGCACCACTGCTAACAGGACTTCCTCTTGTTCCCCCAGGCACTTAACCCTTAGCCTATAGGTGGGATATGATGTTGCAGCACCATGAATGCATCTGATGTGAACTTGGCTTTCAGGGGTTCTAGGCACAAATCCTTCTTGGGCCTCTATCCTCTTCCAAAGCCTTTTTGACATCATACTCTGGTCTGCCCCAGAGTCTAACAAAGCATTTATGGTAATTCCTTGCACATCAACCATCAAAAGAAATCCTTCTTTGGGCTGTTTTAAATCCACATCCATTAAGCTAGTGTGTGTCTGGCATCCCTTTTCTAAATGTCCCCATTTTCCACACTTGAAACATTTCTTTCTACTCCACTGTGTCATCTGGTTTGGCCCAGTACATTTATTTTCAGAAACATTTTTAATCATTTTCTTTTCTGATACAGCACAGCTTGCCTCAGCACCCATCTTCAGAGGGCCACCCATTCTATGGCAAGCCTGCGTGGCTTCCAAGAATCTCTCTGCTAGCATGGTTGCCTCTCCAAGATTTTGGCAATTTTGCTGTATAAGGAAAGTGTGCAAATCTTTAGGCACCGCAGACATAAATTGTTCAAGCATAATAATGTCTAATAACATTTCTACCGTCTTTTGCTCAGGCTCCAACCATTTTACAGCTAATCCTCTGATTCTCTGACTCAGAGCCCTGGGTGTTTCACCCACTCTCAATGTAGTAGCTCTAAACATTCGCCTATACTCTGAAATAGACAACCCTAGGCGATCTCTAATAGCAGCCTTTACATCCTTATAATTCAAAGCCTGGGCTGCTGGCATTGCTCTATAAGCTGCAAGCGCCTCTCCAGTTAATGAGGCTGCCAGCCTTACTGCCCACTGGGTCTCTAGCCATACTAATGCTTGTGCTACTCTTTCAAAAGACTCTAGAAAATCATCAACATTATCATCTGGAGTTAGCGTCCCAAAACTAAATGCCCCAATTCCCTGATTGAGTCCCACACTGTCCACATGTGGTGTACCAGTATTTACTGCTGGTCTTGCATCTGGTCCACTTTGGTTCTGCAGTTTAACTAGGGCCTGCACCAGATCAAGCACTGGCCTCTGCTGGTCCATTAAGGCTTTCATAGCAGTGTCCTGAGCCTGCTGTGCTAGCTCCTGTTGCCTGTTAAACTTGGCTGCCATCCAATCAGCTAGTTCCCTCGGATCCATCTTGATCCCTGCAAGAAAACACAAAAAAAAAACCCACAGTGCACCACCTTCCAAACAGGTGGTTTTTTTTTTCTACTTTTTTTTTTCAATTACCCCTGTGCCTTATTCCCATCCACCACTAGACATGCCCAGGTACTTGTTACCTTATGCCAGTGATGAATCCAGCTCTGCACAGGGTCTTTTCTTCCTGGAACAGCTACCTGGAACAACCACCTCTCCTCCAAAGTGCAGTTGAGGGAAAAACTTTTCTTTCAGCTTTTAAGCTTGAACTGTCTTTTTCTTCAGACTTGAGTTGTAATCCTTAGCAAGTAAATCCCTTTGCGGAAAAGCAATCCGAAAAACTAAGCCATTTGTCAGAGGCTGCCTGGGTGAGAATGTTCACAGTCTTGGCAAGTGCATATATCAATATGATTTGCAAGGGATTGTGGGAAATGCAGTCCATTCACTCCAGACACAGCTGCTCACAATAATTAGTTGTGCTTGAGTGTAAAGCCAATAAGATATTTATTTATGGGGTTATTTCTCCCAACACAGATAAGCTTGGTAGCACATAAAATAGGATACTTGCTTTCAGTGTTAAACTTAGAAAAACAAAATCAGGAAAACAACAGTTGAACTTGTCAGGCAATCAAATCAAAAGAATAAAGACCTGGTTGGTAACAAACTGGTCTTTTCTGTAGGCTCTAGCTAATATTTTCTTAGCTGTGCATCAAACAACAAGCAAAACCCACAAAGAAGGGAAAAACTGTTCTTTTCAGGTTAACTTCTTATATCTTCACACGTAGATTCAGAAGTGATTCCCTCAGAGCTCACAAGCAATTAGGTAAGGCTCAATTGCTAGCAGTTACCCAGCTGAAACCCCTTAGCTGGCTTGCTTTCTACTGCGTGGCTCAAATCCTACTTCAGGAGCTTTTCTGAGTAGATTAAAGAACAAGTTTGTATTTCTTTGTGATGGTTGTTGTACTTTGTAACAGAAAATTACCAAAGGAGTTTAGACAGAGAGCAATCCATATATTCACAGCCTGTATCTAAGACCGCTCCCCCTTCTTCAACAATCATGGGTTCAATTTCATGGATTGGCACAGAGGAATTTCTCAATGTAGCACTCTCAGGAGAATACTTGTTTCCCTGCTGTCTTTCAAGGTTATAGCTAGGGCATAGATCAGTGTTCATACCTGAGCTTCCATTGCTGTTAGAGTTCCTCTCTAAATAGCCTGGCCAGTATGTAGTCCAGTTCTTATGTCCAGCCTTCCAATCCAGATCCCTGGACACTGGATCTCTCTTCACATACCTTCTGGCACGGATCTTAGGGTCCCTTCCACGTGCAGCCGTCTCCCTCACAGGTACCGTGTGGAGATTCCTAGCCCTGCAGCACCATTCCTCTGGCTTTCCCCAGTCCAATGGTGTATGCTGGCCTTTTGAATGTCTCCCAGTATACGTTGTCCCCCGCAGCCCCCTCTGGTGGCGGCGTAGTGTTTCCACCGAAGAGCTGGGGAGCGCACAAGACTAGGGGTATTGGGGTTGGCCAGGTGCGAGGGTCAAAGGTAGCGGTCCTTTGTGCCGACCTCGCTACCAACTTCCCAAAAGAGTAACTTCACACCCAAGTGGAGGGAAAAAGAAAAAGGCTTTATTTCTCCTTTACGCAAAAATGGTTCAAAACATACAGCTTTGGAAAGCAACAGGATTGTATCAGTCCTTACATCAGGTTCAACGCATACAAAAAGGGTCAAAGTAACAACTGTTAACTTCACAGTAACAAAAGTAAAATGAATCCTGCATTTACTTTATGCATTCCTTGAACTCCAAACAGACTATAGCTTCACTGCTGTACAATATGTACATTCCATTGGTTCCTCAGCCTCCTCACCCCCAGATTCCACTGGCATCCATTCCATATCAGATGGCTCTGAGTCTGAAGCTTCGGTAGGGCTGAGTTCTGGCTTTTTAAAAGCGTGCCATACAGTTTTCCAGTGTTTGTTTGTTAGCTTAGGGCGTCGGTTTCTGGCTACAGGATAGAACAATGGCGGTTCATCCGCTATAGTTTTAAAAGCTCTCTTGTCACAACATTTAAAACTGGCAGTTTTCTTCTTAGGGAAATTATCTGTTAATCTCTGCTTATAAGTATCATTGTTATACAGATAAACTTCTTTCCTCCGCCTTTCTTCTGTGCTAGGCCTAAGCAAACAATCACAAGAAATGGCTGCTTTACCTTTGAGGTTTCTTCTGTCTTTTCCAGGGAAGGCTTGAGGCCTAGTCTGGTTATCCTCCAACTCTTGCTGGCCCAAGTATTCCCACCGTGTCTCTCTTTCCTTAGTGTGTGGAGAAACCCCTCTGAGGCAAGGCTGCAGCTGTTGCCATCGGCCTTTGCTTCCACTCCTGTGGCTGTTGTCTGGTGGCCGCGCCCTTGCTGCTTCTCCCTGCTCACCAGGCCTCTGAGTTCTCCACTTTTCTCTCCGGTTACTTCTATAGATATCTCTCTGAGTACCTTTCTCTCCTTGGATATCTTTCCTAGCTGGATATCTTTCTCCTGGATATCTTTTCACTGGAGGCCTTTCCTCCACGTCATTCCTCGCATGTCTTTCTCTCAGGCTGTGTCTTAGCCCTTCTCCCTGGATAGGGCTCTCTCTCAAGCTGGATGTTGAAACATCTCTCTCCTTGAGTGCTCTCTGGGCTTGTCTTTCCTTGACTGCCACATCCTTGACTGCTCTCTGGGCTTGTCTTTCCTTGACTGCCCTCTCCTTGACTGCTCCTTCCTTGACTGCTCTGCTTGATTCAGGACTGCCTCTCCTTAAATCGGAACTGACTGGGCCTAAGTCCTGCCCATAGAGGCGTGGTTCTTCTGAATCTATGCTGGCTCTCCTGCTCCCTCTATGTGGACCTTCAGGATATTGCATCTGAAACCTGTTTTTTTCTAAATTTAAAACTTTTTTTCCTTCTGCAAGAGGGTCCGCTGCATCACACATCCCCCTTCTCAAAATATTACGGGCTGGGGGAAACTCTTCTCCGCAGCACGTAATACATGACCTGAAGTCGGCTTTTCTCTGCTGCTTGCGACCATGTGTGGTTTGCTTGCTGTTTGCCGGCACCCTGTTGAGGTGATACCCATGCTCGGTATGCGTCCACAGCACGTCCCGTTCCTGCCAAGGTCGAAGAAGGTTGGCATGATAGACCTGTTCCCGTCCTTTTGAGTCTCGAACAACATAGGAAGTGGTGCCCACCGGGTTAACGACCGTATGGGGACCTTTCCACTGGTACTCAAATTTAGGAGCCGCCCCGGGTACTAGAACCACTACCTTCTCCCCGACCTTTAAGTGTCTTGGCTTCGTCCGCCCGTCGTAATAGTGTTTCTGTTTCCTTTGACTCTCTTTGAGTTTCTCCGTGGCAAACCGGGAAGTTCGCTCCAGGCGTGTTCTCAAATCCCGCAGGAATAGGGGTATACCTACTTCCCCTTCCACTGGCTCGATCCATTGTTCTTTCAATACGTCTAGTATACCTCTAGGCGTCCGTCCGTACATGAGCTCATACGGCGATGTACCCAACGAGCTCTGCTTCCTTTCCCTGCAGGCGTACAGTACGAAGGGTAACATGGTGTCCCATTCCTTCATTTCTCCGTTCAAGGCCCGTCTCAGCATCTGCTTTATACTTTGGTTTAGACGTTCTACCAACCCATTGCATTGGGGATGGTAGGCTGCTGTCTTCATGTGTCGGATCCCGAATGCATCCCAGACATGGGCGAGGTATTTTGATAGGAAATTACTCCCCCTGTCGGTCAAGACTTCTTGCGGGAATCCGATCTCACAAAATAATTTGACCATCTCCGCTGCAATTGACTTAGCGGAGATATTCCTTAAGGGCACTACTGCAATCGGCATTTCTTTTACAATGCCCATACCTTTTACCCACAATTTATAAATAGGGTAGCGTGTGGCTGCTCCATGCACACACTTTATTTTCACATAGCCCTGTGGAGATTCTGGAACCGAGAGTCCATGAGCCTGGATCGTCGACCATAATTTCTTAGAAACCATGGTCTGGTCGGCTCCAGAATCCAATAACGCTTGCACCCCTATACCTTGTATTTTTACATTAATCAGAAAACCATCACGTATTAGTCTTGGTGATTCTCCCACCAAGGCAGTTCGTACATGACACTCATATTGTAAATGTCCCTTCTTCCCACAAGCGAAACATTTTCTTGAACTCTCTTTCTCTAGAGACTTATTACTTTTCCACCAGCCAACTGGAGGACGTGAGGGACTCTCCCTTCTTTGTGCCTCCAACCCCATGGCTATTCTTGGGTCTGCCCTAGGTTGGGTCACTTTTTCGGCCTCTACATACCTCTCTGTGAGTGCTATTGCCTCTGTGGTAGTGCAACAATTCTGTAGCATTAAGAAGTTTTGCACTCTACTGGGTAGGGCAATCATGTACTGCTCCAGAATTATAGCGTCCATTAGGGTACCTGTGCTCTTCCTTTCGGGCTGTAACCATTTATGGGCTAGGCTACGTAATCTGTGGCCTAGTGCCTTAGGTGTCTCGTTAGCCTTAAGAAAGGTAGCCCTAAACATTTTGTTATACGCTACAGGCGTAAGACCCATACGATCCCTGATCGCTATTACCACATCTGTATACGAATTTGCTAACTCTGGGAGCATCGACCTGTAGGCAGCCAGCGCCTCACCCGTGAGTGATGCTGCTAGCTGTATTGCCCACTGCTCCTCTGGCCATTTAGCTGAATGTGCAATTCTAGCAAATGTGTCTAAAAAGTCATCTATGTCATCGCTTGGACTGAGTTTGCCAATCACCAAATCTGAACAAGACCAGTGTCCGTGGTCAGAGTTTACCAGTCCGGCGAGTGATGTCTTCTCTGCCTTGCTCTTGGCCAGTTCCTCCTGCTGCTGCGCGAGCCATGTGTTCATAGTCTCTAGGACTGGCAGTTGCTGTGCTTGTACTGCCTTCAGCGCTTGCTCTTGGCTTTGTTGTGCCAACTCTGCCTGCTTGCTGAACTGGTGTGCCATCCAGGCACACAGTTCTTTGGGCTCCATGGTACCTGTTGGAAAACAAACAGAGACAAACCCAAGTGTGGCTCCTTACAATATTTTTTCCACACCCTTTTTTTTTTTTTTTTTTTTGACTTCCCCTGATATCCAACACTAGGTAGGTTAAATATGCATTACCTTGTTCTAGTGGTGCGTCAGCTTTGGGGAATACATGCAGTCATCCAAGGGTCGCTACACCGCTTCTGGACTCACCACAGGATCTCCAACCTTCAGGATTTTTCTTTCAGCTCCGGTCCGGATTTCAGGACTCCACTCCACGTTTTCAACTCCAATCCGGCCTTTTGTATCCGCTCTGCTCCTGATTTTCCTTCCAGTCCAGTTTTTGTTGCAGGACGGTTCGGGTTTTACTTTGAGAGGTTTTTTTTTCAAAAAAAAAGGAGAAAGCTTGTACTTTCTTTTGTACAGTTGTAAATACAGTCCTGTAGGCTTACTGGTACCGTAATATCCTGCCAACTACGCCACTTATGTCCCCCGCAGCCCCCTCTGGTGGCGGCGTAGTGTTTCCACCGAAGAGCTGGGGAGCGCACAAGACTAGGGGTATTGGGGTTGGCCAGGTGCGAGGGTCAAAGGTAGCGGTCCTTTGTGCCGACCTCGTTACCAACTTCCCAAAAGAGTAACTTCACACCCAAGTGGAGGGAAAAAGAAAAAGGCTTTATTTCTCCTTTACGCAAAAATGGTTCAAAACATATGGCTTTGGAAAGCAACAGGATTGTATCAGTCCTTACATCAGGTTCAACGCATACAAAAAGGGTCAAAGTAACAACTGTTAACTTCACAGTAACAAAAGTAAAATGAATCCTGCATTTACTTTATGCATTCCTTGAACTCCAAACAGACTATAGCTTCACTGCTGTACAATATGTACATTCCATTGGTTCCTCAGCCTCCTCACCCCCAGATTCCACTGGCATCCATTCCATATCAGATGGCTCTGAGTCTGAAGCTTCGGTAGGGCTGAGTTCTGGCTTTTTAAAAGCGTGCCATACAGTTTTCCAGTGTTTGTTTGTTAGCTTAGGGCGTCGGTTTCTGGCTACAGGATAGAACAATGGCGGTTCATCCGCTATAGTTTTAAAAGCTCTCTTGTCACAACATTTAAAACTGGCAGTTTTCTTCTTAGGGAAATTATCTGTTAATCTCTGCTTATAAGTATCATTGTTATACAGATAAACCTCTTTCCTCTGCCTTTCTTCTGTGCTAGGCCTAAGCAAACAATCACAAGAAATGGCTGCTTTACCTTTGAGGTTTCTTCTGTCTTTTCCAGGGAAGGCTTGAGGCCTAGTCTGGTTATCCTCCAACTCTTGCTGGCCCAAGTATTCCCACCGTGTCTCTCTTTCCTTAGTGTGTGGAGAAACCCCTCTGAGGCAAGGCTGCAGCTGTTGCCATCGGCCTTTGCTTCCACTCCTGTGGCTGTTGTCTGGTGGCCGCGCCCTTGCTGCTTCTCCCTGCTCACCAGGCCTCTGAGTTCTCCACTTTTCTCTCCGGTTACTTCTATAGATATCTCTCTGAGTACCTTTCTCTCCTTGGATATCTGTCCCAGCTGGATATATTTCTCCTGGATATCTTTTCACTGGAGGCCTTTCCTCCATGTCATTCCTCGCATGTCTTTCTCTCAGGCTGTGTCTTAGCCCTTCTCCCTGGATAGGGCTCTCTCTCAAGCTGGATGTTGAAACATCTCTCTCCTTGAGTGCTCTCTGGGCTTGTCTTTCCTTGACTGCCCCGTCCTTGACTGCTCTCTGGGCTTGTCTTTCCTTGACTGCCCTCTCCTTGACTGCTCCTTCCTTGACTGCTCTGCTTGATTCAGGACTGCCTCTCCTTAAATCGGAACTGACTGGGCCTAAGTCCTGCCCATAGAGGCGTGGTTCTTCTGAATCTATGCTGGCTCTCCTGCTCCCTCTATGTGGACCTTCAGGATATTGCATCTGAAACCTGTTTTTTTCTAAATTTAAAACCTTTTTTCCTTCTACAAGAGGGTCCGCTGCATCACAACGTACTACTCTGGACTCCTTTAGACCTCCCAAATGTTTTTCTCTTCTTTCTTCCAAAGGGTTTCTTGCCCTCTCTGTTCGTCCGCTCTGGCTTCTGCTTCTGATGATCCTCCCGATGATGAAGCTGTCCAAGATGATGAGGATCTCCCAGATGAAACTGAGGATGAGGATCTCCCAGATGAAACTGAGGATAATTCTCTGTAGAATAAACTCTACCTTTATTCTGCTTTGATGAGTGCTCCACCCTAGCACAGCGCAGCTGTGCTGAATCAGGCCCTGCCCTTTGAGATGAGTGCTTGGGGATTACCTCATAGCCCTCCTGATTGAACACACGTTTCCCCACTTCAGCTCCTCTAATGGCTGTTGAAAACCTGGTGCATTCTGGGACTGGTAGTCTTTTATGGGAAAATTCTGTTTTCTTATTTCTACCAGAACTGACAGGTTGCTTGTTCAGAGTCACTTCACCTTTTCTATAGCTCCTTCCTGAGCTATGATAAGCTTCCTTATCACACTATTCCCATTCATCTGCTTTCTATCCTTCCTGTATGGAGTGACTGCTTCTGTCTGTTTAGAATAGCAATGAAGTTCCTTTCTACTTTTTAATGTTCATTTTATTTTATGTAAACTGTTCTTTTAAATCAAAAAGTGGTATATCAAATGCTAATAAACCACAAACCATACTATATAAAGTTTGAGCTGTTAATATAATTTATTAGGGGTGTGCAGGCCAAAAATGTTCATTTTGTTTAGTTTATCTTGTCATTTATGACATTTTTTATTTCATTTTTTTAAGTCCCATTATCAGGGGCGATGTCATCTGTAGTGCAAATAGGATGCACTATTGTGAAATAGCGCATCTATTGATAGAGGGTGTGCCTTACTAAGCAATCAGGTGCACTACAGACAAGAAAAAGAAACAATTTCAGGGAGTTTTTATGTTATTTCAACGTATAAACATGAAATGACATGGAAAATGTTGTTAAGAATGAAAACACATCCCTGCAATAATTCATAAGGCATGAAATACAAAAATAAATATGTATTCTGTGAGTGAACTTACAGACATTATACCCTTTATTAAGAAATTATATTTAGTTAGCAGTGGAGAAAAGATTAAGCATTTAGCTTAAAGTAAAGATTTGCAAAGACATAAAGTCAGCATTTTTTTTTTTCATTTAGAAAATTCTTTACACATTATGTCAAACATTTCTTTGCAAACTGTAAATGCCCTGGAAGTGTGCTAATGGAAAATGGTTTGTTGATTTTCAAGAGCGGTCATTTGCTTCCATTGGGGTTAGAACTCTTTAAAGTCAAATGCAGCAAAGAGATGTGTGGTTGTTTCAGTTTCCTTTGCACAGCCAAAAAATTCAGTTATATATGCTAAACTTAAGGAGGGTGATTTTATAAGGAGCTGCTTAAAGTTATGCACTAAAAACAAGCGTAAATCACAGCATAAAAGGGCAATAAAACCTAAAGGGCATTGTACTAGAGGGAATCAATCCTAAGCTTTCTTTAGAGCAGTGTTTCTCAACCAGTCCTCTGAGACCCCCAGGTCAGTCAGGTGTTCAGAATAGCCACAATGAATATGCATGAGATAGATTGGCACACAATGGAAGCAGTGCATGCAGATCTATCTCATGCATATTCATTGTGGATATCCTGAAAACCTGACTGTCCTGGGAATCCCAGAGGACTGGGTTGAGAACCACTGCTTTAGAAGCTCAAATGACAAGACTTTGACTTTCCTACTTTGGACACATCATATGAAGAGATAGATCATTCAAGAAAGACATCATGCTTGAAGGTCAGTGCAAAAGAGAAAGGCCAGTAATGTGATCAATCGATAAAATCAGTAACAGATATGAATACCACCCTGTCAACAATTCACCACCTGATGAAAGACTGAACTTAGTTTAGAACAGCTCTCCATATTTAGAACACTATTTAAGTAAGTGTGTATTGTGTAGACTAAGAGGCATGTTTACTAAAGATCATTAGCTGCTATTGCTTGGCTAACACACAATTAACACCTTGTGGTAGCAGCTAAACCACCAGAATATCAGATATTGCAGGCTCTTTTCAGTGATAGCTTGTTTTCACACAGTGCAGGGATGCAGGAGTGTTGGGGTGAGATTGGGATGGATTGGGGTGGGGAGTAGGGGTGGGGGTGGTGATGGTAATGGTTGGTAACCACCACACAAAACCTTCGAGTGGTGGCTGCCAAAGTCTAGCCCAATTGCAGGGCTTATAACGGCACCACAGGAGGTAGCATTATCTGCTTGAAGGCCTGATGATGCGACAATGTGTCTACTGCCAAACAGCAGCGGCTGCCTGCCCTGGAGGCAATCAGACTTCCAAATCTGTGATCGAGCCTCCCCCTCAAGAATATCGTTGGTGCCATGGTCCTCTCCAATCTTGTCCCTGTCATCGGCCTTTTCAAAATGGCCATGATCACGGGGTGCTTCCCTTTAGCCTCATGCTGAGGCAGCACCGTGAGATCATAGCCCTATTTGTTCGTACTATTAAGGAGGGAAGGAGTCTCCATCTGTACCCAACAACTGTAGTGATGTCAGTAGTTAATGTGGTCAATACATTGAAATCCTTGTCCGAGTGGGCAGCAGCGATCCAAAAAGCAAATAGAATGTTAAGACTTAGTAGGAAACGAATGGAAAATAAAACTGCAGATGATATAATGTGTTGTATAGATTCATGCTGTGACTGCACGCTGCATGCTGCATACAGTATACAGTTAAATATAGAGCTTTTGAAATGTTGTTGTTGTTAAGTGCCATCGAGTCAGTGTCGACTCATGGTGACCCTCTAGAAAGATAATTGTCCTAAATTGTGTTCGATCTGCAATTAGGCGGCTCATTGTTGACAGACTGGTACCCGTAGCTGCTGTTACGATATCAATACATCTCATTGCTGGCCTTCCTCTTTTGCATTGACCCTCTATCTTGCCAAGCATGATGTCTTGTTCTAATGATCTGTCTCTTTGCATGATGTGTCCAAATTATGAAAGTCAAAGTCTTGTCATCTGAGTTTCTAAAGAAAGCTTAGGTTTGATCTCCTCTAGTACTGAATGGTTTGTTCTTCGGGCAGTCCATGATATACACAGTATTCGCAATCAGCTCCATAATTCAAAGACATCAATTCCCTTCCTGTCTATGTTTTTCACTCTCCAACTTTCCCTATAAGGCTTTTTCTGCATTATGGGGGTCATTCCAGAACACAAATAAGGGGTTTGTATGTACGGCGGGGATATTTATGTGCCAAAAACATCCCTGACCGTATTCTGAAACACTGCTATCATGCACATACATGGAACTAGCACAGGGATCTCAGAATATGCCCAGAAGGGACGGAATGGGGGCATGGTCAGCCAAAGTATAAAGCATATTCAGGAAAGGCTCATGTGGGTATTGCTTCCCAGAAACATCCATGTTATTCCTGCTGAAACGTGGGATAAGGCCAGGACTTAGAAAATATTCTGCTGTGCTCTCCAATAGAGGAATGGCTGTGACAAGTATGTGCTGAACTGCTGTGACTGCGGTCTGAGAAAACAGAAGATGCAGTTTTAAGGAACAGAAAGTAAAAGTGAGGGAATAGTCTAAGGTAAAGAAACATGGATAAACACCCTTACAGAAATATTAAGAAGAGTAATAGTGTGTACTATGGCAATGCTGAAATGTGCTGTTTAGAAACAAAGAAACATGATGTTAGAAAAATACCACATGGCCTATCTAGTCTGCCCTTCCATCAACTACAATAGTGCCCTTTTGACCTTTAGAGATCCTCTGTGTTTGTCCCATGCTTTTTTGTCCTCGTTTCTGCCACCTCCACTGGGAGACTATTCTACTCATCTACCACTCTTGCTGTAAAGAAATATTTCTGCATATTACTCCTGAATCTATCCCCTTTCACCCTCATCCTATGTCCCCTCATAGCAGAGCTTGCTTTTTAGTAGCCACCTTCTGCACCTACTCCAACCTGCTTATATCCTTTTGAAGGTGCGGTCTCTAGAATTGCACACAATACTCCAAATGAGGTTGCACTAGAGACATACAGAGGCATTATCACCTCCTTTTTTCTGCTGGCCATTCCTCTCCTTATACACCCAAGCATTTTTTTGGCTTTCACAGTCGCCTTTTCTACCTGTTTGTGCTAAAGAAGCCAATCTAGGGGACCCTAATAATTCCCTTGATCTGAAAAATGAGACTGCTGAGGTAGGGATAGTATGGATGTGAGTAGGGAAAGGATCCCTGTTTGGGTCAGAAACAGAGATCATATTTTTAGTCCTGGTGCCCCATGATATTATGTTATGTCACAGCTGTTATGTATAGGTTCTTTGGCAGAATTATGTTTTTGTGACTGAAAGTGAGAGAGTGTGTGTGTGTGTGTGTGGTTTGAGGGGTGCATGAGGGGATCTGGTGTGCTCATCTGCAATTCAGGGGGGACATGAAAGCTTGGCCAGTACCTGGACTGTATGGATGATCACAGTGTCACCAGGTGCCAGTGTGATCAGGCAGACAAAATCAGAGAAGGTTCTCCATAGCGAACCATCACAACATATCCCTGTCAAGAATAAGGGACCCTCAGAATAAGAACATTCAGCAGTGAAAACAGCACTAATACATGCTCAGCAGCAACATCATTGGTCTCTGAAAATGTGCAATATGGGTATGTATTAATGCTGTTTTCACTGATGAATGCTCTTATTCTGAGGGTCCCTTATTATTGACAGACATATGTTGTGACATTTTACTATAGAGTACTTATTCAGATTCCTTCTGGAATATATTTCATAGGGTACTCTAATAAGATCATATATTGTTGGCAGTGTGATAGGGCAATATACAAAATTGCTGCTGAGAGTAAATTCTAACACAAACCCAAACACAAAAACTCTCAAAACCACCTAAAGTGCAAACACCGTCTAAACGATACTCAAATACTTCAATTATCAACCATAGGCATATTGACCTCAGATGGCCCAACCCCTCATATGGCGTGTTCCACCATAGGGTATTGACAGACGCTTACATCACCGGTCATGCCTCCTTCCTATACCCAACACTACTAAATATTCCAACTACCAATCTTCACTAACCACTCACTTACCAATAGGATAAGTCTCATCCAAACCCAGTTCAATAAATTCACAGTCATTCACCATACATTCTCACCCACACCGTCACTCACAAACATTGTAAAATAGCGTCTTATTGCGGCTGAACACAGCCTAACTAGAAGCGGCTGAACGCAGCCGAGCCCAACAGGATAAACCTACAAAATAATGAAATTCAAAAATTATAATAACACAATAAATAATGTCCACCTGTAGTTTTCAATAACTTATCTTATAGCTTGAAACTGATGGCCGGCCAATTCCTCCGCCAACAACGACGCCAAATCACTTCCATATCCAATGCAAAAGCACTTTTCAGCGGGACTTAAAACTACACTTCAACAGTGCAAAAATGCAGTCTGCAAGCGACTTCTGCCCAAGCGACTTATGCTCTACAAAAGCTTTTGTTTCGCCATAATCGGCTTCCTCAGGAGCTTCGCCGTCCAAAATACACACTCTGCAATGACTTCTTTCAATAACCCGCTAGCACAGAATAAACGTATGACGCATTACTTAACGGAGATTGCACCAATCAAATTTCTTCAAAACCACTGACGTCACTACATCCCCCATTCACAGACACTCTTAATACTAAATACTAATAGAACTGCACAGTGACCTTCCCCTTCGCTAAAAACTAGTCGCATAACCCCAACTATCAAAAAAATCAAAAAAATCAAAAAAATAATGTCCATTCAATGCGGTCGTTTAAACCACTTGGATATAAAGTATTAAGTTTAAAAATCCAACGCTGCTCTTTCTGTAAAAGCAATTTATTGCGATCTCCTCGACGAAGATGGTGTTTGCACTTTAGGTGGTTTTGAGAGTTTTTGTGTTTGGGTTAGTGTGATAGGGCAGCCATACATCCACTGTGCCAGGCACTGGGAGACATGACTGATGTTATGCCAACAGCTCCCAGATTATGCCATGAGGCCTACATCCTTCCCCTGTTCTGTATCCCACAGTGGCCAATCTAGATCACAAGTACCTAACAGTTTCCCCAAAAGACACACAGGATCCCCAATAACTGTAATTGGGCAAACAGTGCATAGCCTGGGTCCTCTTTAGCAATGGTTTATGGATTGTTACCCAGGAACCAGTCCAAACTTTATTAAACCCAGTTACACTGACAGCTTATACCACATCCTCCGGTAATGGGTTGCAGGGTTTGATTACACGTCGACTGAAAAAATATTTTCACCTAGACCCAAATGGGTTGCACTGTAGCCGCATTGCAAGTCCCCTAGTCTGTCCACAGTCGGATGGCATAAAAAAGTGAGCTACGTTTACCTTTTCCACTCTGGTCAATAATCTATAGATGTCTATCTTATCTCCCCTCCACCATCTCTTCCCCAGGTTGATGAGCCCCAACCTTTTTAGCCTCACCACAAAGGGGTATTCTGTCATCTGCAGTACCATCTGTGATGTTCGTCATGATCCCATAGTGACAGTGGCAGCACACAGTCCTGATACTGCTGCTGAAAGGCAATGTGCCACATGGGGTGGTCTAAGGGTCCTGGCACCCTAGTCAGAAATTCAGGCTGCCCCCATCACCCACTGCCTATAGAACCCAGCTGTGGGAGGCTGACAGTGCCAGATGCTGTAGCCTCCCAGGCACCTGTGACATGCAGGCACCCAGAGGATTACCACAGCAGTGGCTGTCATCCTCTCCCCTGAGACCTATCATTGGCAGGTGGTGCTGGGGTCCCTGAAGAGGTAGATGGTTGGGGAGGGGGCTGTGTGGCCATTCATGTATACCTCTTCCCCCCCCCCCCCATCTAGACCATGCGCCCTAGGCACCCACAAACCCACATGTTGGATGAGCCATGGCTGCACACCACCAACATGGACAGCACACAGTATGTCAGCATGGTGTGGGGGTGTTGGCAGAGGGGGCAGCAGCACACGCCTGCAGCAGACCAAAGTCATGCCCTGGTCCTGTGCACAGTGTGCACTGCACATGTGCCAAGGTTTGTGTGATGTGAAGTATGTCAGCCCCAGGGAGTATTACAACCATATGGCAGCACTGTGGCTCGATGCACAGAGATGGTGTGTATATATGAGTTGAGGGACACAAGTTTGGGTCCTGGCTGTGGATTATTTTATTTATTTATTTATCATCTTTTATATACCGCAC
Organism: Ichthyophis bannanicus; assembly: GCA_033557465.1. Classification (NCBI taxonomy): domain Eukaryota; kingdom Metazoa; phylum Chordata; class Amphibia; order Gymnophiona; family Ichthyophiidae; genus Ichthyophis; species Ichthyophis bannanicus. The sequence goes on from CM066032.1 coordinate 1,482,344,444, forward strand.
TATTCATAATCTGCGCGGTTTACATGGAACAAGAAAATAACAGACAAGATACAAAATTATCTGTTTTTTTTACATAGAACAGGAACAGTAACTTGGGTAACCAGGGCAATTATTTACAATAAATAATAGTCAGTGTAACTATTTACATTTAGGAAACATATAGTATAAAAAGAGCCTTGTTATTTTGTGAGAGAGGTGTGAAGTGTTGTTGGTTAGCAGAGGATTATGCATTGCATGTCCCTGTGACTGAACTTTAGCCCACAGTGCAGGTATAGCACCAACATGTGCAACCCCCAATTAATCGGCCAGGAAGGATACAAATACCCATCAGCCACACAGATAGGCTCCACTATCCACAGCTGCATGGAAAGTTAGGTTGATAGTACCGGCACACTGAGCGGGCGTTAACATCTGAACACACAACTAGCTCCTGCACAAGGAGTACACAATAACAGTGCTCAAGCTGATGTCTAAGCAGTTTTCAGCCTTAGTCTGCAAATGTGCATGATAAGAAGCAAAGTATTCTGGGTATAGGTTAAAACAGGACAGATTGGCCAGGATGGGTCTGCATTGGAGGTAGGGTGAATGGCTGAGATGTCGTAGTGCCCTGCCACCCCCTTACTACCTGGGCCTTGAGGGTTTCCAGGTAGGAGGGGCCTTTGATGCCCTTCAGGGGTAGAGCACTAATATTTGACCCCCATGGATTCTGGGAAATGTAGTTACTGGGCCTCCTGAAGGATTGAGGTTGTAGTTGTAGCTCGAGCAGACAAAGGCAGGCAAAGAAAATTTCTTTTAAGAGGGTTTATTTCCAACGCATTGAAGCTCAGTGCTTTCAGACGCAAAAGAAGAATAATGCACATTCAACAAAAGATGGGAAAGCAAATATACAGAAGTTGCAGTGCTGAGGCAGCTTTCATTCAGCTTATTCACAGTTCCTTCTCAGACTCACATTTAGGCAATCATGTGACTCTTCAATGAACAGAAAGCAATGTCCTTTCAACGGCACAGCTTCTCAGCTCCAGCATGTGATTACACTTATTACCTTCATAAGCTTTTCACAAGAGAAACAGGTAAAGTAATCTTTCTACTATATTCTTTTCATGTAGTTTCAAAACTCTTTATCATGGCTATCTTCAATAATACATGTAGAGCAATCCATGGCTAGGTCCTGTTCTGTTGAAGGCAAATAATTATCTAACTGCATTTCTTCCTCACAGCTATTGGCATGCTTTATAGGATTAATAGCAGATGCTGCCTTTTGCTCTAAGAACTCCTTAAACTGTGCCAGAAGTAATTCAGCCTGCTTATGCTCTTCCCCAAGCTGATATCTTTCAGGCAAACGTTTGTTTAAGGCTCCCAGCTCCTGGTAATTAGCTATGCTGTACTTATCAAAGCAACAGTTCTCCGTGTGGGTAAAACCCCTCCCCCACTTATCCTTAAGAGCAAGTGTTGGGTTTGTCTTTAGAAGTTTAACACATTCTGGAGACTTTCTGAACAAGCAATCATAATAAGAAATGTCAGCTTGACCTTGGCTCAAGTCCTCTGGATAAGCATTAGCACTTTTCCTTCTACTGGCTTTCAGGATTTGTGCTCCAGCTGGCTTATCATTAGTCCTTGTGCTTTGCAAGTGAATATGAGGCTGAACAATTCCTCCGTACTTCTGTCTGTTGTTGCTTTGAGTTTTTGTGCTGTGTTTCCAGCTCTCTTTGGTCCAGGTATCAAACCTGCTAGCTCCTTTAACCCCAGGATGTACCTTATAATGAGAGTGTCTCCAGGGTGGATCCTTAGACCACTGATTACTGCTCAAAGGTCCTGCTTGGTTCTCAGGTAGCTCTTCCTATAGTTCCAGGTCTCTCTGTGCTTCTGAGTCTCTCCGTCCTTTGGAGTCTCTCTGTGCTTCTGAGTCTCCCAGTAACTCTCCAGGTAATTCCAGTGATTCTCCTAACCACTCTCCTGATTCAGCTAATTCTAAATCTGACTGTGTTTTAACTGCTTGCGTATTTAACAAGCTCTCACTACGTTGCACTGCCCGCCTCCTGCTTGGGCGTGCCCAATCAGTGACCAGACCTGTCTCCTCCCCTAAGGTGAGGTGTGGTTTTAGATCAGCTGAGTGTTTTTTTCCTTTTGAAGTGAAAATCCTGCTTCTCAGTGCAGTACTACATTTCTCCACAGGATTTCCAGCTATCTCCATTGCTTCTTGAGGAGCTTCCTCATCACAGATCCCCCCCCCCTTAAGATATCACGGGCTATCTTGGCATCGTCAGCACAGCACGTGATACAATCTGTGGGTTCTGCGTTACCTTGCTTCTGTTTGGACTGTCGTCCAGGAGTGGCTATTGTGGCTAGCTGGGCTAATGCTCTTTTATCATGCCATGGTTTTAAAACGCTGACATGGGATACTTGCCGGTGACCTTTTCTATTTTTAACCAAATCTGAAACTGGACCTACCGGTTGCACTATCTTATAAGGGTATTCCCATGGGCTCTCAACCTTTGACTCCAGCCCAGTTGTCATTACAACAACTTTTTCCCCTATGGTCAGTTGGCGTTGTTTTGCATTCTGATCATAATAACAGGGCTTTTCACTTACTCCTATGGACAATATTTTTCCTACCTGCCGTGTCATTTCATTCTTCTTCACCCTTGGCAATCCATAAGGCCTTTGCCTTATCCCTTCACCGTGGGGCGTCACAACTTCATGTGCAGGTTCGTGTTTTTGGGCCGACGAGAGTCCTTCATCATCTCTGGGTTCAGGATTCTCCTTGCATTCGGCTAGCTGGGGTCCGAGGTCCTCTTCTTCTGCCTCCTCCTCCTCCACAGATGCTGACAATCCTTGCAGGCTGTTGGTCCCCGTAGATCCAAAGCCTTTTGTGCCGCGAATCGTTGTGGATAAGGCAGACACTTCTTCTAAAGGTGGAAGACCTACACATTCACAAATTAATTGTGCGATTCGATCCCCAGTCTTTATCTTGAAATCTTCTCTTCCAAAGTTGAAGATAAGCACTTTCACTGACCCTCGGAAGTCTGGGTCTATTACACCAGCTCCAATGTCTATGAAATGCTTAAGCGCTAGGCCAGAGTGAGGAGACATCCCGCTGGCATCTCTAGCTGCAGGGCAGTGTCCACCAGGGCTCTTCCGCGTCCTGGGACTATGACATCTTCTGCACTACTGAGATCAAATCCCGCCGCGTTAGGCGTAGCTCTCCTGGGTGCTTGAGCATTAGGGGTAATCTTGCAGTACCTCAATACAAATCTAGGTTTTTCTGCAGTGTCTTCCTTTGAAGTTTCCTTCTTCGGTCTTTGTTTACTGGCTTGGGCAAATAAAGGATGAGGAATCAATTTTACTCTCTCAGTTGCTAGAGCTTGAGCTTCCTCTTGGGATTTTCCTGAGTGTGAATCATCTCTCTCTTGTAACCTTTGTTCTAGCCCTTTATGAAACTGTGGCCAGTCCCTACCTAGAAATATAGGCTGGGTCAGTCTAGGTACAACTGCTATGGGGATGGTTTTACTTACCCCCAACCCTTTTATGTGGAGCCTATAGACAGGATATGTGGAAGTTCCCCCATTAATGCACCGAATCTTTACGGAGCTCACAGGCTGAATTACTTCTCCCTTTCTCATGGCCTCAATTCGCTGCCAGAGCTCTTTTGAGAGCATGCTCTGCTCAGCTCCTGAATCTAGTAATGCCAGGGTTGTAATTCCCTGCACCTCTACAGAAAGTAGAAAACCCTCTCTATTCTTCTTAGAGCTGTCTGCTACCAGTGCAGTTTTTACAAAGCAATGCTTTTGAAGATGGCCCTCTTTACCACATTTATAGCATCTTTTTTTGTTCACAGGATTTTTCAATAGAGGCATACACATTTTTACAGGCTCGTCCTGCATCCTCCATCTCCTTTCTGATCCGCTGGCGACTGTCTCCCTTGATGTGTTGCTACCTCTCTGGGCAGTTAGCTCTGCCTCTATATACCTTTCAGAGAGTGCAACAGCTTCCTGTGGAGTTTTACAGTTTTGCAGGATTAGGAAGGTGCGGATTCCATTGGGTAGAGCCAGGGCCGGATTTACCTTGAGTGAGGCCCTACGCCAACAAAAATTGTGGGCCCCCAGCAGGGGCGGCCCAAGGGGGGTGCGGAGCCTCATTTGCATAAGGGGCCTCATTTGCATAAATATTTGCATAATGTTACCATATACTAACTTTTAGTAAACGTGCCTCTTAATGAGTGTATGGATAAAGAAAGACTAAAAGATTTCTACATTACTATAATCCAGTGCCAACTGCCAGACACATTAGGAACTACTACAAACACTGCCCATTTAGAACCCATAGCAAACCCGCCGTATCCTAACAGCACTACCAGGACTCACAAAGCACCATACTCTACCAATCAAAAGGCAACACTGCAAATATTAAACCAATACATTTCACAGAACAACAATACATGACCTACTGGGGAAAGAGAACAAGTGGCAATGTCAAATAGGAATTATATAAACAGAACACCTCAGCTCAGTTACACATGCAGAACATAGACCATCACCAAACAAGTAATCACAATTTAGAAACAGGAAAACAATAATTAAACTGGGAATCCCAAAAGCCAAACTTGGAATATACAACACTGTAGAAATAAAACTATACATTAATTTGCTCTTGTACTAAACAAAGCGCAGAGTTAATGATGCACATTTACCAGAGCTGACATATTCCAATTAATAAATTCAAAATAAAGAGATATTTTTCTACCTTTTGTGCATTTTTTTCAGCTGCAATTGCTCCAGCCACTTTCTTCTGGTTTCTTCATGTCTTCTGCTAACTCTCCATCGTCTGCTGTCCATTTGTCCTTTCTTCTCTCTTCTAGTTTTTTTCCATTCTCTCTCTACATCTGCTTTAACATACCAATCTTTCTCCTTTTGCTCTTTCCTCATTCCTATTTCATCCACTCAAATTTTACCCCTCCATCCTCAATCCCAACTTACTCTCCCAATACCCGGCCAATTGTAGATTTTTTATCCCTCCCACACAAAATGTTTTTCCCTTCTCCATTTTACTCTTCCAGCCCCATCCCATTCTAATCCTCCCCCAACATCAGCTCCCTTCTAGTTCCAGCCTCACCCAGCATCCATTCCCTTCTAGTCCCTGCATCAGCCCATTTCCAGTCCTAGCCACCCATCAGCCCATTTCCAGTCCTAGCAACCCCCCAACCCAATACCAGTCCTAGCCCCCCATCAGCCCACAGCCCATTACCAGTCTTAACCACCCCCCAAAGCCCATTACCAGTTCTAACCCCCCACCAACAGCCCACAGCCCATTACCAGTCCTAACCCCATCAGCTCACCTCCAGTCTTAACCCCCCCAGCCCATTTCCAGTCCTAGCCCCCCCATAGCCCATTACCAGACAGCCCCCATCAGCCCACAGCCCATTACCAGTCTTAACCCCTCCCCATATCCCATTACCAGTTCTAACCCCCCCCAACAGCACACAGCCCATTACCAGTCCTAACCCCATCAGCCCACCTCCAGCCTTAACACCCCAAGCCCATTTCCAGTCCTATCCCCCCCATAGCCCATTCCCAGACAGCCCCCATCAGCCCACAGCCCATTACCAGTCTTAACCCCCCCAAAGCCCATTACCAGTTCTAAACCCCCCCCCAACAGCCCACAGCCCATTACCAGTCCTAACTCCATCAGCCCACCTCCAGTCTTAACCCCCCCAGCCCATTTCCAGTCCTAGCCCCCCCATAGCCCATTACCAGACAGCCCCATCAGCCCACAGCCCATTACCAGTCTTAACCCCCGCAAAGCTCATTACCAGTTCTAAACCCCCCCAACAGCCCACAGCCCACAGCCCATTACCAGTCCTAACCCCATCAGCCCACCTCCAGCCTTAACCCCCCCAGCCCATTTCCAGTCCCAGCCCCCCCATAGCCCATTACCAGACAGCCCCATCAGCCCACAGCCCATTACCAGTCTTAACCCCCCCAAAGCCCATTACCAGTTCTAACCGCCCCCCAACAGCCCACAGCCCACAGCCCATTACCAGTCCTAACCCCATCAGCCCACCTCCAGCCTTAACCCCCCAGCCCATTTCCAGTCCCAGCCCCAGCCCGCCCAATAGCCCATTACCAGTCCTACCCACCCCCCTCGGCCTAAAGTAAATTTAATTTAAAAAATAAAACTGCTGGCTGCCGCCGCGGGGCCCCCTCTGCTGCCGCGGCAGCATGGACTGACCCGCGGGGCCCCCTCTGCAAGGTGAATCGGTTGGTCGGTCGGTCCGTCCCTCCCTCCCTCTGTGCAGGCTTTGAGAGGCACGAAGGGAGAGTGTCTCCCTCGCGTCTCTGTTAAGCCCGCAGGGGCTCCTGCGGGCTTAACAGAGACGCGAGGGAGACACTCTCCCTTCGCGCCTCTCAAAGCCTGCACGGAGGGAGGGAGGGACCGACCGACCGACCGATTCACCTTGCAGAGGGGGCCCCGCGGGTCAGTCCATGCTGCCGCGGCAGCAGAGGGGGCCCCGCGGCAGCAGCCAGCAGTTTTTTTTTTTAAATTTTATTTTTAAAAAAAGCTTATTAATTCGATTTTTGTGGGCCCTTGCCAGCTGTGGGCCCTACGCCACGGCGTAATGGGCGTATAGGTAAATCCGGCCCTGGGTAGAGCATTCATATACTGTTCTAACACCAAACTATCCAAAATAGACTCTATGGATTTCCCTTCTGGAGTTAGCCATTTATCTATTAGACTGCGAATTCTATGACATAGAGTTTTAGGGGTTTCACTAGGCCTTAGTTTCACATTCCTTAAACGATTGTGATAAACTAAAGGAGTGAGCCCTAACCTTTCTCTTACTGCTCTTTTTAGCTCTTCATAGCTTCCTGCAAGCATAGGTGGCATGGCACGATAAGCGGCCAGCGCTTCCCCAGTAAGGGATGCTGCTAAACGGATAGCCCAATGCTCCTTAGGCCACGCACTAAGGTGAGCGACCCTCTCAAAGCTTTTCAGGAAGTCATCTACATCATCACTGTCAGTAAGCTGGCCAAAATTAAACAGTGTTCCTGCCTGCAAACCAACAGGTTGTAAAGAGTCTGTAAGACCGGAACCTGATTTAGACACTGGTGTTACAATTGGCTTCTTCTGTTCTTTCACCCACTCCTCCATCAACTCAAGGAGAGGCTTCTGTTGCGCTTGGAAGCTTGAATTCGCTCTCTCTTGCGACTCCAACGAAAGGTCTCGCTGGCACTCAAATTGTGTCACCATCCATTGGAACACGTCTTTGACTTCGACCGTCATCTTGGAACTCTGCAAACAGAAAATACAGACCCAAGTGCGATACCAAACACTACACTTGTCTTTTCTGTTTACTTTATTATTTTTAATTTTTTTTCCACTAGTCACCACTAGGCTACACCCTTGCCCTGGTATCCTAATCACCCCCGGGTGGATACCCTTTACCTGGCTTAGGTGGTTTTCACGCTTATCACCAATGGGAGATCCTGTAGCCCTCCTGCAGTCTCCTTCCTCGGCTGGCTCGGCTGCTCCTCAGCTGGGCTCCTCGGGAAGTTGGCTTCCGCAGCTTGTGATGTGGCTACTTCTTGCACCTGCGCAATATCCTCTATACTACGCCACTTTTGCCACCCCCTTACTACCTGGGCCTTGAGGGTTTCCAGGTAGGAGGGGCCTTTGATGCCCTTCAGGGGTAGAGCACTAACAATTCACCCCAGGGATTCTAGGAAATGTAGTTACTGGGCCTCCTGAAGGATTGAGGTTGTAGTTGTAGCTCGAGCAGACAAAGGCAGGCAAAGAAAATTTCTTTTAAGAGGGTTTATTTCCAACGCATTGAAGCTCAGTGCTTTCAGACGCAAAAGAAGAATAATGCACATTCAACAAAAGATGGGAAAACCAAATATACAGAAGTTGCAGTGCTGAGGCAGCTTTCATTCAGCTTATTCACAGTTCCTTCTCAGACTCACATTTAGGCAATCATGTGACTCTTCAATGAACAGAAAGCAATGTCCTTTCAATGGCACGGCTTCTCAGCTCCAGCATGTGATTACACTTATTACCTTCATAAGCTTTTCACAAGAGAAACAGGTAAAGTAATCTTTTTACTATATTCTTTTCATGTAGTTTCAAAACTCTTTATCATGGCTATCTTCAATAATACATGTAGAGCAATCCATGGCTAGGTCCTGTTCTGTTGAAGGCAAATAATTATCTAACTGCATTTCTTCCTCACAGCTATTGGCATGCTGTATAGGATTAATAGCAGATGCTGCCTTTTGCTCTAAGAACTCCTTAAACTGTGCCAGAAGTAATTCAGCCTGCTTATGCTCTTCCCCAAGCTGATATCTTTCAGGCAAACGTTTGTTTAAGGCTCCCAGCTCCTGGTAATTAGCTATGCTGTACTTATCAAAGCAACAGTTCTCCGTGTGGGTAAAACCCCTCCCCCACTTATCCTTAAGAGCAAGTGTTGGGTTTGTCTTTAGAAATTCTGGAGACTTTTTGAAGAAGCAATCATAATAAGAAATGTCAACTTTACCTTGGCTCAAGTCCTCTGGATAAGCATTAGCACTTTTCCTTCTACTGGCTTTCAGGATTTGTGCTCCAGCTGGCTTATCATTAATCCTTGTGCTTCACAAGTGAATATGAGGCTGAACAATTCCTCCGTACTTCTGTCTGTTGTTGCTTTGAGTTTTAGTGCTGTGTTTCCAGCTCTCTTTGGTCCAGGTATCAAACCTGCTAGCTCCTTTAACCCCAGGATGTACCTTATAATGAGAGTGTCTCCAGGGTGGATCCTTAGACCACTGGTTACTGCTCAAAGGTCCTGCTTGGTTCTCAGGTAGCTCTTCCTGTAGTTCCAGGTCTCTCTGTGCTTCTGAGTCTCTCCATCCTTTGGAGTCTCTCTGTGCTTCTGAGTCTCCCAGTAACTCTCCAGGTAATTCCAGTGATTCTCCTAACCACTCTCCTGATTCAGCTAATTCTAAATCTGACTGTGTTTTAACTGCTTGCATATTTAACAAGCTCTCACTACGTTGCACTGCCCGCCTCCTGCTTGGGCGTGCCCAATCAGTGACCAGACCTGTCTCCTCCCCTAAGGTGAGGTGTGGTTTTAGATCAGCTGAGTGTTTTTTTTCCTTTTGAAGTGAAAATCCTGCTTCTCAGTGCAGTACTACCTTTCTCCACAGGATTTCCAGCTATCTCCATTGCTTCTTGAGGAGCTTCCTCATCACAGCCCATCTCCCACATTCATGGCCTGGGTGGCCACAGCATGTCATGCTGGGAGGATACTCTCACTCTGACCATGGCATGAGTATGTATCCACATAGCGCTGTATAGCACCTGGTTCTAGTGATGTAGCTGTACCTCCTGTTCTGATCATTGAATCAACTGCAGGGCACATGTGGTTGCTCTGTGCTCATGCAATGTGTACTGACCAGCGGGCTGTCTGCAATTGTTATGTGCATGGCTGGAAAACTTAGTGGTAGGCAAAAGATTCAGTCTGACGTGCTTGGTGTGAGTGAGTGATTACCTAGGTAGTTGGGACATGAGGTGTTCTAGGCCTATGCCCAATGGTACTAGCAGGGCCAGCAGAACCCTAGTAATAACCCTGTGCAAGTCTAGAAGCTGACCCCCCAGGTAGTTGGCCTCTATTGCATCAGTATTGTAACACTGGGTATTGGGTATTGGCATATACTGTTCTAGGTGGGTCCCTGTCCGCCAGGGCAAGATGTGACTAGCACATGCTACAGGACACAAGGTGACTAGTATAATCACACTGCAGTGGTAGAGACATCTCTTGCACTGCAGGTACAGGGGACCTGGTGCTGGGCACCCATCCTCACCGTCAGGGTGATCGCAGAAACTACTCAGTAGCACAGTTTGTAGCTGTTCTGTGCTTGAATCACACATTGTCAGTGCATCTTACTGGTCTGAGATGATGGATACATGCATTCTCCATTCAGTGATCAGCTGTAGACTGCTGTTCTGCATGTGCACTGTATCATGGGTACTGGTGGGGCTACACTATGCCGGCGCACACAGCAGACATTTTAGGTGGTGACCTGCAGTCTGTTTGTATCCAGCCATTGTTGCGCAAAGAGGGGTGGTGGTGTAGCTTACTGGTTAGTGCAAGGTCTCCGTGGACAAGAGGTAACCTATTTAAGACTAATAAGAGAAAATATTTTTTCACTCAATGTGTAATCAAACTCTGGAATTTGTTACCGGAAGATGTAGTAAAAGCTGTTAGTGTAGCTGGGTTTAAAAAAGGTTTGGACAAGTTCCTGGAAGAAATATCCATAAACCAGGATATCCATTGCTTGACCCAATACAAGCATTGTGGAACCTGTGTCTTTTGGGGAAACTGCTAGGTACTTGTAACCTAGATTGGCCATTGTTGGAAACAGGATACTGGATTTTATGGACCTTGGTCTGACCCAGTATGGCATATCTTATGTTCCTCTGTCCTACTTGTTCTTTTTGTGACTGTGCCACTCAGATTATTTTCATGTCTGTAACAGTCAGGGCTCTGCAAATCTGTGCTGTCAGTCCATACCACCTTCTCCTCAGCCCATCTATCTGCCTCTGTCTTCTTGTGCAGCTGCTACTCCGTGACCTACACTGGTACTCTTTTCTGCATTATGGCTCTTCGTGCTTGGTTCTCCTCTGCCTAATCTGCATGTAACCACTAATATCTGTCCTCCTGTCACTGTAAACATCCTGCCACTTCTGCCTCCACTGGGGGACACGTCTTCCCCATCCTATGACACACACTGGCATTGCAGCACTTGACATTGGCACCACTCTGTGCATCAGTCGAGCTGCATCCCACATGCCTGTACGCTTTACTGGCTGCCACGTAGGGTGCCCACCAATATGGCAGATCTATAAACTCGCACCTGTCCTTCCTTCCATCACCTTTACATTGACATTCCTTGGTGCGCTATCCAGCATTTGGCTTACAGCCATTTGCCTGCCTTAAGGTGCATGCTTTCCACCTTAGGGCACCTTGTCTCTCCTTAGGATGCCTTGTCTAATGTTAGGGCACCTTATCACATATTAGGGCACGCTGTCTCTCTTTAGGACATCTTGTCTCATGTTAGGGCACCTTATCACATATTAGGGCACGCTGTATCTCTTTAGGACATCTTGTCTCATGTTAGGGCACCTTATCACATATTAGGGCGCCTTGTCTCTCCTTAGGACGTCTTGTCACCTTACTGCATTTGGCACCCTAATGCTGGCATGCCCTCTACCCGTCCCACTGCTTTATATGGCTTCAGGTACCTTAACGCTGCCCTTACCACCAGTGACTTTACCACGGTTTAGTAAACATACCCCTTAGTCATGATTTGGATGTTCCAAGATATGCACATGGACATCCAAATCACAGAAATGTCCCCAGAGCCATTTACAAATGGCTTTTAAAGTAATCTCTGGTGTGGGAATGTCCAAGTAGGCAGGTGGCATGGCAGAGGTGCAATGGACGTAGACGTGCCTGTTCAATTTCAGAAATCCCAAGGATGTTTGTGACCCCATCCCATTTAGACCCACTCCAGGCATGAATAGATATCAGGAAAGTGTTTGTTTTGGCCATAAAACAACCAGAGGGTGCAGAGAAAATGGAGAGTTAAGTAGTTAGCCTGAGATCTGAAGCCTAGCCACCCTGGTCTTAACCCACTACTCTAACCATTAGGCTATCAGATGTCCCTGTTCTGAAGTTCTATTCTGGAGATGTCTATGTAGATGTCTCCATAGATGTCCATATCGGGCAGGTCCACATTTATGAAATCCTGTCTGAACTTGGACATGCCTGCTTTTTTTCAGACGTTCTGGCTTAGGCATCCTGGATTATACTTGGACAGCCTTTGTAAAATGTGCTTTTTAACTTCCACTTATTTTTGGTATTTTGCTTTTCTTTGTTTTCTCTCCTTAAGGAGGACTAGGGTGATGTGCATTTAAATGTTTTTTCCTTACTTGTATCATTTTGTTTGTTTTCCCTTTGCCATATCTTTACTTTTACAAGTGTGAATGCTTGGATTGTTTTGAAAATTGTGAAAATAAAAAATATATATTAAAACAGATCATTTGCTGGCTTTTGAGTCAGAGTTGGGTGATGTTATTTTTGTGTGAATGGTAGGGGTTTTTTTTATATTAGGGAACGTATTATAATTGGAGGAATTGGGTTGAGAGGTTTTATTGAGGGCATTGGAATGGTTGGTTGGGAGGTGTAGTGGAATGGAGATGAACATCATATTATTTTTATTTTATTGTAATCTGCCTTGAGCTATTTTAGTGAAGCATGTGTATATCTAAATTGCTATATTGTCAAAGTTATATATTTTTAATTGGGAATATCTAAGCATATGTGGAGTTTTAATTTTGGTGTTATTCCGAGATGTGATCATTATTTTATTTTGCATTGAAATTTAAATGGCCTGGATGATTAAGCCATGCAGATGGTAAAGGTATGCAGGTCTGCCATATTTATAGGGACTGAGAATCCAAATGACTGTGATGAAATCCTTAAATTGCACAGTATAAGATATTTAATTGAAAGAAAAATATAGAATTAAATACAAGTTCAATTTGACTTTTCTGTATTACAATAGGTAACCAGAGAAACTTCTCTCAGTCATTAACAGAGTTTGATAATAGCTAGGACAATTTTATTTCCCTCATGCAAGATGCTTCTGTGTAGTTTCTCTTTGAAAATGAGTTACCAATTAAAGTTAGGTTTATTAAAAGATGCTTCCACTTTACCAAATGTTAGCATGCATTAATGCACATTTTTTTATCGCAGCTACCATTTATACAAAAGAGGGTAGATATAGCATGGAGATATTTACATATCTCTATTATAAATGCACAGGAGGCAGGGTCCTTTAAACTGAATGGAAAATCTAGAACAAGGGGTCATAGGATGAGGGTGAAAGGAACAATGTGCATTCATTCACAACTAATGATAAAATATGATGTGATGTCAATTTCAGTTAGTTCTAGAGCAAACTAACCAAATGAAGATGGGCCTAATTGTTGAGAAATCATTTGTTTTCATCATGGCACACACAAGTATAACTAGACACACTGGAGGCACTCTGAGAGAGGAAGAAGGCTAAGGGAGGAGTGAAAAGTAAGAAGCATGAGGCACATCAGCCAATCATGTTGGAAATCCTTGACAAGCAGGACCAATGCTACCATTAGACGAACTAGGTGGTTGCCTAGAGTACTGTCCCTCCGGGGGGTGCCTTTTGATTCTGCTGTTGTCCCTTTCTGGGACTGACATTGAAGGAAATAACCACAAACAGCCTTGTGGTGCTTACCTTCAATCTTCGGCGCTGTGGGGCTGTTTGCTTCCACCCCTCTCTGACTCTCGATGCTGACTTCCTGTTTGTACAGGAAGTTGGCATTGAGCATTGGAGAGGGTTAGAAGCAAACAGCCCTTGGCACTGAAGCTTGAAGGTAAGCGTTGCAGTGCTGTTTGTGGCTACTGTCACCACTGCGGTCCTGGATCGGGGCGGCAGCAGTGGTAATAGGTCCAATGGGGCTGCTGCAAGGGATGATGTTCACCCTAGTGCCTCATATCCTTGCATCAACCATGTTGACATGCAGACAAAAAATGAATCCCTGCCTGCAAATCCCTTGGGTCATGATCAATGTTCCCGCTAACCTGCACTGGGTCCGCCGCCAACATTCCTGCCGGTGGGGGAGGGAGGTGCAGAGCGCACACCACAGCACCCTCGCAATGTTCTCTTTAATCTGCGCCAGGTCCTCCGCCGGTATTCTACTACTACTACTAAGCATTTATAAAGCGCTACCAGGTGCACGCAGCGCTGTACAATGAAAACATAGAAGAGACAGTCCCTGCTCAAAAGAGCTTACAATCTAAAAAAGACAAAGCAAGAAAAAGAGAAGAATAAGAGCAGCAAAATCAAGAGCCAAAGGCACAGGTGAAAAGATGAGCTTTTAACTTAAGTTTGAAGAGGGACAAAGAAGATGCCTGGCATAAAGACAAAGGAAGTTTGTCCGAGGGAGCAGTGGCCTAGTGGTTGGGGCAAGGTACTACAGGCCGTAAGGTCGGTGGTTCAAATCCCACTAGAGGACAGCAACCTTGGGCCGGAAGGACTGGGGTTTCTAGTCCCACAGGTGCTCCTTGTGGTCTTAACCCTCCATTGCACATGTTCCCTGTATTAGTGTATGTGTCTCATATCCCCTCATGTTAAATGTATCCCCCAACCGCTTTGACCCGGTGAAAAGCGGCATATAAATGCAGCTAAATAAATAAAATAAATAAGTTTATTCCAAGTGCAAGGTGCAGCAAGGTGAAACGAGTGGAATCTGGAGTTGGCAATAGAGGAGAAGGGCATAACAAGAAGCATCTGGGTAGAAGAACGGAGTTCACGAGGGGGGAAGTAGGGAGAAATAAGAGAAGAAAGGTACTGAGGAGCCACAGAGTGAATGCACTTATAGGTCAGAAGGAGAAGCTTAAAGTGAATACGGAAATGGATAGGGAGCCAGTGAAGAGATCCGAGGAGAGGATTGATGTGGGCAAAACGAGACTGATGGAAAATCAAACGGGCAGTGGAGTGCTGAATAGACTGAAGGGGGAAGAGATGAGACTGAGGGAGACCAGCAAGAAGCAGGTTGCAATAATCAAGACGGGAGGTGATTAGGGAACAGATGAGGGTTTTAGTAGTGAGCTCAGAAAGAAAGGGGCAGATTTTGCCAATGTTGAAGAGAAAGAAGTGACAGGTCTTAGCGATGAGTTGGATATGAGAGGAAAAAGAGAGCAAAGAGTCAAAAATAACACCCAGATTGCGAGCAGATGAAACAGGTTGGAGAACAGAGCCATCAACAGAGACTGAAAAAGAAGAAGGAGAAAGGGAAATTTTAGGAGAAAAAACGAGAAGTTCAGTCTTGGCCATGTTCAATTTCAGGCGACGATGGAACATCCAAGCAGCAATGGCAGAGAGACAGCAAGAGATCTGGGACTGCAAACAGGAGAAAGATCATGAGTAGAGAGATAGATCTGGGAGTCATCAGCATAGAGATGGTACTGAAAACCATGAGAAGAAATAAGCACACCAAGAGATTGGGTATAGAGAGAAAAAAGAAGGGGACCCAAGACAGAGCCTTGGGGGACACCAACAGAGAGCGGGATAACAGAGGAGGAGGAACCACCAGAACATACACTAAAGGAGTGATGGGAAACATATGAGGAGAACCAGGAAAGAACAGAGTCCCTAAAGCCAAGCGAGGACAAAGTGTCAAGGAGAAGATCATGGTCAACAGTATCAAAAGCAGCAGAAAGGTCAAGGAGGATAAGGACAGAGTAAAGGCCTTTAGATTTAGCCAGGAACAAGTCACTGGAGACTTTGACAACAGGAGTTTCAGTAGAGTGCAAGGGACGGAAACCGGATTGTAAGGGATCGAGAAGAGCATGGGAAGAGAGGAAGTCAAGGCAATGGCGGTAAACTGCACATTTGAGCAGTTTAGAAATAAAAGGAAGGAGAGAAATGGGGCGATAATTAGAAGGACAAGAGGGATCAAGTGAGGGTTTCTTAAGGAGAGGCATGACCACAGCATGTTTAAAGTCAGCCGGGACAGTAGCAGTGGAGAGCGAGAGGTTGAGAATATGAGAAATGGAGGAGACAATGGTAGAGGAATAGAAGAGAAGAGATGGGAGGAGATAGGATCAGAGGAGCAAGTGGTGAGCTTGGAGGAGGAGAGAAGAAGAGCAGTCTCATCAATAGACATCATAGGAAAGGAAGATAGGGTAGGATGAGAAGGGGGGGGGGAGACTGAGAACAGGAAGGGGAAATCGAGGATTTAGAGGGAAATTGGAGAGTGATCTTATGGATTTTATCATGGAAGTAATCAGCCAGGGTTTGGGCAGAAAGGGAAGGAGGGATCAGAGGCAGAGGCACTTTGAGGAGAGAATTCAGAGCAATGAAGAGACGGCGAGGATCAGAGGCATGAGAATTAGTCAGGCGAACAAAGTAATCTTGTTTGGCAAGAGCTAAAGCAGATTTGAAAGAGCAGAGCATGAATTTGAAATGAAGGAAATCTTCAGGGGAGCGTGATTTGAGCCAGGCACGCTCAGCAGAGCAGGTACAGGAGCGAAGAAAGCAAATAGTGGGAGAGAGCCAGGGCTGAGGTAAGGAATGCCTTACAGGACGAGGGATGAGAGGAGCGAGAACATCCAGAGCTGAGAAGAGCACAGCATTATAGGACATCACTGCCAAATCAACAGACTTGGAGGACAAAACAGAAGAGAGAGAAGGAGAAATGGTAGAGGAGAGAACCAGGGGATCAATGGCAAGAAGGTTCCTAAAAAGAGTGGAGGAGACAGGACGAGGCAGGGGTGGGAGGGAGGTGAAGATTAAAGGAGAGAAGGTGATGATCAGATAAAGGAAGAACAGTTTTACTGAAGTTAGAGGGAGAGGAGCAAGAAAAGAAAACCAGATCCAGACAATGGCCACCAAGGTGAGTGGGGGCAAAGGAACAAAGTTGAAGGCCAAATGAGGAGATAAGAGAGAGAAGCTTTAGAGTAAGAGGATCAGAGGGGTTATCAACATGGATATTAAAATCACCAAGAATAAGAGTAGGGGAGGTAAGGATAAGAAAGAGGGAAAGCCAAGAGTCAAAGTCGGAGAGAAAAGAAGAAATAGCCTTGTCAGGAGGACGATATACAACAGCAACCCGGAGAGGAAGAGGGGTAAAGAGGCGAATAGAGTGGACCTCAAAAGAGAGGAAGGAATGAGACTGAGGCAGGGGAAGAGGTTGGAAATGACAGGAGGGGGAGAGAAGAAGGCCAACCCCACCACCACATCCTGTGGGACGAGGGGTATGGGAGAACTGGAGGCCACCAAAGCAGAGATCAGCAACAGAAGCGGTATCGTCAGGGAGGAGCCAGGTCTCAGTTAAGGCAAGAAGATGAAAAGCGTTGGAGAGGAAAAGATCATGTGTAAAAGAGAGTTTATTAGAGACAGAATGTGTGTTCCAAAGGGCACAAGAGAAAGGGAGACAGGAAAGGAAAAGAAGGGGGATATGAATAAGGTTGGACAAGTTGCATGAGGAACTCAGTACAGAATGAGACAAACGTCTAGGAGGGGAAGGAATAGGGGTAAAATCACCAGAAGAGAGAAGTGGAGGAGAGGGAGAAGGAGAAGCTAGAGGCATATGGATGAGATTAGCCAGGTTGCGCATCACAAAGGAAGGCAGAAGTCAAGGGAGCAGCAATAGGGAAGGAGGAAGACAAACCTAAAGTGGAGCCAATGTAAGGACAAGAAAGGAGAAGCAATGGGGGTAGGAGAAGAAAGTAGATTAATAAAAGGTAAGAGGAAGCAAAGGATACAATAAGTACAACAGGCAGTAAAATACTAAGCAACCAAGAGGCAAAGGGAGCAGACAGTCAATGATGCAGCAGAGGATCCCAGGAGAGGATGACAATAGCAGAGGGAACAGACATTGATGCAGCAGGAAGAGGCCAAGGTGCAGAAAGCCACAGATCCAGAGCAGAAAGCCCACCTTGCAGGTCCATGCCTAAGGGCCATACCCAAGGGCCCTCTGGCGAGGCCCTCAGGCGTGGGCCCGCCTGATGGCGACAGCTGTTTAACGGCACCAGAGGCTTCTCCCCCAGCCCCGATTGGAGCAGGGAAGCTTAGCTTGTGATCGGGCAAGGGAGCTGCTTAAATCAAAATAAATCAGCTGGGCAGATGATGTCAGGCAGTTCAGTCCTCCAGCATTGATTGCTCTGCACCTCCCCCCGCCGGCAGGAATATTGGCGACGGACCCAGTGTAGGTTAGCAGGAACACTGGTCATGATGTCAGTGCAGAGCTGGAAAACATAGCCCAGCACAATCCCATTGGAACTATTTTGTGTGTGACTTTGAGGGAGTAAAGGAGAGGTCCTGATGCTAAGGCTTAAGACTCAGAAGCAGAAAGGGAAAAAAATAAATCAAGTAAGGAGCAGAGTGCCCCCTTTAAGCAAAAGGGGGCTGTCTTTTACTTTCTATTTCAGAGAGCTTTGCTAGGCTTCCTGCTCTTGGTGGGAGAGCCTGTGTTGGAGATAGGGGATCAAGAAGTGAGAGATAGGCTAGGAAAGGTG
The DNA here is from genome assembly GCA_033557465.1 of Ichthyophis bannanicus. Classification (NCBI taxonomy): domain Eukaryota; kingdom Metazoa; phylum Chordata; class Amphibia; order Gymnophiona; family Ichthyophiidae; genus Ichthyophis; species Ichthyophis bannanicus. The sequence goes on from CM066032.1 coordinate 1,482,362,538, forward strand.
TGCTTCCAGGTTTTCAGTACTTAGGAGCACAGAAACCTGAAACTGTGGAAGGAGGAGGGAAGGGTAGTTTACTGTCTCTATTTGTCCCACAGTAAGAGGATACAGATAATTGTATTTCCTTGTAATAATTTTTCTCACCAATTGGCTATACAGAAAAGTCATAATCCATAATAAAGTATAATAGAAGAAAATAATGTCACCTATAGGAAATTGGAATGCTTTTATTTTCAAAGCTCATCTGATCAAAGTTCCCTTCCCCCAAGTGAGCTGAAAAGTTGTAGTAGGGAAGGTTTTTTGTGTAGCCAAAAATGCCCGAGTTTATGGGACCAGATAAGTGATTTATTACTACATTTTAAAGTTCAGTTCTTACATAAAAAAACACAAAAAAAATTCCTAAAAAGACAAAAATGTGGAGAGTCATACATATTAAAGAATGATTGATCAAATTGGTGGAACAATGATGAATTTTAAACTGATGCAGACATCATAGCATTGTGAAAACATTTGAGGTTTGTTCCATATAAAGATAGTACATAAGGAGTGATTAGGGTGTATTACTTATATATAAAGTTTGAGATTTACCTTGCATTTTTTTGAAGTTATGGGAACAACTACAAGCCAGAAGGCCATGAAAAACAGGGGACATATTGTGTCTATATCTTACATCAGAGTTAATATAGGCTGTCATAATCTGGATGAATTGTAGCCAATGTAAGAACTTCTTCAGTAATCCAGTCCTCAAGTTGTTTCAATACATTTAACACAGGAAAGATTAACACTTGACTGCTGTCCGTAACTTGTCTCTTTTGAAAAACATAGGCTGGCCTTTTTTTTATAAACTTCAGGAAGGCAAAGCAAGTTCTACAAATGGCACAAATATAATGGATCCTAGATAAATGTTGTTGTAAGATTATGCTTAAAAGCTTTTAGCCTGGAACTTCACACAAATCACCAACTAATTTGATCAGTTGAAGAAATGTCAATTTATTTGGCTGATCCTTTTCTATCCATACAATTTTCAGTTCTTTTTAAGTTAAGTTGTAACAAGTTGTGGTCCAGCCAATTATAATAGCTGTCAAGCAATATATCTGCCTTCATTGAGCAGAGCCTCACCATAATCCAGAGTTTATACTGTTGCAGATTATCTGCACAGAAACTGGCTCCAATGTCAAATTCTCCCATCAGCTGGCCAAACAGTAGCATATACAAGTTAAAAAAGAAATATTGAGAGGACAGAGCCTTGAGGAACTTCTGAAATCAATGAGGACACTTGGGAATGAAATCGATCCATGGACACGTAGACACTAATTTTATAACTGGGCCTGTAAGTTTTAGGTATCCAGAACATGCCTTTCTGAAGCCTATTTTATAAAGTAAAGCATGTGCTTACTTTTCTTTATAAAAAAGGGGCATAAATGGCCAAAAATGTATGCCAGATCTAGACGTGAGCAGGTACACCAGCTCTAAGGCTGACCTAAATGCCTACATTGAGATTTGTAAAGGATGCGTAAATCATAGTATTTTATGACTTTTGTGTATAATTTTGCACTTTGCCCCTGCTCCACCGCAATACACGCCCACGCTGCAAGTACACACCATTTGGCCCGATGCAGGACTGTATCAAGCTAGAAATGTGCCCTGGGTGACTCGCAACCCTGGTGGCTCCCATCCATCTGTGCGCAGCAACTCACTCTTGTCGGGCTTCCTGGAAGCCCAGTGATGACATCGGAGCCCCTTCCGTACTTGTGACCTCTTCACATACTTAGGAAATAGCAACTGCCTGAAGTACATGCATAAAGTCCCATCCACGCACATAAGACATGGACAAAACATGGTTTATTCATGTTGATGTGTGTAAATTACCTCCAAACAGTGTTTGATCTAGCAAAGAGTGGTATAAGAAATCTATGCAAATAAAGAAATTAGAGAAGTACTTTCCCACCTAAATACAGGAATTTCAGCCGAGGAAATAGTATGGTCAATTATATTGAACAATAATATCTAAAATAATTAGCAAACTTGTTTGCTTTGTTTCTACTCAATTGTAAGTTGGCAGACATGCCAGTAGGGTTCTTTCAGAAGAGAGGCCCTGTCTAAGCCTACACTGGTAAAGGTTAGTGTAACTGTTTTCTCCCAAAACCAGCCAATTCATTAATGCTGTCTCAATTGCTTTGCCTAAGAATGGTAATGTTTGGATTACTGTGGTCCTCTAAATCCAAATTTGGCTTCTTAGGATGGCAGCATACAGCACTGGGCAAAAGGTCTTGGGGGAGTGAAATGTTCACTGCCTGAGATAAGAACTTGCTTAAACGTTCTCTGCCTATCTAATCAAGCAAGTGCCCAATAAGCTATTTTGTTAGTTCATTGGGAGTCATTTTACAAGAGACTTGAGAGAGTAGAACAGCATTTTATATATTCAGATGGCTCTTATAAAACGGCCTAATGTATATATGTAAAGAGAAGATGTTGAGAAGTCATAACACCTACTTTTACAAAAGAGGAAGGCGACCAAAATGATTTGGAGCCTGCGTCAGAAGCCTTATGAGGAGAGACTTTAAAACCTAAATATGTACACTTTGGAGGAGAGGAGGAATAGGGGAGATATGATTCAGACCTTTAAATACTTAAAGAGAAATAATGAACAAACAAACCTCTTCCAGAGATGGGGAAGCTGTAAAACTAGAGGGCATGACATGAAGCTGCAAGGGGTAAATTGAAAGGGAATGTCAGGAAATACTTTTTTACTGAAAGGGTGGTGGATGCTTGGAATGCCCTCCCGATGGAGGTGGTGGGGACAAACACAGTGACGGATTTCAAAGTGGCATGGGACAGACACAGTGGATCACTTTACAGTAACAAGATTAAATCAAAATAAACTGAACCATCTAATTTCTTAACAAATAGGGGTGTCCTACATGGAGCGATGGGGGGAGGAGCGGTGGGTTCACCCCTAAACAAACAAAGAAACAAAGATATGGGGAGGGGTGAAGACATGGGGAGGGGTGCACCTTCTCCTGGTGGGTGCACCACTAAGCAAAGACATGGGAAGGGGTGCACCTACTCCTGCCATATAGCTGGGCAGACTAGATGGACCATACTGGTCTGTATCTGCTATCATTTACTATGTTACTATGTATATATATGGAGATGATTGGGGGGAGAGAGAAGAGGTGGGTCTGGGATGGGACTTGCACTTAACTGAAGCAGGTATAAATATATGGGCATATGTATACTTTCCCCAGACTGATTTAAATAAAAGTGTATGATATCTTTATAGAATAGGTACAGCATATGTGCCTTGACAGCCTTGGTTATCCTTAATTACCCTTATCGTGACTAAAATCTCACCTTTTCAAGGCTGCTTTTGGATCCTGACTCCCTTTTCTCCTATTTGGTACCCTTGTATCTTTAATCATTTCCTTACAATGAAACCCATTAGTCCCCTCTTTGTCCTGTTTGTCTTTCTTGAATAGATTGTAAGCTCTGTGGAGAAGGGACTGTCTCTTCTATGTCTATATGTACAGCGCTGAATATACCTAGTAGCACTATATAAATGATTGTAGCAGTAGTAATCTTTCAGTACCTCCTATGGCTTGGTGAGCTTTAAAAACCGTTAGGCATGTTCACAGGTCAAACATTTTTGGTATATTTTTAGTTCATTTGGCTTTTTCAGGAGTTAAGTTTGTTTTACGCATTTGCTTTCATAATCCTTTACAACTCACGTTAGAGCTTTAAACAAGTGCAAATCAATTGTATGTATGCTAATTTGTAAGCTAACGTGTGATAAATTGATTTTCCATAGGTCACAAGTCAGGGCCTGGTGTGTGCCTCAGGGGAGGGGAAGGTCTGCATGCTCTGCTGAGATGGAGAGTCCGCTCCACTATCAGATGGAAGGTTTAGGGTGCATCCCCACTCTACCACCCCAGTAGACCTCCATCCGAAGTAAATCAGTCCATTAGACAAATGAAAACAAAAGAAACTCAGCTACTGTAAGTGCAGTCTCTGGAGTAACTGGCAAAGCCTCAAAGTGAGCTGGCCCAGGTTTTCCTCCCAGTGCAACACATCGGAATTAGCTGGCCATGTTATTCTGGATACCACACAGGGCTGTAAGGACCTCACCAGCTCAGCCCCTTCAAAAGAGCTTCTTCTTCTTCAGCTAGTAGTAGTTCATAATATCCACATCAGTTCATCACTAGCTCAGTCCTTTCCATAGAGTCAACCCTTACTCCTCAATAGGCTGAAGTAGGATTGGGGGGATGCCTTTCTCCCATACCACCCCTAGGCATTCCCTGGCCCAGCCCAAAGTCACCAGAAAGTAATTCAATGGACTCATATGCTTGAGGATCCAGCTTCCTGGTAGTTCATGTCTTCCCAAATACATCTCCAGTTTTGGGCTTGTTGCAGCTCCATAGGTTCTGACATCTCAGGAATTGCAAAATACTCACAATGGGGCTGACTCCAGGCCAGAGGAGCCCCTTGATACTGGGGAAACTGCCTTATATCCTCCTCGACCTGCCAGGGAGGAAGCCAGCCCCTCCCACTTCCCCAAGTCCCCGGGAAACCACCCAGTCCCCAGCCTCATCCCTCTGACCTAGATCTCTCCAAGGTGCAGGGTAATCCCTAAATCCCAGGTTGGATCCAGTCCAGCTCCTTCTCCTTCTCCTTTGGCTGACCCAAGGCTCTTCTCCTCCCTGCATGGGTGGCCTGACTCTGGCAAATTCTCAGGGTTGGGCCTTCTCCCCCCTCCCACCATCCAGACACAGAGACAGGCTATCTCTGCCACAAAACATTAACTTTTTAAGGTGAGTTTAGAGACCATATATGTGCCAATGAACGCACTTCCCTATAAACTGCTGTTCTCTACATTTGAGGGGTTTATCTCCTCTTTCATCAATTCCTCAAAACAGAGTGGGTCCGATTCTATTCACGACGTAGATCTCCTGACCCGGACATACAAAGGAGATTGCGATTCTGATCCTGCAAAGCACGTCCAACCCCGCGGGATCAGAATCATGAACAGCAATGTACATGCAGGCTAGGGCTGCATTTTGGTCCCAGCCTGCACGTACAGCACTAGCCCAGCTAACTCAGCCAGGGAGGTTATTCTTCCCTGGGAGTGGAATAACCTCCCTGGCCAATTCCCCGGTCGGAGAGTGTGCCCACCCACTCTCTGCCCCCGGGCCGCCTCTTCCCCGCCCCCAACTAACTTCCTCGCACAACCAGTGGGGAAGTTATTTGGGGGCCTGCAGCACCACGAATTGCGGGATGGACATCCTGTTGGGATGTCCATCCCCGCTATTCGTGGTTCAGAATAACCCTCACTATGTCTGCTTTTCCAGGATGCCTTAAACAGTCTTAATTATAATCTCCTCTGAACATTCTGGCTTCTTTTTGTTGGAAAAGATTGAGGTACTGAAACTGCTCAAACCTAGCAGGAACAGGAAAGCATCAGTTTTGATAACTGAAAACATTCTTGGCATGCTTATCAACCATTATAATGTCTACTGCTATATTTTGAAATGACAGCATTAGACATGAACTTATAATATGCTTTTTAGTTACATAGTGCATGTTTACAATGAGATATTGTGAGGGGCAATTTTCACCCTTCCAGCATTGTTGCAAAGCCCAAGGAAACATTTTTTACCAGCAGATTTGGAATTTAGCTTTAGGTTTAGGATTTTGATTTGGGAGACAAACCATCCAGCAGTATGGGGCAGTGTTGGCGGCAGAACATCATACTTCTGTGACAAGAGCAGCAACACTAGCATTACTTGTGCAGAAGAAAGACCTGGCCATCTACTTCTAGATCTTGCCATGAAAACCCAAATGAAAAGTCACAACCAAACAAATTGTGCTAGAGTTCTGGAAGATGAGATCCCTCCAAGTTGGAAGACACCCAATGGACTACTGGGAAAAAACTGAAGATTCTTCAGAGTAACGCCAGCATTTATGATGTGGTTGGATTAAAGACCTTGGGATGTCTGACTGTTGATATAGCTGTGCAAGAAATGAAAGTCAAAAGCTACAAAAATTCATATTGGGACATGGAACATACAAAGAATGAAGCAAGGGATGCTCAAGAATGAAATGAAACATGTACAACTTGATCTGTAGGGTACATCATGTGAAGAGAAAGATTATTAGAGAAAGACATCATGCCTGGCAAGGTTGAAGGTCAATGCAAAAGAGGAAGACCAGTAATATGATGGATTGATACCACAATAAAAGTTATGAATGCCACTTTATCAACATGTGCTCATTGTTAGCAATGCCCCTGATGTACTGAGTGATTTTGCAGTGAGTGATGAGAACAATTTCTTTAAAAGAATCTGAACAAAAGCACATTTAAAAATTGTAAAATAAAGATGCACACAGATTTTGCTGTTCTGACAAGCAAATGTTATGTGAGTAGATTGCCTTTTACTCCGTAAAAATGCTGTTATACATACATTGGATTAATGTTTCTCAACTATGTGCTGGAGGCACAGCTAGGATACCTAAAATTCATTAAACAGATTTACACACATGGATTCTCCAATATATGCAAATATTTTGTGCTTATTCATTACGGATATTGTGAGAACCAGGCTAGTTAGGTTTGTCTTCTAAACGGGATTGTGAACCACTAGAGTCCTATAGGTCAAATAACATTCTTCCAGTAAGTGAGACCTCCATGTGGTACGCAAGTCATATCTATGCCTATAAGTGGCTGGTTTGTTCCACATTGTACAGCAGTGAAAGAGAAAACAGAAGCAGCAGAAGAAAAGCTAATCCAGCAGTTTGAGTGACTGAACACCTAATGGTGCTTTAAAACAGATTTTTCCCCTAAATTAAACCTCATTTACAAAATCAGCATATTGACTTTACTGAACCTATCAGGTCAGGCAGATTATGTAATATCACTGCATCCACTTGGGATCTACAATATAGGTAGGATGTCAGGAATCAGCCCAGGTTGCAAATTTAGTTTGTCTTTCATTTAGTACTTGAAACCTTCCTTCCGCACATCTAAAGAAGCCTGAGCAGCAGTAAAGTGAATTTGACAGTTTATACTACTTAATGATATATAATGGCGTAGGTATGTTTTCCTCTGCCAAAGTTAACACATCATTTACTTAGCTTTGTAGTAGGATGAATGGTGCCTAGTTGAAAGTTTCTTGCCTTTCGAAGCTTTCCCAACTGATTTAATTTGCTCATTTTGCAATGAGGCTTGCTATCATGACAGAAAAGGTTATGTCCTTCAATGATACATTTCTACTTGCACCAAGGACTCCAAAGGATTTTTTGAGATAATTTCTCAAATATTCTGTTTCATAAATTAATTCACTATCGCTTTGACTTTAAGCATATTAATATATGTTGGACTCCTAATTTATTTGCAGCATTTAAAGCACATAATATAATTCATCAGTGACTAATGCCAGAAAAATGTAAGAAATATTGAGCAAATACTTCTTCTGGATTTGCAGCTAGATTTACTAATATGTGCTATTATGTTAATATGCACTAATGCCTTTGATCTGACTTATTTCACAGCCAGCAAACTGTCCATAGGAAAGCACACACACAGCAAACTAGACGACACAACCAAGAGAGTCGTGGATTAGGTCCATGATTTTTGCAACTTTTTGGGGAGGGGGTAATTTAATTTTATAAAGACACAAAGGTACCCTTTTACTAAAATGCCAGCAAGGGTCTGAACATATCATGCATTCAAAGCAAACATTAAAGCACGGTAAATTCAGTTGTACACTGTCAGAGGCGTACCCAGCATGCTCCCAGCAGTTATTGCAAGGAAATGCACCCTAACCCATGGCAGTGCCATTCACAATTAATGCAGGTGCACCTACGGCCACCCATAGAGATGTTTCTCAGTGCACCCCTGCTAATTGCAATATTAACAGTGAGCACGCGATATATACCCCACACTAATTACAAAGTGCTCTCCATGCCTACTGTCCTCCCTTACTCTGCTCATTGCCTGCCCCTTTATTTTATTTATTTATTTTATTTATTTACATTTCTTATATACCGCGCTATTAAAAATTAGTGCGGTTCACAGTGAACAGAACAATGCTACAATGCAACAATGACACAATGCGCTTACAGAGAACAGGGTAATAGCTTAGGGGAGAACCTGGGATTTTACAGAGCTACAGGGTATTCATAGTTGAAACAAGTTTGATGGCATCGAAAAATCTGTACCAGGGGGTGGGCTGATTAACCATTCTCCCGTTCAGTTAGATTGTTGGAACAGTTAGGAAGGGGGGTCAGGGGGCACTTTCTATGTTTTCCAGGGCTAGATTCAGGATAGTGGATTTGGAACAGATGATATTTTAGCGCTTTTCTGAATAAGGTAAGATTCATGATGGCTCGGATTCCAGTGGGAAGGGCATTCCAGGCTATGGGTGCATAAATCGAAAAAGCCCTATTGGCGGTTGCCTTCGTGCATTTTACTTTTATCTTAGGGACTTCTAAAGTGTTCAGCATTGCAGATCTTCTGGCTCTGTTGTCAGGGATGTTATTGATCAGTCTACCGATTGGTGTGGGAGGCTGGTTTCTCAAGGCTTTGAAAGTCAGGATAAGTGCCTTGTAATGGATTCGGGCCTGTAGTGGTAGCCAGTGGAGTTTCTTCAGCACAGGCATTATGTGTTCTGATCTTGGTACAACTGCAAGTACTCTAGCAGCCGAGTTCATTGCAAGCCGGAGTGGATTTAGAGTTGCCTGTGGGAGCCCATGGAGAATGATATTGGCGAAGTCCAGGTGTGGGATAACTAGGGCCTGGAAAATGGTCCGATAATCAGTGAAGTCGAGTAGTGGCCAAAGATGGCGTAATGTTCATACCTTATGATATACTGCTCTTGTAACATTTTTCACATGTGTTACCATGTCATGGTGCTGATCTAGGGTGATGCCTAGAGAGCGAATTGTGGATTTTGTTTTGAGTTCGGCATTATTAACTTGGAGAGAGGGAAATGGGATGACCTTCTGGTTTCATGCGATGGGCAATTAATGCATATTTTAGTAGATGGTAGCTGTCATACCCACGTGGTAATTGTTACTGTGTCCCCCGTGCTTGTGATTAAACACACTAAGGGTTATGTTTACTAAGGAGTGTTAAGGGAGCATTGGATAACAAGCATAAATGGCAGCATTGAGGGTGTTTGCGTGCAATAAAGGATGGTGTGGGGAGTAGGCGTACCAGCGTTAAGGGAACAAGACACCACTTATGGGGTGCTAAGAGGATACCTTACTGCCCAAAAAAGGACACCTTACTGCCCAAAAAAGGTGGACATCTTAATGCAGCATATCGGAGCCTGTATGAAAGGGCCAGCCCAACCAGTAGGCAAACTAGGTTGTCACCTATGGCAACTACTTCCAGAGGGCAGCCAAAGCAGGGTAATCCAAGCTAAACAATGGAGATTGACAGTGAGAGGGGGTGTAAAACTTGATGTTCGCCTAGGGCACCAACACTCTGAACCAACTATAGGGCTGTCCCTGGCTGCATGGAAGGAAAGGTAAGAGGAGATGGATCTCAATGACCCAAATGGTTCTTATGTGTCACACAGTATGTGAGAGGAAAATATTGCAGCTGTTGAAGGGACAGGTAGTCTATGAATGTGCCCTGAAGGCATGACAGTGCAGGAGTGCTGCTGTGGGCTGTATGCACGATAGATGTGAGTGATGTGTAGTTATGGTAAGAAGCTAACTGAGTTGTTCATGGCATAGCAGCTGATAGAGATAGACATGACTGAAGCTGATAGTCATATGTGGATGGATATGAGCAACGATTTATGTAACAATATGATAGGGGTGTATGTATGCTATGTGGCAATGTACATGAGCATTAAATAAAATCCTTCAAGATTGTGGGAACTGTTGTTTTCCCTGTCATAATGAAATATGTATATTGTGGTGCCGTGACGCCCTCCTAGGCGGCTGCCTAGTGGGGGCGGCCGGCCATCACACTTGATTCTATGCTTCAACGTAGTAGCTGAGGCCCTTCTAGTGTAGTTGTGGGCTTATTATTAAAGCAGTCCGAGTGGATGAGGCGGACACAGGAAAATTTGTTATAAATGTTTTTATTTTTCTTTGCAGCGTCAAATTGGCAACAGGCCTTGATAAAGGTTCCCAAAACAGCAAACAGAAAGAAGGATAATTTCTCCAACAAAAACTTTCCAAAAGATACACGCCACTGCTTTAGCAAAGCAGTTTCTTCACTCTTTGCTTTTTAACTTAAATTCTTCTTCACTTTAAGCAAAACAGTTTAAACTCTGTTACATGCACAGTCCAGCAATCTTCTCAGCTTCTCCCAGCTGCTACAAACCAGCGTGTGATTATGTGCTGCCTCTTAGCTTAGAAACTAACAGCATTTTAACACATCTCCAGCATTAGTAAAAATGGCTGTTTTAAAGCATGAGGTTTTCCACCTTTTTATCTGCCCTTCTCAATGGCTTTACTTAGCACCAGCACTTCTTATATTTTCACACAGCCTTCAATAAAACTTCTAAGCATTGCTTGTACAAAAACCACATTCCATAGATTCATCAGAGGACACTGGATTATCTTGATAAGACCCAATTTCCATCTCCTCCTCTGTGCTGTAAGGCTCAGGGCTTGGGACACGTTCTGGAACGTTTAGCTGCACTTTCTTTAAAAGTTTAAAAAGCTTTTCCCACTTGAGATTCCTTCTCCCCTTTGGAACTGGGTCAGAACCTCTTGCCCTTCTTCCCCTTACTGAATCAATTACAGGAAATGTTTGGTTTACCTGGCTTGCAGAAACCCTTCCTTTCCAAGGCTTTCTGAGTTGTTTGGTTATTGGCTCAGAGCTTGAGCTGCTGTCCTCAGAGTCAGAAATGTAGTTCTGGAACTCTCCCCAGCTCCTTTCTTTCCTCTGGCCCTGCCACTTGCCTTGGCAGTTATGGCTGGTCCCTTTAGAATCACCAGGTCTCTCAGCCCTGCAGTGCTGTCTCCTCTCCTGGCTTCTCTGGACTCCTTGAATTCCTTCAATTCTCTGCTTCCCTCTGCCTCTGTCCGTCTCCCCCTCACTTGCTGAGTGACGCAGTTTAAATGCTCTGTAGCCTGCTTCCTTCTCTGGCCCCACCCTCTCTCTCCCTGCAGCTGCTCTGGAGACTGGTGTGGCTTCAGGCTAGCTCTGCAAGTGTGTGTTTTAGTTTCACTTTCTCTTTGGGACCTATGCTTAGGTGAGCCCATCCCCCACTTATGGAAAAAAACCTCTTTTTTCTCTCTTTCACAGGGCTGTGCTGCACCCGCATCACTACAATATGCATGTGAGTGTAAACATCACACATAAACAATATGCCTTGTAATTGTCAAGAAGGAATCATTTATGATCATTATGATGTCATCCCACTCGCGTGGAGCCCCTACCTTTGGTCCATGAATTACAGTGACAAAAGGAAAGGATGAGTGTCATGTGAAGGTGATGCAGTACCTACGTGCCAATGAAGGATATATATTGATGAGTTTGTAACAGATGCACAGCCTGCTTTGTAAGCCAGCTGCACTATGTATGTTTGTCAATGGTGTATGGGGTGCATAGGAAACAATAGAAACATAAAAACATGATGGCAGAAAATCACCACATGGCCTATCTAGTCTGCCCATTCATAACAACTACAATAGCTGCCTTCTTTTTGTTACAGATTACAGATTATCGGGGCTTGTCCCATGCATGTTGGAATCCAGATACTGTACTTGTCTCTACCGACCCCAGTGTCTGTAGAGAAATATGTCTACATATTACCTCCAAGTCTATCCCTCTTCACCCACATCCAATGTGGCAGTCAGAAAATGCTTAACACCCAAATCCAGTCAAGAAAAGATCTAGGTGAGCAGGAGCATCCGCAGTACCGACATGTGTACGAACCTTAGGGTTACACAGGCATGAGAGATGAATGCCGCTAAATTGGTCTGTTGCATGACAGAAGTTAACCCAGCCTCTGCCCCTGATATAGCTGTGGTGTGATATAGCACTGCAAATGGCCTGACAGCAGCTGCAAATTTGGCACACCTCTATCAAATGTAGGAGCATGGCCTGTGTGGTGTTCTTTGGTCTGCCTGGGGTGGCGTTTGGAGGCAGAGAAGCTACATGTCTGAACCCCTGTAGTATGGCAACATAGTCAAATGCCATCAGTATGGGATGAGCCAACTCAAATGCTTGTATGAGATGTCTGTGAGGATCAGTCAAATGCATAGGAAATCATGAATGTGAACAATGACATGCATATCACCAGCCAAGGGTTGTAAGCAGCCACTCACTGGTCACTGCACAGAGCACATTCACAATCAGGGCCTGCATATTCTGTCAGTGATCCAAACTGAGACAACTGTATGCTACAACCTCTGATGAACCAACACAGGCTGTGCTCATGGAATGAAGACTGTAGCCCTGGCTCAACAGGGTGATTCCATATCTTTGACAAGTGTTATGCTGTAACACCCATGTGCCAGCTTCCTCTGCTACCACCATTGCAATGCAACTGCCTCATACAGTCAAGGTTGGGAGTTCAAGACTCAAGCATGGCTGACCTATCTATTAGTTAAACCACTCATCTGGGTAGGAATGTAGGGTAAGTCATGACTCCAAGAGAAATGTTTTTCAAGTTCCAACATTTCACCTATTGTAACTAGATCAATACTGTGCATGCAGTGCCTTCCCTAACAACACAAGAACACGTCGCTCCTCAACCAAAAACCTTCTAATCATTCCTACATCCAAACTACACTTTAAACAATCTACTAGCAACAGGGCCTTCTCTCTCTATGCCCCATCCCTATGGAATACCCTTCCTCATGACCTACGTAACTGTGTGAACCATGCAGAATTCCGAAAGAGATTAAAAACTCACCTCTTCCTCGAACACTTTTCCCTACCACCCTAGTTCCTCCCCCCTTCTCCTACCCTCTTCACTTGTCCCTCCAATTATCCTAGTGACCCGCAGTTACTTCTTATTTAAACAAATGATCCATACTACTGTAAATAATTTATTGTAAATAGTTTATTAGCTCATTAGTTCCCTAGTTCTTATTTTACCTATGTAGCCTGTTACCTTGTTTTATGTAAACAGTTGTACAATACTATCAGTTATGTTCCATGTAAACCGTCTTGAATTGTAGAAAGACGGTATATAAAAACTGTTAAATAAATAAATAAATAAATAAATTATCCTGTCTGAGGGAGCTGGAAGTTGTATTTGAAGGCTAGGGGTTGGGAGAGGCTGACCCAGAGGGGAAATGCACGTAGCATATCGAAGCGATTGGCATGAATGAAGCTGATGGTGATTGACAGCACTTTGGCTTGGGGGGGGGGGGGAGTCTGTGTGGATCACAGGCCATGGTGCTGTGTGCTGGAACTTGGAAGCCCTGGACCCCCACTAGGCATTCAGTTGTGCATCTCCATTGAATTATTGCCATTATGCCCCTTCTCCGAGCTGAGATGATGTATGGAGGTCTCTATTGAAGGCATACCGAGGGTGACAAATCTCATTAGAACATCCCTGATGCCAACATCATATGTGCATGTGTGCATGTGTTACACATATGTCTGGCCCACAGTAGCAAATGCTATCTAATACAGGTGTGATGTGTAATGACCAAGGAAGGGAAGAAGGGGAAAGGATTGTACAAATCTAGACGTGAACATATTACAGTGGATGTTGAAGGCCACTGATAGTGTGATAGGAATTTAATGTAATTCAGAGGTCACTGCCAAATTGCTGACCACAGTATATATAGAGTGTATGATGATTAGGGATCCTCAGATGTAAGACTGTTCTGTCAAATTGTCTGACAAGCATGGACCGTGCCCCTGTGCTTCTATATCCCCGCCATGGCTCTTTGTAGGTCATGTGAGCTCCATAACTTGCTGTCATTTGGTTCATTGTGTGCCACAAATCCTGGAAACCCTACGGGTCATGTTGCCCTGCAGCAGCTTCCCAATACATTTGCATTAGATGCTCTAATATGCAGACAGTTAGTGGGACATACATGCATACACTGCCTGACAAATTAAATAGGTCATAATGACAGGAGATGATAGTTACTAATTTGTATGTGTAGCATGCAAACACCAAATGCTCTGCAACTAAAAAGGGTCTGGCCACATTGGGCATGTTAGTCCAGCAGCTGTACTGTGATACATCATGGTGTCACAGACTCACTTGCATTAACTGACTCCACTGTTGTCCAGTCATGTCTGTGAAATGACCTGTCTGTCACACTGTGCATATAAAGCAAAGAAAGGATGTGTGAACATGTTTGCAGATCACCATCACAGGAGTGGTATATGGCAGTGCGTACTGCATATATATGAAAGAGGCAAAGCCTTGGCCTGCACATATCATGCACTATCACTGACATGTTGAATTCTGATGTCCTGGGCAAATAGCCTGCAGGGACATGCCAAATAGCAATGTGCTTCATGAGCTGCCATACAGTCATATAGCCTGCAGGGAATGATTGTGATATCAATGCTTGCAGACATAATGTGCTTTCCAAACAAACTATGAAGGCAAGACCCTAAACATATGTGTGTCCTGATGTTGGTAAGGAATCCTGCAGATGCAGAAGCCCCTGCCCTCTACTGATACCTCAAATGTGACAGAATAGTTTGTGGTCTCTTCAAATGCTTAGAGGTCTAATAGTTTGGTCTGTGGGCACCATGAGTGTTACTGAGAATTCAGCATGTGCCCCTGGTGTGAAGCAGCCTTTGGTAGAAACAAGAGGCAAATCGACATATATGATCTATGAATTATATGCATACAGTGATCAGAGCTGCATTGTTGTAGGGAGCCTGGACTTGTTTGCAGCAACAGTAATGTATATGTGATGCATCACATTGTTCCTCAGTTCCCATGTGCCATGGTGGGTGATCTATGGTGTACATCTGATCATGTGTCAAGCACATTGTGTGACTGCATGAGATGTATAGTTGGCTTGCAGCAGTGCAAGGGAACACATACAAATAGTTTGCGCAGTACGCAGTGGCTAGAATACTGGCTTTCATGTGCTTACTTACCTGCATCTGCTGGTCCCGGGAAACCATACTTATATCCATCACCTATATGAATAGATGTACCCCTGGGACCTCCAATGTTAGCAGCCCTTGACACTGTATGCGCATAAATGTCAGGATACTTGACTAAAGCATACATATGTAACAGTTGGTATAAAGGTCTCTGTTAACGGTTCTGAGAATGGCAGCACATGTACTAATATGTTGGAACCATGTGAAATCTGTCCTTTCTCAAATACCACCTCACTGCCCACTCTTCATCTGCAGTCAGTTACTGTATCACACATGTGCATAACTGTCATGTTAGTATCTCTTGTCTCCCCCAGTCACACCTTTGCAGTATATAATGAAATGGACATACTGCTGCTTGGATCATATCTCCTGCCACCTGCTCTGACAACACTGCTCAATGATCTCCACTGTCTGCTCATCAAATGTCATATCCATTGCAAGATTCTCACTGTGGTTTAGAGGTCCATTAACATGCACACCCCACAATATCTGCTGATTTTCATCTGTTACACAACCCCTGCAGTAGTCTCTGCTCCAGTCATATCAGTTATTTGCACTCATCCAGCTTCCTGTGAATGCCGTGAATCAAGGCCCCCTGTTGCCATCTTCTTCCTGGGTATCCCCTCTGGAACTCACTCCCCACAGTTCTCTATATGGAACCTTCCCTCCAGACCCTCAAGATCCATCCTTATTATCAATTTCTGTAGAACCGTCTGTGATTTACCCCTCCCCATTACCTGACCTCTCCCTGGTCTCTATGCTTTGCCCCATGGTCCCTTGTATGTCTGTAAGTTTCTGAAGTGAGAATATTCCATCCTACCTTATTAATATTGTCTCCTTCCTTTGCAAACATGGAAAGGAGGAGTGGTCTAGTGGTTCGGACAAGGTACTTCAGGCTGGAGGGCCGGGAGTTCAATTCCCACCTAGGGACAGCAATCTCAGGCCGGAGGGACTGGCATTTCTAGTCCTATAGGCACTCCTTGTGGTCTTGGGCAAGCCACTTAACCCTCCATTGCCCATGTTCCCTGTAAGTATTATCGTATGTGTCTCATATCTCCTCGTGTTAAATGTATCCCCCAATTGACCGCTTTGACCCGTGAAAAGCGGGATATAAATACAGCTAAATAAATAAATAAATGTCTCTATTGTGAATCTTGTAAACTGCACTGATGTCTGGAGGGTGTTGTTGTGAATGCTCTATAAAAGTCCCAAGAAAGATAACTCTATGAACCCCAATGGCCCCCTGGGTCTAACAGAGACAATGCATCTACATGTAGAGTGCATTTAGTCAATGTAATACAGGGGGCATTGAGGCAGGCGTGGGCTGTCCACTATGCAGGATTAGAGGTTGCCAAGGGCCTGCAGATCTCTGTGTGTGTGGCAGTACCTATGGCTCACTACCCATGGCCTGTCACATCAGACCCCCTTCAGACAGAGGTTTGGGGGGTCACATGTGGCAGGCCATGTGTGCTGAAGCACATGGTGTGAAGCAGAGCTGAGCAGTGCCCCCTCTCCTGACCCTCTTGATGGAATGATTAGCAGTGTGGGAGTGTGCAATTCATGCTGGTGTTTGGCGACCTGAACGGTATGGGGGTGGCAGCATAATTGCAAACCATGGTTTGGGTTGAAGAAACCACTAGCCTGTCCCTGCATGAAAGTTCCCCAGTCCTTGGGAGCCAGGCTATAAACACATGCATGTTTGAGAATGATGGTTCATCAGCTATGTGATGTACATAATATTGACAAATGTGTAAAGGGTTCCTGTGTACATGTATTTACTGTCCTTGGGTAGTCACTGCTTTCATTGAAGCCACCCCATGTCATGGCACATGTCGGATTTATGGAAGAGCTTCTTCTGCTTACGACAGATGAGGCTGACCAACAGGTACAGGTCCCCATCACTGAAGCGTGGCTTCCTGGATTGGGCTGCTATGCTGTCCTCATGCAGTATGCAGCTGCCCAACTGACATCAAACATTATGTGCATCGATAACATACATTGTGAACAAAACACATTAACTCACCACAAAACGCATTATGTCACAAAACACAATATGCAGCCGCAAAGCGTGTTGCAGTGATGTAGCACACAACTGATGGAAGTATTCCTTGGGTGAGAGTGAACAGTCAGTACAGAGTGTGTGACCATCAAAGTTTATGTAGCCTGAGAAGGCAGATGTCAACTCACAAATGCAATTTGAACATGTTCCAAATACATTAGTGCATGCAAGGCCTCACAGTACCTGTATAGCCTCCTTTCTGACACAGCTTATAGGTGTCACTGATGTCTATGTATAACAACTGTCTCTTCATGCCAGCCATAGGCATGAACTGGTATTGGAATGACACCACTGCATGCAGGCACATAGCTGTATGTGTTTAGCATTGAACTGCCTGCCAAAAGGAGAGGTGCTGGTCCACACCTGTAATGGCCCACATGCAAGAATGATTCATACCAGTCTGCTGCTGCTGCAGCTAGTAGCTGATTGAACTGTTATGAACATATGATAACTGTAACAAACATTGCATGAATGCCATGAACTACTATTAACATGAGGAACAATGATGGCTTTACACACATTTACAAGATCACCGTGTCCTGTCAGCCATCCTCCCTTTCTGGATCTGTCAACATACAGAAACACCTAAATCACCCACATAATATGTTTCTGCCAACACATCACACTGCCTGGTCAGTCATCTATGTGCTCCCTACAAAGGCAGCGAGCACATAGGCTCCGTGTCAATTTCCATATGTCGTCCGGGGTAGACAGGCAGCTACCAGCATACAGTAGTGTCAAAGTATGAACACACAGCCCATGGTGCATCCCACAACTGGCAGGGAAGTTAGATGCTGGCAGAGGGGCCATGAATAGCGGGGATGAACGTCCCAATCACTCTCCAAGCTTCAGAGAACTAAAGTGACTATAAGACATAAGTTGACTCGAGTTTCGCCCATATTTTAGCAGGGCTGCATCGGGACATGTTGAACAGCAGTAGAAAGGAAGCCCTCAGGAATGAAAACAGCCTAGACTTGAAGCAATTTAAATGGAAGCAAAACAAGTGGAAAATCAAGCCTCATCCAATTAGACTAAATTGCTGTGAATCAATCCAAGTCTCATTTAAGCCCATTGGCTGGACAGTGTTGAGAGTAAAAATTCCCTTTTGCTCAAGATGGGCAAGGTGTCTTACTATAGCTAATGTCTTTAATGCCATCAATCACTAGCCATTGCAAAAGGTGCCACTGATATTGAAATTCCAAGCAATGTTGGACTATTGGTGCTATCACTACATGATTGGATAAACGGGACTTATGTTCTGTAAGGCATACTTTTACTTTCTGGACTATATGACCCACATATACCTTAGGGCAGGGGTATATAATTAAATATATGACCCACATGGATTGGCAGGTAGTTATCAGCTTGCGCTGTTGTAGCTGTAGAGCACATTATGCAATGGCCACATGGTATATGCTGTCCTTGGTGTTGTCTATCAAGACTTTGATGTAAAAAATCAGTATATACTAGAATGTCTTTTTAATTTTGAACATGGGTAAAGGCTATACAAGATCCCTTTTGGAATACTGAATGTAGTGTTAGAATATGCCAATGGTTGAAAATGCTTTGAGCAAGTTGTTGTGCTTGATCGGTATACTGAACAACACATACATGTTTATCCATATCTTCGACATATTGTTTTTGCAACAAAAGTATTTGATTTACCTACTTTGCTCTTAAGTAGGCTTGACATATTACTTTTTAAGATATATTCACTGCAATAATCTCTCCATTAGCCCTTTATCCTGAGACTGAAATACATCATCTTTAGAACAAATGCGACATATACTCAAAAATTGCCCTATTGGAAAGGCTCATTTTAAGTTATAAGGATGATGAGAATCAAACTGTAAAATTGTATTGCGATCTACTGATTTCCTATATAAAGATGTATTCAAAGTACCATCTTTTAGTATAATTGACCATCCAAGAAAGATACACATGTGGTGAAAAGGGACATAGTAAATTGAAGACTAGAATCTTGCTTGTTCAACCACTTAGAGAACTCATGTAACATAGGCTCTATGCCACACAAGATACAAAAAAAGTCATCAATGAATTGTACCCAAAACCTTATGTGAGAAATCCATTCTGAAGAGTACAGAATTGCTTCTTCAAAATTAGAAACATAAATTGTCAATACTAGGTGCCACTGTAGCTCCATAGAGACTCCCTGTGTTTGGAGATAAAATTCATTCCCAAACTAGACATAATTCCTGGTAATTACCAATTCAGCTATTTTCAACAAAAACTCTGACATGACTCACTCTGTATTAGAGTGTTGTGACAATAGCTTTTGAGTAAGCGCTAAAGAGCACCCCAGAGGGATGTTTGTATAGATTGCTACAATGTCAAAAGTGACCATTATACTCGTATCTAACTCTACATCTAGATTAGATAACTTCCTGAGAAAATCTGAGATATACTGTACGATTTAGGGATATGTTTACTAAAGGGCATTAAGGTAATAGGCGTTATTGAGCATTAACAGCAGCAATAAGGGGTTTTACATGCAAAAAATGCTCTGGGTAGGTAGGAGGCATTCTGGCAGTAAGGGCGCAATGGATCATTTAACATGTGTTAATAGGACATCAAGCATTAAGGTATCAAGCATGCATCTTAATGTCCGAGAACGGCTGCCATCCTAATGCTGGATAAAGGAAGTAAAGTCACTATAAAGTTGATGGATGGAAAGACAGATTGGAGTTGATGGACCTGCCAGATCCATGGGCAACCTACGTGGCAGCCAGTAATTTGGATGAGCATTGGGATGCAGCTGTACTGATGCACTGGGGGGGGGGGGTGCCAATGTAAAATGGCAGTTGTCAGTGTGTGACAAAAGTTGGGGAAGACGAGACCCCCAGCAGAGTCAGACGTGGAAGGATGTGTGCAGCGAAAGGAGGATGAAGCAGGAGTGTTGACATGCATATCAGGCACAGGAGAGGCATGCTTGAAGAGCCAGAATGCGGAAAAGAGTATCTGTGCAGGCCATGGTGTAGCAGGTTGCATGAGAAGTCATCATTGCACACAGCCAACAGAGGTGGATGGATGGGCTGAAGGAAGGAAGGTGGCAGAGGAGAAGGTGATATGGGCTGGCAGTACTAATGTTCCGTAGGTGCCATCCCCAACATATTTGTACTGTGTGGGAAATTTTGTGTCAGTGCCATGTGGAAGGCCTGATACCAGACATGTGGGCCTCACACCTATCCCAGTCACACAACCACCGTACAATACCCCAGACAAATGTGCAAATAATAACAGGACAGGTGTCATCCAAACTGGGCAAATGGGGCATTTACGGACATGAGGTGATACCTGCACATGGGAAGGGTCTGTCCACATGTACTGCAGAGATGTGATGGAGCCAAAGCTGTACAGTCACAGTCATGATGTCATACATGACGCATGTCTCACATGTAGGTTATAGTTGTATGCATGTAACTGCCTTTTAGTATGCTGCTGTATCAGTGCAGTCATGTTGTGGTACATCTTACTGATGAATTGGTAATGTCTGATGATAAACAGGGACTGTACAGACCTGCAGTCAGCTGAGCTATTGGTGGGTTAAGTAACCTGCTCAAGGTCGCAATGAAGGTTATGGCAGACATAAAATGCAACAGTAACACATTCCAAAATGTCACGTAAGGAGTGCTAATGAGCTTCAAATCCTAGTATCTTGGTCCCCAAGCCATTGTCATGACCATTACGACATGCATCCATGCAGGTGCCTGACATTTGCAGGGTAAACATGTCTGACCCCCTGCAATGGGCTGCAGCAGAGCCAATAAAGTCATGTTCTCAGAAGGATATGATGGGGAATGGCATGTTAGCTGATCCAAAGTGTGCCAGAATGCAAAAAAAGTAGAAGAACATGTGTCCGCAAATCATAGAAGACCCTGGTCTGTTACAGGCAGGGAAATGGCCTGAGTAGCACACAGGCCCAAAACAAACAAGTGGGAATCTAACCCTTACCTCCTGTTTATGAATTCATCACACTAACCAGTAGCCTACACCTCCACACCTTTCTGCACAGCAGTATCTGGATTCAAAGAGACTGCAGGTCACTGCCTAAATATCTGCTGTGTGTGCCAGTATAGGTTAGCCCCTCCACAAAGCACTGCACATGTGGAACAGCAGTCTGTAGCTGATCACCAAATGGAGAATGCACTGATCCATCACATCAGCTCAGTAAGACGCACTGACAATATGCGCTATAAGCACATAACAGCTACAAACTGTGCTACTAAGCAGTTTCAGTGGTCACCCTGAGGATTAGGATGGGCACCCAGCACCTGGTCCCTAGAGCTTGGACTGCTAGAGATGGTCTCTGCTGCAGATCCACATTGCTGCCAGTGTACTATTTTAGTTACCTTGCTTTCTGCACCATGTCGTAAGTACCTGTAACACTTGGGCCCTCTGTCGTATAACTGTCGGGCAGGGACTCTTTTAGGACAGTGCATGTCAGTGCCCAGTGTTGCAGCAGCTGATGCTATGAACACCAAATGCGGTGGGGGCTTCTAGGCTTGTGTGGGGCAGCTGCTACCCATCCTGCCATGACCACAGCGAGGAGACCAGGAACAAATACTGTCTCAACCAACTGGGACTACAAATCTACTACAGTCAGACTGCACCTACTGCCCACCACAGGGCTGTTTCAGTCATGCACATACCAACTGTGGCTGGTCTGCAATCAGCACACAATGCATGTGCACTAAGGGACCATGTACACCCCCTGCTTGGGACAAATAACATGGACACCCAGCATTTAGCATACTGATTTGAATTGAAGAACCATTATGCAGCCCTGGAAGTGAAGGAGGTGAAAGCATCCCTGGAAAGGGAAGAACCAGAGTTCAAGTACCCCAAAAGTTGCAGAATCATTGACCAGAAGGAAACGAAGGGTAGTGGTGGTTGGAGACTCTCTTCTGAGGGGTACTGAGGTGTCCATCTGCCGACCAGACTTGATGTCCAGAGAGGTATGCTGTCTGCCTGGTGCAAAAATCCAAGATGTTACGGAGAGTTTGCCGAGACTCATCAAGCCCACTGACTATTACCCAATGTTGCTAATCCATGTTGGAACAAATGATACTGCCAGGTATACCTCAGAACGTATCAAAAGTGACTTCATGGCTCTGGGACAGAGGGTGAAGCAGTTAGGTGCACAGGTGGTGTTCTCTTCAATCCTCCCTGTTGAGGGTAAAGGCAAAGGCAGAGAGGCTCGCATCCTGGAGATGAATGCATGGCTGCGTGGATGGTGTCATCGAGAGCGTTTTGGTTTCCTAGACCATGGGATGCTGTTCCAAGGGTTGCAGAGCAGAGATGGCATCCATCTGTCCAAGAAAGGTCAACGCATCTTCGGTAGTAGACTGGCTAATCTATTGAAGAGGGCTTTAAACTAGATTCGTTGGGGATGGGTGAAGAAAGCCCCCAGGTAGGTGATACATTAAATACCTTTACGGAAATGGGTAACAGGGGTAACATATGGAAAGCAGTGTGTATTAATGCCCGTAGCATGGGAAATAAGATCCCTGAAGTTGAAGCTTTGGTGGGAGTGGCTGACTTGGATTTAGTGGCAGTTACAGAAACATGGTTCACAGAAAACCATGACCGGGATGTAACTATACCTGGCTATACTTTATTCAGAAAGGACAGGGTAGGAAGAAGGGGAGGAGGAGTGGCACTATATGTAAAAACTACTATTAAAGCTTTGGAATTACAGAGCTTAAAAGGGAGAGAGGAGGCATTGTGGGTTAAACTAGAAAGAGGGAAAGAGAAATCTATTTGCATTGGTGTGATATACAGACCTCCCTCACAAGAGGAAGAGGTGGACAGAGAGTTAATTGAAGACATACGCAACATTGCTAGGAAAGGGGAAGTGCTACTGATAGGAGATTTCAATATGCCAGATGTTGATTGGCACATTCCTGCTGCAGTATCATCTAGAAGTAAGGAGATCCTGGATTCTCTACAGGGAGAACTATTCAGGCAATTGGTAACAGACCCCACACGTGAAGGGGCCATACTGGACTTGGTGCTTACCAATGGTGAAAGTGTTTCTGATGTTGTAGTGGGAGATAATTTTGCATCCAGTGATCACCAGATGGTGTGGTTCAGTATTAGGATTAGGGCTGTTAGAATCCATTCCAAGGTGAGGATCTTAGACTTTAGGAAGACTAACTTTGAGAAGATGGGCCAATACCTCAGGGAGTCGTTAGTGGGATGGGAACAGCTGGAGGATGTAGAAAAACAGTGGGCAAAACTGAAAGGGGGTATTTTAAGGGCAACCAACCTTTTTGTTAAAATGGTAAATAAAGGCAAAAGGAACAGGAGACCGCTATGGTTTTCGAAGGAAGTAGCTGAAAAAGTGAAGAAAAAGAGGGAGGCCTTCATGAAATACAAGAGATCACAGAGAGAGGAAGACAGGCATCTGTATTTGGAAAAACTTAGAGAAGCTAGCAAAGTAGTCAAGAAGGCAAAGATTCAAAAGGAGGAGGAAATAGCCAATGCAATAAAATGGGGGGATAAGACATTTTTCAGATATATTAGTGAGAAGAGGAAGGGCAAAAGTGGTATTGTCAGACTCAAGGGTGCAGGGGGGGAATATGTAGAAGCTGATAAGGATAAAGCGGAATTGCTTAACAAATATTTTTGTTCTGTGTTCACAGATGAAGAACCAGGAGCAGGACCTCAGGAAACACCCACAAATAAGAACAGAAGCGAGGGACATCTTGAACAATTTTCAGAAGACTGTGTTCGTGAGAAACTAGCTCAACTTAAAGAAGACAAAGCGATGGGACCGGATGGGATACACCCTAGAATACTGAGGGAACTTGGGGACGTTCTAGCAACTCCACTGACTGACCTTTTCAATGTCTTGTTGGAGTCGGGAGTGGTGCCAAAGGACTGGAGAGAGGCTCATGTGGTGCCTTTACACAAAAGCGGAAGTAAGGATGTGGTTGAAAACTACAGGCTGGTTAGTTTAACTTCGGTGGTGAGTAAATTATTGGAAACGCTGCTGCTGAAAGAGAAAATAGTGAAGTTTCTGGAGTCCAGCGGATTACAGGATCCGAGGCAGCATGGATTCACCAGAGGCAGGTCTTGTCAGACAAATCTGATTAATTTCTTTGACTGGGTGACCAGGGAGTTGGACCGAGGGAGAGCTCTAGATGTCGTGTATTTAGATTTCAGTAAAGCCTTTGACACTGTTCCTCACAGGCGACTTATAAACAAACTGAGCACCCTAGGGATGGACCCTAAAGTTACTGCTTGGGTTAGAAATTGGTTGGGGTGGGAGGCGACAAAGAGTACAAGTAAATGGAGCTCACTCTGAGGAGAAGTATGTTACCAGTAGTGTGCCCCAGGGATCTGTCCTTGGTCCGATTCTTTTTAACATCTTTGTTAGTGATATAGCGGAAGGGCTGTCGGGTAAGGTTTGCCTCTTTGCAGATGATACCAAAATCTGCAATAGAGTAGACACCCAGGAAGGTGTAGATAACATGAGGAGGGATCTAGCTAAGCTTGAAGAATGGTCTAGAATTTGGCAGCTGGGATTTAATGTTAAAAAATGTAAGGTCATGCATTTGGGCTGCAGCAATCCAAGGGAGCAATACAGTATAGGAGGTAAAATACCTTTGTCCACTAAAGAAGAGCGGGACCTAGGCGTGGTTTTGTCTGATGATCTTAAAGTAGCTATACAGGTAGAAAAGGCGACGGCAAAAGCTAGAAGGATGCTTGGGTGCATACGGAGAGGAATGGCTAGCAGAAAAAGGAGGTGATAATGCCTCTGTATAAGTCTTTGGTGCGACCTCATTTGGAGTATGGTGTGCATTTCTGGAGACTGCACCTTCAAAAGGATGTGAACAGGATGGAGTCGGTGCAGAGGGTTGCTACTAAAATGATTAATGGGCTTCATTATAAAGCATATGAGGACAGACTTAAGGATCTTAATATGTACACCTTAGAGGAAAGGCGGGATAGAGGTGATATGATTGAGATGTTTAAATACCTCCGTGGCATAAATGTTCAGGGAGAGAGCCTCTTTCAATTGAAAGCAAGTTCTGCTATGAGGGGACATGGGATGAGGGTGAAGGGAGATAGATTCAGGAGTGATATGCGGTATTATTTCTTTACAGAAAGAGTAGTGGATCCATGGAATAGTCTCCCAGTGGAGGTGGTAGAGATGAGGACAGTAACTGAATTCAAAAAAGCATGGGACCAACACAGAGGATCTCTAAAGGTAAAAAGTGAACTGTTGTAGTTGTTGTTATGGAAGGACAGACCAGATAGGCCATGTGGTCTTTTTCTGTCATCATGTTTCTATGTTTCTATGTTTCTATGATTGGGCTCCCAGGGCAGAAAGAGTACCCACATCATTGGAGCTGGACATTGTATATCACTATGTGGATACATAGCCATGCCATGGCCACAGCTCGGTCAGAGTGAGCGTGCCCTCGCAGCATTAACTGTTGTGGCCTCCCAGGCCATGTACGTGGCAGACGGGCACTACGAATTCTCAGTCATTGGCCTTTCCCCATTAATGTCCACTCTCCGCCGCCTGTTCCCTTAATTCTGTGGCAGCCTTTAACACTCATTCAAGCAGGGTTCTCACAATGTTAAGGGTGCAAGGGTGCCGATAACAGACGTTAATGGGACACTTGCTCCCTGAATGCACTTTTATAAACATACCCCTTAGCTTCTTTTACCCAAAATGTGATCCAAAAAATGGACAATAGATCCAATACTGATGCCTTGCTGGATACTACAGTGTTTTTTCAGGCACAACAATGAACTAAATGCACATTATACATGCTTTAAAAATAAATAACAAGTGCACATTCCTAAGCAGATCAACAAACAAGTTGTAGGTGCTAACATTTCACTCTGTTACTTTAGTACATTTGTCACTAGCTTTCATAAACTTGTTTCAGACATATTGCTTCTCGGTAGATTTCCTTTCTTGACCATGTTTTGTAACTACAAATATTATTATGGATTAATATACTGTGCAGTGACCTGAGAGTAGAACAAGACCCTTCAGATTTAACATTTTATTGAGCAGCTCAAGTGAGTGGCAGCAGTGACCACTAAATGTACTGTCAAAGCATTTTTCAAAAAAATGTAACTTAAATGCAGTAAAGTAATGCAGTTCTGAAATGAAATGAACTACTTGGAAAATTAATATCTCACGCTATTTCACCTTTATCCAAAAAATCTTTTAAGGGTCAAGTCACTCATTTGAAGGTCAGAAAGAAGGATACAGAGAAGAGTTATTCAGGAATGTTAGACAAATATTTGCAATGCTATTATGAGGTTGAAAGAGCTGAGCTTCAACGTTTGAATGGTGGCATAAAAGTCTGGCAATGTGTGCATATTGAAACAATTGAAGCTAGATAATGTATTTCAAGCTTTAGGCCCTATCAGGCTCATTACAGTATGCAGCCCTGGAAGTGGAGGAGGTGAAAACATCCCTGGAAAGGGAAGAACCAGAGCTCAAGCACTCCAAAGTTGCAGAATCAGTGACCACAAGGAAGCAAAAGGTAGTAGTGGTTGGTGACTCTCTTCTGAGGGGTACTGAGGCATCCATCTGCCAACCGGACTTGTTGTCTAAGGAGCTGTGCTGTCTGCCAGGTGCCAAAATCCGAGATGTTACAGAATGTTTGCCGAGACTCATCAACCCTACTGACTATTATCCAATGTTGCTCATCCTGTCGGCACAAATGATACTGTTAAGTATCCCTCCAAGTGTATCAAGAGTGACTTCATGGCTCTGGGGCTGAGGGTGAAGCAGATAGGTGCACAGGTGGTGTACTCTTCAAACCTCCCTGTTGAGGCAGAGAATCTTGCATCCTGGAGATGTATGCATGGCTGTACGGTTTCATCAAGAATGTTTTGGTTTCCTGGACCATGGGATGCTTTTCCAAGGATTGCAGAGCAGAGATGGCATCCACCTATTCAAGAAGGGTCAGAGTATCTTCCGCAGCAGACTGGCTAACCTACCGAAGAGGACTTTAAACTAGATTCATTGAAGATGGATGAAGAAAGCCCCCTGGTAAGTAAAAGCTCTCAGGTAAGAAAAACATTAAATTCTGTACCTCTGTATAAATGGGAAAAAGGGGCAACATCTGGAAAGCAGTGTGCACGAATGCCTACAGTATGGGAAATAATGTCCCAGATGCTGAGACTTTAATAGAAGAGAATGGCTTGGATTTAGTGGTGATTACGGAGACATGGTTCATGGACAATCATGACTGGGATGTATTTATACTGGGCTATACTTTATTCAGGAAGAACAGGGTAGAAAGAAGGGCAGGAGTGGCACTATATGTAAAAAATAATAGCAAAGCTATAGAATTTTAGGACTTCAAAGGTAGCGAAGAGGCACTGTAGGTTAAATTAGAAAGAGGAAAGAGAAATCCATTTGCATTGGTGTGATATACAGATCTCCTTCACAGGCGGAAAAAGTGGACAGAGATTTTGTAGAAGACATATGCAGTATTGCCATGAAAAGAGAAGTGCTACTGAAAGGTGATTTCAATGTGCTGGATATGTCATCTAGAAGTAAGGAGATCCTGGATTCTCTACAAGAAGAACTACTCTGGAAACTGGTAACAGAACCCACATATGAAAGAGCCATACTGGACCTGGTGCTTACCAAAAGGGAAAGTATTTCTGATGTTATAGTAGGAAATCATCTCACATCCAGTGATTGCCAGATGGTGTGGTTCCAAGACTAGGGATGATAAAGTCCATTCAAAAGTGGGGGTCTTAGACTTTAGGAAAACTAATTTTGCCAAGATGAGACTATACCTCAAGGAGTCATTAGTGGGATGGGAACAGCTAGGGGATGTAGAAAAACAATGGACAAAACTGAAAGGGGATATTTTAAGGGCAACAAACATTTTTGTTAGAAAAGTAAATAAATGTAAAAGGAAAAGGAGGCTGCTATGGTTCTCCAAAGGTAGCGGAAAAGGTAAAGAAAAAGAGGGTGGCCTTCGTAAAATACAAGAGATCACAGAAAGAGGAAGAAAAGCATCAATATTTGGAAAACCTTAGAGAATATAGAAAAGTAGTCAGGAAAGCAAAGATACAAAAAAAAAAATAGCCCAAAAATAAAATGGGGATACAAAACATTTTTTTCAGATATTTTAATGAAGGGGAAGAAGGGCAAAAGTTGTTTTGTCAGACTCAAGAGTGAAGGGGACGAATATGTAGAAGCTGAAGAGAAAATACATTTTTGTTCTACTACTTCTAATACTAAGCATTTGTATAGTGCTGCACAGATACATGTAAAAGATGGTCTTTGCTCATCTGAGCTTATAATCTAGTCCAGACAGACAACACAGTAATTGTAGACATGGAATACATCTAGGGGGAATGGTAAGGAAACACAAAGGAGACCAGGTGAATCAAGAACCAAAAGCGGCAGCAAAGAGGTGAGCTTTCAGTCTGGATTTGAAAAGGGCCAGAGAAGGCGCCTGATGTACAGACTCAGGTAGTTTGTTCAAAGTGTAAGGAGCAGCAAAGTGAAAGGAGCAAAGTCTGAAGTTACCAATAGAAGAGAAGGGCACAGATAGAAGCAATTTTCGAGAAAAGTGGAGTTCCCGAGGAAGGGTGTAGGGAGAGAAGAGAGGAAACATAGTTAGGAGCTGCAGAGTGAATGCACTTATAGGTCAGCAGGAGAAGTCTGAACTGGATGCAGAAATGGATAGGGAGCCAGGACGGAAGACTGTAGCCAAGTCTGATGTCTGGCCATGGCTACTCTGGGAAAACAGAGGTCAGAAGATAAAAGGATAGATGGGGGAGAGATCACAGGGGATTAAGTACACCTGTGAATACACAGGTCTGCGACTAAAAAGCTGTTTGATTATTTTCATCTAATTTCCATGTATTTTGGTGTGCTGAAAACAAATAAAATATTGAAAAAACTCCTAGACGGCATGATTTGCCACAACATGCAAAATTGTCTTAAAATTTATCAAATTTTTTCAAATTACTATTAATTAATTCAAGTTACTATTAATTAATTCACATAAGTGCATTTAAGATATAAAATGCCAAAAAAAACTTAAAGGGGTTGTCCGAGTTATGTAAAAAAAAATATAGCACTGTAAATCTGATGGTCAGCAATATATACATAAGCTAAGCAAGTTTTAAGTCCGTGCTTCTAATGGTAGAAGGGGTTAATCTTTCCTGAAGAATCCAGTGGGAGGGAGACACAGGGCAGATAGCAGCAGCTCCAGTCAGTGCAGGGGGGCGTGGCCAGCACTGTGACGTCTCGTGTACAGACACAGAGCTGTTCTCTCCTGCATGCCACACTTGTGCACGAATCATCATCAGGTTCTTGGTTCTAGGCTGTTCACACTTTTTCATTGCAATTCGTGTTAGCTCGTCATTCTTCAACCCTTATGTTATGGCTCCGCGAAAGTGTATTAATTCACCAGACAATTTCTGTTTCATCTGTGGTGAATATACAGTGTTGAAGCAACAGCAGAATATTGCAGACTTTGTGAAAAAAGTATACTTTCCATACTTTGGACTAAAAATTGGAGATCAAGATAAAGTCTGGGCACCTCATAAAGTGTGCAAACGGTGTGTTGAGGACCTCCGAAACTGGTTCAAGGGTAAGAAAAAAATCTTTCCGTTATGGGATTCCTATGGATGGCGAGAGCAAAAGAACCATAGTGACGACTGTTACTTTTGTTCATGCGATGTGAAAGGGTTTAATTCCAAATGGAAGCATTCCATTTCATAACCCAATCTTCACTCCGCAATTCGTCCCATCCCCCATTGGACAGATATACCAGTACCCAAGCCCCTGCTACCTTGGAAGAGATACCTAGCTCCGATGAAGGTGAAGTCATAACTGAACCAGATGACGAATCAAGTTCTGACTTTGAAGATTATACAAGCCCAAAATTGTTTTCTCAGGAGGGGATGAATGATTTGGTAAGAGACTTGAATCTTCCCAAAGATGCCGCTGAGTTAATCGGATCAAGGCTGAAAAGCAGGAATTTATTGTTGCCAGGAGTGTCATCTTCATGGTTCAGACATCATGAAAAGGAGTTCGTTCCTTACTTCGCCCAGGAAGACAAGTTGGTTTATTGCATCGATGTCAAAGGTCTGATGGGTCAATTTAAAATCCAATATGATTCAGAGCAATGGCGTCTTTTTATAGATTCTTCAAAAAGAAGTCTCAAAGCAATTTTACTCCACAACGGTTTTTACGCTTACATACCTGTAGGTCATTCCGTACACTTGAAGGAAACCTACGAGAACTTGGAATTGGTTCTTCATAAACTTAAATATGAAGACCATGGTTGGCAAGTCTGTGGGGACTTGAAGGTCTTGTGCATGCTGCTCGGGCAACAAGCTGGGTATACCAAATATCCTTGTTTTCTGTGTCTATGGGACAGTCGAGACCGACAAAATCACTGGACCAAGAAGAGCTGGCAGCCGAGGGTGCTAACAGTCGGTGAAAAAAATGTCCTCCAAGAAACTTTGGTACCTTCTCATAAAGTTCTTCTACCATCTGTCCACATAAAATTGGGATTGATGAAGCAATTTGTAAAATCACTTCCAAGAGATGGAGAATGCTTCAAAACTTGGTCACCAAGTTTCCAGGCCTGTCGGAGGCAAAATTGAAGGAAGGTGTGTTCGTCGGACCAGACATTAGAAGGCTTATAGTTGATCAAGAGTTTGTCATTACCATGACGGATCCTCAAAAAGAAGGGTGGATTGCATTTAAAGAAGTTGTACAGAAATTTTTAGGCAATAACAAAGATCCTCACTACAAAAAGATTGTCGGACGAATGCTGAAAGCATTTCAAGCTTTAGGTTGCCTGATGAGTTTGAAAGTGTATTTCCTCCAGTCCCACCTTGACTACTTTCCTGAAAATTTGGGAGCTGTGAGTGAGGAACAAGGTGAACGATTCCACCAAGACATTAAAGAGATGGAAAGGAGATACCAGGGAAAATGGGGCATTACAATGATGGCAGACTACTGTTGGATGCTTCAGAGAGACATTCCAGATGCTACTCACAAGCGTAAATGCACCAAGAGGATCCTCACAAGGAAGAAGAATCGAGTTTAGTGTGTGTAGGTGAGCTCATTTCAGTTCAAAAAAGGATTTTCATGAAAATATTGTAATAAAATTTTAATTTTATAAGTCTATTTCCATTTATTTTGAGGTATTGCCTTATTTAACAAAGTTACCTAAATTGTCAGGAAACATGATGTCCTATGACAAAATGGAGGTCATTTTCAGATTCAGCGCACAAAAAAACATAAAGATTACGTGGAATAACCAAAACAGCTCTCGAAAACAAAATGTAGGTAATGGATTAAATGTTAGCTTGGCCGCAACAGACAAAGATTAAAGAATTGCAAAATGTTTTGAGGATATGTAGGAGACAGGGACGAATGGAGAAAACTGAACAAGCATACAGATAAATAAATAGCACACTAACAATGGTAAAATAAATATATTAATGGACACATAGATGAAGGGCCAGGAATAGGACCTCAGGAAACACCCAGAAATAGGAACAGAAGTGAAGGGGATCTTGAATAATTTTCAGAAGACTGTGTTCATGAGGAACTACCTAAACGAAAAGACAAAGCGATGGGGCCAAATGGGTATTGAAGGAACTTTGGGAAATTGGAGTCAGTGCAGAGGGAGGCTACCAAAATGGTCAGTGGCCTTCGTTATATGACATATGGGGTCAGACTTAAAGATCTCAATATGTATGCTTTAGAGGAGATATGACAGAGATGTATAAATATTTCCATTGCATAAAGTCACAGGAGGAGAGTGAGTGCATAGGATGAAGGTGAAAGGGGATAGACTCAGGAGTAATATGTGGAAATATTGATTTATGGAAAGCGTGGTAGATACATGAAATCATCACCAAGTTGAGGAAGTAAGATGAGGTGATTATCTGAATTCAAGAAAGCATGGGACATATACAGGAAATCTCTAAAGGAAAAAGAACTATGGTAGTTGATATGCAAGGGAAGACTGGACAGGCCATATAGTATTTTTCTGTAGTCATGTTTCTATGTTTCTATGCATGGGTCCCAGTATCAGGTCAATGCGATAAGAATTCACAGAACCCCTTCAAACAGGGACCATTTGGCTCAGGATCTCCTAGTTTAGATTGTTCTTTAACCCCCCTCCCCCAAAGTCTTTGAACCAGGGAAGCTCTTCATTGGGTACCTTGAGTCATGGTACCCCTGGATCAGACTCCTGACACAGGGACACCCTTGAACCAAAGAGCCCCCAGACCACCAACTGCCATCCATCATCTTGGAAAATGGTAGCAGTATGGCTGATGTTAATGTTTGGGGGTTCTCTGGTCTGAGGTCCTCCCTCTATCAGGGTTGCTGACTCTGGGTCCCTTGGATGAGGGTGTTCTTTCCTGTAATACCTGGGACAGGGGGCCCTGGTAAGGGATACCTGTGCCAAGGATATGTTGACGGGATGCTCAGGCCAGAATACCCTGAGCCAAGACACCCCCTGCTCCAGGCACCTAGTCTTTATCTTTTTCTTTATTTCAGTGCTTCATATGTCTTTTGGATGACAAGTAAAGTTTCAGCACTATCAGGGAAGTAAAAACCTGTGTCATCTTTTGTATAGATAGCTGCATCAGAAGTAATTCATAGGTAGTCTATTAGCAAATATTTCCATGATAACTGTAGTAAGACTTCTGCAGCATTTTACTTCCCATTTAGCACTGATTTGTGTGTGCTACACTCACTACTACTTCGGAAATAATCATAGTGCACAAGACATCAGCATTTTCTGGAAGTAAATCACTGATCTGAGCTTAGATATGTTAATTGCATTGGCCTCTCTGCCTTTTAAGAATGCAGGGTTGCTGTGATAAAAGTAGTTTACTTTAGACAAACGCAGGCAAATATCCTGTGCATTGTTAAGCCATGGCACTCAATGCAAACTAAGGACAAGAAGTAAAGATGGCTTACACATAAGTCAGTCACAAGCCTGCCTAATTTAAATACTTATTTGGCTATGCTGCATAGAATATATATAGGAAAGTCAGCTGTCAAACACATTTAAAGAATCATTTGTATTGTGCTCAACAAAAACTAGAAAAGCCTTGCTGAAATGAAATGCATCAACAGCAGCTAGCAAATAATGTCAGCATTTGTTGATGTAGAGAAACACGTGGTCACACTTCAACTTTTCTTCTTTTTTACTAATTTACAGCTGTTTTGTCCATGAACGTAAAGCATTGGCAGCAGCCTGGACATTCACAGTTTTCCTTTCTGATATAATTCAGTACTCAAACCCCACACTGCAGTCATAACTTAACATCTCATAGCATCCTATAGCAAGATAAAGGTCACTGGGAAGGTGGGAGGGTGGCTTCAAAGCCAAGATGGATGGCAGCATGATCTGAACTCTCCAGGAGAGACCATGCTTAAGCCGTACAGAAATGCCTCCTAATTGTATTGGAATCTTAACATGTCTGGAAACAAATATGGCTCTTACGCTGTGTCTACAAGCCTAAAGCTGCAAAAACCTAATCGGCCTCTCCCAACAAGATAGTGGTCAAGGATAAAGACTCATGCCTCGATTTAATGATGATGGAGTTGCAGTCTTTGAAAGAGTTGATGCAGACACAGAAGCAATGAACACTGTGAAGCTTGTGACGGAAACGCTCACTGAGCAAGTTTCAGAATTTCACTGTGTGTGTAAACTTGAAGAGTGGCTGTCCCGACTCTGCAGCTGTGTGCACATGATGCGGCCATTAAGAAGTTACAGTTGGACTTTGAAGACCTTGCAAATTGAAATAGATGAAGTAATATAAGAATCCTGGGTCTACCTGAGGGTACAGAGGGCCAGGACATGTTAAGATTCCTTGAAACTACCCTCCCTAAGCTGTTGAATATTCAATTTGCTAACCCCAAGGAGGTGGAACATGCTCGTCATCTTCCCTCTTACTTAGCTGCAAATATGATGACACCCCAACTAGTGGTGACTAAGCTTTTCTGGTATCCTCAAGTGTTAGAAATTCTGGCTACAGCTAAACTTCATTCTCTACTGCTTTATAATGGCCAGAAGATTCTTGTGGTTCCAGACATGGCCAAATCAATCATCCATAAACATAAGCAATTCCCAGCACTATGGCCTATTCTACAGGGTATTGGGGTTATGGTCTACTTTACCTTATGCGGATGCAAATAATACTGGATAATAAGAATTCAACCAATACTAAACCGGAGGATGTTTGGGTATTGATTGAACAGTTCAAAGCGCAGTGAACATTTTTTCCTCTACCCTTGTCATGACGTGTCTTGGAGTTTGAGCATTTTTGGAAGGCAGTTATTTTGCATCGGAGTATGTACAGAGCCGAGGATGGAATGAGCAACACAAACTTGTCTGGCTACCTGCAGTGCTGAATAGAAGTGTGGCCCTCACTATGGCGATTAACTCTCACAATTCACAGAATGTGATCTACACGTTATGGCATATTATGGAGTTATTTTCTTTGTTTCTGCTTCTTGGAGGTTTTGATGGCTGAAGAGTTGTGCTATACTCAATACTCTACATGATCAGACCTGAGCTTATTGATATCCCTGAAGGATGGGGAATATATTACATTTTTCTATTTGAATGGGTGTCTGTGGTGTACCTGAATGGCATTCTGTTGTTGGCTGCTTCGGGGTGCCTGTTGGTCAAAAAAGAGTGTGTGTGTGCTGCTTTGGGAAATTGGTAAGGAAGAAATAGTAAAGTATGAGGGAGAGTAGTGGACCGGGAGAGGAACTTTGGTGGGGTATAATTTGTGAGGGGGAACTGAGCGTGTTTGATGTTTGATTGGGGAAGGAAGCAGGCCCCTAGTTCTTCTGTTTGTAGGTAATTTAGGGATTTTAGGGCCTGATCCTTTTCTTTCTATAATTTCTTCTTGGAGGCATGGATAAATTGGAAGCACAGCTGGGTTCATGCTTTTTCTAGCTTGGATCTTTGGATGTCCCATCATTTAAATTGTTCATTTGTTCAGGGAGAATCATTGTCTTCAACCTTTACATTTTTCTGTTTTCATGGCATCCACAGCACTAAGCTTGGCTTTCTGGGGTTGGGAAGAAGGTGAAGGTTATGTGGAGGGGTGGGGTGAGCATGTAACTTGTTCTGTTTCATTCTGTTCATTGTAAACCTCCCATGATCTCTGGAAGGGGCAGTATAGAAGAACCAAATAAATAAATAAACTAAGATGGGGTGATGGGTTCATATGGCTAAGTTTAAAGTGGTTTCTTGCAATGTTAATGGTTTGAATCATTCTATTAAATGCAACAATCATTCTATTTAAAAAAATGCAAGCTCAAGTTGTAATGTTCTAAGAAATGCACTTATTATTTGATGGGTGTAAAAAACTTTCAGTCCCTTAGTTGGAGCAGGCTGTATTTTCTCTCACGCTCTCCAAAAATAAGAGGGGTGATAATGTTTGCTAAGTCATTACAATATCAGGTAGTTCATCAAGTTACTGATACTGAGGGCTATTGGGCTTTTGCGGTTGTAAATATTCAAGGTTTTAATATTTACTTTTGAATGTTTATGCTCTCACAACTGATTCAACAATTTAGACAGACTTCTTCCAGAGAAAGGCAACTCCAGATGTTTTTCCCTTGACTGTGTAGGAAGCTTATAAAGTCACCCTTTGGGGTGAAATTATTCATTTTATTGCATGGAAAAGGAAGTAACAGTCAAAAAAATTAGCTCATATTGAAGCAGAAATTCAAGGCTTAGAGCAGAGACATAAAGTGGCTCCTAGATGGCCAATTTTGCTTAGTCTACAGGCAAGAAAGTATGAGCTTAATAAATTATTGAGCCAACAAGCTGGAGTCATTTGTTTTGAGAGAAGAATCCTTTATTATTCAGAAAATAATAAAGCAGCGTTTGTTGGCAGAGTATCTTAAGGTTAGGTACGCTAGGCCTAGAATTCTGGGTCTCCTTAACTCTAAGGGACAAAAAATGCTAAAGAATGTGGGAATGGCCAATGAATTCTTTAACTATTATTAAAAATTATTCTGTTTGGAGGCCCGTGATTCTAACCATCCCATTCTTGTTTGTCACATGCACAAAGAGAATATTTAGATGTAAGACCTCTGGCCCTGACGGCTATATTACAGAATTCTTTAACACTTTTAAGACAGATTTGTTACTGCATCTCTTGGAGGATTTTCAATCCCAGATAGGTCCTCAAATTTTTGGAGGAGCCTTTATGGAGGTGCTGGTTAATTTACTGCCTAAACCAGTCCGTGATCTGGAATTCATGTCAAGTTACCATCTGATATTTTTACTCAATGTCAGTTACAAAATGCTGGCCAAAACATTAGTTTTAAGATTACAAAAAGTTTTGTCCATCCTAATAGCCCCAGATCAGGTTTGATTCATGAATGGTCATTATATTTTTGATAATGTTCGTATCTTTCATGATTTTATTGTCTTTATGAATACTCAAGATAATAGAGCAATAGCTTTATTTTTAGATGCTGAAAAAGCATTTGACTGCATTGAGTAGAGCTATCTTTTAAGGGTATTGTGTTGATTTTGGTTCTGGTGATGGTTTTATCAATATAGTAAACCTTCTTTTAGATCTTCTTCCTCAAAATGTTAGCACTTTATCTGCTTTCTTACCTTAGGAAAGGGGCACCCAACAAGGTTGTTAAGGTTGTTCCTTGTCCCCATTATTGTTTAATTTGACCTTAGAACCTCTCCTTATTGCTATCTGGAATAATAACAGGATCCCTGGTATCTGTTTACATGATGTTGAGCATAAATTAGCAGCCTATGCCAATGACATTCTTCTCTTTCTCACGGATCCAGAGGAGTCTGTGGTTGAATTATTGCATGTGGTACAAAGCTTTTCTTTGTTTTTAGGATATCGTATAAACTGGGATAAAGCTAAGACTATGCCAATGAATGACAATTGCACTCAGCAAGATTTCATTGATATTGACATCAATGGGCTCCTTTGGGTCTGAAATATTTAGGGGTTATTTTTCATAGGGTTATTGAACAATCAATGCTTATCAATACGTAAGGAATCCTTTCTTTAATTTTGGAACCACTAATCAATGGTCTTCTCACTTTTTAAAGTGGCGGGCTAGAAAGAAAGCTATAAAAAATGATGTTATTGCCACAGATAAATTATATTTTGAGTATGTTACTGGATTTATGTCCAAAGTCATTTTATATGTGGATAGAATGACAGTTACTGTAATTCCTCTGGAAGGGGATGGAAGCCACATATAGACCTTAAGATTCTGAAGGCTGCAAAGGAGAATGGGGGCTTTATTCCCACATTATGGTTTGCTTTGGGTGCTTGGTCCCACCGATATGGTTTTTGCTCCTAATTGGTTTCGTATGGAGTGAGAATGGATGGCCCCTATTCCTTTGGAGTTACTGTCAGAGATTAAAATACCAAAGCCTTTGTCAGCATTGACTTTTTTGATGCAATATTTTTTTAATAAATGGAGGGATAGTAAATATTCCCCTATTTGGTATAATCCTGCTATTAAAATTGATAATAAACCTATTACATGGTCTGCTTGGCAGGAGATGGAATTATGGAGAATGGAACAATTGTTAGGTCCAGAAGGTCCCATATCTTTTGCAGTTATGTAGGATTTGCACTATTCTGAAATATCTGTTTTTTTAAATGAGTTCAGTTATAATTGTTTGGCCCATCAGACTCACCCCTGGATTGAAGTAGTGGAGTACCCGGATATGGTTCACTTTTTTAGGTCTTTAGCTGAAGAAGGTCACATTGCTTCTGGGGTTTATAAATATTTTCTCTTGCCCATTTTGGGTAACAAGCAGTGTACATTAAAGATGTGGGATAGGAGGATGAGGAATTGTGTTGTTTTTTTTCTTTTGGTCACGGCTGCATCAAGTTACTTCTTCAGCCATCTTGAGGCAATCTATGTTTTTTTAGTGCCATTTGAACCCCATGGAAGTTATGGAAGACTGGATTGCTCGAGTCTAATATATGTTGGCGTTGTGAACGAGAGATTGGAAGTTTGCCACCTATGTTATTTGAATATGTGGCCTTGCAGGTCTATTGGAAACAGGTGTGGAACCGAATACAGGCCATGTTAATGATTCAGAGTAAGTTGACTTTAAAGATTGTAATCTTTCAATCTATGAGACTTTTTGAAGATTTAATTCACTACCAGAAGGACTTGCTAGATATTTGTTTGTCTCTAGTGCTTCAATTGATTTACTCCCATTGGAAAAATCTCTTCCCATGGCTGGTGGCATTCTTTATATTTCCAAAATGGAACTGTATTTGGTGGAAAGAGACTGCCAGAGAGTGTCTGGTTTAAGGACGTAGTGATCTACCAAATTTCAACTTTTGTAGGAACCCCCCAAAACCTATCTATATTTATTTTTGTTTTTTTGTTGGAGTTAGTCATCAAAGTGAGTGGAAAAATAACCACACACCACCGCGACGTCTCCCTTTTATTAAATGTGAATAAAACCTTTTGCACTTAGCTCTCAGTTGATGATCTTTCAAAGATGATATGCCAGAATAGCAAAAGTGACGTGCTATACGTTTCGGGTCATCTTCAAAGTTCAACCAACCCTGCTTCAGGCCATCTGTAACTGGCAAAACCTTGACTCAATATTTAAAATTATTAGTTCTTCCTAGGGGTTTACGGATTATCAAACCCCCTAAACAGTTCAGCGAGGACTCTGTTTTTGGCTAAATGGAATGCTATTCTAAATAAGTGCAGCTTTGATTTAGTTGCTTTATTGATTGAACGTTCCTTGCAAGAACAGGAAGCCTCAACGATTCAAGTTCGGGAGTTAAAAGGGAAAATTATAGAAAGCTTAAATGAAACCACGTTCCATGCTCAATGGGCTGAAGCCCAGAAACAATTAGAGTCTTTTCAGGATCATGTTCAGTTTAAAAATAAAAAAATTCAAGAGAGATAAACTAGATTATGACAACAATTGTGTATATAATTGGCCATCCATGAAAAAACAACACTTCCCCAAAAAAGTTTCTTTCGGCATAGAATCGGATGAATCTTCAGACACAGACATGGCTGAGCCTCTACAACAAAGCTCTGCTAGATCTAATTCTGCCACTACGGAACGATACAGAGGTGATTCCTTTAGGGGTCGTCGTTCTCGTAGACCTTATCAGCAGGATTTTTGGGCGGGACCCGACACCCACTCCCACACCAAGATTTGACAGTCATCAACTTATCTGGAAGACCTTTAACCTCATCTCAATTGCAGGTATTAGAATTGGGGCTCTCGTTTGTACCCACTTCAAGTTATGATGGTTTTGCCGCACGGTTGGCTTTACATAAATTCTTTCGCAAATTGCGCCTTATTCATCATTTTGCTGGTTCTACCATTACAGCTGACTCTTCCTTCATAAGAAATCCTTCTCGTTCCCCCTTCCTATTCGCAATGTTTCATAAGCTTCCTTATGATTGGTAGATCTTTGTCATCTGGTGTAAATGACGTCAGACGCCGAGAAGGCAATTGCTATAAGAACCCTTACTTTGGTTTATTCAACTGGTTTAAGGACGTGGCAACCCTTTGATGTTTTTTGAAGATGATGGGAGCATCCTAAGGGTGTGTTGCAGTTGCAATTTTTTCTTATCGTCTTTGTTTTCCCCCTCTTTTACTGATCATTTTTATTATTACCCTTTCTCTTCTCTTCTTTTTGCGTTTTTCACTTCCTTTTTCATTTTGAAAGCCAAGTACAGCTGGTATTATTATCAGTAATTTGAGGGGATTTTTTTCTTGTGGATGCCTTTAGCAGCAGTTTATTCCCCCTCCCCTTGTATTTTTGATGATTGGTGAGGAGGGGGGTGTTTTCCCTGGGTTATTGTGGTTTTTTACGTTTGCATCACAAATCGCTAGCTGTATTATTTGCAAATATATTTCTGGATATTTTTGTTTCTTGAAAAGTTTAAATAAAGTGAGCCTAAAAAAACAAAAAAACATCACTGGGTCATGGAGCCTCATGGACTCTCTGTTCCACCTCCCTTTTAAGATTCAACATAAAAGATGGCAACAATCAAGGAATGATAGAAGGAGCTCAAAATTTATAGATATTACTTAAGCCAGCACCCTAGAATATGGTATACATCATTCATCATCTGTATAGGGAAAGTAACTTTCATAACTGGAAACATTGACCATTTCCCACTTTGCCTCTGAAATAGGATTTTTGACATCAGTTCTTTAAATAATCATGTCATATACTAAACGATGGAACTCATCAGTTAACGCATGAGTGGGCGCCATCACTTATTCATTCTGCCTGAGTCATTATCACAAGGAAGCAGATATGTATCAGCTGATCCAAGGGAATACTAATAGATAAGGATGTTTTAAATGACTCAGGGAAACCATCTTTGTGATGCTATTGGTTACTAGTACAAGGCAGTCATCCCTCACTTGTCTGACGGAGAGGAGGGCTCACTCCATTTTTTCAAGGTAGTTCTTCCAAACCAGCATTGGGAAAGCAATGATTATCCCTGGTAAGTATCCCACAATCTCCAATAAGTGTCCATATTTTATCCTACACCCTTTTTGTTTGTATGGGCCCTTATTAACCTCCAAAGATTTAAGGGAACCCTCCATTCAACCCCACCATTTTTTCCAGATGCCCCTGTTCCTACTAGCACTCTTTACTGTACCTCCCTTCTTCCTGTCTCCATCAATCTTTCTCTCTCCCTACAGCTAGTCCCCACCAGTCTCAGTTATGGTTCATAATTGATTTAAACGTGATATGCTACTCTCTGTAGTATCACCAGAGTGGTTTACAATTAAAATCGAACAATAAAAGATACAAACTAAGAGAATAGAAGGAAACAAACAAATCACTGAAGTAAAATAAAAACCACAAGATCAATAACATACATAAATTATCAAGCAAAAACTACACACAAAAACACACACGCATAAAACAGAACAGATTCCAGCAAGCACCATGGTAAGGAAGCCCATCAAATCTCTCGAAGTGCCAAGTTAAAAAAGTAAGATTTTACTGTTTTCTTAAACTTCTTCAATGCAGACTCTGTTCTTATATATGATGACATAGAATTCCAAAGAGCAGGGGCCAAAAAGTAAAATGCTGATAGGCGAATTGACTCATAAATAGCTCTCCCCCTTCCCTGAACCAATTTCCTCCAGTCTCTCTCTATTCCCTTCAGCCAGTCCCCACCAGCTTCTATCTTTTCCTGCAGAGAATACATGAAAATGAATTGCTCTTATAGAGCAGCAAATTATTTGTTTTTCCAGATTAGGCAAATCTGCCAAATGTTTTTGATTATTGAAATAAAAGTTGCTATAATGTTGCATTT
This sequence comes from Ichthyophis bannanicus, assembly GCA_033557465.1. NCBI lineage: Eukaryota > Metazoa > Chordata > Amphibia > Gymnophiona > Ichthyophiidae > Ichthyophis > Ichthyophis bannanicus. Next base: position 1,482,404,001 of record CM066032.1, read on the forward strand.
CTGTTGTGTTTGTGAAAATTATTTTTCTTCGTTGTAAAGCAGCAATTGATTTTTATCCTGTAGACATGGAATAAAGAGAGCATACTGCGCTGATTGAGATAAAAGAAAACAACTTTTTTCTCATTACGGATGACATGAATTTCTATATTTTTGCCACTTGCTTTCTTCAAATGTCGAAAGAAGGGATTGGATGGCTTCACTTGTCATAATGTCCCCAAGGGTTGTTGATTTATTTTGCATCATTATTTACTGCTTGCCATGTGAAGAATTACATCTAGTAATATATAATTTACTATGTAGAAAGGCCGCAGGGCCACGTACCTGGCCGGCCGGCAGTAACCGGGCCGGCGGAGTGTGGCGTCCCCTTTGGGCCGCGGGGGCCGTAGGAATGCTGGGAGGACAGGACGGCATCTTTTAAATGGATTGGCTCCTGCAGCTGAGCGGCGGCGGTGGGAGCTAATCAGTGATGTTGTATAGCGAGGGAGGAGAGGGAGCAGGAGCCGGTGCGCCTTGCATTCGGGCGCGCAGGGCAGGAGGCACCAGACGTGTGGCGGTGGTGTGCTTTTAAATCCTGCCGCCTTGTCTGTGCCTGTGATCGTGGCTTCCTGCAGCTGCCGTTGTGTGGGCTGATCCAGCAGGTGGTGCAGTGATCGGTGGTGCCGCGGAGCTCTGAATTCTCGGGCAGTCTGTCCTGAGCAGGTGGGGGTGCGGTGGTGCAAAAAGCGTGAGTAGAGATGCCCGCTGGGTCTGGCAGGAGGGGGGTAGGAGTAATGTGGACTCCAGGCTATCCTCTACCAGGCCTTCCCGCGGGAAGGGGAGTGGTGCCCTGCGGGGTGGAGATAAGGGGAAGAAGGGGGGTGGAAGGGGGGCTCCTGCGGTCTCTTCTGACAGTGCGGTGCGGTCCGGGAGATCCCTTGGACGGAGAGGTGCAGGGGTGAGGGCACCTGCGGGGGGCAGGGGGCACGCAGGTGCTGCTGAGCCCTGGGGTGCTGGGCAAGTAGGATCTGGTGAAGGGTTACCCGGGCGAGTATGCAATAACTTAGAGGCTGCACAGCCTGCAGACATGGCAGGGGGAGTGGAGCAGGGGTTACAGTCTTGGTGGGGGTGGAGTAGGGATGTGGGGAGGTCCGTGAGGGGCTTACCAGTGCTTCCTGTGGGGCAGTTCAGCCAGGGCATGGGTTTTGGGGCAGTTGGGCCGGGGGGGGGGGGTTCTGTCTGGATGGGGGGGGCCTACGGCCTGGGATTACTGGAGAGGTGGGGGGCAGGCACATCCAGGGTGGATTGGTTGGGGGCCTGGCAGCCCTCCTGGTCAGGGGCTGCCCCCCCCCCTGTTCTTCCTTATCTTCCTTCGCAGGCTTCGGCGGCGTGGCATTTACCGGGAGGATTTGGTCCAGGGAGTTCAGGAGGTGTGGCGACCGGGTCAACAAGACCATCTACAGGGATGGCAGCGGGGGTTGAGTGTGCAGAGGAGCTTTGCAGCGACCCAGAGCTGGCGATACCCTCGGAACAGATAGCAGATGCACCTGAGGCCAGCGATGCGGCGGAGCAGACAGGTGAGTTAACTGTGGGGGGGTGGGGAGTGCGGAGCATGGGGTGGGACCGAATGTTGCTGTTGGGGGTAAGGCACGGAGGAAGCGTAAGCATTCTTGTCGGAGGTATCGCAGGGACGAGACTTTGTCTTCTTCTTCCAGCGGGTCGTCGACGGAGTCTTCGGGAGAGGATTCAGTGGGGCGGGCGGCGGTTGCTAAGACCCTTGGGGTGGGAGGGGGCGGGTCAGTTCCGACACTGGCATCCTTTTTGGAGCTGTGGGAAGGGGTTCCACGGGCGATGCACAGAAAAATACGGAAGAGGAAGTACATTGACATCTTCCGTTTGTTGGAGGGGCGGCGGCGATCAGGTGAGAGCCGTAAGAAGCGGAAGGAAGATGAAAAGGCGGTCAGGATCAAGCGAGTTGCCCGTAACGTGGTGAATTGGATGAGGGCTTTCTTACGCTTGGCCAGCGTGTGGGGTCATCAGTACCCAGAGCAGTATGGGATGTTGCTGGCGTATGCTGATTTGATTTTGGAAGTTGCGCAGACGCATGAAGTTTGGGCTTGGCTCAACTACGATGAAAAGTTCCGTGACAAGATGGAAGAAAATAAGCTGTTGTCCTGGGGGACGCAGGACATTAATTTGTGGTTGACCCAAATGGCTGCCAGGGTCAGAGGTGCTGGGGGGGCCTGGGGGGCAAGGGGATGTGAAAGGGGTGGGGGCAGGTTCGGCGGCTAGGGGGTGTTCCTTTCGGGAGGGGTCGGTCGGTTCACAAAGGGCAGGAAGTGAGGGTTCCGGAGACCTTGGCTGGCGCTTTAGCAAGTCGTCGTGCCCCTTTCCCGATTGTAAGTTTCATCACCCCTGTGCCATCTGTGGAGGGGGGCATTCTGCCCTCAAATGTACGAAGCGGGGCATTTCTGCCCCCCCCCCCTTCTGGCTCCCAAGTAGTGTGGATTTGGGGGAACGAGCTTCCATGCCAATTCGGCTGGAGGCTATGCGGCCTTGGCTCCAGCATTATCCACAGCGGGGGACGCGGGGGGTGCTGGAGGAGGGTTTTAGGGATAGGTTCCGTATTCCGGTGATAGGGGCGCTTGGGTCAGTGTGGGCAGACAAGGTGGCTTCAGTGCGACGATTACCCCAGGTGGTCAAGGCTAAGTTGCAAAGGGAGTGGGAATTGGGTCGGCTGGCTGGTCCATTTTCATGTCGGCCGTTTCCGGATATGATAGTGTCCCCCTTGGGTATTGTTCCAAAAAAGGAGCCGGGGAAGTTCAGGCTGATTCATAACCTGTCATTCCCCGCGGGGTTGTCGGTTAACAACAGGATTCCGAAACAGTGGTGCTCGGTGCGTTATGCTTCCTTTGACGCTGCAGTAGACATGTTGCGGCGCTGCGGAGTGGGGAGCCTGATGGCAAAAGTGGACATTGAATCGGCATGTCGGCTGCTGCCGGTGCACCCTTTGGCTTTCCCGTTGTTGGGATTTTGTTTTGAGGGGGGCTGGTATTTTGACAAATGTATGCTGATGGGCTGCTCGATCTCATGTGTGTACTTCGTGATGTTCAGCACCTTTTTGCATTGGGTATTGATTAAAAAGGTGGGTTGTGCAAATGTCGTGCATTATTTAGATGATTTTTTGTTTGTGGGGGAGGCTCAGACGTTACAATGTCAGACGTTGTTGGACGGCTTTGTAACTTTAGCAGGGGAGTGGGGGGTGCCACTGGCGGGGGACAAAATGGAGGGTCCAGCTACGCGCATCACCTTTTTGGGTATACAGTTGGATACAGTGGCCATGGTTGCTGGTAGTGAAGATAGTGTGTTTGTGGTTGCTGGTGGCTGGTGCGCTGGGATCGCGTAAAATCACATTGAAAGAGCTACAGACCTTAATCGGTTCTCTGAATTTTGTTTGCAGGGTGATCCCAATGAGCAGGGTGTTCCTGGCGGCAGCTACGGTGGGCGTGGCAAAGCCTTATCATCGGATCAGGCTGATGCGGAGTGTCCGGGCTGATTTAGGGGTGTGGGACATGTTCTTGCAGGAATTCAATGGCATGTCGGTATTGATGGATACGGCGATTTCTTCTGTGGATTTGCAGCTGTTCACAGATGCCACCGGAAGCGGGGGCTTAGGTATTTATTTCTGGGGGGGCATGGTGTGCAGCGTCCTGGCCTCAGGCTTGGCGGGACGAAGGGCTGATGGCAAATGTCATGTTCCTGGAATTGTTTCCTTTCCTGGTGGTTTTGGAACTGTGGCCTGACCGGTTGCGTAATCGGTGAGTAGTGTGATGGTATGACAATGAGGCGGTGGTTAGTGTGATAAATAATTATACGCCGCGTTGTCTACAGGTGGCAGCTTTGATGAGGGCTGTGGTTTTGGCTTGCTTGCGATTGAATGTAGTGGTCAGAGCTCGTCATATTCCGGGTAGCACTAACCATATTGCAGATGCTCTTTCTCGTTTTAAGTGGGAGCAGTTCCGGACATTGGCGCCAGCAGCGGACACCGAGGGCATGCAGGTCCCGGAGTATTTATGGCAGCTTGGCAGGTGGAGAGGCTGAGGCTGCTGCAGCAGTCAGTGGCACCGGGGACATGGACGAAGTATCAGCACGGCAGCGACGACGTGGTCAGATTTCTGGTGACTCAGGGGTGGCGGGAAGGGCATGTGCCCGACCACTTAATGGCTGAGTACGTGGTCGCGCCAAAGGCCCAGGGGGTGTCTACCGCCACGGTGCGGGCGCGCTTGGCAGGGTTTTCCTTTTTTGCGCGGGCGGTGGGCTGGGGTTGCCAGGGTGGGGGGTTCCTGACATGGAGGTTGTTGCAAGGGTGGGAGCACTCCCAGCCAACTCTGCGGGATGGTCGGCAGCCCATTACGCACGTGCTGCTGGCACTCATTTCTGCGGTGTTGCCATCAGTTGCGTCCTCCTTTTATGAGGCTCGTCTGTTTCGGGCGGTGTTCTGCTTGGCATTTTTTGGGGCTTTCCAAGTCGGGGAGCTAGTGGCGGGTTCGCGCCAAGTAGCGCAGGGTTTGGGGAGGAAGCACTTGTATTTGGGGGCCGGGAGATGCGGATATTGCTGTCAAGGTCCAAAAAGGACCAGCGGGGACGTGGTCAGTGGGTGGTGCTCAGAGCGATTGGAAATCCCCTGACTTGTCCGGTGGCATCAGTGAGGGATTATTTGAGGGTGCACCCAGAGTCTGGGGGGCAGTTTTTCTTGCATGAAGACTTTAGTCCGCTGACGCGTTTTCAGTTTGCGGCGGTCCTGCGCTTGGCTTTGACAAGGTTAGGGGTAGATCCTGCTGGGTTTGCTCTGCATTCCTTTCGGAATGGTGCCGCTACCAGTGTCGCGGCAGAGGGGTTACCGCAAGGCGAGATTCAGTGGATTGGCCGATGGCATTCGCAGGCCTTTCAGGGTTATGTGTGTTTGTGATGGGGGCGGAAGGGGTTTTGGGGGGGGGCTGCTAACTGTTGTTTTGCGTTTCAGATGGGGAGCGGCATCCTGGGACCTGCTGGTTGATTGGCCACTCCTTTGTATACTGGGCGGAGCGACGAGCAATGGTACGGCCGATGGGGCCTAACCTCGGGATGGACCCGGAGGAGCTGGTGGTCTTATGGCTGGGAGAGAGGGGGCTGCATTGGATGCAGCTTCTGCTTTTGCTGCGACACCATGGGCATGCGAAGGAGTGGCCTCAGTTGATGCTGATACATCTCGGGGGCAATGATCTGGGCTCGTGGACTTGTAAGCAGCTGATTTGAGCGACAAAATGGGATATGAGCGAAGTGTTGCAAATGTTTCCTGATGTCCGGTTATGTTGGTCGGATATCATTCCATGGCCGGCCTGTGGGGACCAGCAGCGATGGTCTTGTGGGTTGACTAAGATTAATCGCCAGATTGGGCGTTGGGTGGTGGAGCATGGGGGTATTCAAATACAGCATCCCTGGGTGGAAGTTTCCTGTGCAGGTTTATACCGGCAGGATGGGGTGCATTTATCCCCGGTTGGGTTGGATTTGCTCCTTAATGACTGGCAGGAGGCCGTGGAAGTGGTGCTAGGCAGCAGGTGCACTGGTCGCAGCTTGGGGGGGGGGGGTGGAGATTCAGTGATTTGGGATCGCCTGAACCGGTAGCAGGATCCCGGAGGTTTACGGGGTCCGGAGCCGTAGCCATTAGTTGGGCGGGGGTGGGGTACCCCTGACCCGGATAACCCCGGTGAGGCTTTTGCTAGTAATATGGCGAAGCCGGAGGAAGGGGTGGTAGGTTGATAGCAGTAGCCTCACTGCTGTTGAGATAGAGGCGGGAATGTATTGTTTAGAATTATTGTTGAAGTTTGTTAAAGTTAATAAAGCTGCAACCGGTGCTATGCCAATATTGGAGTGTTGTGGCTTATTGTGGGTGGGGGGGGGTGGGGGGTGGGCGAGGGAGACGGGCACCATGTCCGCCGTGTCTCGGTTAGTAGAAAGGCCGCAGGACCACGTACCTGGCCGGCCGGCAGTAACTGGGCCGGCGCCGCGTGGTGTCCCCTTCGGGCCGCGGGGGCCGTAGGAATTCTGGGAGGACAGGACGGCATCTTTTAAATGGATTGGCTCCTGCAGCTGAGCGGCGGCGGCGGGAGCCAATCAGTGATGTTGTATAGCGAGGGAGGAGAGGGAGCAGGAGCCGGCGCGCCTTGCATTCGGGCGCGCAGGGCAGGTGGTGGTGAGATTGGGTTGTTGCAGCTGGGGGGGTGGGGTGGCGGGATCCCGGAGGTTTCCAGGGTCCGGAGCCGTAGCCATTAGTTGGGCGGGGGTGGGGTACCCCTGACCCAGATAACCCCTGGTGAAGCTTTTGCTAGTAATATGGCGAAGCCGGAGGAAGGGGTGGTAGGTTGATAGCAGTAACCTCGCTGCGGTGGCAACAGCGATGACCTCACTTTGCTACCCACATGGCTGGTGAGTCATTACTGTTGAGGTAGAGGCGGGAATGTATTGTTTGGAATTATTGTTGAAGTTTGTTAAAGTTAATGAAGCTGTAACCGGTGCTATGCCAATATTGGAGTGTTGTGACTTATTGTGGGTAGGGGGGGGTGGGGGGGGGCGAGGGAGACGGCACCCTGTCCGCCGTGCCTCGGTTAATTGCTGGCATCTATCAACTAATTTAACCTTCAATGAACTCTAAGAACTAGGGGTCAGAATAAAAAAAATAAAAATTATTGGTTGATTTTAGAAAAGCATCTGTAGGATAACATTGGTCCCATGCTTATTCGGCCATAATTTTCAGTATTCAGCAGAGTATCAAATGCATAAGAAAAGACTGCATGTGTACATAGATAAGAGATACATATCTGAGGTGAAGAACTAAAAGCTCTCCATATTGATCAGAACCTTTTATAAATAAATTTTGAACCTGTCACCCTTCTTTTTTAAGATATCATTCTAACAAAAGTTTTCTCAGCTATAAAGCACTTTTGAGAAACGGGGTATTGTTAGCAAATTAGTTTTCAGCCTGTAGGCCTACTGAGAGCCTCGGTTCATCAGGGACATTTAGCAATGAGAAAAATATTCTCAGTGCAAAGTAGATACTGAGAAGAAAAAGTGCATGAGAGTATATTGCTGCAAACCTCAAGGGCCAACTAGTACTCAGAAAGAGTTCCACAATTAGTTTTTTATGTTTTCACAAGGAATTTCTGTTCAAACTTTCAGGAAAGCTAAAGCAACCATTAAACAATTTGCAAGCTGTAATCAGCTTGAATTTTGCTGTTTAGGTTAATGGTGCATTTGAAAAATCCATAGGATGTTTAACCCAAAAATGTTAAACATGTTCAAGGAGCAATGCTGTATAGACATCATTGTCAGGATATGGAACTGATGTCTGGGGAGACAGGAAGAGGGGAAAGAGAGATGGAAAAGAAATCTAGGAAGGGAAGTTACCAAGTTAGCGGTAAAATAACATTTTATCACAGCTTAGATTACAGCAGGAGTCACTGTTTATTTTATTTATTTATTTACATTTCTTATATACCGCGCTATTTAAATCAGTGTGGTTTACAATGAACAGAAACATACTACAATGCGTAAGTCACATTGAGTTTACAGAGAACAGGGTTTGAACTTAGGAGAACCGGGGAAACTAATTACAGGTCATATTGAAATAACAACAGTGTATTTACAGTGTTTTTACACTAACCTGTAATAACTCAGTACCGCAGGTTAGTAACCACAGTGATAAATGAGTAACCAGTTAATGTTTCCTAGAAAAAAAAGTTCTGGTGCTCATATACTGTACAGCACAATTTCATTAATACATGAGGATTTCTGTACCCTCGTATTTCCTCCAAAAAAGCCCTGTGAGTAGCACAGCTTGAGATGAACCTCACAAACTATGTTATTATGTTAGTTCAAAGTACTGGAGCCTAGACAGACCTTAAAACCTTATCCCCTCCTTGGCAGTCAAAATCTATTGGTTAGTTTTCAGTGCCCTGCTCTCTGCTGCTCCCAGAGGTTGCTGCCCTAGGTGATTGCCTTGTTTACATAGTAGTTGGGCCAGACCTGCAGACGGCCCGACGCTCTGGGGAGCCTTTCTTAAAAAGGACTGGAAGGAATAAAACCTATGTGCAGTGCTACTTCTCACCTTTCTCCCCAAAAGCAAAGAGAGCCCCCAATCCCCCGAGGCAAATTATGAGCCCTCCCAAGAACCCCCATTCCCCTTCTACCTTCTCACCCCCCCCCCCCCCTAGATCCCCATAGGCATACCTGAAGGATTTACTGGTGGTCTACGGGAGTGAAGCAGGAGCAATCCCTTCTCAGTTCTGGCTAAGCTGGCACCAAGTTCAAACACCACAACCCCTTGTGGTAATCTTGTGGTACCATTAGGAGGGGAGTCAAGCTGCCATATAAGGACTTTTTGGCCTATGGAAGTGTTGAGGGGAGGTAGGAATTGGAAGTCCAGGTATGGGGGCTTGGGAGGGCTTGAAAATATGTCTTTAGGAGCCCTGCACTGTTGAGGCATTCCTAACAGGGGCTATACAGTTCAAACAAAGGTAAGAATTTGAGGGTTTAATTTTTTTAAATTGCTAGCTCTCTGACTGGGAGCTCTTAAAAGGGTTTTGGTATATTTTTAAAACAAAGTTACATTCTTTTTGGTGCTTTAGTAGAAATATTTCCTTTAGTGAGGTAGGTTTAAAACTCTGCTTTGGTAACTTTCTCAGCTCTTGGGAGCTGCTGACACCTAATCAGGAGTTAGTTCCCTCCCTACCCCCCCCCCCCCAACTCCCAAACATCCCTAGTGAGCAGTCTTGCTTTATAGGGCACCTCCCCATTTAACAAAACACAGGGACTTGGAATAGCACATTTTGAATGTAATTAAAGAGATTTAACTACTTTTTCTCTGAAAGGACAGTTGGGAAACCGGCTGGTACTTTGGTAGATCTCTCTCTTTTGCTTTAACAGATATCTAAGCTCCACGAACATAACAATGGCTGGGAAAAATAATATTGCTAAACTGTTGTCCAGACAGAGGTCCCAATACCAGTTGAAGGACCGGTTCCATGTGCAGGGTGCCTGCATGCTGAAGCTCTGAGGAAACAAGTGGAAGAACTCGGAGAGGAGGTGGCAAGGCTGAGGAGCATTCAAGATAGTGAGAAGTACATTGATGAGATGCTTCTTGCAGCAACCAAGCTCTCCAGCAGAAGAGAATATGGGTGCCTACAGAATGACAAAGGTTGGGCACAAGTCACCAGGGCATGCAGAATCACCAATCCAACTTCTACAGCCCTTGAATTCAAGAACCATTATGCAGCCCTGGAAGTGGAATAGGTGAAAGCATCCCTGGAAAGGGAAGAACAAGAGCTCAAGTACCCCAAAGCTGCAGAAACAATGACCACAAGGAAGCGAAAGGTAGTGGTGGTTGGTGACTCTCTTCTGAGGGGTACTGAGGCGTCCATCTGCCAAACAGATATGCTGTCTGCCTGGTGCCAAAATCCAAGATGTTACAGAGAGTTGGCTGAGACTCATCAAGCACCCAATGTTGCTAATCCATGTCGGAACAAATAATACTGCCAGGTATCCATCTGTGTGATGAAACAATCTTATGTGGTCTTAAAACCTATGAGTAATATTGCAATTGAGCCAATAAATATATATTACTCTAATAGCATATGCTAGAATTCCAGAGTCTACTTAATACTATCTCATACTTAAACACAATTAAATGTGTAAATGTGAAGAAATCATCACTGGCATTACTTAAAAGACTGTTGTTTTATAGAGCGGGTCTCAGACTATTAGGGAGCTCTCGCATTGACCTTTGCCATTAACTGCTCCTTTTTTGCATCAACGACCCATTTTTTGAAAAACTTTTATAAAACCCTGGTGTTATCAGTCCAAGTGATTAAACATAGATTTCCCAATCGTCAACAATAAAATGCATAAAGTCAGGCTTATCTTGATGTATTTTATCCCAACGCCAGATTCAGCGCTGCCGCGTTTCACGAACTGATTTCGTTTCTTCAGGGGCTTGTAAGCCACTTCTTTATGTTACTTGTCATTCTGGAAAAATAAAGTCAGCACGTTTTAAACAAAATAATTTCAAAAGTTTTTTACAACGATATACATATCATATGGCTACTTCTATTTAGAGAAAACAAATCTCACCGCATGTGTTAACCGTGGACCTTTTCTCTGCAGGATGTCAAAAACGCCGCGCATGCGGTTTGTAAAATGGGAGGGTACAATTAAATAGTAGAGGCAATCAGGATGTTTAATGATTGACGTCAACACGTCATTCAAATGCAAAAAGTCCAATCTATTTGAGTGTTAAGCCCTCCAGGGATGACAGTTTGCAGATCGAAAATCCACCGTTGTTCTCTATATATAAGGGTTTGATCTAAAGATCTACCACCTGTCGCCTTGCTGACTCTCTGAATGCAAAAGCAACGGAGGTCTCTGAAATTGTGATGGAATGTGAGGCAATGAGCAACCATGGGAGCTGTGATGTTTTTGCAGTTCAATCTACTTCGATGCTCCACCAATCGGGTCTTGAAAGAGCGTGAAGTCTTTCCGATATATAACAACTGACAGGGGCATCGAATGGCATACACCACCTGTGTGGTTTGACAATTAGTTGAATGTTTTAAATTATATCGTTTGCCTCCATATTCAAAAAAACGAATGGTTTGATTTACCTCACACAATGCACACTCACCACAGCAAGAATGCCCCACTAATTCATCTGAAACAAGTGTTGTCGGAGAATGCAAGACGGTGGGGCTGACCAGTTCCTTTAAATTTCTGTTTCGAGTCCACACACATCTAATGGATTTCTCCTGGAGTTCTGGAATGCTACGAATCACATTCATATGTTTCTTGAGTATTTTTTGAATGTCACTGCTATAAGGGGAATATTGGGTTACTAAGTTGATTGATGTGTCAGTCTCCTTAGGGGGCTTAGGCTGCAATAGATGTTCCCGATGATTATAGAGGGCTCTATTATATGCCTTATCTACAATACTCACAGGGTATCCTCGCTGTAAAAATTTGTGTTTTAAATCATCAGCTTGGTGCTTAAATTCTTGAATATCCGAACAGTTCCTCCGATATCGGAGGAACTGTGAAAGCGGAAGGCTATCCTTCAGGTTCCTTGGATGAAGACTGTCGTAATGTAATATAGCATTACGATCCGTGGGTTTACAAAAAATATTAGTAACCCATCCAATATCACCTCTTCTCACCTCCACGTCCAAAAACGGGATGTGAGTTTGACTGCAAGTACTGGTGAACTGGATGGAGTTTTCTCGGGTATTTAGCCATCCTACAAACTCATGCAATGTTTCTGCAGAGCCTGTCCAGATGACAAAGATGTCATCTATATAGCGGTACCAGAGCCGGATTTGGCTAGACCAATCAGATTGCTTTAGCCACTCCGCCTCAAAAGCTCCCATATAGATATTAGCTATCGAGGGGGCGCATGTAGCGCCCATGGCCACCCCTGTTTTTTGATGATATATTTTGTCTTCAAACTGGAAGTGGTTGTGAAACAACACCAATTTGGTGATTTGGTTCAAAAATGATAACACAGGTACACTACCAAAAAACTGCCTCCAGTTTTGCAACTGATTCCTATAGATTTTGGGGTGCTGAATCCAGAAAAAATAGCCAAAATGTTCCATCACGTCACGTTTTCTTGGAAAATTAGATTTCTTACCCATATAAGGAAGGTTCACATAATTTCTTTTTAGCCGACTGCAGTTTATTTTCTTGGCCCAAAATAGAGGTTGTAATGGTTAACTAACTAGAAACACTCCCTCATGATATTTTAGAGTGTTTTGTATTCATTTTATACATTAACAGGACAATTGGGAGGCGGGGGGCTAAATCCAGTACTCGCGCTGGCGCATGTTCTTTCCTGTTCGCCTCGCCTCGTTCGCTCGCTCAAACACGGTGGTTGCGACATGAACGTTCCTGTCAAATTTCAGTTTCTTGCAAGTTCATTATTACCTTTTGTTTGCTCAGTCGTAATCCAGCTTTATTCCAAAGTGGTTCACTACAGTTGTAGTTTGCAGTGCTGTGTATTTGTGATGGCTCACAGAGCCAGAGGTTGCGTCAACTCTCCGGACAGTTTTTGTTTTATTTGTGGGGAATATACCGTGAAAAAGCGGCAGAGGAACATTTCTGCATTTATTAAAAAAGTATATTTCGCCTATTTCGGTTTGAAGTTAGGCGATCAAGACAAACCGTGGGCTCCTCACAAAGTGTGCAAGACATGTGAGGAAGATCTACGCTTATGGATGAAAGGTAAAAAACAAGCATTTCGTTTCGGAATACCTATGATGTGGCGTGAACAAAGAGACCACAGCAGTGACTGCTATTTTTGCTCTTGCATTGTGAAGGGATACAACTTAAAAAATAAGAACGTAATAAGTTACCCCAACCTTCCCTCAGCAATTAGGCCTATGCCTCATAGAAACGAAGTACCTGTGCCTGAACCACTAAAATCTTTGGATCATATTTGTGTGGACGGTTCTGATCATGATGAGACTCATCAGATGGCTTTTCCCGATGAGTCCAGTACTTTCGAGTTTGAAACTGAACCAGATCCGAAACCTGAACTTTTCTCTCAAGCTGAATTGAATGATTTAGTCCGGGATTTAGGACTCCCAAAAGATGCTGACCAACTGCTAGGTTCTCGGCTTAAACAGAAAAATCTATTGTCACCAGGAACAACTTTTTATTGGTACCGCAACCGCGAGACACAATTTTTGAAGTATTTCAGCAAATAGGAAGATTTGGTATTTTGCAACGATATATACGGAGTGATGGAAAAGTTTAAACTCAAGTATGATCCTGCTGAATGGCGGCTGTTCATTGATTCGTCAAAAGACAGCATAAAAGGTGTTCTTCTTCATAATGGCAACACATTCGCTTCAGTTCCTGTTGCTCACTCTGTTATTCTACAAGAAAAATACGAGAATTTGGCCCTGATTCTTCCGAAGATTCGTTATGATGAGCATAAGTGGATGATTTGTGGAGACTTTAAAATTCTATCCATGCTATTAGGGCAGCAATCCGGTTTCACCAAATATCCCTGCTTCCTTTGCTTGTGGGATAGCCGGGCCCGCGCGACCTACACTGGGGGAAAAAAGACTGGCCAATTCGGGAGTATTTGAGACCCGGTGAGAAAAATGTTCTTCATGAGAGCTTGGTACCTCGTGATAAAATTCTATTACCACCTCTCCACATTAAGTTGGGTCTCATTAAGCAATTCATCAAGTCCCTTCCAAAAGATGGTGAGTGCTTTCGGTACCTTTGCTCAAAGTTCCCCCGACTTTCTGAAGCAAAGCTAAAGGAAGGAGTGTTTGTTGGCCCTGATATAAGGAAACTCATTTCAGATGGAGCATTCACTGAAACGATGTCTGAGAAGGAAAAAGAAGCCTGGGATTCCTTCAAGGATGTTGTTCTCAAATTCTTGGGGAACAGGCGGGATGAGAACTATAAGGATATTGTTGTCAGGATGCTCAATGCCTTCAAAGAACAAGGCTGTAACATGAGCCCGAAAGTCCATTTCTTGCACTCCCATGTGAACTACTTTCCCGAAAACCTGGGGGCGTACAGTGAAGAACAAGGTGAAAGGTTTCACCAGGACATCAAGGACGCAGAGAGAAGGTACCAAGGAAGATGGAACACCACTATGATGGCTGATTTCTGCTGGTTGCTGCTGCGGGAAACCCCAGATGAAAAATACGCCAAGCAGCGCACCAAAGAAGCATTCGGGGGAAGAAGAAACGGGCCCACCAGGAGATTGATTGACCCAAGAATGACTTTAAAATCTAAACTGTGTTGACAAATATCGTGTTTTTACTAAACTTTGAAATAAAAATTTGCTAGTTATTACCACAGTGTCGGATCTCATTTATTAGAATTTTATTTTCACACCATCGGGTGTTTGTCTTCATGTATTGCAATGGTGCGGTTTGCATTTTCTATTCTTACATACATACATACCTGTACAACATTTTTTGCACATTTCTTTGCTTTGCTTTGTGTCTAACCTCGCTCTTATATGCTCAATGTTTGTGCACATGTATGTGGCTGTTTTAAGTGCAGACAATTTTGCTACCATCACAGTGTGTTTTGTTGACATTACTCTATTCTTATGTGCTGCCTTGTTACAATTTTCTTTATTCTTATTTGAATAACTACTAAACAATTAGTATAAAGAATTCATCCAAGAAACTTTTATCTCGATCGCACTCAATCTGAAACGTTCACCTCAAACTGCTAACCCAATGTAGCAAAAAATCTGTACGTGATGGAGCAAATTGGTTACCAGATTTGGATTCAGCGCACCAAAAAACGTAAAAATCAATCGAAACATTAGAGGCAGTTTAAAAAAAATTTTTTTTAGTGTACCTGTGTAATTGTCCGGAAGTAAGATCCGATCGGGTGTTCAATAGTGCCATTACCTCCGCATGGGCTCGCTCTTGTGGTATATTCGTATATAAAGCATTCACATCCAATGTCGCTAACCACAGATCAGGTTCAGCCACTACATGAGCTTGGGTTTCCAGCAGCTGTAAAAAGTGCATCGTGTCTCTCACATAAGAGGGAATCCGTGGTATTAATGGCCTTAAAAAGGAATCCAAATAAACCGAAAGAGGTTCTAACAACGACCCTCTGGTAGACACTATAGGTCTACCTGGGGGATTATGGAGTCTTTTGTGAATCTTCGGGACCAAATAGAACCGTGCCAAGACTAGATTGAGGGGATTTAAATACCTCCATTCCTTGTTCGATATCCATTTGTTTTTCAATGCTTCCGATGTTATTAATTTGATCTGTTTGGACAACTCGTCAGTGGGATTAGTAAAATCTGAGCATATCAAAATGACTTCATGGCTCTGGGACAGAGTGTGAAGCAGTTAGGTGCACAGGTGGTGTTCTCTTCAATCCTCCCTGTTGAGGGTAAAGGCCAAGGCAGAGAAACTCGCATTCTGGAGATGAATGCATGGTTGCATGGATGGTGTCATCAAGAGTGTTTTGGTTTCCTGGATCATGGGATGCTGTTCCAAGGGTTGCAGAGCAGAGATGGTGTCCATCTGTCCAAGAAAGGTCGACACATCTTCAGTAGTAGACTGGCTAATCTACTGAAGAGGGCTTTAAACTAGATTCATAGGAGATGGGTGAAGAAAGTCCCCAAGTAAGTGATGCATTAAATACCTTTATGGAAATGGGTAAAAGGGGTAACATATGGAAAGCAGTGTATATAAATGCCCGTAGCATGGGAAATAAGATCCCTGATGTTGATGTTTTGGTGGGAGTGGCCGACTTGGATTTAGTGGCAGTTACAGAAACATGGTTCACAGAAAACCATGACTGGGATGCAACTATACCTGGCTATACTTTATTTGGAAAGGACAGGGTAGGAAGAAGGGGAGGAGGAGTGGTACTATATGTAACAAATTCTACGAAAGCTTTGGAATTACAGAGCTTAAAAGGGAGAGAGGAGGCATTGTGGGTTAAACTAGAAAAAGGGAAAAAGAAATCTATTTGGATTGGCGTGATATACAGACCTCACTCACAAGAGGAAGAGATGGACAGAGAGTTAATTGAAGACATTGCCAGGAAAGGGAAAGTGCTACTGATAGGGGATTTCAATATGCCAGATGTTGATTGGCACATTCCTGCTGCAGTATCATCTAGAAGTAAAGAGATTCTGGATTCTCTACAGAAAGAACTATTCAGGCAATTGGTAACAGACCCCACACGTGAAGGGGCCATACTGGACTTGGTGCTTAACAATTGTGAAAGTGTTTCTGATGTTATAGTGGGAGATCATTTTGTATCCAGTGATCACCAGATGATGTGGTTCAGTATTAGGACTAGGAACAGCTGGGGGATGTAGAAAAACAGTGGACAAAACTGAAAGGAGATATTTTAAAGGCACCCAACCTCTTTGTTAAAATGGTAAATAAAAGTAAAAGGAAAGGAGATCGCTATGGCTTTCGAAAGAAGTAGCTGAAAAGGTGAAGAAAAAGAGGGAGGCCTTCATGAAATACAAGAGATCACAAAGAGAGGAAGACAGGCATCTGTATTTGGAAAAACTTAGAGAAGCTAGCAAAGTAGTCAGGAAAGCAAAAATTCAAAAAGAGGAGGAAATAGCCAATGCAATAAAATGGGGGGAGGGGGATACCATGAGGAGGGACCTAGCTAAGCTTGAAGAATGGCCTAGAATTTGGCAGTTGGGATTTAACGTTAAAAAATGTAAGGTCATGCATTTGGGCTGTAGCAATCCAAGGGAGCAATATAGTATAGGGGTGAAGTACTTTTGTCCACTAAAGAAGAGCCGGACCTAGGCGTGATTGTGTCTGATGATCTTAAAGTAGCTAAACAGGTAGAAAAGGTGATGGCATAAGAACATAAGAACATAAGATATGCCATACTGGGTCAGACCAAGGTCCATCAAGCCCAGTATCCTGTTTCCAACAGTGGCCAATCTAGGTCATACGTACCTAGCAGTATCCACAAAAGACACAGGTTCCACAATGCTTGTATTGGGTCAAGCATTGATATCCTGGGTCCCTTTTTAATAATGGTTTATGGACCTTTCCTCAGGAACTTGTCCAAACCTTTTTTAAACCCAGCTACACTAACAGCTCTTACTACATCCTCCGGTAACAAATTTCAGAGTTTGATTACACGTTGAGTGAAAAAATATTTTCTCTTATTTGTCTTAAATAGTTTACCCTGTTGCTTCATTACATGTCCCCTAGTCTTTCTATATTCTGATAGCGTAAACAATCGATTTACGTTTACCCGTTCCACTCCATTCATTCATTTATAGACCTCTATCACATCTCCCCTCAGCTGTCTCTTTTCCAGGTTGAAGAGCCCTAATCTTTGTAGCCTCTCTTCAAAGGAATAGCCTTCCATCCCCTTTACCATTTTGGTGGCTCTTCTCTGTACCTTTTCTAATAACGCTATATCCTTTTTAAGATACGGCGACCAGAATTGCACACAATATTCAAGGTGTGGTCGTACCATAGAACGATATAGAGGCATTATCATATCCTTTGTTTTATTTTCCATTCCTTTCCTTATGATACCTAGCATTCTATTTGCTTTCTTGGCCGCCGCTGTACACTGGGCGGAGGGTTTTAACATGTTATCCACGATGACTCCTAAATCTTTTTCCTGGGTGGTGGTTCCCAATGTGGAACCTTGCATCGTGTAACCATAGTGTGGGTTGTTCTTTCCTAGATGCATAACTTTGCACTTGTCCACATTAAATTTCATCTGCCATTTGGATGCCCAGTCTTCCAATTTATCCAGATCCTCCTGCAGTTTTCTACAGTCCTCTTGGGTTTTAACAACTTTAAACAGTTTTGTGTCATCTGCAAATTTGATAACCTCACTAGTTATTCCCTTTTCCAGGTCATTTATGAATATGTCAAAAAGTAGCGGGCCCAGTACAGATCCCTGGGGTACTCCACTATTCACCTATATTCATTGGGAAAATTGGCCATTTAGCCCTACCCTCTGCTTTTTATCTTTTAACCAGTTCCCAATCCACAATAGTACATTGCCTCCTATCCCATGACTTTTTAGTTTTGCCAAAAGTCTCTGATGAGGGACCTTGTCAAAGGCTTTCTGAAAGTCCAGATACACTATATCAACCAACTTCTAGCAAAAGCTAGAAGGATGCTTGCATGCATATGGAGAGGAATGGCTAGCAGAAAAAAGGAGGTGATAATGCCTCTGTATAAGTCTTTGGTGCGATCTCATTTGGAGTATTGTGTGCAATTCTGGAGACTGCACCTTCAAAAAGATATAAACAGGATGGAGTCAGTACAGAGGGTGGCTACTAAAATGATTAGTGTTCTTCATTATAAAGCATATGAGGACAGACTTAAGGATCTTAATATGTACACCTTAGAGGAAAGGTGGGATAGAGGTGATATGATTGAGATGTTTATATACCTCCATGGCATAAATGTACAGGGGGAGAGCCTCTTTCAATTGAAAACAAGTTCTGCTACGAGGGACATGGGATGAGGGTGAAGGGGGATAGATTCAGGAGTGATATGCGGAAATATTTCTTTATGGAAAGAGTGGTGGATCCGTGGAATAGTCTCCCAGTGGAGGTGGTAGAGATGAGGACAATATCTGAATTCAAAAAAGCATGGGACAAACACAGAGGAACTCTAAAGGAAAAAAGGGGACTGTTGTAGCTGTTGATATGGAAGGACAGACTAGATAGGCCATGTGGTCTTTTTCTGTCATCTTATTTCTATGTTTCTATGTTTATGGAAGTTCGGAGATGGGGTATGGGGATCATCATTGGTTTGGGGGTAAGGAGACCCTCAGACCAGATTTTTCTCTTATGCCAACCCTTTAAGAGGGCACATTGAGTCAGTGCTACCATTAAGCAATCTAGGCAGTCATCTAGATCACCAGTCCTCCAGGGTACCCATTGCTGCCGCTGTCATTTCTCTCCAGCACCGACAGTGCTTATCTTTGAGATTTGGCATCACAGGGTTATTTGCTTCTGCCCCTCTCTGACTCTCTATGTTGACTTCCTGTTTGCATGGGAAGTCAATATCAGGTGGCATAAACAAACAGCTCCATAGAGCTGAAGCTTCATCAGGACCGTGGTGCTTACTTTCAATATTTGATACCATGGGGCTCTTTGCTTCTGCACCTCTTTGACGTTCGATGCTGATTTCCTGTTTGCACAAGAAGTCAGC
Organism: Ichthyophis bannanicus; assembly: GCA_033557465.1. NCBI lineage: Eukaryota > Metazoa > Chordata > Amphibia > Gymnophiona > Ichthyophiidae > Ichthyophis > Ichthyophis bannanicus. Next base: position 1,482,422,729 of record CM066032.1, read on the forward strand.
ATTGGGTGGCATAAACAAACAGCCCTGCAGTGCTGAAGCTTGAATGTAAGTGCCACGGGGCTGTTTGCGGCTATTGCCGCTGCTTTCAGTCCCGGAAAGGGGTGGGAGCAGTGTCAATGGGCACTGCGTGGGATATGGACAGGGGGGCACAATGGATGAGGTTCATCTAGGGCACCCCATCTCCTTGTGTCAGTCCTGGGGCACATGCTATCATCCTGATGATGCTGGGCAGGAAAATAATGCCAGCTTCAAATAACACAGCTTGCACAGTTCAGCATAGGTTATGCTTTTGATTTGCATATTAATGATATTTTTGCATGCATTTGTTTATTTTGTATCTCATTATGAAATCCCAAGCAAATATAATCCCAAGGGGCTAACAGGACTAGGCTTGCCCCACAATATATGGCTGAAGTGCTGTGGTTTTACTGCAAATATGATTAAAAAGGACCCAACGTTGTAGTGGCTAACCCACACGCTGTCATTGTCCGACAAAAAATTTATTTTATGTACCAGTGATTAGTGGGAGATACCGTTTGGTTTAGTCCAATACTGAATTCGGTCTGATTATGAAGTGACACGTGTTACAGCAAACTAATGTGTGTTATAGTAAATTTGGCTGAAAATCCTTCTAAACTTAACAGCATGTTTAAGTAAGTGTGGTAGAGAGTGCCAAGTTAACACATGGAATTCATACGTTACTATCACATCACAGCCCAGTGGCAGCAATAGACACCAGGGGAATGACCACGGTATGCTGCTAGATGCATCACTAGCGTGGTAGAAGCAAATACACAGCCCTAGCTCATGTGCACAGTGCATGAAGTCTCAATGGGCATTGGGAAATAGAAAGCTAAAATCACAAGCTTGTGGAATCTTTGGCATCATTGACTGTGGACAGTAAGAACTGTGCTCCTAGCACCAATACAAGAAGGTAGCAACTGGCCAGTCCAGCATAGAGTGCTGACTGGTAATAGACTGAACAGCCAGTACAACTCAGAACACAGGGACTAAGTACAAGAGAGCGGGGCATGCAAATCAGAAAAGCAGACCCATGTAGAGAGTATGTGCTACATCTCAAACCATAGATGGGATGGTGCAAATGTGGCATCTGAAGATAAGGGGACCATGTATTGGATCAGGCAGAATGTCCACAGTGTCCATTATGGGGGACAGGGATATATTGATTCCCCCCCACCCCCCCACACACACCTGGGGCACCAAGGGTGGCTGTCCACCTAGGCTGAAGGAAACACAGTACAAGGCCTTTGGTGGGAGATGAGCTCCACAACTTCCTCCACCCTCTCCTCCCGATCATGGCTTGAGAAGCACCTTAGCCATTGTGGAGTGTGTTCCACATGTTGGGGGGAAGGTGTGCTGCAATGGTCAGGAGGGTATGGAAACCAAGCACAATCAGCATATGTGCATAGGGATCATAGGGTAGAGCAGCACCACCATAGGCCACCGCATAGAACATCCACCCTTGTGATCTAGCAGTAACAAAAGGATGGGGAAGCACCCTGACCTCTCTTTTTGAGAGGGGCTCTGGGAGTACTACACAGAGGTTGTGAACCCCACATATTCCCTCAGCAATTATGGACACAACTGGATAAACACTGTACCTGGGCAAAGGGGCATGACAAGGACACCAAGCAGCAGGCTTCAACATTAAAAGCCCATACTCAGTGAGAGAAGTATTATGCTACTGTTCAGAGCTCATAGGTGTGTCTGCCAGTATAGGTTAGGCCCTCCAGTACCCATGAGGCACTGCACATGTGGAGCAGCAGTCTGCAGCTGATCACTAAATGGAGAATGCACTGATCAGCTTAGTACGACGTACTGATCAGCTCAGTATGATGCACTGACAGTGTGTACTCCAAGCACTTAACAGCTACAAACCATGCTACTGCACAGTTTGAGCGGTAACCCTGAGGGTGAGGATGGGCACCCAGCACCTGGTCCCAGAACTTGCTCTGCTGGAAATGGTCTCTGCTGGCCATGCTGTAGATCCACATCACTGCCAGTGTGTTATGCTAGTCACCTTGTTTCATGCACAATTGCAGCATGCTATAAGTGCCAGTCACATCTGGCTCCAACTCTGTCTCTGAGACCAGTACTGATTGCAACACAGAGTACAAGCCCTATCTCCTGACACCTCTGTAACGCATAAATCCAGCAGCCCTCTGCAGCCTATCCAATGCATCTGCAGACATGAAGAGAAGTGTATCCATGGATGTTTGCCCACTGTCCAAACAGGGTCACTCCTGACCTGCAAGCTCTGGCTTTGTGGCTGTCAGGCTGTTGTGGTCCACTGCCATGTCAGCTACCCCATGCCATTCCTCCAAACTAGTGTCCTTAGGCAGGCACCTTGTTATTCAATTCCCATCTCCTATTGCCCCTACTACTACTATTACTACTACTACTACTGAGTATTTGTATAGCGCTACAAGACATATGCAGCGCTGAAAAGATATGTAAGAGACAGTCAACACAAGGAAAATATAAGGCGATCAAGTGAGTCAAGATCCGAAAACAGCAGCAAAGAGGTGAGTTTTCAGCCTAGATTTGAAAAGGGTCAGAGAAAGCGCCTGACGTACAGACTCAGGTAGTTTGTTCCAGGTGTAAGGTGCAGCAAGGTGAAAGGAGCGAAGTCTGGAGCTACCAATAGAAGAGAAGGGCACAGATAGAAGCAATTTGCCAGAAGAGCAGAGTTCCTGGGGGGGGGGGGGGAGTGTAGGGAGAGATAAGAGAGGAAATGTAGTGAGGAGCTGCAGAGTGAATGCACTTATAGATCAGCAGAAGTTGTTTGAACTGGATGTGGAAATAAATAGGGAGCCAATGAAGTGACTTGAGAAGAGGGTTAATATGAGCATAATGAGGCTGGTGGAAGATTAGCCGCGTAGCAGAGTGTTGAACAGATTGAAGGGAAGAGAGATGATTCAGCAGGAGACCAGCAAGGAGTAAGTTACAATAGTCAAGACAGGAGGTGATTAAGGAGTGGATAAGTGTCTTAGTAGTGTGTTCAGAAAGGAATGGGTGGATTTTGTTGATGTTATATCTTCTTATGTGTTTGCCCTGCTTCTGCCCCTAAAGGAAAAAAGGGGACTACAGTACTTTATATGGAAGAACAGACTAGATAAGCTATATGGTTTTTTTCTGCCATCATGTTTCTATGGAAGGAAAAGGATGTTTTAGTGAGCATCACAAGAGCCCCTCAGGTGGTGGCTGATGGCCAACTAAGGAAACCCACTGTAAGATTGCTTTGCAGGCATGTATAGCACAAAATCATCCATTCTGTGCTGGATATGCTCAATCACCACAATGTGTTAAATGCTTAGGAAGAGGAAGAACCTTTGGTCATATGCTATGGAGGTACTCCAGAGTTTGAGAGAACTGGATAAAGATTCAAGTATATTTAGGGAGGGTATTAGAACAGATAATCCAGTTGGACCTTACAGAGATTTTTCAGGATGATCCTAGGAAGCTGAAAGTCAAGGGTAAGGGACCTAAATCATTTGCCCACAAGGCATATCTTTTGAGGAACATGAAAATTTTCATACTGGGTCAGACCAAAGGTTCAACATGTCCAGAATCCCCTTTATATCAGTGGTCAATCCAGGTCACAAGTACCTGGCATATACAAAGGGGATTCTTGTGACTTGGTGAGATCCAGGACCCCCCTCTGATCAGGGTTGGCATAACTCTCTCCATGTTCCAGTGTAAATGGAAAAACTGGGTGGCTAGAGTTCCTTGAGTAATTATGCACATTTCCTAGTGGTGCAAGAGCCATACATCCATTCACTTGGCCCCAGAGCTCAGAACGCGGCCTTAAATTATACCTTTTTTTAAGGTACAGTGGATGGTTAGATGCGTGAAGGGAAATCTGCTAGGGAAAAATGGAGAGATGGGGCAGTTGATTGTTTATATGGACTGGGAGGCTGGTGTGCCAAAGGAACAAATGGACAGCAGCCTTGTATGCTGTTTATTGTACTTTAATAAAACAAGATTTGACTGGTGGGAGTAATAGAATGGGTTGGGGTGGGATGGAGAAAGGTAGGGAGCAAAGAAAAGTGCATAGAAACATAGAAACATGATGACAGAAAAAGACCACAAGGCCCATCTAGTCTGTCCTTCCATGTTGTGGATGTTCATGGCTCTATATTTGAGGCTGGTGCATAGCAATATCAACTGATGTTTATTGTTTGTTAATAGAGATTAATATAGCAGGGTTAAAATGAGGTCTGGACAAATTCCTAGAGGAAAGATCCAAAAAATTATTAGTTGAGTAGGCCGTGGAAAGTCATCAGTTATTCCTGGAAATGAGCTATGAGCAATTTGGCCTACCTTTTAGGATCTGCCTGGCACTTGTGACTACTGTTGAAGACAGGATACAATGCTTTATGGCCTCTGGTCTGCTTCAACATGACTCTTCTTAAGTTCTTATGCTGGGCAAAAGTAAGATTTAGGGGTATGTTTACTAAACCGTCTTAACGTAGCAGTGCCGACATTATCGTGCGATATGTAACATTATCGCACAATAATGTAACATTATCACGCGATAACATCACGTATAGCACGATAACATCAGCAGCAGCGTTAAGGCACACTAACGCTGTGAAAGCCGGGTCTGAAGGGCGGAGTAAGGCTCCCCAGAGGGCAGAGATAGGGGTCAATGGGCAGAGAGTGGGCGGGGAGAGGCTCCATGCACACTAACGCAGTGAAATGAAGGTCTGAAAATTAGTGCCAGTGAAAACCTCATGCTAGAGGCACATTTGCAGGAGAGAGAAACCATTTCAGTCAGCAATGTACAGCAAAGGCAGCCCCCTGTATCCCATTTACAGTATCAGTACAGTTGCCCTTTCCTACGTGCCCACGCTGCTGTTGCTGCACATGTGCACACCCTAACAAACCTGCCCAATATAAACGACAAAAACCCTGATCACCGATATTTCAATGTGGGATCATTCACTTTGTAGGGGGACAGAGCATAGGCCCTTCAAACATGATATCTTCCTTTCTACGCTTTGTCAGTTGTGTTGCTTTATGTTTATCATTAATATCACTATTGGCCAGCTTGGTTATTGGGATTTCAGATGTGGTTCTGGTCATTTTATGTGTTTATTTGCCTTTTTGGTTCCTGCACATGTATCTAGTGTTGATGAGGGTTTGCTGTGGTGTATATGAGGCAGCTTGCTTATGTGGCTTTCACATGTGCAGCAACAGCAGAGTGGGCATGTAGGAAAGAGCACTATGGTGATGGTGTAAATGGGGTACAGGGGGCTGCAGGCGGCACATGCAGTGGGCCAGCTGGGGCACAAGGTGGACTAGGCAGATGCCTAGGTGACACATAGGAATGTAGAAATAGAAAACCAGCAAGACAAAGGGCAAACATGTCCACGAGTGTGTGTCCCACACTGTCCCAGGGGACAGTACCCAGCAAGTACCCCAAAGGGCACAATAACATTGGCAGGCGGTGCCGGGGGGAAGCGTGGATGGCTATGAAGGCACCCCTAAACCAGATCCCACACCATAGGCAGCCACCTACTGGCACATTGGATGGCCTGGGACTGTGCACCACCAGCACCACCCGCACAAGGGCATGTCAGCATGGTGGCGGAGGGGTGCTGGTGGTGGAAGGGGCAGTGGCATTTGCCCACAGCAGACCAAGGCCAAACCCTGTGTAGGTGGGTGCCGTGCATTGCAACAGACAAGGTCTGTCTGACGAACAGTGATGGTATCCCCAGTGAATGACCTACCTCTGTGGCAACAGTATAGTACAGTACACACAGCCAGTATGTTCAGGGGCAGAAAATCACAGGTTTAAGTTCCAGCTGTGGCTCCTGCAGACCATGTCCCTATATTTTACCCAGTACTAAACCATGGTGATATAGAAGGAACCTTTATTGCAGATAAAATAAACACGCCATAAACACCTATATTTTACCCTACAGAGCACATACACCATAGACATGTGCAGTCCCTAGAGCAGAGTTTCCCAACTGCAGTCCCGGAGGGCCAAACACCATTCAGGTTTCATGCTGTCCCTAAGAAATATGCTTCAGATGCATTTGTATGCACAACCCCCATTGTATGCAAATGTATCTCAAGCATATTCATTAGGGGCAGCATGAAAACCTGAACCGTGTTTGGTCCACCAGGACCGGAGTTGGGAACCTCTGCCCTAGAGCAGCGGCCAACAGGGGCACAAACACCCACATCCACAGGCTCCACTATCCAACGGCTCATGGAGAGTCAGGCTGTTGGGCCCTGCGTGGAGCAGCATCTACCAATACTAGCACCTGCATACCTTAGCAATGCCATCTTGGAAACACGTTCCACATATATCAAAAGGTTGCTATGATTAATGTCAGATAACAAATCCTAAGTTAAATACAATTTGTTGACAGATATTCATCATAGCAACCTTTCTGATATCTGTGGAGTGTGTTTCAGTTCTTGTTTCTGACAGTGTTCACCACCCCTGGGAGTGACCCTAACAGTATTGAGTACCATAACAATGCCTTCACTGTGCCCAGGACTGGTGTGGCGGCCAGGGCTGCCAACCACCTCTATATTTGCACAATGCTGAAATAGGTGTGGGAGTGTGTGTATGTCTATCCAGTGTTTTGTGGCTGCCTACACCTTACTGAGCCCCCAATGCTTGCACTGTTTCAAGTGTTAGCCTGCCAATGTGCATAATGAGGAGCACAGTACTGTGGGTATGGCCCAGACAGGGCGGCCTGGGCAGGATGCCTCTGCACAGGGCATAGGGCAATGCCTGGGACATTGTAGTGCCCGACCACAACCTGCACGGATAGGGTGGCCACAGCATGTCATGCTGGGGATCACTTTCACCCTGACTGATGTCACACCTCCTCTGGCCAAGCGGTAGCCTCCTGTATTGCAAGGCCCCTGGAGGGTGGTAGTTGTGCCTTTATGAATATAAACGCAAACACTTCTTTCTTCAAATCAAAGGGTTTTTATTCCCCGTCCCATTGAGGGTATTTTATCTTCAAGGAACATAAATTATATGCTTTGCTTGGACATCTCATATACAATAACAAATGTAAACATAACTTGCTTTCTTCAGCTTTTAAAGGATAAATCAACAAAAGAACAAAAACTTAACTATTGCTGTAAGGTTCTCTCCCCGGTAGCTATGAGTAGTGCATACCTCTGTTCTGCCTCGAGAGAGAGAGTTACAGGCTTGTTGCTGTATTACTGAAGTTAAGACACCAAGTTACTTTCCTTATCTCAGGGAGAATTCAGGTTCAATTAATGATAAAGAACAATCCATTAATTCCTGTGTATCATTCTCCTCAGCATTCTGGTATTCCATCATCTCTGGTTGACTGGTATATTCATTCTGTACTTCGGGAGTACTCTGTGAGACTTGCTGCCTAAGTACGTCAACCAGGAAGTTCTTCTCTTTCACCCAGCTAGAGCCTCTGGGGTATTACCATATATACTGGAATAGAGATTTCCCAGGCACTGCCCCTGCTGGTACTTTTGAGTAGAGCTTAGCCCCTTACTTGCTCTGCTCGTGGGATAATTAAGGGAACTTTCCAACCTATCCAGGTTTCCCTTTTGTAACCCAGCTGAGCTGAATCGGAGTGCTCGTGACGGAGTTTCAGACGGAGCTGTGGACTTACAATTACAAAACTCTTCAGCTTTATCTGGTAAGTAAAAGCTTTTCTCTTGCTCATACACACTATTTGGCTGTGGATATCTCTCTGATTTATTCAGGTCCTCGGGTTCCCTCTGACCTTCATATGGGCACTCTAATTGCTCCAGAGTTTCCTTATCACTCTCTCTTGCATCCTCATACCTGTGCCATGCTTCCCGGGGCTTTAGCTGCCCTCTCTGTATTTTCTCCAAGTGTGTCCTTGGCTGCCACGGCTTCTCTCTCTCTCTCTCTCTCTCAGCTCCGGCACCAGCTCCTGGCTTTGCCTTACTCCTGATCCTAATCCAGATCCTAAACTGTCTCTGAATGTCTGAGAGCTTGTTTTAAACCAGCGTTCACTTGCTCCACCCTTAGTTAGCTGAACCCTGTCAGGTGAAGTGAATTCCTTTCCTGTGCTAGCTGGGTGTGTCCTGATTGAGCTTTTGCACGTGTTCCTGCGTTGCTCAGGGTAACTATCTGACACTTTCTTGTTTACCCTGTCACTTTTTCTGTTTTCACTTGTGCTGGCCTGCATTTCCTCTGTCTGTACAGGGTCTACCCTGTTACACTGAGCAGTGACCTTGGCATGGCTAGGTTCCCCCATAGTGCTGTGCAGCATTTTTCTCAAGTGATATCTATGAGTTTCCTTCTTTGGGGTTCAATCACTGACATATATGTTTGGTTTGTGTGCTCATATTTCATTTTTGGGTGCACACAGTTCCTCCAGAAATATGTACTAGCTAGCAGACCATCTGCAGTTTGCATGTGTATGGCTGGGACACCTTGCAGGGTGCAGTGGGTGTAAACTGACTGTGCCCTCTGGTGGTAAATGTCAGATAGTGGTGAGGGGCAGCTGAGCTTTTCCAGGCCTACTGCTTGTGTCCGATGTAATGCATACAGATCTGCATTGATTGTAAGACTGGGGTTGATGGCCCTCTCTACTGCTACCATTGCAGAGATGTAGAATGTGGATCTGTTGGTGGGAGATCCTGTCCCCTACTCTAAGCCATAGAGGGAAGGTTGGGTGGTGCTACACAATCCGCTTTTGGGTCCAAACACCACCCTTACCCATGGTAACCACATAGGATATGCACTATTCTGGGTACATCATAGTCCACAAGGGCAAGATGTGACTGGAAGACACAGGTGCATCCTAGGTGTGTCTGCAAAGACTACTTATCCCACACCGACACTGATGGGGACCTGCAGCACAGCTAAACCAGGTGCTGCGGACCTGGTGCTGGGTGCCCCACCTCACCCTCAGGGTGAGCACAGGAACCACACAATGTCATGGTCTGCAGCTACTCTGTGCCAGTAACACACACGGTCATTTCCCCCTACCAGGCCTGGGTGCTATAGAGGCACATACCCCATCTGGTGAGCAGATGTAGGCTGATGATCTGCATGTGCAGTGCATCGTGGGTATGGGTGGATTTACCCTATTCTGGTAACCACAGCAGACAGTTTGTGTGGTGACCTGCAGTCTTTCTGTAGCCAGCCAGTGCTGTGTTAGCAGTTTATTATTTATTTATATTCTCTTATATACCGCGCTATTCTGCATCAGTGCGGTTTACATTGAACAAACTGAAATTACATTGAACAGGGCATTATAACTTGGAGATAACTATTTTACAGGGAACATGGGCTATGGAGGGTTAAGTGGCTTGCCCAAGACCACACGGAGCAACTGTGGGACTAGAAACCCCAGTCCTTCTGGCCCAAGGTTGCTGTCCTCTAGTGGGATTTGAACCCCCGACCTTCCGGCCTGAAGTACCTTGCCCCAACCACTAGGCCACTCCTCCACTCCAGTTATGGAGATGTAGCCCACTGGTTATTTCAATGACTGTAAAGGCATAGGTCATGGGTTTGATCCCACAGTGGTGTTATTTAATAAGACTGTCTGAGATTTTTCCTTTTAATTAAAATCAGTGCTGCCAGCAAAACCACCCTCACAGTACCGTAACCTTAAGGTGCCTCATAAGGCGCCCTATAGGGCACATTATATGGTGCCTTGGCGGACAGGGCACTTTATAATGTGCTCTATGGAGTGCCTTATAAGGCGTGTTATGCGGCACCTTAGGTTACGGCACTGTGAGGGTGTTTTTGCTGGCAACACTGATTTAAATTAGAAGGAAATACCTCAGACAGCCTTCTTACATAACACCACTGCAGGATCAAACCCATGTCCTCTGCCTCCACAGTCATTGCAGTAACCAGTGGGTTACATCTTTATAGCGGCTAACACTGTGTTGGCATGAACTTAGGGTTGATGTGCGTTAACGTGCCACGGTGCCCACTATCGCGCGATACAGATTCTTGCTACCTTGCTGCAGGAATGTCCGCTACCTTATATGGCATTCTTCACATTAACGCTGCAACTAGTGTCGATAATATTAAGACGGTTTAGTAAACATACCCCAATGACTTATTTCAGCATTAAGCTGCAGCTTACTATATATTTCATTCCGTTTACAGCACTTTTTTCAAGGAAAGCTTTATTTTACATATTAGAGTTCCTTTATTTATTCTTTTCTGTTGTGGCCTACAGATTCCTCACTCAGGCAGGTCAGTAAGGATGCTTCTGAGGAATGAGTAATTTGCTGTGAAGGTCGCTTAAGAATAAAGCCCTGATCCCTAATCTCCCTAGCTGTGTAGGGCTATTGACAGTGTTCAGCTCATTCAAAGTGTAAGGTGGCATTCTGAGAGCTCTAAGCCCCAGTAAAGGACATCTCATAGGCACTGCTTCTCAAACAAGCTGATGATGACCACAGTACCACCTATTTTTTTTTTATATAGCGCTTTGTCTAGGTAATCAGAGTGGTTTACAGAGAAAAATTTAACTACTGCACGAGGCAGTTTATAGGGAACAAGTACAATTACAGAAAAGAGTTAAAAATAAGACCTTTAGCCTTTATACCCCTGGCCACAACAGCAGAGTTTAGTTTAGTTTAAGTAGAATCTTTATATACTATCTTTCACGTAAGGACAACAGAATGGTTTACAATCAACACAATTTTAATAAAGGAGAAAAGCCTGGAAGAGAAGGTAAGTCTTCAAGGAGGTTTTAAAACCTGCATGAGAAGGTTCACACTTCAGATCTGGAGGGAAGGCATTCCTGAAAAGAGGGCCAAAGTGACTGAAGGCTAAGCAACAGGTACCCTCATAGGGCCCGATTTTGAGTTAGGCAGGCTATGCGCCACATCGGTGCATAGCCTGCCCACCAATCCCCTTAACACAGATTTTCACTTCTGCAGTGGCTGAAGTCAAAATCTGGGTTATCCTAGATGTGCCAGCAGTCGCCAAGGCTAAACGGGTAGCAGTGATTTTCGATGCTACCTGATTAACCCCTGCGCCTTAAAGATAGGCAAGGAAAAACCTTGCCTATCTTAAGGCGCAGAAGGCTAAGCGGGTAGCATTGAAAATCGCTTCTACCTATTTAGCCCTTTTCTCTGCCCCCGCTCTGCCCCGAAACAGCCCCAACATGCCCCGATGCTAACCACATAGCATCTGGGTGCATTAGAGACTTATCCGGGAGTTTCGAAAGGCACTACCCATGTAGGTGCCTTTCGAAAATCCCAGATAAGGCATTTACATGAGTAACTAGGACATTTACCCATGTCAATGCCTTCGAAAATCGGGCCATTGTATTTAGCGGAGGAGGAGGAAAGGCCAGCTGATTAAGATATTGAGATCATGCTGGGCAAGTAGAGCAGTATGAAATAAGGGAAGAGTTCAGATAAAGAGGACAGCCATAGAAGAAAGCCTTAAGATCTTATAGAAAATACAGCATAAGATGGGAAAAGAGAGGAGATAAAGTCGCATCGGCCAGCTCTGAATAAAAGCCGATCGCAGTATTTTCTAAGGGTTGAAGATTCTGTAAAGAGGATTACAATAATCTAGTCTCTGAAGAAGGGCAAAAACAAGAACACAAACATTGCTGTGACTGAAAAGGGATTTGATTGAACGTAGTTGTCACAGCGCACCAAAGGAAGATTTGGCCACTGCTGAGATCTGTGCTTCAAGGGCAAGAATGGAATCGAGGCAAATGTTTAGGATACTGATGTGATCTTAGATGGGTACAGGGGCACCCTTGATTGAAGGAGATAAAGCTGACACTGGCCTTATGAAAACGATTACAAATGCACGTTAAGTAGTAGAAGTGCCCCTGTATATCTATCTATCTCTATACATATCAAATCATAATATTTTATGACTTTTTTAAAGCCACCCTGAAACAAGCTGTATATTAAATAAGATTGTATCTTTGTTATGGATTACTTAAATGCAATAAACAGAATAGTAGCATATGTTGTTAAAATATTTTACTAAGGAATAATATTGGATTGATTTGTCATTTTTCCTTACTACAGAATTGATATCAAAATTACGAAGAAAGTAGAAATGTGGGACAGCATTCTGCTAGTTTATCAAATTTTCAGTAGTTCTATAAAAGGAAGAAACTGCACCCAGTTGTGCAATGTTGTCAGCACTTTCAGCATCTGTACGTTATGCCTTCCTGGAATATACAATGTGGTTTGAACAGCCCCTACGGGCTTTCTCAGCTAAATTAGCGATTCACTGCAATGTTTGATCAAGATCTGATGATTTTGCAGATTTGGAAGCATTAGCCCTGACTCAAGGTGTAGAAAATATTTATGATTTTAGCAAAGTGCAAGCTTCTGAAAGTGCTCTAGAGTACAGAGTGGAGCTCAGTTTCTTGTGAATTTAGTGAACTTTGATGAGTCTCCAGGAAAATAAAAAATCTCAAGAATTATTATTGGAAATCTACTGAAGATTCTTGAAAACCATTAAAAGGATCTTGAACTATAAACAATTTTATTATTCATAAGAAGAACCTTGGTAACACTCATTCCTTTACGCAGAATGAAAAAAAAGGGTCCGATGTCCTGTTAGCGCACATTAAGTGGCCCACTCCCCCCTTACCACTGGAATGCCCCCTAGCTGCCCAGAGCCTTTTTCGCAAGGAAAACCACTTTTCGCTGCCGTTAATGCTCAATAATGCCTGGGTCCTTACCACCGCTTAGTAAACATACCCCTAAGAGTTGAAACTGTCCCTCCAATAACTTCAAATCACCCCTATCCCTTCATTTACTAACACTTCCCAGCATCCTCCCTATCAACAACCTTATGACCCATAGCCCCGATCCACTTGCTCATTCACTCATACGTCTATACACCCCCCCAACCAAGCGTTCAATCAGTGAAACACACCTTTGTGCAATGCTTACAACATGCACTTTTGAATTTGTCAAATAATGGCCTTAGTGTGCTTGACAAAAAAAATCCTGAATGATTTCCAAAAGTTGATGAAAAGTAATCTTCTGTTTTATTCAATGACAAAACCCCAACACAGTAAAAGGAAGTGATATGAATGCATTCAGATATCATTTATTTCTTTCAACATGAAACCAGCTGGTGTGATTTTTTTTCTCTTTTGTTGACCCAGATTAATGGGCAAATTATTTCTTCCATTATAGTGAATTTTCTGATATACTGTAGTAATTGTCTTTCTCATAAAAGTATGAGTTCACTGTACTGTGTTGGATATATTTTGCTAACAAGCAATCTCTTTTCCCCCTTTGCTTAGAATCTTTTGTATTCATTGCAGTTTGCCAGCATACACAGCATTTATTTTAGAAAACCTGAGATATCTTAGAACTAGACAAAGAAATGAAATACAATAGTCATATAGTTGCAAGAAATATAAGTTATTTCTACAGTATCCACAGACTGTTAAATAGCACTCAGTAATAAGAGCTCCTTTTCAGTAATAGATATAAATAGATTGATAACTATACTACGCAATACTGATTTTTTTTACATAGAAATTGGAAAGTTAGTTTTTTCAAGACAAAAACCATGGCGAGAATTCAAGCACTAAGGGGTATGTTTACTAAACTGCGTTAGTGCAATTCGCGTTAGGAGCCGCGGTAGTGACAGAAACCCCAAATAAGGACATGGGCAGTACATTGTTACCACTAACGCGCGTTCCAAAAACTAACGAGCGTTACAGGGCGCCGTGGCGCATTACTGCGCGTTAATCGTAAGAAGGCGTACAGACACAAAGCACTGAAACAGAGCTGTAGCACAATGGTTACGGTACTGACCGCTGTTACAAGCAGCATGGGTTCGAGTCCCCAGTGTGCCTAACGCAGAAGGCTGGCCCAGGCATCACCCTGTACATTATATAGGGAATGAGGAGGCATGTTTTTCTTTACGTTCAGTAGTGGTGTCAGAAACACACCCTCGGAGTGTGCCTAGCCACGTACGTTGGTGCGTGCGAGGCTGGGTGCGTGGCTGCGTGCGTTGGTACGGGCGTAGCCCCGTGCATTGGTGCGTGCGTACAATCGTGCGTGGGTACGTGTGTTTGTACCAGCGTGGGCACCTTATATTACAGACTCTTTAGGGCAGGGGTGTCCAAACCTGTCCTGGAGGGCCGGAATCCTGGCAGGTTTTTGGGATAGCCCTAATGAATATGCATGAGATATATATGCATTAGAGATATCCTGCCAACCTGACTGGTTTGTGGCCCTCCAGGGCTGGATTTGGAGACCCCTGCCTTACACCTCTGTCATTTAAGATCATGAGTGGGCAAGGTACAGATGTCCTAGACATTGAAAGGGTATATAGAATGTGTCACATTCCTCCTCGATTCTCACCACCACCAAAAAGGTGGCTAATAGACAATTTTTAGGTGGTGGTGAGAAGTGAGGAGGACTGTGACAAATTCTATCTAACCTTTTTGATGTCTTGGACATCTGCACCTTGTCCACTCACGATCTTAAATGACAGAGGTGTAAGGCAGGGGTCTCCAAATCCAGCCCTGGAGGGCCACAAACCAGTCAGGTTGGCAGGATATCTCTAATGCATATATATCTCATGCATATTCATTAGGGCTATCCCAAAAACCTGCCAGGATTCCGGCCCTCCAGGACAGGTTTGGACACCCCTGGCCTATGGTTTATCAGAGCCTGTGAGCAGGTGCTGGATTTTCACAGGGTTGGATTGTGCCAGTCACACCCATGATGCACTGCACATGCAAATCAGCTGTCCACAGATACACACCATGGGGAATGCACCCCCACAGCACCTCGGCCTGGTAGGGGGAACTGACAATGTGCACCCCCACAGCACCTCGGCCCGGTAGGGGGAACTGACCATGTGCACCCCCACAGCACATCGGCCCGGTAGGGGGTACTGACCGTGTGTTGTACTGGCACAGAGTAGCTACACACCGTCACATTGTGCGGGTACTGTGCTCACCCTGAGGGTGATGTGAGGTGCCCAGCACCAGGTCCACAGCACCGTCCATGGCGGAAAAAGGCCATGGCGCAGGTCCAAAGTGTGAGCTAGGTAGTTTTTGCACAAACACCTTGGATATAGAGGGGAACATCAACCCCGGTCCTGCTGAGGAACAGACACCCCATAGGGCAGACAATGCAGCTCTGTACACATCCATAACACAATAGTAGACAGACATTAGGCCTGGATATGGTAAGCTGCACCCCACCACTATCTGATATTTCCCTGCTGCAAGCCACTCCATCAAGACACATACTAGCTGCAAACAGCCTGCTAGTTAGTCCATAGTGCATATGCCCAGTGGAGATGCATGCACCCAGAACTGGGATGTCAGCATACAGAGCAGGCAGATAAATCAGTGACTGGGTCCCAAAAGGAAACCCATATCTATCACATGAGAGAAGCACTATGGGGGTGCCTAGCCATGCTGTGGTCACTGCACAGTCAGGGTGAGAGTGATCTCTCAGCAGGACATACTGAGGTCACCCTGTCTGTGTAGGTGGTGGCCGGGCACTAAAATGTCCCAGTCAGTGCCCTATGCCCTGTGCAGATGCACCCTGGCCAGGCCACCCTGTCTGGCCTATTCCCATGGTACCTTGCTCTTCATTATGCACATTGGCAGCCCAATACTGGCAAAATTGCTGGCAGTGTGGGCTGTGGAAGGTGTTTGCAGCCACCACACACTGGATAGACAGACAGCCACCCCACACCTATGCCAGCATTGTGCTACTGTAGAGGAGTTCAGCAGCCATACCCACCACACCAGTCCTGGGCACAGTACAGGCATGGATATGGTACGCAATACTGTTGGGGGTCACTCCCCAGGGTGGTAAACACTATCAGAGACCAGACCTGCAGCACACACCGCAGACATCAGAATGATTGTTATGGTGGAGCTCAATGAGCAAAATGTGCTTAACGTAGGAATTGATATCTGCCAGTTATCATAGGAAACGTTTGATGGCTGTGTACCATATACCCAGGTGTAGGGTGGCATTGCTAAGGTATGCAACTGCTAGTATTGGGAGATACAGGCAGGGCCCAATGTCCTGCCTCTCCAGGAGGCATTGGCCAATGGGGCCTGTGGGTGTGTGTGTGGGTGTGTCTGGCTCTGTTGGCTGCCGCTTTACGGCAGAGTTTCCCAACTCCAGTCCTGGTGTTCCAAACACTGTTCGGGTGTTCATGCTGTCCCTCATAAATATGCATGAGCTACATCTGCATACCATGGGGGTGGTGCATAGATATGCAGCACAGGCATCTTTATTAGAGGCAGCATGGAACTTGAATGGTGTGGGGCCCTCCAGGACTGCATTTGCGAGACTCTGCTCTAGGTAATGCACCTGTTTATGGTGTCTGTGTTTGGTGTGGTAAAATATAGGCGTATTAACCATGCGTATGTTCTCTGCAATAAAGGAGTGTCTTTACTATCACTGTTTAGTGGTGGGTAAAACTATGGGGGCTGGGTTGGCAGGAGCCCCAGCTGGGATTTGAACCTGTGATCCTCTGGTTTTACAGGCACTGGCTGTGTCCATTGCACCACACTGTGGCCACAGAAACAGTGCAGTCCCTGGAGGTAGGAAAACTGGCCTGACGAGTCAGAAACCCTGCTCTGCACAATTTTACTGTGGGCTCATTTACCTTGTATGAAGACAAACGTGCACATAAACCTCAGAAAAGACCTCGAAAAAAGGGGCAAACACCCATAACCAAGCTGGGCAACAATGATATCATTGGACAACATTAAAAAACACTCCCAGGAACGCTCCAATATGATGAAATGCTTTTTGAAAGGGTCTACGGAGTGTAGACACTTCCACACATCATTTCTTTTTGTTGGAGCTTTCCTGGGAGTGTTTTTTATTTTTTCCCATTGCTATCACTGTTGGCCAGCTGAATTATACTTTTTACACTGTTTCTTGTGGTCATTCTAAAGTTTTATTTGCACTTTTGTTCTGTGCACATGTATCACACTGCTCACGTTTTGTAGGTTTCCCCGGTTTTGCTGTACATTGCTGACGGAAATGGTTTCTCTTCCCTTTAATATGCCTTTAACGACAGGTTTTCATTCGCGTTGGAATTGAGCTCTGAAATTCAGCGCGTTAGTGTGAGGGGAGCCTCTCCCCCCACTCTCCGCCCATTGACCCCTTCTCTCCGCCCACTCTCCACCTTCTGCGCTGTTTTAACGCGCCGCGGGGCTCTACGATCGTTAACTACGGTTAACGCGCGTAGTATGACGTTAATGGTCGTTGGCGCGTGCTTACGCGCGTTATACTGCACTTACGATCGTTAACGTCGTACAACGCGCGTTATTCACATTTACCGCACTTTAGTAATCATACCCCTAAGTCTTTCTATATAATAGATCTATACTGTATATCGTATATATAATTCTATTATATAGAGGCATGTTTGCTAAAGTGCCACAAGTAGTGTGGGACAGACGCATGGATAGCACATGGATATACTACGGAGGAGGCATAGCTGCTGCAGTACAATCGGGGCATATGGCCATGCTAGATGCATCTCTAGCACAGTATTAGGGTATGTGTCTGTAGTGCATGCAAACTGTGAAGGCACTTACTACAAGCATCTTGCTATTGCGCATTAACAATTCAATGTTATGCCCATCAGAAAGCCCACCAAACCACTGCATGGCACCACTACTCCTCTGTGCTCCTATCATTGCAAATATCCTGCCACCTCTGCCTTCACTGGGGACATGTATTCCCATCCTCTGCCACCCACTGTCATTGCAGCACTTTACATTGGCAACACCCTGTGCATCGGTACAGCTGCCTCCAACATGTTTGTCCACTTTACCGGCTGCCATATAGGATGCCCTGCTTGTCACCTTAACATGCAATGTCCCGTTAACGTGCGTTAAATGGCCAAGGCGCCCCTTTAACACACGTTAAACAACCCATTGCTCCCTTTATGCTGGAACACCCTCTACCTGCCCTCTACCCTATATGGCTTCAGGTACCTTAATGCTGCACTTACAGCTGGTAACTTTACCGTGGTTTAGTAAACATACCCCCAAGAGTAGGGCAAAGCGACATCAACATTGGCATGGAGACTTGGGGGGCAAAGCAGCATCAATACTGATTCGAAGATTCTAAGGGAATGGAAGAGGGGCAAAGCATCACCAGCAAAGCATCAAAGCACTAAGAGAGATACTGGGAGAGAGACAAATAACCCCAACATTAGCATAGAGACCCAGTAAAGCGTAGTTACTCACCTTTAACAGGTGATCTCCAGGAACAGCAGGAATTTAGTCTTCACATATGGGTATCGTCGGCACCGACGGAGCTTGCACGGGAACGCTCCCCAGAGTCCAATAGGAATGCTTTTGGGAGCATCCCTCTGCCTTTCCACCTTTCCAATTGTCCCTATTCAGTTAAGTTTGTAGTTGAGTGAAAGGATAGAGGGAGAGTTACAAGTGAGTAACTACGCTATCTCCAGGAACAAGCAGGAATGCAGTCTTCACATATGGGGACTCCCTAGCTGAAGATGCCAGGGAGATAGCCCCAGGAAGCTTCCACTCAAGTAAGGTGGGCCATGCTTCCTCCCATGGATCTATGGCATCCCACCAGGGTTGGTGGGTAGGAGTTGAATTAGGTCTGGAAGAGATTTTGAAGAACAGCTTGGCAAAAGAAGGCATCCCGATGGGAGGCTTTATCTAGGCAGTAGTGGGCTGTAAAGGTGTGTGCCAAAGCCCAGGTGGCTGCTCGACAAATGTCATCAATAGACACAGAGTGAAGGTTAGCCATAGAGGCTGCCATGGCTCTCACATTATGAGCTGTGACATGGCCTTGAAGGGGAAGACTCTTACTCTCATAAACAAAGGATATGCATTGTGCAATCCATTTGGACAGAGTTCTCTTGGAGACTGGAAGTCCCAAATGACTAAAATCAAATGCAATAAAAAGTTGAGAAGACTTTCTATGTTGCTGTGTTCTTTGTAGGTAAAAAGCCAAGGCTCTTTTACAATCCAAAGTATGAAGATTCCTTTCTGCATTAGAGGCATGAGGCCTGGGAAAGAATACAGGAAGATAAATTGATTGATTTAAATGAAAAGGTGAAACCACCTTTGGCATAAAGTGTGGATGAATTCTAAGAACAACCTTATCATGGTGAAACCTAGTATAAGAAGGATCAGCCACTAAAGCTTGCAATTCACTAATGCGACATGCAGAGGTGATTGCAATTAGGAAATGACCTTCCAGGACAAAAGCTTTAGGGTTGTAGTGGCTAAAGGTTCAAAAGGCGGTTTCATGAGCTGCCCGAGAACTAGGTTTAAATCCCATGCCACCGGTGGTGGCCTGATGAGAGGCTTTGTTAATAGAAGACCTCTCATAAATCTTGTTATGAGTGGATGGGAGGAAATTGGTTGTCCATTTAGAGGCTTATAGGAAGCTGCAATTGCACTAAGATGGACTCTTACTGAATTGGTCTTTAGACCAGAATTTGATAAATGAAGTAGATACTCTAGTATCGATTCCAAAGGTATCATAAGGGGGTTTAACCCCTTCTGTGAACACCATATAGTAAAACGTTTCCACTTGAAGGCGTAAGAGCGTCTTGTCGAAGGTTTTCTAGAAGCCTGAAGGATATCCTTTACATGTTGGGAAAGGTTAAGATCCTGAAGGTCCAAGCTTTCAGCAACCAGACCCTGAGATGCAGGGACTGGGGATTCGGGTGCCATAGCATCCCATTCTCTTGGGAGAGGAGATCTGGAGCATAGCCTAACTCCAGAGGTGCAGCTTGAGAGAGATGTAAGTGTAATAGTTGCTACCTGTTAACCTGTTATCCATGTTTTATTTACCCTGTTTATTGTGAGTGCATTGAAGTCCCCTCTTTGCACAAATATGTTCCCTGTGAACCGCGCTGATGATAAATAGTGCGGTATATAAAAACAACTAAATAAATAAATAAAATAAAAATGTAGAAGCAGGGGATACCACGTTTGGTGTGGCCACCGTGGCGCTATGAGGATCATATGACCTCTGTCTCTCTGAAGCTTGAAGAGTGTTTTGGGGATGATGGGAATGGGTGGGAAGGCATAGAGGAAGTCGTGACCCCAGTGAAGAAGGAAGGCGTCCCTTGCCTGGAAATTTTGAGCTGGAATCCTGGAACAGAACCGGAGAACTTTGGCATTTAGTGGACTTGCAAATAGGTCTATGTCTGAGGTTCCCCAGGTCTGAAATATCTTGGCCACCTGGTCTAGGTGGAGAGACCATTCGTGAGGCAGCAGTACTCGGCTGAGTTTGTCTGCCCAAAGATTTTGAATTCCTGGAAGATATACCACGAGAAGGTGAATGTGATGCTCTCTGGCGAGGGCCCATAGTCGTAAAGCTTCATTGCATAATGACAGAGAGCCTGTTCCTCCCTGCTTGTTCACATAGAACATAGCTACTTGATTGTCCATTTGGACTAGGACTGTCTTGTAGCTGAGCTGGGCATGGAATACTCGAAGAGCTAGATAGATTGCTCTGAGTTCCAGGAGGTTTATGTGAAGACAAGCCTCCTGTGGAGTCCAGATACCCTGGGTAGAGAAATGATGCAGGTGTGCTCCCCATCCCACCTGTGATGCATCTGTTGTTAGGGTGGCCTGGAATAGGGGTTGCTGGAAAGGAGACCCCACTAGAAGACTTTCCAGTGATTGCCACCATTGTAGGGACAAGATTAGTCGTTGTGTGTTTGATATCTTGTCCGACAGACGTCCTGTGGCCTGTGTCCACTGTTTGGATAGGGTCCACTGGGCTGCTCACATATAAAGGCGAGCGTAGGGAACCACATGAATCATGGATGCCATATGTCCCAATAGTTGTAGTAGTTCTCGAGCAGTTAGGGAGAACTTCACAGCTGCTTGAGAAGCTAGCTGCATTAGGCGAAGACAGCGGGGTTGTGGGAGAAAAGCCCTTGACTGTCTAGTATCTAGACAAGCTCCTATGAACTCTAGGGACTGAGACGGAGCAAGTTGGGATTTTGGGAGGTTTATGACCAAGACCAAGTATTGAAGGATTCGCATTGTGTGAGACAGTGCAGATATGGCTTCTGGAACCGTGGGGGCTCGAATAAGCCAGTCGTCCAAGTAAGGGAAGACGAATATCCCCAGGATTCACAGAAATGCAGCTACTACTGCCATGCATTTCGTGAATACTCTTGGTGCCGAAGCCAAACCAAAGGGAAGAACCCTGTATTGGAAATGTTTTCCCTTGAAAAGGAATCGTAAGAATTTCCTGTGATCTGGATGGATCAGAATGTGAGTATATGCATGATCACGGACCTCTTGCTTCAAAGAAACCTGAAATCTTTTTTATTATGACTTTTTAACTCTATGGTAAGTTTCTTTTCAAATTCTCTTTTTGCCTTCCTTATTGACTTCTGCTGTAGAGATTTACTCCAAAGATTTTTCTTTTGTCATAATCTTGTGCCAGAAATTCTGTGACATCATGCCTAAGTATACAATCAGAGTGATGATCAACCAAGATCTGGAATGGGCTTAGTAAATGTTTCCAATACTTAGGGGTATGTTTACTAAACCGTCTTAATGTGCGCCCGGCAACGTTATCACGCGATAAGGTACCTTATCACGCAATAATGGCGCTTTAACGGGCGCAGAGGTACCTTAGCGCGTGATAATGCACGCAGAGGCGCAAATGAGCGCTGAGGGTGGAGAAAGGCTCCCGGAAAACGGAGGAAGGCTCCCCAGGGGCAGAGAGAGAGGGTCAATGGGCGGAGAGTGGGAGAGGAGAGGCTCCCTGCACACTAACGCTGTGAAATCCGAGGCTGAAAACTAACGCCAGTGAAACCCTGGCGTTAGAGCTGATTTAAAGGGAAAAGAAACAATTTCCGTCAGCAATGTACAGCAAACTCTGGGAAACCTACAAAAAAGTGATACGTGTGATACATGTGCATGGAACAAAAGGGCAAATAAACATTGAAAATGAACAGAGGGAAATGAAAAAAAAAACATAAACAAGCTGGGCAATAGTGATATCAATGGGAAACATCATAAAACACTCCCAAGAAAGCTCCAAAAAAAAGATATGAATTTTGGAAGGGTCTATGCTCTGTCCCCATACAAGGTGAATGAGCCCACAGTGAAATTGCGCTGAGCAGTTTCCGACCCCATTGGCCAGGTTTCCTAAGACGTGCACATGTTCTGCAACAGCAGGGCGGGCATGTCATAATGGGCAGCTGGACAGATGCTGGAAAAGGGGACACAGAGGGCTGCAGGCGGCACATGCTGTGGTGCAGCTGGGCCACAGTGCGTACTAGGGTGATGCCTAGCTGGCCCATAGGAATGCTGAAACAGTAGAACAGCCAGACAGCAACTGCTGAGGGTCCAACATGCGCAAGAGTGTGCTTCCCACAGTGTCACAGGGGATAGTACCCAGCAGGTACCCCCAAGGGCACGGAACATTGGCAGGCGGTGCTGGGGGGAAGCGTGGACAGCTATGCAGGCACCCCTAGCCCAGAACCCACACCATAGGCAGCCGCCTACCAGCACACTGGATGGCCTGAGACTGCGCACTACCAGCAACACCAGCAGAAGAGCATTTCACATGGTGGCAGAGGGGTACTGGTGGTGGAGGAGGTAATGGCAGCTGCCCAGAGCAGACCGTGGCCTAAACCTGTGTAGGTGGGTGCCATGCACTGCAACAGACAGGCCCTGTCTGATGAACAGTCATGCTATTCCCAGGGAATGCACTGTCTCTGTGGCAACACAGTGGTGCAGTGCACACAGCCAGTGTGTGCAGGAGCAGAAGGTCACAGGTTCAAGTCCCAGCTGTGGTTCCTGCCAACCCAGTCTCCATATTTTACCCACTGCTAATACAGACAGAACCTTTAGTGCAGATAACGTAAACATGCCCAAAACACCTACATATTACCCTACATGCGCATTACCCAGAGCAGAGTCTCCCAAATGCAGTCCTGGAGGGCCAAACACCATTCAGGTTCCATGCTGTCTTCAATAAATATGGCTGTGCTGCATTTCTATGCACCACCCCTATGGTATGCAGATATATTTCATGCATATTCATTAGGGACAGCATGAAAACCCAAACAGTGTTTGGCCCACCAGGACCGGAGTTGGGCACCTCTGCCCTACTGCAGCAGCCAACAGGGGCAGACACACCTGCACCCACTGGCCCCATTATCCAAAACCACCTGGAGAAGCAGGATTTTGGGCCCTGTGTGCATCTCCCAATCAATGTTCCCTCTAATTTTCTGTAGGCTGTGTGCGCATAAAATATCAGCTGTGCAGCTTTTGAAAGAAGGTTAAATTTTTGTGTGCCACATAATGACGCTCGGAGTTATATACTTTAAAATTTGACTACACGTCAGAATACAGTATGTATACCACATTGATTTTAATCAAATTAAATGAAAATAGACGATTACTAAATGAAGAGGAAAATTTCTAGTAATTACAATCACAACTTTTAAATTTTAAGATGTCTATGTTGTTTTCTATCAAAATCAGAACCATAATTTTTGTGCGCTCTGTTGTAAAGTATGTGCGCTCGCTCGGTGAGGTGTGTGCGCGCGCACACGGGCACAGCTTAGAGGGAACAGTGCTCCCAATACTAACACTCGCATAACTTAGCAATGCCACTCTAAACCTGGGAATACAGTATACATCTATCAAAAAGTTGCTATGATTACAGGCAGATAGCAATTCCTAAGTTAAGCACAATTTGCTGATTGAGCTGCATCATAGCAACCTTGCTGATGTCTCTGGAGTGTGCTACAGGTCGTGTGTCTGACAGTGTTTACCACCCTGGGGAGTGACTCCTACAGTATTGCGCATAGGGTTGCCAACTGGCTCCAGATGCGCCCGACAGGCTTGATCTAGTCCTGGGTTTATTCCATTGCATGCAGTTACTTGTAGTTTTCCTTTTCTTATGGAGTGCAATGGAGAAATCAAAACTACATATCCCTGCATACAATGAGGTAAACCCAGGACTGGATCAAACCTGTCAGGCACATCTGGAGCCAGTTGGCAACCCTAATTGCGTACCATAGCCATGCCTGCACTGTGCCCAGGACTGGTGCGGTGGCCAGGGCTGCCAAACACCTCTATAATTGCACAATACTGGCATAGGTGTGGGGAGTGTGTCTGTCCATCCAGTGTGTGGTGGCTGCCAACGCCCTCCTCAGCCCACACTGCTAGCACTGTTGCCAGTATTGGCCTGCCAATGTGCATAATGAGGAGCAAGGTACTGTGGGAATAGCCTGGACAGGGTGGCCTGGCCTGGATGCATCAGCACAGGGCATAGGGCAATGGCTCGGACATTGTAGTGCCTGGCCACAACCTGCACCGACAGGGTGGCCACAGCATGTCCTGCTGGGAGGTCACTCTCACCCTGATTGAGCAGTGACCACGGCATGGCTAGACTCTCCCATAGTGCAGTACTGTATTTCTTTTCAGTGAAGTATATAGGCTTTCTTCTCTGGGGCTTAATCACTGACTTATTTGCTTGGTAGGTGTGCTCACATTCCCAGCTTTTGAGTGCACACAACTCTTCCAGGATCATGCACTGTGGACTAGTTAGCAGACTGTCTGCAGTTATATGTGTATGGCTGTAACACCTTGCAGGGTGCAGTGGCTGGTGACTCACTGTGCTTGCTGCTGGAGAATGTGTGGTGGTGGTGGTGGTGGTGGTGGTGGTGGTGGTGGTGGCAGCTGAGTATTTCTAGGCCTACTGCCTTCCTGCCATTGCCTTAGGGATGTGTACAGCTATGCATTGGCTGCCCTGTAGGGTGTCTGTTCCCCAGCATGACTGGGGTTGATGACCCTCCCTCTCCGGCCCCCCTCCCTCTCCAGCCCCCCTCTCCTCTCCTCTCCTCTCCTCTCCTCTCCGGCCCCCCTCCCTCCCTGGCCCCCCCTCCCTCCCTCCCTCTCTGGCCCCCTCTCCACTCCAGCCCCCCCTCTCCTCTCCAGCCCCCTCTCCTCTCCTCTCCACCCCGCCTCTTCTCCTCTCCGCCCCCCTCCTCTCCTCTCTACCCCCCTCTCCTCTCCTCTCCGCCCCCCCTCTCCTCTCCTCTCCGCCCCCCTCCCTCTCCTCTCCGCCCCCCTCCCTCTCCTCTCCTCTCCTCTCTGCCCCCCTCCCTCTCTCTCCTTTCCCCCTCCCTCCCTCCCTCTCCTCTCCCCCTCCCTCCCTCCCTCTCCTCTCTCCTCTCCCCCTCCCTCTCCTCTCCCCCTCCCTCCCTCCCTCCTCCCTCCTCCTCTCCCCTCCTCTCCCCCTCCCTCCCTCCCTCTCCTCCCTCCCTCCCCCTCCCTCCTCTCCTCCCTCCCTCTCCTCTCCCCCTCCCTCCCTCTCCTCTCCCTCTCCCCCTCCCCCTCCCCCCTCCCCCCTCCCTCTCCCCCCCTCCCCCTCCCTCTCCTCTCCCCTCCCCCTCCCCCTCCCTCTCCTCTCCCCTCCCCTCCCCTCCCCTCCCTCTCCTCTCCCTCTCCCTCTCCTCTCCTGCCACCGTTGCAGAGAGGTAGAATGTGGATCTGTTGATGGGGTAATCCTCTCTCCCACCCTGAGCCAAAGAGGGTAGGTTGGGTGGTGGTATATAATCCACCTATGGGTCTAAACACCCCCTGTCACTTACATCATGTTACCATGGCACCAAGACAGAACATGCACTATTCTGGGTGCATCATAGCCCATAAGGGCCAGACCTGATAACCAACTTCAGATAGACACTAATGTATCCTAGGTGTGTTTGCAGGAACTATCTATCACACACACTGGCACTAATAGGTACCTGCAACATGGTCTATTTTAGCCATTGAAGTTGCTGCAGACCTGGTGCTGGCCGCCTCTCCTCACCCTCAGGGTGAGCACAATACCCACACAATGTGACGGTCTGTAGCTATTCTGTGCCACTAACACACACTGTCGGCACCCCCTACCAGGCTGAGGTGCTGTGGGGTGCATATCCCATCTTGTGATCATCTGTAGACTGCTGATATGCATGTCCTGTGCATCATGGGTACGGGTGGGTTGCCCCTATCCTGGTAGCCACAGCAGACTGTTTGTGTGGTGACGTGCAGTCATTTTGTAGCAAGCCAGGGGTTTATTAGCAGCTGTAGAGCTGTAGACCACTGGTTACTTTGCTGCCTGTGGAGCCAGAGGTCATGGGTTCTAGCCCACAGTAGGGTTATTTGATAAGGCTGTCCAAGGCATTATCTATTTTTAATGTACAATAGTGCTGCCAGCAAAAACACCCTCTGAGTACTGTAACCTTAAGGTGCCTCCTAAGGCGCCCCATAAGACACCTTATAGGACGACCTATAAGTCGCCTTATAGGGCGTCCTATAAGGTGCCTTATAAGGTGCCCTATAAAGCGCCTTATAAGGTGCCTTATAAGATGTCCTATAGGGGACATTGTAGGGTGCCTTGGCGGACAGTGCACTTTACAATGTGCCCTCTGGAGTGCCTTATAGGGTGCCTTATGCAACACCTTAGGTTACGCCACTCTGAGGGTGTATTTGCTGGCAGCACTACTTAAACATAAAGGGAGATGCCTCAGCCAGCCTTGTTCATTAGGCACACTGGGGGATCAAATTCATGTCCCCAGTACTATCGGTCAGTGTATTAACCATTGTGCTACTCCTCTGTTTCTGTGTTTAGATGTCAGTGCACCTACCTAAGATTACCGCGCGTTAATGTGCTTAGCGGCGTTTCACCAGATAATGTGCGCAACGCACGTTATTGCGTGATAATCCCGTTTTGCTACGTTAAGACCGAAATGCCCACTCCTTTTATGGCAGCCTGCACACTATCGCCGGGCGCACGTTAAGACTGCTTAGTAAACATACCCCTTAGACATGATTTCATGGAATTTCTGGCACAAGAACACAGCACAAGAAAAAATTGGGAATAAATTTTTACAGCAGGATTTAATAGATTCACCCGGCAAAAAAAATCCAGTTTGAATTTTATATAGAGCTCCAGTCTAGACAAACCTTAAAACAATCATAAAACAGGAATGAAGATCACCAGCGATACAAGAGTTAAGAACAGGCTAGCTAGAGCCATACCCCATGGAGGTGTGATGGCTCTTCTGCAAGATTAGAGAGAGATAGGCACATATAGGGGTATGTTTACTAAACTGTCCCAATGTGCGCCCGGCGCTAGTGTGCAGGATGCCATATAAGGAGTGGGCGTTTCAGTCTTAACATAGAAAACCGTGATTATCGTGCACTAATGTGCGCTGCGCGCTAATGTGTGCCGCGCACAGTAGCGCACCAGAAACGCGCGCGGGAAGGATAAGCAGGCACGCTGGTGTGCAAACAGAGGAACAGAGCTGCAGTACAATGGTGAAGACACTGACTGATGGTGCACTTTGCCCAATGAATAAGGCTGGCTGAGGCACTACCTGTGATGTGTAATATTGCATTATGAGGCATTTTAATTTTATTTTAATTACTGCTGCTAGCAAACGCACTCTCAAAGTGCTGTAACATAAGGTGCTGCATAAGGCACCCCATAAGGTACCCCAGAGGGCAGAAAACCTTGGTTCCCTCTTCTCCTTCAACTGGCGGTTGAAGCTCCACTCCCACTGGGGGTGTAGCCCGACCTCTTG
This sequence comes from Ichthyophis bannanicus, assembly GCA_033557465.1. NCBI lineage: Eukaryota > Metazoa > Chordata > Amphibia > Gymnophiona > Ichthyophiidae > Ichthyophis > Ichthyophis bannanicus. Next base: position 1,482,450,306 of record CM066032.1, read on the forward strand.
ATCCAGGAACAGGGTTCCTTGCTACACCCCAATCTCAGATCCCCCAACTTAATGACCTGGCTGCTGAGAGAGTAATACTTGCTCCTCTACTCCTTCCCAAAGAGGTTGAGGAGGGTGTTGCTGGCCTTTAGGAGACAATCCACTAGAAAATCCTATGCATTCAAGTGGTGTAGGTTTGAAGGGTGGTGTGCCCCGAATAAGGAGGACCCGTTCACTTGTCAGGTACCTCAGGTATTGCAGTACTTGCTCCACCTCTCAGAGTTAGGCCTCAAGTCTAACTCTGTCAGGGTCCACCTGAGTGCACTATCAGTTCACCACTCTTCAGTGGACAGGCAACCTCTTTCAGCTCACTCTTTGGTATCCCGATTCCTCAGAGGCCTCCTACTCTTGAAGCCTCCAATTCACCCACCGGCTACAGAGTGGGACTTAAACGTGGTCCTGCAGCAGCTTACTTGCCCACCTTTTGAATCAATGGCCACCTGTCATCTCCGCTTTCTTTCCTGGAAAGCACTCTTTCTGGTGGCACTCACGTCTGCTCGACGTGTGAGCGAGCTGCAAGCTTTAGCATTGGATAGACCATATACACGGTTTTATAAAAACAGAGTGGTCCTACGTACTCACCCCAAGTTCCTTCCAAAAGTAGTTTCTTCGTTTCACTTCAACCAAGAGGTGGTTCTTCCATCCTTCTTCCCCAGGCCACATACCAGCAGGGCAGAAGCGGTTCTGTATACCCTGGACTGTAAGAGGGCGCTCGCCTTCTACCTGGAGCATACACGGGGACATCGGAGAGCTTCCCAGCTCTTCATCTCTTATGACCCTAGTAAACTGGGTCTACCTGTCTCCAAGTGCACGTTATCCACCTGGGTGGCAGACTGCATCGCCTGGGTGTACAGGGCAGCTGACCTCCAGTTGCAGGGATGCATCACGGCCCACTCTGTCAGGGCTAAGGCCGCATCAGTGGCTAACCACCACTCTGTTCCATTGGCAGACATCTTCCGGGCCGCAACTTGGTCTTCAAGCCAGATTTTTGCAGCCCACTACTGCCTGGAGAGAGAGTCCCGGCGGGACAGTGTTTTCGGTCAGCCGGTACTCCATATCCTATTCGAGGTTTAGACAACTCCTACACTCCGACCCTTTGGTGTCAGGCTACCATGGGGGTTGCGTTCTCAGAGAAAATTCCTATCACTGCTGCTGCGGCTCTTCTAGAGGGAGCCATTTTCAGCTATGGGTTCTCGGTAGCCTATAGCTAGGGAGTCCCATTGGTGAGGACTGACTTCCTGCTTGTTCCTGGAGAAAGCGTAGTTACTCACCCGTAACAGGTGTTCTCCAGGGACAGTAGGAATCAGTCCTCACGACCCTCCCTCCTCCCCTGGAGTTGCAGTCCTTGATTAATGCTTTCTCCTTTTTGCCATCTTTTTAGCTATGTCATCTGACTGAGCAATATGGCACCCTTGGGTGGGAAGGGGACCGCGCATGCGCGATGCATTCCCAAAGGCTTTCTTTGAAAGCTGGGGAATTGCTCCGCATGAGAGCTCCGTCGGCGCCAAAGTCACCCATATGTGAGGACTGATTCCTGCTGTCCCTGGAGAACACCCGTTACAGGTGAGCAACTACGCTATCCCCATAGCCTTTGGGGTTTTCCTGTCAAATTAATTCCAGTGGTTTGTGATCTTCATGTTCCCTGTAAAATAGTTATCTCCAAGTTATAATGCCCTGTTCAATGTAATTTCAGTTTGTTCAATGTAAACCGCACTGATGCAGAATAGCGCGGTATATAAGAGAAAATAAATAAATAAATACATAAATGTCACTGTTGCATATTGATTTCACATGTTAAAATCATATTGTCCCAAAACTTGAACTCATGACTAGTCAATAGTAGCACCTTTTTGATAGCATGGAGAACTATGCAGATGAATATTCAAGCAAGAGATACTAATTCCTTTGTGATTTACTTTTCTCCAGAACCAAACAGGAAGTCAGTCCTCACATATGGGTGACGTTGGCACCGATGGGGCCCCCATGCGGAGCATTTCCCAAGCTTTCAAAGAAAGCCTTTGGGAATGCAGCATGCATGCGCAGTCCCCTTCCCGCCCAAAGGTGCCATCTTGCTCAGTCTTCTTTTTTCCGCGGAGCCCGATGGACGTGTTTCGTTTTCACCCAAGGAAAAAGATGATTTTTCTACGTGGATCCGTGTTTTCTTCGGTCCGACGCCGGTTTCCCTTTCCCGCCTGGGCCCAATACACCGGTATCGAGCCCTGACTTCATTTTTCGGTTTTTGTCCTTAGTGACTAGAGTGCGCACCATTTTTCTATTTTTCACTGGCAGCCCTGTCTTTTGACCTCGATGGCTGCCAGCGGGTTTAAAAAGTGTGATCGGTGTAAGACGCTTATGTCTCTCACCGACACACATGACTGCTGCCTCCGCGGCCTCGGGCCCGATCATGACCCGATGATCTGTGGCCCGTGTGGGAAGATGTCCTCAAAGGCATTGAGGTGCCGGCAGCACCAAAAAGAAATAATCTGCTCTGACTCCGAGTCCGGCCGGGCCCGGACTTCGTCAGAGGTCTCGACGTCTCGGGACTCCGATCCCTAGCATCGCCGGGGTTCCTCTGAGAGGGGGTCTCCCTCACGGGAGCATCGCAGGAAGAAGAAACCCGTGAGGGTGGCATCGGTGGACGCACTTGGCTCCTCGAGGACCAGGTCGCATAGCCCCGAACGCCGTCCCAGGTCTTCGGAGTCAGAGAGGCCTGCTAAACAACCTTGTGTGGAGACGGAGTCCCCGAGTCACGTGAGTACTGTAGTCCTCATGGATTTTCCTCCGGGGGAGCTGACGTTGGGCCCAACGCCGTCGGGGCCCGAGTTGGGGGCTGCTGAGTCTCCTAAGCTCGGACTCAGGTTGACGGCCTAGGAGAGCAGCTTGGCTGCCTTCATGGAACAGCAGCGGGCACTGATCGCTGGTCTCACCGGTGCATCTGCCCCGACCACCGGGACATCGACGTCCAAGTCGACCCCGGAGGCCGAGCTGATCCTCGAGTCCATGCGCTCTCGAGTCGATCCTCGGCCAAGGTCTCCCTCGGCCTCCCATTCGGGACCGAGGTCGTCGACACTGGTACCCTTGGCGTCGGGGCAGATGGCATCGGTGCCTGCCCGACCGAAGCTGCTCCATACCTCCTCCGAGGGGTCGGGCTGGGAAACGGAGGACGAGGAGTCTACGGACACTTTTCGGACCCGGTGTGTCCCTTCGGACCCACCGGAGTCTGAGCCTCGGAGACGGTCCCCCCCAGAGGACACCCGGTTCTCGGACTTCGTGCGGGATATGGCCAAGGCTTTGGCCTTCCCCGCGGATCCCGAGGAGGAGCCTTGAGCCGAGGAGCTCAAGGCCCTGCAGTATGACTCTCCCCCCAAGGAGACCTTTACTGTACCGGTTCCTCTGATGCTGGAACGGTTGCTCTTCCGCATGTGGGAGGCACCAGCCTTGACGCCGGTTCTGAGCAAGCAGGTCAATTCCATCTATCGAGTTCGCAAGAGCCCCGGGTTCCAGAAGGCACAGCTACCGCACCACTCCATGGTTGTGGAATCGGCCATGCATCGTCTGAAGAGTCAGAAGATGCACTCCTTGGTGCCTCCCGGCCGGGAGGCCCGGAACCTGGATGCCCTCGGTAGAAAGTGCTTCCAGGGCTCTATGCTTGCTTGCCATGTCCAGACCTACCAGCTGTACATGAGCATGTACCTTCGAGACCTGGCAAAGGAGATTGCCGGGTTCTCTGCTGGCCTCTCCGAGGTTCAAGGCCCTGTCATCGGGGATCCGAGAGTGCTCGAAGTTTATCTCTCGAGCAGCCTATGATGGCTTCGAGGCTTCGGCCCGGGTAGCCACGGCCGGCATCAGTGCATGCCTTCAGGCCTGGCTACAGTCATCGGACCTCAAGCCGTGGGTTGAGGACAATTTGGTCGATGTCCCCTGCCGAGATGAAAACCTTTTTGGCAAGCCCATGGCTGAAAAGGCTGCAGAACTCGAGTCCGAGACTCTCACCCGGACAAGGCTGTCCAGAAGAAGAAGGGCTCAGGAAAAAAGACCTTTTACCCGAGGAAGTCATCTGCCTACAAATCATACCCTCACTTTCAGGCCTCCGTAGCTCCCCAACAGGGTCAGCAGGCCAAGGTGCAGGGACATGGGCCCCATAGGCAGAAAACCCCCAAGCCACCAGCTCCGGCTCCTGCACAGCAGGGAGCGGGGTTTTGACTCCAATGGCATAGCCTCTCCTCCTCAGCTGGCCCCTCTCAGCACAGGAGGCCGGCTGACCCTGTATGCCCACAGGTGATCAGCTGTGACAATGGATACCTGGGTGCTAAGCATAGTCAAGAGAGGCTATCTCCTTCACTTCCACCAGGTACCTCCCTCCTACTTTCCAGGGGAGCCTCCAAGACTCCCTCTGCACAGGGACCTACTCCTGCAGGAGTTAGCAGGTCTTCTAAAGGAGCAGGTGGTGGAATCGGTGCCCCACACATGAGAGGTCCAGGTACTTTCTGGTACTAAAAAGGACAGGAGGCCTCAGGCCCATCCTAGACTTGCAGAATCTCAACAAATTCCTGTAGAGGGAAAAGTTCAAGATGCTTACCCTTGGAATCCTGCTGCCCTACCTCCAGCAGGGAGATTGGCTATGCTCCTTAGACCTAAAGGATGCTTATACTCACATCCTTATTCATCCAGACCACAGACAATATCTCCGATTTGTAGTGGGAGGAAACCATTACCAGTACAGGTTTCCTTTTGGCCTAACCTCCGCCCCCAGGGTTTTCACCAAGTGCCTGGCAGTGGTGTCGGCCTATGTCAGAGTTCAAGGACTCTTTGTCTTTCCATACCTGGATGACTGGCTCATCAGGGTTCAGTCTCCACAGGAGACCAATCAAGCCAACCTCTGCACTGTCTCTCTTCTCCAGCATCTGGGGTTTGTCATAAACTTTGCAAAGTCCACTTTGCGCCCATCACAAAACATGGAGTTCATAGGAGCAAGACTAGACACCCTTCAGGCGAAGGCTTTTTTACCCGTGGACAGGGTCCACAGACTGATGGATCTGGCCAGACAGTTCCACAGCAATTCTCTAGTCTCCGCCAGACAATTCCTAAGACTCTTGGGCCACATGGCGTCCACGGTCCATGTAACTCCAAATGCCCGTCTACACATGAGGCCAGCTCAGTGGGGCCTCAGGACTCAGTGCTGGGTCCGCTGCTTTTTGACATATTCATAAATGACCTGGAAAGTGGAATAACGAGTGAGGTTATCAAATTTGCAAATGACACAAAACTATTTAAAGTTGTTAAAACCCAAGAGGATTGTGAAAAATTGCAAGAGGATCTTGATAAATTGGAAGACTGGGCATCAAAATGGCAGATGAAATTTAATGTGGACAAGTGCAAGGTTATGCACCTAGGGAAGAACAACCCAAACTATGGTTACACGATGCAAGGTTCCACATTAGGAACCACCACCCAGGAAAAAGATTTAGGCGTCATTGTGGATACCATGTTAAAACCCTCGGCCCAGTGTGCAGCGGCGGCCAAGAGAGCAAATAGAATGCTAGGTATGATAAGGAAAGGAATGGAAAATAAAACAAAAGATATTATAATGCCTCTGTATCGTTCCATGGTGAGACCGCACCTTGAATATTGTGTGTAATTCTGGTCGCCATATCTTAAAAAGGATATAGCGATTTTAGAAAAGGTTCAGAGAAGAGCCACCAAAATGGTAAAGGGGATGGAAGGATACTCCTATGAAGAAAGGCTTTAACCTGGAAAAGAGACAGCTGAGGGGAGATATGATAGAAGTCTATAAATTAATGAATGGAGTGGAATGGGTAAACGTAGATCAATTGTTTACGTTATCAGAATATAGAAAGACTAGGGGACATGCAATGAAGCTACAGGGTAAACTATTTAAGACTAATAAAAGAAAATATTTTTTCACTCAACGTGTAATCAAACTCTGGAATTTGTTACCGGAGGATGTAGTAAAGGCTGTTAGTGTAGCTGGGTTTAAAAACGGTTTGGACAAGTTCCTGGAGGAAAGGTCCATAAACCATTATTAAGAAGTGACCGAAGATATCAATGCTTGACCCAGTACAAGCATTGTGGAACTTGTGTCTCTTGGGGAAACTGCTAGGTACATATGACCTAGATTGGCCACTGTTGGAAACAGAATACTGGGCTTGATGGACCTTGGTCTGACCCAGTATGGCATATCTTATTTTCTTATGTAGTGGCTGCAGGCCACAGGAAAGCTGCAGGACAAAATAAGGGTATCCAAGTTACTGGCAGCTTCTCTGCAGTGGTGGCTTCATCTTCCGAATCTGCTGCAAGGGGTGCCTTTTCAAGCTCCTCCACACTCTCAAGTGTTGACAACCGATGCTTCGCTTCAAGGTTGGGGTGCACATTGCCAAGGAGCATGCACTCAAGGCCTGTGGTCTCCTTCGGAGGCCACACAGCAAATCAGTTTCCTAGAGCTCAGAGTGATCCACTTAGCCCTGCGGACTTTCTCTCATGTCCTCTCTCAGCAGTCCATCTTGGTTCAGACGGACAATCAAGTTGCTATGTACTATGTGAACAAGCAAGGGGGCACAGGGTCCCGACCTCTTTTTCAGGAAGCACAGGACCTGTGCTCCTGGGCAGTCAATCATGGCATACTTCTCAAGGCGGTCTATCTCCATGGGCAGGAGAATTACTTGGCAGACAAGTTGAGCAGGATCCTACAGCCACACGAATGGCTGTTGAATCCTCTGGTGGTTCAACGGATCTTCCTAAGATGGGGTCTTCCCACCATGGATCTGTTTGCCAGTCCACTGAACCGTCAACTGCCCATGTTCTGCTCCAGACAACCGCATTCTCTCAGAGTAGCAGCGGATGCTTTTCTCATACCATGGTCTACAGGGCTCCTATATGCGTTTCCTCCCATGCTTCTAGTGCCCAAAACACTATTCAAAGTGATCCGGGATAAGGTCTCGGTGGCCCCCAGATGGCCAAGGCAACCATGGTTCCCACTTCTTTTACAACTAGCGGTGGACGTTCCTCTTCCTCTGGGGATGCAACCCGATCTCCTGTCCCAGGAGCAGGGATCTCTCTTACACCCCAATCTCCAATCCCTCCATCTGATGGCCTGGCTGCTGAAAGGGTACTTCTAGCACCCTTACTGTTGCCTAGGGAAGTGGAGGACGTGGTCTTGGCCTCTAGAAGGCAGTCCACTCGAAATTCATATGCTCTTAAGTGGCGTAGATTCTCCACCTGGTGTGCCCAACACAAGGAGGATCCTTTCTCATTCCTGGTTCCGGTGGTGCTGCAGTATTTGCTGCACCTGTCCAATCTAGGCCTTAAATCCAACTCTGTTAGGGTCCATCTCAGTACTCTCTCAGTGCACCACTTACCGGTGGAGGGTCAGTCTCTCTCAAGCCACCCTTTGGTAGCTCGCTTCCTCAGAGGCCTGCTGTTGCTTAAGCCTCCAGTTTGTCCACCTGCCCCTGAGTGGGATGTGAATGTGGTCTTGCAACAACTTACTTGCCCACCATTTGAGCCTATGGCTACTTGTCCTTTGCGCTTTCTTTCCTGGAAAGCATTGTTTTTGGTAGCTCTTACCTCAGCAAGGCGAGTAAGTGAGCTTCAAGCCCTGGTGTCAGAGGCACCATACACTAGGTTTTATAGGAACAGAGTAGTCTTACGGACTCACCCTAAGTTCCTTCCAAAGGTTGTCTCCTCCTTACACCTCAATCAGGAGGTGGTTCTTCCAACTTTCTTTCCTAGGCCGCATGCCGGCCGGGCTGAGATGGTCTTGCATACCCTGGACTGTAGGAGGGCGTTGTCCTTCTACCTTGACCGTACGCAGGGACACCGAAGGGCTGTTCAGCTCTTCATCTCTTTTGACCATAATAAGTTGGGGTTACCTGTCTCCAAGCGTACCCTGTCCATTTGGGTAGCAGACTGTATCGCCTGGGCATACAGGGCAGCCGGCCTCTCCTTGCAGGGTCGAGTCACTGCTCACCGTGTCCGGGCGAAGGCTGTGTCAGTGGCTCATCTCTGCTCTGGTCCATTGGCAGACATCTGCTGGGCCGCTACTTGGTATTCAAGCCAGACTTTTGTGGCCCACTACTGCCTTGAGAGGGAGTCCCACAGGGACAGTGCTTTCGGACAGGCGGTACTCCGTAATCTCTTTGAGGTATAGGCAACTCCTACCCTCCGGCCCTGGTGTTGGGCTACCGTTCGAGGGGCGTTCTCAGAGAAGATTTTTTTCACACATGCTGAGGCTCTAGAGGGAGCTCATTTTTTCAGCTTTGGGTCCCAGGTAGCCTTAAGCTGGGGAGTCCCATATGTGAGGACTGACTTCCTGCTTGGTCCTGGAGAAAGCGTAGTTACTCACCTGTAACAGGTGTTCTCCAAGAGCAGCAGGAATGAGTCCTCACAACCCTCCCTCCTCCCCTTGGAGTTGCAGTCACATGATTTATTTTGTTTTTTGCTGTCTTTTAGCTATGTCATCAGACTGAGCAAGATGGCACCCTTGGGCGGGAAGGGGACCGCGCATGCGTGCTGTATTCCCAAAGGCTTTCTTTGAAAGCTGGGGAAATGCTCCGCATGGGGGCTCCGTCAGCGCCGACGTCACCCATATGTGAAGACTGATTCCTGCTGCTCCTGGAGAACACCTGTTACAGGTAAGTAACTATGCTTTATTTATTGACATTTATTAACCACACAATTGAAGGCAACCCAGTGTGGTCTACAGAGTAAAAACAAATGAAAATACAATAAGCAGATTAGAAAACTTCCTCCTCCCAGCCTTAACCCCCCACAACTCACCCTCAAAAAAATCGTCATCTCCCCCGACATCTCCACCATCAGATCCTCCAACTCTCCACATGCCTTCCAAAACAACAAGATTCTCAAAGCTTTCTGAAACATCCAAAGATTGTCTATCAAACACAATTCCCTGGGGAGGGTGTGCCATAAAGCTGGAGCCTGTACCAAAAGGATCTGCTACAATGCACTGCCCACCTCATAATGTTACATGCCAGAACTACTACCTGTGGGTGCAATGAATGGTTCAGAGAAAATGGGACAATTTAGAAGCAAGAAAAACTGAAATTAGAGCATGCAAAAACATGTGATATTTCTGGTATGCAGTAGAAAGTAGGTTCTTGCTATCATATTGTCTCAGGCCAACATCTCTATAGAGAATGGCAGATGTTCCTTTGTCACCCTTCAACCTGACTCATTTTCCCACAAAACGTTGACCCTGATTTATCCATATTGGTATTCCTGCCAATGCTGGTGCTGCTGTGGCCTTATCATGTAGAGAAGTAGCTCATGGTTAAAGCATAAAGCCTACTACCTAAAGTATCAGAGTTTGATTCCCACTGGCACACCTTGGGAAAGTCACTTTATCTACCATTGCCTCAAAAGAAAAGGCCTAATAATCTACTTCTGGTCATACTTTGCCAAGAAAACCCAAGGGTTGCTGGGTTGCCAAGAATCAGCATTGATTTGACAGTACTTAAAATATATATATATATATATGTATCTTGAGGTTTTTCTGCCAGTGTTAGTGTTGCTTTGCCCCTTTCCTTGTACTTTAGGGTGTTCCTCTCCATGCTGATGATGGTTTGTCCCTTCCCTAGGTTCTTGGGTTCTTCCTGGGCTTTATCCCTCTTCCAGTGTCTTAGGATCTTCCTGCAAATGTTAGTGCTGTTTTGCCCCTTTACTTATGTCTTTCGGCATTCCTGCCAAAATTTCTGCTGTTTTTCTCCTGTTCTGATATCTTGGGGTCCTCCTGCTTTGCCCCTTTTCATGTGCTGTGGTGTTATCCTGAAAATGTTGCATAAGAAAACATACATAAAAACTGCCATACTGAGTCAGATCAAAAGCTCAGAATTCTAGTTACATCAGTGGATAATCAAGTATTCAGGAGAATGCCAAAAAGTAGATATATTCCATGATGCTTACTGCCAAAAACCTTCAGTGGCTTTCCCCAAGTCCACTTTGTTAATAACATGTTATGAACTTTCCTCTTCTTGCCAATGTTATTTATGCTTTGCTCCTCTCCCAACGTCTTGGATCTCCCTAGCAATGTTGGTGCTGTAATCTCCAGGAACAAGCAGGAATGTAGTCTTCACATATGGGTATCGTCGGCACCGACGGAGCCCACGCGGGAAAGCTCCCCAGCATCCAATAAGAACGCTTTTGGGAGCATCCCTCAGCACATGTGCACTGCCTTCCTGCCTTTCCAGCTGTCCCTCTTCAGTTCTTCATTTTCCGCAGAGCCGACAGGAAACATACCCTGTCACCGCAGAAAAGTTTTTCTTTAAACTTGTTTTCTTGTGGTCGCGCCTGTCACGACACCTATCGATACCGCCGGTTCTTTCTTTCTTCTTTAAAAAAAAAAATATATATTTTTTTTTTAACTGTTTCTCTTCTTCTTTTGGTGCTAGGTGCCATTTTGGGCATTAGGCTCCATTTTTCCCAAAAGATGGAAAACCAGCTAGTGGTTTTAAAAAATGTACTAAATGTAGCGGTACCATCTCCGTCACCGACACCCATGACTGGTGTCTAAAATGTTTAGGCCCTGACCATTCTCCATCTGAGTGTTCCTCCTGTATGGGGATACTAAAAGAGGAAGACAGAACTGAGCTGCAAAGCTCGGTACCCTCTTTTCTTCGGATACCAGGTCCATTGCATTGATGTCTTCAAGAGCCTCTTCTTCCTCCCATGGATCTCAGGTAACTAAACATAAGAGCCGTTCCTCAAAGGGTAGCTCTCCTTCAAAGCATCGAGAGGCCATTGGTATTGCCCTTGAGGAAACTACACTGGCAAAACAGCCCTGGCGGGAGCCTTCGGTCTCAAAAGAATCAACGGGTTTCCAGGATGTTCTTGAGGCTTCGACCTCGGCAGAACTACTGCTGCCGCTTTTACTGGTACCGATACCCAGGCATCGGCAGTGTTGATAGACCAGAGATTCCTCACTATCGAACGCAGTCTTGCAGCTCTCCTTACAGCTGCAGTGCCATTGACACCAGAGGTTCAACGGACACCGGTACCGATGCCAGTACCAGCACCGGTACAGATGCCTGTACCAGCACCGACGGTACCAGCCCCGGTGGGAATACTTCCCATGCAGACTTTTTCTGGCATCGACAGATCAGTACCGGACCAATTCGGTACTGACTTCGATCGATAACGAGACCGTGCTTTGCATGAACATCGGGATCAGAGATACCTAGAATCCTCCGATTCCGATGACTCTGATAATTCTGCCGGTACCAGAGTGTTTCTCCCGGAAGACTCCTCTTCTCCCCAACACAGAATGTCTCCTCCGGAAGACATGTCTTTGCAGGATTTTATTCATGATGTGGCCTGAGGTCTTTCAATCACGGTAGCTCCTGAAAAAGAACCTAGAGCAAAAGAATTGGAAATTCTCCAATACCCTAAGGCTCCCAAGGAAGCAGCCACTCTGCCCATTCATGAAATTCTTCGTGATTTGATGCTCAGAATGTGGGAGACACCTTTGACCACATCTCCTCATTCTAGGAGACTTGATATCATGTATCGAGTTCCACCATGTCCCGGTTTTCAAAAGACTCAGCTGCCACACCATTCAATGGTAGTGGAGTCAGTCATGCGTTGGATGAAAAGTGCAGAGACATGCATCCAATCCTCCAGGTCGTGAATGCAGGACTCTTGACGCTTTTGGGCGTTGAACTTTTCAGGCTTCCATGCTTTCAGCTAGGATCAGCTCATATATTTTATATATGGGAATGCTCCTCAAAGAGGTCCCAGGAGATTTGGAGCTTATGAGCCCCCTTCTCCCTGAGGACAAAAGACAGGACTTTCTCACTCTGGTCAAGCATGCTCAAGATGTCTCCAAGTTTGTAAACCGTACAGCCTTTGACTGCTTTGAATGCATCAGCAGAACCTCTGCTATTGCCATTGGTGTACGTCGGATTGCCTGGCTTCAGGCATCAGACTTGGAGATTTGGGTACAGGATAAATTGGGAAACATCCCTTGCACAGGAGAAAACCTCTTTGGCAAGAATTGGCAGGAGAAGGCTAATGAGATAGATACTGACAATCTCACTTTAGACAGATTGTCAAAATCTACAGCCACTCCAGCCAAAAAGAAACCCTATAAAAAAATCATTTTTCAGCAAAAAGAGGACGTTTTATCCATCCTATACCCAGCAAGGGCAAGCTCAGGGTCTAGTTGCCCAGAAGGGTCAACAACAACAATCCAGACAAAAGAAGCCAAAAGGCCTTAGAGCTCAACCAGCTCCACAGGCCCAGCCGCCTCAAGGGCTTTGACTCCTTCATAGAGAACTTAGCCTTCATGCCTCTGAAGGGGCCAGAACCCCTAAACATTCCAGGCAGGTTGTGTCATTTTGCCAACAGATGGCACCAAATAACAACAGAAAACTGGACTCTGTCCATTGTGGGAGAGGGGTACAAGCTTCATTTTCACAGTATGCCCCCTCCTACAATCGTAAGACAGTTTAATTCCCAAACCTCTACAGGCAATCTACTGGATCAAGAGGTCTCAACACTCCTTGCTCAAGGAGCAATAGAGGAGGTGCCCATTCTTCAGCAGGGTGCAGGATTCTACTCCCCCTATTTTCTTATTCTAAAGAAAACAGGAGGACACAGACCCATTCTAGACCTCAGAGAATTGAACAAATATCTGTTCCGAGAAAAGTTCAAAATGATTTCTCTAGGAACTCTTCTGCCATATCTTCAAAGTCAGGATTGGCTTTGTTCTCTAGATCTAGAAGTGCACTGTCTGCCACGGCACACTATAATGTCTCCTATAGGGCACCCTATTAGTCGCTCCATAGGATACCGTATAGTGCACCTCATATGGACGGTAACCATAAGGTGCCCTATAGGGCGCCCTATAAAGCACCCTCTGAGGCACCTTATGGGTACAGTACGCTGAGGGTGTTTTTGCTGGCAGCACTAATGTACATTAAAAACAGATAATGCTTTGGACAGCCCTATCAAATAACCCCACTGTGGGTTTGAACCCATGACCTCTGGCTCCACAGGCAGTGAAGTAACCAGTGGGCTACAGCTCTATAGCTGCTAGCAAGCCCCTGGCTGGCTGCAGAAGGACTGCATGTCACCACACAAACAGTCTGCTGTGGTCACCAGGATAGGGTTAGCCCACCCGTACCCATGATGCACTGCACATGCAAATCAGCCGTCTACAGATGAACACAAGATGGGGTATGCACCCCCACAGCACCTCGGCCTGGTAGGGGGAACTGACCATGTGTGTTACTGGCACAGAGTAGCTACACACCGTCACATTGTGCGGGTACTGTGCTCACCCTGAGGGTGTGGTGGGGCGCCCAGCACCAGGTCCACAGCACCTTCCATGGCAGAAATAGGCCATACTGTAGGTCCCCAGCAGTGCTAGTGTGTGAGATAGGTAGTTCCTGCAGACACACTTTGGATACATCTGTATTTCTGAGTCAGGTTTGACCCTTATGGACACATAGGCTAGATCATGTACCACCACCCTCTGGGGCTGAGGGTGGGAAACAGGGTCTCCCACTGACAGATCCACATTTTACATCCCCGCAATGGCAACAGTAGAGGGGACCACCAACCGCAGTCCTGCTGGTGAACAGACACCCTACAGGGCAGTCAAAGCAGCTCTGTACACATCGATAAAGCAATAGCAGACAGACATTAGGCCCAGAAATACTCAACTGCACCCCACCACAATCTCCTGCAGCCAATGCACGGTGTTCCAGCAAGACACATACTAGCTGCAGACAGTCTGCTAGCTAATCCATAGGGCATGTTCCTAGAGGAGATGCATGCACCCAGAACTGGGATGTCAGCATACACACCAAGCAGATAAGTCAGTGATTGGACCCCAAAAGGGAACCCAGAAATATCACATGAAAAAGATATTATAGGGCACTATGGGGGAACCTAGCCATGCCATGGTTACTGCTCAGTCAGGGTGAGAGTGAACTCCCAGCAGGACATACTGTGGCCACCCTGTCTGTGCAGGTGGTGGCCGGGCACTACAATGTCCCAGCCATTGCCCTATGATCTGTGCAGATGCATCCTGGCCAGGCCACGCTGTCCGGGCTATACCCATGGTACCTTGCTCCTCATTATGCACATTGGCAGGCCAATACTGGCAACAGTGCTGGCAGTGTGGGCTGTGGAGGGTGTTTGCAGCCACCACACACTGGATAGACAGACACACACTCCCACACCTATGCCAGCATTGTGCTACTATAGAGGTGTTTGGCAGCCCTGGCCACCACACCAGTCCTGGGCACAGTGGGGTCACTCCCCAGGGTGGTAGAGACCAGACCTGAAGCACACCCCACAGACATCAGAAAGGTTGCTATGATGGAGCTCAATCAGCAAACTGTACTTAATGTAGGAATTGCTATCTGCCAGTAAGCATAGCAACCTTTTGATAGCTGTGTAGCGTATTCCCAGGTGTAGGGTGGCATTGCTAAGGTATGCAAGTGCTAGTATTGGGAGATGCACGCAGGGCTCAATGTCCTGCCTCTCCAGGGGGCAATGGCTAATGGAGCCTGTGGGTGTGGGTGTGTCTGCCCCTGTTGGCTGCTGCTTTACGGCAGAGGTTCCCAACTCCGGTCCTGGTGTGCCAAACACTGTTCGGGTTTTCATGCTGTCCCTCATGAATATGCATGAGATAGATCTGCATACCATAGGGGTGGTGCATAGATATGCAGCACAGGCATCTTTATTAGAGGCAGCATAGAACCTGAATGGTGCTTGGCCCTCCAGGACTGCAGTTGGGAGACTCTGCTCTAGGTAATGCGCCTATTTATGGAGTCTGTGCTCTGTAGGGTAAAATGTAGGTGTTTTGGGCATGTTTACGTCATCTGCAATAAAGGTTCTGTCTGTATTAGCATGTTGTAGTAGTGGGTAAAATATGGGGACTGGGTTGGCAGGCACCATAGCTGGGACTTGAACCTGTGACCGCCTGCTTCTGAATACACTGGTTTTGTGCACTGCACCACCTTGTTGTCACAGAGTCAGTACATTCCTTGGTGATACCATGACTGTTCGTCAGACAGGGCCTGTCTGTTGCAGTACATGGTACCCACCTACACAGGGCTAGGCCACGGTCTGCTCTGGGCAGCTGCCACTGCCCCCTCCACCACCAGTATCCCTCAGCCACCATGCTGACATGCCCTTCTGCTGGTGGTGCTGGTGTTGCGCAGTTTGAGGCCATCCAGTGTGCAGGTAGGCGGCTGCCTATGGTGTGGGTTCTGGGGTAGGGGTGCCTGCATAGACATCCATGGTCCCCCCCAGCCCCGCCTGCCAATGTTTTGTGCCCTTGGGGGTAGCTGTTGGGTACTATCCCCTGTGACACTGTAGGAAACACACTCGTGCCCATGTTGGGCCTTCAGCAGTTGCTGTCTGGCTGCTCTGCTGTTTCAGCATTCGTATGGGCTACCTAGGCATCACCCTAGTCCGCACTGTGTCCCAGCTGCACCACAGCATGTCCGCCTGCGGCCCTCTGTATCCCCTTTTCCGTCATCTGTCCAGTTGCCGTTCCGACATGCCCGCCCTGATGTTGCGGGACATGTGTACGCCATAGGAAACCTGTCCGATGGAGGGGAAAACCCTGAGCAGCGCTATTTCACTGTGGGCTCATTCATCTTGTATGGGGACGAAGTGCAGACCCTTCCACGATTTATATCTTTTCTATGGAGCTTTCTCGGGGGGAGGGGGGGTTGATGTTTCTCATTAATACCACTATTGGCCAGCTTGGTTATTGTTTTTTTCCAGTTTGTTGAGGTCATTTTCAGTGCTTATGTGCCCTTTTGTTCTGTGCACATGTATCACACTTATCACTTTATTTAGGGTTTCCTTGCTAGGCTGTACATTGCCAACACTGAAATGGTTTCTCTCCCCTTAACGGCAGGTTTTCAATCGCGTTAGGATTCAGCTCTTCAGATCAGCGTGTTAGTGTGAAAGGAGCCTCTCCCCGCCAACTCTCCGCCCACTGACCCCTTCTCTCCGCCCTCTCTCCACCATCTGCGGTGTTTTACCGCGCCACGGAACTTTACGATCGTTAACGCATCATAATGTGTGTTATGTAACATTAACGATCGTTAGCGCATCATAACGCACGTTATGATGCGTTAATGATCGTTAATGTTACATAACGCGTGTTATGTAACGTTACCGCAGTTTAGTAAACATACCCCATAGTGTTCTGACTGATCCAGTTGTGGTGAAATGAACACTACTATTCTCTAACTTCCAGCTGTGCCTGCAGGCAGGCATAGTACTGATTATAAAATCTGGAGATCCACTACCTGTTAAAAGTTGTCTTGCAGTATACTTGGCAATTAGGAGTTAATAGATGTTGTAGCATTTTAAACCTGAAGGCGGAAAAAGTGCTGGGCGTGGGAGAAATTGGGCCCTTCCACACCCTCGACAGTGTGCCGCCGCTGTGGGAGATGTCCCGCCACCAGATCCAGGCCCTGACTGCATCTGCCAAGGGTCGGGCTGTGGGGAAAGGAGTTTACTGTGCTGTTGGGCATTGGGTACTCCTGCAGAACATGCTGGTACCATGGCAATGGGACACTACGGCACCGGCACACCAGCAGGAGTATTGAGTAATGGAGATGGGCAGCCTGCTGTATGTCTCCCCACTCAGAATGCTTTGCACGCTGGGTTATCCAAGTGCCCTGATTCCACAACTGCAGCACGTTTAGCTCCCGCAGTTGCAGAATTGGGTGCAACTTGGCCCCATTCATCTTCTGGACATCGGGATAGCCCGAACGTGCACAGTGCAGAATCGGTCTCTAAGGGGGGCTATTAAAAGGACTTATGTCAAGAGTTATCAAGTTAGCCAGTTCCAAGTGTAAGATTTTAAGCCATTCATGGATTTCTGACAATCTCATTGTGATGCATTATAGGACCTGCAGCACTGATTCCAATGGTTAAAATCAAGAACTACAAATACCATACTGCACTGTAATGCAAATTGAAAACTAGAACTGGCAAAAATCCTCATGCATGGAACTAGGTATTTTGGCAACTCTGCTACATGCTTGAACGGGTGCTTACACATGTACTTAAGATAGTCACTATTCTGTAAGCATGCGTGCAAGTTCTATCATGAATACTTTCAATGTGGGTGTGTACAGAGGCAGAGTTTGGGATGAGTGTAGGCAGAGAGCAAATTTACATGCATATTTTTGGAAAATCTTGATGCAGGCTTTTACACTAGCCCTTGCCTAGATTTTTACACCACTTAATCCTCTATTTTAAAAAGTGTGCATGAACTCCATTTAAGTCAAACGCATGCAGGCTAATGTTCATTAACTCCATGGGAATTTACAAAATTCCTCTAGATCTATATGGCCATACACTTTCATTTAGGCCAGCAAAAAAGCTTGCCCTAATTTAAACTGTGCAGCTCTATTTAAGGTGGCTGCATAGCACCACTATACATGTAAACAGAGGTGGTGATTGGATTATACCTATATTTAGCAGTGTATAGCAGTGCTGAATACATGCAGTTTTAAAGCACTACTACCACTGAATATTGACTTGACTGTTTCTGTTTATGAGTATTTGAACCAGTGTACATAAGAACATAAGATATGCCATACTGGGTCAGACCAAGATCCATCAAGCCCAGTATTCTGTTTCCAACAGTGGCCAATCTAGAGAGAATCAGATGATCATGAGGTTAAAGGGGCACTCATAGTGACATAGTATATGACGGCAGATAAAAAGCAGTATGGTCCATCTACTATTCCCATAAGGTAGCTAGAGTGTTTGTAACTGCTGCTCCCTGCAGGTCATACCCCTCTATGCCTGATAGGGCCATTGTAGAGAGACTAAAGAAGAGTGGAGGAGTGGCCTAGTGGTTGGGGGCAAGGTACTTCAGGCCAGAAGGTCAGGGGTTCAAATCCCACTAGAGGACAGCAACCTTGGTTCAGAAGGACTAGGGTTTCTAATCCCACTTGTGGTCTTGGGCAAACCACTTAACCTTCCATGGTCCCTGTAAAATAGTTACCTCCAATTATAATGCCCTATTCAATATAATTTCAGTTTGTTCAATGTAAACTGCACTGATGCAGAATAGCACAGTATATAAGAGAATTAAAATAAAATAAATGTTTTGCTTAATAGTAATAAGAAGGAACTGAAAGAAATCTCAGTGAACATAGAAGATATAGTATGTCAAATCAATGAACTAAACTGCAGCAAATTGCCTGGGCCGAATGTTATATACCCCAGAGTGCTGAAAGAACTCAACAATTAAATTGAGGATACATTATTAGTACATGTAACCTATCATAAAAATCATCTATGGTACCTAGAGATTAGAGAGTGACCAACATAATGCCAACTTTTCAAAAGAGTATCTGGGATGATCCAGGAGGCTTCAGTCCAGCAAACCTGATGTCAGTGCTGGGCAAAAATGGTAGAAACAAAATTACTGGGGGGCGGAGCCTGATGTCCAGCGGGTAAGACGCTTCGCGCTGAAGCTCCCGAGAGGCCTACTCAGAATCCTGACTTAATACCCATACAAACTTAATATTTTGCTCCGAACTTACCGGGGTACCTCGGGGGGGATGGCGGCCCATAAACCAGCGCGCTTGGACTTCGGGTCTCCTTCTTCTTCACACGGAAAACGCTCCAAAACAGAGGTGTCTTCCCCACAGAAGATGGTTCCACTTCGTGAAAACCCCGAAATGCACCTGGAGATTTTAGAGGAAATACGCGGCGTGAAGGAACTGGTGCAGTCCAACGGAGAAGCGCTTCGAGCCATGCGAGAAGACTTCGGAGTGCTCCAGGACCGACTTGAAAGTCTTTCATCACGGCAGGACAACATGGCGGGGGTCCTCGACTCGCACGCGGTGCGCTTGGGCAAACTGGACAAGGCTGAGCGCCAGATACAGAATCTGCAAAAAGAGTTAGAAGATAGCAATAATCGAGCCCGTCGCAACAATGTGAGGCTCATTGGAATACCGGAGGGGGCGGAAGCAGGAGATATAAGAGAATTCCTGCTCAAAACTCTTCCCTCCTTGCTGAAGATCACTTTTTACAGAGATCTGGAAATCGATCGAGCACATCGTGTTCCTGCCCACATGGCGCTCAACCGAACGACCCTCCGGCCTATTATCTTTCGATTACTACGATATCAACAAGTGGAACAAATTTTGAATGCTGCCCGGGCGAATCATCATCTGGAATTTGAAGGTCATAAAGTCTCCTTCTTCCCTGATTTGGCAAAGCCTACAGCTGACCGTCGGAAGAGACTCCTTGCTTTTCGCCCTCGACTTCAACAGTTACAGGCTCGCTTTGGCCTGTTGTATCCAGCGAAGCTCCGAGTGACTCTCCACAACCAAACTAGGACATTCGAAGATCCTGATCTACTATCAACATTTTTGGACTCCAAAGAAGCAGAGCAGATGCGCTAATCCAACAACTTGGATTTATTCTCTGCCGGCTCTGTCCGCCATTTTGAAGGGCCCGACGCGGTGGTCATAGCCAAGCACAGAGACTGCCTGGACTTTCTATCTTTCTCTATATGACTTTTTTTTTGGTCTCCTATCCCTCCATGATGTGTGCCTCGGTCGGATTCGGAGCACGCACAGTTATACAGGTTATATGTTTTCAATTTCGGCCTTCTCGGGGGTTTCTCCCCGCAGACACATGGTCGCCAGTAATTTCTGGGGTTCTGCTTCTTCTCTACCGCACCGCGGTTTTTCTTTTTTAATGTGGGGCGCTTCATTGTATTACATTAGCCTATTTTCTTTCATGTCATGTGTACAGCCAGATACAGTTAATATGAGGGACATTGTGAAATTATGTGCGCTATCATGCTCAGAATTTTTAACCTTTCTGAATGGCCTTATGTAAGATCTTATCACTTAACGTAAAAGGCATCAATAGTCCAATCAAAAGAAAGAAAATCCTTAGCTATCTTAGCCATGAGCATGCTGATTTAGTGTTTCTTCAGGAAACGCATCTAAACTCTGCTGAAACACTGAAACTCAATGCTAAGCCTTACATGGTGGCTGCCTATTCTCCCGCCGTTTCCAAACGGTGTGGGGTAGCCATTCTGGTTAAGAAGTCTTTGCAAGCTACTGTAATGGATACTAGCTCTGATAAGGAGGGTAGATGGGCCCGTGCACATCTTAAGGTTGGAGATAGTGAATTCACGTGTATTTGTATTTATGCCCCGAATGTGGACAACCCTGCTTATTTTGCAAGTATTGCGCAGTTGGCACAAGCCTCTGCCAATACTCCATTAATACTTGGTGGCGATTTCAATCAAGTACTAGACCCTTTGATAGATAGACAACCGCCTAGAACGAGTAGTCCACCCAAGAGTCTTGCTACCCTTACAGCTCTGATGCAAGATCTTGCGCTAGTAGATATATGGAGGCTGCTTCACCCCTCCGACTTGGAGTTCACCTTTTTTTCTGCCCCCCATCACTCACAATCTAGAATAGATTTCTTTCTCATTTCCAAAGCACTGATTTCTCAAGTGGACACGGTTAGGACTCATCCTCTCCATATTTCAGATCATGCTGCCATATCTTTATCATTACATGTTACTACGCGAGACGATTCTCCCCAAGCTTGGTTTTTTGATAGATCCCTACTGGATCAAAAAGATTTTCAGGTTGATATAAAGGCCGCTATCCAAGATTATTTTCATTTTAACTCACCCCATGACACAGCGAGCTGGGCTTGGTGGGAGGGTTTTAAGGCATCTATCCGTGCAACTATAACCAGCTATCAAATCCGACAGGGGAAACAAAGAAAGCAACACTTACTGATTCTAGAGCAACAGATACAAGCTGGGGAGCGTCTCCTCACGTCCTGTACTGACCCATGTATTTTACTTCGTTTACAACGCCTGCGTTTTCAATACAATCAGCTTTTGTATACTGCTGCTGCTAAAAATATTGAATCACAACAAGGGATATATTACCGGGAAAATAACCGTGCTGGCAAATTGTTAGCAAATGCCCTGAAAGGTCAAAAAGAAGCCAAGCGTGTTACCGCTCTCCGTAATCCGTCGGGGGGGGGGCTTGGTCACTAAAGATACAGAAATCTTAGAACTCTTTCGTGATTTTTATACTCGGCTTTATCAATCTGAATGTGATTTTGAGCCAGAAGTATTTGAACGATTACTTTCAGGGGTACAAAGACCGACCCTATCTGACGAAGATAGAGAGGCCATGGACAAACCATTCACTTTATCAGAAATTCATTCTGCCATCAAGAGATGTGCCACAGGTCGAGCTGCAGGCCCAGACGGTCTCCCTGCTGAATTCTACAAAACCTTTAACGCTGACTTAGCTCCAGCTTTGAAACTTTATTTTTCTGCTCTGGCCGAGGAGGGATCTTCTTCTGGTTCCTTTTCAATGGCAAATGTAGTAGTTTTTGAGAAAGAGGGGAGAGACCCGCAACTAACAGCTAATTATCGTCCAATTTCCCTTCTAAACGCGGACTATAAAATATTTGCCACCATTCTCTCCACCCGGCTCTCTGATAGGATGTCTACCTTAATACACCCAGATCAATGCGGTTTTATTCCCGGTAGATCAACTGCTGACAATGCTCGGACTCTATGTCATGTACTGACTGCCGCAGTTAATCTTGATCGCCCATTTGTTGGCCTCTCACTTGATGCTGAGAAGGCCTTTGATCGCTTAGAATGGCCCTTCCTGTTTGCAACCCTCCGCTGGTACGGATTCGGAGAAGGTTTTCTCCGTTGTCTCCGCACCATGTATGCACAGCCTACAGCCAGTATCTGTGCTAATGCTTTAAAGTCTCAGCCATTTCCCCTTCAACGCGGTACTCGCCAGGGATGCCCACTGTCTCCACTTCTTTTCGATCTTGCACTCGAACCCTTAGCTTTACTAATCCGGCAATCGGAGGAGATTCATGGAGTCCCCTTCTCTCATAGGGAAATCAAAATTTCAGCATATGCTGATGACCTTATGCTCTTTGTCTCTCTAGACTCAGTGCCGGCTGTCCTAGAGCAAATTGGTAAATATTCACAACTCTCGGGTTATAAGATAAATTGGACCAAGTCGGTAGCCTTTCCATTAAATCCTCTGCTTCATCAGGCAGATATGCAACCCTTTCCCTTTTTATGGCAAACTCGCATGGTCAAATACCTTGGGGTTCACTACTGCTCTCCTTTGGAAGACACTATCTCCTTTAATGCCAAAGACTTAACCTCTAAAGTCCGGGCGCTTACTCACCGTTGGACTCCTTTAACACTTACCTGGTGGGGTCGCCTAGAAACCATAAAAATGATGATAGTTCCTAAAGTGAATTATATTTTAGAAATGTTGCCCTGTCTCCTACCTCGACGTACATATAAAGATATAGAGGGCCTTCTGACTAGATACTTATGGCAAAACAAGACACCTAGGATAGCGAAACATAAGCTGCAAGCAGATAAGGAAAATGGGGGTGTCAGATTCCCTGATTTCCTGAAATACCATCAATCTTTTCTTCTCAAACAAGGCGCTCGTTGGCTGGAAGATCTAGCACCGAGTAGACCTGTGTGGCTAGACATAGAGGAGGACCTTTGCAAACCGATTCCTCTTACTTATCTCCCTGGTATGACTCTCCCATCAGACTCCCACTATCCACCAATGCTTTTAGACACCTTAGGTGCCTTTAATACTCTTATGCAATCTCTAGACTCCCGACTCTGTCCGTTAGACAGGCTCCCGCTTTGGTACAATACTCGATTTCAAATACAAAATAAACCGATGGCGTGGAGCCCCTGGTACACTAGGGGCATTTGGATCCCTAACCAGTTGTTCCATGATGGTCGCTGGAAAACTTTTAGCGAATTGCAAATTGAATTTGGTCTCCCAGCGAAACACTACTTTCAGTTGGTGCAACTTCAGCATTGTCTTCGGAGTGCTAAGGTGCTCCCGCCATCGGAATCCCCTACCCAAGGATTGTCGGAGACTATCCGATCTATCGGAGTTCACCGGGTGTAGCATCTAACTTTTACAAAACCTTATGTAATGCTATAAATAGAGGTACCCCTATAGCACAGAAAGCATGGGAGCGAGAATTGCATGTAACTTTGACCCCGGAGCAATGGAGCCTCGTCTGGAGTAGAGTGACACGGGTTTCCCGATCCGCCTCACTCACTCAGACACTCTTCTTTCTAGCCCACCGGTGTTTCTATACTCCTGACAGATTAGCCAAATGGAACACCACTCAGGGCAATAGCTGTTGGACATGCCATGCGGCCATTGGTTCACTACCTCATGTTATGTATGAATGTCCTGCACTACAGTATTACTGGCGTCGGGTCTGGGGTCGTATCCAATCTATTTTGCACTTTCAAGAGCCCCTTTCTTGGAGGATAGTGGGACTCCGCTCAGCTGCGGGGATCCCCTCTCTACCAAAAACGGCTTACTTCCTTTTAGACTTTATGCTGGGCATCGCTATTTCCCTAATTACGAAATACTGGAAAAATAGCTCCCATCTGAGCCCCAATGAATGGTGGAATCATGTCTGTCTCTACAGTAAATATGAACAAAT
This sequence comes from Ichthyophis bannanicus, assembly GCA_033557465.1. Classification (NCBI taxonomy): domain Eukaryota; kingdom Metazoa; phylum Chordata; class Amphibia; order Gymnophiona; family Ichthyophiidae; genus Ichthyophis; species Ichthyophis bannanicus. Next base: position 1,482,473,895 of record CM066032.1, read on the forward strand.
ACCTCGTATGTTTGCTTCTTCCGTTCAGACTCCTCATCATCTGTCTAAATGGAAGATGCTCAATGACTATGTTCACACTGCTAAATGCTCTCATCTGACTGTTTAAATTTGTATAAATTTTTGTCCCATGAACATTCTGTATCGCAGATACTATTTCTGTTCGTTTTGATGTACAATCACTGTTGATTAGAAGCGCTCACCTGCTGATATAGTCGGCTTAGAGAAGAAGCATGGGGGTGGGGGGTAATAGGGTTTGCTTTTCCTTATTGTATACTTGTTTTGTCTCCTTTGGTGTGTTGTTTCTTTTGTTTGTTGCAAAATGAAAATAAAAGTTTAAAAAAAAAAAGAAACAAAATTACTGAATACACAGATAGACCTAGGGGCCCTTTTGCTAAAGGGCAATGTGGTGTTGTACCACCATGCCCATACAGTGAGAAGCCACGGCGCATTAGGGCAACACCACATCATTGACTGCCAAGGAACATGGAAAACATGCTCACGGGAGTTACCACATAAAGATGAAAGGAGATAGACTCAGGATTCATATGTGGAAATATTTCTTTACAGAAAGAGTGCTAGATGCATTGAACAGTCTCCTGGTGGAGGTAGTAGAGACCCGGACACTATCTGAACTCAAGAAAGCATGGGGCAGAGAAGATCTCTAAAGGAAAAAAGAGACTGTAGAGCTTAGTAGTTGGTATGGAAGAGCAGCCTGGATAGACTATATGGCCTTTCTCTGCCATCAGGTTTCTTTGATTCTATGTTTGTGTCGCTGATGCAGCACAACAAGAGTGTGGGTGAACTCAGCTCTACCTATGGAGGAGGCAGTGAGTGTACCTGTACTACTAGCCCTCTGTACAGGTACTGCAGCTACTTTTGTTTAAGGTGTGAATAGCAGTGGATAAAGATAATCCAATTAATATAGTATATTTAAATTGTCAGAAAGTTTTACAAAGTGCCTCCTGAAAGACTGCTGAGGAAACAAAATGTGGATTGTGAGAAATTGCAGGAGGACTTTGCCACAATGGGCATTCAAATGGCAAATTCAATTTATTGTAAACAAGTGCAAGGGAAACACATTGGAAAAAAATAACCCAAATTATAGCTACAAGACACAGAGTTTCACATTAGGAGTCACCACACAGTAAAAGGATCTAGGCATCATCATGGACAATACTCTGAAATCTGTTCAGAGTGTAGCAACAGCCAAAAAAACTCCACGACTGTTTGGAATGATTAGGAAAAAAGACAGAATTAATAAAAGAATAATATAATTCTTCTATATTGCTCCATGGTGCACTGACATCTTTAGGAATTGTGTGTATCAGAATTAGAAAACGTGCAGAGAAGGGATATGAAACTGATAAAAGGAATGGAACAGCTTTCCTTTGAAAAAAAAAAGGATAAAAAGCTTAGAGAAGAGAATGCTAAGAGGAGATATGATAGAGACCTATAGATATTCTTGAGTGGAGTGGAAAGTAAATGTGAACCGATCGTTTACTCTTTCAAAAACTACAAAGAGTAGGAGACACTATGAAATTACAAAATAGTACATTAAAAAAAGGGAAAAAATGTTTTTTTCACTGAACGTATGGTTAAGCTTTGGAGCTTGTTGCTGGGAAATGAAGTAAAAGCAGCTAGCAAAGCTGGTTTAAAAAGATTTACTCACATTGTTGAATACAAAGTCATACAATATATCATGCCATTCTGGGTCAGACCAAGGGTCCACCAAGCCCAGTATCCTGTATCCAACAGTGGCCAATCCAGGTCGCACGTACATGTCAGGTTCCCAAAAGGTAGGCAGATTCCATGTTGATTGTCCCAGGGGTAAGCAGCGGATTTCCCCAGTCCATTGTAATAATAGTTTATTGACAATTCTTCTCTGAACTCGTCCAAACTTCTTTTAAATCCAGCTACACTAACAGTTTTTATTACATCCTCTGGTAGCAAGTTTCAGAGTTTGATTACGCATTGAGTGAAAAAAATATTTTCTCCAATTAGTTTTAAATGTGCTACATTGTAGCTTAATTGCATGTCCCCTAGTCTTTCTACTTTTTGAAGGAGTAAACCAGCAATATACGTCTACTCATTTCACTCCATTTATTATTTTTATTTATTTATTATTTATCAGTTTATTTAATTCACTTCAATATACAATCACGTGAAGAAATTAAAGAACTCAAGAAACATACAAGGTAACAATATATCTCATAAGACCACACGCCACCTAGATAAGGTCTTAGATAGTGCTGGGGAGGAGTCTGCTGTCTTGGTACATGTTGGTACCAATGACATAGGAAAATGTGGTAGGGAGGTTCTGGAAGCTAAATTTAGGCTTTTAGGTAGGAAGTTGAAATCCAGAACTTCCAGGGTAGCGTTCTCCGAAATGCTTCCCGTTCCACGCGCAGGACCCAATAGGCAGGCAGAGCTCCGGAGTCTCAATGCGTGGATGAGACAATGGTGCAGAGATGAGGGGTTCGGATTTGTTAGGAACTGGGGAACATTCTGGGGAAAGGAGGGGCTCTTCCGAAGGGATGGGCTTCACCTTAACCGGGATGGAACCAGGCTGCTGGCATTAACCTTTAAAAAGGAGATAGAGCAGCTTTTAAACTAGAGAATAGGGGAAAGCCGACAGTCGCCCAAGAGCGCATGGTTCGGAAGAATGTATCCTTGAAGGATACTACAAAAAGCAGAGAGGTTCCAAAAAAGAGTAAAGTAGCCCAAATGCCCTCGAGTATGGAGCAGACAGAACTTAAAGATCCCAAATTACCCATGTCTACCAATAGCCAAATTAATATGAATAAAATACAGTCTCTAAAATGCTTGTATGCAAATGCTAGAAGTCTACAAAACAAGATGGGAGAGTTAGAATATATAGCACTAAACGAGAGGTTAGATATGATTGGAATATCAGAGACATGGTGGAAGGAGGACAACCAGTGGGACACTGTGATACCTGGGTACAAACTATATCGAAATGATAGAGCTGATCAAATTGGTGGAGGGGTTGCGCTCTATGTTAGAGAGGGCATTGAGTCAGAAAGGATTAAAGTTTTGCAAGAAACAAAATTTGCTGTAGAATCTCTATGGATTGAAATTCCATGTAAAAAGGGGAAGGCGATGGCAGTGGGGGTGTACTATCGTCCGCCTGGCCAGAATGAACAAATGGATGATGAAATGCTCAAAGAAATCAAGGAAGCTAGCAAAAGTTACAGTGCAGTAATAATAATGGGTGATTTCAATTACCCCGGCATCGACTGGGTCAGTGTCACAACAGGACATGCTAGGGAGATAAAGTTCCTAGATGAAATAAATGACTGCTTCTTGGAGCAGCTGGTTCATGAACCGACCAGAGGGGAAGCAATATTAGACCTAGTCCTTAGTGGAACACCAGATGTAGTGCAAGAGATAAGGGTGTTGGGGCCACTTGGCAATAGTGATCATAGCATGATCACCTTTGATTTAATTAGTGGAGGAGGGATAGTAAGGAAATCCACAGTACTACCCTTTAACTTTCGAAAGGGAGATTATGATAGAATGAGGAAAACAGTTAAGAAAAAACTAAAAGGAGCAGTTGCAAAGGTTAAAGACGTACATCAAGCTTGGGTGTTGTTGAAAAATACTATCTTGGAAGCCCAGACCAGCTGTATTCCACGCTTTAAGAAAAGTGGAAGGAAGTCCAAAAAATTGCCAGCATGGTTTAAAGCTGAGGTCAGAGAGGCTGTTGTTGCCAAAAAAGCATCTTTCAAGAAATGGAAAAAAGAGCCAAATGATGAAACCTGGAAACAGCACAAGCACTGGCAAGTCAAATGCAAGGCATTGATAAGGCAGGCAAAGAGAGAATTTGAGAAGAAGCTTGCTGCGGAAGCAAAAACGCGAAATAAAGACCTTTTCAAGTACATTCGTACCAAAAAACCCGTGAGAGAGTCAGTTGGTCCATTAGATGATAAAGGGGTTAAAGGAGCACTAAGAGGCGACAAGGCGATAGCGGAGAGACTGAATGAATTCTTTGCTTCGGTCTTTACTGAGGAAGATGTAGGGATGTTACCCACGACTGAAGTGGTATTTAAAGGTGTGGAAGAATTGAAGGAAATATCGATACATCGGGAAGATGTCCTACAACTATTAGATAAACTGAAGAGTAGCAAATCACCTGGGCCGGATGGTATACATCCAAGGGTGTTGAAAGAACTGAAATTTGAGATTGCAGACCTGCTATCAGTAATCTGTGAACTATCATTAAAATCATCTCTAATACCTGAGGATTGGAGGATCGCCAATGTAACACCAATTTTTAAAAAGGGTTCGAGGGGTGATCCGGGAAACTACAGACCGGTGAGCCTGACATCAGTACCGGGAAAAATGGTAGAAACCATCATAAAGAATAAAATTACTCAGCATATAGATAGTCATGACCTAATGGGAGACAGCCAACATGGCTTTAGACAAGGAAGATCTTGTCTTACTAATCTGTTATGTTTTTTTGAAGGAGTGAATAAACAGGTGGACAAAGGTGAGTCGGTTGATATTGTGTATCTGGACTTTCAGAAAGCCTTTGACAAGGTCCCTCATGAGAGACTTTTGGCAAAACTAAAGAGTCATGGGATAGGAGGCAGTGTACTACTGTGGATCAGGAACTGGTTAAAAGATAGAAAGCAGAGGGTAGGGCTAAATGGCCAATTTTCCCAATGGAGAAAGGTGAATAGTGGTGTACCCCAGGGATCTGTGCTGGGTCCGCTGCTTTTTGACATATTCATAAATGACCTGGAAAGTGGAATAACGAGTGAGGTTATCAAATTTGCTGATGACACAAAACTATTTAAAGTTGTTAAAACCCAAGAGGATTGTGGAAAATTGCAAGAGGATCTTGATAAATTGGAAGACTGGGCATCAAAATGGCAGATGAAATTTAATGTGGAGAAGTGCAAGGTTATGCACCTAGGGAAGAACAACCCAAACTATGGTTACACGATGCAAGGTTCCACATTAGGAACCACCACCCAAGAAAAAGATTTAGGCGTCCTTGTGGATACCATGTTAAAACCCTCGGCCCAGTGTGCAGCGGCGGCCAAGAGCAAATAGAATGCTAGGTATGATAAGGAAAGGAATGGAAAATAAAACAAAAGATATTATAATGCCTCTATATCGTTCCATGGTGAGACCGCACCTTGAATATTGTGTGCAATTCTGGTCGCCATATCTTAAAAAGGATATAGCAATTTTAGAAAAGGTTCAGAGAAGAGCCACCAAAATGGTAAAGGGGATGGAAGGCTACTCCTATGAAGAAAGGCTAAAAAGGTTGGGGCTCTTTAACCTGGAAAAGAGACGGCTGAGGGGAGATATGATAGAAGTCTATAAATTAATGAACGGAGTGGAACGGGTAAACGTAGATCGATTGTTTACCTTATCAGAATATAGAAAGACTAGGGGACATGCAATGAAGCTACAGGGTAAACTATTTAAGACTAATAAAAGAAAATATTTTTTCACTCAACGTGTAATCAAACTCTGGAATTTGTTACCGGAGGATGTAGTAAAGGCTGTTAGTGTAGCTGGGTTTAAAAAAGGTTTGGACAAGTTCCTGGAGGAAAGGTCCATAAACCATTATTAAGAAGGGACCCGGATATCAATGCTTGAACCAATACAAGCATTGTGGAACCTGTGTCCCTTGGGGAAACTGCTAGGTACGTATGACCTAGATTGGCCACTGTTGGAAACAGAATACTGGGCTTGATGGACCTTGGTCTGACCCAGTATGGCATATCTTATGTTCTTATGTTCTTATGTTCTTAAGGATCCAAGAAAGGAAAAACTAAATTCAAAGGAAACTGTTCAAACAAAATTACCAGGACTAAAGCCTCCCCCAAAGGGCCATCTCCAATAAATCACAGTGTACCACTGGAATGCTATCTATCCATTAGCTCCCTCTTTTGCCACAAGAAAATCATTAAGCTGACTTGGTTCATAAAACACAAATGTTTTACCCTTAAATATAACCAAACACATACAATGAAATCTTAAGGCAAAAGTAAGACCAATGGCAAAAACCTTTGGTCGCAGCGATAGAAAATCCTGTCGCCTCTTCTTCGTTGACCTAGACAAATCAGGAAAAATATGCACATTTGAACGAAAGAACTGCTTATTAATGTTGCAGAAATACAAATGCATAAAGAGTTATGGTCAGACTCTAGTGCAAACGTTGCAATAAGTTTGGTTCTTTGAGTAAAACCTCAAGGGATCATTCAAGAAAAGCTGTGAGATTTAGCCCCTTAGAACTCTCTATACCACGAGGCTGAAGACCCCCTCCAACAAGAAGATTGTGAGCCCTCACTATGGGTGGGAGCAACTCACTCACCATCTCCAATACTTCAGTCAGATATTTCTTGACAATGTTCACTGGAGTTACTAAGGGAGATCTAGGGAAGTTCAAAAAATGAAGGTTATTCCTTCGCACTTGATTGTCCAGATATTCCAATCTCCGATGTATTATATTCCTATCCTCCACCAATGATTCTCCCAGACCTTGAATCTCCTTAACTTTCGGCTCCAGCACATCACACCTATTGGCCAGATTTACCATCACTTGTGACTGTTCCACCACAGTCTAAAAACAATAGTCAAAACATCCACCAAACGTGAAGAAAATACTTGCAAAGAGGAACTAAGGTGCCGCATGGCTTCCCAGAGAGGCTCCATAGTCACTGCACCTGCCTAGCTCTGAAGCTGAAAAAGTCCAGACGTAACTTCTCCCCCACTTCATGCGATATCACTCACAGAAGGCTGCTCAATCTCCTCAGCAGGAATTGTTCTCACTTCCAGGGGGGAGGAAACTGCAATGGGAGAGCCTCCAGGCAAGACGCCATCACCATCCACTTCGGCATGAGAGCCCTCCTGTGCTCTGTGCAGCCAATTACTTCCAGGTCTAGGCAGCGGAATGAGGGCAATCATACTCAGAGATGCTCCATCACTGCTGCTCACCACGGGCTAACCCAAGGAGGAAAGCCCTGAGGGGTTGGTAAGCATGCAGAATCCCTCCCCATTCCTTTCCTTATGATTCCTAGCAATCTATTTGCTTTCTTTGTTATGATTGCACACTGGGCAAAGGGTTTCAACTTATTATCCATGATGAATCCAAGATCCTTTTCCTGTGTGGTGATTCCTAATATGGAACTTTCTATCATGTAACTGTAGTTTGGGTTATACTTCCCTAAGTGCATAACTTTGCTCTATCCCCCCTCCAGAATTCTCTGCCCTGCAAGAAACCCCTATTCCTCACCTATCCTTCCATCCCCCCTCCACCCACAACAGCCCAGATTTGTTACACACAGCACAAGACTCTAAACATGGGTTCAGAGAACATCATGGGGTTGAGACACTACTCACTGGTCTAATCAACAATATCATCACAGGAATTGACAACATCCATCAAGGTTTTGTCCTCATTTTCCTAGACATCGCCGCGGCTTTTGACTCCGTCAGTCACGAAATCCTCCTGGGAAGACTAAAAGAAAAGGGTGTCTGCAACAAGGCACTAAAATGGTGCAAGTCTTATCTGGACGATAGATGGCAATATGTGAAGTCTGGATCAGAAGAGTCTAGCCACTTCCATCAAAAACAAGGGGTACCTCAAGGATCCTCACTATCCTCCTTACTCTTCAATATCTACATGCAGCCCATATGCAATATCATAAGATCATTCAACGTAAACTGCATGATATATGCAGATGACATTCTTTTATACATGCCTTTCTCCACAACCCACATGGACCTGACCCCACTCACAGATTGTTTCAATGCAGTTTCAACATGGCTCCAGACACAGAACCTACGTATCCAGCATAAAAAAACAGAGGTCCTTTTCATCTCCAGAGACTCCAGCTTTACGCCCCCATCCCACGTCAGTGTCAAGGAAGCTGATTTGCAAACTAAAGATGCAATAAAATATTTGGGAGTGACCCTGGACCAACATCTAGACATGAGACGCCACATAAGCAGCGTAGTCAAAGCCATCTACTTCAAAATCCGTTCCCTCAAACACCTACGCTCCCTGCTGGACCCAGACGATTTCCGTACCATATATCAAGCGCTGATCCTGCCGCATTTTGACTTTGCAAATGCCATCCTACAAGGTCTGCCCCAATCCTCACTAACCCCCTTACAGTTGGCCATGAATGCCGCAGCTAGGGTCCTCTACGGTGCATCCAGAAACGACCACGTGACTCCTATTCTCAAACAGCTACACTGGCTACCAATTCACGGGAGAATCACCTTCAAATCCCTTGTATTAGCATTTAAGGCAATCAAAGGCACCTCATCCCTCTCACTCACGAATCTAATCCACATGGTCCCCCCCAACAGAGCAAGAAGAACATCAGCTGTAAACTTGCTAGCAATACCAAAGGCTTCAACAAAGTCCAACACGAACACCACAAACAGGGCATTCAGTTTTTATGTACCAAAATGCTGGAACACCCTACCCCCTGACATTAGAGCCATTACCAATCTATATCAGTTCAGGAAGGCTCTCAAAACATACCTTTTCTGCCAATATTTCCCAGACAGCAACTGAACTAGATATCCCCTCCAAGAAATGACCCAATCTAGAAATGCCCTCACACTGCAGTGTAGATAGTTTATGTATATAGTTAACCCAGTTATCCAAGTTTGTACTCCTGTTCAATGTAAAACCTGACAGTTTGTCGTTATGGTCGTTTTGTTATGATGTAAACCGCGCTGATTCTAAATAGCGCGGTATATAAGAAACTGTAATAAATAAATAAATAAAATAAATAAACAGCCAAATTACTAACACTGTTACCTTTCTTTTGTCAAACCAACGTATATCTGTTCACAGTATTACTTGTTATTTGTTATCACTTACTGACATAATCATTATTTTTGTTCCATGTAACAGATAAAGCAGTATAAAAAGGCAGAAAAATAAATAAATAAATTTCATCTGCCATTTGGCTGCCCAGTCTTCCAATTTTTCCAATTTTCTAGAAATTTTGTTCAGTCCTCTCGTGTTTTAATAACTTTGAATAATTTTTGTCATTTGCAAATTCGATCACCTCACTCGTTATTCCCATTTCCAGATCATTTATAAATATGTTAAAATGCAGTGGGCCTAGCACAGATGCCTGGGGTACTCCACTATTCACCTTTCTCCATTGAAAAAATTGTCCGTTTAGCCCTACTCTCTGTTTTCTATCCTAAGCAGTTCCTAATCTACAATAGTACACTGTCTCCTATCCCAAATAAAAGATAGCAATGGGAAATTAAGATAAATTGAAATGAAGGGTCAAAAATTCCAACTTACAACATGTATCATAACCCTAACACAACAGTATCCAATTTGTTACAGCCAGGCTGAGTCTTTACAAGCCAACATACCAGAAACCGCAGACCAGTAACACATTTGCAAATCCAAATATAGCATCAAAGAAGAAAAGATGGAAGGGAATTTTAAAAGATCCATCCAAGTGCAATCTGGGACTTCTAAGCCAGAACGTCTGAAAAATATGCAGGCTTGTCCAGGTGCAGATATGATTTATTTATTTAACACTTTTTCTATACCAAATTTCTAAGAATCAAAGCAGCTTACAGTGAAACAAAACAATTGGACAGAATCATGGGATACATGGAATGTCTTACAGATCAACGATAATGAGAGAACTAGATAACAAGGGACTAGGTTGGCTGTGTTGACAAACAATCGTTCAGGGTAACAAGAGTTAGATTGGCTAATTTAACTTATGTGCATGTTAGTTATAGCAACAAATTTACGATGTGAGAGTTTTGGCGGTCCTTTGAGGCAGATGGGGTCTTGTGGGCAAGCTGTAAGGACTCTTTCGTGGATGGTTGGGTTATGCAAGGAGGTTGGTTGCATTGATGTCTAGTGAGCTTTTGGTCAGTGTGTTCCAGCCTGGCATGGTTAGGTTGCTGTGTATCTATTCCTTTTGAGTGTCTGGGCCATAAAATTCAGAGAAGAAGTACGGTTAAATTAGACTTACCTGCTAATTGTTGTTCCTTAAGGAACTCCAGTCTAGACCCGGAACATCTGGGTTGTGCACCTCTTCCAGCAGCTTGGAGACTGAGAAACGTCATTCTTTTGATGACACTGGTATGACACAGGCACCGCCTCCTCAATCCAGTAACCTATTGACAAAGTAGACTCACCGGAGCAACAATTAAGTAGTACACACTTATTAACAAACTGTAAACTATCTTAAACTCTAAACTGAAATGAGGAAAAAAATTCTTCCTCCAATCCTTATTAGGCTTTTAATAACAAACTGCAGAAGTCCTCACTCCCCCTGAACAAAGGGAATCAACCTTCCTTTAATCCCCTACTGATACCTCCCTGTATGCACCAGAAGCCCCACAGCTTAGTTTTCTCTTACCTGTGACTCTCGTTTGCTTCAGGCTCCAGTAGTAAAACAACACCGGGAGGGATATGGGACAAGACTGGAGTTCCTTAAGGAACAACAATTAGCAGGTAAGTCTAATTTAACCTTCCTTAGCGTCCCTCCAGTCTAGTCCAGGAACATCTGGGGATGTAACAGAGCAGTGAAATAACTCAACGGGCGGGACCTGCAAGACCAGCCTGAAGCACAGCTGACCCAAAACAGGTATCCACACTCTCCTGTACATCCAGGCGGTAATGCTTGACAAAAGAATTTAAAGACGACCAAGTCGCCGCCTTACAAATCTCTGCTGCTGGTACAAACTTGTACTCAGCCCAAGAAGCCGCTTGCGCTCTAGTGGAATGAGCCCTCAAACCTTCCGGTACTAGTTTGCCCTTTAACAGATAAGCTGAGCCTATTGCCCCTTTAATCCATCTGGCAATAGGCGCTTTAGAAGCTGCTTCTCCTTTCCTAGGACCCCCAAACAGAACAAATAATCTATCCGATTTGCGGAACGCCACCGTTTGTTGGATATAATTCTTCAAGGCCCTACGAACATCCAATAAATGCAACTGTTCCGCCGAAGAGTTCCCCGAAGCCCTTCGGAACACCGACAATGATACTACTTGATTCACATGAAAAGGAGAAACTACCTTTGGCAAAAAAGCGGTAAACGTAAAACGAAAGAAAAGGCTCCTTACAAGATAAGGCCTGTAATTCTGAAATCCTCCTTGCCGAAGCAATCGCCACTAGGAAAACCACTTACAGTGTAAGATCTTTCAAGGACGATTTAGCCAAAGGTTCAAACGGCCATTGCCCCAACGCTCCCAAAACCAACTGCATATCCCATTGAGGCATGACCTGTCTGCATGGTGGTCTCAAAAATAATACCGCCCTTAAGAATCTCTTAATATCCAGATGAACGCCCAGAGCTTGCCCCTTGATTTTCCCTCTGTAACAGGAGGGCGCTGCCAGCTGCACTCTTAAGGAAGAGGCCGCCAAACCTTTCTGAAAACCATCTTGCAAAAAGGCCAAAACCTGCGGCACTGATGTTCATAAGGTCTCCCAATTTCTGTCCATACATCAGGCCTCAAAGATGCGCCAAACCCGAATATACACCAAAGACGTTGATCTCCGTCTAGCCCCTAATAAGGAAGAAATCACTGATGCCGAGTATCCTTTAGCTCTTAACCTTGCTTTTTCAAGAGCCAAGCCATAAGCGAGAATCGATCCACTTGGGGCATAAACAACGGACCCTGCGACAAGAGAACTTTCCTGACTGGTAGACTCCAAGGCCTGTCCACTACCAGCCTCCGTAGATCCACATACCAAAGGCCTTCTGGGCCAATCCGGAGCGATCAAAATCACCAATCCTCTGTGACGCTCAATGCGTTGTACCACGCGGCCTATTAACACCCACGGCGGAAACACGTACAAGAGGCACTCTACTGGCCAAACCTGTATGAGCGCATCCAGACCCTCCAACATCCTCTCCTTCCTTCTGCTGAAGAATCGACTGACCTTTGCCGAAAGATAGGTCGCCATGAGATCCATTACTGGCGACCACCAGCGCCGCACCACCATCTGGTAAACCTCCGGATGAAGAGTCCACTCTCCGGGATCTACGTTTACTTGGCTCAAAAAATTGGCCTCCACATTGTCCACTCCTGCCACATGTGCTGCTGATAGAGCCTGAAGGGTTTGCTCGACCCATTCGAACAATTGTTCCGCCTCGGCCTCAAAGGGGGCACTGTTGGTGCCTCCCTGTCTGTTGATGTAGGCCACTGTGGTCGCATTGTTGGAAAACACTCTGATTGCTCTTTCCTGCAGATACAGCTGAAACTTCAACACCTTTACTACTGCTCGCAACTCCAACCTGTTGACGACCATGCTTTCTCCTGTGCGGTCCACTCTCCTTGTGCGAACCTTCCTTGAAAGTGCGCCTCCCAGCCTACTAGACTTGCATCCATAGTCAGGGGTAACCATTCTGGTGCTTCCAAGGGCATTCCATTCTTTAGAGATTCCGGAAGCAACCACCACTGCAACACCATTTGCGTTGCTTCCGGACAGGGTAGCCTCCAGGACAGCGGATCGTCCTGGTGAGACCACCTCCGGAGTAATGCTCTTTGCAACAGCCTCATATGGCTCTTGCCCAGGGCACCAACTCGAGTGTCAGCGCCATCGAACCAAGGACCTGTAAGTAATGCCAAGCCATTGGCTGCAACCTGTTCATAAATTGCCGAATCAATCTTCTCAATCTGAGCGCTCGATGTTGAGGCAGGAACACCTTGCCGGCCACTGTATTGAAACATGCCCCTAGGTATTCCAGATTCTGAGCTGGAATCAAACTGCTCTTGGCCATATTGACCACCCAACCTAAACTCTTCAGTCGGTCAACAACTCTTGTCGTAGCCTCTTCGCTCTATGCTCTTGACTTTGCTCGAATTAGCCAGTCGTCCAGATATGGATGAACGAGCACTCCTCCTTCCTCAGCGCCGCTGCTACTACTACTACCATAACCTTGGTAAATGCCTGTGGAGCTGTAGCCAGTCTGAATGGTAACACCCAAAACTAAAAATGACCCATCGGCACCGCAAACCTGAGAAACGTTTGGTGCTCCTGTCGAATCTGAATGTGTAGATATGCTTCTGACAAATCCAGAGCCGTGAGAAACTCACCTTTTCTGACTGCTACAATGACCGACCTTAGTGTCTCCATATGAAAATGAGATACTCAGAGGCACCAATTCACCTTTTTAGATCCAGAATCGGTCGGTAAGTCCCTTCTTTTTTAGGAACTACAAAATAAATGGAGTACCGACCGAAACCGCATTGGTCTGGAGGAACCGACACTACCGCCTTGAGAGCAGTCTCTCTAATGTCTGCTTGATCACCCGACCTTTGCGAAGCGCTCTGCAAGGGGACTGAATGAACGAGTCGGTCACTGGCCTTTGAAACTCTAAAGCATATCCTTCTCGAACCACCTCCAGCACCCACTGATCTGAGGTTATTTGGGCCCAGGCCATGTAAAACTCCTGCAACTGACCTCCTACTGGCAGCTCCACCTGGGTCCTCCTGACTTCATTGAAGCTGTCTGAGACTCGAAGTGGAGGCAGCAAAACCTCTGTCAGTACCCCAAAATCCCAGAAACCCCTGGTTTCTATAGGGAATACGTCCTCTTTGGCCCTGAATAAATCCTGTGGCACGAAAATGACGATAGTCTCTCTGAGGAACTTTAGCCACTGACGGCAATCTACCCTGCTTTTGCTTGTCCTCTGGAAGCCTTCCGCCTTTCAACTCCCCCAGATATTTCACTATTTTGTCCAAATCTTCTCCAAAAAGCAGATTACCCTTAAATGGAAGTTTACTTAACCTTGCTTTGGAAGATGCATCTGCTGCCCAATTACACAGCCAAAGGTATCTCCACGATGCTATCACGGAAGCCATTCTGTTTGATAGCCTCCGAATAAGGTCATAATGAATATCTGCTAAATATGCAGCACCCGATTCCAGTCGTGCTGCCTCCCCTGTCGCCTCTTGTATCTGCTCTCCCTGGACACGCTGTTCCCAGAGCAGACAGGCTTTTGCTACCCACGCCCCACAGATGGACGCTTGGATGGAAAGAACATTAACTTCAAATACTTGCTTTAACAAAGCCTCCAGCTTCCTGTCCTGGGTATCCTTAAGAGCCGCACTTCCTTCTACCAGAATGGTCATCTTCTTGGTTACCGCAGCTACTGCAGCATCCACTCTCGGTGACCTAAACAGCTCTTTATCTTAATCCACCAGTGGATAAAGATGAGACATAACTCTAGAGCCCTTGAGTGTAGCCTCCGGCATATCCCATTCACCCTGAATCATTCCCCTCACCACTCTGTGCATGGGAAATGCTCTCTGCATCTTCTGAAAGGCTTGTAACAACGGGTCTTACAATGTAGCATCCTCCGCCGGTCCAGTCGCCAGCATATTGAGCACTTTAAGTATCTCTGAAATAAGCGCAGGTAACTCCTCTCTCCGAAAAATCTGGACCACCCTAGTTTGGTCTTCCTGCTCTGTGATCTCCCCTTCTTCCAACTCCTCTTCCAGCTCTATATCCTGCTCCCCATCCTCAGTGTGAAGGTCCTCCGAAAACACAGACTGATCCTGCTTCTCTTTTTCTATCCTAGCTTTCTTTGCCAATACACCCGACATTCCCACAGATAAGGGGGTCCCTGGCCTTTTCTCTCCTAAATTCATACTAATGGAACCAGGTGAAGACCTTCTGTGATTGCCCCCAAATGCCTGTTGAATAAATGCCACAAACTCTGCAGAAAAAATTGAAGACAAACCACTAGATAAGGACGGCTGAGTAAGTGGAACATCTGGAGCACTAGAAGGCCCCGTTATGGGCTCTGGAAAATCTACCATGGAAGGGAGAGATCCCTGTAGGCCTACCTCCTGATCCTCCTTTCCCGTATCCAACTCCTGTTCCCCTGTGGCCGTACTCTGAATGCAGCTCTTATATACCCCCGTGTCAGAGACTGCCTACTTCTTCACCCCGCAAAGCAAACACAAAGTCTTTGCAGGCATTTCCGCCACCAGTCCAGCGGCCACAGAGCCTGAGTCAGCACTGCCCAATTCCAGTGGTCCTCCACTGAAAATTATCCGCAAAACTGGTGCTTTTTTTTTTTAAGTAAAAACATCCAGGAGACTGACGGAGATAAACTGTGAAGAAACAAACTAAAAATGAAGCTTAGCCGCCGAGATAGGAGCATTTGTTCCCCTAGGGCCGCTACCGGTGCTTCCCACGCGAACACACGTGGCTTGAGCCTGCTGCCGGATCCCAGCCCTGAAAAACAGCACCACTTGCTTCTGAGGACCCGGTGCCTTACCTTCTGCTCAGAATCAGCTTCACAGTGACTTCTCTGTCAAAGTAACTTGAAGCTCCACGCTGACCGGGAGGCTGCCTTCCCCGAGACCTGCTCCTCCTCAGCGAGACCCAGAGCCACCGACACAGACTGCCATGAGGCAACTGCGGCCCCCTCTCTGGATCGGCAACCGAGAACTGACAGGCTCAATATCACCGCTGCCCAGTTAGCTTCCGACTTCTGTGATGCGCTCGGAGTGCCTCAGCTCCCGGTTGCTAAACTGCCCCAGATAACCGACCTGCAAACCCAAGCCTGCTCCCTTCGCCCCTGAAGCTACTACCACAAGGTCAGAGAGACGGAGGGGGGAGGGGGGGGGGGGAGAAGGGAAGAAGGAAGAGCTCTCTAGCAGCTAAACATTTTTAAAGATACAGCAACCTTATCACTAAATCTTAAATAGAAGTAAAAGTAAACTTTTTTTCTTTTTTAAAACAAAATGCTAAAACTAATTTAATCTAGATGCTTCTCTAGTGAGCCTGGACCTCCAGGCTCCCAATCCTCCAGTTGCTTGGAGACTGAGATAACTGGAGTGAGGAGTCGGTGCCTGTGTCCTTATACCAGTGTCATCAAACAAATGACGTTTCTCTGTCTCCAAGCTGCTGGAAGAGGTGCACAACCTAGATGTTCCGGGACTAGATTGGAGGGACGCTAAGGAAATTTTAATTTTTTTATGAAACTCTGTTAGGATCTATATAGCTCTCAGGTAGAGAGTTTCAGATGGTTGGGGACATATAGCATGAATGCTCTGTTGCAGGTTGTCTGCTTGCTCTTTATTTTCTGGTGTGGTATGGCAGGGGGATTTTGTGTGCTGTGCCGTTTTAATCTGTCGCCCTTGGATTTTGATGATTGTAAACATCCAGCCGACTGGTTGTGTATGATTTTGAATGTGCTGATTATTGTCTTTACTTCATTCGGGCGATGATAAGGAGTCAGTGCAGTTGCCTCAATATGGGGGTGATTTCACAAACCTGGTTGTGTCCGACAGGGATGCCTGCAGGGGCATCTACTTAAACATCCTCAGAACCTGATTTCAGTACCCAAACCTTTAGAATAGCCTAATCAAATCCTGCTGCTGCTATAGCTGAAATTGTGCTGAGTACTAGGAATGATGGAGTGCTTTCTTCTCTATACCCTCTCAATGTTTTTCAGCTAAGGCTGTCACTTATCAGATGCTTGTTTATCACTATGCAGCCTCAGAGCAGATCTAAAGTTAAATGTGATGCCAGATTTTGGTCTCTCCCCTCCTCAATGCTCCCACAGCTGGCTTCTAAAATGGCAGATAGTCTTTGTGCTTTGGATGTCTCTATGCCTGTTTTCGGATGTCTAAAGCACAAAGATGACTTCTAAAATGACCCCCATAATTTACAGATCCATGGATTATAGATTTTCTATCAAATGAAAGTAAAATAATTAATTTTGTTCTAACATTTTGTCCCAGAGAAGCCTACAACAGATATGGGCCCAAATACATTCATAAAATATTTTAAAAAAGCTAACTGGACATGCCCATGGAGCTCATTGCCAGAGGATGTAGTAAAAGCAGCTAGAATAGCTACAGTAGATTAAAAAAGATTTAGTGATGTTCCTGGAGAAAGAGGCAATAGATTGCTATTAAGGGACCCTATGGAAAGCCACTGCTTTTTCCTGAGGGTAAGCAGCATGGAATCCAATCCAGGACTGGTGCTAAGAGATGGCAGTAATGAGTTGGCAATATACAGATTTATTAATAGTGGGTGATCTCTGTTCATGTGGGTGGGGGGAGGAGTGGACCTGATTTAGAGGGCATAGGTTTGAAGCACTAGGTTACTGAAAGTATTTATAATGCAGGCGATGTCTTGGACTTAGGGGCATGTTTACTAAGGAGCGCTGAGGGAGCAAAGGCACCGATAATGCTGGATTAACATGCAGAAACTGGTCCCCAGCATAAAGGTAAAAAGAGGTGGAGAGTGAGTGTTAATGGAGCAGAGACTAGGCGGGGATAGCGTGTGCTCCTTTAATGCCAGTTTGTCTTACTGTGCGTTAGAGCTCTTGACACTAGGAATCCTAACACCATTTCAGAGCTCGTGGTAAGGGCTATTTCCGAGGGGAGAGAGCCTATTTTAATGTATGCAATGTGTTACACCCAGCATAGTTCTCAAATCAGTGATAGTAGTGCTCCATTGGCAGCGACAGCATGGTGCCCCATTAATAAAGGGCACTATGTTCTTGGTGTAAATTGGCAAAGGAGGTGTCATGTTGGTGATGCGGTGGGCCTGGCTGGTCCACTAGGCTGACAAAGCTGTTGCCTAAGGTGCACATCTATGATCTTTATCTTTTTTTTTATTAGGTTTCTTGCTATACCGCACCTTCGGGACCAACAGGGTGGTTTACAATAAAACGCAAAATGCAGGAGTGGCTGAAGGCAAGGAGTGGAAAAGAACTACAATTCCTGACAGGAAAGCAGCAGTCACTCTAGCAGTAGAGGGAGAGCAGGAGAGAGAGAGAGAGACAAAGGAAAGAAAAGGTCGGGCAAGGAGAAGGAGCTGGTCAGGAGTGGTCAGGGGTTAGCGGAAGGTCATAGGTGAGAGAGAAAAGATGAGTTTTGAGAAGCGCCTGGAACTTAGGGTATGATTGTTCCTAACCTAGGGGGGGAGGTGAGGGAGAGAATTCCAAAGGGATGGTGATGTCTGGTATGACTCTACAATGGCAGCACACATGCATGCTGCCACAGTCAAAAAGGAGTCACACCACCCCCACTGCCACCATGCTGCCATGTCAGCATTGTGTGAGGGTAGAGTGGTGGTCGCTGTGGCTGTGGCCTACACCAGACAAAATCTGTGTCCAAGCCCTGTGTGTCAGGTGCAATGCTACAGTTGCCACTGTCAGTGGGATGGCAAGCATGTAAGCAGCAGGTACAGCAGAGCACATGGTGATCCCTCCTTTCTGAGGTCTAAGGTAGCTGCATGCATGCCCACATCCTCTGGTGGAGGGGGCAGGAGTGGCATGGTGTGACTAGCTGCATGTGTGCAACTTCAATAAGGCTGCCTGAAGCACTGAAGTGACGGCTGGGCCATGATGACAGGAAGTGAGGGATTGGCAGGCATGCTGTTCACCATGATTGGAGGACCCTGGCACCCATCTAGTTTGCTTAGTGAATGGGCTGGCTCTGGGATCAGGATGCCTCCCACTTGCACATATTAAGTGGATATGTGCATGTGGGGGGGAAAAATATGCCACTGAGACAGGAAGACTATGCTGCAGTCACAGAGTGTGATCTGGGGAACTCTTTGTTCCATGCATTGTATGCACATACAGGCAGGTACGTATCAGGCAAATTTGCACACAGTAAACACCACCTCAACACTGTCTACTGATCATTGGCCAAAGCATCCAACAGAATTTTACCTTTTACCTCTAATGAGAATCCAGATGCACCTGTGTGTCTGATTGTGACAGTGGGACACATGCCTCTTAATGGTACGGGCACAATTCCAACTGCCAAAATGTGGCACAGGATGTTATGTTGATCTCCACATCACCTGCCACCATATTGGAAGGCAGTGCTTGGAGGTGAATGTTTGGGTGGAGGAACAGTACTATGCATGTTTAGAATATGCCCTTTGTAGGTGGTATTGCTGGCCAAAGCCTATGTTCACATGGCCAGAAGTTATGTGGGGCTACTCAGTGTCTGCATATGTTACATCAGAGGGTCTGCATGACAGCCTCACTGGCTCCTCATGGGCACCAAGTGTGACAGTCACAAGGATTTTGTTAGAGTACAAACAGGCAGAGAATTGTGGCTTATGTGTCACCAGCAACTGTACCAAAAGCTATGTAGGGGGACACCATATTTGGGTATGTGACAAACATAGACAACTGAGGGCCAGCATGAACTTACAGCCTGTCTCTCTGGCCCATTTTCCACTGTGCCTCACATTGCATAAGCTATCTCCAAGTCCAAAATAAACTGGTACATAATAAGTAGCAGAGGATTCTGAGTATTGCCTAAAACAGAGTGATTTGCAGAGGATGTATATGAGTCAGAGGTAAGGTCAATGGCTGAGCCATCTTAGCATAGGTCTGCCATGGGCATGGCCTGGGTACTGTCAAACACCTTGCTGGCCCACAAGGCGGGAGCCTGGGGCTTCGGTGTTGCTCCTCTTCTAACAGCAAGGACTTTATGTTGCCCTCAGGGATTTTGGGTCCCAATAGCTAATCGAAATAAGGAGGTAGTTGTGGTCGAGTAGCTATGCTTAAAGAGGTTTTATTTCCCGTCCCAGGAGAATTCTTGCAACAAATATCAAAAAGCAAATAAACCATACAGCTGGTATAACACAAGTGAGGGACTACAAATGGGAACAAAAATGCTTATTGTCAGCTATAACTGAACAAAAAGAGGGAAAAACAGGTTTTCAATCACACACTTTTAACTGTGAAATCTGTGCTCTCCCACAGATTTCACTCCAGCAGGCTTTCTTAGACCCCTAACAAAAAGAGGTTATGCTATCAGAGAAAACAAGCGTACAGTCCATTTTGCACATATCAGAATTATCATTACCAAAGTCACAATCCATATCTTCAGGTGCTTCTTGATAATTATAACTTGCAGGGCTGTATTGTGGATAAGTGTTTGTTTCTCTCCTCTCGGCTGGGTCAGAGCACCACTCCCCCCTATCACTGCAGAAAGGTTCTTTACCACACACTATGGAATCTTTCCTTAGTGGGCTACACACGTCCTGACCACTGGGGGTAAAACTCAGTGCTCCTCTAGTCCAGGTACTTTGGCTTTCAGGCTGAGCTCTGCCTGGCTGGTGTGTAAACGGGAAGTGGAAACTTTTCTTCCCCTTTCTTCCTTTCATAGGACGTCTTTCTAAAGCATGGGAATTATCTCTTGGACAAGTATTCTGGCTCCCCATGTTCCTGCTATTGTAGTTATCTCTTCTCCCTGCTCCTCGTGGTTTATATCCTGGAGTCTCCCTCTGGCCCCACACGGACCTTGGCTTAGTGCAGCCTAACTTCCCAGCACTAACCTTCGTGAACTCCTCTTGGATAAACCCCTCTGAGGTGCAGAATGATTCCACGTCTGAACCTTCCAGGTATGGCTCCTGGTTTTTCTGAGCGCTGTACTTTCCTTTCCCTCGAGTCCTCTCAATGTCTCCTTCTCTCTCTGCCACAGAGACTGAGTCTGACTCCTGGCTTGCGTCTCTGTGTTTCCTTCCTTCTCCACGTGTGCCTGTACGTGAATCTGCATGTATCCCTGTGCCTGAATCTGCACGTGTCTCTGCTCTGCTCAAGGCTGACCTTTTTTTTATCTGCGTCATTCCTTGAGACTTGAGTTAGCTCAACTCTCTGCAGCTGTCTCTGCTTCCCTGATGAGCTATGATGTAATGGTATCTCTGGGCGTTTCTCTACAGCCTGTGCTCTTGTTTTGCTTGGTTGCCCCTGACAACCCCTAGCCATGTGCTCTGCACTGCTGATTTTAAAACTGCCCTGAGTGTTTTTCTCCACTTTTACAGGCGCTATCTGCCTGGCGCCATGACAGATCCCCCCCCCCCCCTTAAAATATTATGGGCTGCAGTTTTTACCTCCGGAATCTCCATTTGGGACCTCTCTCGGGGCAACTGTGCCTGGGACCTTTCACGGTAAATAACAGTAACTAGGCTGGCATTGGCAGACCTGTCCTTCCACAGCTTGAGTACATTTATGTGATAGGTCTGTTGGCGGCCCCTCTCATTTTCTACCCGGTAGGATACTGGACCAACCTTCCCTATGACTGTACCCGGACCCTTCCACCGGGACTTGAATTTTGGTCCGGGGTCGGCTACTTGTATAAGCACTTTATCGCCTATATTTAGCTGCCTTGGTCTGGTGCCCCTGTCATAATACTGTTTCTGCTTATTCTTAGAGGCTTGCAAATTTTCTCTAGAGGCCCTAGATGTCCTCTCTAGGCGTTGTCGTAGTTCCTTAAGGAATTGGGGTACCCCAACTTCCTGCATGTTCGGCTCTACCCATTGCTCTTGCAGGATGTCCAGGACACCTCTCGGAGCACGGCCGAACAGCAACTCATATGGAGATGCCCCCAGGGACGCCTGTATGCGCTCCCTGCATGCGTTCAGCATGAATGGCAGCAATGTGTCCCATTCATTCATTTCCCCTGTCTTCAGCCCTCTGCGTAATAGTTGTTTTATGGACTGGTTCATACGTTCTACTATCCCATTAGCCTGCGGATGGTAGGCAGATGTTTTTATATGGCGGATGCCGAAGACTTCCCAGACCATCGCCAGATATTTTGACAGGAAGTTACTCCCTTGATCCGTCAGGACTTCCCTGGGAAAGCCTACCTCACAGAAGAGTCTTATTAACTCTAAGGCTATCAACTTGGCTGATGTGTTTCTTAGGGGAATGGCCCAAGGAAACCGGGTGGCATGGTCAACTATGACCAGGATATATTTGAAACCTCTTGGTGTCTTCACCATAGGCCCTATTATATCGATACCCATTCGGCTTATAGGAGCCACTATGGTGGGAGTCGGCACCATGGGTACTGCCTTAGGCTTTGTGACTGTCACTCTTTGACAGCTGGGGCATGCCTCACAGAATTGACGTGTCTCCTTGAAAACCACGGGCCAATAAAATCTAGCTAAGATTTGGTCCAGCATCCCCTGGATCCCCTTGTGACACCCCACTGGGTGGTCAAGTGCTAATCTTAATACGCTAGCTTTAAAGGTCACGGGTACTACTAATTGTTTGCGAATGGCACCGTTATGAGGGTCTACACACTCTCGGTATAGGAGATCATTCTCCAAGAAAAACCTTGGTAGGGTTTGTCTAACTTCCTCCGCCCACTCAAACGCCCTTTTAAGCGCTGGATCAGCTCTCTGTTCCATTGGGAATGAAGGAAATTTGCTTACGACCTCCGCTGGTACCCAGGGTAACCCTACAGCATCCTCTAGCTCGGCCCTCCCCCGGGTTCTAGAGTACCTCTCCCTACGCTTCCTAGGTTTATCTTTCTTCCCTACTTTAACAGGAGGATGTATAAGGTCATCGTGATCAGGGAGAATAGCTAGCCCTTCCTCATCTGGGTCCTCCCTTTGGGCACTTTCCTCCCCTTCAGGTTCCTCTGTATTTTCCACTGCCTCCTCTCCCCTCCCCGAGGGTTCTGCTTGAGAGCGCGTGGATACTAGCCCAAGTTTAATACCCCAGTCTTTTCCCAGTACATTATGGAAGGGAGGCCAATCTTTCCCCAGTATCACATCCTCGAGCAGTTCGGGAACTACGGCCACCTTCATCCCTTTGAGGGTGCCCAACCCTTGTACTACAACATTGTGTATGGGATAAGGGACAAATGCGCCGTGCACGCACTTAACCCTGACTTGTCCCTCTGCTTGACTCGGGGGCGACTGACGGTGCCCCTCAATGGCTGCCCAGAGCCTTTTTGAAATCATGCTCTGGTCAGCCCCTGAGTCAAGTAGAGCCAGTGTGTGAATACCTTCCACATGTGCTGGAACCAGGAATTTGTCCTGCTCTGTTTCCTCTGTCCCTGTCACCAGGTCTGTGCGTTCTGTGCAGGATCTCTGATAGTACCCAGTTTTTCCACACCGAAAACATTTACCTTTGGGTACAGAATAAACATTCTCATCAGAGACATTAACATTCAACTTGGCAGGTTTATACATCCTATCAGACACATATTTTCCTTTACCGCTACTTTTCCTCCTCCCAGCTGCCAACCAACTACCTTGGCCTGGGGTGTCAGTCCTCTCAGCCGCGAAATACCGCTCGGCTAGAGAGGCTGCATCCTCTGAGGATTGGCAGTCCTGGAGGGTCAGAAAAGTCTTAAGCCCTTTTGGAACAGCCTCCATAAATTGTTCTAGTACAATTTTGTCAATAACTGTTTCCACTGAACTTCCCTCAGCTAACAACCATTTTTTGGCTATACTTTTTAACCTCTGGGCTAGAGCTTTGGGAGTTTCTTGAGGCCCTATTACTGCCTCTCTAAACATTCTTTGATAGTGAAGTGGGGTAAGCCCCAATCTATCTTTTACCGCTTTCTTTACTTCACTATAATTGGAAGCTAATTCTGCAGGCATAGCTTTGTACGCTGAAAGAGCCTCTCCTGTGAGCGATAGGGCAAAGCGGGTGGCCCACTGCTCCTCTGGCCATTTTAGGGTAGTGGCTATCCTTTCAAAAGCATCCAAGTAATCGTCCACATTATCCTGTGGTTGCAGCTGTCCTAATGCAAAGGCACCATACGACCTTAAACCAGCGGCTTGGAGGGCCATTGGAACGTCCTCAGTAATGTCTCGGGGCTTCTTTAAAAGCGCATCCAATGTCTCTATTAATGGCCGCTGCTGCTCCTGTATGGTCCTAGCCGTTTGTTGCTGAAGGAAATGGATAATCTCGACTTGCTTATCCCATTGCGTCTTCATCCATCCCGCTACATCCAATGGCTCCATCCTTCTGCCTTGGTATACCTAGAGAGATAGAAACAAAACAAAAACCAAGTGCGACACCACCACACTTTTTTTTTTTCCCCACCGCCCTCTCTCTGCCCACCAGCACCCCCTTTCTCACTGTATCCTCCCCACGTCTGAACAGGTACTCTTTACCTTAGCCTCCATGCAGGGGTCAGCTTGTGAGAAAGGTGTCTCCGGGTTCCACTCCTGGTAGCAGAAAACATCTTGACGGTTCTCTCTCCTTCCGGATGACTGCTTCCCTTCCAGCAAACTGTAGTCCTTTTTGTGCTTGTCCCTTTTGAGTCTTGTGCAAAAATCCAAACAACGTCGCCACTTGTCAAACACCTTGCTGGCCCATAAGGCGGGAGCCTGGGGCTTCGGTGTTGCTCCTCTTCTAACAGCAAGGACTTTATGTTGCCCTCAGGGATTTTGGGTCCCAATAGCTAATCGAAATAAGGAGGTAGTTGTGGTCAAGTAGCTATGCTTAAAGAGGTTTTATTTCCCGTCCCGGGAGAATTCTTGCAACAAATATCAAAAAGCAAATAAACCATACAGCTGGTATAACACAAGTGAGGGACTACAAATGGGAACAAAAATGCTTATTGTCAGCTTTAACTGAACAAAAAGAGGGAAAAACAGGTTTTCAATCACACACTTTTAACTGTGAAATCTGTGCTCTCCCACAGATTTCACTCCAGCAGGCTTTCTTAGACCCCTAACAAAAAGAGGTTATGCTATCAGAGAAAACAAGCGTACAGTCCATTTTGCACATATCAGAATTATCATCACCAAAGTCACAATCCATATCTTCAGATGCTTCTTGATAATTATAACTTGCAGGGCTGTATTGTGGATTAGTGTTTGTTTCTCTCCTCTCGGCTGGGTCAGAGCACCACTCCCCCCTATCACTGCAGAAAGGTTCTTTACCACACACTATGGAATCTTTCCTTAGTGGGCTACACACTTCCTGACCACTGGGGGTAAAACTCAGTGCTCCTCTAGTCCAGGTACTTTGGCTTTCAGGCTGAGCTCTGCCTGGCTGGTGTGTAAACGGGAAGTGGAAACTTTTCTTCCCCTCTCTTCCTTTCACAGGACGTCTTTCTAAAGCATGGGAATTATCTCTTGGACAAGTATTCTGGCTCCCCATGTTCCTGCTATTGTGGTTATCTCTTCTCCCTGCTCCTCGTGGTTTATATCCTGGAGTCTCCCTCTGGCCCCACACGGACCTTGGCTTAGTGCAGCCTAACTTCCCAGCACTAACCTTCATGAACTCCTCTTGGATAAACCCCTCTGAGGTGCAGAATGATTCCACGTCTGAACCTTCCAGGTATGGCTCCTGGTTTTTCTGAGCGCTGTACTTTCCTTTCCCTCGAGTCCTCTCAATGTCTCCTTCTCTCTCTGCCACAGAGACTGAGTCTGACTCCTGGCTTGCATCTCTGTGTTTCCTTCCTTCTCCATGTGTGCCTGTACGTGAATCTGCTCGTATCCCTGTGCCTGAATCTGCACGTGTCTCTGCTCTGCTCAAGGATGACCTTTTTTTTATCTGCGTCATTCCTTGAGACTTGAGTTAGCTCAACTCTCTGCAGCTGTCTCTGCTTCCCTGATGAGCTATGACGTAATGGTATCTCTGGGCGTTTCTCTACAGCCTGTGCTCTTGTTTTGCTTGGTTGCCCCTGACAACCCCTAGCCATGTGCTCTGCACTACTGATTTTAAAACTGCCCTGAGTGTTTTTCTCCACTTTTACAGGCACTATCTGCCTGGTGCCATGACAGTACACACATCTGTTCATGCTGAAAGGCCAATCTCACTCTGATTGAGCTGTAACCATTTTATGGCTATATATCCAAATGGTGCTATTTTGGGTCAAGCTACAGGGATATGGGTGCTGTTTCTTCTATTGTAGCTAGTTGCAGGATGTCAATGCTGTTTGTACAAAGCTATTGTGTTTGTGATAGCTATATGTACATGCAGTGTGTAGTAGCTAGCAGACTGAAAGAGATGGCATGTGAGTGACTAATACAGACCAGTATTGCCCAAGATATGCGGGCTACCTGTGGTTGATCTAGTTGATTAGAATTCCCAAAATGTGAGGCTATCAGTTGTTCTTAGGCTGTTGGTAACCTGCTGATAACTATGGTTTTGGCAGACCCTTCTGCTTGGTGTCAGCATCCCCCCTCCCCCTCCTTCTTTTCCCCCCTCTTCCCCATGCTACATAATCACATTAGAGCAGATTACATGGGCACCCCTCACTGATACAGTACAGATGCCTCCCACATGCTCATCACATTTACTGACTTATACATAGGATACATATGGATCTGACATGGCCATCAGATCTTACCTTTCCTTCCATCCATCAACTAAAATGTGACTTTCACAAGGACTCCCTTATCCTGCGTTAAGGTGAATGCCATTTTTGAGTGTTAAGGTGCACGCTTGACACCTTAACACCGAGTGTTGCAAATTACTTCTATCTAGACCTTCCACTCACACCGCTAACTCCCGACTTCGCTCCTTTCACCTTGCTGCACCGTATGCCTGGAACAACTTACCTGTGTCTATTCGCCAGGCACCCTCCCTGGCCCTCTTCAAGTCCAGGTTGAAAACCCACCTCTTCACTGTCGCTTTCAGATCCTGACTTCTACCCTTTGTCCTAACCTGACTCCCGTCCTTTGTCATGTCTAAAACTAAAAATGCCATACTTGTTTTGCCCGAATTGTAACTGCCATACTTTGTTTTACTCCATACTTTGCTTTATCCCGAATTAACTATTGCTCCGTGTCACCATAATTGTTTTCCCGATCTGTCTATTGTTCTGTGTTGTCTTGACTAGATTGTAAGCTCTGACGAGCAGGGACTGTCTTTTTGCTTATACTTCTGTACAGCGCTGCGTGCATAGCGCTATATAAATGCTAAATAATAGTAGTAGTAGTAGTAACTCCCGATAAGAGGAGCCAACTGCCCTTACTACTGGAATGCCTACTCCCCACCCCAGCCTTTACCACATGATAACACTGTTACCACTGCTATTAACAATTGCTAACCGGTGCACCCTTAATGCTCTTTAGTAAACATACCTCTTAGTGTTTGCACTAGTGGCATCTAATCTGCTTCGTGAGATGCTGCTAGTCTGGACTGGCCACTGTTTAGTTTTGGTCAGTCTGGATCATAGTTACTTGAGAAAGAATAAACTGAAGAGGAAAGCTGTACAGTGGAGGATTGATCTTGATCTACCAAAGGCAATGTGTTGGTCTTCATTTGGACATTTGGTGACTATGTGAGATGAGGGATTGCTTATCGTATTTGATGCTTTGGCACAAGAGGGAGATTTTTACATGCATCTTGGCTTAATGAAGTCCTAAGGATGCTGAAAAAGGCATATGCACCAATTAGCATGTAGAGGGCACAAAACAGGAAAATAGGAGAATAAACGTATGTTTTGGGAAAGCTAGATAACATAAACAAAACTTTTGGGAAGTGAAAAGGGAGATTAGGTAGAGCAGGTAATCATCCTCATGAACCTTCTAGAGTTGTAACTTCTCTAGCAGAGCAATCTAACACAATGATAGAATCAGAACTCTGATTTGTGAAGAATTTGCAGAGTTTTTAATTAAAGGTTAGATCGATAGTGGATAGCTTCCCTGCTGATGATGGGATCGATTGCCTTACTGATGCAGTAGTGCTATTGGTACAAGATATGTCAAAGTAGGGCACAGTTCATTAGAAGTGTATAAATTCATGAATATAGTAGGGATACATCATCTGTTTCACAAATGTGAACGGTGACTTGTGTAAATGATCCCCTGCCATTGAACTATATAAGGAAATGGAATTACTAGTTCCAACAATGGTTAGTTGCCATTATGAATGGGTCTTTGGAATCAAGTACCTTGCCTTGCAGTTTAAAAAAGACTATTATACGGCTGTTGTATCGGTGATGGCAAGGATTTTTGTGCAGAATATCCTTCCTTTATCTCTACTTCCATTTCTAAGTAACTTAATGGAACATGTTATGTTCAGTTAGCTAAAGGATGTTGTGGAAGATAAACTTATTTTGTGTTCCAATTAATTGGGTTGTCGTTTCTATCATAGCATGGATACAGTGGTAGAGGCAGTGATGGACTCAGTGAGATGAAAGCCACTGTTGCAATTCCACCAGTGACTAATACATTAAAAAAAGGTCTAATGGGGGCGGAGCCCGATGTCCAGCGGGATGGTCGCATAACGCCGAGGCTCCCGAGAGGCCTATTCAGAATCCTGAATTAACACCGGACATACTTGAATTTCTGCTCTGATCTTGCCGGGGCACATTGGTGAGATGGCGGGGACCAAACCCACGCGCCTGGAATTTGGATCTCCAGCGGCTTCTCACGGCAAACGCTCCAAAACTGAACCCCCGTCCCCGCAGAAGGGGCTGGCTTTACGTGAGGGCCCCGAAATGCAGCAGGAAATCCTCGCAGAGATTAGAGGGGTTAAGGACCTCGTGCAGTCAAACGGTGAAGCACTCCGAGCGCTGCGGGAAGATCTTGGTGTGCTGCAGGGCAGGCTAGAGGGGCTCTCTTCGCGTCAGGACAAAATGGAGAGCATATTGGACTCCCATGCGGTCCGGCTGTCCAAACTCGACAAAGTTGAACGTCAGGTGCGGGCCTTGCAGAAAGAAGTGGAAGATGGCAATAATAGAGCGCGCCGCAACAACCTCCGACTCGTGGGCATACCGGAGGGAGCGGAATCGGGAGACATGAAGGAGTTTTTATATAAAATCCTCCCTTCCCTGCTCCAAATCACCTTTACCAAAGAATTGGAGATCGATCGCGCTCATCGTGTACCCACAAACATAACGCTCAACAGGAAGACCCCGCGGCCTATCATCTTTCGACTTTTGAGATATCAACATGTGGAGCAAATTCTCAGTGCCTCTCGGGCAAAGGGCCATATGGAGTTTGAGAGCCACAAGATCTCCTTCTATCCTGACTTGGCTAAACCCACGGTCGACCGCCGAAAGCGCTTTCTGGAATTCCGGCCGAGGCTTCAACAACTACAAGCACGCTATGGCCTGATGTACCCGGCCAAGTTCCGAGTCACGCTTCACAATCAGACAAGAACATTTGAGGACCCTGATCTACTAGCGGAGTTTTTGGATTCTAAAGAAGCCGACTTGATGCGCTGACTTCCAGAATATTCCTGCCAGTATTCTCATATCCGCTGTACCTGCCATATTGGATTTGCCGCGGCTCAGCAAAGAGTCTGTCGAGGGCGGTTTGTTGCCTTATTTTTTGATGATATCTGTGACCCGACTCCATCTACCCATAGTAGCCTCGATGAGTATCAGAGACAGTGTTAATTATGGACTCTGGTGTTTCTTTTCTTTTTATTATGTCTCTATCCTCCTCTCTAGGGCCTCCTCCCGCAGACATATGGTCGCCATATTCATTGGGGTTTTGCTTCTTCTCTAAGTTACTTTGGTACATACTTTTCAATATGGGGTGTATTAGCCAGCATACTCGGTGATTATGTCTTTGTTGTACAGATTCTGATTATCTTGTATGTTTTCAAGCGCCCTTACCTAAAATGTCTATTACCGATTAATGGCACCATGTAAGATTTTCTCATTGAACGTAAAAGGAATCAATAATCCGATAAAACGGAAGAAAATCCTAAGCTATCTAAGTCATGAAGCTGCGGACCTGATTTCCTCCAAGAAACGCATTTAAATTCGAAGGAAACTCTTAAACTCAATATTAAACCTTACATGGTGGCCGCCTATTCCCCAGCCGTTTCTAAGAAATGTGGGGTTGCCATACTGGTTAGGCAATCTCTGCATGCTACTATTATTGTGACTAGCTCAGATACAGCAGGTAGATGGTCCAGAGTTCACCTCAAGATAGGTAACTTTGAAGTTACATGTATATGCCTTTATGCTCCTAATGTGGATGACCCTGCCTTTTGCTACCATTGCTCAGGTTGCGCAGGCCTCTGTTAATACTTCATTGATAATAGGGGGGGATTTCCATTTAGTTCTTGATCCCCTGATTGACAAACAGCCGCCTAGGATAAGTGGTCCCCCCAAGAGTCACACCACGCTTACCTCTGTGATTGAAGATCTTGCTTTAGTCGATCTATGGAGGTTACTACACCCCAATGAGCTTGACTTTACCTTCTTCCCCCAATGATTGTCGATACTCTTGCGGCCTTTATCACTCTCATTCTATCACTGGGCCCAAACGTATGTCCTCAGGACGGACTCCCGCTGTGGAATAACCCCAGACTTCAAGTCCTAAATAGAACGATAGCATGGAAACCCTGGTACTCTAGGGGGATCTGGACACCCCAACAGCTCTTTTCTGTAGCTCGTTGGAAAACCTTTTCTGATTTACAAAATGATCTTGCGTTACCAGCGAAACATTACTTTCAATTGATGCAGCTTCAACACTGCCTCAAAAGTGCTCAAATCATGCCGCCCTCTGTCCCTACTGAGGACGGGCTATTAGAACTAATTCACTCTATTAGTAGTACACATGGGGTAGCCTCTAACTGTTATAAACTATTATGTTAGGGTACAGATAATGCCACTTGTTGAGCCCAACAAGCCTGGGAGCGCGAACTGCAAACCACTTTAACCCCTGTGCAATGGAGCGTTTTCTGGAGCAAAGTAATGCGGGTCTCCCGATCTGCCTCAGTTACCCAAACTCTCTTCTTTTTTGCACATAGATGCTTTTATACTCCAGAAAAATAGCCAAATGGAACACAACTGCTAGGGACCAGTGTTGGTCTTGCCATACTGCTGTGGGAACCCTCGCTCATGTTATTTATGAATGTCCTCAACTACAGGTGTACTGGGGGCGGGTCTGGGGTCGTATTCAATTTATCTTACATCTTCACGAGCCTCTTTCTTGGAAGATTGTGGGACTCCGCTCAGCGGCGGAGGTCCCCTCTCTTCCTAAGAAGGGTCGCTTTCTCCTTGATTTCATGCTGGGTATAGCCATATGTTTAATCATGAGGAATTGGAAGGATAGCTCTCGACTTACTGTCAATGAATGGTGGAACCTCGTCTGCTTATATAGTAAATATGAGCAGATATCTCGGAGAGCTATTTTCCATACCCAAATTCACTCTCGCTTGTCTAAATGGCAGATGCTCAATGATTATGTACAATCTGCTCATTGCTCCGACATGTCTGTTTAATGTACACTCATCATGTTTCAGATCACCGTTAGGTTTTGTAACACAATAATGTCAGTACACGCCCGCTTCGGGAATGATTAGTTTTCTAGAGAAGAAGCAGGGGGGAGGGGGGGTGGCAGGGGTTTACTTTGGTGTATGTATCACATTCTATGTATGTATCTGTCTTTTAGCTGTATGTCTTCCTTTCCTTTGTTGTTATAAAACGAAAATAAAGAATTCAAAAAAAAAAAAAAAAAAAAGGTCTAATCCCATATCCCCATTTTACTGTAATTGCTATTTTTTCTTCTTACTCTTCCAGAGTCTCCAGATATTGTTGTTTGTCTTCCTCTTTTCTGTAATCTCTTGTAATTTATGAGCATTAATCTCTATGGCCTTACTTTTATGGTTACTTCTTTTGAAAATCACTGTGGCTTCTTTTTCCTCTTAGTTGTATTTCCATTCCTACAATTAAGGTTTGTTCTATTTAAAATATCTCCTTTTAGTTTTGCCAACTACCTTTTTACTTCCAAGATTGTCTCATCCAGCTAGTGACAGAAGTAGTCACCTAAAAAGCTTTGGCGGGGGGGAGGGGGGAGATATTCAACAGCAGTGATTAGCATAGATAATGTGGCTAGCCATTGCCATTGAAAATTAACCCCAGATATTTAATTATGGGTCCATATCCGGCCACCGGCATTGAATGTCCAGATCACTGCAGAAGTCGGAAGCTAACTGGGCAGCGGTGATATTGAGCCGCTACTCAGCTTCTGCGGGTAAAGTTAGGCCAACCTTTGCCACACCTGGCTCTACCCATGGATTTCTAACTGGGCAGCAGCTCAATATCACCACTGCCCAGTTATAAATAGGTGCCGCCTCCACTCTGTCCGGGAACACCAACAACATGCCTTGATGCTAAATGTGCAGCATGGGGGCATGTAGCAGCAGCGTCCGAGGATTTCTAGTGATACTAAGCATGTTACTGCTGCTGAATATCCTGCAAACTGACTTTTACATGGTTTGCAAGTCTGCAAATCATGTAAATCCCCCCCCCCCCTGATTTTTACTCATGCAACTCTGTAAGAAGTTTAGAAGAAGGTGCTACTTATACATGGAAGCAGCAGCAAGCAAACATTTTAAGGGGGCAGCTTTGGATGGGATTATATATGTATTCCATATTTTACAATGCCATTTCATACTGTAGATACCATGGGTAATCTGCATTCAGCATTTGCACTTCCTTTGCATCACACAACTTTGTGTAACTTCTTGGCTGCACTTGGGTTTTCCAAATGCCAAAAGTTTGAGTTTTGGAGCTCAGCTATTTCAGTGTAGTTTTATAAAAAAAAACCACCGCTTACACATGTAAGTGGCAGGGCCAGTGCAACCACTTAGCAATCTAGGCAGCCACCTCAAGCACCAATGGTCTAGGGGCAGCCCATTGTAGTACTTGCAGTAGCAGGAATGGCTTTAGCCCCATCGGGCATCAGAGTGGGCAGAAGCTAAACAGCCCCACGGTGCTAGAGTTCCTGAGAGGCGTGTAAGAGAAGCAGAGGAAACGCAAGGGATGAGGTTTGCAGAGGGTACTTCATGTCCGGCAGCAGTTTAATAGATAAACCATAAACTGTAAGTAGCAAAAACTGGCCTTACATATGCAAAACGACTATCACAAAGTGCTGAGTTATGCCTCTCTTCTTTGAAAGTTTGCTTGGACATAAAGGTTTCTTCTCGTGTGTCCTACTAATTCTATGTATTTTTTAACTGCACTATACATATTTTATGAAAACCTGAAATCTCCATGTTCTCACCTAGATGCCTAAAACAAAGCCATTCCTCGCTGATATATTAAGAAAATGTCCTTATTTTTTAATATTTGAATTTATTCTATAAAAGATCAGAGCTGCTGTATTTTCCGTTAATGAATATCTTACAATGCTCAAAATCAGTCTACTCCACAGTAGCTCCCTTTAGACAACTGCAAGGCAGAAAATTGTGTTGAGGTGGCGCATTGTATTAAAGCCCTCATGGTATGTAACCATTTCAAAGCAGAAATTGGCCATGAAGTTAGCATACAATATAGCAGGCTGCCATGCTGAGCACTGGGGAGATCCAAGTTAACCAGGAAGAAAGGAAGCATGAAGTAACTTTGCAGTTCTTTGTGAGCCGACAACAGAAGAAAGATTTCAAGCTGTGGCAGAGAATGGACAAAAGCATGTTCTGAATGGCAAATGAAATGTAAGTATTTGTACAGGAAATTTATGACAGGCAAGATATGGGACAATGGCAAATATAGTACCTAATGAAACAAAAGCAGACGCTAAAATGAGAACATAAAGACGCATTGCAAGAAAAGATTTCTCCAGCTGTGTAGTGCCCTGGGGGAAAAACATAGAAGCATTAGACAATAAGGACTATTTATGATACAGTAGAAAATATTGCACTCGAGTGAAAGGGAAGATGATGAATCAATGCACTGGGTGAAATATCTGATGCTCAAGCATGTTGAAATGTTGTACTTTAAGATACTGATCGCATAATACATACAATATGAATTCATTTTTCCAAAGTTTCTGCAAAGCAGAGAACATCCTTAAAATGAAATGCTAGCATTAGAAACGAGAGCTAAAGGAACCCCTTGTAAATCATTGCGCAATCTCTGATCTCTGTCCATCCTATTTCCTTAGCACTTCCGAATGGAATTATGGAATTAAGAGTTAAAGCATGGCACCTGCCCAGAAGATCACTAATTGTGCCCTAGAAAAATCTAAAATCTTTGAAAAGTAGCATAGTTTGGGGTCTGAGGCAATTCCCCCTCCCCCCCCCAGTATTTTCCCCATCAACAGCACATAGGGATTTAAAAAACATTTGGTAGATTCACAAAAAGGAAGCTTTCAATCCAATTGCAGTTGCCAAGGATAGGAATGAATGAAGACTACTGAAAAGAATAACAGTGAAATGTGAAAGCCCATAAACTTGCACAAGCAAATGCAGAACACAAAAGAGGACACAAGGGGGGGGGGGGTTCAGAGGGGATAGAGGAGGAGGGTTTAGAAATGGGATGTCAGATGTGAAGGAAGGATTCAGAGGCATACAAAATAAATTAAGGATTTGGAAGTAGAGGGAGGAGATATGAAGAGAGAGTTTTTGAAGGATTGGGTAAGTGATGCTGTTCCAAGGGTTGCAGAGCAGAAATGGCGTCCATCTGTCCAAGAAAGGTTGACATGTCTTCAGTAGTTGACTGACTAATCTACTGAAGAGGGCTTTAAACTAGATTCATTGGGGATGAGTAAAGAAAGCCCCAGGTAAGTGAAAGCCCCCATGTAAGTGAAACATTAAATACTTTTATGGAAATGGGTAAAATGGGTAACATACAGAAAGCAGTGTGTATAAATGCCCATAACATGGGAAATAAGATCCCTGACGTTGAAGCTTTGGTAGGAGTGGCTTACTTGGATTTAGTGGCAGTTACAGAAACCTGGTTCACAGAAAACCATGACTGGGATGTAACTATACCAGGCTATACTTTATTCAGAAAGGACAGGGTAGGAAGAAGGGGAGGAGAAATGGCACTATATGTAAAAAATCATATTAAAGCTTTGGAATTACGGAGCTTAAAAGGGAGAGGGGAAGCACTGTGGGTTAAAATAGAAAGACGTAAAGAGAAATCTATTTGCATTGGCGTGATATACAGACCTCCCTCACAAGAGGAAGAGGTGGACAGAGAGTTAATTGAAGACATACACAGCATTGCTAGGAAAGGGGAAGTGCTACTGATAGGGGATTTCCATATGCCAGATGTTGATTGGCACCTTCCTGCTGCAATGTCATCTAAATCCTGGATTCCCTACAAGGAGAACTATTCAGACAATTGGAAACAGACCCCACACGTGAAGGGGCCATACTGGAGTTGGTGCTTACCAATGGTGAAAGTGTTTCTGATGTTACAGTGGGAGATCATTTTGCATACAGTGATCATCAGATGGTGTGGTTCAGTATAAGGACTAGGACTATTAAAATCCATTCAAAAGCAAGGGTATTAGACTTTAGGAAAACTAACTTTGCCAAGATGGGCCAATACCTCAGAGAGTCGTTAGCAGGATGGGAACAGCTGGGCGATGTAGAAAAACAGTGGGCAAAACTGAAAGGGGATATTTTAAGGGCAACCAACCTTTTTGTTAAAATGGTAAATAAACGTAAAAGGAAAAGGAGACTGCTATGGCTTTCGAAAAAAGTAGCTGAAAAGGTGAAAAAAAGAGGGAGGCCTTCATGAAATACAAGAGATCAGAGAGCGAGGAACACAGGCATCTATATTTGGAAAAACTTAGAGAAGCTAGCAAAATAGTCAAGAAAGCAAAGATTCAAAAAAAGGAAGAAATAACCAATGCAATAGAATTGGGGGATAAAACATTTTTCAGATATGTTAGTGAGAAGAGAAAGGGCAAAAGTGATATTGTCAAACTCAAGGGTGAAGGGGAGGAATATGTAGAAGCTGATGAGGATAAAGCTGAATTGCTTATCAAATATTTCTGTTCTGTGTTCACAGATGAAGAACCAGGAACAGGACGTCAGAAAACAACCACAAACAGGATCAAAAGCGAGGGGCATCTTGAACAATTTTTAGAACACTGTGTTTGTGAGAAACTAGCTAAACTTAAAGTAGACAAAGCGATAGGACTGGATGGGATACACCCTAGAATTCTGGAGACCGCACCTTCAAAAGGATATAAACAGGATGGAGTCAGTAAAGAGGGTGGCTACTAAAATGGTTAGTGGTCTTCATTATAAAGCATATGAGGACAGTCTTAAGGATCTTAATATGTACACCTTAGAGGAAAGGCGGGATAGAGATGAGATGATTGAGACGTTTAAATACCTCCATGGCATAAATGCACAGGGGGAGAGCCTCTTTCGATTGAAAGCAAGTTCTGCTATGAGGGGACATGGGATGAGGGTGAAAGGAGATAGATTCAGCAGTGATCTGCGGAAATATTTCTTTACGGAAGGAGTGGTGGATCCGTGGAATAGTCTCCCAGTGGAGGTGGTAGAGATGAGGACAGTATCTGAATTCAAAAATGCATGGGACAAACACAGAGGATCTCTAAAGGTAAAAAGGGGACTGTTGTAATTGCTGATATGGAAGGACAGACTAAGTAGGCCATGTGGTCTTTTTATGTCATCATTTTTCTATGTTTCTATGTTTTAAAGGAGCACTAGGAAAGAATCCATTTGGGCTAATGCCTCCAAATGTGTTAACTTTGCACAGGAATGAACCTCACCCTTATGCTAGGAGATGTTGGAGATGATCTGGATCTCTCAGTTTCACTGCTAATGCTCATTTTTAATACTTAATTATGACAAAGGAAGTCTCCTTCTGAAATTCATCAGGTGAAATGTATATAGATATTCGTATCAAGATTCCCCTGGAAATTCTTTAAATTCAGGCTTGTAGTGCCAGCATAATTGAGAGAAGTTCCGTATCTTTTCAACAGATTTCCTTGATCAAATTTGTTGGTATCCAATGATCTTCTATTTCTCCACCCATAGTACAGAATAGCCACTTGGCACTGACACTTCTAATAGTACCGCGTTTCTTGTACATTTCTACTTTACCACTCAAAATGTATACTTTGGAGGAAAAGTGGCAAAGAGGAGATATGATAGAGACATTTAAATACCTGAGTGACAGATGCACAGGAGGAGAGCCTCTTTCAAATGAAAAAAAAAAAAAAAGCTTTGCAACTAGGGGGCTTAGGATAAAGGGGAAAGGGTGTAGACTCAGGAGTAATATACAGAAATATTTCTTTATAGAAAGAGTGGTAGATACGTGGAATAGTCTCCCAGTGGAGGTAGTTGAGACGAGGACGATATGTGAATTCACGAAAGCATGGGTCAAACACAGAAAAAAAAAGACTAAAGTAGTTTGTATGGAAGGGCAAACTGGATAGCCTGTATGATATTTTTCTGTCATCGTGTTTCTATGTCTGGCTTTCTTGCAATACGCATTTGGTGGGGGTAATTGAAGGATACAAGGGAAGAGCTTAGAAATGTGACGTATATGAAGAAAATGTTCAGAGGTATATGGTTGTGTGCATGTTTATGTTTATTACATTTGATCTACTAGCCTTAATGTATGCAGCAGCGCGGTCTACAATAAAAACATAGAGTAGTAAGAAAAAGAAAAAGAACGTCATACTTTGACAGGAAAGAAAGGACATTCATTCAGGAAGGGATTGAGATTAGAGGAAAGAGTGCTCAGGAAGGTCAGGGAGGTGGTAAATCAAAGGCTTTCTGAAAGAGGTAGGTCTTGAAAAGTAACTTGAACATGGTATGAGATGGCTCGAGGCAGGGGTCAGGCGGTAGAACTTTCCAGAAGGAGGGACCAAGGGAGTAAAAGGCTGAGTGGTAGGTTATCTCTAATTTAATTCAAGTAGCAGGAGTACAATCCACTAATATTCAAGGGATAAAAGTGGTGGACATAGAAGTCAAATTGTCTACATACGCAGATGACCTTTTACTTTTTCCTACATCTGTCTCGATACCAGTGGTACTAGATCTTATTGATCAATTCTTCCGTATCTCGGGGTATAAAATTAATTGGACTAAGGAGTATGTTTACTAAACTGCGTTAACGTCACCAGCCACGGTAAGTCCCACAGAGGGTGAAGAGAGGGTAGAGAGAAGGGGTCAATGGGCGGGGAGTGAGTGGGGAGAGGCTCCTGCTACACTAATGAAGGGAAATGAAGGGCTGAACATTACTGAGACTGAAAACCTGTCGCTAGATGCACATTTGCAGGAGAGTGAAACCATTTCAGCATCAGCAATGTACAGCATAGGCAGGGAGCCCAAGAAAAGTGATAGTAGTGCTCCATTTGCAGCAACAGCATAGTGCCCAAATATGGTGATGGTGCAAATGGGGCATAGGGGGCTGCAGGCGGGACATGCAGTGGGGGCAGCTGGGACACAGGGTGGACTAGGCCGTCACCTAGGTGGCACATAGGAAGATAGAAACTGGAAAGCAGCAGGACAGCAGCTGACCAGGGCCAAACATGCCCAGTAGTCGGTGTCCAACAGTGTCCCAGCCAGGGGACATTACCCAGCAAGTACCCCAAAGGTCACACAGGTACCATTATGCCTGTAATAGGGCAATCAGTGCACATCTGGGGACCACTCTAACAAGGGTCCACAGTTCGTAAACCCAATTAACTGAACACCCTGTACTGCAGCCTCTGGTAAGGCATTGCAAGGTGTGACCTCACGTTGTCGGAAACATATATACACCCAGTAGGCCAAACAGGGTACACCATATCTGAGGTGCATGCCCTAGCCTGTCCACAGTCGGCTGTCACAACACACAACACACATCACTACATCTACCCGGTCATCCCTATCCAATAGTTGCTAGAGCACCAACCTGACATCCTCCTAGCCATCACTCCCCCATGTGGAAGGGACATAACATTGGTAGGCAGTGATGGGTATGTGTGGATGTCCATGTATGCCTCGCCATCCCAGACCCCGCGCCCTAGGCACCCGTCTACCTGCACAGTGGATGGCCTGGGACTGCGCACTAACAGCACCAACAACATAGGGTCATGTCAGCATGGCAGGGGGGTGTATGTTTGTGATGGAGGGGGCAGTGGCACCTGCCTGCAGTGGACTTAGGCCATGCCCTGTACCAGTACGTGGTGTGCAGTGGAACAGAAAAGGTCTGGCTGAGGAAAAGTAAAGGTAGCCACAGGGACTGCTGTGCTACTGTGGCAACAGTATGGTGCAGTACACACAGCCAGGGTGTCCTGGAGCAGAAGGTCACAGGTTCAGGTCCCAGCTGTGGATCCTGCAGAGCATGTCCCTATACTTTACCCTACAATGCAGATACAACATCAACATGTGCAAACCCCAAAGCAGCAGTGAACAGGGGTACAAACACCCACTCACACAGGCTCCACTATCCAAAGCCTCATGGAGAGTCAGGTTGTTGACCCCAGCACGAAGCTGCAATTATCACCAGAGCACTACTACTACCTCCTGCACAGTCTAGCATTGTCAGCACTGTGAGCAGGACCAGTGTGGTGGGCAGGGTTGCCAACCAGCCCACCTTTGCACAATGCTGCAATAGGAGTGTGTGTGTGAGTATGTCTATTCATTGTTTTGTGGCTGCCCACACCTCACTGGGCCCACAATATCCCACTGTTACCAGTGTTAGCCTGCATATGTGCATAATGAGGAGCAAGGTATTGTGAGTATGGCCTGGACAGGGCGGATTGGCCAGGATGCATCTGCACAGGGTGTAGGGCAATGGCTGGGACACTGTAGTGCCCGACCACCACCTGCATGGACAGTTTGGCCACAGCATGGCATGCTGGGAGGGGACACTCTCATTCTGACTGAGCAGTGACCATGGCATGTCTATGTTCCCACATAGTGCACTACACTATCTGTCTCTAGTGATACCTGTGTGTTCCCAGAGCTGGGGCCCAATCACTGAGATACCTGTGTGGTGGTTGTGCTGTATATCCCACCTCTTGGTGCACATAATTACTCTGTGAGCATGGACTATTGACTGGCTAGTGGACTGTCTGCAGTTAGTCTGTGCATGGTTGGAACACCTTGTAGGGTGCTGCAGGTGCAGTCTGACTGTGCTGTCTGCTGGTGAATGACAGACTGTGGGGTGGGGCAGTTGAGGTTTTCCAGGCCATCCCAGCATTACTGGTGGTCTGCCACTGACCCAGTCACAGGTATGGCTCTGGCCTACCAACCCTGGAGGGCTGTCTTTTGCTAGCAGGATGGGGGCTGCTGGTCCTACAGCCATTCTTCAGGGCTCAGGCACCTGTCCCTCCACTCCCTCACCTACAAAAAGGGTGATTGTGGGCTCCATTTGGGTATATAATGTATTCCACTTTGAACTGTAGAGGCACTACTACATAAGCCTCATGCAAGCCTAGACACCCCTCTGCCTTGATAACAGATGCTCATGGCAGCCAGACCTTAACACTGGGTACACACTGATCTGGGTGGTGTCTGGTCCCAGAAGGCCACATGTGACTGAAGAATAGAGATGAACACCAAAATACCTTCAGCTGCACTGCCAGGAACACCTGTCACACACTGATAACAATAGGGATGTACAGCAGGACCTATTTCTATCATCACATGTACTGCGGACCTAGTGCTGGGCACCCGTCCTATCTGTCAGGGTGAACACAGAACCTGCAAAATGGCATGGTCTGTAGCTACTCTGTGCCAGTTTCACACACTGTCAGTTTGTCTTTCCAAGTTGTGGTACCGGAGTGCAGACCCCATTTGGTGATCAGCTGTAGACAGCTATTCAGCATGTGCATTGCATCATGGGTACTGGTAGGGTTGCCCTATCCTGGCACTCAGAGCAGACAGTTTGTGTGGAGACCTGCAGTCATTCTGTACCCAGCCATTGCTGTAAGACAAGCTATGGAGGTATAGCCTACTGGTTAAAACACTGACATTCTCAGCAGTGGTCATGGGTTCGATTCCTTGTTGTTCCCTCCTTTCATGTCTGTCCTACTCAAATAGTTTGCAAGCTTATAACAGTCATATCTTTGCAGATCTGTGCTTCCAGCCCATAATACCCTCGCCACAGTTGCCAACAATCCTTCAGTCCATCTATCTGTGTCTGCCAGCTGTGTAGGGTCCGCCTTCCTGTGCAGGCTGCCACCCCATGTCCTGCAATGGTACCCTTTCCTGCATTGTACCTCTTCGTGCTTGCCGCACCTGTGCCTGATCTGCATGGCATCACCACTCCTCTGTCCACCCATCATTGTACCTATCCTGCCACCTCTGCCTCCACTAGGGGACATGTATGCCCATCATCTGCCACCCATTGTCACTACAGTACTTTACATTGCCAACACCCTGTGCTGTGGTACAGCTGCCCCCAACATGTTTGTCAACATTACTGGCAGCCACATAGGATGCCCGCAGATATGGCTCCAAGCTCTCCCTCCTTCAGTCACCTGTTCATTGCCTTTCCTCTATGCTCTATCCAGTGTTAGGGTTACAACTGTTTCTATGCCTAACATGTCATACATGTCAACCTGAAGCACCTTGCAGCCCTTAGGGCACACTAACCTAGGGCACCGTAGCATTGTTAGGGCACCTTATCCTATGCTACCATATCCCAAGGTGCCTTCTAAGGTGCCTTAACCAAGGGTGCCTGATAAGGCACCCAACCTAAGGAGCCCTATAAGGTGCCTAAAACTAAGGCACCTTATAGCTCCTTATATTAGGACACCTTATAGGGCACATCAGCCGAATGTACACTGCCTCCTATCCCATGACTCTTTAGTTTTGCCAAAAGTCTCTGATGAGGGATCTTGTCAAAGGCTTTCTGAAAGTCCAGATACACTATATCAACTGACTCACCTTTGTCTACCTGTTTATTCACACCTTCAAAAAAACATAACAGACTAGTACGACAAGATCTTCCTTGTCTAAAGCCATGTTGGCTGTCTCCCATTAGGCCATGACTATCTACATGCTGAGTAATTTTATTCTTTATGATGGTTTCTACCATTTTTCCCAGTACTGACGTGAGGCTCACCGGTCTGTAGTTTCCTGGATCACCCCTGAAACCCTTTTTAAAAATTGGTGTTACATTGGCGATCGTCCACTGTTCAGGTATTAGAGATGATTTTAATGATAGTTCATAGATTACTAATAGCAGGTCTGCAATCTCATATTTCAGTTTTTTCAACACCCTTGGATGTATACCATCTGGTCCAGGTGATTTGCTACTCTTCAGTTTATCTAATAGTCATAATACATCTTCCCAATGTATCGATATTTCCTTCAATTCTTCCGCACCTTTAAAAACCACTTCAGTCATGGGTAACATCCCTACATCTTCCTCAGTAAAGACCGAAGCAAAGAATTCATTCAGTCTCTCTGCTATCGCCTTGTGCCTTGTCGCCTCTTAGTGCCCCTTTAACTCCTCTATCATCTAATGGACTAACTGACTCTCACAGGTTTTTTGCTACGAATGTACTTGAAAAAGTCTTTATTTCACGTTTTTGCTTCCGCAGCAAGCTTCTTCTCAAATTCTCCCTTTGGCTGCTTTATCAATGCTTTGCATTTGACTTCCAGTGCTTGTGCTGTTTCCAGGTTTCATCGTTTGGCTCTTTTTTCCATTTCCTGAAAGATGCTTTTTTGGCAACAACAGCCTCTCTGTCCTCACCTTTAAACCATGCTGGCAGTTTTTTGGACTTCCTTCCACTTTTCTTAAAGTGTGGAATACAGCTGGTCAGGGCTTCCAAATTAGTATTTTTCAACAACACTCAAGCTTGATGTAAGTCTTTAACCTTTGCAACTGCTCCTTTTAGTTTTTTCTTAACTATTTTCCTTATTTTATCATAGTTTCCCTTTTGAAAGTTAAAAGGTAGTACTGTGGATTTCCTTACTATCCCTCCTCCACTAATTAAATCAAACACGATTATGCTATGATCACTATTGCCAAGTGGCCCCAACACCCTTATCTCTTGCACTAGATCTGCTGTTCCACTAAGGACTAGGTCTAATATGGCTTCCCCTCTGGTCGGTTCATGAACCAGCTGCTCCAAGAAGCAGTCATTTATGTCATCTAGGAACTTTATCTCCCTAGCATGTCCTGCCGTGACACTGACCCAGTCGACACCGGGATAATTGAAATCACCCATTATTATTACTGCGCTGTAACTTTTGTTAGCTTCCTGGATTTCTTTGAGCATT
The DNA here is from genome assembly GCA_033557465.1 of Ichthyophis bannanicus. Lineage (NCBI taxonomy): Eukaryota > Metazoa > Chordata > Amphibia > Gymnophiona > Ichthyophiidae > Ichthyophis > Ichthyophis bannanicus. The sequence goes on from CM066032.1 coordinate 1,482,516,534, forward strand.
TCATCATCCATTTGTTCATTCTGGCCAGGTGGTCGATAGTACACCCCCACTGCCATCGCCTTCCCCTTTTTACATGAAATTTAAATCCATAGAGATTCTAGAGCAAATTTTGTTTCCTGCAAAATTTTAATCCTTTCTGACTCAATGCCCTCTCTAACATAGAGCGCAACCCCTCCACCAATTTGATCAGCTCTATCATTACGATATAGTTTGTATCCAGGTATCACAGTGTCCCACTGGTTGTCCTCCTTGCACCATGTCTCTGATATTCCAATCATATCTAACCTCTCATTTGGTGCTATATATTCTAACTCTCCCATCTTATTTTTTAGACTTCTAGAATTTGCATACAAGCATTTTAGAGTCTGTATTTTATTCATATTAATTTGGCTATTGGTAGACATGGGTAATTTGGGATCTTTAAGCTCTGTCTGCTCCATACTCGAGGGCATTTGGGCTACTTTACTCTTTTTTGGAACCTCTCTGCTTTTGGTAGTATCCTTTAAGGATACATTCTTCCGAACCATCCGCTCTTGCGTGACTGTCGGCTTTCCCCTATTATCTAGTTTAAAAACTGCTTTTTAAATGTTAATGCCAGCAACCTGGTTCCATCCTGGTTAAGGTGAAGCCCATCCCTTCAGAAGAGCCCCTCCTTTCCCCAGAATGTTCCCAGGTTCCTAACAAATCCAAAACCCACATCTCTGCACCATTGTCTCATCCATGCATTGAGACTCCAGAGCTCTGCCTGCCTTTTGGGTCCTGCATGTGGAATGGGAAGCATTTCGGAGAACGCTACCCTGGAAGTTCTGAATTTCAACTTCCTACCTAAAAGCCTAAATTTAGCCTCCAGAACCTCCCTACCACATTTTCCTATGTCATTGGTACCGACATGTACCAAGACAGCAGACTCCTCCCCAGCACTATCTAAGACCTTATCTAGGTGGCGTGTGAGGTCCACTACCTTCGCACCAGGCAGGCATGTTACCAGGCGATCCTCACCTCCACCAGCCACCCAGCTATCTACATGCCTAATGATCGAATAACCAACTATAATGGCTGTCCTAACCCTTCCTTCAGAGCTGCAAGGTGCCGCAGGATGACATGCATGATCTGTGAGGAACAGAGACAGATTTAGCCCTAACACTAGATAACACAAGTGCAAATTAAAACCTATTAGGTCCGGACACAACACATCACACAAAAAACCAAACCTAAATAATATGACCCCCAGTTATAAATATATTTTTTATCAGAGCTAACCGTAGGAAGGTCGAAATAGAAAACAACCTTTACCAAGCGGGCAGCTACTTTTTCTCAAGAAAGGTTCTTCACCAAAATTGTATAATTCTCAAAAATCAATATCAAAATAGTATAAAACTTATCTCAATTCATGTAGTGCTGGTATGAAAACTCCAGATGCACGCGCACGTTTCGGGCTCCTATGCCCTGTATCAAGTGCAATATCCCAGGAAAAACATACATAGCAGCCAAACATATATAAACGCCGTCTAAGCAGCTGCGGTCTTACCTAACACTAGATAAAGCACTCAGGAAAGGCAATGAACAGGTGGGTGAAGGAGGGAGAGATGGGGGCCACTGGACCCGCCATATCTGTGGGCATCCCATGTGGCTGCCAGTACTGATGACAAACATGGTGGGGGCAACTGTACCACAGCACAGGGTGTTGGCAATGTAAAGTACTGGAAAGATAGTTGGTGGAAGACGATGGGAATATATGTCCCCCAATGGAGGTGGAGATGGCAGGATAGTTACAATGATGGGTGGACAGAGGAGTGGTGGTGCCATGCAGATAAGGCACAGGTGAGGAAAGCACGATGAAGCGCGATAGGTGGTCGCCTAGGGAGCGGGGTCTGGGGCAGGGGCATACATGAGCATCCTCACATCCCCCCCATCACCGCCTACCAGTAGTATGTCCCTTCTGCTTGTTGGAGGGTTGGTTGGGGGTATTTTGGTTCAGCCATAGATAACACAATTACTCCAATAGCATGAAAACTTTTTCTCAACACTGTTTTTTTAAAATTCCTATCTGACTTATATAAGTGTCCTTTCAAACCTGTATCACGAATGTTAACCGGGTCTCAGACTAATGGGGAGCTACGGTAATAACAATACCATGAACTGCTCCTTTTTGCATCAATGACCCTTCTTATGTTTGATGTAATTTTTTATATTATTATTAAGGTAGACAAATAAAAAGTCAGGCTTATCTTTATAGCAATATCCCAACGCCAGACTCAGCGCTGCTGCGTTTCACGAATGTTTCGTTTCTTCAGGGATTTACAAGCCGACTTCAAATGTTATCAATTCATTCAAACAGATTCACCCAAGATGATCCCTCCATTCGTACAAAAAATGTCGCACATGTGTATGGGGTATTTTGGGTCAGTGCCCTGGCGACTGTTAGCTCGGGTGGACCAGGTAGATGTATGTGGATTGTGTTTGGCCTTTGTCAGCTGCTGTCATGCTGATTTCCGGTTTCTATGTTCCTATGTGCCACCTAGGCACCCTGTGCCCCAGCTGCCACTGCTACATGTCCAGCCCCCTATGTCCCACTTGCACCATCGCCATAGTGGCCTTTCATACTTGGGTATTATGCTGTTGCTGCAAATGGAGCACTACTATCATGGTTCTTGGGCTCCCTGTCTGTGCTGTACATTGCTGACACTGAAATTGTTTCTCTCTCCTGCAAATGTGCATCTAACGACAGGTTTTCATTCTCTGTAGGATTCAGCCCTTGAGTTCAGCGCGTTAGTGTGCAGGGAACCTCTCCCCATCCACTCCCCACCCATTGACACCTTCTCTCTGCCCTCTCTCCACCCTGGGTGGTGTTTACCGCGGTCAGGAATGTTAACACTCGTTAGGTAACGTTAACGCGCTTTAACGTTACATACCGTGCATTAACGTTACCTAACGAGCGTTAACATTACCTAACGCACGGTCTGTAATGCTACTGCAGTTTAGTAAACATACCCCATAGTATATGACAGCAGTAAAGACCAGTATGGTCCATCTAGTCTGCCCATCAAGGAAGCAAGAGTAGCTGGATATGAAGAAACTGCAGTTCAATGCCTAGAACATCTGCTGTGTGTGCCGGCATAGGGTAGCCCCCACCAGTACTCATGATGCAGTGCAGATGCCCAACAGCAGTCTACAGCTGATCCCAAGATAGAAAATGCACATATCCACCACCTCAGGTGATATATAAGATGCACTGACAGTGTGTGAACAAGCACACAGCAGATACAGACCGTGCCACTGAGCAATTTCTGCGGTCACCCTGAGGGTGAGGATGGGCACCCAGCACTAGGTCACACTGCACCTGCCACTGGATTTACCAGCAATGCACATTCCAACTACAGACAGTCAGTTCACACTGCATATGCCCAGAGTGATTATGTGTAGCCAGCAGTTGGTCAAGTGATTGAGCCCCAAGAACAGGACGTGCACCCACATCACTAGAACTAGATATTATATAGCACTATGTGGATACATAGCTGTGCCATGGTCACTGCTCTGTCAGAGTGAGAGCGCCATCCCAGCATGACCCCTCCCCCCCCCCCCCCAATGCAGACACATTCTGGCCAATCCGCTCTGTATCAGAGTATACCCATAATACCTTGCTCATTCTCATGCACATTTGCAGGCTAACGCTGAAACAGCTTAGGTCAGAGGCAACCAAATCCAATCCTGGTGCACCACAATCCAGCCTGGTTTTCATGATGTCTCCAATGGATGTTGTGGATAAAAAAATATATCTCATGAATATTCATTAGGGACATCACGAAAACCAGGCTGGATGTGGTGCACCAGGACTGGCGTTGGCTACCCCTGGCTTTTGGCACTGCAAGGCTCAATGAGTTGTAGAAAGCCACAAAACAATGGATAGTTACACACACACACACACACACACACACACACACACACACACACACACACACACGCATATGCACACACATGCACTGTGCAATGATGAGGATGGTTGGCATTCCTGCTTGCCATTAGCACTCTCCCTGTGGCCCCCTCAGCTCATGACCTCACCAGTCAGAAATGCAGGCACACAGGACAGAGGAGGCCTGAGGGACCAGGGCAAGCCCCAGACCGGGATGTGGCAGCAGGATGAGACAGGGTCCAGTGTATGCAGGTGGTGTTGTGGCAAGCAGGCAGACAACTGCAGTGATAGACCTGAGTGGAGAAAGAAACATGCATAAGTATGACACCTCCTTCCTGCCTCCACAGATGGTTCCGTTTCCTGTGTGAGGCAGAGACCTTGAAGTTGTGCTTCTGCACAATCAGGTGCAACCACCCAGGGCTCCTGCGTCGTATCCGGTGGCAGCTGCAGCAGGAGCAAGATGAGCATGGGGGAATGGTACAGGATTGGGGCATTGACATGCAACATGGCACAGGGTTGGAGTGGCTGGACAATGCAGGGGCAATAGCAGACAGAGCATAAGGAGGCATCTAACAATGGGGACATGGCTGCCAGACACCCCCACCCACTGAAACTAACAGCTGCCTCCCTGCATATCTTTCATAGCCATCCCAGTTGAGGACAGCCCTCCCCCTGCAGCAGAGGAGGAGGATGAGGAGGCGGAGGTGGCGGTGGCAGAGGAGGAGGCAGAAGAGGAGGAAGAGGAGGAGCAGTCCGCAGCACATGGCCCCAACAGCACCACTGCAGCCCGCCCAAGGACACACAGCCCATAGTACTGTCCAGCACCTCCCCATCAGGGGAGAGTGAGGAGGAGGTGGTCACCCTTGACCTCATGGAGGTGCCCCACTCCCCTGATGGGGCGGGGCTGGACAGTTCTATGGTGTCTGGCCAGGGCACCCCAGGGTGAGGGGCATGGTACCCCTGGGTGGGTGGCCCTGAGGGGCAGGGGGGAGGAGGAGGAGCAGCCCTTGGAAGGGGCACCTCAGGAACACCCCACCCAGGGACATTTTGTGGGTGGAGGAGTGGGGAGCATGGGGGGAGGGGATGGCAGGGTGGAGGAGGTGGGGGTGGGGACACTTCTTAACATCTATTTACATGGATATGACAATGATGTCCCATAGACAATATCATTTAAGATACAATATTGTACTTGACACTATCTCCTGCTTCATTCATTTTCAGGCCAATTCTGATCAGAGCATGTCCAGGCCGTCTGGATGTCCAAAATCTGGATGGCCCGGATATGGATCTGATTCTGCTCCCACGGGGATTAGATGGCCCCACGGGAGCAGAATCAGGGCATAGGACTTGGATGTCCCAGATGTGCCCTGATTCCACCCTGCTAGATGTCACACACATTCCCCGGCTAGCTCCTGCATGGAGCGCGGTGCAGTGGCATCCTGTCTCCATGGCGCCTTGACTCCATGCAGGAGCCCCGATCACCCATGCAACACCATAGTGCCCTTTTCCCCGCTGCCAGACCCCCAATCAGGCCTTCCAGGGCCGGAATTGGGCTGCAGAAAACCCCATGCCCCTCTTACCTCCTCTAGTGGTCTTGGGTTAGATGGCTGCTGGCATTGGGGGGAACTTATTCCATCTCTGAGGTGGAATAAGTCCCCCATCTAAATAACCCAGGCCAGACATACAGAATCGGCCTTGTACATCCAGGGTCAGGGTCATGATTCCAGCCCACCCCCTGGTCCTCTTCTGGAACGCCCCCTCCCACCCTGGGACAGAGCTCCCCGCATATCTCAGCTGTATGTGCGGGGAGCTCTGTGTTAGGAATTGCAGCCATGCATTTAGCAGGGATTATACATCCAACTGGGACGTATATCCCTGCTAAACGTGGGTCAGAATGACTCTTTTTATGGTTAGTATTGTTTGGTTTCCAATTGGTTTGTACAATAATTTACATCCAATGTTTTACTATATAAATGGTTTTAACATCTCATTACGATTTTAACATGCTTTTATGCTTCTATTGTTTTTTTTACATATATTAGTCATTGTATTTGTTTTTAAATTATAGTTTATATGTATGTCTTACTTTTTGCTTACTTTTGTAACACAAACATTAGGCCTCATCAATCTCCATACTGCCTTCAGTTTTATATGTTCTATTATTAAAACCTCCTTATGGTTGTATTATGTACATGGTGTATGTTTAGACATTCCAGCATGCACAGGTGTCTTTTATCTCCCATTCCTTTTATCGTGTTCTAAATATGTTTTTAATTTTGTTTTATTACTCTTTATACGTTTTTTGCATTATGCATTTATTTATTGTATTTGATGTTTAATTTTTGTACTTTTAAATGTTGTATTTATGTAATACCTATATGCATTGTCATTGTTATGTTTTGTTTGCAGTTAAAGGTTTTGTATACCCCTGACAATGCTTATCAAACACCTACATAGACCATCTGCCTTGCTTTATTGATCTCTTCTTTCTCACCTCGCTCCTTGGACTGGGATTAAAGGATTGACCAAAAATCCTTTTTGTTAGCAGATGTTTGGGTGGAACTCAGGGAGATGTCTCTGACAATTTTTTGGCAAAGCTTTAGGATAGGAATACTCATCCATTGATTCCTGATTAGTAGTATCCTGTGCTTGCAGGGGATGGTGGTCTGGAGTGTCCTCTCTTGCATAAGGTCCCTTTGCTGCAAACAGGTGGGTAGCCATCATGTAGGTGATGGACATGGTACTTGGGATCAACCCTATGGGGATGAATGGACTTTCTTAGTTGCTGAGATGGCCAGGAGATGTGAGAAATGGAGTGTGGCATGATTGAGGCATAGGATTCAGGTGCAAAACAGGATTATTGCAGTGTCTTGGCCAAATTAGGGAGCAGTTTTATTAGAGAAGTGTGAGAACTAGTTGGGTTAGCACCATTCTAGTCTGCCTGGGACTCAAATGAGAGGACCATCATTCTGATATTTAAGCTATTTTGTGGTAGCCCTGTGATCTGTTCTCCCTTAGCTGAGGCACTGACTAGGCTTCTGTGGGCTGTCCTCTCCTCAAGGCCATAACACATTTTCTTTTACCTACACCCCCACTGGAAGATTTTTCCAAAAATCAAGCACAAAACAATGAAAGTTACACTGCTAAGAAGTAGTTATCCAGATGTGTGGAAAACTGGATACCTGCAATGTACCACACAGGGTCGATTGCAAGGATCAGGTAGAGCACTTAAACACACCTTTTGCTTCACTGGTAACATACAAATTCTTGCAATAGAGGGATCACATATTCATATCTACCTTTTGCATAAACCAATCTGACTGCATAATTTTGCATATACACTGAACACGCTGCAGCTGATATTCCAGCAGATCGAAGTAAACTCCATTACAATAATCAGTATGGGATGTTACCTGAGCATGCATCACTACAAGAAAGTCCTGCCTGTCCAAATAAAGGATCGGAGCCTGATTCACAAAGGGGCATGTCTGGGCCATCAGAACATCCACAATATGAACGGGGCCACATGGTACCTGATTCTGCACCATAGAAGCTAGATGTTCCTGCGGGTGCAGGATTGGGCACATAGTTGGCCCAGCATGCCTCTGATCCTACTGTGGGAGATGTCTATTTGCAGCCCGTCCAGCCTGCACTATGTCCCTGCTGGGTCTGATGGTGCTGTGGCGTCCCATCACCATGACACTGGGATGCCCAGCAGGAGTGCTGAAAGCACTACTCTCCAGCACAGGTCTTTCCTCAGCGGCCCGACCCTCAGAGGGGTCTGCCAGGGCCGGGATCAGGCAGCAGGGCCTCACCTCTCACGGCTTCATGCTCTGGGGGGGACTGTTGGGCCAGATTTCAGGGGTGCCCTGTGCTTACTACACCTCTGAGGTCGAAAAAGCTGGGCATCCTAATGGAGCCCACTAGACTTACAGAGCCTGGACCAGAATAGGCCCTATACATCTTTCCGGCACATAGTCTCTAGACCCACCTCTGCCCCGCCCCCTCCCACCCCATCCAGCACTCCCCACACAGAGGCCCTGTACATGTGGGGAGCCTGGTTTGCAGCACACGATCATACAGTCCTACTGTTTATCTGCCAGAATGACAGCCATAATCTACCAAGGTGCCGTAATGCTTGTTTAACCACTCCCACAGTCTGCTGAGATGCCATTTTCTTTTGTGCTTGTGTTTATTACTGTCTCCCCTGATATCTGCCTGTAGCGGGGTGGCTTTGTGTGGATCTTTTTTTTGTTTTTCAAACTTTTTCTTTGTCCTTTTGGTGGGTGAGGGTGCTGTTTGTGCCGATGAGAAGTTTTTATCAGTTCACGGTTAAGCAGGAAAGGTGTAGTGGCTGAAGCCAGCAGCGTGGGGGAAGAGCTTTAGTCCTGGTGCTGGGGGCCCATTCGCTCTTTAGGATCCTGTTGCTAACAGGAGAGGAACTGCTCCTGTCTGTGTGATGTGAAATCATTTCTATCTGAGGCCTGGTGGTGTCTCAGCAGTGGGTGAGGCAAGCTTTTGCGGATGAACAGCCATAACTGTGGCATCTCAGAGACAGGCGATGCTGCAGTCATGGAGAGCGAAAGCTTGCACTGAGATGAAGTAATTATTTATTCATCCTCTTCATCCTGTTGATTCCTTCTCCGTAGTCTTTTAAGTGGTTTTCAATGTGTTGAGGCGAGCAAGGCGATGAAGACGAGGAGGGTTCATCAGTGCTGGTCTATAGAATACAGATTAGGGGGAATGTAGGAACCGACATGCAGGTGCAAAGAAGTCTCAGACTTCTCATTGTTTAAGGAGTGCTCCAGGCGCACTGGCTTCATCTCTGACTTCACCAACAAATATGTCTGCACTGCTCTGCTTGCCTATGGAGAATGTCAGCACCAGCTGAAGGAGGAAAGTGAGACTAAGGGGGAGGAATAGGAGCATTAGGATATTTTGAGGGAAAGGAAGAGCACAAATGAGGATGAGGAATACAAAGATTTCTTCCTCTGTTTCACTTACAGCTGATCTTGTCTGTCTCTGCCATCTACTATCAAGTGCAAATGTATATGCAGGGCTAATTGTGCCCTGCAGTTCATTATAAGGATACAAAGCCTTGCCATCAGGAGCAAAGAGAAAACGGAAGAATTTATGCTATACCTTTTTATGTTTGCTCTGTACTAACAGTGGCAATGTGCTGAGGGCAGAACTATGCTTTCAAGCATTTTAATGAACCATCACGCGATATCACGGACATAATCACACCTCATTTTTCCCTACTATCTTATAACATTTACAGACATGTAACTACTGTGCAGTGCACGAGAACTGCTTGTTTGGCAAACCTTTTCAACATTTGCAATTTTTTTTTCACAAACATTATTATTAAAGGATGAGATGATGGTGCACTTTCACAAAATGTTAATTTACTGATGTTTCTTTCCTATTTCATAACGGTGGCAGGCAGTTCATCTGTCTGGTTTATCATTTTTATTAGAATTTAGTTATGGTGTTGTAATAAAATGTGCAATGGTGCATGTCAACATAAGCTGCCGAAGGTAATACAGAGTCTAATGTAAAGGAGAACACATTTATTTTAGTATTTGACAGGGAGCTGCAGTACTTTGGTGGGGGAGGAGGTGGGGGACAGATGTTTTAATCGGATGAGATAATAATGACGTGTGCATGACTTGTACTTTAATGCCCTCACATAAGGATATTAGTAACAGCTAGCATTAAATAATTCATAAATCTTAAAAATAGTAAGAAAAACTAAAATCCCAATTATATTAAGCATACAGTATCTGAGAAACCAAGGCTCGGCTTGTGCCTAGACAAGGAAATGTAGAATAATGTGTCAATGTGATTTATGAAAAGGGCACTGTAGAAAATGACATTAGAACCCCCTACAATGAAAGCTATAGCCATGGACTTGTAAGGAAATGTAAGGGGACATATTGAAAGGGAGTAGCGCTGTTAGTGGGAGAAGCACAGGGGGTTAAGTGGTCAACGGTAATATTGAGCTATTAACCCTAACCATCTAAAGCTATGACAAAAAAAGCTTTTTACTACAAGTACAGAATAAACTAAACTGAACTAATCTAACCTTAGCTGGTTTAGCTTTTCGGGCAGTGGCTGAATATTGCTAATTCGTCAGCCAGACAACCTGGACATTCAATGGCGCTGGCTGTTATGGCCCCAGCATTGAATATTCACGCATTATTTAAAGTGAGGATGATCATCTGATTTAATTGAACTGGCTGCCCCCACTGAATATACCGCCCCCAGCACGATTTCATAATGAGCACGTCCGGCCCGCAGACACGTCTAAATGAAAAAACGGGCCCCGTTTGACCCTTATTATGCATGTGCAGGTCTGGATGTGCCCACAGGTCCAGAATTGGGGACATGTTTATGTTTATGTTTATTAAAACTTGATTAATCTCCCTTCAGTAAAATCAAAGCGGTTTACTATAAGTAAAAGCAATAAAAGCAAGGCACAGGGCCGGAAAAAGGAAAAGAAATTTACAATTTATAAAAGCAAAGTGGGTTAAGGAGCAGTAGAGGAAGGAGAGTAGAGCTACAAGGGGGGAGGGGAGGTGGGGAGGTTAAAGGCTAGGGAAAAGAGGTGGGTTTTTAGCTGTTGTTTGAATGCTGCGTGGCAGGGTTCTAGGCGGAGGGAAGGGGGAAGGGAGTTCCAAAGTGCGGGGCCTATGAAGAAAAAAGCTGAGGAGCGGGTGGAGTGAAGATGGGCAGCGGAAGGGGGAGGAAGGGTGAGACGGTTTAAATGGAACGAGCGGGGAGTGTGTCTGGGGGTGTGAAAATGAATAAGATCAGCTAGATATTGTGGAGTACTGGTGTGTAGGGCTTTATGAACCAGGGTGAGTAGTTTATATTGGGAGCGAAATGAGACAGGTAACCAGTGTAGATGGAGGAGAAGAGGGGTTATGTGGTGATAAGGGGATGAATGAGTGATAAGGCGAGCTGCGGTGTTTTGGATTCTCTGAAGGTGGTGAAGTTGGGAGGAAGCCAGGCCGGTTAGAATAGAATTAGAGAAGTTGACCCGGGACATAACTAGGGAGAGAAGCAGAGTGGAGAGAGCGGAAGGGGAGAGGAAAGGACGAATGGCGCGAATTTGATGTAAAAAATAGAAAGAGGTTTTGCTGATGTGGGAGATATGAGCGTGAAAGGTAAGGTCTGAGTCGAAGAGGACACCGAGATAGCGAAAGGTGGTGACCAAGGATATGGGAGTGTTGGAAAGGGACGGAGCTAGAGAGGGAGAAGGATGACCGTGAGGGAACCAGATGGCAGTGGTCTTGGCAAGGTTAAGGTGGAGGCAGTTCTGGGTCAACCAGTGAGTGATGGCTGTGAGGCAGCTATTTAAAGGAGTGAGATTGGGATGGGAGGGGGACGTGTGGTGAAGAAGAACAATATCATCCGCATAGTAAAAAGCAGAGATCCCGAATTGCTGGATGACTAGTGTGAGGGGCACCAAGAAAAGATTAAAGAGAAGAGGAGCCAAGACAGAACCCTGGGGGACCCCACAGGGTAAAGGGAAAGGGGCAGAAGGTAGTGTAGAGGAAGAAGCAGAAAGGACTGAGGCTGATCGGGCGTAGAGAAAAGAATGAAACCACCTGTAGACAGTGCCATGAAGACCAGCTTCACGGAGACGAGCTACAAGAAGGGAGTGGTCGACCAGGTCGAAAGCCGCTGAAAGGTCAAGTGCTACCGCTACCAAAATGTCACCACGATCATATGCCACGTACAAGGAGTCAGTGAAAGCAAGGAGAATGGTTTCAACACTGTGACCTGGCCGGAAGCCTGATTGACGGGGGTGAAGGTAGTTGGTGAAATTGAGATGATGCGAAAGCTGTGCAAAGACGATCTTTTCAAGGAGTTTAGAAAGGAATGGAAGGTGGGAGACGGGGCGGTAATGGGCTGGGTCAAGAGGGTCAAGGGAGGATTTCTTGAGGATTGGGCAAATTAAAGAATGTTTCCAGGGGTGGGGGAAAATTCCTGAGGAGAGACTATTGTTTAATATGGAAAGAATAGAGGGAAGGAAGGAGAGAGAGGGTGTGAGTAACCATGAAGATGGGATGGGATCGAGGGAGCAGAAAGTCTTGTTAGAGGTGGAAATGAGTTTATGAATTTTAGCTGATGTGATTAGTGCGAATGATGACCATGTATGGGAGAGGTGGAACAAAGGGGGGGGGAAGCTGTGGGGGGTGGGGAGGAAATGGGTGGAGGACAGGCCGGCAGGGACGCTCTTAGAGAAGTGACTTTAGCGCTGAAAGTAGAGGCTAGCAGAGGAGGGGCTGGGGTAGGATGGGTAGGTGCAGAAGAGGAATTGGGACAAAGGGAAGTGAGAGACCGGAGTGTAGAGTAAAGGTGGCGGGTCTGATTTGGGGCATTAGTGATGGCATTAGAAATAAATGTGCGTTTTGCAAGGAGAGTCTGGGAACGGTAGAAGGCATGATGAGCTTTAAAAGAAGACAGGGTAGTCGGGGAGGGGTTCTTACGCCGGTAACGTTCATCTCTGCGGAGTTGAGAGTGAAGGAGGCGGAGACCAGAATGAAACCAGGGTTGTGAAATACGACGCTTTGCTAGGCGGGGGCGAAGGGGGGCGATAGAATCAAAGGTGGAAGAGAGGGAGGAGAACCATGTGGAAGCTTGGGTGTCGGGAGATAAGGAGGAGAAATCTGGGGGGAGAAGGGTGGTAACCGTGGGAAAGCTTTGGACCGTGTTAGGGGTGATTAGCCTTGACAGTCCAGGGGGCGAGGGATGCAAGGGGGGGGGGTGGGGAATGGAGAGGGAGTGGGTGGGAGCAGGAGGCAATGAGACAGGCATGATCGGTCCAGGGGAGAGGGAGAGCTACTAGATTAGAAAGCAGGAGCTGGGATGTTGCTGGGGTAATGAGGAGATCAAGAGTGTGACCGGCGGAGTGGGTGGGAAAGGGAACATGTTTGGTGAGGGAGAGATCTTGAAGGAGAGCTAGAAAGGCGTGATCCCTTGGGGAAGAAGGTGAATCGAGGTGAAGATTGAAATCCACGGCAATGAGAAGGTGTGAAAAAGCCAAAGAGAGGTCTGAGAGAGTCCGAAGAAGAGAGTCCCAAAAATCGGGGCGGAGGGCAGGGGGGGAATAAATGAGAAGGATGTATAGTGAAGGTGCAGTGTGAAGATGAAACAGGAGGGATTCAGGGTAATAGAGTAGAGGAGAGGGGACCTGAGAAGCGGGAAAAGCGGGGGATAGGATGGCTGCCACCCCACCACCAGAGCGACCTATACGGGGGACTGAAATTGCCGAGAAGCCAGGGGGGAGGCAGCGGGCGAGAAGGGCGTCCTCACCGTCCTTTAACCAGGTTTCGGTGAGGAGGGTAATGTCAAGAGAAGATTGAAGAAGATCCTGAATAAGGAGGGTCTTGGATCTTAGGGATCGACATAAACATGTTCGGCATGGCACGCACAAACCCCAGGACATGGGTATATGTAGCAAATGGTCTGGATGCCCCTGCTCTCGGTGAATTCCAAAAAGATGTAGAGTTCTGCTGCTGCCCATCTCCATGCAGCCACCTCCTCAGTTAAAACATGCATCCCCGAAGCTGCTCCTCACACCAATGGTGTGATGCCCATGTCAATTACCCATGAAAACAGATAATAGAGATGTGTTGATGCAAAGCAGACTATATAAGCTAGTCCTTTGGCTGCAAAGTGATCTCTGTGCACTCAGAGATTTTCCAAGAGCAAGTAGAATGTGATATGTTTGTCCTGACATACCTTGCAGCACAGCATACATGGTATAGGTGAACATTTTAGTTGTGCTTGCATTGGTCATCTCTGGCAACAGTCTGTACAATGCTATGTATGGACCAGAAGAAATCAGAAATGGTCCTCTACAGCTAAATGTCAGAGCATATCCCTGACATTAAATAGGGACCCTCAGATTGAGAGCATGCACCAGCGCAAACAGCATTACTAGATGCCCAAGGGCACCAGCATCTGTCTATACAAATGTGCACATTTGTGAGACCGCTGATGCTGCTGTGTGCCCTGTTGCATGACTCATTCTGAGGGTCCCTTATTGCTGATAGGGATATACTTTGACATTTAGCCATAGAGACCTCATTCTGCAGTATCCTGGACGGTAACACTGGCACCTGGTTATTCTGTGGTCAGCCCTATGGACCAGGTACTGGCCAGGCACTGATGTCCCCCCCAAATTGCAGTTGCGCACACCAGATCCCCTTCATGCATCCTGCTAAACACACACACACACATACTCTCACTTGCAGGCACACAAAACATATATCTGCAGTACAGATGCCCTGCACCTCTAGAAAACAGTTGGTATAACATGATGGCATGGGGTCCTAGGATTACTAATCTGATCTGCGTTTCTCACCCACACATGCATCCATCCTATACTCACCCACATACAATCCCTTCGTCAGCAGTCCCACTTCTCGGATGACAGGAATTGTTAGGGTGCTCTAGATCATCTCCTCTAGCTCACATAGCAATTCTCAGCATAGCTGGAATAATCACCATTGCACCTCTCAATATTTCTGTAGGGGTATTTAATAATTTGTCTTTACCATGAAGCCTTCCCCCACCTCTGCATTCTGTTCTTTATAACATTATCTTATGGTCTTTCAAACAGGAGACACGCTGGTTCAAAACATCTTTGACACAGCCATTCATCTACATGGGACACATTGCAAAAAAGAGCAGAACAATTTCTAAGTCCTAGTCTTATTCCACGTTTTTGCTTGTATAACGTATACATCTGTGGGAAACACACAGAATGTCCACGGGCCTTTACTGAATATGCATTTCATGTCTCTGCTGCTGAAAATGTCACCGTTCCACCCCCTCCCGTCCACATTCTGAGATTCCCATGCATGGAAAGACAGACTAGATAGGCCATGTGGTCTTTTTTTCTGTCATCATTTTTCTATGTTTCTATGCAGGGTCGCAGGTGTTTCAAAATATGGTCGTAGACATGTTTACTAGAAAACGTCTATGCTGCATGTCCAAAGGGCTTATTCCTGTCCTGGAATGACCCCTTATGAGCGTGATTCCAGAACATACATGTCTGGGCCTTGGACACGTCTAGAGTGAAGATATGCTGCTCTGAACTTGATTCCACAACCGCGTGTGTAAATGTGCATGCATTTCCGGAATCAGGGCATAGACGTCAATGAAGCTACACATGTTACTCACGACTCCACCAGAGATCTGGCATGTGTTCATTCACAGGACATCCAAATCGTTAGCGGGATGGGAACAGCTGGGGTATGTAGAAAAACAGTGGGCAAAACTAAAAGGGGATATTTTAAGGGCAACCAACCTTTTTGTTAAAATGGTAAATAAAGGTAAAAGGAAAAGGAGACCGCTATGGCTTTCAAAAGAAGTAGCTGAAAAGGTGAAGAAAAAGAGGGAGGCCTTCTTGAAATTCAAGAGATCACAGAGAGAGGAAGACAGGCATCTATATTTGGAAAAACTTAGAGAAGCTAGCAAAGTAGTCAGGAAGGCAAAGATTCAAAAAGAGGAGGAAATAGCCAATGCAATAAAAAAGGGGGGGATAAGACATTTTCAGATATGTTAGTGAGAAGAGGAAGGGCAAAAGTGGTATTGTCAGACTCAAGGGTGAAGGGGAGGAATATGTAGAAGCCAATGAGGATAAAGCATATTGCTTAACAAATATTTCTGTTCTGTGTTCACAGATGAAGAACCAGGAGCAGGATCTCAGAAAACACCCACAAACAGGAACAGAAGTGAGGGACATCTTGAACAATTTTCAGAAGACTGTGTTCATGAGAAACTAGCTAAACTTAAAGTAGACAAAGCGATGGGACCGGATGGGATACACCCTAGAATACTGAGGGAACTTGGGGACGTTCTAGCAGCTCCACTGACTGACCTTTTCAATGTCTTGTTGGAGTCAGGAGTGGTGCCAAAGGACTGGAAAGAGGCTCATGTGGTGCCTTTACACAAAAGCAGAAGTAAGGATGTGGTTGAAAACTACAGGCCGGTTAGTTTAACTTCGGTGGTGAGTAAATTATTGGAAACGCTGCTGAAAGAGAAAATAGTGAAGTTTCTGGAGTCCAGCAGATTACAGAATCCGAGGCAGCAAGGATTCACCAGAGGCAGGTCTTGTCAGACAAATCTGATTGATTTCTTTGACTGGGTGACCAGGGAGTTGGACCAAGGGAGAGCCCTAGATGTGGTGTATTTAGATTTCAGTAAAGCCTTTGACACTGTTCCTCACAGGCGACTTATAAACAAACTGGCCATTGCCCTTCACTCTAGGGATGGACCCTAAAGTTACTGCTTGGATTAGAAATTAGTTGGGTGGGAGGCAACAAACAGTACAGGTACAGGTAAATGGAGCTCACTCTGAAGAGAAGGATATTACCAGTGGTGTGCCCCAGGGATCTGTCCTTGGTCCGATTATTTTTAACATCTTTGTTAGTGATATAGCAGAAGGGCTGTCGGGTAAGGTTTGTCTCTTTGTGGATGATACCAAAATCTGCAATAGAGTAGACACCCAGGAAGGTATAGATAACACGAGGAGGGATCTAGCTAAGCTTGAAGAATGCTCTAGAATTTGGCAGCTGGGATTTAATGTTAAAAAATGTAAGGTCATGCTTTTGGGCTGCAGCAATTCAAATGCGCAATATAGTATAAGGGGTGAAGTACTTTTGTCCACTAAAGAAGAGCGGGACCTAGGCGTGGTTGTGTCTGATGATCTTAAAGTAGCTAAACAGGTAGAAAAGGTGACGGCAAAAGCTAGAAGGATGCTTGGGTGCATATGGAGCAGAATGGCTAGCAGATTTATGGAGGTGATAATGCCTCTCTATAAGTCTTTGGTGCAACCTCATTTGGAGTATAGTGTGCAATTCTGGAGACCGCACCTTCAAAAGGATGTGAACAGGATGGAGTCAGTACAGAGGGTGGCACTAAAATGGTTAGTGGTCTTCATTATAAAGCATATGAGGACAGACTTAAGGATCTTAATATGCACACCTTAGAGGAAAGGCTGGATAGAGGTGATATGATTGAGATGTTTTAATACCTCCATGGTATAAATGTACAGGGGGAGAGCCTCTTTCAATTGAAAGCAAGTTCTGCTACGAGGGGACATGGGATGAGGGTGAAGGGGGATAGATTCAGGAGTGATATGCATAAATATTTATTTACGGAAAGAGTAGTGGATCCGTGGAATAGTCTCTCAGTGGAGGTGGTGCAGATAAGGATAGTATCTGAATTCAAAAAAGCATGGGACAAACACAGAGGATCTCTAAAGGAAAAAAGGGGACTGCTGTAGTTGTTAATATGGAAGGACAGACTAGATAGGCCATGTGGTCTTTTTCTGTTGTCATATTTCTATGTTTCTGTGTCTGCCTACGTGAATCTCTGAAAACAGCTTAACCCCAAGGAAAGCTCTGTCCACGCACAACAGGAAACAGAATGGAGTGCCTCTCTCACTGAAAGCCATAATGCACACATCAACATGGTGGCAAGGCTGCCTAGTTTTAGTGAGACAGAAACTAGTCACCATGGTGCTGCAGGAGAAGGAAGTTCTCTTGCCCTCTGGGCATAGAAGGCCAGCCCATGCAGCAGCATGCAGGGAATGGGATAGGATCAGGACCACCCTTGCCCAGTTAGTACAATAGAGTAGAGACAGACAGACATGGGAATAGAGAGAAGCGGACAGACAGTAGTAACACTAATGCAGAGACTGAAACAGGCATGCACAAAGTGAGAGAAGCAGTCCAGAAATATTGAAGATCTCTCATGTGCAGGATGCATGCATGCGGTACAGCAACAGCATGGCAAATACCTAGTAGATCTGCACCAGTGAACAATGCAACAAGGGAGAACAAGATGCACTCTGAGGAGAAGGAGGTTACCAGTGGTGTGCTGCAGGGATCTGTCCTTGGTCCGATTGATCTTATCATCTTTGTTAGTGATATTGCAGAAGGGCTATAGGGTAAGGTTTGCTTGTTTGCAGATGATACCAAAATCTGCAAAATCTGCAATAGAGTAGCACCCAGGAAGGAGTCAATAACATGAGAAGGGATCTACCTAAGCTTGAAGAATGGTCTAGAATTTGGCAGCTGAAATTTAATGCTAAATAATTCAGAGTCATGCATTTGGACTGCAAAAGTCCAAAAGAGTGGTACAGTGTATGCAGTGAGGTGCGATGACCTTAAAGTAGCTAAATAGTTAGAAAAGGTGACTGATAAAGCCAGAAGGGTGCTTGGGTGCATAGGGAGAGGAATGGCCAGCAGTCTTTTGCATCGAATGTCACATGTATGGTTTTCTCCCAGTTGGTGATGGGTCTTACGTGTGCACTAGGTGCAAGCAGCTCTTTGCTCTCAGGGAACAAGTCTGATCTCTGGAAGCTAGAGTAGCAGATTAGGAGGACATAAGGAAGACAGAGAAGTACATAGATGAGACCTACAGGAATATAGTACTGAAGTCCCACCTCCAGTCTGGCAGCCTCTCAGTTGTCAAGGAGGAGAGAGGTCACGTGAAAGGAGAGCATCACCCTGATGTGGCAGGAAGTGATCCTGTAGCTAGAACCTGACCTCCAGGTAATGTAAAACCCTCTCGCACTGAGGAAGTTTGTCAATGGCCATGTGACCATGAGGGAAGGGTTAGGACAGCCATTATAGTTGGTGGTTCAGTCATTAGGCATATAGATAGCTGAGTGCCTGGTGAATGTGAGGATCGCCTGGTAACATGCCTGCCTGGTACGAAGGTAGCGGACCTCACATGCCACCTAGACAAGGTCATAGATAGTGCTGGGGAGGAGTCTGCTTTCTTGGTACATGTCGGTACCAATGACATAGGAAAATGTGGTAGGGAGATTCTGGAGGCTAAATGTAGGCTTTTAGATTTGAAGTTGAAATCCAGAATTTCCAGGGTAGCATTCTCCAAAATGCTTCCCGTTCCACGTGCAGGACCGAAAAGGCAGGCAGAGCTCCAGAGCCTCAATGTGTGGATGAGACAATGGTGCAAGGATGAGGGCTTTGGATTTGTTAGGAACTAGGAACATTCTAGAGAAAGGAGGGGCTCTTCCAAAGGGATGGACTTCACCTTAACCGGGATGGAACCAGGCTGCTGGCATTAACCTTTAAAAAGGAGATAGAGCAGCTTTTAAACAAGATAATAGGGGAGAGCCGACAATCGCCTAAGGGTGCATGATACGGAACAATGTATCCTTGAAGCATACTACCAAAAGAATGAAGTTAGGGCTTATCAGCAGAGAGGTTCCAATAAAGACAAAAGTAGCCCAAATACCCTTGAGTACGGAGCAGGCAGAGCTTAGAGATTCCAAATTACGCCTCTCTACCGATAGCCAGATTAATATGAATAAAATACAGTCTCTAAAATGCCAGAAGTCTAAAAAATAAGATGAGAGAGTTATTTATTTATTTATTTATTTATTTAACATCTCTTATATACCGCGCTATTAAAATCAGTGCGGTGTACATTGAACAAAATATACTGCAATGTGTACAGGTAACATCGAAGTTTACAGAGAACAAGGGAATAAATAACATGGAATAACAGGGATAACTATGTACAATCAACATTATACTATGAATATGCTTTTATTATATACCATATTTAAACTCGAGTGGATATTGTACGTGTATTCATGGGTGGCATGGGTCAATAGTAGTAAAGTGAAATATCGTGGGAACTAACCATTTTCTGATTGGATAAAGGTGCTAAGGTGTTTGGTGTGAGTGGGAGGCCTGTTGGCTGTGTGAGTGTCTGTGGTCACTTCTGGGTAGTATTTTGTGAATAAGTGATGCTTTACGGCTTTGCGGAATTGTAATAGGCTTTTGATGCCGCGGATTTCATGGGGAAGTATATTCCAGTTCCTGGGTGCGAATAATGAAAAAGCTCTGTTTGAAGTAGCTTTAGTACATGATGTCATCATCTTGGGAACTATTAAGGTGTTCATAGTTGTAGTCCTTCTGTTTCTATTTTCAGGGGTGTTACGGATTAGTTTTCTGATTGGTGTTGGTGGGTAGATATTCATGGCTTTGAAGGTCAAGACTAGTGACTTATATGAGAGTCTGGCTTGTAGAGGTAGCCAGTGTAGGTCTTTCATGATAGGCGTTATATGAGCAGACCTTGGTGATCCAGAGAGGACTCTTGCAGCTGCATTCATAGCCAGACGAAGTGGATTTAATGTTGATTGAGAGAGCCCGTGGAGGATGATGTTTGCAAAATCTAGATGTGGGAAGACTAGTGCCTGGAAGGTTGATCGGTAATCAGTATAGTCCAGTAGTGGGCGGAGGTGGCGTAGTGTTCTGATCTTATGATATATATTCTTTGTCACATTCTTCACATGCATTGTCATATCCAGGTGTTGATCTAATGTTATGCCGAGGTATCGGATCGTGGGTTTGGATGTCAGTTCTATGTTGTTGATCAGCAGCGACAGAGGAGGTACGAACTTAAGATTCCTTGTGACAAATAGGACATCAGTTTTGCTATGATTTATTCTTAGGTTTTGAGTCAGCAGCCATTCAGCTACTGCTCCGAAGCAGTTAATTATTGGAGTATACACTGGTTGGTCAGTTTTGAACGGCATGTATATGAGGATGTCATCGGCGTATGCCAGGCATTCTACGTTGAAGGATCTGATCAATTCGCATATCGGCTGCATATAAACATTGAACATTAACGCTGATAATGAAGATCCTTGTGGTACACCTTGAGACTGTAGGAATGGTTCTGAGGATTCCTGGCCTGTTTTAACTTGTTGCCACCTATTGGAAAGGTAGGATCTACACCATTCCAGTGCTGTGCTTCGAATCCCCTTCTCTCTCAGACGTTGCAGTAGTATATCGTGGTTCACAGAATCGAATGCAGCGGAAATGTCTAAAAAGATGAGAATAAATCCTTGTTTGATGTTGTTTATTCCTGTGATCAGATCGTTGAATAGGGTTGTAAGGATTGTGTCGACTCCATGTGCTTCTCTGAATCCATGCTGTGATTAGAATACATAGAACTAAATGAGAGGTTAGATATGACTGGTATCTGAGAGACATGGTGGAAGGAGGACAACCAGTGGGACACTGTGATACCTGGGTACAAACTATATCTTAATGAAAGAGCTTATCATGAGAACATAAGATATGCCATACTGGGTCAGACCAAGGTCCATCAAGCCCAGTATCCTGTTTCCAACAGTGGCCAATCTAGGTCATATGTACCTAGCAGTTTCCCCAAAAGACACAGGTTCCACAATGCTTGTACTGAGTCAAGCATTGATATCCTGGGTTCCTTCTTAATAATGGCTTATGGACCTTTCCTCCAGGAACTTGTCCAAACCTTTTCTAAACCCAGCTACACTAACAGCCTTTACTACATCCTCCGGTAACAAATTCCAGAGTTTGATAACACGTTGAGTGAAAAAATATTTTCTCTTATTTGTCTTAAATAGCTTACCCTGTAGCTTCATTGCATGTCCCCTAGTCTTTCAATATTCTGATAACGTAAACAATCAATCTACATTTACCAGTTCCACTCCGTTCATTAACACAGGTCTGCGACTAAAAAGCTGTTTGATTATTTTCATCTAATTTCCATGTATTTTGGTGTGCTGAAAACAAAGAAAATATTGAAAAAACTCCTAGACGTCATGATTTGCCACAACATGCAAAATTGTCTTCAAATTTATCAATTTTTTTCAAATTACTATTAATTAATTCAAATTACTATTAATTAATTCACATACGTGCATTTAAGATATAAAATGCCAAAAAACCCTTAAAGGGGTTGTCCGAGTTATGTAAAAAAAAATATAGCACTGTAAATCTGATGGTCAGCAATATATACATAAGCTAAGCAAGTTTTAAGTCCGTGCTTCTAATGCTAGAAAAGGGGTTAATCTTTCCTGAAGAATCCAGCGGGAGGGAGGCACAGGGCAGATAGCAGCAGCTCCGGTCAGTGTAGGGGGGCATGGCCAGCACTGTGACGTCTCGTGTACAGACACAGAGCTGCTCTCTCCTGCATGCCACACTTGTGCACGAATCATCATCAGGTTCTTGGTTCTAGGCTGTTCACACTTTTTCATCGCAATTCGTGTTAGCTCGTCATTCTTCAACCGTTATGTTATGTCTCCATGAAAGTGTATTAATTCTGTTTCATCTATGGTGAATATACAGTGTTCAAGCAACAGCAGAATATTTCAGACTTTGTGAAAAAAGTATACTTTGCATACTTTGGACTAAAAATTGGAGATCAAGATAAAGTTTGGGCGCCTCATAAAGTATGCAAATGGTGTGTTGAGGACCTCCGAAACTTGTTCAAGGGTAAGAAACAATCTTTCCATTATGGGATTCCTATGGTATGGCGAGAGCAAAAGAACCATAATGATGACTGTTACTTTTGTTCATGCGATGTGAAAGGGTTTAATTCCAATTGGAAGCATTCCATTTCATACCCCAATCTTCACTTGGCAATTCGTCCCATCCCCCATGGCACAGATATACCAATACCCAAGCCCCCTGCTACCTTGGAAGAGATACCTAGCTCCGATGAAGGTGAAGTCATACCTGAACCAGATGACGAATCAAGTTCTGTCTTTGAAGATGATACAAGACCAAAATTGTTTTCTCAGGAGGAGATGAATGATTTGGTAAGAGACTTGAATCTTCCCAAAGATGCCACTGAGTTACTCGTATCAAGGCTGAAAAGCAGGAATTTATTGTTGCCAGAAGTGTTATCTTCATGGTTCAGACATCGTGAAAAGGAGTTCCTTACTTCGCCCAGGAAGACAAGTTGGTTTATTGCATCAATGTCGATGGTCTGATGGGTCAATTTAAAATCCATTATGATTCAGAGCAATGACGTCTTTTTATAGATTCTTCAAAAAGAAGTCTCAAAGCAGTTTTACTCCACAACGGTTTTTACGCTTCCATACCTGTAGGTCATTCCGTATACTTGAAGGAAACCTACAAGAACTTGGAATTGGTTCTTCGTAAACTTAAATATGAAGATCATGGTTGGCAAGTGTGTGGGGACTTGAAGGTCTTGTGCATGCTGCTCGGGCAACAAGCTGTGTATACCAAATATCCTTGTTTTCTGTGTCTATGGGGCAGTCGAGACCGACAAAATCACTAGACAAAGAAGAGTTGGCAGCCGAGGGTGCTAACAGTCGGTGAAAAAAATGTCCTCTGAGAAACTTTGGTACCTTCCCATAAAGTTCTTCTACCACCTCTCCACATAAAATTGGGATTGATAAAGCAATTCGTGAAATCACTTTCAAGAGATGGAGAATGCTTCAATACTTGGTCACTAAGTTTACAGGCCTGTCGGAGGCAAAATTGAAGGAAGGTGTGTTCGTCGGACCAGACATTAGAAGGCTTACAGTTGATCAAGAGTTTGTCAATACCATGAAGGATCCTCAAAAAGAAGGGTGGATTGCATTTAAAGAAGTCGTACAGAAAGTTTTAGTTTAGTGTGTGTAGGTGAGCTCATTTCAGTTCAAAAAAGGATTTTCATGAAAACATTGTAATAAAACTTTAATTTTATTAGTCTATTTCCATTTATTTTGAGGTATTGCCTTATTTAACATAGTTACCTAAATTGTCAGGAAACGTGATGTCCTATGACAAAATGGAGGTCATTTTCGGATTCAGCGCACCAAACAAACATAAAGATTACGTGGAATAACCAGAACAGCTCTCGAAAAAAAATCTTTTGCAGACCTGTGTAATTTATAGACTTCTATCATATCTCCCCTCAGCCGTCTCTTTTCCAGGTTAAAGAGCCCTAACCTTTTTAGCCTTTCTTCATAGGCGTATCCTTCCATCCCCTTTACCATTTTGTTGGCTCTTCTCTGAACCTTTTCTAATAATGCTATATCCTTTTTAAGATACGGCGACCAGAATTGTACACAATATTCAAGGTGCGGTCTCACCATGGAATGATAAAGAGGCATTATAATATCTTTTGTTTTATTTTCAATTCCTTTCCTTATGATACCTTGCATTCTATTTGCTCTCTTGGCAGCCGCTGCACACTGGACCGATGGTTTTAACATGTTATCCACAATGGCGCTTAAATCTTTTTCCTGGGTGGTGGTTCCTAATGTGGAACCTTGCATCATGTAACCATAGTTTGGGTTGTTCTTCCCTAGGTGCATAACTTTGCACTTGTCCACATTAAATTCCATCTGCCATTTTGATGCCCAGTCTTCCAATTTGTCAAGATCCTCTTGCAATTTTTCACAATCCTCTTGGGATTTAACAACTTTAAATAGATTTGTGTCATCTGCAAATTTGATAACCTCACTCGTTATTCCACTTTCCAGGTCATTTATGAATATGTCAAAAAGCAGCGGACCCAGCACAGATCCCTGGGGTACACCACTATTCACATTTCTACATTGGGAAAATTGGCCATTTAGCCCTACCCTCTGCTTTCTATCTTTTAACCAGTTCCTGATCCACAATAGTACACTTCCTCCTATCCCATGACTTTTTAGTTTTTCCAAAAGTCTCTGATGAGGGACCTTGTCAAAGGCTTTCTGTAAGTCCAGATACACTATATCAACCGACTCACCTTTGTCCACCTGTTTATTCACACCTTCAAAAAAACATAGATTAGTAAAACAAGATCTTCCTTGTCTAAAGCCATGTTGGCTGTCTCCCATTAGGCCCTGACTATGTACATGCTGAGTAATTTTATTCTTTATGATGGTTTCTACCATTTTTCCAAGTACTGACGTCAGGCTCACCGGTCTGTAGTTTACCTTATCACACCTGGAACCCTTTTTAAAAATTGGCGTTACATTGGCAATCCTCCAATCTTCAGGTATTACAGATGATTGTAATGAAAATTCACAAATTACTAATAGCAGGTCTGCAATCTCATATTTCAGTTCTTTCAACACCCTTAGATGTATACCATCTGGCCCAGGTGATTTGCTACTCCTCAGTTTATCTAATAGTTGTAAGACATCTTCCCGATGTATTGATATTTCCTTCAATTCTTCCGCACCTTTAAATACCACTTCAGTCATGGGTAACATCCCTACATCTTCCTCAGTAAAGACCGAAGCAAGGAATTCATTCAGTCTCTCCTCTATCACCTTGTCGCCTCTTAGTGCCCCTTTAACTCCTCTATCATCTAATGGACCAACTGACTCTCACAGGTTTTTTGCTATGAATGTATTTGAAAAATTCTTTATTTCGCGTTTTTGCTTCCGCAGCAAGCTTCTTCTCAAATTCTCTCTTTGCCTGCCTTATCAATGCCTTGCATTTGACTTGTCAGTGCGTGTGCTGTATCCAGGTTTCGTCGTTTGGCTCTTTTTTCCATTTCCTGAAAGATGCTTTTTTGGCAACAACAGCCTCTTTGACCTCACCTTTAAACCATGCTGGCAGTTTTTTGGACTTCCTTCCACTTTTCTTAAAGCGTGGAATACAGCTGGTCTGGGCTTCCAAGATAGTATTTTTCAACAATACCCAAGTCTTTAACCTTTGCAACTGCTTCTTTTAGCTTTTTCTTAGCTATTTTCCTCATTTTATCATAGTCTCCCCTTCGAAAGTTAAAAGGTAGTACTGTGGATTTCCTTACTATCCCTCCTCCACTAATTAAATTAAACGTGATCATGCTATGATCACTATTGCCAAGTGGCCCCAACACCCTTATCTCTTGCACTAGATCTGGTGTTCCACTAAGGACTAGGTCTAATATGGCTTCCCCTCTGGTCAGTTTATGAACCAGCTGCTCGAAGAAGTAGTCATTTATTTCATCTAGGAACTTTATCTCCCTAGCATGTCCTGCTGTGACATTGACCCAGTCGATACTAGGGTAATTGAAATCACCCATTATTATTACTGCGCTGTAATGTTTGTTAGCTTCCTTGATTTCTTTGAGCATTTCCTCATCCATTTATTCATTCTGGCCAGGCGGTCGATAGTACACCCCCACTGCCATCGCCTTCCCCTTTTTACATGGAATTTCAATCCATAGAGATTCTACAGCAAATTTTGTTTCCTACAAAACTTTAATCCTTTCTGACTCAATGCCCTCTCTAACATAGAGCGCAACCCCTCCACCAATTTGATCAGCTCTATCATTACAATATAGTTTGTACCCAGGTATCACAGTGTCCCACTGGTTGTCCTCCTTCCACCATGTCTCTGATATTCCAATCATATCTAACCTCTCATTTAGAGCTATATATTCTAACTCTCCCATCTTATTTTTTAGCCTTCTAGCATTTGCATACAAGCATTTTAGAGACTGCATTTTATTCATATTAATCTGGCTATTGGTAGACATGGGTAATTTTGGTTCTTTAAGCTCTATCTACTCCATACTCAAGGGCATTTGGGCTACTTTACTCTTTTTTGGAACCTCCTTGCTTTTGGTAGTATCCTTCAAGGATACATTCTTCCGAACCATGCACTCTTGGGCGACTGTCGGCTTTCCCCTATTATCTAGTTTAAAAGCTGCTCTAGCTCCTTTTTAAAGGTTAATGTCAGCAGCCTGGTTCCATCCCAGTTAAGGTGAAGCCCATCCCTTTGGAAGAGCCCCTCCTTTCCTCAGAATGTTCCCCAGTTCCTAACAAATCCAAAACCCTCATCTCTGCACCATTGTCTCATCCACGCATTGAGACTCCAGAGCTCTGCCTGCCTTTTGGGTCCTGTGCGTGGAACGGGAAGCATTTTGGAGAATGCTACCCTGGAAGTTCTGGATTTCAACTTCCTACCTAAAAGCCTAAATTTAGCCTCCAGAACCTCCCTACCACATTTTCCTATGTCATTGGTACCGACATGTACCAAGAAAGAAGAGTCCTCCCCAGCACTATCTAAGGCCTTATTTAGGTGGCGCGTGAGTTCCTCTACCTTCGCACCAGGCAAGCATGTAACCAGGCAATCCTCACGTCCACCAGCCACCCAGCTATCTACATGCCTAATGATCGAATCACCAAGTATAACGGCTGTCCTAACCCTTCCCCCATGGGCACATGGCCCTGGAGAAACGTCCTTGGTGCGAGAGGGTTTTACATCACCTGGAGGACAGGTCCTAGTTACAGGATCACTTCCTGCCACACCAGGGTGATGCTCTCCTGTCACGTGACCTCTCTCCTCCATGGCAACAGTGATGCTGCCAGACTGGAGGTGGGACTTCAGGACTATATCCCAGTAGGTTTCGTCTATGTACCTCTCTGTCTTTCTTATGTTTTCCAAGTCTGCTACTCTAGCCTCTAGAGAATGGACTCGTTCCCTGAGAGCAAAGAGCTCCTTGCACCTAGTGCACACGTAAGACCTCTCACCAACTTGGAGAAAAATCATACATACATCACTCAAAGCAAAAGACTGGAAAGCCCTCATCTCGCTGCTGGACTGCTGTCTGCATCTTAGTTTTAAGCTTGTGTTTAGATATTTAAGTTGTTTACTTACTAAGGGTTGCTATGGATATTTATACTAATAAAACTGTACCTAATACGTTTAATATACCTTGTACACCTGAAGCTTAATTAATCTCAGGTCCTTAGTGTATGACTGATTTGGATAACGAGCTTCACCTGAGAGCACCTCCTTTCCTTTAAGATGTGTAAGTACCTATAAAGCTATGATTATGCCAGGGGTGGGTGGGTGTTTTGGAGGGAGGGAGGGAAATAACACTTATTAAAAGAGGGCTGTTACACAGTACCCTGTCTTGTGCTTCTGAGGTAAGCTGTGACCATCTTCCTGGGTGACTAACAGTCCTTGCTTGGATAGAAGGAGTCTTTCAAAATTGCCTTTTGACCTGCCACCTGGTATTAACACCTATTGAAAATGTTTCACAGGTCTCTTGCCCCCTAGGTAGAAGGCCTCTTTGTAAAGGTCTCTAGAAGACTTTATTTGTTGCTCACATAGTACTGACCCTGTTTTGCCTTTTATGCTAAGTTATATTCTGATTTGTTTTAAATTACAGCTCTTTGCTGCTGCTAGGCTCTGACTTATTATGAAATTTAAACTACAAGCTCTCTTCGGGGTTCTAAATTTAACAATGAATTTGGTGGAGGGGTAGCACTTTATGTTAGAGAGGGCATTGATTCACAAAGGATTAAAGTTTTGCAGGAAACATATTTGCTGTAGAATCTCTATGGATTGAAATTCCATGTAAAAAGGAGATGGCGATGGCAGTGGGGGTGTACTATCAACCACCTGGCCAGAATGAACAAATGGATGATGGACTTTACAGACTTGCACCGTGCAACTTCTGGCTCTTCCCCAGGTTGAAGACTGTGCTCAAAGAAACTCATTACGCCTCTGTAGAAGAGATCAGGCCACTGTGACGATGGAGCTGAGTGACCTCAAGGAGGGGGACTTTACCGACTTTTCCATACGTGGCAGAAGCGAATGCAGAAGTACATTAACTCTGGGGGAGACTGCTTTGAAGGGGACAATGCATAATTTCGGAATGAACAAATGGAGGAGGACTTTATCGACTTTTTCCATATGTGGCAGAAGCGAATGCAGAAGTGCATTAACTCTGGGGGAGACTACTTTGAAGGGGACAATGCATAATTTCTCTGTAGATTTTGTAATAAAACATTTATGGGACAGTCTCATTTCTTTTTTGTCACACCTCGTAAGTCTTTAACCTTTGCCTGAAATACTCAAAAAAATCAGGGAAGCTAATAAAAGTTACAGCGCAGTAATAATAATGGGTGATTTCAATTACCCCGGTATCGACTGGGTCAGTGTTACGGCAGGACATGCTAGGAAGATAAAGTTTCTAGATGAAATAAATGACTGCTTCTTGGAGCAGCTGGTTCATGAACCAACCCTAGGGGAAGCCATTTTGGACCTAGTCCTTAGTGGAACACCAGATCTGGTGCAAGAGATAAGGGTGTTGGGGCCACTTGGCAATAGTGATCATAGCATGATCATGTTTGATTTAATTAATGGAAGAGGGATGGTAAGAAAATCCACAGTACTACTTTTTAACTTTTGAAAGGGAGACTATGCTAAAATGAGGAAAATAGTTAAGAAAAAACTAAAAGGAGCAGTTGCAAAGGTTAAAGACTTACGAGGTGTGACAAAAAAGAAATGAGACTGTCCCATAAATGTTTTATTACAAATTCTACAGAGAAATTATGCATCGTCCCCTTCAAAGTAGTCTCCCCCAGAGTTAATGCACTTCTGCATTCGCTTCTGCCACGTATGGAAAAGTCGGTAAAGTCCTCCTCCTTGAGGTCACTCAGCTCCATCGTCACAGTGGCCTGATCTCTTCTACAGAGGCGTAATGAGTTCCTTTGAGCACAGTCTTCAACCTGGGGAAGAGCCAGAAGTTGCACGGTGCAAGATCTGGGGAATAAGGAGGGTGGTCAAGAGCTGTGATCTGTTTATTGTCCAACAACTTCCTCACTCTGAGTGCGGTGTGTGCGGGTATGTTGTCGTGGTGGTGCAGCCATGACTTGTCTCTCCACAGAGCCTGCCTGCTGTGCCAAACCCGGTCATGGAGGCGATTGAGGACCTGCTGGTAGAAGTGATGGTTGACTGTCTGACCCTTAGGCACAAACTCATGATGGACCTCTCCCTTCTGGTCGAAGAATGTGATCTGCATGACCTTGATTCTTGATTTGGACATGTGCGCCTTCTTGGGTCTGGGTGACAGTCGAGTCTTCCACTGCAGGCTCTGTCTCTTGCTTTCGGGGTCATACTGGAAGACCCAAGTCTCATCTCCTGTGATGACTCGGTCAACGAACTCTGGATCTTCTCCGATCTTCTCTAGCAGGTCTCAACAAACATTGACCCGGTGCCCCTTCTGGTCATCCGATTAAAGCTTGGGCACCATCTTGGCGCACACCTTCTGCATTCCCAGCTCCTGCACCAAGATGTTCCACACTGACTCCCTGTTCAGGCTGAGCTCCTCAGCTATCATCTGCACCGTCAATCTGCGATCACTCCATACCAGCTGATTCACTCTGCCAATGTTCTCAGCCGTCTTTGACATGGAAGTCTGTCCTGACTTTGGGTCATCCTCCACCTACCTGCAGCCAGTCTTGAAGCATTTGTGCCACTCAAAGACTCGTTGCCTTGACATTGCATCTTCTCCATAAGCCTTTTGGAGAAGTTGGAGACACTCAGTTGGGCCCTTCTCAAACTTAGCCAGAAATTTCTAGTTGATTCTTCACTCCATATTTCTGCCACCTGCAGTTGCGTGACAAAGTGATGGAGCAGTGTGCTACAAAAAAAAACCTGAAAAAGATAAACAGTGAGTGAGATGAAAAATATTATAGCAGAATAGTGGCGAGATGTTGCACAACACAGTGACATAAGCGATTAGCCAATTGGCATTGAGTCATGTGTATGGCTGCCACAGTCTCATTTCTTTTTTGTCACACCTTGTACATCAAGCTTGGGTGTTGTTTAAAAATACTATCTTGGAAGCCCAGACCAGCTTTATTCCACTCTTTAAGAAAAGTGGAAGGAAGTCCAAAAAACTGCCAGCATGGTTTAAAGGTGAGGTCAGAGAGGCTGTTGCTGCCAAAAAAGCATTTTTCAGGAAATGGAAAAAAGAGCCAAATGACAAAAAGTGGAAACAGCACAAGTACTGGCAAGTTAAATGCAAGGCATTGATAAGGCTGGCAAAGAGAGAATTTGAGAAGAAGCTTGCTGTGGAAGCAAAAATGCATAATAAAGACTTTTTTAAGTACATTTGTAGCAAAAAACTGTGAAATAGTCAGTTGGACCATTAGATGATAGAGGAGTAAAAGGGGCACTAAGAGGGGACAAGGCCATAGTGCAGAGACTGAATGAATTTTTTGCTTCGGTCTATACTGATGAAGATGTAGGGATGTTACCCATGACTGAAGTGGTATTTAAAGGTGATACTGCAGAAGAATTGAAAGAAATATCAATACATCAGGAAGATGCATTACAACTATTTGATAAACTGAAGAGTAGCAAATCACCTGGACCGGATGGTATACATCCAAGAGTATTGAAAGAACTGAAATATGAGATTGCAGACCTGCTATTAGTAATCTGTGAACTATCATTAAAATCATCTGTAATACCTGAAGATTGGAGGATGGCAAATGTAACGCCAATTTTTAAAAAGGGTTCTAGGGGTGATCCGGGAAACTACAAACCAGAGACCTGACGTCAGTACCTGGAAAAATGGTAGAAACTATAATAAAGAGCAAAATTACTGAAAATGTAGATAGGCATGTCTTAATGGGAGATAGCCAACATGGCTTTAGACAAGGAAGATCTTGTCTTACTAATGTTTTTTTGAAGGTGTGAATAAACATGTAGACAAAGGTGAATTGGTTGATATGGTGTATCTGGACTTTCAGAAAGCCTTTGACAAGGTCCCTCATCAGAGACGTTTGGCAAAACTAAAAAGTCATGGGATAAGAGGCAGTGTTCTATTGTGGATCAGGAATTGGTTAAAAGATAGAAAGCAGAGTATAGGGCTAAATGGCCAATTTTCCCAATGGAGAAAGGTGAATAGTTGGAGTACTCCAGGGATCTGTGCTGGGTCCACTGCTTTTTGACATATTTATAAATGACCTGGAAAAGAGAATAACAAATAAAGTTATCAAATTTGCAGATGACACAAAAGTATTTAAAGTTGTTAAAACCCATAAGGATTGTGGAAAATTGCAAGTGGATCTTGATAAATTGGAAGACTGGGCATCCAAATAGCAGATGAAATTTAATGTGGACAAGAGCAAATTTATGCACCTAGGAAAGAACAACGCAAGCTATGATTACACGATGCAACGTTCCACATTAGGAACCACCACCCAGGAAAAAGATGTAGGTGTCATCATGGATATCATGTTAAAACCCTCCACTCAATGTGCAGTGGCAGCCAAGAGAGCAAGTAGAATGCTAGGTATCATAAGGAAAGGAATGGAAAATAAAACAAACAATATTATAATGCCTCTGTATTGTTCCATGGTGCCAGTGCACCTTGAAAATTGTGTGCAATTCTGGTCGCCGAATCTTAAAAAGGATATAGCGTTATTAGAAAAAGTACAGAGAAGAACCATCAAAATGGTAAAGGGGATGGAAGGATATCCCTATGAAGAAAGGCTAAAAAGGTTAGGGCTCTTCAACCTGGAAAAGAGACGGCTGAGGGGAGATATGATAGAGGTCGATAAATTAATGAATGAGGTGGAACGGGTAAACGTAGATCGAAAAACTAGGGGACTTGAAATGAATCTACAGGGTAAACTATTTAATACTAATAAGAGAAAATATTTTTTCACTCAACGTGTAATCAAACTCTAGAATTTATTACCGGTGAATGTAGTACAAGCTGTTAGTGTAGCTGGGTTTAAAAAAGGTTTGGACAAGTTCCTGGAGGAAAGGTCCATAAACCATTATTTTAAGGGACCCAGGATATCACTGCTTGACCCAGTACAAGCTTTGTGGAACCTGTGTCTTTTGGGGAAACTGCTAAGTACTTATGACCTAGATTGGCCACTACTGGAAACAGGATACTGGGTTTGATGGTCTGACCCAGTATGGCATATCTTATGTTTTTATGTAAAAACTAGGTGATAGTGCCTCTGTGTAAGTCTCTGGTGCGACCTCATTTGGAGTATTGTGTGCAATTCTGGAGACCGCACCTGCAAAAGAATATAAGCAGGTTGAAGACAGTGCAGAGGGTGGCTACTAAAATGGTTAGTGGTCTTTGTTATGAGGACAGACTTGAAGATTTTAATATGTATGCTTTAGAGGAAAGGTGGGATAGGGGTGATATGATAGAGACATTTAAATACCTCTGTGGCATAAATGCACATGAGGGTCTCTTTCAATTGAAGGCAAGCTCTGCTTCAAGGGGACATAGGATGAGAGTGAAAGGGAATAAACTCAGGAGTAATATGCAGAAGTATTTCTTTATGGAAAGAGTGGTAGATGAGTGAAATATTCCCCCAGTCAGTGGTGGACATGAGGTGGACATGAGGTAGACATGAGGACAGTATCAGAATTCAAAAAAAGCATGGGAGAAACACAAAGGATCTCTAAAGGTAAAAAGGGGACTATTGTAGTTGATATGGAAGGGCAAACTAAGGCGTATGTTTACTAAACTGCAGTAACGTTACATACCGTGTGTTATGTAATGTTAACAATTGTTAGGTAACGTTAATGCGCGGTATGTAACGTTAACACGCGTTAACGTTACTTAACGATTGTTAACGTCCCCGGCCGCCGTAAACACCGCAGAAGGTGGAGAGAGGGCGGAGAGAAGGGGTCAATAGGCTGGGAGAGGCCCCTTTCACACTTACGCGTTGAACTGAAGGGCTGAATCCTACCGCGAATGAAAACCTGCCGTTAGATGCACATTTGCAGGAGAGAGAAACCATTGAAGTGTCAGCAATGTACAGCCTAGGCAGGGAGCCCAAGAAATGTGATAGTAGTGCTCCATTTTCAGCAACAACATAGTGCCAAAGTATGAATGGCGATGGTGCAAATGTGGCATAGGGGGCCGCAGGCAGGACATGTAGCATGTAGCACTAACCTAGGACACCATAACCTTGTTAGGCCACCTTAACCTATGGTTCCATAGCCCAGGGTGCCTTCTGCGGTGCCTTGTCCAAGGGTGCCTAATATGGCGCTTAGCCTAGGAGGCCCTATAGGGCGCCTTATGAGGCACCTTACAGGGCACCTTACTAGGCACCTTACATGGCACCTTACTGGGTGCCTTACAAGGCACCTTACAAGGCGCCTTACAAGGTGCCTTGTAACGCTCGTTATTCTAGGGTGTCTTGTAACGTGTGTTAGCTGCTACAGCTTGCTGTAACGATGCAACGCCCACGCCTTTATATGGGCATCTGTACATTTACTGCAGAACCTAACACGAATGACATTACTGTAGTTTAGTAAACATACCGCTATATGTTTTGGAAGCCAATGCAGATATATTTAACAATGGCATAATGTGATAAAATATTTGTGCCCCCTTGAGCAGTTCAGCAGTGATATTTTGGACTAGATGGAGGCATCTTACCTGTGAGGAATTGGTACTCTGAAACAAAGAATTACAATAGTTCAGTTGGCTTAGTTCCAGAGCATAGACCAACTTATATAATATATTTCATCAATGACAAGAGGACTAAGTCAATTATATGAAGGGAAAAATTTTTTCTTAACAACCTAAGAAATATAGTTTTTTCAGGGCAATTTCTCCAAACGGGTTAGTTTTGTGCATACCATGACAGTAGTGGACCTCACATCTAAGCCAGTTTTGAAGGAACAATGGCAGTTTAATAATATTCCGGTATTTTAATAGAATGTTTGATGGAAGCCTCCTATGAGTGGTGAGGGTGGAAGAGAAATTGACTCAGTGTTGGCTAAAAAAACACAATCCCTCAGTCTTAGTAGGGTTCAACTTTAGTTTATGATCTGTAATCCAACAAGCAAATCTCCAGAGTCAAAAGCATTGACATATTCAATATCAGTAGCATAAATAAATGCTGTGATATTGAAAGATTGAATTAGCTCCGTCAAGGGTGCCATGAAGATATTAAAAAGCATAGAGGAGAGAATGCACCTCTGCAGAAGTCCCGAATGGCTAAGGAATCTTCATGATGGACAATTATTCCAAAAGACTCAAAAGAATCTATGATTTAAGTAGGAAATAAATCAATTCAGAAGCTTACCTGGATAAGGGCATCAATAGAGGTATTCAATGGCACTATCCACTATTGCCTCAGCACTACCCAGGCAGAATGAGGGGGATGCTGGCAGCTATCTAGATAGGGGTGATATTAAGCCACTATCCAGTGTCATAGTCCCATTACATCATCAAGCCTAGGCCCAGCCCAGAGCCTTGCTTGGCCCTCTGGGATATGTAGTCAAAGAATCAGTTGTGGCACCGAGGTAAGGCTCAAAAGGTTTTATTCCCCTTCCAAGAGGTTTCTTTTGGGTGAGCAAAACAAAAGTATACACAGCCCCACTTGGGCAAAAACAAAGTAAAAATGAGAACAGAAATTGCTTATTTCCAGCTTTAAACAGGTAAAGGAAAAAGTACTCAAAACAGATCTTTCCAGCATACAAAGATCATTTCCTTTGTGGCTTTCAAGCTTGGCAATTCAATTCGTTTATCTCAGAGACAATATATTATCAGAGACCGTGAGCGTGCAGTCCATGTAATCACTACTTACATTATCTCCCTGTACCTCACATTGCATCTCTTCGGGCTCTTCCGTTAAGGACTCATCCCTTGCAGCATATGGTACCTTACTGAACAGTCTCCCCCTACTATTCAGGAAGTCTCTTTCCTTCTGGGTGAGAATGCTGGCTAAGCTGCTACCGTATTCCTTGGAGTGTCTACCCTGGGAGCCTCTCAAATGCAGTGGGAGATAGAGGAATTTATTAGTTTCACTTTTCCCTCTACTAGAAACAGTAGGGCTAGCTTTAAACAGTCTTTGACTCAAGCTGTGCTCAGCTGCTACAGACGCCGGAGTAAAATCCCGTAAAAACTTCTCCTGGCTCCTGTCTTTGAAACTTCTTCTGGACACAGGCTTATGCTCAGGTATAAAAGCTTTACTCTTTTTATGCCAGTTGTTTGTATAAAAACTTTCTTCTGGCTTCCTCCAGCTAACTTCACAATTAAATGTTTGGTTACCTTTCTGATAGCTTCTGCTGGGCTTTGACGCTTTCAGAGCTCTGCCCTCAGCTCCCTTCCAATTAGAGTTTCTCCCCTTATGTCTCTGGCTTTCAGCCTCACAGCTGCTTGCTCCCGTGCTCCAACCGGGTTCTATTCCATTCCTGCTGTGTCCTGCGTGTGTCTTCTCTCTCTCACCTTCACTCTCACTCTCACTTTCACTCCTGCTCCCACGCTCACTCCATCTCTTGCTCGGATTCTCAAGCTGGCTCTGTCTCTCAAACAGGCTCTGCCTCTCACACGGGTTCCTTTGCACACGCTGGCTCTCCTCACACTGGCTCTCCTCACACTGGCTCTGTCTAACTCCACGTGCACTGAGCTTTTCTACGTGCGTGTCAGCTCCACCCACTCCCAGCTGGCTTTCATTAGTCCCTAATTTCCTGGCCTTTCTGCTGTTTGGGCGTGTTTCCCTTGCACGTGAGCTGTTTTGTTTGGGTTGCCTATGGCAACATCCTACCCTGTGTTCCTCTGAACTGTCAGAATCTATCCTACTTCCTGCATTTCTGCTGGTTTTCAAGGGCTCTATTAAACCTACTCCTTGACACCAGATAATTTCCACCCTTATGCAGATAGTTTGTCTAGATAGCTGCTGAATATCACCCTATCTGGATGGTCATTGGCATTGATTGCGGCATCCAGATACTCGGCACTGAATAGCCAGATGATGTTTAAATGCCGTGACTGACCATTGGAGCGTTTAAATATCAGATATTCTGAATATCAAGATCCATCTGTTTAGGGATGATGACTGTCGAATAGCAGGCCTAAATTAAATGGATAACGATGGCATGGTCACTACATGGCGCATATATTCAGTGCCATGCCAGTGCTGAATATAGCATCAGCATTGGGTTTTAATCTGGTAAAGTCACTGTGCTGGATGGAATTTTTAACCCCCAATTATTTGTGATCCTGTTCCATAGAATGTCTTGTCGCTAGGCAGTCTCCTATTTTTAACTACCTTTTTTATTCCAGACAGAAACCCGCGAACATCATTGTACTGTATTGCGCAGCACTGATTGGAGAATCAGATTGAACATGACAGATGTTTTGTGCTCTCATTCTTCAATGCTACAGTTTTACAATGTCTCAGAATAAGAGAATTTTGGAAACCACCTAACCCTCTTTTATATTAAACCACCGGCATGATCATTTTACCCCAGTAGTGTCAAGAAACACAATATGCTGTCTTACCATCACAAAATATATCTCTGATTGGAATCACTGGACCTTAACGTCATTGTTGCAGCTAAATTCAAACAGAAGGCGTAATCTTTGAAAAAACAGTTGTGGAAACCCAGACGATGGTAACTGAATAGAAACTTTATATAAAGCAGAAATCCGTGACATGCAATATAGTTTCACATTCTTGTTTCTATCTGCTTTATTCATAACTGGAAAGAAAGACTTTCAAAATATAGATTAATGTTGTACAGTATAATATGAGCTAATGGTCGTCTGCAGGAAAGGTCCGTTTATTTACAGGTCATGCAACTGTATCACAATCAGAGATGATGTATATATTGGGAACAATTCAAAGCGTTTACATCAGTAAACGTGCTTATCCACATTAAAACAGGGTTTGATATTTGTGCCTCCCTACCCCATGAACTGTAACTCACCTCGAGCTGCTTGGCAAGGCAAGCATGTCAAATACTGGAAAATATTTTTTTTAAAAAATGCATGCTGAATGATCGTACGCTTATTTTTAGCCATGCTGAGTTTGGGACTGGGGCGAGGTTAGGATGATGACATGAGAGTGTTTGCAAGGTTACATTTTTTCAGGTTTGTACTTCACATAGGCTTTAATGCAGATGCTAAGTGTGAGCAGCTGGCCTGAAATTTCAAAATGAGGCCTCCGAGTACACTGCAAGCCCTTAAACTGACAATCTATA
Organism: Ichthyophis bannanicus; assembly: GCA_033557465.1. Lineage (NCBI taxonomy): Eukaryota > Metazoa > Chordata > Amphibia > Gymnophiona > Ichthyophiidae > Ichthyophis > Ichthyophis bannanicus. The sequence goes on from CM066032.1 coordinate 1,482,553,986, forward strand.
CAAAGGGGAAGACTTCTGTTTGTCACCAATGGGGTGAACAAACAAGATTGTGGCATTCCAAGGGGTGCTGCTATTTGTATTCAGATAAGCACTCGTTGCATGGACTGGCAGATGGGTCAAGTGCTTGAGATGCCCACATGATTCTGAGAACAAAGCAATGAAATAAAGAAACGTGGTGGGCCAGGAACGAAAAGAGAGCAGATATGGAAACATGTAAGGAATCAGATGGTATTGGTAAGAAAAAGGGCTGCTGAGGGAACAGGGAGGTAGGGAAAAACATGGGGGACAGGTAGTAGTGGAATAGAGAAAGGAACCATTATCTGGTGAATCTCATCAGGTGTCAGCTAAGGATGAAATATAAATATCTGACCATATCAATAAATCGAGAACTAAGATTTCTGAAGTGTAGCACCACTAGCCTGCGATATCATCAAGCATTTCTAAAGATTATGGGCTATGGTTTAACTGTTTTCAAATCCTTGAAATTTCTTCTAAGCTTCTCTAATACATCAAGTGGGTCATTGTGAGCAGCATTTAATGGGGATGTACGTCCGGTTTGGACGCCAGGGCCCGATGCTGGATCTAGAGCTCCCTGCATGAACAGAGGAGATATACAGGAAGCTCTGGATGGGGACGGGAGGGGGAGGGCCAGAGGAGGAGCATGGGCAGGGCAGAGGTGGGACCCTGACCCTGGACATATAGGACCATAAGAACATAGCATGCTCTCCAACCATTGCAACTAGCCATGAACACAGCCGCCCAAACACTCCTGTCTGCATCCAGATATGAACACATCACGCCCCTATTGATTCAGCTTCACTGGCTCCCCATAACAAGTCACCTGATATACAAAGCCCTCCTACTTACCTTCAAGACCCTTCACGGAATGTCTGCAACCTCTCTCCCAAAGATCATACAACATACGCCAGAGACCAGAACTAGGAGATCATGCATGGTGAACTTGCTCGCCATCCCCTCAGCAGTAAGGTCATGTACCCAATCTACTAAGAATCGTGCATTTTCCGTATATGCGCCAACTCGATGGAATGCCCTACCCCCAACAATACGAGCCATCCCAGATCTAACATCTTTCAGGAAGGCATTAAAGACATACCTTACAGTCTTACTCTTACAGTTGTCTTACTCTTACAGTTGTCTGTATAGCATTCACACACGCACACACACGTCATCTGTTATATTTTGCTATAGTCATTACTAGCCTTGTAACATACACCTTAATCAGTGATATCTTTGTTACCACCTAATAGTCTGCATACTGTACTGTGAAATTACCTGTATACTGTATTGTGTATTCTTACCACTGTATTGTGTATTCTTACCACTGTATTGTGTATTCTTACCACCCAAAACTCAATTACCACCTCATACTATATCCCAGAAACCAAAATGTCTCCCCACTTCATTACTCTCCTCAGTTTCTATCTCCTCACAGATTGGCTCGGAGCCACCATTGCCTACTCCCCCTCCTACAGTCTTATCCCCATCCTCAAAAACCACGGAAAGCAATGGGCAGGCAACCCTTTTCAGTATCCGACTAGGGAAGCGCACATCCGACACTCCCACCTGATCCACATTGCAATACAGCAATCCAGCAACCTGAAGCAACACAAACCATCGCCCTCAAAAAACCTAAAATGTGCCCTTATAAATGCTCGATCAATTCGAAAAAAATGGCCTGTAATCCTAGACATAGTTACCCTCTATGATCTTGATGCTCTCATGATCACCGAAACCTGGTTATCTAAAGAAGACAATGTCCTTATCAACCAACTCATTCCACCAAACTTCACTATACACACAACCCACAGAGAAAACAAGAAAGGAGGAGGAGCACTCATACTCACCAAGTCTGAACTCCTCTTCAACATGACTAACTCCCATAGCACAAACAATCTGGACATAATCACCATAGCCAATAATCAATGCTCCATAAACCTGGTCTACCGAGCCCCCTCGAGCTCCCCAGACGATCTGCCCACTATATTGGATCTGGCCGCTGACACCAGCAACCCCAACACTCCCAACTGGATTATGGGAGACTTGAACCTCCCATCACTACAACAAAACCAATCCTCCTCACTCCTCAATGCCATCGAAAATCTTGGTTATAAACAAATGATCACTGAACCCACTCATTCCAAAGGAAACATTCTTGACATGGTATTTGCCCCACACCATGTCGCCGAGCAAAACAGCAACATTATAACATCGGTCACTGATGTCCCATGGTCTGACCATAAACTCATAAACCTACGAATCCCTCTGAACAACAGTCATAATTTGAACACCAGCAAACTCGCCAATACATCCAGAGTAACACGGGGCTTTCGACCTTTCAACAGAGAACTTATTCTGTCAAGTACCCAACCAATCCTCAACAACACATCACTCAACCTCGACGAGTCAATCGCTGCCTGGAACGACAGCCTCAACGCTGTTGCTCAACTACCAAACAAAAAGACCTTATCAGGGAAAAGAACCTCTGCACCATGGTTTTCCCCGGAACTACGGGCCTCTCTTACGCACCTACGAAGGCTAGAAAAACGCTGGCGCCGCTCACTAGCTACCGACGACCACGAAGCCTACATTCTTCACCTCTCAACTCACCGCGAGGCAATCGCAGCCAGAAAGAAGCAATACCACTCAGATATGCTCAAGAGATCATTGAACAAACCACGCGACCTTTTCAACCTGGTTAAGTCACTATGAAAGGAACCATCTTCTGAACAAAATAACGATATCCACCCGCAAGAATTCGCTGATTACTTGCAATCAAAACTCCTACAGACAGATGAACTCTCAAAAAGCAATATACAAGAAACGACCTGCCCAACATCCCTATCCGCACTTCACACGCCTTCTTCTAAACACATTGAAGACACCATCTCCTCACTCAACACGACCACTGCACAAACCGATCCCTGCCCAGCCTTTTGGATAAAGGACCTGCGGGGTGACTTTAGCACCTTCATTGCAAGAATCATGAACCTCTCTTTCACTACTGGCGCCTTCCCATCTGCATTAAAACTCACATCCATCAGGCCACTACTGAAAAACGCTAAACTGGATCCAAAACGGCCAGACTCCTACAGGCCAATAGCCAGTATCCCCCTCTTAGCAAAGATCTTTGAGAAAGAGGCACAGCGCCAAATCCAAGACCACATCGACTCCGCAGCCCCTCTAGACTATTCTCAACACGGTTTCAGAGAATTCCACGGCGTCGAGACACTGCTTACCACCCTCTTCAATGATATTCTCAGCACCATTTGCCGAATCCACCCAAATCACTACTGTCTAAAACCACACAAACACATGATCAGCCTACAAATTGTATATATTGTATATTTTATGGTTGTACATAGTTACCCTGTTAGCCAAGTTGATTATCCTGTTCATATGTAAACACAAAGTACTATTGGAAATGTGTATGTTCACTGTTTATTGTAAACCGCGCTGATGCTGAATAGCGCGGTATAAAAGAGACTTTAAATAAATAAATAAATAAATAAATAAATACCATAGACAACATCCGACAAGGCGTCGTGCTAATCTTCTTGGATATAGCAGCAGCGTTTGACTCGGTAAATCACGAGATTCTCCTCGGTCGACTGGAAGGAAAAGGCATTTGCAACTCAGCACTTGAATGGTGTAAATCATACCTCGACACCAGAATGCAATACGTCAAATCCGCAACAGGAGATTCAAAACTCTTCCATCAAAGACAAGGCGTTCCGCAGGGGTCCTCACTCTCATCCCTCTTGTTCAACGTCTATATGCAGCCTATCTGCGATATCATCAGGTCCTTCAATGTGAAATGTATGATATACGCTGACGATATCCTACTCTACATGCCATTTTCCACAATGCAAATGGACTTACTGCCTATAACAAACTGCTTCGATGCAGTATCACAATGGCTCCTGTCACAGAACCTCCGCATTCAGCATAAGAAAACTGAGGTTCTCTTTATCACAAGAGACCCCAACTTCACCCCACCACCACATATAAGTGTCAAGGGAGCTGACCTAGGCACCAAGGATACAATAAAATACCTCGGAGTCACACTAGACCATAGGCTCGACATGAAATCACACATAAACAATATCGTAAAATCTGTATACTTCAAAATACGCAGTCTTAGACACCTGCGTCCCCTACTAGACCACGAAGACTTCAGAACCATCTACCAAGCACTGATACTGCCGCACTTTGACTTCGCCAATTCCATTCTACAAGGACTCCCACAATCCACAATAAGCTCCCTGCAACTCGCAATGAACACCGCTGCCAGGGTTCTTCTAGGAGCGGCCAGAAGTGAACACATTACACCTATCCTCAAAGAGCTCCATTGGCTCCCTATACACGGAAGACTTACATTCAAAACCCTCCTTCTCACATTCAAGGCCTTAAATGGTTTATCGTCCACATCACTTACCAAACTCATCCAATCCGTCCCATCAAATAGAAATAGGAGACATGCAGCATTAAACTCACTAACAACCCCAAAGGCTATAACAACGTGCAGCCTATCAACATCAAACAGAGCTTTCATGTTTAGCGCACCAAAATACTGGAATGCTCTCCCACCTGATCTCCGCGCCATAACCGACCTAACCCAGTTCAGAAAGGCCCTTAAACTGCACCTTTTCATCAAATACTACCCTACATGAACCGTAACATAACAGCCTCACCCTAGTATAATCCACAATATCCCTCTTGTTCCAAGCATCACTGCTAATTTTATGTAAATAGTTCGAGCATGCTATCTAGCTAATAGATTATATACTCCATGTAAATAATTCTCCCATGTTATCCAAGTTGATACTCCTGTTATATGTAATACCAAACAGCCTGTTGTTCTGGTTCCTTTATGTTATTTGTAAACCGCGCTGATGTCAAAGAGTGCGGTATATAAGAAGTTGAAATAAATAAATAAATAAATAAAATAAATACCTTTTTCAACTAGCCTACAACCAGCCACCCTAAACATGACCTGAGTTATAACTGATGGCTAACACTTAACACATAGATACCTGCTCTCGACACTAATATACTACTGTTCTCCATTGTTTTCAACCCCAGTTAAACTGTCCTTTCCAAATCAGTTGATGTTTTAATGTTTTATTGTTAACCGTTCATGTTAATGCCAATTCAATGTAAATTGTTCTATGCAATCTGTTCTATGTAAACCAGTTTATTGTTCATGTTATATGAAAACTGCACTGATCTGAAAAAGTGCGGTATATAAAAATAAATAAATAAACATAAGAACATAAGGTATGCCATACTGGGTCAGACCAAGGTACATCAAGCCCAGTATTCTGTTTCCAACAGCGGCTAATCTAGGTCACAATTACCTAGCAGTTTCCCCAAAAGACACAGGTTCCACAACGTTTGTATTCAGGCAAGCAGTGGATATCCTGGGTCCACTTTAAAATGGTTTATGGACCTTTCCTCCAGGAACTTGTCCAAACCTTTTTTAAACCCGGCTACACTAACAGTTTTTACTACATCCTCCGGTAACAAATTCCAGAGTTTGATTGCACATTGAGTGAAAAAATATTTTCTCTTATTAGTCTTAAATAGGTTACCCTGTAGCTTCATTGCATGTCCTCTAGTCTTTCTATATTTTGATGGCGTAAATAATCGATCTACGTTTACCCATTTCACTCCGTTCATTAATTTATAGAACTCTATCATATCTCCCTTCAGCTGTTTCCTTTCCAGGTTGAAGAGTCCTAATCTTTTTAGCCTCTCTTCATAGGGTTATCCTTCAATCCTCTTTACCATTTTGGTGACTCTTCACTGTACCTTTTCTAATAATGCTATATCCTTTTTTAAAATATGGTAACCAGAATTGCGCACAATATTCAAGGTGCAGTTGCACCATGGAACGATACAGAGGCACTATAATATCCTTTGTTTTATTCTCCATTCTTTTTCTTATGATACCTAGCATTCTAATTGCTCTCTTGACAGCCACTGCACAATGGGCGCAGGGTTTAACATGTTATCCATGAGGACACCTAAATCTTTTTCCTGGGTGGTGGTTCCTAATGTGGAACCTTGCATCTTGTAACCATAGTTTGGGTTGTTCTTTCCTAGGTGAATAACTTTGCACTTATCCACATTAAATTTCTTCTGTCATTTGGATGCCCAGTCTTCCAATTTATCAAGGTCCTCGTGCAATTTTTCACAATCCTCAAGGGTTTTAACAACTTTGAATAATTATGTGTCATCTGCAAATTTGATAACCTCACTCACTATTCCCATTTCCAGGTCATTTATGAACATGTTAAAAAGTAATGGACCCAGAACAGAACCTTGAGGTCTCCACTATTCACTTTTCTCCACTGGGAAAATTGGTGATTTAGCCCTACCCTCTGCTTTCTTTCTTTTAACAAGTTCCTAATCCACTATAGTATACTGCCTCCTATCCCATGATTTTTTAATTTCACCAAATGTCTCTCATGACAGACCTTGTTAAAGGCTTTCTGAAAATCCAGATACACTATATCAACCGACTCACCTTTGTCTACCTGTTTATTCACACCTTCAAAAAAACATAACAGATTAGTAAGACTTTCCTTAGTAAAAGCCATGTTGGCTGTCTTCTATTAAGCCATGACTATCTACATGTTCAGCAATTTTATTCTTTATAATGGTTTCTACCATTTTTCCTGGTACTGACATCAGGCTTTCCGTTCTATAGTTTCCCGGATCACCCCTGGAACCCTTTTTAAAAATTGGCATTACATTGGCCATCCTCCAATTTTCAAGTATTACAGATGATTTTAATGACAGTTCATAGATTACTAATAGTAGGTCTGCAATCTCATATTTCAGTTCTTTCAACTCCCTTAGATGTATACCATCTGGTCCAGGTGATTTGCTACTCTTCAGTTTATCAAATAGTTGAAATACATCTTCCCGGTGTATCAATATTTCTTTCAATTCCTCTGTGGCATCACCTTTAAATACCATTTCAGTCATGGGTAGTAACATCGCTATATCTTCCTCAGTAAAGACCGAAGCAAAGAATTCATTCAGTTTCTCCACTGTAAGCTTGTCCCCTTTTAGTGCCCCTTTTATCCCTCTATCATCTAATGATCCAGCTGACTCCATCACAGAATTTTTGCTATGAATGTACTTGAAAAAGTCTTTATTATGCTTTTTGCTTCTACAGCAAGCTTCTTCTCAAATTCTCTCTTTACCTGCCTTATCAATGCTTTGCATTTAATTTGCCAGTTCTTATGTTGTTTCCAGTTTTTGTCATTTGGCTCCATTTTCCATTTCCTGAAATGCTTTTTTTGGGCAACAACAGCCTCTCTGACCTCACCTTTAAATCATTCTGGCAGTTTTTTGGACTTCCTTCCACTTTTCTTAAAGTGTGGAATACAGATGGTCTGGGCTTCCAATATAGTATTTTTAAACAACACCCATGCTTACTGTAAATCTTTAACCTTTGCAACTTCTACTTTTAGTTTTTTCTTAACTATTTTCCTCATTTATATCATAGTCTCCCTTTTGAAAATTAAAAGGTAGTACTGTTGATTCCCTTACATTCCTTCCTCCATTTATTAAATCAAATGCGATCATCATATGATCACTATTGCCATGTAGCCCCAACACCCTTATCTTTTGCACCAGATCTGGTGTTCCACTAAGGACTAGGTCCAAAATGGCTTCCCCTCTGGTAGGTTCATGAACCAGCTGCTCCAAGAAGCAGTCATTTATTTCATCTAGAAACTTTGGGGTATGTTTACTAAACTGTCTTAATGTAACAGCGCTGAGGTTATCATGCGATACGTAACGTTATCGCGCAATAATGTAACATTATCACGCGATAATGTAACATTATCACGCGATAATGTAACATTATCACGCGATAATGTAACATTATCACGCGATAACGTTACGTATCACACAATAACTTCAGCAGCAGCATTAAGGCACACAAACGCTGTGAAAGCCAGGTCTGAAGGGTGGAGTAAGGTTCCCCAGAGGGTGGAGATAGGGGTCAATGGGCGGAGAGTGGGCGGAGAGAGGCTCCAGGCACACTAACGCCATGAAATCAGGGTCTGAAAATTAGCGCCAGTGAAAACCTCGCGCTAGAGGCACATTTGCAGGCGAGAGAAACCTTTTCAGTCAGCAATGTGCAGCAAAGGCAGAAAAGTGATAGTTGTGATACATGTGCAGGAACCAAAAAGGAAAATAAACATAGAAAATGACCAAACCCACATTTGAAATCCCAATAAGCAAGCTGGCCAATAGTGATATTAATGATAAACATAAAGCAACACCACTGACAAAGCAAAAAAAAGAAGATACCATGTTTGGAAGGGTCTATTCTCTGTCCCCCTACAAAGTGAATGATCCCACATTGAAATAGTGCTGATCATATTGGGCAGGTTTGTTATGGCGTGCACATGTGCAGCAACAACAGAGTGGGCACATAGGAAAGGGCAACTGTACTGATGCTGTAAATGGGATACAGAGGTGCTGCAGGCGGCACATGCTGTGGTCCAGCTGGGGCACAGTGTGTGCTAGGCAGATGCCTAGGTGGCACATAGGAATGCCGAGACTGTAAAGCAGCAAGACAGCAACTGACAAGGGTCCAACATGGGCATGAGTGTGTGTTCCAGAGTGTCACAGGGGATATTACCCAGCAGGTACCCCCAAAGGAATATAACATTGGCAGGCGGTGCCGGGGGGAAGCACGCATGTCCATGTAGGCACCCCTACCCGGGAACCTACACCATAGGCAGCTGCCTACCGGCACAGTGGATGGCCTGGGACTGCGCACCACCAGCACCACCGGCATAAGGGCATGTCATGATGGTGGCAGATGGGTGCTGATGGCGGCCGGGGCAGTGGCATCTGCCCACAGCAGACAACGGCCAAGCCCCGTTTAGGTGGGTGCCATGCACTGCAACAGACAAGGTCTGTCTGACAAACAGTCATAGTATCCCCAGGGAATGATCTGCCCCTGTGGCAACAGTTTGGTGCAGTACACACAGCCAGTGTGTTCAAGGACAGAATGTCACATATTCAAGCCCCAGCTGTGGCTCCTGCAAACCATGTCCTCATATTTTACCCAGTACTAAATCGTGGTAATAAAGACAGAACTGTTATTGCAGATTAAATAAACAAGCCATAAATGCCTATATTTTACCATACAGGACACAGACACCATAAACATGTGCAATCTCTAGGGCAGAGTTTCCCAACTGCAGTCCTGGAGGGCCAAACACCATTCAACTGTCATGCTGTCCCTAATAAATATGCCTGTGCTGCAATTGTATGCAACGCCCCATTTTATGCAAATGTATCTCATGCATATTCATTATGGACACCATGAAAACCTGAACCATGTTTGGCCCATCAGGACCGGAGTTGGGAAATACAGCCCTAGAGCAGCTGCCAACAGGGGCATAAACACCCACACCCACAGACTCCACTATCCAAAGCCTCATGGAGAGTCAGGCTGTTGGGCCCTGTGCAGAGCAGCATCTCCCAATACTGGCACCTGCATACCTTAGCAATGCCGTCCTAAACTTGGGAACACGTTCCACATATATCAAAAGGTTGCTATGATTAGTGTCAGATAACAAATCCTAAGTTAAACACGATTTGTTGATAGAGATTCATCATAGCAACCTTTCTGATATCTGTGGAGTATGTTTCAGTTATTGATTCTATTTACCACACCGGGGAGTGACCCCAACAGTTTTGCGTACCATAGCAATGCATGCACTGTGTCCAGGACTGGTGTGGCGGCCAGGGCTGCCACAAACCTCTAAATTTGCACAATGCTGACATAGGTGTGGGAGTGTGTGTCTGTCTATACAGTGTGTTGTGGCTGCCTACACCTTACTGAGCCCAGACTGCTTGCACTGTTTCCAGTGTTAGTCTGCCAATGTGCATAATGAGGAGCAAGGTACTGTGGGTATGGCCTGAACAGGGTGGCATGGGCAGGATGCATCTGCACAGGGTATAGGGTAATGGCTAGGACACTGTAGTGCCCAACCACCCTCTGTATGGACAGGGTGGCCACAGCATGTCATGCTGGGAAGTCACTCTCACCCTGACTAAGCAGTGACCACGGCATGGCTAGGTTCCCCCATAGTGCCATACATTATTTTTTTCAAGCAATCTTTATGGTTTCTTTTTTCTGGGGTCTAATCACTGACATACCTGCTTGGTGTGTGAGCTCACATCCCATTTTTGGGTGCACACAGTTTCTCTAGGAACATACACTATGTACTAGCTAGCAGCCTGTCTGCAGTTAGCATGTATATGACTGGAATGCTTTGCAGGGGGTGGAGACTGACTGTGCCCTCTGCTGTTCAATGTCAGATGGTGGTGGGGGCAGCTGAGCTGCTCCAGTGTTTTGCCTGTCTGCCATTGCCTTATGTGATGCCTACAGATCTGTATTGACTGCCCTGTAGGGTGCCTGTTCCCCAGCAGGACTGGGGTTGATAGTCCCCTCTACTGCCACCATTGCAGAGATGTACTATGTGGATCTGTTGGTGGGAGATCCTGTCTCCCCACCCTGAGCCCCAAAGGGAGGGTTGTTGGTCCAAGCACCCCCCCTCCCTCCCTCCCTCCCTCCCTCCCTCCCTCCTTTGCCTATAACATGCGACCCTGGCGCCCACACAGAATATGCACTATTCTGGGTGCATCATAGTCCACAAGGGCTAGACATGACTGGGAAAAAAAAGATGGACACAGGTATATCATAAGTGTGTCTGCAAGGACTACCTATCACACACTGGCACTGATGGGAACCTGCAGCATAGCCTATCTCAGCCAAGCCAGATGCTGCGGACCTGGTGCTGACCTGGTGCTGGGTGCCCCACCTCACCCTCAGGGTGAGCACAGTACCCGCACAATTTTGCGGTCTGTAGCTACTCTGTGCCAGTAACACACACGGTCAGTTACCCCTACCAGGCCTAGGTGCTGTGGGGGTGCATACCCCATTATGTGATCAGCTATAGACTGTAGAGCTGCATGTGCAGTGCATCATAGTTATGGGTGGGTTTACCCTATCCTGGTAACCACAGCAGACAGTTTGTGTGGTGACCTGCAGTCTTTCTGTAGCCAGCCAGCAGTGTGGTAGCAGCTATAGAGATGTAGCCTACTGGTTACTTCACTGACTGTGGAGGTAGAGATCATGGGTTTGATCCCACAGTGGTGTAATCTAAAAAGGCTGTCTGAGGCATTTTCTTTTAATTTAAATCAGTGCTGCCAGCATAAACACCCTCACAGTGCTGTAGCCTAAGGTGCCTCATAAGGCGCCCTCTAAAGCGCCCCATAAGGCGCCCTCTAAAGCACGCTATAGGGCACATTATAGGGTGCCTTGGCAGACAGGGCACTTTAAATTTGACCTATGGGGTGCCTTATAGGGTGCCTTATGAGGAACCTTAGGTTACGGCACTGTGAGGGTGTTTTTGCTGGCAGCACTGATTTAAATTAAAAGAAAATGCCTCTGACAGCCTTTTTAGATTACAACACTGCAAATTAAAATCCATGACCTCTGCCTCCATGGTCATTGCAGTAACCATTGGGCTACATTGTTATAACTTCTAACACTGTCCTGGCATTTACTTAGGTTTAATGCGTGTTAACGTGCCACGGTGCCCACTATCGCGTGATATATATTCTTGCTACCTTAGGACTGGAACGCCCACTCCTTATATGGCATTCTTCACATTATCGCTGCAACTAGCACCGGTAACATTAGGACGGTTTAGTAAACATACCCCTTTATATTCTTAGCATGTCTTGACGTGACACTGACCCAGTCGATACCGGGGTAATTGAAATCACCTATTATTATTACTGTACTGTAACTTTTTTTAGCTTTCCTTATTTCTTTGAGCTTTTCATCATCCATTTGTTCACTCTGACTGGGCGGTCGATAGTACACCCCAACTGCCATCGCCTTCCCCTTCCCCTTTTTACATGGAATTTCAATCCACAGAGATTCTACAGTGAATTTTGTTTCTGGAAAACTTTAATCCTTTGTGACTCAATGCTCAATCTAACATAGAGTGCAACCACACCACCAATTTGATCTGCTCTATTATTACAATATAGTTTGTACCCAGGTATTAAAGTATTCCACTGATTGTCTTCCTTCCACCATGTCTCTGAGATACTAATCGTATCTAATCTCTCATTTAGTGCCGATTCTGGTCACAGCCCTTTACATCCAGGGTTGATGACTTAGACGGGGAACTTATTCCACCTCGGAGGTGGAATAAGTCCCCCCAACGTTGGAGGATAGTGCAGCAGGACCACCACCGATGAGGTGAGTAGGGCAGCAGGATACTGCTGCCCGATCCCAGCCTTGGCAGGCCCAATCGGGGGTCGGGCGGCGGGGAAAGGGAACATAAAAAAGTTTGTGGCAATCGGGGCTCCTGCATGGCATCACTATGCCATGCTGGGGCCTTGGGAAACTTAGATGTGGAGGGACCCAAACATGCAGTGGGCCTGAATCAGGGCACATCCTGCCCGTCCAGGCCTATTGCAGCTGATTCTGCTCCTGTGGAACATCTAGCTCCTGCAGGTTCAGAATCGGGTGCATATCTGGCCTGTCTAGATTTTGGACATCTGGATGGGCTGGACATGCTCCGTTAAGATTTGGCCTCCAATTGATTTGTGAGCCTAGTTCCTGGAAGGACTGGGTTGTTAAAGAGGTTGTGCTCACTGCCCCATGAGCTGTGATATTCGAAGAGCTTACACAGGCATTTTATATGGTTGAGGGTGTGGTACAATGAACCCTGGATTTAGGAGAAATGAGTGTCGAAGAAACGTATGCCCCTACCGGAGCTAGAATTAGCCTTAAGCATGTACCCCATCACTACCCATGACAGACACACATGCATACCCTGATATCCCCCATGAAACACATACATACACATGCACCCAGATACTCTTTATGACACACACATACACACACTTGATATTCACCATGACACACACACATGCACACATGCATGCATGCACCCCAACACTGACCATCACACACACACACACACACATACTCGACATTGACCATTACACATGCACACATGCATGTATGCATTCCAACACTCTCCATGACACACATACACACTTGACATTCATGATGACGCATAGACATGCAACACTGACACTCCCTATGACATACACATATATGGACTCATATCCCCAATATTCTCCATGACACACACATGCACACATGCATGCCCTAACACTCCCATGACAAACACACACCCTGACACTCCCCACCACACACACATACATGCATGCATGTACCTGCCAACATTCCCCTTGACATACATACAAACACACCCACTGACATTCCCAATGACATGCACACATGCATACATGTATGTCCTGACATTCCCCATGACACACACACACATACAAACACATGTGAATGAACTCCTGACATTCCCTATGATACACACACATACACACACCCTGACATGCCCCATGAAACACACACACACACACATAACTCCCTGACACACACACAAATGCAACCCCTGACACTATCTCTGAAACACACACATGCATGCACCCCCTTGACACACACATGCATTCATGCATACTCTGATACTCTCTATGACACACACATATATAGACCCCACCATTCTCCCCATGACACATAGACACACTCACTCTGCTGATACAACAATCCGGGATTTCGGCCTTCTACTATGCAGATGATATCGTTCTTCTCCATCACACCTCCCCCTCCTGCCCTGATCTCACTCCACTTAACTCCTGCCTATCTACCATCACTGACTGGCTGACCCAGAATTGTCTTCACCTCAACCTCACCAAAACTACTGCAATTTGGTTTCCTAACGGTAGCCCATCCCCCTCCTTAGCCCCGTCTTTCTCTGGTACTCCCATATCTCTGGTTTCCACTTTCCGCTACCTAGGTGTGCTCTTTGACTCTGACATCTCCTTCCAGGATCATGTTTCTCATATCACCAAGACCTCTTTCTTTTTCCTTCATCAGATCCGTGCGATCCGCCCCTTCCTCTCTCCATTTGCCCTTATTTATTTATTTATTACAGTTTCTTATATACCGCGCTATTTAGAATCAGCGCGGTTTACATCATAACAAAATGACCATTACGACAAACTGTCAGGTTTTACATTGAACAGGAGTACAAACTTGGATAACTGGGTTAACTATATACATAATCTATCTACACTGCAGTGTGCGGGCATTTCTAGATTGGGTTATTTCATGTCATGTATCCATTTTCACTGATCTACCCAAATCTCAACTGAACCGACTTCAGAGGATTCAAAACACTGCCCCTCGTCTTGTCACTCACTCTGCCCCTCGTGACCACATAACCCCTCCTTCTTCTTCATCTCCACTGGCTACCCATCTCTTTTCGCATCCAGTTTAAATTACTCACTCTTGTCCATAAATCTCTTCACACTAGCACCCCACAATACCTGGCAGACCTCATCCACTTCCACACTCCCAGACACACCCCTCGCTCTTTTCATCTCAATCGCCTCACACTTCCCTCTCCCTCCCTTGCCCACTTCCAGTCTATCCGCTCCTCAGCCTTCTTTTTGATAGGCCCTGCCCTCTGGAACTCTCTCCTACCTCCCTCCGTCTAGAGCTCCATCACCCTACCTTCAAACGTGACTTAAAGACCCACCTCTTTTCCCTAAATTTTACCCTTCCTCCCCCTTTCCTGTAGCCTCTCCCCTTGTGCTTATCATTCTCTACTTACTCTCTTTCCCCTATCCTATCAAGAATTGTAAATTTCTGTTCAATTTTCCGGCCTTGTGCCTCACTTTGTTGTTTTATGTACTGTACACCGCTCTGATTACCACAGAAGGGCGGTTAAGCAAATGAAATAAACATAAACATAAACAATACTGACATCCACTCTGACAATATACATTACACACACACACATACACACATGCACCTCTCAGCACTCCCTACTCACACGCACACAGACACGCACTACCCAACACTCCCATGAGACAAACACATACCTCACTATCACTCCTGATGATACAAACATACACAAACACACACGCACCCTCTGATACTCTCCATGACATACACACACACATGTACCTCCCACTATTTCCCATGATGTGCACACACATTTGTACCCCTGTATCCCTCAATAATTCCCATTGCACACATACCCCCAACACTTCACAAGACACAAACACACATACACACACACATGTACCGACAATCCCCACCACACACACACACTCATACACACATACGCACAGAAACGTCCCAACAGTTCCCACTCACACACGTTTCCACACCCCCAATTCTCCCGATAAGACACATACACAAAAACCCTATCAACACTCTTCATGATACACACACACATGCACTCTTGACAGTCTCCATCGCACACATACACATTCACCTCCCAACACTCCTCATGACACACACTCACACACACATGTGCATTCACTTCCCCTGACATGTGCACACACATACACACATGCATGCCCCTTAAAATTACAAATTTAGGCACTCAGCCCTAGTGAATTTTTTTAAGAGACCAATTTAGGAGCATTACTCTCAGAATTAGGAGCATATATCCTTTGAATATCAAGTTAGGTTCCTAAACCTTTTGAAAATTGACCTCTTAGTTCTTGCTGACATACATTGCTAGTAGTTGATGTGAAAAACAATGTCTTAATTACTTGGTCTGCAAGAATTTAATGACTATTGTGTTCCTAAATTTTGCAATTAGTGTGGAAATTGCAACTAAATCCATGAAAATTACTGAGAATTAGTTATGCATTCTGATTGTTCAGATGCTCAAATCAGACCTTGAGTACTACACCAAGCTGAGTGTTTTCCCTGAGCTTTTAAAGCCTGAATAATGAGAAACATTTCATCTTTCAGTACTTAGTAGAAATGTATGTATAAGTTCTATTACAATAAAACACAATAGTGTTTTTCCTAAGTGCTAAGAACTGGAGTTCCGCAATGCGAACATGACCTTATTTTTTGTTTTCACTTTGTGTAGCCTGACATGGGAACAATATCATGGGGATGGGTGAAGAAAGCCCCCAGGTAAGTGAAAGCCCCCAGGTAAGTGAAGCATTAAATACCTTTATGGAAGCACAACTTCCTTCTGTGAACTCAAAACACCGGACTGAGGCACAGCAGACAATTCCAAAAAAACAGGAGGAAGAGGAGGGGTACGCTCAGGAGAGCTATGACTCGGCCCCTCCACCGAGGGGTCAAAAATGAACAGTACTTGGTGTTGTTAAAACTAGTGTAGATATTACATGCTTGTCCATAGGGCCACCAGCAGACATAGCCACGAGAGTTTTCATTTTCCTTTTACCGCCGGGCATCGCCACTTCACAGATGTATAAATGCTCCCAATATACTCCTAAGGGGCTCACAAGGGTCATACGTCCCCCTTGGAAAACACCCCTTAGAAAATGCCCCAACAAGTGCCGACGGCTAAGCGCCGTAAAGCACTCTAGATATAATAAGGAGCTTCAAAATGACATCAGCAGTGACTGCCCCGCACGGGCCTGCTCTCTCCAGCACCAGCTGTTCTCACTCTCCACTCTCCACAGCATGTGAAACTGCAAGCAACACTCCCAAGAAACAGCTCCATGCACAGATCCTTTATGGAGCCTCAAAATAACGTCAGCAGTGACTGCCCCGCACGGGCCGGCTCTCTCCAGCACCAGCTGTTCTCACTCTCCACGGCGTATGAAACTGTATAGCGCTACAAATGATAAGTAGTAGTAGAAGTAGTAGGGACATTGATGAGATGCTGGGTATGATGGACCTATGATCTGACCCAGTATGGTAGCTCTCATGTTTTTATGTCTGGCTGGGCTGAAAGGCCAGGAGTTCAAGGGGAGAGAAAAGATTAGAAAAGAAACATAAGAAAAGCCATGTTGAGTCAGACCAGTGGCCCTACTGTGTGATAAGTACCTAGCAGATTCCAAAAAGTAGATCTATTTCTCATCGCTCATTTCCCTGGACAAACAATGCTTCTCCCAAGTCTACTTGGTCAATAATTTTTTTATAGATATTTTGTCCAAGAGTTTGTCCAAACTTCTTTTGAATCCCACTACTAAGGACCTTCATTTACAGGTACCAGGGCATTTTTGTCTTATTATCTCTCAGCCCCCTCCCTCTATAATTTAATTATTGCAAGAACGGTCCTTAGTGAGAGCCAGAAAACCATGTCTCCTTTCAGAATCCAGTGCATTGCATCTTTATTCCCACCTATTGATGCCACTGTTGTGTTAGTAGAGATATTTATTTATTTATGTAAGTATTTGTTTGGTTCAATTGAGTAAACCCAGGGAAGATTACAATAAAACATAAAAAAACATTATCTGACAATGGTTGTAGTCACACCAGCCAGTTACAGGCCTCACCCTTTCTTTCCTATCCCATTCCCTACAACCAACAATTTCAACTCACAGGGAACTCATGTTGTTTGCACACAAATCTAGGGGGCTCTTAGAAAATTACCCCATTTTGTCATAACCTGTGGCTATGCCAAATCTAAGGGGTATGTTTACTAAACTCCAAAATTGTGCAGGGCCACGGTAGTGTGCCTGTGCCATATAAGGAGTGGGCGGTTCAGGCAGAGAAAAGAAAAAACCGGGAGACAGCGACCGTACTTGTGCGCATCGCGCTAATGTGCGGGGTCCACATTAGCGCGTGGGAAGGCTAAGCGGCGTGCTGCTGGACACAGAAAAGAACAGAGCCGTAGTACAACAGTGAAGACACTGACCAATGGTACAGGAACCATGGGTTCAATCCCCCATTGTGCACAACGAAAGCTGTTGTCTGAGGCAATAACTGTAGTGGGTTAAAGTGCTGTAGGAGGCATTTTAATTTTGTGCGGCATAAGGCGGCGCACTGTTAATTTTGGGTGACATTAGGCGGTGTGCTGTTAGGTGTGGGCGTCATAAGGCGTAGCACTGTAAATAGTGGGCATTAGGCGGCGCGCTGTTAAGTTTGTGCAGTTTGGGCGGCAGAAGGTGGTAAGCTGCTATGCCATGAAGGCCTAAGGCAGTGCAGCAATGCCCAAACACAGAAACAGAGCCACAGCACAATGGTTAAGACACTGACCAATGGTGCAGGGATCAGGGGTTCAATCTCTCACAGTGCCCAGTGAACAAGGCTGGCTGAGGCATAAAGTATTATGGGGATGAGTGCTGTAGGGGGCATATTAGTTCTATTTTATTTATCAGTACTAGCAAACTCACTCTCAAAGCGTGTTAACATAAGGCGGCCCATACGGCACATGTTAAAGTTCACTGTCAGCCAAGGCACCCTAGAATGTCCCCTATAGGTCACCATATATGTTGCGTCACAGGATAATGTATAGTGCACCTTATATGGACGGCAACCATAAGGTGCCCTATAGGGCGCCCTATAAAGCACCCTCAGTGGCACCTTATGGGTACAGTGCACTGCGGGTGTTTTTGCTGGCATCAACATATGTACATTAAATAAAAAAGACTTTGGACAACCCTAGCAAATTACCCCACTGTGGGTTTGAACCCATGACCTCTGGCTTTTCAGGCAGTGAAATAACCATTGGGCTACAGCTCTATAGCTGCCAGCAAGCCCCTGGCTGGCTGCAGAGAACCTGCACGTCACCACACAGACAGTCTGCTGTGGTAGCCAGGATAGGGTTAGGCCACCAATACCCATGATGCACTGCACATGCAAATCAGCTGTCCACAGATGAACACAAGATGGGGAATGCGCCCCAACAGCTCCCCGGCGTGGTAGGGGGAAGTGGACGTGTGCACCCACACAGCACCTCGGCCTGGTAGGGGGTACTGACCGGGTGTTTTACTGGCACAGAGTAGCTACACACCGTCACATTGTGCGGGTACTGTGCTCACCCTGAGGGTGTGAAGAGGCGCCCAGGACCAGGTCCACAACACCCTCCATGGATGAAAGAGGCCATGCCAGAGCTCCACAGCAGTATTAATCTGTGAGATAGGTAGTTTCTGCAGAAGCACCTTGGATATCACTTTCTGTCTTAGTCAAGGGAACTCCTTATGGACACCTAGGTGGGCTATGTACCACCACCCAAGGTTGAAAAAACAGGGTCTCCTATCAACGGATCCACATTCTACCTCCCTGCAATGGTGGCAGGGAGGTAGAATTGGGGCCTTATTCATCGTCACCCTAATCTTACTACTTGTGAATTGAGGATGGCATATAGTAGAGGACGTAATCTTAAAGATCGTCTATGTCCTGCAGTTTTAAGACGTACTGGAGTTCCTCTGCCATCCACGCAAGGTCATTCAGCTTGCCAACATTGCTCATTTTGTACTATTATGAGTTCATCTATGTGTGAGAAGTATAGTTCTCAAGTCAGAAATTTGACGGTAGCTACGACTTGTAATACTTCCTATGTGATTTATGGCATCTGGTGTGAATGTCAAATGCTTTATATAGGAAAAACCACCAGACCCTTGCGGACTCGATTAGCGGAGCATAAATATAGCCTTAAGAAAGCTCGTTTTGATACTCCATTGGTACAGCATTGCCTCGATTCCGGGCATCTTTTTGAGACTCTTCGATGTACGGTATTGGAATCGGTACCCCTTGATATTCGCAGGGGTGACCGTAAGAAAGTGCTTTTGCAAAAGGAACAGCGATGGATTTTCAAATTACAGACTTTGCAGCCTCATGGACTTAATGATCGTCTTGAATGGACATTATTTTTTTGAGAGATTCTATTGATCTGTTTATGAGAATTTTTTTGTATGTGATATTTTGCGCCTCTGTTTGGTTAGGGTGTCACTGTGCAGTTCATGTGTTTAAGAATGATGTCTGATGTCTGTTTCTTTAAACTGACGTCATGGTTTTGAACGAGTTTTTGATTGGTGTATGGCTATGTTATTAGGCGCGTCACACGCCAAGTTGTGATGGCGGGAGATGGTGTGGAGCCATTTTTTGTAGCTATCATTGTGCATGACGTTGCTCCTGAAGAAGCCGGTGAACGGCGAAACAAAGGCTTTTGTCGAGCGAGCTTTAGTCATATTTAAAAGCTATATGATAACACTAGGATTTTGGATGTCTCTCCCGTGTTCTATGGCTCCTTTGTTGGAGGTTGAAATTCACCATGAGCAGCGTTCATTGAGGAGTTAGAGACCTGGCTGGATGTTTCATTATTGCAAGATAAGTTTTTCAGTGCTTAATATTGGCATTGTTATACTTTTGAATTTTTCACTGTTTCTATTATAATTGCAGGTATCGCTCCAGTATTTGATTTAGGCTGCGTTCAGCCTTTTTCATTTAAGTTGTACGCTGATTGGATTGACGCTGTTTCTAATGTTATGGATTAGTGTGTGAGTGAGGTTTGTAAGTGTGAATGTGTGAATGTGTACTAGTGATTTCATTTTAGCTCTTTGGATTTAGAAATAATTTGAGACTTTTCCCGTGATTGAAGTTTAGGGTGTCTTTAATTAATGGAAGATATTGGTATTTTTGATTTTGGAAGGTAGGGTAGGCTATGACCGGTGATGTGAGCGTCTAACAACACCTAAGGTGATTTATCATCAAATGTGGAGTTGTGCCATCTGAGGTCATTAATAGCCTGAGATTGAATTATATGTTGGATTATAGGTCGTAGGTTTATTGGAGTAATTGTATAGTTTTTGGGAGCAAGGTATTTTTTGTTTTGATTTTGTCTTTTTGCTCTTGGTTTTTTGTTTTGTGTGGCAGTAGAGTGGACCATCAACCCCGGTCCTGCTGGGGAACAAACACCCTACAGGGCAGTCAAAGCAGCTCTATACACCTCCACAACACAATATCAGACAGACATTAGGCCTGGATATGCTAAGCTGTACCCCACCACTATCTGATATTCTCCTGCAGCAAGCCTTCAGCCGCTGCACAGCACTCCATCATGACACAGACCAGCTGAAAACAGTCTGCTAGCTAGTCCTGGTGGAAATGCATGCACCCAGAACTGGGATGGCAGTGCACACCAGCAGATAAGTCAGTGACTGGGCCCCAAAAGGAAACCCATATATATATATCACATGAGAGAAATACTATTATAGCACTATGGGGGTGCCTAGACATGCTGTGGTCACTGCACAGTCAGGGTGAGAGTGATCCCCCAGCAGGACAGAAAGAGGTCACCCTGTCTGTGTAGGTGGTGGCCGGCCACGACAATGTCCCAGGCAGTGCCCTATGCCCTGTGCAGATGCATCCTGGCCAGCCCACCCTGTCTGAGCTATACCCATGGTACCTTGCTGCTCATTATGCACATTGGCAGGCCAATAATGGCAACAGTGCTGGCAGTGTGGGCTGTGGAAGGTGTTTGCAGCCAACACACACTGTATAGTCCAGGGGTGGGCAATCTCGGTCCTGGAGGGCCGCAGACCAGTCAGATTGGCAGGATATCTGTAATGCATATATATCGCATGCTTATTCATTAGGGATATCCCGAAAACCTGACTGGTCTGCGGCCCTCCAGGACCGAGATTGCCCACCCCTGGTATAGACAGACACACACTCCCACACGTATGCCAGCATTGTGCTACTATAGAGGAGTTTATCAGCCTTGCCCACCACACCAGTCCTGGGCACAGCACAGGCATGGATATGGTACGCAATACTGTTGGGGGTCACTCCCCAGGGTGGTGACCACTGTCAGAGGCCAGACCTGAAGCACACACCACAGACATCAGAAAGATTGTTATGATGGAGCTCAAAGAGCAAACTGTGCTTAACGTAGGAATGTCTATCTGCCAGTACTCATAGCAAACGTTTGAGAGCTGTGTACCGTATACCCAGGTGTAGGGTGGCATTGCTAAGGTATGCAGGTGCTAGTATTGGGAGATGCACGTAGGGCCCAATGTCCTGCCTCTCCAGGAGGCATTGGCCAATGGGGCCTGTGGGTGTGGGTGTGTCTGCCCCTGTTGGCTGCTGCTTTACGGCAGAGGTTCCCAACTCCAGTCCTGGTGTGCCTAACACTGTTCGGGTTTTCCTGCTGTCCCTCATGAATATGCATGAGCTACATATACATGCCATGGGGGTGGTGCATAGATATGCAGCACAGGCATTTGTATTAGAGGCAGCATGGAACCTGAATGGTGTGTGGTCCTCCAGGACTGCATTTCGGAGACTCTGCTCTAGGTAATGCCCCTGTTCATGGTGTCTGTGCTCGGTGTGGTAAAAGATAGGCGTATTACCAATGCATATGCCCTCAGCAATAAAGGTTTGTCCTTACTATCACGGATTAGTTGTGGGAAAAATATGTGGACAGGATTGGCAGTAGCCCCAACTGGGCTTTGAACCTGTGACCTTCTGTTCATGCACACACATTGTCTGTGTGCACTGCACCACCGTGTTGCCACAGATTGGCTGAATTCCCTGGGAGGTCCATGACTGTACATCTGACAGGGCCTGTCTGTTGCAGTGGATGGTGCCATCCTGCACATGGCTAGGCCACTGTCTTCTGTGGCTAGCAGCCACTGCCCCTCCACCACCTGTACCTTTCCGCCATCATGCTGGCATGTCCTTATCGTAGTAAAACCATATGACCTGATTGAGTGGTGGCACTCCAGGCCTGCATTTGGGGGACTCGGCTGTAGGTAATGCCCATTGTTATGGTGTGTGAGCTGTGTATGGTAAAATATGGGTGTTTGCAAGATGCTTATGTTCTCTGCAATAAAGGAGTGTCTTTACTATCTCTGTTTAGTGGTGGGTAAAATATGGGGATAGGGCTGGCAGGTGCCCCAGCTGGGATTTGAACCTGTGACTCTCTGGTCTTAAAGATACTGGCTCTGTCTGCTGCACCACACTGTGGCCACAGAGACAGTGCAGTCCCTGGAGATAGGAAACCTGGCAAGAAGGAGTCGGAAGCCATGCTCTGCACATTTTTACTGTGGGTTCGTTCACCTTGTCTGGGGACAAAAGTGCAAATACACCACGAAAATGCCTGCAAAAAAAGGGGGGAAAAAGATAGCCAAGCTGGGCAACAGTGTTATTAATGGGCAACCATACAAAACACTCCAAGGACAGCTCCAATAGCAAGAAATTATTTTTGGAAGGGTCTCCACTCCGTAGACCCTTCCAAAATTCATTTCTAATTTTATGGAGCTTTCCAGGGAATGTTTTTTGTTGTTGCCCATTAATATCACTGTTGCCCAGCTGAAGTACTATTTTTAATATTTTTGTTGTGGTCATTTTCGCTTTTTATTTGCACTTTTGTTCTATGCACATGTATCACACTGCTCACGTTTTGTAGGTTTCCCCGGTTTTCCTGTACATTGCTGACGTAAATGGTTTCTCTTCCCTTTAAATGCCCTCTACCGCGAGTGAAACACTCGCGGTATTTTTTACTTGTATATTCGGCCCCGTAAATGTGCGAGGAGCCTCTCCCCTCCCCTTCCCCGCCCATTGCAGCCGTCTCTCCGCCCCTCGGGAGCCTTCCTCTGCCCTCCGTTAGCCTTTCTACGCCTCTATCGGACATTTGCGGGCCCGTACTTGTGCGGAGCCCGTTAGTGTGCCGCTTACGTGTGCGGGGGTTCATCGCACGTGTGCGGGGCGCTTAAGAGCACTTAAATGCTGCTTTTAGTGCGCTATTGTGCGGCGCGCAATTGTGCGGTTTTTAGTAAACATGCCCCTAAGGCACTCATGCACTTTGTCTAATTCTGCAGTCAAAAATGGCTTGATGCTGGTGAACTCTTTGTTTTGGTGTTTGAACTTTCTCCACTTGTCATGGCCTTGGCACTTCACGATCTTGTTCAGAGGCTCTCTGGCCAATAACAGGAGGTGACCGTCAATCTGACCTGAAGTGATCTCAACGCTTCTGGATGGGAGGGTGCTGTGCTCTCTCGGCCATTGGATAAGATTTCAGCTATTCTGATTAGAATGAGTGAAGTCAAGCTGTTCTGTGGTTGTTTTCCATCTAGCCTGATGATTTGCATTCAGCAATTTAATTATATGGCTGGTCACAACTTTCTTCATACTGATTTAAGAGTTTAATACTTTCTGCTTCAAAGCAGTATGTAAACTGTCTCGAACCCTCACTGGATATGATGTGAGCAGCCTTGTATAGAGCACAGCAGAACCAGGTGTATGACTCTTCGACAGGATAATGTAGTGTTGGGATTGTTACCATGCTTAGTTCTACTGTGTCAGCAAAGGTGGCCCAGTTTGTCTTCCAGAAATGCCATCTCAACTTTGAGATGCTTTTAATTACAGACACTTCAACCCTCAAACCCCAATTACACACATCCAACCAAACTATACCCCAAACCAAAGAATGTGTTGAACACACTAGTTTTTGTCGGAACTATTGCCATGAAGGTAAATACCCTCTCGTAGCAATGACGTTCATTTTTTTCTATTTATATAAAAGGGGAGCACGACCCCCACCAACCCTAAAGAGATACCTAAATCATCATAGGGCAAAAACTGGCCTCCAATCAATTCTATCCAAAAACGGCGATAAACTTCAAGCCAAACACGGTGCACTTAGCTTTTAACGGGTGGTCGACTCCAACCGACCAAAAGCCCATCCGATAGTGCGTTTCACCAAGTCACGTAGAGGCTGAAAAGCGCCATATGTTCATCTTCAAATTGCAACACATCCAGAAGTGTGTAACAATAACCCAACGTTGTGTTTCGGGTTCCCGATCCTCACAGCCCTTCTTCAAATGGAGCCCGAAACACAACGTTGGGTTATTGTTACACACTTCTGGATGAGTTGCAATTTGAAGATGAACATATGGCGCTTTTCAGCCTCTACGTGACTTGGTGAAACGCACTATCGGATGGGCTTTTGGTCGGTTGGAGTCGACCACCCGTTAAAAGCTAAGTGCACCGTGTTTGGCTTGAAGTTTATCGCCGTTTTTGGATAGAATTGATTGGAGGCCAGTTTTTGCCCTATGATGATTTAGGTATCTCTTTAGGGTTGGTGGTGGTCGTGCTCCCCTTTTATATAAATAGAAAAAAAGGAACATCATTGCTACGAGAGGGTATTTACCTTCATGGCAATAGTTCCGACAAAAACGAGTGTGTTCAACACATTCTTTGGTTTGGGGTTTAATTACAGACAGGCACAGACTATGCTGACTATGAGGCAAGTTCTATAATACTGTACTAATTGCAGGTATAAAATGAAAATCAACTGAGGAGACCCAGTACAGATCTAGGTTACAATCTGTCTTGCACTTAGCTAAGCAGAAATTTTCTGTTTGCTTTGAGTCATAAACTAAATGCAAGTCAAGGCTTGATACCCACTCTATTCATTTCTTACCCTCTGTGGGGTTGGTGGTATAACCTCAGTCAGCATGCTGGTCGTTGAAGTCTCAGATGTAAATTTCTAGGTGGTTAAAAGGAGTAGCACGTGCTAATTCCATTCTTCACTGGGTGGTCGTTAGACATTTGCAATAGAAAACCCACCATACTTTTGCAGCAATTGGTAGACTAGATATTGGTCACATTGACAATGTTTCAGTGGATCCATACCACATGAGTAAAAAAAACATCACATCATCCACCTTAGTGTGAGTCTCCTGTAGGCATCTGGAGTGATGAACATGAAGTTTGTCCACTTAGGATGTACACATTCAAAGAAAAAGTGTTATGTGTTTGCATTTTCCAAATGTATTCTGCTTTTTATATGTTTTGTTAAAATGTGCTGTGCATGCACAAATCTATTGTTTGCATGATAATTTATAGGCATATAAGCAAACAAGCAATTTGCACATACAAATGTATTTTAGGAGCTCTATTGAACCAAATATGTGCCAATGAATACATACCCCAATAGTCTACTATATACTCTGGGACTATGTCATGGCAAATCTTAAATGTTAGTACTAACATCTTAAATAAATCTCCCTAAATATAGGCAGACAAACCAAGGATCTTCTTCTCCAGTCTTTGTGGAAACTATCTTCACAACATCTGGAGCCCTTGCTGGTTCATGGAGAGCAAACAGCATCAGAAAATGAAATCCAGGTTTTCTGTATGGTAGCATTTCCATTTGGTCAATACTCTTTAAAATCTATCATGAGCTATCCTCATATTACCTTCAAACTATTATAAGGACACCACCTAACAATCAGCATAGAAGAAGCTCTGTACAACATCTCCTTGCTCTCCCCCTGGACCTCACTAAATTTAACCAGATGGCCTGTTTGTGTGAATTTTCCTTATATGCTCCCAGCCTTTGGAACACCCTACCTGGACATATTAGAGCTACCACTGATCTTATAGCCTTCTGAAAGCTATTAAAAACACTCCTATTCAAAGAGCACTTTGAAGGAATTACCTAGACACTCATTCAGCCATCATGAACTGTGAGTTCTGCTCTATTCACCTGTTCTGCGCTCATTATCAATAATACCTTGATGACATCCTTGTCTCCACCTCCTTCTCCCTGTCATTCTAATAATAGCTGTGTTGTAATGTTATAATGTTAGGTTGGTAAAATGCCATATGTTAAAATGTTTTCTGCAATGTTAAGTTGCATTATTTGCAAACCACTTTGGTCATTGGAAATGCAGTATATAAACCTTTCAAATAAATAAATAAATATTTACCTTATAAATGTGAAGGCTCGACAACAACAACCTGTCAACGAAGTATGACAAAAAAGAAGCACAGTTCATCTCCAGAAACACCACTTTCAACCCACCACAAACAATCAACATCCAGGACAAAGCAATAACAGTAAAAGAAGAAGTAAAATACCCGGGCATCACCCTAGACAAGAACCTTAACCTTCAGATCCATAAGAGCAAAACAGATTGAAGCTCATTAGGAGGCTCAAACCAGTCCTAAACCATGAGCACTTCCACTCAGAGTGTCAAGCAATAATCACATCTATACTGGACTACGGTAATTCGCTTTACCAGGGTCTCCCCAAGCAATTCGTCCACCCTCTCCAACTGGTACAAAATATGGCTGCCTGAATCATTACAAACACAGTCAAAAATGAACACATCACACCAATACTCTTAACAGCTACACTGGCTGCCCATCCACACATGTGCAAAATATAAAGCAATCCTAAACATATTAAAAATCATTCACAATTCAGCAGCTGCCCTTCGAAACATAATACTCAAAGACTCTAGTACAAGACCCAGGCAAAAGAAAAAGGAAAATAAGCTTAGTACGCCCACAGAATATCAAAGATCCAACCAGTCCAGATACAGAAGAGTGTCGTCACTCTTTGAACCTGCACTATGGACCTCGCTTCCGGAAGCAATGAGATCCCTGAGTAATGTCAAGGATTTCTGGAAGATGCTCAAGATCTTGCTATTCAGAGAGTACTTTGGGCACTCCCCGTGTCCATAAGCTATGGACAGTCGCCTACAATCTATGCATGATTAACCTGTAAATAGTTTGTATATATGTACATAATCTCACCACTCCTCCCACTCCATCCTCATCGCTACCTGGACCCGCTCAAAATGCACCCAGTCAAGTTGCAATGTAAGCCACTTTGATTGAAGGATAAGGTGGTATATAAAACTGGTTGAATAAATAAATACATAAATAAAATTTTGTAACAAGATGCTTTAGCAGGAGAGAAACGAAGACAAATAACACAGGTACACTACCAAAAAACTGCCTCCAGTTTTGCAACTGATTCCTATAGATTTTGGGGTGCTGAATCCAGGAAAAATAGCCAAAATGTTCCATCACGTCACGTTTTCTTGCAAAATTAGATTTCTTACCCATATAAGGAATGTTCACATACTTTCTTTTTAGCAGACTGCAGTTTATTTTCTTGGCCCAAAATAGAGGTTGTAATGGTTAACTAACTAGAAACACTCCCTCATGATATTTTAGAGTGTTTTGTATTCATTTTATACATTAACAGGACAATTGGGAGGCGGGGGGCCAAATCCAGTACTCGCGCTGGCGCATGTTCTTTCCTGTTCGCCTTGCCTCGTTCGCTCGCTCAAACACGGTGGTTGCGACATGAACGTTCCTGTCAAATTTCAGTTTCTTGCAAGTTCATTATTACCTTTTGTTTGCTCAGTCGTAATCCAGCTTTATTCCGAAGTGGTTCACTACAGTTGTAGTTTGCAGTGCTGTGTATTTGTGATGGCTCACAGAGCCAGAGGTTGCGTCAACTCTCCGGACAGTTTTTGTTTTATTTGTGGGGAATATACCGTGAAAAAGCGGCAGAGGAACATTTCTGCATTTATTAAAAAAGTATATTTTGCCTATTTTGGTTTGAAGTTAGGCGATCAAGACAAACCGTGGGCTCCTCACAAAGTGTGCAAGACATGTGAGGAAGATCTACGCTTATGGATGAAAGGTAAAAAACAAGCATTTCGTTTCGGAATACCTATGATGTGGTGTGAACAAAGAGACCACAGCAGTGACTGCTATTTTTGCTCTTGCATTGTGAAGGGATACAACTTAAAAAATAAGAACGTAATAAGTTACCCCAACCTTCCCTCAGCAATTAGGCCTATGCCTCATAGCAACGAAGTACCTGTGCCTGAACCACCAAAATCTTTGGATCATATTTGTGTGGACGGTTCTGATCATGATGAGACATCAGATGGCTTTTCCCGATGAGTCCAGTACTTCCGAGTTTGAAACTGAACCAGATCCGAAACCTGAACTTTTCTCTCAAGCTGAATTGAATGATTTAGTCCGGGATTTAGGACTCCCAAAAGATGCTGCCCAACTGCTAGGTTCTCGGCTTAAACAGAAAAATCTATTGTCACCAGGAACAACTTTTTATTGGTACCGCAACCGCGAGACACAATTTTTGAAGTATTTCAGCAAAGAGGAAGATTTGGTATTCTGCAACGATATATACGGAGTGATGGAAAAGTTTAAACTCAAGTATGATCCTGCTGAATGGCGGCTGTTCATTGATTCGTCAAAAGACAGCATAAAAGGTGTTCTTCTTCATAATGGCAACACATTCGCTTCAGTTCCTATTGCTCACTCTGTTATTCTCCAAGAAAAATACGAGAATTTGGCCCTGATTCTTCAGAAGATTCGTTATGATGAGCATAAGTGGATGATTTGTGGAGACTTTAAAATTCTATCCATGCTATTAGGGCAGCAATCCGGTTTCACCAAATATCCCTGCTTCCTTTGCTTGTGGGATAGCCGGGCCCGCGACCTACACTGGGGGAAAAAAGACTGGCCAATTCGGGAGTATTTGAGACCTGGTGAGAAAAATGTTCTTCATGAGAGCTTGGTACCTCGTGATAAAATTCTATTACCACCTCTCCACATTAAGTTGGGTTTCATTAAGCAATTCATCAAGTCCCTTTCAAAAGATGGTGAGTGCTTTCGGTACCTTTGCTCAAAGTTCCCCCGACTTTCTGAAGCAAAGCTAAAGGAAGGAGTGTTTGTTGGCCCTGATATAAGGAAACTCATTTCAGATGGAGCATTCGCTGAAACGATGTCTGAGAAGGAAAAAGAAGCCTGGGATTCCTTCAAGGATGTTGTTCTCAAATTCTTGGGGAACAGGCGGGATGAGAACTATAAGGATATTGTTGCCAGGATGCTCAATGCCTTCAAAGAACAAGGCTGTAACATGAGCCTGAAAGTCCATTTCTTGCACTCCCATGTGAACTACTTTCCCGAAAACTTGGGGGCGTACAGTGAAGAACAAGGTGAAAGGTTTCACCAGGACATCAAGGACGCAGAGAGAAGGTACCAAGGAAGATGGAACACCACTATGATGGCTGATTTCTGCTGGTTGCTGCTGCGGAAACCCCAGATGAAAAATACGCCAAGCAGCGCACCAAGAGAAGCATTCGGGGGAAGAAGAAACGGGCCCACCAGGAGATTGATTGACCCAAGAATGACTTTAAAATCTAAACTGTGTTGACAAATATCGTGTTTTTACTAAACTTTGAAATAAAAATTTGCTAGTTATTACCACAGTGTCGGATCTCATTTATTAGAATTTTATTTTCACACCATCGGGTGTTTGTCTTCATGTATTGCAATGGTGCGGTTTGCATTTTTTATTCTTACATACATACCTGTACAACATTTTTTGCACATTTCTTTGCTTTGCTTTGTGTCTAACCTCGCTCTTATATGCTCAATGTTTGTGCACATGTATGTGGCTGTTTTAAGTGCAGACAATTTTGCTACCATCACAGTGTGTTTTGTTGACATTACTCTATTCTTATGTGCTGCCTTGTTACAATTTTCTTTATTCTTATTTGAATAACTACTAAACAATTAGTATAAAGAATTCATCCAAGAAACCTTTATCTCGATCGCACTCAATCTGTACGTGATGGAGCAAATTGGTTACCAGATTTGGATTCAGCGCACCAAAAAACGTAAAAATCAATCGAAACATTAGAGGCAGTTTAAAAAAAATTTTTTTAGTGTACCTGTGTAATTTGTGTCTATTTTATAAATGAAATATGTGCCATGTACTTTTATAAGGACACACCCCAGAACCTGATAGTTCTCATGTATGACTTTTACATTGATCAAGAAGGAACAGTTTGAATGGAACAAGGAGAAACTGAATAGTTTAAAATCAGCAAAGGTGTATGACAAGGCTGCATACTTTCCCTCTACCTGTTTATATGCAAAAAATTCATCAGAGAAGCAGGACTGTATGAAAACAACCAAGATGTGAAGATTGGTGGAAGACTCATCATAACCCTCATTGTGTTGATGATACCACAGTACTGGCTGAAAGTGGAGATGATCTGAAACATTTACTTCTCATGATCAAGGAACTTAATCTTAAAAAGGGCCTGCATCTTAATGTGAAGAAAACAAAGATACTGACAACTGGTAAAATAAATAAGTTCATTGTTGTTGCAGGAGAGAAAGAAATAGTGGACAACTTTAACCTGCTTGGATCGATAATTGATAAATAAATGACAAGAAGTCAAGGAATCCAACAATACATTGTTCTTCGCAGAATGGCTATGAAGGACCTAAACAATATTCTCAAGAGTAGAGTCGTATCTCTCCATACAAAGATTTGAATTGTCCAAGTCATGCTATTTTCAATAATGTCATATGGATGTGAATGTTGGACAGGGAAAAAGATAGGAAGAAAATTGATGCCTTTGAATTATGGTGCTGGTGAAGAATACTGTGTATATCCTGGACTGCCCAAAGAACAAATCAGTCGGTGCTAGATGAGGTCAAACCTAATCTTTCTTCAGAAGCTCAGATGACAAAACTTTGACTTTCATACTTTGGACGCATCATGCGAAGAGAGAGATTAGAGAAAGAAGTCATGCTTTGCAAGGTTGAAGGTCATTGTAAAAGAGGAAGGCCAGCAATATGAAGGATCAATACAATAACAGTAGCTATGAATGCCAGCCTATCAACAATTAGCTACCTGACTGAAGACCATACACAGTTGAGGACAACTATCCAGATGGTCAACATAAGACAACTCTGATATGACAGCACTTAACAACAACAAAACCCCAGAAAGTAGGTGCAAGCATTTAATCCTGATCTTGCTCTTGCACAGTTTTCCCATTCTATTTTAGGCAATTCTGCAAGAATTTTAAAAGCACACATGGAAGATGCAGCTCCACCAACGGGAATGTTTACACATGTGTTACATAAAAGTGTGAGCTCTATTGTCTAGCACCCACTTTGTTATTATTATTATTAATCATT
Organism: Ichthyophis bannanicus; assembly: GCA_033557465.1. NCBI lineage: Eukaryota > Metazoa > Chordata > Amphibia > Gymnophiona > Ichthyophiidae > Ichthyophis > Ichthyophis bannanicus. Next base: position 1,482,585,655 of record CM066032.1, read on the forward strand.
TATTAAGCCCTACAAAACATATGCACTGTTGTACAAACACAAAGAAGACAGTCCTTCCTAAAAGAACTTACAATCTAAAAGACAAACAGACTTTACAATACAAGGAAGCAGGAGGTCCAAGGGAGAGAGAGACAAGGGACAAAGATCAGAAACTAAAGGCGGCCTCAAAGAGATACATCTTTAGCATAGATTTGAAAAGAGAGAGAACAGAGACTCGACGTAAAGACTGAGGAAGCTTATTCCAGGCATAAGGAGCAGCATTGTCAAAGGTTTGAAGTCTGGAGCTAGCATTAGAAGAGAAGGGCATAGAGAAGAAGACCAGAGGAGGAATGGAGCACACAAGGTGGGGAGTAAGGGAGAGGAGAGGAGAGAGGAGAGAGGGGAGAGGAAAGATAATGGGGGACAGTAGAGTGAATGCATTTATAAATTAGGAGAAATACCTTGAATTGGATGTGAAAACAGAAGGGAAGCCAATAAAGTGATTTCAATAGAGGGGTTATGGGAGGCAATCATAAAATCCTAATGAACCATCTAACCCCACCTAACTACACCATCTATACCTGTAACAGAGAAAATAGAAAGGGAGGAGGAGTTTGTATAATAGCAAGAACAGATTTGAAATATCACGTAATATCTACCAATACCACAAACCACTCAAATACGCTATCCATCTCCAATAATAGCAACACCATAAATCTCATCTACAGAGCCCCAAATGCTCCAGCTGACGATCTCTCAACCATAATTGATATTGCCATCAACCCATTGGATATCAACAAACCTAACTGGATCCTTGGAGATTTTAATCTTGCCTCCACACCACCTTCAGTGTCCAACTCCTTCCTTGATGCCATGATCAACTTACACTATGATCAAATCGTAAAAACATCCACTCATAAACAAGGAAATCTTCTTGACCTCATATTTGCACCATCAGTACACCCGAATCTGATAAACCAACCTGAGCCCCTATCAACCCCCGTCCCTGGTCTGATCACAAACTTATCTCATTCATCATTCCATCTACTGAATCTCCAAACAAGTCACCAAATGCTTACCTACCACCAAAACCAGCACGATTCCAACCTTTTAACATGGATACAATCACCTCCCTTACCATGCCAAAACTCTCCACTATACCTAACAACATCGACGACTCTGTATCAAACTGGAACAATGCTCTTCGACTATCAGCACAACCTACCACTAAACAAGACAAAACCTCTACCAACTCTTCTATCGCCAAGAAAAAGAACGCACCATGGTTCTCATCAGAGTTACGAACCTCCCTTCAACAACTGAGGAGATTAGAGAAGAAATGGAGACACTCCCTAAACCCTCATGATCAGTCCATTTACCTAGCCAACTTAAAGTCCCATCGTCAGCTAATCTGGGATAAGAGAAGAGAACACCATACAAAGCTACTTAGCCGTTCCCTCAACAAACCAAAAGATCTCTTCCAAATAGTAAAATCCCTAACTACTGAACCTCCCTCACCACAACAGGAATTTATACACCCACAACTATATGCTGATTACATTCAATCCAAGGCAATCAAGACCACTGAATCAACCACAAGTGTAACCAAGCAATCCTCCAACATTCAACTCACACTCAATAATTTCTCATCTCCAACTCCAAAGTCTATTGAAGAAATTATTACATCCATCAATGCCACTACCGCTCCAAATGATCCATGCCCGGCCTTCTGGATCAAATCACTGAAAACAGAACTTAGCCCATACATATCAGCATTAGCTGACCAGTCCCTTAGATCCGGGATATTTCCATCAGCTCTCAAGCACACCTCCATCCGTCCTCTACTGAAGAACAACAAACTGGATCCGAAAAAGGAAGACTCCTATCGCCCAATTTCAAGCATTCCTTTATTAGCCAAGATCCTAGAAAAAATCGTACTCAGACAAATTCAACAACACATTGATTCCGAGGCACCACTAGATCTAAACCAACATGGCTTCAGGGAAGCCCATGGAGTTGAAACTCTTCTAACTTCTCTATTGAACACACTCATTAACACAACAGACAATATCAGAAATGGAGTCGCTATGATCTTCCTAGACATAGCAGCAGCATTTGATTCTGTCGACCACAACCAACTACTCACCAGGCTCCACGAAAAAGGAATTCAAGGAACGGCACTGAATTGGTGCAGATCTTACCTAGAAGATCGTTGGCAACAAGTACGGACTGGGGAGACCACATCTCAACCTTTTCATCAGAAGCAAGGAGTTCCACAAGGTTCCTCTCTTTCAGCCCTTCTATTTAACATATATATGCAACCTCTCTGCAACATCTCCCGCTCATTCGGAGTATCATGTCTTATCTACGCAGATGACGTGCTCTTATTCACTCCAATCAATGTATTAAAACCTGACTACACTACTCTAATCACCTGCTTCAACTCAATATCAGATTGGCTACTCACTCAAAACCTCAGAATCAATTTTAAAAAAACCGAAGTCCTGATTGTCACTAGGAACAAAGACTTCTCTCCCCCACCAACTCTAAAAACACGTGATGCTGATCTACCACTCAAAACCTCAATACGTTATCTGGGTGTTATACTTGACCAACGACTTGAATTCAAAGAACACATAAAAAATACTGTAAAAGCCATTTACTATAAAATCAAGACCCTTCGACACCTCAGACCTATGCTTGAACCATCTGACTTTCGTACAACCTTCCAGGCATTAGTCACTCCTCATTTTGACTATGCAAATATCGTTCTTCATGGCCTACCCAAGAGCACTCTAAACCCGCTTCAATTGGCCATGAATACAGCGGCCAGAGTTCTTCATGGATCCCAAAAGAGTCAACATATTACTCCCATACTATTTGACCTCCACTGGCTCCCACTAGCTGGCAGAATCTTATACAAAGCTCTCATCCTTACCTTTAAAGCATTCCACCATATCTCATCATCCTCCTTATCTGATCTCCTCCAACACACACAGAACACCAGATCTAGACGTTCTGTAACAGAGAACTTGCTAACAATCCCAAAAGACAGCAAAAAACTCACTCAAACAACCACTTTAAGAGCATTCTCTTCCTTCGCCCCTAGATGCTGGAACACGCTACCACCTAGTATTAGAGCACAAAAGGACCTGTCCCAGTTCAGAAAATCCATAAAAACATATCTCTTCCTACAACACTTCTCTCAATATACTGACCCCCCTCCCACACAGACCATTGACCACGGCTAGCCAAATAAGCTCCTGAAATCTTACCACTTGATCTAGACCAGGCCTCACAAACCCTACCTTTAAAACTCAAGCATTTAAGAACCTATTGTAAATAATTGAAAATATCTGTTAATTGTTAATCCCTGTTATCCATGTTTTTATTCCCTGTTCTCTGTAAACTTAACATTTGTTTTTATGTTTAAGTACAAAACTTGTTAAAATGTAAACCGCGCTGATGTCAAAAGTGCGGTATATAAAAGCTGTTAAATAAATAAGTAAATAAATAAATACTTGAGTACATAACACTGTCTCAAGTTGCTTGTAAAAGTACCCCGCTTAAAAGGATTATACAGATGTGGTCAACATTATTGGCACCCTTGCATTTTAGGTATGTTGTGCACAATATCTCAAGAAATAATTGGAAATATTCCAACTATATGTCCTCATAATATTTTAATATTATGTTCAAAGGTATACAAAAAAAAAAAAAGATTTCTGTGCAACTTAGATGTAGTAATTTCTAAGGGCCTGAATTTCATTTGGGCAGCCCGCGGCGACGGAAGTGAAAATCCGGATTTAGCTGGATGTGCCAGCAACCACCGAGGCTAAGTGTGTACAGCGATTTTTGATGCTATCCGCTTAGCCCCTGTGCCTGAAACATAGGAGAGGAAAATAAAAGATAGGTGGAAAAACCTCACCTATCTTTAAGGCGCAGAGGGCTAAGCGAGTAGCATCGAAAATCACTGCTACCCACTTAGCCCTCTCCTCTGCCCCCGGTCCACCCCGGTCCACCCCCAACACATCCTGATGCTAACCGCATAGTATCTGGGTGCGTTAGGGACTTATCTGGGATTTATGAAAGCCACTATCCATGTAGGTGCCTTTGGAAAATCCCAGATATGGCATTTACACGGGTAACTAGAGCAATTACCTATGTAAATGCCTTCAAAAATGCCACCCTAAGAAAAAAAACAAAATATGACCTGGACAGGATTAATGTCACCCTTCACTATTATTTGGTTGCACAACCTTTGGCAATGATGACAGCTTTCAAATGTCTTTTGTAGCCATCTATAAGTTTCATACATCTGTCTGCTGGTAGTTTCTCCCACTCTTCAATTGTGATTTGTTCCAGCTCATGAAGGTTTCCAGGATTCCTTTTACCAACAGCAGATTTCAGGTCTTTCCAAAAGGTCTCGATTGGATTGAGATCAGAACTATTGCTGGCCAGTTTAAAACAGTCCATTTATTTCCATTTACCATTCTTTTGTATTTTGGGGTGTATGTTTGGGACATAGTCCTGCTGGAGGTCCCATGACCTTTAACCCAGACCTACTGTAAATAATCTCATTTTTTTATCAAATGCTTTAGGATGACTAAATATAAGTGTCTTCTTGGATCATCAGAGCAGGAAGAACAGGAAACTTGAACAGCAGTGACTGGGCACAGCAGACTGCAGCTGATATCACATGTGGACCTCCAGGTACACTGCTGAACATCGGGACAGTAGTGACTAGGTCCTTTCCATCCCCCTCACCTATGATCGCAGCCAGCAACCCTGCGAGAAGTTCTACCCACCAGCTCTGCATCATCAGAGCAGGAAGAGCAAGAAACTTAAATCTCTGGCACCCTATGCATGCAAACACCTGGTGAGCCTTAGTCTAAGGGCAAAGACAAAGGGACCTTAAGTGTGGCCCTTAGAGTGGCATAAGAACAAGAAAATTTACAACTGCTCCACCAAGATCTGAGCCTACATTATTGACACCAGATGAACACTGCCACTATCTATATCCCCTCCCATACTATCAACCTACTATCACATTATACCACAACAATTAAAAAGAGACAATTACTGTCAGTCCCTGAACAAAGCCATATGCCTATCAGAAACCACACCACACACAGGAAAATAGATATGGCCAGGATTCATACTAGGCATCTCTGTGTGTACGTTAATATCTATAATCATACAAAATGAATCCTTAATGCCATGCACAGGTTACATTCTCATTATATGGAAAAGCACCACAAGATGCATTTATAAAGAACTGAAATCAGAGGTGTGGGAATTCTGTAAGCTAAAGAGGCATTAATAAATACCCTGAAAGAAATATCTTTATCTTTATTATGTGTTTGATATACCGCCCTAACGGAGATTGCCTCAAAGTGGTTTATAATATTTTAAAAAAATATATATATATATATATGAAATAAGGAAAGGAACGCCAGAGTTGTGGCAGGGCAGCATAGAGAGTAGAGAACAGGAAGCATAGGGGATGCCTCAGAATTGGGAGGGAAGGGATGGGCTGAAGGTGTCTTGCTGGGAGTTGTGAGGGAGATCAAACACAGTATGGAAAATATGTGTTTTCAGCAGAGCTTTAAATTTGGTAAATGAAGTTTCAGAGCAAAGTGCAGGAGTCAGAGAGTTCCAAAAGGCAGGGCCCAGATAGAAGATAACTGATTTCTGGGTTTGTTCCAGGTGAGCTTGGGTGACTGTAGGGAGGACTAAATGGTTGAGAAGATGATGAGGATTATGAAACTGGAGCAAATCAGAGCGGTATTGTGGAGTTCTGGTATAGAGAGAATATTAAGAAGAGCAATAGTGATTATTCTGGTTATGCTGGCATTTGCTTTTTGTGCTAAAGAAGCTAATCAAGAGGACCCTAACAATTCCTGGGTCCTGAAAAATGGGACTGTTGATGTAGGAATAGTATGTGAGTGAGTATGGAAAGGATTCTTGTTTGGGTGAGAAACAGATAATATTTTTAGTCCTGGAACTCCATGCTATTATGTGATAGCAGCTGTTATTTATAGGTTCAGGGCATCTTTTTGGCAGAATTATATTTTTTGTGACTGAAGGCAAGCGTGTGTGTGTGTGTGTGTGTATGTTTGGTTTGAGGGTTGCACGGGAGGATCTGGTGTGTTCATCTGCAATTTGAGGGGGACATGTATGGCTGACCAATACCTGGACCATACAGATGATCGCAGCGTCACGAGGTGCCAATGGGATAGGGGAGAAAAAAATCAGAAAAGGTTCTCCATAGCTAAATGTCAAAACATATCCCATTCAATAATAAGAGACCCTCAGAATAAGAGCATTCAACAGTGCAAACAGCACTGAAACATACCCCAAAGCACCATCGTCGATCTCTACAAATGTGCATTTTTAAAGAGACCGATGATGGCAACTTTGGCTACTCCTCCACTCCATGTTATCTCTAAACCACTTTGATTTAAGGAAAAGTGGTTTATAAGTACTGTCAAATAAAGAAATAAAATAAGTAAAGTCATTGCTGAAAGTACAAGTCAAATTCTATTCTCTATCCTCAGCCTCTTCGTCTGTCATTATCTTATCATTCTACTATCTACTTTGATACTGTATCACCATTGTTAGCCCTACCGCTTCCACTCTTTCTCCTAAAGTACACTCGTATCTCCTCATTCAAACTTATAATGTAGCTTTTACCACAGCTTTAACCTAGCTTTAGCTCTGTTGCTGTCCTCTTTGTCACTTGCAAGAATATTTTGGAAATATATTTGCACAGAGTTTGTGATACTAAATTTGGAATGTTTACTTCATACTATTTGTTGTGTTTATTATCTATTCTATACATGTCAGAATTAACTATGGGAGTGATAATCAAAGGATCTATAATTCTAACTTTGAGATTTATGCTTCTAAATTGGCCTCTGAACATTTACTAGACTCGAGCACCTAAATTTATACTTCAAATTTCACTAAACATTTAAATTTAGGAGCATAGGAAGTGGTTGGTAACAAGGGTGGATATAAGGTAAGAAAAAATTAGGAGCTTAGCTCTGATTTTCAGCACTAGGAATATAAAGCTAGGTATATGAATCTAAGGTCTAAATTTATAATCATAATTTTTAAGATCCTAAATTAAGATAAATATTCTGCTGAAAAATTAGGCTTCTTTGTTTGGCTGAAAATAAATCATAAATTTAGGAATCTAAATTTAGGTACTCAGTTTTTTTGAAATATAGCCCCTATATCTATAGCACAACTACAGCTTCAATGAAGTCCCTGAAAACCCCTGATTAATATAGTGAAGGTCTTCCAGAATCCTCAAAGAAGCAGCAAATAGCTTGAAGGTAAGCATCGGGCATAATGCTGACAGAAGTAGAAGTAACAGAGAACCCAGGAACAGATGAAGAAATATCTTAATAGAAACATAGGGGTATGTTTACTAAACCATCTTAACATGCGCCCGGTGATAGTGTGCAGGATGCCATAAAAGGAGTGGGCGTTTCGGTCTTAATGCAGAAAAACGGGATTATCGCTCGATAACGCGCGCTGCACACATTATTGGACGAAACGCCGCTAAGCATGTTAACGCGCGATAATCTTAAGTAGGCGCGCAGACATGCAAACATAGAAGCAGAGGTGTAGCACAATGGTTAATACACTGACAGATGGTACAGGGGTCATAAGTTTGATCCCCCAGTATGCATAAGGCTGACTGAGGCATCACCCTTTATGTTTAAGTAGTGCTTTTTGAGGCATTTTACTTTTATTTTAATTAGTGCTGCCAGCAAACACACCTTCACGGTGGCGTAACCTAAGGTGCCGCATAAGGCACTCCATAACGCACTCCATAGGGCATATTATAAAGTGCACTGTCCACCAAGGCACCCTATAATGTCCCCTATAGGACACCTTATAAGGCGCTTGATAGGGCACCCTATAAGGCGCCTTATGGGGCACCTTAAGGTTACAGTACTCTGAGGGTGTTTTTGCTGGCAGCATTAATGTACATTAAAATTAGACAATGCCTCAGACAGCCCTATCAAACAACCCCAACATGGGGTTGAACCCATGACCTCTACTTTCACAGGCAGTAAAGTAACCAGTGAGCTATAGCTGCTGACAAGCTCCTAGCTGGCTGCAGAAGGACTGCACGTCACCATACAAACTGTCTGCTGTGGTTACCGGGATAGGGTTAACCCAACCGTACCCATGGTGCACTGCACATGCAAATCAGCAGTTGACAGATGGGCACAAGATGGGGTATGCATCCCCACAGCACCTCGGCCTGGTAGGGGGAACTGACCGTGTGTGGTACTGGCACAGAGTAGCCACAGACAGTCACATTGTGCGGGTACTGTTCTCACCCTGAGGGTGGGGTAGGGTGCCCAGCACCAGGTCGACAGCACCTTTCATGGCTGAAATACACCATGCTGCAGGTCCCCATCAGTGCTAATGTGTGTGGTAGGTAGTTCTTGCAGACACACCTAGGTTACATCTATGATGCACCCAGAATAGTGCATATCCTGTGTTGGTGCCATGGTCACATGATGTAGGTGAAGGGGTGTTTGGACCCAAAGGCAGATTATGTACCACCACCCAACACACCCTCTATGGCTCAGGATGGGAAACAGGATCTCCCACCAACAGATCCACATTCTACCTCCCTGCAATGGTGACAGTAGAGAGAACCATCATACCCAAAAGATAACCCAAATATAGCACTATGGGGGAACCTAGCCATGCCATGGTCACTGCTCAGTCAGGGTGAGAGTGACCTCCCAGCAGGACATGCTGTGGCCACCCTGTCCGTGCAGGTGGTGGCCGGCCACTACAATGTCCGAGCCATTGCTCTAAGCTCTGTACAGATGAATCCAGGCCAGGCCACCCTATCCAGGCTATTCCCACAGTACCTTGCTCCTCATTATGCACATTGGCAGGCCAATACTGGCAACAGTGCTAGCAGTGTGGGCTGTGGAGGATGTTTGCAGCCACCACACACTGGATAGACAGACACATACTCCCCACACCTATGCCAGCATTGTGCAACTATAGAGGTGTTTGGCAGCCCTGGCCACCACACCAGTCCTGGGCACAATGCAGGCATGGCTCCCGGCAGAATTTTTCAAAACTTTCAGCGCTGATTTGGCCCCATTCCTACAACTCTATTTCTCTGCTTTGGCCAAAGATAGCTCCTTTACAGGATCTTTCTCGACGGCAAATGTTGTAGTCTTTGAGAAAGAGGGGAGAGACCCGATGCTGACTGCAAATTACCGTCCAATTTCCCTTCTTAATGCTGATTACAAGATATTTGCAACCATTCTGGCCACTAGATTATCCGATAAAATGCCTGCTCTAATTCACCCAGACCAATGTGGTTTCATATCTGGTAGGTCCACTGCTGATAATGCCAGGACCTTGTGTCATATACTAGCTGCAGCAGCGCATCATGATCAACCCCTCGTCGGCCTCTCTCTTGATGCCGAAAAGGCATTTGACCGCTTAGAATGGCCCTTTCTATATGCGGTTCTCCGCTGGTATGGGTTTGGGGAAGGCTTTCTCCGATACCTTCAAACTCTGTATGCACATCCGACAGCCACTATTTCTGTCAATGCCACAAAGTCTCAACCGTTCAATCTTCATAGGGGCACTCGGCAAGGATGTCCCTTATCTCCTCTGCTCTTTGATCTAGCACTTGAACCCCTAGCCCTCCTCATCCGACAGGCCACAGATATCCATGGAGCCCCCTTTCAACATAGAGATATTAAAATTTCTGCATATGCAGATGATCTCATGCTTTTTGTATCCTTGGACTCCGTCCCTGCTGTTTTAAAAAAGATTGATAGCTATTCCCTACTCTCGGGATACAAGATTAACTGGACTAAATCTGTTGCCTTCCCTTTGAATCATCGAGTCCATGCTGCAGACATGCAGGCTTTCCCCTTTGTATGGCAGCCCCGTATGGTCAAATACCTGGGGGTTCATTATTGTTATCCATTAGAAGATACTCTTAGCCATAATGCTAAAGAGCTAATCTCCAAAGCGCGCGATCTTACCAACCGGTGGTCTCCTTTAACACTCACATGGTGGGGCCGACTGGAAACAATCAAAATGATGATAGTTCCCAAAATAAATTATATCCTAGAAATGCTACCATGCCTCCTGCCTGCACACATATACAAAGATATAGAAGGTCTCCTGATTCGTTATTTGTGGCATGGCAAACCACCAAGGATAGCTAAGCGTAAGTTACAGGCGGACAAAGAAAAGGGAGGGGTCCGGTTCCCAGATTTTCTTAAATATCATAAGGCGTTCCTTCTTAAACAGGGTGCCCGTTGGTTAGATCCCCCGGTAGAAGGTAGGCCAGTCTGGCTCGACATTGAGGAGGAACTCTGTAGGCCCATTCCTCTTACCTACCTTCCCGGCATGACCTTCCAACTAGATTCCCACCATCCACCAATGGTTGTGGATACACTACTTGCCTTTAACACTTTCATTCAGTCTCAGGGACCACAACAGTGCCCGCCATATAGACTCCCGCTATGGCATAACTTGCGCCTTCAAATACAAAATAAACCGATAGCATGGACCCCCTGGTATTCCAAAGGGATATGGATGCCTTACCAATTGATTGCCAGTGAGCGCTGGAAAACTTTTAAAGAATTGCAAGAGGAATTTGGTTTACTAGCAAGAAATTATTTCCAGTGGGTGCAGCTTCAGCACTGCCTTAGGAGTGTTCGGATTCTTCCACTAACTGAAACTAATGATGAAGGTCTAGCAGAGATAATTCGCTCTATTGGGAGTCAATCTGGCGTAGCCTCTAACTTTTATAAAATGTTAAGCAATCATGAGAACAGTAGCATTCCCGCAGTCCAACAAACATGGGAACGGGAACTACAAATCACACTGACTCCTGAGCAATGGAGCCTCTTCTGGAGTAAAGTTGTTCGGGTCTCTCGGTCAGCATCGATAACCCAGACACTTTTCTATTTTGCACATAGAAGTTTCTATACGCCTGTGAAGCTTGCCAAATGGAATGCCAATGTTAATGACAGGTGTTGGAATTGCCACACCGCCATAGGCACACTAGCTCATATAATGTATGAATGTTCTACACTACAGCAATTCTGGAGTCGGGTCTGGGGTCGTATTCAACTCATTTTACAGTTTCACGAGCCTCTCTCTTGGCGGATAGTGGGACTTCGCTCTGCGGCGGGGATCCCCTCTCTTCCAAAGTCGGGCCGCTTTTTGCTAAATTTCTTGATGGGTATAGCTATATCTTTAATCACGAAACACTGGAAAAATAGCTCCCATCTAAGTCCCCATGCGTGGTGGACTCTTGTATGTTTATATAGTAAATATGAACAGATACCACGCCGAATGGCTCCCCACGCTCAAACCTTGCATCATGTTTCTAAATGGAATATGCTCAATGATTATGTGCAAACTGCCAAATGCTCTCATCTAACTGTTTAACTCCATTTATCATGTACACTCATTTATTATGATCTTCACTTGCTCTATACTGGTTCACAAAGAATGAGAATTAATCATTGATTACCCGAACGTTGTATTCCTTTCCTAGAGAAGAAGCATGGGGGTGGGGGGAAATATGGGGTTGCTTTTATATGTATGGTTTTGTATTTGTATCTTTCTGTATGTCTTTTACTTTGGTTGTGTTATAAATGGAAAATAAAATTTAAAAAAAAAAAAACAACAACAATGCAGGCATGGCTATGGTACGCAATACTGTTGGGGTCACTCCCCAGGGTGGTAAACACTGTCAGACACAAGACCTGTAGCACACTCCACAGACATCAGAAAGGTTGCTATGATGCAGCTCACTCAGAAAATTGTACTTAACTTTGGAATTGCTATCTGCCAGTAATCATAGCAACCTTTTGATAGCTGTGTACCGTATTCCCAGGTTTAGGGTGGCATTGCTAAGGTATGCAAGTGCTAGTATTGGGAGATGCACGCAGGACCCAACATACTGCCTCTCCAGGAGGCTTTGGTTAATGGAGCCTGTGGGTGCGTGTGTGTCTGCCCCTGTTGGCTGCTGCTCTAGGTCAGAGGTTCCCAACTCCAGTCCTGGAGGACTAAACACTGTTTGGGTTTTCATGCTGTCCCTAATGAATATGCATGAGATACCTCTGCATACCATGGGGGCGGTGCATAGAAATGCAGCACAGCCATATTTATTAGAGGCAGCATGGAACCTGAATGGTGTTTGGCCCTTCAGGATTGCATTTGGGAGACTCTGCTCTAGATAATGCACATGTTTATGGTGTCTATGCTATGTAGGGTAAAATGTAGGTGTTTTGGGCATGTTTACATCATCTGCAATAAAGGTTCTGTCTGTATTAGCAGTGGGTAAAATATGGGGAATGGGTTGGCAGGAACCACAGCTGGGACTTGAACCTGTGACCGTCTGCTTTTGAACACACTGGCTGTGTGCACTGCACCACCATGTTGCCACAGAGATGGTGCATTCCCTGGTAATACCATGACTGTTCGTCAGACAGGGCCTGTCTGTTGCAGTGCATGGCACCCACCTACACAGGGCTAGGCCATGGTCTGCTCTGGGCAGCTGCCACTGCCCCCTCCATCACCAGTACCCCTCTGCCACCCTGCTGACATGCCCTTCTGCTGGCGGTGCTGGTGCAGCGCAGTCTCAGGCCATACAGTGTGTGGGTAGGTGGCTGCCTATGGAGCGGGTTCTGGGGTAGGGGTGCCTGCATAGCTGTCCACGCTTCCCCCTAGCACCGCCTGCCAAAGTTCTGTGCCCTTGGGGTTACATGCTGGGTACTATCCCCTGTGACACTGTGGGGAGCACACTCGTGCCCATGTTGGGCCCTCATCAGTTGCTGTCTGGCTGCACTACTGTTTCAGCATTCCTATGGGCCACCTAGGCATCACCCTAGTCCGCATTGTGGTCCAGCTGCACCACAGCATGTGCTGCCTGCAGCCCTCTGTGTCCCCTTTTCAAGCATCTGTCCAGTTGCCCATTCCGACATGCCCGCCCTGCTGTTGTGGAACATGTGCATGCCTTAGGAAACCTGCCCTGCTCAGTGCAATTTCACTGTGGTCTCTTTCACCTTGTATGGGGATGGAGCATAGACCCTTCCAAAATTCATATCTTTTTTTTGGAGCTTTCTCGGGGTTTTTTTTTTTATGTTTCCCATTAATATCACTATTGCCCAGCTTGGTTATGTTTTTATTACATTTTCTTCTGTTCATTTTCAATGTTTATTTGCCCTTTTGTTCCGTGCACATGTATCACACTCCTCACTCTTTTTAGGTTTCCCTGGTTTTGCTGTACATTGCTGATGGAAATAGTTTATTTTCCCTTTAAATCAGCTCTAACGCCAGGGTTTCACTGGCGTTAGTTTTCAGCCTCGAATTTCACAGCATTAGTGTGCAGGGAGCCTCTCCCCTCCCACTCTCTGCCCATTTACCCGCTCTCTCTGCCCCTGGGGAGCCTTCCTCCGCCCTCTGGGAGCCTTTCTCCGCCCTCAGCGCTCATTTGCACCGCTGCGCACGTTATCGCGCGATAAGGTACCTTATTGCCCGATAACGTGCCTTCACCGGGCGATAAGGTACCTTATCGCGTGATAAGGTGGAAGAGCGCACGTTAAGACTGCTTAGTAAACATACCCCATAGAAACAGAGAAAAATAACGACAGAAAAAGACCACATGGCCTATCTAGTCTGTCCTTCCATATCAACAGCTACAACAGTCACCTTTTTTCCTTTAGAGATCCTCCACATTTTTTAATATGTTTGTAAATAGTTACCTTTTTGTTTACTTCAACATCCGTTGCTTGTACATAGTTCACTAAAGTTTAATTGTTAAAGTTAAGATGTAAATAATTCAAGCAATGTTTAATGTAAAAACAGATATGTTACACTGTTTCTTTACCTGTTTTCTGTAAACCGCACCTGATCTTTGGAAGGTAGCGGTATATAAGCGACTGTTAAATAAATAAATAAAATAAATAAACATTAAATCCCAGCTGCCAAATTCTAGACCATTCTTCAAGCTTAGCTAGATACCTCCCTATGTTATCTACACCTTCCTGGATGTTTACTCTATTGCAGATTTTGGTATCATCCACAAAGAGGCAAACCTTACCCGACAGCCCTTCCACTATATCACTAACAAAGATGTTAAAAAGAATCGGACCAAGGACAGATCCCTGGGGCATACCACTGGTAACTTCCTTCTCTTCAGAGTGAGCTCCATTTACTTGTATTCTTTCTCGCCTCCCACTCAACCAATTTCTAACCCAAGCAGTAACTTTAGTGTCCAGCCCTAGGGTGCTCAGTTTGTTTATAAGTTGCCTGTGAGGAACGGTGTCAAAGGCTTTACTGAAATCGAAATACACCACATCTAGGACTCTCCCTTGGTCCAACTCCCTGGTCACCCAGTCAAAGAAATCAATCGGATTTGTCTGACAAGACCTGCCTCTGGTGAATCCATGTTGCCTTGGATCCTGTAATCTGCTCGACTCCAGAAACCTAACTATGTTCTCTTCCAGCAACGTTTCCAATAATTTACTCACCACTGAAGTTAAACTAACCGGCATGTAGTTTTCAACCACATCCTTACTTCTGCTTTTGTGTGCCTCATCTGCACCACAGCATAACAAACTTGCCCAATATAAAGGAGAAAATCCTGCACACCGCTATTTCACTGTGGGATCATTCACTTTGTAGGGGACAGAGCATAGCCCTTTCCAAACATGATATCTTCCTTTTTATGCTTTGTCAGTAGTTTTGCTTTATGTTTATCATTAGTAGCACTATTGGCCAGCTTGGTTATGGGGATTTGAAATGTGGTTCTGGTCATTTAATATGTTTATTTGCCTTTTTGTTTCATGCACATGTATCACTACTATCACTTTTTTGGGATTCCCTGGCTTTGCTGTACATTGCTGAGTGAAATGGTTTCTCTCTCCTGCAAATGTGCCTCTAGCGCGAGGTTTTCACTGGCGCTAATTTTCAGAGCTTCATTTCACAGCGTAAGTGTGCATGGGGCCTCTCTCTGCCCACTCTCCGCCCATTGACCCCTCATCTCTGCCCCTGGAGAGCCTTACTCCGCCCTCTGGGGAGCCTTCCTCCACCCTCTGCATACCTTAATGCCGCCGCAGACATTATTGCGCGATATGTGACATTCTCGCACGGTAAAGCACCATTATCGTGCGATAACCTCACGTATCACGTGATAACGTCACAGCTGCGCCATTAGAGCCGTTTATTAAACATACCCCTATGTTACTATATTAAGCCCCATTCCATTTAAGAGGTATGACCTCTCCAACTTGGTTTAAGCTGAAATATGCTTTCAAATAACATAATGGCAGAAAGAAAATGCATATGAATGATCTGAAGAAGGGAGTAATGAATGAGGAGATTCAACTTTTTGATGTTACAAAATTATTCACTGTTCAAGCTGTGGTTGTCCATGTTTGTTACTGACAACCAATTGGACTTACTAGAGGTTCTAATTGCAGCATATGACCATTTTTAGGTGTGTTTCAGTAAACAAGATTATCAATTTTCATAGCTCATCCTGTCTGTCTGTTTATCTCTCTTTACACCTATGAGAGTTACTTTCATGTTTGAACTGGGCTGAAACTTAGTAGGAAATTTATTTATTTATTTAACAGTATTTCTATACCACCTTCTCCTACAATCAAAGCGGTCTCACTGCAAACAATCAAAGGAGTGAACATGTGTTTTCATGCAGTGATGCGTTTGCGTGTTTGGTGTGTTTGATGTTTTGTGTAATTGATTTAAGTGGAGCTATGTACATTGTGCGCTATTATACATCGTGTGCTATATACATTCTTCTATACAAGGGTCATGGTGGGGGGTAGGTCAGTTGTTCTTGCTTGTTAGTAGATCATGTGGCATGTCCGTAGTGTTCAATGAATAGCATTGTCTTTAGCTGTTTGGGAAAGTCTTTGAGGTCTGTGGTTAATCTCAGTTCATCTGGGAGGGTGTTCTAGATTGCTGGGGCAGCCAGAGAGAGTGCTCGTTCTGTGGTGTCCTTGCGAGTCTTTATGAAGTCTTTTGGGGTGTTTACACGGTTGGAGGTACCTCTTCTCCTTGGGCGTGTGCTTGTGTCAGGTTGTATGAGGGTATGTAGGCTGTTGGCTGAAGAGTGTTGTTTGATCTTGAAGATATTTATGATTGTTTTGTATTTGATGCGTGATCTGATTGGGAGCTAGTGTAGTTCTTTCAGAATGGGTGTGATATGTTCTTGTCTTGCTGAGCCAGCTATTATGTGGGCCGCTGTGTTTTGTGCTAATTGTAGTGGTCTGAGTATTTGTTTTGCTATACCAAGGTAGATTGGGTTGCAGAAGTCTAGTATGGAGGTTATTAGTGCCTGGCATACTGTACGGAAGTACTCAGGAGCGAGGAAGGGCTTAAGTCTTCTGATGAGTCTCATCCTGTGGTATGCACTTTTGATGGTTTTGCTTATGTGTGGTTTGAGATTCAGCTCCTTGTCCAGGGTCACTCCGAGGTACTTTACTTCCGATTTTATAGGTATGGTTGTGTTTTTTATCTTGATGTCAGGTGGGGGGATGAAGGCCGGGTTATGAGTGATGATTAGTGCCTCGGTTTTGCTATAGTTTATTGAGAGGTTGTTGTTTTGACACCATCTTGTCATTTGTATGAGGTTGTCGACTGTGTCGAAATAGCACTGAGGTTCCAACACCTGACAAATTTTAGTCGCCCCTTGATATGTCCTGATAGAGGGAGGGGGTGTTGGAAGAGACTGATTGTATAATCTTTCACTTTAATACTGGGCCTGCATAAAAGTAACTTATAAAAAGGCTTCTAGCCACTGAGTTGGTCTAAAGGGGCACTTGAACATGAAGTGCCCCTTTAAGATACTGACTTATATGCTTTATCGAGAGGATGTTTTGCCTTGTTTGCTAGAATGTTGCAGAAACAGTTTATTACTTGTGTAGACTCTGGAAAGCAATTTACTAATAGTTTGATCCCTGGAAGCACAGAGTAGAACTGCTCAGACATCTTCTACTGATAACCAAGAGGCCGTAGGGAACTTTCTGATGACATTGCCACTCGACTTGATAGTGACAGAAAATGCTAGATAAGATAGAACTGGTGGTGTAATTGACAGCACTCAGCGTGGGGTCGTTCAGTGTAACAGCTGCTTCAAGTAGAAACATGAAGAGAGAAAATACAGTTTGTTGGTTTGTTTGTCTCATCAAGTGTGTTTTTATATATTTCTACTAGGCCATGATATCAGTGATTATCTAGAAGTAGGACTAAAAATTAGGGGTGGACAAGTGTCAGTACATGAATTTCATGCAGAGATTGAGATTGGCTTAACTCCAGTTCATACTGCAATCTGGATGCAATCAAGAAGAAAAACAGATATGACTCAGAATCAAACAATAAATTTCAGCTTTTTATAATGTTATAAAGGAACAAACTGTTCTGAATCCGATAACATCCCAGTTTGTTTTTCTATGTTAGTTTGCTTATAGTTACGACAATGTAGTCATGAACATAGACATAAGAAATATCATGGATCAGCCCATGGGTCCATCCAGCCCTGGATTCTGTTTCAGAGACTGGTGCATTCAGATAGCTTTGAGTAAGTGTACTACAGATCCTAATAGGCAGATCCAGCTAATGTTGTTAAAAGAGCCATTCTCTAGGAACTTGTTCAGTCTATTTGCAACCTACTTAAAATACTGACTAAGGGGTTTTGGGCAAAACATTTTAATTCTGTTTAGTTTCACATATTATGTATGGACATTTTCATTTTATTTGTTTTATATATGGAAGGACAGACTAGATAGGCCATGAGGTCTTTTTCTGTCATCATGTTTCTATGTTTCTCTGTTTTATTTTTTGTATTGCTTTTTTCATTTGGGGGCAGTGTGGTCAGTAATGTAAACTGCTGCTGAAATAGTATACCCTATTGCTCAGTAGTGGGCACTATTGATGACACTGGGAAAAAAACCACATTTTTGAGGGGTTTCCTGTCATCTCAGGTTAAAAATAACATGGGAAACATTATTGTTTGAAACAAATGTGCATCCCTACAACTGGCCTTGACCATACCTTCTAGAAACACATTTCACAGCTTTATTGTGTATTAAATGTAAAAAAATATATATCATCGGCTATTTTTGTGAAGTATTAAACCATCTTAATGTTATCGGCACTAGTTGCAGCGATAATGTGAAGCATGCCATATAAGGAGTGAGTGTTCCAGTCCTAAGGTAGCAAGAATCTGTACCGCGCGATAGTGGGCGCTGTGGCACGTTAACACGTGTTAACCCTAAGTACATGCCAGTGCGGTGTTAGATGCTATAAAGATGTAGCCCACTGGTTGCTGCAATGACAGTGGAGGCAGAGGTCATGGGATTGATCCTGCTGTGGTGTAATCTGAAAAGGCTGTCTGAGGCTTTTACATTTAATTTAAATCAATGCTGCCAGCAAAAAACACCCTCACAGTGCCGTAACCTAAGGTGCCTCATAAGGCGCCCTATAATGTGCCCTATAGAGCGCCTCATAGGGCGCTTTACAGGGCGCCTATGAGGCACCTTAGGCTACAGCACTGTGAAGGTGTTTCTGCTGGCAGCACTGATTGAAATGAAAAGGAAAAGCCTCAGACAGCATTCTTAAATAACACCACTGTGGGATCAAACCCATGACCTCTGCCTCCACAGTAATTGAAATAACCACTGGGCTACATCACTATAGCATCTAGTGCACTGCTGGCTGGCTACAGAAAGACTGTACGTCACCACACAAACTGTCTGCTGTGGCTACCAGCATAGGGTAAACCCACCTGTACCCATGATGTACTGCACATGCAGATCAGCAGTCTACAGCTGATCACAAGATGGGGTATGCACCCCCAAAGCACCTCGGCCTGGTAGGGGGAACTGACCGTGTGTGTTACTGGCACATAGTAGCTACAGACCGTGACATTGTGCGGGTCCTGTGCTCACCCTGAGGGTGAGGTGGGGCACCCAGCACCAGGTCCACAGCACCTGGCTTGAGTGAGATAGGCTATGCTGCAGGTCCCCATCAGTGCCAGTGTGTGATAGATAGTCCTTGCAAAAACACTTAGGATACACCTGTGTCCATTTGTATTTCCCAATCACGTCTAGCCCTTGTGGACTATGATGAAGCCAGAATAGTGCAAATCCTGTGTGGGTGCCATGGTCACATGTTATAAGTGAAGGGGGGGGGGGTGTTTGGACCCAAAAGCGGATTATGTAGCACCACCCAACCCGCCCTCTGTGGCTCAGGGTGGGGGACAGGAACTCCCACCAACAGATCCACATTCTACATCTCTGCAATGGTGGCAGTAGAGGGGATCATCAACCCCAGTCCTGATGGGGAACGGGCTCCCTACAGGGCAGTCAATGCAGATCTGTACGCATCACATAAGGCAATAGCAGACAGGCAGAACGCTTGAAAAGCTCCGCTGCACCCCCCCCCATCTGATACTCATCAGCAGAGGACACAGTCAGGCTCCACCCACTGCACCATGCATGGTGTTCCAGCCATACACATGCTAACTGCAGACAGGCTGCTAGCTAGTACATAGTGCAAGTTCCTGGAGGAGCTATGTGCACCCAAAAATGGGATGCGAGCAGACACGCCAACCAGGTATGTCAGTAATTGGGCCCCAGAAAAGGGAACCCATAAATATCACTTGAGAAAAATACTGTATAGCACTATGAGGGAACCTAGTCATACCATGGTCACTGCTCAGTCAGGGTGAGAGTGACCTCCCAGCATGACATGCTGTGGCCACCCTGTCCATGCAGGTGATGGTCGGCCACTACAATGTCCCAGCCATTGCCCTATGCCCTGTGCAGATGCATCCTGCCCAGGCCACCCTGTCTGGGCCATACCCACAGTACCTTGCTCCTTATTATGCACATAGGCAGGCTAACACTGGAAACAGTGCAAGCAGTGTGGGCTCAGTAAGGTGTAGGCAGCCACAACACACTGGATAAATATACACACACTCCCACACCTATGCCAAAATTGTGCAAATATAAAGGTTTTTGTCAGCCCAGGCCACCACATCAGTCCTGGGCACAGTGCAGGCATGGCTATGGTATGCAACGCTGTTGGGTTCACTCCTCGGGGTGGTAAACACTGTCAGAAACCAAAACAGAAACACACTCCACAGATATCAGAAAGGTTGCTATGATGCAGCTCTGTCAACAAATTGTGTTTAACTTAGGATTTGTTATCTGCCATTAATCATAGCAACCTTTTGATATATGTGTAACGTGTTCCCACGTTTAGGGCGGCATTGCTAAGGTATGCAGGTGCCAGTATTGGGAGATGCTGCTCCACACAGGGCCCAACAGCCTGACTCTCCATGAGGCGCTGGATAGTGGAGCCTGTGGGTGTGGGTGTTTGTGCCCCTGTTGGCCTCTGCTCTAGGGCTGAGTTTTCCAACTCTGGTCCTGGTGGGCCAAACACGGTTCAGGTTTTCATGGTGTCTATAATGAATATGCATGAGATTAATTTGCATACAATGGGGGCAGTGCATACAAATGCAGCACAGGCATATTTATTAGGGACAGCATGAAACGTGAATGGTGTTTGGCCCTCCAGGACTGCAGTTGGGAAACTCTGTGCTAGGGATTTTACATGTTTATGGCTTCTGTGCCCTGTAGGGTAAAATATAAGCGTTTATGGCGTTTTCATTTAATCTGCCATAACGGTTCCGTCTTTATTACCATGGTTTAGTACTGTGTAAAATATAGGGACATGGTTTGCAGGAGCCACAGCTGGGACTTGAACCTGTGAACTTTTGCCCCCCCCCCTCCTCCTCCCTGAACACACTGGCTGTGTGTACTGCACCAAATGTTTGCCACAGAGGCAGATCATTCCCTGGGGATACCATGACTGTTCGTCAGACAGACCTTGTCTGTTGCAGTGTACAGCACCCACCTAAACGGGGCTTGGCCGTGGTCTGCTGTGGGCAGATGCCACTGCCCCCTCCACCACCAGCACCCCTCTGCCACCATGCTGACATGCCCTTGTGCCGGTGGTGCTGGTGGTGCGCAGTCCCAGGCTTTCCATTGTGCCGGTAGGTGGTGCGTGATATGGGGTAGGGGTGCTGACATGGACATCAGCACATCCCCCCAGCACTGCCTGCCAATGTTCTGTGCCCTTTGGGGTACTTGCTGGGTACTGTCCCCTGGGACACTGTGGGACACACACTCATGGCCATATTGGACCCTGGTCAGTTGCTGTCTTGCTGCTTTTCCGCTTCTACATTCCTATGTGCCAGGTAGGCATCATAGTAGTCCACACTGTGCCCCAGCTGGCCCACTGCATGTGACGCATGCAGCCCCCTGTACCCCAGTTACACCATCACCATAGTGCCCTTTCCCACGTGCCCACTCTGCTGTTGCTGCACATGTGTAAACCACAAAGGCAAGCTACCCCATACACACCACAGAAAACCCTCATCAGCACTATTTCTATGTTGGCACATTCACTTTGTGGGGGGACTGTGAATTGACCCTTCCAAGTGTGAACTCATCCTTTTTCCTCTTTATAGTTTGTGTTCATTACCGCTTATCATTATTTGTTCTATTGGCCAGCTCGGTGTTTTGGATTTCAATTTTGGTTCTGGTCATTATTTATGGTTTGTGCCTTTTTGGTTGCTGCACATGTATCATTACTATCACTTTTCAAGGTCTCCCTGCCTTTGTTGTACATTGCTGACTGAAATGGTTTCTCTGTCCTGCAAATGTGCCTAGCGCGAGGTTTTCACTGGTGCTAATTTTCAGACCTTCATTTCACGGCGTTAGTGTGCATGCAGCCTCTCCCTGCCCACTCTCCGCCCATTGACCCCTTCTCTCCGCCCCTGGGGAGCCTTACTCCGCCCTCTGGACAGCCTTATTCCACCCTCTGCGCACCTTAATGCCGCCGAAGACATTATCGCACGATACTTGACGTTCTCGCACGGTAATGAGCCATTATCTTGCAATAACGTCACGTATCACGCGATAACGTCGCAGCTGCGACATAAGCGCCATTTAGTAAACATACCCCCTAGTCTTAGTAGTATTTGAAAAAGTAAACAGATCCATATTTACTTGTTCTACACTACTTATGATTCTATAAACTTCTATTGGATTCCTTCTTTAATGTCTCTTCTCCAAATTGAAGGCCCTCTTTACCGAGGCCTGGGAAAATACTGGACCTCAGGTCACCATGGTACCTAGAAATTACATCACGGTGCCTGGGAGTTTTTTACTCCTGAATGCTACTACCATCACCAACTCACAACAGCTGTCCATTTCCACTTGCACCATTTGGATCTCAATGAATTTTAGTGGTAGAATGCACCAACTCCTAAGCTCATCTTGAACCACCATATGGGAGTTCTTGAATCACACAGCTGAAACTCACTTAGAACTACACCATCCAGACCCAATCAGAAAGGAAAAACTGCTCTAGGGTGGCAGCGAGATCAGTAGCAACAGCAAAGGCAGCATTTTGGGAGGCATTCAGCAAGGTGAGAGTTGACAGGTAGAAGACATAAATTGGCTGGGATTGAATGGGGTAGTTGGAGCAAGGAGACTAGATGACTGCTTGGGTTGCAAACTGGGGTTGCCTAGGATGGGCATGTTGAGATGGCAGGGCTGATAGAGATTGGTGGGGATGAACATGGGTTGAGAAAGAAACTGGAGGCAGGGTGGAGGTTTGAAAACAAGGTGAGGAATTAAGACAGCAAGGCAGATGGCCAGAGAATGAGAGAAATAGAGAAATACTGTTGGAAACAGGGTGAAGGGTTGAGAAAGAGAAAGAGAAAGAGAGAGAGAGAGAGGTAGACTGCTTGTCAAAAGGATGGTGAAATGAGGGAGGGACTGATGAAGATAGGTCAGAGTATTGATAGAGAGAGAAAGACTGATGAGGACCTGGTCCATGATGGAAGGTGAAGCAACAAACAGTTCACATACTATTTCACAAAGACATCACAAAATGCACCCATTCCTAGCCTTGGCATGTCTACACCTAGCCTCCTGGCTCCCCCTTACATCCCACGCCTTTCACACAAGCACTAACCACATCCCAATACTCCGCAGTGACGGGAAAAGATGGACGGAGAATCACCAACACCCCCCAAGAGAACCCAAGGACGCACATCACTCACATTTATTACACATCCCACTTCAACATCTCAAGAAGTCACATCTGGACCGTCAGCAACACCATCAAGCCCTGAAGTGTGCACTCATCAACGCAAGGTCAATACGTACAAAATGGCCAATAATTACCGATCTGGTCACGACCCATGATCTTGATATCATCATGATCACAGAAACTTGGCTATCAGAATGTGACAACGCAATCATCAACCAGATGTTACCCACAGGTTTCTCAGTCCACACATGCCATAGAACCAATCAGAGAGGAGGAGGAACACTCATCCTTGTCAAAACTTGCCTAGGCTTCCAGATGTGCAACTCAACCAGCACAGCTCACCTGGACTCCCTCACCATAACAAATGACACCTGCACGATCAACCTACTCTACCGGGCACCAACACCATCCTCAGAAGATCTTGCAACGATAATGGGCCTCGCTTGCAACTCAAACAAACCACGATCCCAGAACTGGATCCTAGGTGATTTCAACTTGCCTACGCTACAGGAATCGCAAGCCTCTGCTTTCCTAGAAGCGCTACAAGAACTAGGCTACGATCAGATAGTCAATAATCCCACCCACGTCAAGGGAAACAAACTTGACCTGATCTTTGCCCCACAGACAGATAAAGATACCACCCAACCAATGTCACCAACCATAACGCCTGTGCCATGGTCTGACCACAGCCTGATCCAATTCCAGATACCTATTAACACACACAATAAAAACTCCAACAAAAACAACACTGTCCACGAAACCTCTTTGAAGCGCTTCCGCCCCTTCAATAAAGAAGAGCTTCGAGAGAAGATCCTCCCACTCCTCAACAACATACCACACGACCTAGATGCATTGGTGTCCACCTGGGATGAGAGCCTCAAGACCATCGCATGTCTACCAGCCACAAATAAAACAACAACAAAGAAACGAGAGCATGCACCATGGTATACCAGAGAACTCCGAGACTCACTCAAGTGCCTGCGCAGGCTCGAGAGAAGATGGCGCCGATCTCACTCTACTGAAGCACAAGATACTTACATCGCTCACCTAAAATCACACCGCGATGAATTAACAAAAAAGCGGAAACAATACCATTCCGACATCTTGAAGCGGTCACTAAACAAGCCACACGATCTCTTCAATATAGTGAAATCTCTCATAAGAGAACCTCCTGCAGACCAGTCACAGATGCCACACCCCCAGGCATACTCCAACTACTTACAGTCAAAAATGATCCAGACTACTACATCTGCAACCAACTACCTACAACTTGAAGTCACCCAGGCTGGTGCAACCTCGAACTCCGCGGAAAACAGCTCTCAGCACAACTTGCCCCAACCATCACCACTATCCGACTTTGAAAAAAAATATCACGCAGAGAGATTGAAGACACGATCGCTGCAATCAACCCCACTACTGCACCCAATGACCCATGCCCTGCTTTATGGATAAAGGAGTTACGATGTGACTTAAGCCAATATCTGAGCGAATTAATAAACCAATCTCTTACAACCGGATCGTTTCCACAAAGTCTGAAACAAACATCAATTAGACCACTGCTCAAAAATAACAAGCTGGACCCAACGAAAGTGGAATCATACAGACCAATTTCAAGTATCCCTATGCTTGCCAAAGTAATCGAAAAGTTAGTACAGCGCCAAATCCAACAGCATATTGATACTGAAGCCCCACTGGATCCTTCCCAGCATGGGTTCAGAGAAGCACATGGGGTTGAAACCCTCCTCACCAACCTATTTGACCATCTAGTCTCTGGAACTGACAAAATGCATCAAGGATTCGCCCTCATATTCCTCGACATTGCAGCGGCTTTCGACTCGGTGAACCATGAGATCCTCATACAACGCCTCAGCGAGAAAGGAATTCAGGGAACAGCCCTAAAGTGGTGCAAGTCATACCTGACTAATAGATGGCAACATGTAAGGTCAGGCTCCACAACCTCTGAACCATTTTTACAGAACCAGGGTGTACCACAGGGCTCGTCACTATCTGCATTGATGTTTAACATCTACATGCAGCCCATATGTGCCCTAGCACGTTCATTCAAGGTCAACTGTCTAGCCTACGCAGATGACATCCTACTATACATCCCATTCAGGACCAACCAACCAGACCTCTCCCCTCTAACAAGATGTTTTGAGGCAACAGCAGAATGGTTCAGCACACAAAACATGAGAATCAACTACAGTAAAACAGATGTCCTTTTCATCTCAAGAAACCAGGACTTCACCCCTCCACTCTCTTTAAAGGTCGGCAACACAGAGCTGAAAACCAAACCCACAATCCGCTACCTTGGCGTTACACTGGATCAACAACTGGATCTGAAAACCCACATAAGAAACACAGTAAAAACAGTATACATGAAAATAAGGACCCTAAAACATCTCCGACCGCTGCTTGACTTCAGCGACTACCGTTCGATCTATCAGGCATTAATATTACCACATTTCGACTATGCCAACGTAATTCTACACGGTCTCCCTCAAACAACACTGGCTCCTCTCCAGCTTGCAATGAACACTGCGGCAAGAGTACTAACAGGGGCTTCACGGAGAGAGCACATAACGCCAGTACTGATGAACCTCCATTGGCTACCAGTTCAAGCAAGAATCCGCCACAAAGTTCTAACCTTAACTTTCAAAGCCGCAAACACCCTGACCCCCACAGCCCTCAGCAAGATGATACATAAAGTACCACAGAACAGAAACAGAAGACCCATGATGCAAAACACACTAGAGGTCCCAAAAGTAATAACGAAATGCACAAAAGCAACGACAAATAGGGCCTTTACGATTTACGCACCCAGAGCATGGAACGCTCTCCCCACCTCTATTCGAAACATCACTTACCTAATTGACTTCAGGAAGGCATTAAAGCAGCACCTATTCACCACATACTACCCTGAATCCAGCACTAGTAATCATACATATGCCCCCTCAGACAATCACTCACTGCAATTAAACAATCAGACTCAGCATGAAAAAGGATAATCAACTGATCGCTCAGAAGATACCCACTGAAATGGAATCAGGACCCCCAGTGTAAATAAGATGTAGATATGTTATACAATGTACATAGTTCCCCCCAGTTACTTCCAAGTTGATCTCCTGTTTATTGTAAATACAACTCAGGGTTCCTGTGTTGTATGGTTGATGTTGAATGTAAACCGCTCTGATCTAAAATAGAGCGGTATAGAAGAACTGTTAAATAAATAAATAAAATAATAAAATATGATATGGTGCTAGCATACTGCTGATAGCACACTTGCAAGAGGGGGAGAGGAGCTAGCCATATTTTTCTGCCAGCATCTTGCAATGCTGCAATAAGATCCTGATTTACCAAGCCTTGTATACCCCAATAGACAAAGAATTGGAACAAAAGGCTGAGTATATGAGGATATAAGAGAGCTTTAACAAACCTTAGAGAGCAAACTTCAATACAGCCTTACAACTTTAGAGGGAGAACTGGGTTTGTGGGAAAATGAGAGAGCTTTCAGTTACTGTCTCTAAAGGAGGTGCATTTGTTTGAAATGGCATGGGAAATATCAAGTTTCATATTGTTTTTAATCCTAACTTAACACTGAAAAATCAGTTTCACCACAAGCTGGCTTCAAACTAGTAACCTTTGGGTTGGAAAGCAGGCACCTTGCAAAAGAGCTATCACATCCCCATAGGGACACAACGCCATGGAAAATGCTAACTGGATTTGTTTGCCTTGTGAATCTATTGACTCCTGCTGTAGAGATTTACTCTAAAGATTTTTCTTTTGTCATGGTCTTGTACCATAAATTCTGTGAAACCCTGCCTAAGTATACTATAAGAGATACTTGCAAAGCCTAACCTAGATCCTGGTTGTCCAGTTAGTGATGATCAGCCAAGATCTGGAATGGACTTGGTAAAGGTCTCTGATAGTATACTTAGGCATAGTTTCACAGAATATATGGTGCAAGAACATAGCAGAAGAAAAATCTTAGGAGTTAATCTCTACAACAGGAGTCAATAGATTCACCAGGCAAACAAATCCAACTAGCGTTTTCCATAGAGCTCCAGACCAGACAAACTTTGGGCCAACTAAGAACAGGAAGACCACCAGCAATGCAAGAGCTAAGAGCAGACTCACTAGAGCCAACCCTCATTGAGACATGATGGCTCCTCCTCACAATGTCTGTCTTCTAACCCAAAGGTTACTGGTTTCAGACCAACTTCTGACTGTGAGAAAAAAAAGGCAGTTGTTTTTTTTATTTCTCTTTACGGGGTCATTCTGAGCTGTGAATAGCAGGGATGGAATCCTGTTGGGACGTCCATCCCCGCTATTCGACCCTCTCTGTGTCCCCAACTAACCTCCCTGTACGAACAAGATATTTGCATGGGGAGGCTAGATGGGGCAAGAAGGGGGTTGTGTGAAGGCAGAGTTAGGACAGGCAGTGGACGGTCCGCGGCCCTGGACGTACAGGGCCGATTCTGATGTCAGCCCTGTACGTCCAGGGCCGGCAGACTGGACGGGGGACTTATTCCTTGGAGGTGGAATAAGTTCCCCAAGACATCGGGGGATGGGAGCTATGACCATGGAAGAAAGATGAGGTGGGTGCAGGGGATTCCCTGCAACCCAACCTTGGCCATGGGAAGCCAGATCGGGGGTCAGACTGTGGGGAAAGGGGTCAGTTGGTGGCAGGCGGGGATCACAGCTCCTGAACGAAGTTGAAGTGCCATGGCAACCGGATGCCATGGCGCTGCAGCTCCATTCAGGAGCCTAGACTGAGTTAGCCAGGGAAAGGCCTGTACGTGCAGGCCAATGGGAATCGGGTCCCGGCCTGCACGTACAGGCCTAGTTGCGATTCTGATCCCGCCGGGGCTAGACGTGCCCCGTGGAATCAGAATCGTGTCTACCCCTGTGAGTCCAATTCCGATCGGGTGCACAGAGTCCTGGACATCCTGAATGGAATGACCCCCTTAGGCAGCATCTACAACTACTTCTTTAATTGACAATATTGCCCTGAAATTAAAATGTATTTAAAAAAACCCAAAATGAAAATTTATTGAAACAAAACAAAACAACCTGCAACACAGGACACAAAACCTTTTTTTTTTTTTTTTCATGCAGACCTCTACTGACTCACAAGTTTTTGGACTGGTTCTTAGAGCTAAAGTAAATTTATTAAGGTCTGCCATAACTTGTCAAGCCTTTCTTCATATTTCTTTATAAAATAAATGTTTCATACACATTATCATTTTATTGTTCTAGCCTGTACCTTTCATAGTTCTGCTATATCGTAATTGCTAAACTTCAATTTGTTTTTTTTTTAATCACAACTGCACACCGAGCTGATAATTTCAATGCCTTGACTACAATGACTCCAAGTTCCTTTCTATGAGTGAAAACTACTGATATGAACTCTGCATTATATGCATTGGTGTAATTGTTTTCAGAGAGCATTTGGTACTTGCAGACCTGTAGTTACTTTGTATTCATAGGCCTATAATATGGATCAGCGCCATACCTAAGCCTGTGCGAGCATTGCAGATACACAGGGAACAAAAAATAGAGGCACATTTAGGGTTGCCAACCACTGGCCTTAGCTCCCCCCCCATCATTGTCTGCCTTTGCCTCACCATCACTTTTCCTGTTCCCTTGGCAGCAGACCTCTAATTTAAAAAAAAAAAACGTTGGTCTTTCCAACTCCATGCTTGCGTGGCTGGTCTGGTCCCTCCGTCCTCTGACGTGAACATACGTCAGAGGAGGAGGAATAAAACCAGCCACGCAAGTGCAGAGTCAGAAAGACACTTTTTTTTAAAATTGGAGGTCTGCTGCTGTCACCACCAACACCACTACCGCTGCCAAGGGAATGGGAAAAACAGCGGTGGGGCAAGGACAGGCCAGGCAGGGTGGGGGGGGGGAGCCAGCCAGACATGAGGAGGTGGAATAAGATGGGGAGATGCTGGATATGGACAGAAGGGCTATGCTGGGCATGGGGGATGGGACAAATGACAAATATCTGATGTAATTTGGGGGATGGGGTGACAGGTTTGAAAGTTGCACAGGGTGCGTTGATGGCTTGGCACAGCCCTGATATGGATGTCCACAAAATAAATTTTATTTATCCTTTTCTGTTTCATTTGTGTAATTTTGCAAGAAATTTCATTATTTCATTCTTTCAGTGGGAAAATTGATTCTTCCTATTTTTTGACTCTCTCATTGGGGTTTCCTATCCAAGTTTTCCGAAACTTTCACGCAAATATTAGAGGCAACAGCACCCCAGGTTACCACAAATGGGGCAAAGTGGCACAAAGTATAGAATGAACACCCTATAGTTCTACAAGATAGGCAAAATGTCCAGTCAGTAACAAGGATGTCCCACAGGTCAGTAAAAGGGGAATAGAGGTCAAAGAGTGATATAAACATCACAATTCACCATAAGAAGGGCAAAGAGGCACTGCCAGTGGCAGGAGACTCCAAGAAATTGAAAGACAAGACAGAAGCAATAATTTCATGAGAAACCCAATACACTTTGAGAGAGGCAAAGTAGCACAAACAATGGCACAAAGACTCCAGAGCACCATGGGAGAGACAAAACAGTACAAAGAGTGGCATGAACCACCAAAGGTATCAACATAAAAGTCACATGACACAAATATGATATGAAGAGTCAAAGACACCATCAGATGAGAAAGACATCAAGGTCCTCTCATGGTGGCACCAGGGCAGTGGAATGTACTGCAACATTATTTGATCTGTCCATTAAAAAGGTATCATTGCTACCAAATAAAAGAAGTGAATCCAGTTCAAGTGTTCTCCCATCTGGTGGGCATAGAAAATGTGGCATTCAGAAGGCTGTGCCTTCAGTGTCACTCAGGGTGAGGGGTCCAAGTCCTTGAAAGGAGTTACGATGGTAGCATCCCATGGCTTACCATGAGCAATACCTCTTGCAGTTGGTTTGTTTAGAAATGCAGCCTGAAATGGGTTATATACTTCATTGAAGGTTCAATACTGGATAACACCAATGGTCAGTAAGCACCACAGTAATGGAGGATGGACGTACCCAGAATGTCAGCTTTTCCTGAATCCAGCATTGATGGATATTGCTTTTGTAAATGATATTCCATAGCAGTATTTACTTAAGGATGACCCACTATCAACAAGCAGACAACTAAAGTAAGGGAATTTGAAAATAACTTTGAAGACAGAGTTCAAGAAAGCAGCAAACTATACCATTAGATGTAAACGGGTAAGGTCTGTGCAGTGCACCTAGAGGGTCATTGAAGGATTTAACTTTGGTTGTTCCTAGATAGTTGCCATTTCTCCCTATTTTGAAATCTTCCCACCATAGGAGTCACTCCAAAGTTATGTCTGGTGGGAGGGGGAGGTGTAGCCAGTGGTGGGATCTGAACCGACTAAAAAACGGTTTAGTGCTAGCCCTCCCATGTGTGTGATGGCTGGTTTGCTGCACCTCGAGTGGAGGCACTGCAGTGGATCGGGCAACAACCTAGCCATTGCCCTGCTGCCCAATCCCCAATCTGACAATGTTTTGATGGCATCAGGGGCTTCTCCTGATGCCATCAAAAATTGTCAGGCGGGGGGATTCGTGTCACTGCAGTTCTGTCATTTCCAAGCCGTATTTGGCCCAGTTTGGTGAATGTGGGCCACAGCAAGAACCAGATCACGCGAACTGGGTCAAACCAGCCCAATCCCACCACAAGGGTGTAGCCCTTGTTTTCTTCTGTCTAGATTTGAAAAGAGGGTGAAAGAAGCATCAAGAGTGGCATGAATATCCCAAGACATTAGGAAAGGGGCACATGAACAGACCACAGCACTGGGAGAGGTGCAATGCAGCACCAACACTGGCATGCACGGCGTAAGGCACCAGTAGAGGGACAAAGCACCCCAAAACACTGAGTGAGGAGTAAGAAGAGTGACATACATCAACATGGTAATGCCTGGTCTTATGCTTTCACTACTGAGTCTCATACCAGCTGGAGATAAAAGCTGACAAGCATGGGGGTCCTGCAAAGTACTTGTGACACTGCAGGAAACAGGATACTGGGCTTTATGGGCCTTTCTTCTGATCCACTATGGAAATTCTTATGTTAAATGTCACAGGGTAGGACTGAAGAAGACATCTTATTTATTTAAAGTATTTCTATAATGCTAATCATGAATTTTGGTGGTTTAGAGTGCACATGCATGATAGCATAAGACAAACAACAGACATCACATTAACTTCTTTTAATTCATGCTATCAAGTGTTTCCTGAAATAGATATGGTTTTAGCTTCTTAGGAAACTTTGCATAAATTCTGCTCTAATTTCTGAAGGAAACAGATTCCGTAACTGTGACTAGCCACCGAGCTCGCCCGATTCCTAGCAACAACCCTTTTCACTACACAAAGAGCTGGAACTTCAAACGTGTCTTTTCTCCTTGCGATCAAAGTTCTCATACAGTTAAAGGAATCGATGAAGGCAAAAGACAGGATAACCTGTATAATTTATATAATACAAGAATAAGAATATAAGAACAAAAGATATACATTTACTAGGTCAGACTAAGGATCCATCAAGCCCAGTATCTTATTTCCAACAGATTCAGGGTCCCAAAAAGGTGCACAGATTCCATGCTGCTTATCCCAAGGATTTCCCTGGTCCTCTTTATGGACTTTTCCTCCAGGAACTTGTCCAAACCTCTTTATGATCCAGCTACAGTAACAGCTTTTACTACATCCTCTAGTAAAAAATTCCAGAGTTTGATTATGCAATGAGTAAAATAATATTTTCTCTGATTAGTCTTTAGCTTCATTGCATGACCCCTAGTCTTTCTACTTTCTGAAGGAGTAAACAACCATTCTAGGTTTATCCGTTCCACTACATTCATTATTTTATAGACCTCTAACATATCTCCCATCAGCTGTCTCTTTTCCAGATTGAAGAGCCTTAACCTTTTAAGCCTTTCCTCATAGGGGTACCCTTCCATCCCCTTTATCATTTTGGTGGCTCTTCTCTATACCTTTTCTAATTATGTTATATCCTTTTTAAGATATGATGAGCAGAATTAGACACAATATTCAAGGTGTGGTCAATTTATTCTCCA
The DNA here is from genome assembly GCA_033557465.1 of Ichthyophis bannanicus. Taxonomy (NCBI): domain Eukaryota; kingdom Metazoa; phylum Chordata; class Amphibia; order Gymnophiona; family Ichthyophiidae; genus Ichthyophis; species Ichthyophis bannanicus. The sequence goes on from CM066032.1 coordinate 1,482,617,911, forward strand.
TTGCTCTGCTTATGATTCCTAGCATTCTATTTGTTTTCTTGGCCATGTCTGAACACTGAGCAGAGGGTTTCAACATATTATCCACGATGACGCCTAGATCTTTTTTCTGGGTAGTGATTCCTAATACGGAACCTTGCATCATTTAACCATAGTTTGGGTTGTTCTTCCCTAAGCACTTGTCCACATTAAGGGGTATGTTTACTAAATTGCGGTAACGTTACAGACCACGCGTTAGGTAACATTAACGCTTGTTGGGTAATGTTAACGCGCGGTATGTAACGTTAACGTGCAGTAATGTTAGAAACCACGTGGTTTGTAAAATGTATAAAAGATAAGAAAAAAAAAGAAAAAAAGAAAACGCGTGGAAGCATTCTGTGGCACGGTACACACCGCAGAGGGAGGAGAGAGGGTGAAGAGCAGGGGTTAATGGGCAGGGAGTGGGTGGGGAGAGGCTCCCTGCACACTAACGTGCTGAACTGAAGGGCTGAATCCTACCGCGAATGAAAACCTGCCGTTAGATGCACATTTGCAGGAGAGAGAAACCATTTAGGTGTCAGCAATGTATAGCATAGGCAGGGAGAACAAGAAACGTGATAGTAGTGCTCCATTTGCAGCAACACCATAGTGCCCAAGTATGAGAGGCCACTATGGCAATGGTGTAAATGGGGCATAGGGGGATGCAGGCGGCACATGTAGTGGGGGCAGCCGGGGCATAGGGCAGACCTGGGTGTCGCCCAGGTGGCACATAGGAACATAGAAACTGGAAGTCTGAAAGACAGCATCTGACAAAGGCCAAACACAATATACAAATGCATTGTCCACACTAGCCAATAGTTGCCAGGGCAGAGACAGGACATCCCCGCATCCATCCCACTACCATGTTGAAGGGACAGAATGTTGTTAGGCGATGATGGGGGGGTGGGGGCGGTGGATGTCCATGTATGCCTTCCCACCCCAGACGCTGCACCATAGGCACCTGCCTACCTGAACAGTGGATGGCCTGGGACGGCGCACAACAAGCACCAACAGCATATGGTTATGTCAGCATAGCATGGGGGGGGGGGTGTCCGTGCTGGAGGGGGCAGTGGCACCTGTCTGCAGTGGACCCAGGCCATGCCCTGTACAAGTACGTGGTATGCAGTGCAACAGAAAAAGTCTGCCTGAGGAAACGTAAAGGTATGGCCCAGGGACTGCTGTGCTTCTGTGGCCTCACTGTGGTGCAGTACACACAGCCAGTGTGACTCAGAGCAGAGGGTCACAGGTTCAGGTCCAAGCTGCAGACCCTGCAGAACACATCACAAACTATTGCCCCATTACATAGATACAATGGAAAAACAGGAAATATCTGGCTGAGGAGAAGCAAAGGTAGCTCCAGGGGTCTCTGTGGCCTCACTGTGGTGCAGTACACACAGCCAGTCTGACTCAGAGCAGAGGGTCACAGGTTCAGGACCCTGCAGAACTCATTACAAACTTTTGTCCTACTATGTAGATACAACAGAAAAACAGGAAATGTCTGTCTGAGGAGAGGTAAAGGTAGTTCCAGGGACTGCTGGGCCTCCATGACAACACCATGGTGCAGTACAAACAGCCAGTGTGTCCAGGAGCAGAGGGTCACAGGTACAGGTCCCAGCTGCTGGAACCTGCAGAACACATCCCAAAAGTTTACCTTACGAAGCATATAGAACATCAAACCCTGCAATCCCCCACAGCAGTGGCCAACAGGGGTAGAAACACCCACTCACACATGCTCCACCATCCAAATTATGCTGTACAGGCAGGCTGCTGGCCCCAGCATGGAGTTGCAGGTAACATCACAGCACCACTGCTACCTCCTGCTCAGTTCAAAAATGTAGGCAGTGTGGCAGGCAGGGTTGCCAAAGACCCCTATCATTGCACAGTGCTGCAGTAGGAGTGTGTGTATATGTCTATCCATAGTTTTGTTACTGCCCACCCCGCTCTCGGCCCACATTGTCCAACTGTTACCAGCATTAGCCTGTGAATGTGCTTAATGAGGAGCAAGGTAGTGTGGGTATGGGCCAGATATGGTGAATTGGGCAGGCTGCATCTGCACAGGGAGCATTGCAATGGCTGGTACACTGTAGTGTCTGAAAACCACCTGCATGGACAGGGTGGCCACAGCATGTCGTGCTGGGAAAGAAGTCTCCCCCTGACTCAGCAGTGACCATGGCATGTCCAGGTTCCTCCATAGTGTCCCCCCAGTGATACCTGTGTGATCCCAGTTCTGGGGCCTAATCACTGACATACTTGCTTGGTGTATGCATGCTGCCCATGTCTGGGTTCACCTGTTTTCCCTCTGACCATGTACCACGGACTGGCCAGTGGCATGTCTGCAGTTAGTCTGTGCATGATGAGAACAGTGTGTATGCTGGTGCAGTCTGACAGTGTTGTCTGATGATGCATGGCAGACTGTAGTATGTGGCAAATGAGAATTCACACAGCAACACCACGTTAATGCTGGTCTGCCAATGCTCCAGTCACAGGTATGTCTCAGGCACACTAGCCCTAGAGGGATATTTTTTGCCATCAAAGAATGGGCTTGCTGGTCCCACAGCCAGTCCTGTGGTCTCAGGCACCTGTTCCTCCATGCCCCCACCTACAAGATGGTTGTCATGGGGTCCATGGGGGGCACATAGTGTATACTACACTGAACAGTAGGGGGCCCATGGTACATAACCCTCATAAGACACTGGACACCCCTCTGCCCTGCTAGCAGGTGGCTATGGTAGCCAGACCTTAACACTGGGTACACACTTATCTGGATGGTCTCTGGTCCCCTGTGACTGTGGAAGATAGATGGGCACAGAGGTGCCTTTGGCACACTGCCAGTGATGGGGATTTGTAGCAGGACCTATATGTAGCACCACATGTACGGTGGACCTAGTGCTGGGCAGCCATCCATGCCCTCAGGGTGAATACAGAACCTGCACAATGGCAGGGTCTGTAGTTACTCTGTACCATCTTATAGATGGACTGCCATGCATGATACTGGCACAGAGTAGATATGCTAACAGAGAGGTGCAGACCCCATTTGTTGATCCGCGGTGGACCACTGTTCGGCATGTGCAATGCATCATGGGTGCTGGTGCGGTTACCCTAACCTGGCGCACAGAGCAGATAGTCCATGCAGTGATCTGCAGTCCCTCTGTACCCAGGCATTGCTGTACAGCAGGCCATAGAGGTATAGCCTACTGGTTCATACCGTGACATTCCAAACTGTGTCCATGGGTTCAATCCCCTATTGTTCCCCCCTCCCATGTGTGCCAAACTCAGATATCTTGCATGCCTTTAACACTCATAGTTTTAAGAGACTCGCCAAAGTGGGCGACATTCCTCTGGACCGGTTATCTGCGTCTGTCAGCTGTGTAGAGTCCTGACTGCCTGTGCAGGCTGCCACCACCGGTCATGCACTGTGACCCTATCCTGCATTGTGCCTCTATGTTGCCTGCCTCGCCTGTACCTCAGCTGCATGGTACCACCACATCTCTGTCCACCCCTCATTGAAACAATCCTGGCACCCCCGCCTCCCCTGGGGGACACGTATGCCCACCATCTTCCACCCACTGTTCTCCCAGTACTTTACATTGCCCACACCCAGTGCTGTGGTACAGTTGCCCACCACATGTTTGTCAACAGTACTGGCAGCCACATGGTCTGGCCACAGATATAGCATGTCCAGGAGCCTCAAGCCCTCACCCTCAATCACCTATGCAGTGGCAGTAACCCGTGGCCAATCCAGTGTTAGGAAGAAATTAGTATCTCTGGACATAGGTAATGCATGTTAATATGAGGCACCTTGCAGGCCCCAGGGCAAAGTAACCTAGGGCACCGTGACATTGTAATGCCACTGTGAACAATGGCAAAATCTCCCAGGGAGCCCACGAAGATCACCTGTCCAGGTGTGCCCAGTACGGTGCACTGCCTAGGGACCCCGATAAGGTGCCGTAGAAAGCGTCTCACAAGGCACCTGACGAGCATCCTATATGGCACCGTACAATATGGCGCCCAGTAACGTGCCTACTAAGGCACGGTAGCACAATATACCATAGAAGGAACCCACAAATGCACCATGTTCTGAAGCGCGGTATTGAGTGACGTACAACGTGCTATTAGGGCTGGGGAGCCCCAGGACATGCTCCTTAGCATATCGTGGCGTAAGATGTGCTCCAAGGCACCATAATCAACGTTAGCATAACATGCGCCTGAGGCCCAAATGGCTGAAAGCCTGACACGCTGTAACGTCAGGCCTCAATGCCCACAAGAACATGGTCTGTCAGTGCAATATAACATGGTATGTGTAGCGCAGTGGTTAGGCAATATGTCAGACTTCAATGTCTTGTGAGTTCAAATCCCAGAAGGGGATACCAGAATGGGAAGAAGATGGGTATAGGGCATGTCACAAACAGAAAGACCAGTTGTACTCAAATATAGAAAAGGGTACCTGTAACATAAACAAATAGACCAATGCATGTCACAAACAGATGTTACGCACATTGCAAAGCATGCACTGCACAAGCACATTTTTACTGCTTCATACAAGGTCTGATCACATGCAGCAGACAAGATGGCTGCCAGGTCGAGAAAGCCTGCATTCACCCATGCAGACCTGTATCTGCTTGCTGAATTAATATGCCTCCGCCAGGAGCGCCTATTTCCAGGCTCCTCCTGTAGGCAGGACCTCAGCAGAGTGAGGAGGGCCTGGGTGCGCCTCACCAGGCGATATAATAGAGGCTCAGACTACCCAAGTGAGGTATGTGCATGGGGACAGGCACCCAAACCTAGGACTTAAAAAAAACCTGGTAACCAACACACATATCAGACATGCACAGCAAGGGAAAAGCAGGTGACTGTGTGTCCAAATGGGATCAATGTAGGCCTCCCTATCGATGTTAGCAGATCTGGCTTGTCCCCAGGGGGCCGTAGAACCCATTACAGAGATTTATTATCCATCCCAATGTTATGGTATGTGCTCCTGTTGCAGTTTCACTGATGTGCCCTATCCCCAGGATGCCCCAGGCCTCACTACAGAGGCCTACTATTCATCCTGGTGTTATGGTACCTGCTCTTGTTTACGTTTCCCAGGTCTGGAAAATCCCCAGGATGCTCAAGGCCTCATTACAGATGTCTATTTTCCCTCCTGGTATTATGATACCTGCTCTTGTTTAAGTTTCACAGGTCTGGCAAATTCCCAGGATGCTCCAGGCCTCATTATAGGGATCTATGATCCATCCTGGTGTTATGGTATCTGCTCTTGTTTATGTTTCACAGGCCTGACAAATCTCCAGGATGCCCCACGCCTCACTACAGAGGCCCACTATTCATCCTGGTGTTATGGTACCTGTTCCTGTTTACGTTTCACAGGTCTGCCAAATCCCCAGGATGCTCCAGGCCTCATTAAAGAGGTCTATTACCCCTCCTGCCATTATGGTACCTGCTCTTGTTAAAATTTCACAGGTCTGGCAAATCCCCAGGATGTCCCAGGCCTCATTACAGAGGTCTATTATCCATCCTGATGTTATGGTACCTGTTCTTAAGTTTCACAGGTCTGCCAGATCCCCAGGATGCTCCAAGCCTCATTACAGAGATCTATTATCCCTCCTGGTGTTATGGTACCTACTCTTGTTTACGTTTCACAGGTCTGCCATATCCCCAGGATGCTCCAGGCCTTACTACAGAGGCCCACTATTCATCCTGGTGTTATGGTACCTGTTCCTGTTTACGTTTTCCAGGTCTGACAAATCCCCAGGATGTCCCAGGCCTCACTACAGAGGCCTACTATTCATCCTGGTGTTATGATACCTGCTCTTGTTTACATTTCACAGGTCTGCCAAATCCCCAGAATGACCCAGGTCTCACTACAGATGCCTACTATTCATCCTGGTGTTATGGTACCTGCTCTTGTTTATGTTTCACAGGTCTGCCAAATCCCCAGGAGGCCCAGGCCTCACAAGAGAGGCCTACTATTCATCCTGGTGTTATGGTACCTGCTCTTGTTTACGTTTCACAGGTCTGCCCAATCCCCAGGATGCCCCAGACCTCACTACAAAGGTCTATTATCCATCCTGGTGTTATGGTACCTGCTCTTGTTTAAGTTTCACAGGTCTGCCAGACCCCCAGGATGTTCCAGTCCTCATTACAGAGGACTATTATCCATCCTGGTGTTATGGTACCTGCTCCTGTTTACGTTTCCCAGGTCTGGCAAAACCCCAGGATGCTCAAGGCCTCATTACGGAGGTCTATGATCCATCCTGGTGTTATGTCACCTGCTCATGTTTATGTTTCACCAGTCTGCCAAATCCCCAGGATGCTCCAGGCCTCACTACAGAGGCCTACTATTCATCCTGGTGTTATGATACCTGCTCTTGTTTACATTTCACAGGTCTGCCAAATCCCCAGAATGACCCAGGTCTCACTACAGATGCCTACTATTCATCCTGGTGTTATGGTACCTGCTCTTGTTTATGTTTCACAGGTCTGCCAAATCCCCAGGAGGCCCAGGCCTCACAAGAGAGGCCTACTATTCATCCTGGTGTTATGGTACCTGCTCTTGTTTACGTTTCACAGGTCTGCCCAATCCCCAGGATGCCCCAGACCTCACTACAAAGGTCTATTATCCATCCTGGTGTTATGGCACCTGCTCTTGTTTAAGTTTCACAGGTCTGCCAGACCCCCAGGATGTTCCAGGCCTCATTACAGAGGACTATTATCCATCCTGGTGTTATGGTACCTGCTCCTGTTTACGTTTCCCAGGTCTGGCAAAACCCCAGGATGCTCAAGGCCTCATTACGGAGGTCTATGATCCATCCTGGTGTTATGTCACCTGCTCATGTTTATGTTTCACCAGTCTGCCAAATCCCCAGGATGCTCCAGGCCTCACTACAGAGGCCTACTATTCATCCTGGTGTTATGGTACCTGCTCTTGTTTACGTTTCCCAGGTTTGCCAAATCCCCAGGATGGTTCAGGCCTCACTACAGAGGTCCACTGTCAATCCCGATGTTATGGTAGATGCACTGGCTTATGTGTGCAGGCCACACATATCGCCATGTTGTGGCTGGAGCCTGCAGGGCATATAGCGGCACATCCCCAGGGCACATTCTGGGGCATGTGCTAGAGACCATGGCCTTGGTGGCTGACCGGCTGCGCATGCTGAATGACAGGCACGCGGCAGGCACAGCTGGCCAGCCACCCAGCGATGAGGGCCCCCAGGGGGTGTGAGTATGGGCACCACACATACAATCCCTGCCCTGTGCCGGCCCGTGCCCTGGGACTGCCACCACCACCGGCTACTGGGGAAGGTAGGGCCCATATCTGCACAGGGTCCCACAACTTTGTCTCCCCCCCCCAATAAATACTGTACATATGTTTGACGTACTCACAATGGTCAGCTGTCCCTTATTGCAACATGTCAGTGGGTTGTGAATGACAGGTGTGAGCATATACGTGTGTGTCTATGTGCATGTGTTTTAACTTTCGAAAGGGAGACTATGATAAAATGAGGAAAATAGTTAAGAAAAAACAAAAAGGAGCAGTTACAAAGGTTAAAGACTTACATCAAGCTTGGGTGTTGTTGAAAACTACTATCTTGGAAGCCCAGACCAGCTGTATTCCATGCTTTAAGAAAAGTGGAAGGAAGTCCAAAAAACTGCCAGCATGGTTTAAAGGGGAGGTCAGAGAGGCTGTTGTTGCCAAAAAAGCATCTTTCAGGAAATGGAAAAAAGAGCCAAACGATGAAACCTGGAAACAGCACAAGCACTGGCAAGTCAAATGCAAGGCACTGATAAAGCAGGCAAAGGGAGAATTTGAGAAGAAGCTTGCTGCGGAAGCAAAAACGTGAAATAAAGATTTTTTCAAGTACATTCGTAGCAAAAAACCTGTTAGAGAGTCAGTTGGTACATTAGATGATAGAGGAGTTAAAGGGGCACTAAGAGGCGACAAGGCGATAGCGGAGAGACTGAATGAATTCTTTGCTTCGGTCTTTACTGAGGAAGATGTAGGGATGTTACCCATGACTGAAGTGGTATTTAAAGGTGCGGAAGAACTGAAGGAAATATCGATACATCGGGAAGATGTATTACAACTATTAGATAAACTGAAGAGTGGCAAATCACCTGGGCCGGATGGTATACATCCAAGGGTGTTGAAAGAACTAAAATATGAGATTTCAGACCTGCTATTAGTAATCTGTGAACTATCATTAAAATCATCTCTAATACCTGAAGATTGGAGGATCGCCAATGTAACACCAATTTTTAAAAAGGGTTCCAGGGGTGATTCAGGAAACTACAGACCGGTGAGCCTCACGTCAGTACCGGGAAAATTGGTAGAAACCATCATAAAGAATAAAATTGCTCAGCATGTAGATAGTCATGGCCTAATGCGAATCTTAACTATCGCTCTGTATTTTAACTCGAAAGTACAATGTATCCTTTATACTGACTTTGGAATTCTTATTTGTAAGAAAACATTTTAACTTGTTGAGTTTGTTAACATTTTAGAACTTTTTTGAAGCAACTATGAGGTCTCAGACTCTACGGGCAAACAGAAACCAGTCTCAAACTGTCAACTGGTTACAGCCCTTATTCCATCAAGGACCTTTTGTCATGCAGTCGCTCTAATTCTTATGCCCTTGTGGCTTAGTATATGTAGGTAAAACCACCAGAGCACTTAAAACACGAATGAATGAACACAAGAGCAAATGAAAATGTCAAAGATGGGAAGCGCCTATCGTAGATCACTGTTTACAATCGCATCATACTTATGAAGAGTTACAGTGTTTCTGCATCGACCAGGTCAAAATAGCGCAACAAGGTAAATCAAAAGATCAAACCCTACTGTGGTGTGAACAATGCTGGATTCACAAGTTAGGATCAGTGTTTCCAAAAAGCCTGAACATATGGATAGAGTGGGAAGTATGCACCTGAGGCATTAAGATAGAATTACATTCTGACGTCAGGGGCGCTGGTGGTAATCAACTGTGCTTATAAAAACCCAGTCCGCATGGGCGGCGTTTGGAATAGCCGGCAAGCTTCGATTGTAATCGCAACTGACGTTTCTGAGGTACATGGTTTGCAATGTGCACTGGATTTGGTGAAGTAAATAATAACAGAAAGTATGTACCTAATGAACTGAGATATGGTTTATATTGCAGTGCTTTCAAGTTACCCCCTGATGAAACCGTACAAGGGTGAGACGCAAAGAAAGCTCGACTGATAGCATTGGGGACTACGGCGCAAGCTAAGCACTGTTCAAAAGCTAAGCATCGTTTAATAGCTAAGCATTGTTAGATTTCATCTTTGACTGTTGTTGACTATTGACTGTTGACAAGTGAATTAGAGCAACTGCATGACAAAAGGTCCTTGATGCAATAAAGGCTGTAAACAGTTGATAGTTTGAGACTGGTTTCTGTTTGCCAGTAGAGTCTGAGACCTCATAGTCACTTCAAAAATGTTCTAAAATGTTAACAAAGTCAACAAGTTAAAATGTTTTCATACAAATAAGAATTCCAAAGTCAGTATAAAGGATACATTGTACTTTCGAGTTAAAATACAGAGCGATAGTTAAGATTGACAAAGTTACTGCTCTGATAAAGATAGACCGACATTAGATTTGTATGGCCTAATGGGAGACAGCCAACATGGCTTTAGACAAGGAAGATCTTGTCATATTAATCTGTTATGTTTTTTTGAAAATGTGAATAAACAGGTGGACAAAGGTGAGTCGGTTGATATAGTGTATCTGGACTTTCAGAAAGCCTTTGACAAGGTACCTCATCAGAGACTTTTGGCAAAACTAAAGAGTCATGGGATAGGAGGCAGTGTACTACTGTGGATCAAGAACTGGTTAAAAGATAGAAAGCAGAGGGTTGGGCTAAATGGCCAATTTTCCCAATGGAGAAAGGTGAATAGTGGTGTACCCCAGGGATCTGTGCTGGGTCCGCTGCTTTTTGACATATTCATAAATGACCTGGAAAGTGGAATAACGAGTGAGGTTATCAAATTTGCAGATGACACAAAACTATTTAAAATTGTTAAAACCCAAGAGGATTGTGGAAAATTGCAAGAGGATCTTGATAAATTGGAAGATTGGGCATCAAAATGGCAGATGAAATTTAATGTGGACAAGTGCAAAGTTATGCACCTAGGGAAGAACAACCCAAACTATGGTTACATGATGCAAGGTTCCACATTAGGAACCACCACCCAGGAAAAAGATTTAAGCACCATTGTGGATAACATGTTAAAACCCTCAGCCCAGTGTGCAGTGGCAGCCAAGAGAGCAAATAGAATGCTAGGTATCATAAGGAAAGGAATGGAAAATAAAACAAAAGATATTATAATGCCTCTATATCGTTCCATGGTGAGACCGCACCTTGAATATTGTGTGCAATTCTGGTCGCCGTATCTTCAAAAGGATATAGCATTATTAGAAAAAGTTCAGAGAAGAGCCACCAAAATGGTAAAGGGGATGGAAGGATACTCCTATGAAGAAAGGCTAAAAAGGTTAGGGCTCTTTAACCTGGAAAAGCGACGGCTGAGGGGAGATATGATAGAAGTCTATAAATTAATGAACGGAGTGAAACGGGTAAATGTAGATCGATTGTTTACGTTATCAGAATATAGAAAGACTAGGGGACATGCAATGAAGCTACAGGGTAAACTATTTAAGACTAATAAAATAAAATATTTCTTCACTCAACGTGTAATCAAACTCTGGAATTTGTTACCGGAGGATGTAGTAAAGGCTGTTAGTGTAGCTGGATTTAAAAAAGGTTTGGACAAGTTCCTGGAAGAAAGGTCCATAAACCATTATTAAGAAGGGACCCAGGATATCAATGCTTGACCCAGTACAAGCATTGCGGAACCTGTGTCTTTTGGGGAAACTGCTAGGTACGTATGACCTAGATTGGCCACTGTTGGAAACAGATACTGGGCTTGATGGACCTTGGTCTGACCCAGTATGGCATATCTTATGTTCTTATGTTCTTATGCATGACAATGGTACCATACATAGTACCGTACCCATGACAAGGGCGGGGGATGGGCATGGGTGGCGCCCGATGTAGCACCACAGATGAACACATGTACCGGTGGGTCGCTAAGGACCACCACCATGGCGAGAGGTGCACACAAATCTGCACGTGGGACACCACCCCCCAGGCCAGACCCCAATATCTACATCCGAACTGTATTATGTAGGATGTGCCACCATGAGGGGCTTCCCCCCTCACATAGAAGGTACCCGATATGCACCTGTGATACGAGCTAGAGGCACCAGCTCAACATGGCACAAAAGGTACAGCACGCACCCCATGCCGTAGGCGTATGCAGACATCCCCCCCTACATACCTGATACCTGCAGGTATAGGGAATGGCACCACCTGTAGGAGACAAACAACCTTCATGCCCAAAACATCTGGCCCAAACTATGCTCACCGTGTACTGGAAAAACCCGCATGAGGAGGCCCCAACAGTGCTCACATTGCAGGGGCACCCAAGAGCTCCACCAACACCCAGCCAAACCACATTTGCAACATAGTGCCATGTGTCCGGCATCACACCCGTCAGGCCAGTTCCCGACTCAACCATACCTAATGCTGGATGCAGTTGGGCTTTGCCCTGATGGCGGGCCACGACAAATAGCAAGCCGCCAACATGACACCATGCTGTGTATACAGACCGGCCGTAGAGTGGTTGAGCCCTGTACAACCCCTATGATGGGAGCAGAGGTGGGGGCACATCACTGCGACAACAAATAGAGGTCATAGGATGCCGTTGGTGGGAAACGGATCAGGCATATAGGTGCAGTGGCCCCCAAACCATGTTGATTTCCGCCACACCTGAAGGTATGTAGTCGGAAGGGTGGCCTGCTGACACATGTCCCCTGAGTTAGGCACAATAACGATAGGTAGGCCTGTTGAGCTGGTAGGTCTAGCTCGTCTAAAGCATGTACAAAGTTATGCCGCACCGCGGGAGGGGGATCGCCCCATGGTGACATATCCAACACTGAATAGTGGGGAACCCCTATATGAGGGGGTGGGTATGAGAGGTGTTTCCAAGGAGTCGGCCTGCCAGTATCCATCCAATGGGCCCAGTGACCTATACCGGTGCACACATGGCACGGCACCTTGCATGGGTGGCACACAGTACCCACATTCACGGGATGAAGCCAGGACAGTGCACATGCCTCCCTGCATTGCATGCTGTGTACAGTAGATGGTGTGCAAGTGGGTCTGTGGGCCATGTCTATATGTCTATCCATGTCCCGCCCTTAACTGCACATACCGGCCATACCTAGTTGCAACTGGCCAGTGTGGTAACAACTGCCATAGCCATGGGGTTGCGTATGATGGTGTAAGGGGGCACCACAAACACCATTATGCACAGGACAGGGACAGCTTGGAGCAGTAGTGGTGGGACGTGCAAGGGTATGGCCACTAGTGGTGAGGGTTATGACACAGGGTGGACAGTGCAATGCACATGGACATGGGGATGGCAGACATAGGGGTGAGCAAGGTGGTGGGATGGGAGGGACGGAGAGGTGCTCCAATCACAGTGTGTGAGGGGCAGGGGTGGGGATGGGCGGGGGTGCGCATAAGCAGAGCAGATGGGGTGTGCCACAGGTAAGACATGGGGAGGTCATAGTGCCTCCAGGCAGAGGGCAGGGGGGCCCAGAGACCAGGACCAGGGACACAGGATGCTGAAGGATGTGTGGCGGTCAGGGGGCCCAGGGGGGTTCTAACCCACACCATTGTGGCTGGACACGTGTGTACAGGGAGGGGGTGGGGATGTACCTGGGTATTGGGGTGGGTCAGGGTACCGGACCGACGTGCCCTGTGGACCACTATGGGAGATCCACAGTGTACCCAGCAAACACCTTGGAACCGCTGCAGGCCCCATGGGCATGCATCTGACTACATACAGCAGCAGTGTGTACGTGTCTCAGGAGATGGGCCTGCGAGGGGGGGCACCTCCACGGCACACTTCACACTGACCAGGACAGGCAGAGAATGGGACATCAGCAGTGTGCTACCAGAGGTGGATGTGTGGACAGGACAGACAGCGTGGATATGTCACTAGGCGTACAGGGTATGATGTCCAACCAATGAGATGTGGATGGCACTGCACGGAGACGTATCTGGTGCTACACCAACATGCCCTAAGCAGGTACCAGTGGGGACAGGTGGTGGGGGAGCAGAGGGACAGGGGGGCAGGGGGGGTCCAGACACTTGCGGGGAAGGGGGCATTAGGGTTATTGGGGGGCTGGTGGGTGGGTGGGAGTGGCATGGCTGCTGCCATGATCCATGTTAATCCCAGCTAGAGGGGGACACAGATTGCTTGAGGGGGTGGCATGGGGTCAGTGTCTAGGATGGCCATGGGTGGGGCAGGGCATACATGGGGCTGTCACAATAACCACAGGACACGTGACTTAAGGCAGTGCCGCATATGTGGCCATTTACTTTCCATGTGGTCTGATGCGCTTTGAGCGGCCCCTCCCACCCTGTGGTGCGGGTGCCACAGCTGCCGCTGATGCTGGCTGATCATGTTGTTATGAGGGGGTCCCTGGCCAGCCGCCATACACTCCATGCTGGCAGCTATGTCCTACGCTGATGTGGCCAGGCCCCTGATCTCGGCCAGGATCCCCTCCACCGCCAGACCCTGGTGCTCCACTGCATGGCACATGCGATGTGCCTCGTGCCACTGCCAGCACTGCTCTCACAGGACCACATGCAATACCTGCTGTATGCCTGTAGGGGAGGCAAGTTGTGCATCGTGATACATGGTTTTCACCTGCCACCTGTACACATGCAACATTATATACACACGGTAGGACACTAACCCTGTGCATCGCCATGCGCCACATCAGAGTGTGCCCACATCTCCCCAATCATCTCCGCCAGGGCAGACCGCACATCCCACGTGGCATGTTGCAGTGGAGCAGGCTCCGCCGTCCTGGTGGCTGCAGTGGCAGGTGGCATACTGTCTTCGGCCGGCCCCTTGCTCAGCTGCCGTTGCCCTCCAGAGGTGGTACTGGACCCCCCCCCACCTCTGCCTGTGCCACAGCTGCCTCTCCTGTTGGCCATGCCTCTGGCCACGCATCGTCAAGGGGCCACGGCCTGGGGTCTGGGTGCTCTGCCCCTCCTCTACATCCTCTATGGAATGTATGTCACCTGTGGGGGAACAGGGTACACAGCTCAGGTAGGTCGTGGCTGGCTGCCTGCCCTTGTCACATCCTATATCTATGGACTGTGTGGGATGCAGTGCACCCTGGTCAGTGTGTGGGTACCCAGGCTGCGTACATGTGGCCAGGGACATTACCAGTGCAGGGATGTGTGTGGTACTGCCCCGTGTCCCAGGTGCTTGCGGTGGGTCATTGGCACCTGTGTGTGCATGTGACTGGAAACACCCCACATGGCCAGGCAGGACTGTTGGGGTGGGGCTGGGGTGCTGTGCTGGTGTAGCCGGGGATAGGTGTGCCCTATGGTGGCGGGAATATGCGTGCATGGGTGCAAGGGCCGGAGTGGGGCAGGCCTGTGGCAGTGTGACTGGTGGTGGGCTGTGGGTGGCTGTGCGTAGCAGGCGCATGTGTGGGTATGAGCCGCATGGGTCTGTGATGGGGCCCCTATGCCCCCCACCGACACCACCCCTTGTATATTGCTGCGTCCTCTGTCCAGCATCCGACACTACCATGGCCATTTCCCCCCACCAGCACACACAGCCACCCACCCCGTGCCACCCCATCGCCACCTGTGTCCCTTCACCCAGCGCCTATGGCACACACAGGTGTGGTCCATCTCTGTCTCCCCGGGTACCGACCCGTGTGGCCTTGCTGTCCTCACCACCCCTGCACTGTGTCCCCACAACACATTGTTGTCCAACACTGCTCCCACGGGCCTGTCACCCCCCGCCCCTGCACCCTTACAATGTGCCGTGCCGACCCCCATTCAATGTTGCCACATCCACCCCCATTCTGGCCCCTGCACCTTCAGCAATGCCTGTGCCGCCCCACTCACAGGCTCTGTGTTGGTCGCCTCCCCTCGATCTATGGCAGCCATGCCCTGCTTCCGCTGTTCTGACCCCTCTCTGCCCACCACTCTGCCCCCCCGCACCCTCTCCCAGCTGGGGATGTCCGTCCCCCCAGCACCTGCCCCCACAGACTGCTGTCGCTCCCTGGGAGGGTTTTGGCACGTAAAGCGCCTGATGCGTGTCCACGGCCCCTACCTGCCCCGCGACCCATGCGCTTTCCGGTGGGATGTGGGGTGCACACCCTGCCCCTCCTGCCCCAGCTTCTGGACATGATCCCCCCATCTCTGCTGGCTAGCCCTGGCATGCACTGCCTGAGACCTGATGCCCCCTGACTGGTCCGCACCTGGATCTATGCTCTGTCCTGGGGTCCCTGCGTTCACCCACATGCCCCGTCCCTCTGGCTGGGCTGATGGTGTTGGGCTGGGCACCCCCCTGCATACCAGGCCGGCCCCCCTTCTGACCTGGTCCCGGCACCTCCACCATTGGCTGGTCCATTGAACCATGGTCCCCCTCTACCTCCTCCCCTGCTGGCTGGCCACTGTGGGTACATCCTTGTGTCTTTGCTCTCAGTTGGGTGTATGGTTCTGTACTGTCCTCAGTGGCTCCCCACCCTATGCAATGATACCTCTGTGTGTGTACCTGTCGCTTCACCCCCACTGCTATGCCATCCCCAGGGGTTGTACCCAATGGCTCTGTTTGTGGCCTGCTCGTTTCACCCTGTTTACCCTGTCCCTTGGTGCACTACCCATGTCCATGTGTGCAGTTGTGGTCTGTGCACCTCGCAGGACTATTCTTGGCAGAGAGCCATGCATGGCATGTGGCAGTGTGCTGTCCGCACCCCTGTCTGCAGTTACGAGGGCTGCCAGCCCGTGAATGAGTGAGTGGGGTCCCTGGACCTGGTCATGGTCCTTTGCAGGGCCCTGCTGGGATTGGCAGGTGCCCTGGGATGGCAATGCATGGTGACCTGTGTTGTGTCAGGGCCACATGGTGTGTGGCTGGGGACCTTGCATGGGGGGGTGTGGGTGCGTGGGATGGTGGCCTTACAATACGGACCCATGACTGTGGCACATATCATTCTGGCCTGTTGCATCCTGCACAACATTGCTCTCAGGCACAATGTCCCAGTCGAAATTAATGAGGATCTGGAGGAGGATCCTGTATGCCCTCCTGTACGTGGCCATGGTGACACATGTTAGGGAATGGCAGTCAGGCAACATCTGATTGAGGAAATGTTCTCCTGTAAGTTATGCATATGTGGGGATGTGCATATGTCTCCATGTATGTGCTGCCCTATGTGTTTCACGGCACTATCATGACATATATGTCATATGACATATGTCACTTGTGTTTTTGACTCCCCAGGCTAGGCTGCAGACCCTGCCCGTTGCTGTGGTGCATGTGGGAACTGTGTGCACATCATTCAGACCTGCAGGTGACTGGGGTAGGTGGACATACAGGTAAGTGTACTGTGGGGGCAGTGCAGCATTACACATGTCTGTGTTTCCCTTTCCACTGCACCTATTTTGTTGTGCACATGTTTGGCCTGCAGCTCCATCCCCTATATGTTCCGGTTGACACGCATATGACCATTAGCCTGTGCACATTTTGGGTGTTTACACACTGTATCTAGGGCACATGTTACCGGGCTGTGTGTGTCTCCAGGCATAGGGTGTGGGGTTGGTAGATAACACATACAGCCTTCTCTGGCATTGTGGCATTATACAACATCAGTGTATAATTGCATGGACTGTAATGATTGTCTCCACTGGTCGCTGATTGTGCACAGACATGCCATATGCAACTTGCGGCATGCTCACCTTGTCTCACGGTATATGTCTCTGTGTCTTTGGGGCGTGTCTAGGTGATGGTACCTTCTGATGCCCTCTGGCATTGTCTGGGTGCAGGGATGTGTCTGGGCACCTTTGCAGTAGTGATCACCCATCTCTCTGTGACCTTCTGCTGTTGCCCTTGTGTATATTGTGCACGTGTCTATGCATGTGTCATGTATTGTTGCCTGACATGTCTCATGTTTGCTGACAGGACACTACGTATCAATGTTTCGGTTACATGCAACCCACCATACCTTGGGCATGTGCCACTGAAGGCTGACCATGACAACATGGTGATGGACACATTTCATTGACATCCACTGCCTCTACTGTGGCCCCTTGTGCCCTTTGCCTGGCTCAGACAGTCCCCATCAGACACCTGCTGTACAATGAAGGTAGGTTGCATCTTAGATCTTCTGTGCCTGACATCCACGTGTAGATGTTTCTTTTGGGCTTTTTGTATCATCATGCCTTTCTGTGGGATCTCTGTGCACCACCACTGCTGGACATGCTGTGGACCTCTAGGATGCCTGTGGTCTGCAGTACCATCTCCTGCTGTGGTCAGCATGCACTGTGCTGTGTGTTGTGGCCGTGTCATGTTTTAATATCTGGGGATTCATTATTCACATAATGTGCTGTCACTGTCTGCATTGTTACCTGATGGTGTGTGTAGCATACCTTTACCTTTTCTCTACTCCTTTTAACACAAGGCACAGCCAACACGCAAGGCACATCTACTATGCTGCATCTGGAGTCCCCATCGCCCAACTGTGGTTGGACAGGACATCCCCATGCAACAGTCCCTGGGTGATGGTGCCAGTGGGAGATGGGCCTATGTGAGTCGGACACATGCCTATGTTGGACATCATTGTTGGCCTGCTACTTTGGGCATCACTGGGGGGACTGACACACCGTTGCTGCCATGCTCTGTCTGGGTGTTGCATTTATCTCAGCAGAGACACATCACCTTTGCATTGCTGTGGAACACTGAGACGTCACTCGTGATTTTGCATGATCGTGTAATCTGGAATGGTCATATCCGGACTTGTAGGGTCAGAGGTGGCATTTGCACTGTGGATACTTGTCCGTACATCTACAGCAAGAACTCACATGCACGCTGTATGTTGTACATCCATCTGACATTGTGTAGCTGTGCGTGGCCAATGTGTGGGGCTCACATTGCAGGCATTGCATCAATATTTGGCTACACAGGTACATGCAGCCACGTATGTGGCACAGGAGATACATTCTGTAGGTCCTGCTTATTTGTGTGGCTAACTTCCACTTGTACATGAGACACTATTTGCCTCCAGAACACTGTGATGCATGCCACCATCTTTGACTGCTGTTTGACCATCGCAGGGGGTGTTACAGTGGATAGGGAGCAGCACTCTGTTGTGTTTCAACATACACAGTGCATGCGCATGTGCTTGACTCATCTCTTACACTGGTGCATGTGCCGAGGTGGGATTTGTGTGGGTACGTGCACCGTTATGGACGTCTCTTTGTAGCTCTACATACATGTTATTGTGTGTGTTTACTGGACAGATGTGGCAATGCACATTGATTTGCAGGCTTATCTTTGCATGTGTGCAGGGTCCTCTTTCTGACATGACATTGCGCCACTCACATTGCGCCAGTACCTTTGCACTGTGTCTGCGGGTGTGTCCATTTCCAGGCTTCATTTGTGCAGTCCCTGTACATTGCCATATTATGACTGCTCCTGTTTCCACAGCACCCATTGCGGTGGGCCTTCCACATAGTGCTACCTCTGGATGTTAGTGGGATCCCGTCTTCTTTGATTTTTACGCACATGTGACTCTCGTCCTGATACCGTGTCCTCATGTTGCATTGTGTCACTGTTTTTGATGCCATGTGTGCATTAAAGGTGTTTATTTACATGACTATCTGACGGCTGGTCTTTCTCAACACATCACATGCTGTTCTAGGGGCATCTATACTGCTGTATGACCCACTAATACCCACAATTTAGGTCTACACATCTGAGGGGTGGTGCTGGGCCATTGGGACATGACATCATTGGCATGTTTGTGCATTTGCCTGTGCACTGTGTATGCACTTCACTGTGTGGCAGCATGACATTACAACTCTGTATCTTCCCTTCAGACCTTATTGCCTTGTGCGTGTGTTGTAAGCCTGGTGTGCCTGCCTGACACATGCCACCTGTCAGCTGTGTGTTCTTGTGCTGTGGCCGTGATGGTCCAGACATGTATTACTACTACTACTGAGCATTTGTATAGTGCTACTTGGCATATGCGGTGCTGTGCAGACAGGTGGGAGACATGTTCTGTGCATCAGAGATTACTATCTAGTCAGCACGGACACAGATGGGGTGGGAGGGATACCGCTGGGGATGGGGGGGTGATCAGGGAAATAATGATTCCATGGCTGCAGCGAGGATGTGTGGTTTCATCCTGGATTTGTAGGGGGTTGGAGATGGTGCCTGCTGTACAGACAGCGGAGGTTTGCTCACGGCATACAAGGCATCACGGAGAGAGGGGTGGAGTGTGGGGTTATCAGTAGGGGTGTACTGCACAGGTGGTGGGTGTCTGCTTGGGGCTGATTTTTTCAGGGGGGTTTGTATGGGGAGATGGGTGAAGAAGGGTGGTGGGGAGCCACAGAGTCTCTGCATTTTGACCTCAGCAGGGGATGTTTGACATGGGTACGGTAAAGGTTAGGGAGTCTTGGACGTGACCTGACAAGGGGGGTAGTGTGGCTATGACTGGCCTGATGCACGGTTGGATGCACAGCAAATTGTTGCACACATTGACGGGGAATGAGGTATGTCCAGGTGAGACATGCAGGGGGCAAACTACTGAGGTACTGATGGGATGCGATTGGGGAGTACATGGGCATATTGGTGGTGTGTTCAGGGTGGATGGGGCAGGTATCACTGCTGTTGTGGAGGAAGGGGGGCAAGTGTTATCTATCAGATGGCTTTGTGTCATGAACAGGGGTGAGGAGTCTGGGGATGGCCCCAGATTGCAGCCTGGGGACACTGGGGGAGGTGTAGAGTTATCCACAGACACCGACAACAAAGGGGGCAGGGAGGTGTTACGATGATGGATGGGAGGTACGGTCATGGCCATGTTCACTTTCAGGCCATGGTGAGACATCCAGGCAGCAATGTTGTCATGCCAGGCGTGGATAAGGGTTTGGTTAGCCGGGGAGGGTTCAGGTGTGAGTAGGTGGCTCTGTGAGCCATCAGTATCTAGCTGGTACAGCCAGCCATGGGTGGTGATGGGCACACCAGGGGACTGTGTATGGGGGGGGGGGGTAATGGGAGATCCACGCCACATCCTTGGGGTACACCATCCGGGTGTGGGGTTACGGGGGAGGGGGTAGGTGTACAGGTATTGTTACGGTGTACCGTGTATGGGTATAGTTACATCACAAAGTTTAATCTCACTACTTTTATTACTACCACACCTACTGCACCTGCACAGTGGGGGACATGGCCTGTTGGTTAGGACACGGTACCTCAGTTCAGAGGGCCATGGGTTCACATCCCATTTGGGGACAGCAACATCAGGCCTGTGGGACTGGGGTTTCTAGTCTTATTGGCGTTCCTTGTGGCCTTGGGCATGCTACGTGGCCCTCCATTGGCCACCGCTTTATTTGATGGGTAAGGTGGGATAGACAACTGGTTACTTACAGAGATAACTCAGTACTTATGTCTGGCACTGGCCCTTGTACACAGCACTGCACAGACATGTCGGGCAGACACCCTACTCACCACAGCTTACATTCTAGTTAGGATAAGTGAGAGAATGTGGGAGCAGGTGTAGGAGAGGCGATGGAGGAGGAAGATCAGGGTAGTTAGAGTCCACAGGCAGCAGCAGGTAGGTGAGCTCTCAGCATGGATAGGATGTGTGTTTGCGAGGGTGCCTGGCACACAGACCCTGGAAATTTAAACAGGGACACAAACATATGATGTCATAGAATAGCACATGATGGCACTGCACCAGCAGCCTATCCTGGGGAATCAAAAACACAAGTGACATATCTATCTATCTATCTATCTATCTATCTATCTATCTATCTATCTATCTATCTATCTATATTCTCATGATGTGGGTATTGATAAAGTTGAAAACTTGAAAAGAAATCCTGTTACTTTTAAGAATCTAGATCTGCAATTACCTTCAGGCACAGCTAGAGGGAGCAGGAAGGAATATTCAGGAGCTAATGAGCTTGAGAAGCCTAATGATTTGCACCTGAAAATGACCCCGGAAGTCAGGCAGGAAGGATTTCCTTATAAGCCAGAGCTGAATGCTTGCAAGAGTAGAAGTGGAGGTCCAGATCCAGCTGCCTTAGGGAAAGGCAGTCCAGCAGCATTGTGCAGTGGAAGTAGAAGTGGAGGTAGAGATCCAGGACGGGGTCCAGCTGCCTTGAGGAAGAGGAGCACGGCTACACAGTGGAGCACGGCTTCACCAAGGAAAGAGAAAGAAGAGAAAGAGAAGGACCTGAGAAGGAACAGTGAAGAAATCCAAGAGGAGCAAGCCCACAGGTACAGGGTTTACAAGGGTGAAATCCAGAAGGGCCAGGCTGATTGTGCAGCTCTCCCAAGGAGGTTTGTTAGAGCCAGCTCTGAGGTTAGAGGCTGTGCCACACCCTGTTCTTCCAGTGTTCCTGACTCCAGAAGAGAGAGAGCTAAGCCAGAAGCCAAAGGGAATGGTTTGGTGAGAAGCTCACAGTCTCTGAGGAATAATTATCCAGTTTTACCAAGCAAGAGAGGAAAGGCATTTTATAATAAACCTGAGTTCTTACCAAGGGAGGAAAGAGAGTCCAAACCAGGTTTTACTAAACTGCCAAGAAGCACAGCCCTGCCTAATGCTGAGAGGCAGAGACATTGCTACAACAGGAAAGTTGCTGAAAGGAAAAACTCTGTGGAGTCAAGCCAGCAAAGTTCCAGGTATGAAACAGTTATTGATGCTAGTAAATGCATGAAGCATAAAGGCCCTGGGAAAACCAGTCCTCACTTTACAAGGAAGGAAAAACCCGACTGGTTTAGTAAAATCCCTAAAGTCTTGAGAACAGACCCTTATTGGAGACAAGGCCCCAGAGGCATAGCATACCAACACGAGTCAGACAGGGACAGTGTTTGTACCCCTGGTGATTTTAGTGAGGAAGAATGCATGGAGATAGAATGCATTGACACAGTTTCCCTATCACCACCAGAGCAGATGGAGTGTGACCTGTGCACAGCCTTATGTCAAGAGTCTGTAGTAACTGAGTAAAATAGAAGAGTCTATGAAAATGTTGATGTTTTTGGAATGAACTGAATTCCTGTTTTCTGACCTCTGCATTAATTGTGAAGTGTAACAATTAAGCACATGTTTTGAATACTGGTGACCTTTTGCAAGAAAGGACTTTTCTGTTTCATTATTCATCTCTTAATTTGAACCCTTGCATTGACGGGGAATAAAAGCCTTAATTCCCTCCACTTGGTTTTGTTGCTAAGTTCTTTTAGGCAGCCGGAACTGATAAGAACATTTTACTACGCAAATGAACCTTACGTTCCCGGTGGCTCCCTAAATATAATCTTTGCCGTGGATTGCCCATAGGCGTAGGGGGCGCTCCCCACGACAAATGGCATAGTTGTTTGGATTGCAGATATAATCCTAAGAGAGACTGTAAAGAAATTAAGAAAAAAAAAAAACTACCAGTATTCAGTCTGAAAAAAAAAAAAAGAAAAAGAAAAACCCGGACTGGAGTTGAAAAAAAAAACCGGACTGGAGTTGGAAGAAGACCGGACTGGAGTAGAAAAACGTGGACCGGACAGCAGCGAATCCGGAACGGAAGGCGAGGTTGCTGGAGAGTGCTACAACACAGAGCAGCACCGCCCTTGCTGAGAGTTCGAGTCTACATTTCTACCAGGTAACAGGTAGAAGGGCATAACTTGTGAGGATACAAGTGAAGGTTTAAAGGGAAAATTTGAAAAAAAAAAAAGGGAGAAGTGTAGGGCTGATTTTTGTTGTGCAGCCACACTTGTTTTTTGTTTTTTTTCTTTCCTTTCCAGGGATATCATCGCGATGGAGCAACGCGAGATGCTTAGTTGGATAGCGGCACAATTCAGCAATCAGGCGGAACTGGCTGCGTAGACCCAGCAGCATGCTATCCTGGCAATGCAGGAGCAACAAAAGCCAGTCCTGCAGATGCTGGAGACTTGGATGAGCCATCAACAAAAGACACAGGAAGAAGCCGCTGGACTCATGAAGCAGAGCTCAGGACTGGGCAACTGGCCGGTAGGACTAGGGTCCTATGAGACTCTAACTTTAGGGAATTTAGGAGTGAATGACGATCCAGATGACTTCCTGGACTCTTTTGAGAGGATTGCTCTTTCCGTAGGTTGGCCGGAGGAGCAATGGCCCATTAGACTGGCAGAATCCCTTACTGGAGAGACACTGTCAGCCTATAAGGCAATGCCCGCTTCGTTGGCTAAAAATTATAGCGAGGTGACGAAGGCCATTAGGGAACATCTCGGCCTGACTCCCCTTGTCTATAACCGCAAGCTAAGTGCGGCGCATCTTGAGGTAGGCGAAACGCCTAAAACATTGGGACACAGGCTGAAAAGCTTGGCTGAGAAGTGGCTAAGGCCCAATGAAAGATCTGTAGAAACGTTAATGGATGTAATAGTCCTTGAACAGTTCATGACTGCGGTACCCAGTAAAATAAAGAGCTTCCTTATTCTTCAGAATTGTCGCACTACTGCAGAGGCTATTGCCTTAACAGAAAGAGGCTGAATTAGCTACCCAGTGTACTGGGGAGGTAGCAAAGACAGCAGTAGCGACATTCAGGCAAGCCTCAGGAAGTCTCTCCCAGTTTAAAACTCAAAATATGAAGGCTGATAAGAATGTAGAGAAAAGTCATTCTAAAAGATGTTCTGGCTGTGGAAAGTTGGGTCACCTTATGAATGAGTGCCGAGTACGCACTGCGCTCATGGGGGAGCACAGACACTTGGTTTCAGAGGGATTTGTACTTGACGTGACGGTACAAGGAGTAGCTGCCAAGGCTTTACTTGACTCTGGCGCGGACCAGACAATGATTTCGAGAAAGCTCTGGTCCATTATCAAAGAGCAAGCTGCGTCCGCCCCAGATCAACCGGACGGTAGAGTCAAGATAAAGTGTGTGCATGGCGCTGCTACCTTTTACCCTGTGTACAAATTACTGGTCAGAGGTTTGGGGTTAGAGAAAAATATGCTAATAGCTGTTATGCCCAGGTTACCTAAGGAGCTGGTCTTAGGTAGGGACTGGCCACAGTTTGAAAGAGGCCTAGAAAAAGGTTTAAACCCCAGAGAAGTTTTTGTCTCCACTCGCAACCAGGCGAGTGCCTCAGAAAAACCCTCATGTTCTAGGGAGGAAAGTGTAGTTGACCTTCCATCCCATGATGACTTGGTCAACATTCCTCCAGATAGGGATAGGAAGACAAAGGCTGAAAAACGCAAAGAGAGAAAGGGACGTTCTCAGGGCCGAGCAGAGTTGGAAGCGGGTGAGGAACTACATTTGCTGCAGAGCAACGGGATGACCCTGTGCTGGCAGGCGCATTGGAATATGCCCAAACGGAGAGAGATGTTTTTCCATGATTCATAAAGGAAGAGGGACTCTTATACAGAGAAAGTATAGACCCACGGACTAGAGATGTCTGCAAACAGTTAGTAGTCCCAAACACGTTTAAGTCTGCTGTGCTAAGATTAGCACATGATCACCCAATGAGCGGTCATAAAGGGATACAGGGGACCCTTGACCAGATACTGGCCAGGTTCTATTGGCCAGGAGTTTTCAAGGAGGTCTCACGTTTCTGTGAATCCTGTGCTTCCTGCCAAAGGGTGACCTCCATAAAACCAGCTGGGGTACCATTACTGCCGATGCCAGTAATAACAGATCCCATCAGAAGGATGGCCATGGACATAGTCGGTCCCCTCATAAAAACTCCTAGGGGTTTCCAATATATATTGGTCATCATGGACCAGGCAACACGTTTCCCCTGGGCGGTGCCCTTGAGGAATATATCAGCCAAATCCATCGCCCTGGAGCTGATAAAGCTGTTTTGCGAGGTGGGATTCCCTCAAGAAGTTTTAACGGACAAGGGCACGAACGTCTTGTCTAAATATTTAGCCCAAGTCTGGGATGCCTTTGGCATCAGGCATCTCAAAACCGCCGCATATCACCCCCAATGCAACGGTTTGGTCGAGAGCATGAACCAGACCATCAAGCAGATGCTGCGAAGAGCACTGGACGGAGAGATGGCAGAGTGGGATACAATGCTACCTTTTATACTGTACGCGTGCAGAGAAAGGACACAGACTTCATTAGGCACATCGCCTTATGAACTAATGTATGGGAGATCACCCAGAGGAGTGCTCGATATTCTAAGAGAGCGATGGGTGGAATCTGAAGAGAATGAAATAGGGATACCACAATTTTTGAAAAATTTAAGAAGCCGATTAAGAAGGACTTCAAGTTTTGCTGAAGAAAAGCTGAAGGGCAGTCAGCAAAATCAAAAGCAATACTATGATAGAGATACCAAGCCTCGACATCTAGCCAGGGATGAGAAGGTAATCGTCTTGATATCAGGCCCCACTCCAAAGTTCGAAGCCCAATGGAAAGGACCTTATGTTGTGGTCAAACCACTTGGTCCAGCATCCTACTTGATACGGGATGGAAAAGGACATGAACAAATATACCACATAAATGTTCTACGAAGATGGCACGAGAGGTTAGCTTTGTTTTCGTCAGCACAGAAGGGGTCCAGGATTACGTGCTGTAAATATTCAGCCCGTAATATTTTAAGAGGGGGGATGTGTCATGATGTGGGTATTGATAAAGTTGAAAACTTGAAAAGAAATCCTGTTTCTTTTAAGAATCTAGATCTGCAATTACCTTCAGGCACAGCTAGAGGGAGCAGGAAGGAATATTCAGGAGCTAATGAGCTTGAGAAGCCTAATGATTTGCACCTGAAAATGACCCCGGAAGTCAGGCAGGAAGGATTTCCTTATAAGCCAGAGCTGAATGCTTGCAAGAGTAGAAGTGGAGGTCCAGGTCCAGCTGCCTTAGAGAAAGGCAGTCCAGCAGCATTGTGCAGTGGGAGTAGAAGTGGAGGTAGAGATCCAGGACAGGGTCCAGCTGCCTTGAGGAAGAGGAGCATGGCTACACAGGGGAGCACGGCTTCACCATGGAAAGAGAAAGAAGAGAAAGAGAAGGACCTGAGAAGGAACAGTGAAGAAATCCTAGAGGAGCAAGCCCACAGGTACAGGGTTTACAAGGGTGAAATCCAGAAGGGCCAGGCTGATTGTGCAGCTCTCCCAAGGAGGTTTGTTAGAGCCAGCTCTGAGGTTAGAGGCTGTGCCACGCCCTGTTCTTCCAGTGTTCCTGACTCCAGAAGAGAGAGAGCTAAGCCAGAAGCCAAAGGGAATGGTTTGGTGAGAAGCTCACAGTCTCTGAGGAATAATTACCCAGTTTTACCAAGCAAGAGAGGAAAGGCATTTTATAATAAACCTGAGTTCTTACCAAGGGAGGAAAGAGAGTCCAAACCAGGTTTTACTAAACTGCCAAGAAGCACAGCCCTGCCTAATGCTGAGAGGCAGAGACATTGCTACAACAGGAAAGTTGCTGAAAGGAAAAACTCTGTGGAGTCAAGCCAGCAAAGTTCCAGGTATGAAACAGTTATTGATGCTAGTAAATGCATGAAGCATAAAGGCCCTGGGAAAACCAGTCCTCGCTTTACAAGGAAGGAGAAACCAGACTGGTTTAGTAAAATCCCTAAAGTCCTGAGAACAGACCCCTAATGGAGACAAGGCCCCAGAGGCATAGCATACCAACACGAGTCAGACAGGGACAGTGTTTGTACCCCTGGTGATTTTAGTGAGGAAGAATGCATGGAGACAGAATGCATTGACACAGTTTCCCTATCACCAGACCTGTGCACAGCCTTATGTCAAGAGTCTGTAGTAACTTGAGTAAAATAGAAGAGTCTATGAAAATGTTGATGTTTTTGGAATGAACTGAATTCCTGTTTTCTGACCTCTGCATTAATTGTGAAGTGTAACAATTAAGCACATGTTTTGAATACTGGTGACCTTTTGCAAGAAAAGACTTTTCTGTTTCATTATTCATCTCTTAATTTGAACCCTTGCATTGACGGGGAATAAAAGCCTTAATTCCCTCCACTTGGTTTTGTTGCTAAGTTCTTTTAGGCAGCCGGAACTGATAAGAACATTTTACTACGCAAATGAACCTTACTTTCCCGGTGGCTCCCTAAATATAATCTTTGCCGTGGATTGCCCATAGGCGTAGGGGGCACTCCCCACGACAATATATATATATATATTGTCATGAGGCTGGTACTAATAAAGATGCAAAGTTGAAAAGAAACCCTGTTTCTCACAGAGATCTAGATGTGCAATTACCTCAAAGCACAGCTAGAGGGGGCAGGAGTGATCATACAGAAGCTAATGAGGCTAGGAGATCTAACCAGTTGCACCTGGGAATGAGCCCGGGAGATTCAAAGAGAAGATCCCTTTATAAGCAGAAGCTTAATGCTAGCAAAGCAGACACAGAGTGGGAGAGGAAAAGCCAAGCAGTAAGGAGCACAGCTGCAGAAAGGAAAGCAGCAGAACAAGGAGCAGAAGGACTTGGAGAAGGAACTAGGAGCATGGCTAAGGAAAGAAGGAGAGACCTGAAGGAAGGAATCCTCCTTGAGCAAGCCCAAAGGAACGGAATTCACAGAGGTGGAGTTCAGAGGGGCCAAGCTACCAGAGCAGCTGTTCAGAGGGAGTCTGCTGGGGAAAGCAGTCAGGCTGGAGAGTGTGCCACTCCCTGCTCAAGCAACGTTCCTGAGTCCAAAGCTGAGAGACGTATCCAGAGAACCAGAGAACCAGGTTTGGAGGAAGACCTGCAGTCACTGGAACCTGCTGGACAAGTTTTACCAGGTACTCGAGGAAAAGGAGTTTCTAGCAAAGCTACTTTACCACTGAAGCATAAAGCTGAATCCATACCAGGTTTTGCTAAGCGGCCAGGAAGCACAGCACTGCCCAGAAGCTACCGGCAGAAAAACTGTTGCAAAAACGGGGGCGCTAGGTGAGAATGTCCACAGTCTTGGCAAAGGCAAATATTAATATGACTTGCAAAGGATTGTGGGAAATGTAGTCCATTCATACCAGACTCAGCCGTTCACACTAAATTTGTTGTGCTTGCTCGAATGTAAAGCAAATAAGATATTTTATTTATGGGGTTATTTCTCCCAACACAGATATACTTGGTAGCACATAAAAAGGAATACTTGCTTTCAGTATTATACTTAGAACAACAAATAAGGAAAAACAGCTGAACTTGTTAAGCAATCAAATCAAAGCATAAAGACCTGGATGGGAACAGACCGGTCTTTTCTGTAGGCACCTGCTAATATCTTCTTAGCAGTGCTTCAAAGAACAAACAAAACCCCACAAAGTAGGAAAAAAACTGTTCTTTTCCAGGGTTAACCTCTTGTATCTTCACACACACTCAGAAGTGTCCCTTCAGAGCTCACTGGCAATTAGGCAAGGCTCAATTGCTAACAATTACCAGCTGAAACCCTCTTGGCTGGTTTACTTTCTATTACGTGGCTCAAATCCTACTCAGAAGCTTTTCTGAGTAGATTAAAGAACAAGTTTATATTTCTTTGTGATGGTTGTTGTATTTTGTGACAGCATATTACCACAGAAGTTTAGACAGAGAGCAATCCATGTATTCAAAGTCCCCATTTATAACATCTTCCCCTTCTTCAACTATCATGGGTTCAATATCATGGATTGGCACAGAGGAATTTCTCAATGGAACACTCTCAGGACAATACTTGTTTCCCTGCTGTCTTCCCAGTGAAGAGCTAGGGCATAGATCAGTATTCATACCTGGGCTTCCATTGCTGTTAGAGTTCCTCTCTAAATATCCTGGCCAGTATGTAGTCCAGTTCTTATGTCCAGCCCTCCAATCAAGATCCCTGGACACTGGATCTCTCCTCACATACCTTCTTGCACTGGTCTTAGGGTCCCTTCCAAGTGCAGCCGTCTCCCTCACAGGTGCCGTCCTGGGATTCCTGGCCCTGCAATCCCACTCCTCTGGCTTTCCCCAGTCCAATGGTGTATGCTTGCCTCTGGAATGCCTCCCAGTATACGTACTGCTATGGACTCCTCTAGACCTCCCAAATGCTTTTCTCTTCTTTCTTCCAAAGTGTTTCTTTCTCTCTCTGTCCGTCAGCTCTGGCTTCTGCTGATGATGATCAGGATGATCAAGGTGCTTCTGATGCTTCTGATCAAGATGAGGCTTCTGATCAAGATGATGATTCTCTGTAGAATAAGCTTTTCTTTTATCCTGCTTAGATGAATGCTCCACCCTAGCACAGCACAGCTGTGCTGAATCAAGCCCTGCCCTTGGAGATGAGTGCTTGGGGATTATCTCATAGCCCTCCTGATTGAACATACGTTTCCCCACTTCAGCTCTTCTAATGGCTGTTGGAAACCTGGTGCATTCTGGGACTGGTAGTCTTTTATGGAAACATTCTGTTTTATTATTTCTACCAGAACAGACAGGGTGCTTGTTCAGAGTCACTTCACCTCTATTATAGCTCCTTCCTGAACTATGATAAGCTTCCTTATCACAACGTTCGTGGGAGAGAAGGCTTCAGGGAGTCCAGCTACAGAAAGCCAAGATATGAAAGCTTTATTCCTGCAAAAGAATGCTTAACTCCTAGAAGCA
Source organism: Ichthyophis bannanicus (assembly GCA_033557465.1). Classification (NCBI taxonomy): domain Eukaryota; kingdom Metazoa; phylum Chordata; class Amphibia; order Gymnophiona; family Ichthyophiidae; genus Ichthyophis; species Ichthyophis bannanicus. The sequence goes on from CM066032.1 coordinate 1,482,647,535, forward strand.
CTGCTAAAGCAAATACTCACTTTGCAAGAAGGAGAAAGAAACCAGAGTGGTTTCAAGAATTACCAAGAGAACTTAAAACCCAGTCCTATTGGAGGCAAGTTACTGGAGACAGTCCATGTAAAGCTGTAACAGCCAGGTACAGTATTTACTCCACGGGGGAAAGTAGTGGGGCAGAATCTATGGACGTAGAAGATATAAATGCTATTCCCATGCCTCAGGAAGAAGATGTGGATTGTGGGTTGTGTCTGGCTACTAGCCTAGAGTCTATAGCCACCGTGTAAATAAGAAGAAAACTTGTTAATTGTTTTGTTTGGAATGAACTGAATTCTCTATTTTCCTTGGCACTAATTGTGAAGCTACTAACAGTTAGTCCTCCTGTTTATTACTGGAACCTTTTAAAACAAAGGACATTCTTTGATTTCCACTGTCTTAAAGAACCCTTGCACAGAGGGGAAATAAAAGCCTTGTTTCCCTACACTCTTGGCTGAAGTATTATGTGCACACAAGGAGCTGAAAAAAGATAAGACCAAACTCCATTTTTGGCCTTACATTACACCACGCTACTTGAAAATAAAATACATCGTGGAGCATGCCCTTACCGCCCTTGGCCACTAGGGGCTGCCACCATGACAATATATATTGTCATGCAGCAGGGGCTGATGAAAGTAAAAATGCAGGAGACGAAGCTGTTTTTCATGAGGGAAAAGATGTGCACAAGATGCAATATCCGCACAGAACAGCTAGAGGGAGCAGGCATGCACTCACAGAGCCTGAGTGGACACACTTAGCTAATTGAGAGCACCTGACAGTCAGCCCGGAAAGCTCAAACACAGGAGAGCTTTATAAACGGAAGACTGGAGACTGGAGAAGGCAGAGAAGTGCTTGCAGGTGTGGAGCTGGAGGTAAAGCTGAAGGTTTACAAGAAAGAAGCACCACAAGCAAGGACCAAGCAGAAAGAAGCACTTGGGAAACTAGTGCTGGGCAAAGGAACAATCACCTTTGGAGGCAAAGCAGAGTGAAAGAAAGAAGCCTGCTTGGACCAGAGAACCCTGGAGCTAAACCGAAAGGTAACAGAAGCTGTCAGAGAGGAGACTGGCACAGAGATTGTGTTCCTGAAGAACTACGGGAAGGAGGAAATCCCAGTTCTATATGCTGCTGGAAGCCAAGGTATGCTGACTCTGTTTCTGTGAAGAAAACCTTACCTTATAAAAAGCCTTTTGAAAGTAATGCTAAACCTGTGAGAAAGGAAAGCAAGGCTACCTCTCATAAGCCAAGTAGCCAACACCCGAGGGTAGGCCATGCTCATTGGCAAACACTAGAGGAACTCTTTAAACATCCAGAGAACAGGACTAGGGCCTGGCCAGAAATTATAGCCAGTGAAACCACTGTTACAGACAGAGATAATCCTGAGCCGATGCAATTGGAACTTGTAGAGCCAAGCCTTTTATCTCAGGAAGAGATGGACTGTTCTTTGTGTATTTCAGGCAGTGCAGAGTCACTGTTAAACCTGTGAATGATATATGTTATCTTCAGAATGTTATTCATTTGCTAAATGGAAGAAGAGTGCTGAAACATTTACTTTACTCTGGAAAAGCTTAACTAAGCATTGTTACAACTGTGAAGCATAACAGTTTTTTTGTTAACCTGAGTTGATTTCATTCCTGAAGTTTAGGACTTTTTCTTTAGGTTGTAACCCAGCTGAATCTTATGCGTAAAGGGAAATAAATGCCTTGTTAACCCTCTACTCTGCATTCACAATTTTTCTTAGTTAGGAGCTGAACTGTCAAGACCAGGTTACACCTGGCTCTTAAACGTCCCTCCTCTCATAATAAAATATTTTTTGTGTCCCACCTACCCTTACGACCACTGGCCACAAGGGCGGTGCACGACAATATATATATCATGATAGTTCCGTGAAACACATAGGGCAGCACATACATGGAGACACATATGCACATCCCCACATATGCATAACTTACAGGAGAACAGCTCTTCGATCAGATGTTGCCTGAATGCCACCCCCTCATGTGTGTCACCACGGCCACGTACAGGAGGGCACACAGGATCCTCCTCCAGATCCTCATTAATTTTGACTGGGACATTGTGCCTGAGAGCAATGTTGTGCAGGATGCAACAGGCCAGAATGATATGTGCCACAGTCATGGGTCCGTATTGTAAGGCACCACCGGTGCTATCCAGGCACCTGAAGTGACTCTTCAGAACACCAAAGGCGTGCTCAATGACCATTATTGGGGTGCTCAATGACTGAACAGCTGGAGGCATTGGCCTCATTGTACCTCATCTCTGCACCTGGCCATGGGAGACACACAGGGGTCAGCAACCAGGCACGACAGCCATATCCCACATCACCTGCAGAAAGAAATGTGGTACAGTCAAGCGGGAGATGATGGACACACAAAAGCACAGAAGTAGCAACATTTAACTGGACAACAGATAAACAGGGACACAAACATACGACGTCATAGAATAGCACACAATGGCACTGCACCAGCGTCTGGAGCTGAGAGACCCCCGGGGAAGGCTAATGAGGACAACATACATCAACTGTATCCAGGCCAAACACACGACCAAAAACCTGTACCCAAACGGCAGCAGTGGCAGATGTGAAGGCATCTGGCCTACAGTGGCAAAGCATATGGAAGGGGCAGAGATGTGAATGTGTGCAACCATGTGACACCCATGATACAGTGCACACACAGCAGATGTCACAGGAACACATACCTGAGGGGCCAGGTCAGAATGGCAGTAGAGACAAGATAACATGGACAGTCATACAGCATACATGTGTGATGTCAAGTGTGACCACAGCTCACCCACGTGTTGTCGCACACATGGACAATGGAGAATAGCCCCCATACACACCATAGAGCAGGAGGATGGTTCTGGGCGCATATCTACCCACCCCTCTCCTGGACCACACACACACACACACGTTGGATATGGAGTCCACGAGGGACACACCACAAAGGCATACACATGTACATCTGCATGTGCGGTTTGTCCGAGGCCATGTGCTGGAGTCATTGTCAACCAAGAGGTGTCGCACCCAGCCATAGAAGGGATATACCATATGTGCTCAGAGTGTCCCTGTACATAAGACCTGTGCAACAGAACAGCAGTAGCAGATACCTGTGTCACCTGCATGTGTGCCGAGACACCAAGATGAGCAATGAGACACACATGGTATACACAGAGACTTTAGAATCACACAGAGGTACGTGACCACGTCCCCGGTGACAGGGTGTGATGTTGTACAAAGCCCCATAGAAGGCAGCGCCCCACAACCACAACACAAGGAAAGGCATGCAGAGGACACAGATGAAAATGGGACCCCAGATATCATACACTGTATGCGCATGTGAGATATGGTAAATACCCACCCAGCAGGACACAGTCCCCCTATTGTCCGGCCTCAAATTGGCCAAACAGTGCCGAGTGTTGCAGGATATAGGAGTCATGGGCTGACCCTGGGAACCATGGAACCACATTCAGAATATGCATATTTGCATCACAAACAACCTGCACATTCAGGGAATGGTAGTGTTTGCGGTTGTGGAACACAACCTCCCTGTCACGTGGCAGGACCAGGGCAACATGTGTGCAATCAATAGCTCCCATCACGTGTGGTATCCCTGCAATCCACTGGAATGCCTGGTCCCTGGCCTCCCAATGTTGCCTACTGTTAGGAATCACAATCACTGTTCCCTCTAAGCTGTGCGCGTGTGCGCGCGCACACACCTCGCCAAGTGAGCACACATACTTTATAACAGAGCGCACAAAAATTACGGTTCTGATTCTGATAGAAAACAACACAGATGTCTTAAAACTTAAAAGTTGTTGTATATTTATGGTTTTCACAGGTTCTACAATAATTTCTAGTGCAATCAATGTGGTGTACATACTGTATTCTGACGTGTAGTCAAATTTTAAAGTCTACAACTCCGAGTGTCGTTATGTGGCACACAAAAATTTAACCTTCCTTCAAAAGCTTCACAGATGATATTTTATGCACACACAGCCTACAGAAAATTAGAGGGAACATTGATCACAATGTAATTCCCAACCCGGCTGACCATGGCCCGCAGTACCTGGTGGAGACAGCGTGAGAAGGTTGGCCTGCTCATCCCGCCCACTGCGACCACCAAGGATTGGAAACTGCCAGAGGCAAAGAAATGTAGCGCAGCCAGGAGCTTGGCCAAGCCCGGTATGGCATATGACCGGGCAGTCCGGGGCTCGAGGTCAGGTCATAGATCCTCATAGAGCTCCCTAATAGCCCCTGTGTCTAGACAGTAGAGGGAGATGACCTGGTACTCACGTATGTCCTGGAGCATGGGCCTGGGCCTGTTGAGGTGTAGCATGCGGGGCTGCACCTCAGCACACCTATGGCACCGTGCTGGTATCACCTCTGCCTGTGGAGCCCCCACAGCTGCAGGTCTGAGTTACAGTGGGACTGCACCCATGCCCAGTGCCACAGCCCCAGGGAAACCATCTCCCCCTTCAGGCAACCGCAGCTCTGCCAGCTCCACCAATGTTTCTATGTGGCTCCCGTACCACTTACAGACTGTGATATGAGCTGTGGACGCCTGCTGTACATGTGCGTTGCATCATGGTGACTGTTTGGGTAGCCCTCTCCTGGCACATAGCAGGTGTTTTGTATGGTGCCCTGCAGTGTTCTTGTATGCAGCCATTGCTGTGGACCTCACAGTGGTGGTGTGGCCTACTGGTTTGTGCAGTGCTTTTCAGGCTAGTGGTCATGGGTTCGCTCCCTCTTTGTTCTCCTTCTTTTATGCCTTTCCTACACCGGTACTTGTCATTCCTGTAACAGTCATATCTCCACTGATCTGTGCTGCCAGCACATATTACCCTCATCACAGTCGCCAACCATCCTTCTGTCCATCTATCTGCATCTGTCAGCTGTGTGGCATCCGGTGTTCATGTGCAGGCTGCTACCCCATGTCCTGCTTTTCAGGTGCCTTAACCTACGGTGCCTTATGGGGCACCTTGCTGGCACCTTATACAGGGCCATCAGGGGGTGGCTGCATGGTGCCTTAGATTAGGGCACCTTATAGATCACATGGCAACATACCTTGTGAGGTGCCTCCGGTTAAGGTGCCTTGTGATGTGACCTATATGGCGCCTTGCGATGTGCGTTACTCGATGGCACATTGTTTATTTATTTATTTAATGGTATTTATATACCGCCTTATCATTCAATCAAAGCGGTTCCACAGCAAACAATCAAGGGGGGCAAATGTCTTCATGCAGTGTCGTGTATTGTGTAGGTGTTGACGGGGAAGTGATTATAGTTGGTTTATATACATAGTGCGCTATTATAAATCATGAGCTATTATACATTCTTATATACAGTTTCGGGGTGGTGGGGGGGCTGATGATCTGACTTGTCTGTTGGCTCAGGGGGTATGTTGCGCGTGTTACCTGACACTGCTTGTCGTATGATGCACCGCCCACTCCTTTATATGGGCATCTGTACCATCACCTCAGGAACTACCGCGGATGACATTAACATGTTTTAGTAAACATACCCCTAAATTTCATCTGCCATGTGAACGTCCAGTTTCAGTTTTTCAAGGTCCTTTTGCAATTTTTTAAAATCCTTGTGTTTTAACAGCTTTGAATGATTTTGTGTCATTTGCACATTTTTTCATCTCACTCATTATTCATATTTCCAGATCATTTACAAATATGTTACAAAGCAGCAGGGTTCCCACTATTCAGCTTTCTCCATTGAGAAAATTGTCCCTTAAAACCTGCTCTCTGTTTTCTATCTTTTAACCAGTTCCTTATCCACAATAGACTCCTATTCCATGACTTTTTAATTTCTCCAAGAGTCTCTCATGAGGGACCTAATCAAAGGCATTCTGAAAACTCAGGTACATTATATCAATTAGCTCACCTTTATCTACCTGTTTATTCACATCTTCAAAATAATATAACAGATTAGTGAGAGAAGACTTTCCTTGGCTAAATCCATATTGGCTTTCTCCCATTAAACCCATGGATTATCTCTGTGTTCAGTAATTTTGTTCCTTACTGATGTCAGGCTCACTGGTCTGAAGTTTCCCGGATCATCCCTGGAACACTTCTTAAAAATTAGCCTTACATCGGCCATTCTCCAGTTTTCAGGTACTATAGATGATTTTAATGATAGAAGACAGATTACTAATAGTAGAACTGCAGTCTCATATTTCAGATCTTTCAGCACCCTGGGATACATACCATCTGGTCAAGTGATTTGCTATTCTTTATCAAATAGCTGTATTACAGCTTCCTGGTTTATTAAGATTTGTTTCAATTCTTCTGATACATCACTTTTAAATCCATTTCAGGCATGGGTAACTTTCCTACGTCTTCTTCAGCAAAGACTGAAGCAAAATATTCATTCAGTCTCTCCGTTATTGTCTTGTCCTCCCTTCACACCCCTTTTATCCCTCTAATGGTCCAAATGACTTTCTCACAAGCTTTTTGCTACAAATGTATTTGAAAAAGTTTATATTATGCATTGGCAAGCTTCTTTTCAAATTCTCTCTTTGCCTGCCTTGCATTTAACTTTCCAGTGCTTATGTTGTTTCCTGTCTTTGTCATTTGGCTCCTTTTTCCATTTCCTGAAAGGTGCTTTTCTGGCTATACCAGCCTCTCTGACCTCACGGTTGGCTTTCCTTCCACCTTTGTTAAAGCATGGAAAACATCTTTTCTGGGCTTTCACGGGCATGTTTCTTGTGATTTTTTTGTAATCCACTAAGAATTATTTAAGATTTATGGAATATAAATGTATATAAACAAATACAAAACAAACAAAAGTTTGATTGTTACCCTAACTGAGACTGGCAACCAATGGAGTAAATATAATATTGGGGTAATGTGCTCCTTCGTGCAATCAGGTGGCAGCATTTTGCAAAACTTGTAGGTCCCGATATTCAAAGGCATTTACATGGTTCACAGAGTTGTGTAAATATCCCTAAGCGGGATATTCAGTGGCACTAACATGGTTAGTGCTGCCATATATCCCAGACTAATGCCACTATACCCCAATGCTAACTGCTTAGCATCGGGGCATGTTGAGGCTGTTCTGGGGCGGAACAGAGGCAGAGTCGAGCGCAAACTAGGCAGAGACAATATTAGCCACTGCCTGGTTTGCGACCTATGGGCCTATCTCACAGATTTGTCTTTTCCCATGGGAGCTAACCGGGAAGAAGCTCAATAACGCCATTGCCTGGTTTACTTTTGCAGTATTGAAGGCTGTGCGGCGACTCCCGATGTTAAATAAAGGGGGCCAGATATGACCCTGGTATTGAATATCTGGGATTAATATTGGATCTATAGTGCCTTCAGAATAGTAGCCAGTTGAACTGATAAAATCAAATCACAGTAATCGACTGAAGATATCACCAAATGATGCAGGATTTTTATAATGCTTTATCATGTCATATTTTAGTCTTCCTTTGTAATATATAAACACAACTGGCATAAGAGTCTAAGCTTAAAAAGGCCCTTTTGAAAATAAACTTATCATATAAGTTGAACGTTATTTGGGGATAATATTGGACAGTAAATTAACTTATTTCTTGCTTTATTCAAGTTTAAATTAATCAGTGCTTATGAACTCAGGAACCACTAATGAATTAAGAACATAAGAACATAAGAAATGCCTAACTGAGTCAGACCAAGATCCATCAAGCCCATTATCCTGTTTCCAACAGTGGCCAATCCATATCACAAGTACCTAGTAGTTTCCCCAAAAGACACACAGGTTCCATAATGCTTGTATTGGGGCAACCAGTGGATTATCTGGGTCTTCCTTAATTATGGTTTATGGACCTTTCCTCCAGGTAATTGTCCAAACCTTTTTTAAACCCAGCTACACCACCAGCCTTCACCACATCCTCCGGCAACTAATTCCAAGTTTGACTACGCATTGAGTGAAATTTTTTTTTTCTCTTATTAGTCTTATATAGGTTACATTGTAGCTTCATTGCATGTCCCCTAATCTTTCTACTTTTTGATGGTATAAGCATCCGATCTCCGTTTACCCATTCCACAGTCTTCATTAATTTATAGACCTCTATCATATTTCCCCTCATTCATCTCTTTTCCAAGTTGAGGAGCCCTAACCTTTTAAGCCTTTCCTCATAGGGATATCCTCCCATCCCCTTCACCATTTTGGTGGCTCTTCTCTGTACCTTTTCAAATTCTTCAATATTTTTGTTTACGAAATGGCGACCAGAATTGCACACAGTATTCTATGGGGTGGTCGCCTCAAGGAATAATACAGAGGAATTATAATATCCTTGTCTTTATTCTCCATTCCTTTCCTTATGAGTCCAAGCATTCTATTTGCCTTCTTGGCTGTCGCTGCACACTGGGCGGAGGGTTTCAATGTATTATCCACGATGACGCCTAAATCCTTTTCCTGGGTGGTGGTTCCTAATGTGGAACTTTGCATCATGTAACCGTAGTTTGGATTATTCTTTCCTAGCTGCATCATAATGTACACATTAAATTTCAGCTGCTTTTTGGACGTCCAGTCTGCCAATTTATTAAGGTCCTCTTTCAATTTTTCACAATCCACATGTTTTAATAATTTTGAATAATTTTATGTCATCTGCATATTTGATCATCTCACTCATTATTTCTATTTCCAACTCTTTTCCTCAGTTTATCATTTTTGATAGTTAAAATGTAGTAATGTGGATTTCCTTTCTGTCCTTCAATTTATTATATCAAATGTGATTATGCTATGATCACTATTGCCAAGTGGCCCCAACAACCTTATCTCTTGCCCTATATCCTATGTTCCACTAAGGACTAGGTCCAAAATAGCTTCTGCTCTTGACAGTTCATGAACCAGCTGCTTCAAGAATCAGTCATTTACTTCATCTTGAAACTAGCTCCCCATTATTACTATTAGTTTTTTAGTTTGGTTTCTGTTTGGGACTTGTCTCTCTTTGTATCTGCTGTGGTTATCCTCACTGCTTGTAGGGAATGTCAGCTCTGATTTCCCTCTGGCATCATCTTGCTAAGTCAAGAGTATATCTGCACACATGGAGCAAGATAAACCACATTCCTAAGATTTCTTATAATTTGTTGGGAATGGAAATTATTGACTGTTTATGATGATGCACTAAGGACCTAGGCTAAAACATAGTGCTGGATAGGCAGACTGTTATCAGGGGGCACACTCTGCCCTTGGCACCTTGTAGGTGTCTTTTATTAATGGAGGCACAAAATTATGGCGGTCTGAAGGACCAAAAGGAGCTCTTTAAAGCTGTTATCGCCTATGGGGCTCATTCCATCTTGGACATACAGACTCTGTGTGCCTGGTCGGAACCGGATGCACAGAGGGAGTCGCGATTCTGATCCCGCAGGGCACGTCTAGCCCCGCGGGATCGGAATTGCAAACAGGCCTGACGTGCAGGCCAGAACCGCGATTCTGCTCAGCCTGCACGTACAGGCCTTGCCTGGCTAACTCAGTCAGGGCTCTTAAATGAAGCCACAGCTCCATTTAAAAGCCACGATGCCCGCCCGATGGCACCCAAAGTGCTTTTCACGTGTTCCGGCCCCCGATCTGGCCTCCCAGGGCCAGGGTCAGGCTGGGGGGAATGCCCTATGCCCCCTGCTGCCCCTTCCCAGCCCTGGTACTGCCATTTCCTCCGCATTGGGGAAGTGATGTCCATCCACTGTCCACCCTAACACCATTCCTGATCCTCCCCTTTCCTGCCCTTATCTAACTTCCAATGCACGGGGAAGGAGTACAGGGCCAGGAAAGGGCATAAATAGTGGGGATGAATGTTCCAATGGGATGTCCATTCCTGCTATTTGTGGCTCAGAATATCTTACTCTGTGCAAAGCAAGGTTGGTAGATGCCTAAATAGGAATCCCAAGGGAAGTGCTATAGCAAAATATGGGCATGGAGACATAGAAACCAAAGGACTATTATACAGGATCAACACATGCAGAGAAGGGAGACTTGGTATCCATCCACAGGACTCTAGGACTCTGCCATATCTCTCTATGGGGTACGTTTACTAAACAGCGGTAGCTGCTTCCGTGCGATATCGGAGCCATGGCCACACTGAAATCAATGAGGCTGCGGCTCCGATATCGCACGGAAGCTGCTACCACTGTTTGGTAAACATGCCCCTATATTTTTTCTAAATAGAGGATCAAGAAAAAAACCTGGGGGTATGTTTACTAAACCGTCTTATTGTGCGCTCTGTGCCGTTATCGCGCGTTAAGGTACCTTATAGCGCGATAACATGCGCTGCGGCACAAACGAGCGCTGAAGGCGGGGAAAGGCTCCCGGAGGGCGGAGGAAGGCTCCCGAGGGAGGAAAAGAAGGGGTCAATGGGTGGAGAGTGGGAGGGGAGAGGCTCCCCACACACTAACGCTGTGAAATCCGAGGCCAAAACTAACGACACTGAAACCCTGGCGTTAGAGCTGATTTAAAGGGAAGAGAAACCATTTCTGTCAGAAATGTACAGCAAAACCAGGGAAACCTACAAAAAAGTGGTAAGTGTGATACATGTGCACGGAACAAAAGGGCAAATAAACAGTGAAAATGACCAGTAGAAAATGGAAAAATAAAATAACCAAGCTGGGCAATAGTGATCTTAATGGGAAACATAAAAAAACACTCCCAAGAAGGCACCAAAAAAAGGATATGAATTCTGGAAGGGTCCATGCCTCATGCCCATACAAGGTGAATGAGCCCACAGTGAAATTGCACTATGCAGGGTTTTCCTCTCCATCAGACAGGTTCCCTATAGCGTGCACATGTGCGGCAACAGCAGGGCGGGCATGTCGGAATGGCCAACTGGACAGATGCTTGGAAATGGGATACAGAGGGCTGCAGGTGGCACATGCTGTGGTGCAGCTGGGGCACAGTGCGGACTAGGCAGATGCCTAGATGGCACTTAGGAATGCTGAAACTGTACAGCAGCCAGACAGCAACTGATGAGGGCCCAACATGGACATGAGTGTGTTTATCACAGTGTCACAGGGGATAGTACCCAGCAGGTACCTCCAAGGGCACAGAACATTGGCAGGCGGTGTTGGAGGGGAAGCGTGGACGTCTATGCAGGCCCCCTACCTCAGAACATGCACCATAGGCAGCCGCCTACATGCACACTGGATGGCCTGAGACTGCGCACCACCAGCAGAAGGGCATGTCAGCATGGTGGCAGAGGTATACTGGTGGTGGAGGGGGGCAGTGGCAGCTGCCCAGAGCAGGAAGGACACAAAAAGGAGCAGCGTGTCTTGCACTACCAGCCAGGAAACACAATGGAGCAAGAAACGAAAAGGTGTGGATGTTTGTAGAACCTTTATTGGTACCACACTCATAGGTTATTACTATGTTTAGTTTTTTAATATTATTTGGATTTTTAATATAATACCATCCCTTTTATACACTTATTATTAACATATGTTAATTGTACATATTATTCATGCACTTAGGTTGTCTGCCTGTAATATGGTTTAATCCCTCATGTCCTGCGTTTTCCTAGTACTTTTTTGGAGTTTTATTGTATATCTATGTGATCCCCACAACTAATATACAGTGTTTATGGTTTATGTACACAGTTCTATATTAGTTTACATATTTAAAGATAGATAAGAGAGTGAATCACTCCGTTATTTGTAGTGATATATTTATGTTTTTTAACGTATATATGGTATTAATCCAACTGTTTATTAATATGTTCTTTATGTGTTGTTTGATATATCTATTCTTTTATATATTTTTATATTAAACATTATGTATTATTTCCCTGTTTTTAAGCTTTGTACCCCCTGAAGAAGGCATCCCACGCCGAAACGCGTCGGGGTCTCTGACCTTTACTAATAAAGGTTCTACAAACATCCACACCTTTTCGTTTCTAGCTGCCCAGAGCAGACCATGGCCTAGCCCTGTGTAGATGGGTGCCATGCACTGCAACAGACAGGCCCTGCCAGACGAACAGTCATGGTATCACCAGGGAATGCACTGTCTCTGTGGCAACACGGTGGTGCAGTGCACACAACCAGTGTGTTCAGAGACAGAAGGTCACAGGTTCAAGTCCCAGCTGTGGTTCCTGTCAACCCAGTCCCCATATTTTACCCACTACTAAAACGTGCTAATACAGACAGAACCTTTAATGCAGATGACGTAAACATGCCCAAAACACCTACATTTTACCCTACAGAGCACAGACACCATAAACATGCGCATTACCTAGAGCAGAGTCCCCCAAATGCAGTCCTGGAGGGCCAAACACCATTCAGGTTCCATGCTGCTTCTAATAAAGATGCTTGTGCTGCATTTCTATGCGCCGCCCCCATGGTATGCAGATGTATCTCATGCATATTCATGAGGGAGAGCATGAAAACCCGAACAGTGTTTGGCACACTAGGACTGGAGTTGGGAACCTCTGCCGTAAAGCTGCAGCAAACAGGGGCAGACACACCCGCACCCACAGGCTCCATTATCCAATGCCTCCTGGAGAGGCAGGACATTGGGCCCTGCGTGCATCTCCCAATACTAGCACTTGCATACCTTAGCAATGCCACCCTAAACCCGGGAATACGGTACACAGCTATCAAAAGTTTGCTATGATTACTGGCAGATAGCAATTCTGAAGTACAATTTTCTGATTGAGCTGCATCATGGCAACCTTTCTGATGTCTGTGGAGTGTGCTACAGGTCTTGTGTCTGACAGTGTTTACCACCCTGGGGAGTGACCCCAACAGTATTGCGTACCATAGCCATGCCTGCACTGTGCCCAGGACTGGAGCGGTGGCCAGGGCTGCCAAACACTAAATAGTTGTACACTGCTGGCATAGGTGTGGGAGTGTGTGTCTGTCTATCCAGTGTGTGGTGGCTGCAAACACCCTCCACAGCCCACACTGCCAGCACTGTTGCCAGTATTGGCCTGCCAATGTGCATAATGAGGAGCAAGGTACCATGGGTATAGCCCGGACAGGGTGGCCTGGCCAGGATTCATCTGCACAGGGCATAGGGCAATGGCTGGGACATTGTAGTGCCCGGCCACCACCTGCACAGACAGGGTGGCCACAGCATGTCCTGCTGGGAGATCACTCTCACCCTGACTGAGCAGTGACCACGGCATGGCTAGGTTCCCCCATAGTGCTCTACAATATTTCTCTCATGTGATATTTATGGGTTCCCTTTTGAGGCCCAATCAATGACCTATCTGCCTGGTGTGTGTGCTGACATCCCAGTTCTGTGTGCATGCATCTCCTCCAGGAACATGCACTATGGACTAGCTAGCAGATTGTCTGTAGCTAGTATGTGCTGTGCTGGAACACCTTGCAGGGTGCAGTGGCTGGAGGCTTGCTGCAGGGGAATATCAGATAGTGGTGGGGTGCAGCTGAGCATTTATGGGCCTAATGTCTGTCTGCTATTGCTTTATCGATATGTACGGAGCTTCATTGACTGCCCTGTAGGGTGTCTTTATTGTTATTCTTTGAAGTTGACTATACATGTTGTTAGACATTATATTAATAATTATGTTTTATTATTCTATTCTTCTTTGTTTATTATCTATAATACTTATTTTATATTTCATATCTTATATATGTTCATGTATTATTATTTATCTGTTGGTTTTGCAGTTCTCAGCCCCCTGATGAAGGCTTTGCCGAAACGCGTTGGGGCGTTTTTTAATCAATAAAGCATTTGTGACCACCTAATTCCCCTTAGCTATTTGTGTGTTTCTTCGGGTGTCTGTTCCCCAGCAGGACTGCGGTTGATGGTCCCCTCTACTGCTGCCATTGCAGGGAGGTAAAATGTGGATCTGTTGGTGGGAGACCCTGTTTCCCACCCTCAGCCCCTAGAGGGTAGGTTGGGTGGTGGTACATAATCTGCCTATGGGTCCATAAGGGCTAAACCTGACTGAGAAATACAGATGTATCCAAAGTGTGCCTGTAGGAACTACCTATCTCACACACTAGCACTGCTGGGGACCTGCAGCATGGCCTATTTCTGCCATGGACAGTGCTGTGGACCTGGTGCTGGGTGCCCCACCTCGCCCTCAGGGTGAGCACAGTACCCACACAATGTGACGGTGTGTAGCTACTCTGTGCCAGTAACACACACGGTCTGTTCCCCCTACAAGGCCGAGGTGCTGTGGGGGTGCATACCCCATCTTGTGTTCATCTGTAGACTGCTGATTTGCATGTGCAGTGCATCATGGGTATGGGTGGGTTAACCCTATCCTGGTGATCACAGCAGACTGTTTGTGTGGTGACGTGCAGTCCTTCTGCAGCCAGCCAGGGGCTTGTTAGTAGCTATAGAGCTGTAGCCCACTGGCTACGTCACTGCCTGTAGAGTCAGAGATTATGGGTTCAAACCCACAGTGGGGTTATTTGATAGGGCTGTCCAAAGCATTATCTATTTTTAATGTACATTAGTGCTGCCAGCAAAACCACCCTCAGCATACTGTACCAATAAGGTGCCTCAGAAGGCGCTTTATAGGGTGCCCTATACAGCGCCTTCTGAGGCACTTTATGGTTACCGTCCATATAAGGTGCCTTCTAAGGTATCCTATGGAGCGCCTTATAGGGTGCCCTATAGGGGACATTATAGGGTGCCGTGGCGGACAGTGCATTTTATATTGTGCCCTATGGAGTGCTTTATAGGGTGCCTTATGTGGCACCTTAGGTTACGGCACGTGAGGGTGTGTTTGCTGGCAGCAATAATTAAAATACAAATAAACTGCCTCAGGAAACAATACTTACATGTCAAAGCTGATGCCTCAGCCAGCCTTATGCATTAGGCACACTGGGGGATTAAACTCATGACCCCTGTATCATCAGCCAGTGTATTAACCATTGTGCTACACCTCTGTTTCTATGTGTGCACGTCTGGGCGCCTACTTGTGATTACCGCGCGTTAACGCGCTTAGCGGCACTTCGCCCAATAATGTGCAGAGCAGCGCGCGTTATCGCACGATACTCCCGTTTTGCTGCTTTAAGACTGAAACGCCCACTCCTTTTATGGCAGCCTGCACACTATCGCCGGGCGCACAATAAGACGGTTTAGTAAACATACTCCTTGGTGTCTGTGGCTGTGTGAGGCCAATTGGTTGAAGCAGGTCAAGCAAGAACTGAGGAGTTTCCAAGGTGAGTGCACCTAAGTCAGATAGGTATGCATTGGCCTATTTTCACCATTTCTACAGTCCTAGGAAGTCATGAAAGTACAGCATCTTAGGTTGTGCAAGTAAAGCAGCACCTTATTCCTTTTGACTCCTCTGCCCCAAGCTTATCTTTCTATAAAGATAATCAGATCTTTGCCCCGGGAGATAAGGACAAAGATCCTGAGTTGGCCCTTCATTTGAAGGTTCTCCCTCTCCCAGTTTTCAGCCATGACAGCTGCTGAGATTCAATTCTTGTCTACTTATTTCAAAAAAAGATATAGCAGCATTAGAAAAGGTACAGAGAAGGGCAACAAAAATGATAAAGGAGATGGAACGATTCTTCTATAAGGAAAGGCAAAGAGGTTAGGACTCTTCAGCCTGCTGAAGAGACGGCTGAAGGGAGACATGATAGAGGTCGATAAAATCTTGACTTGAGTGGAATGGGAAGACACAAATCAATTGTATATTCTTTCAAAAAATACAAGGGCTAGGGGACTCATCATAAATACAAAGTATATACGTATGTAAAACAGATAGAAGAAAATATTTTTCTCTCAATGTATAATTAGTCTTAGAACTCATTGCCAGCAGATGTGGTAAAATCAGGTAATGTAGCTGGGTTTAATAAAGGTTTGATCAAATTCATGGAGAACAACTCCATAAACCATTCTTACAGAAGTCCAAGAAAAAAACACTGCTTATCCTTGGGGATAATTAGCAAGAAACTGGCTACGTTTGGGACAGAATAAAGAAAAAAAGATAGGAACACTTTCTAGTTATTGCACAGACAGCTAGGGAGGTAGTTTATTCTGTTGATTTTTTAAAGATAAGTAGTAGATATCCTGACTACAGCTGGACATCGCTGGAGCAGAGGGGATCCTAAAGCACCCATCGTCAAGAAAGCACCATGACCTGGAAAGAAGATTTGAGATAAGTGACTGACACACCGCAATGACTATTTTTAGTTGACTTTTTGAAACAAAAGATGTCTTTACTTGAATGATAATAGTCATTCATCTGCAAAGTTACAGATAAGAGACAGTTTTGAAAGCAATAATGTTGTACCACTGTTGAACAGAAGCATTGTATGAATTGACTACATTTACAAATATTGTTATTGTTTATTTATAAAAAAATGAATTAACATTATGGGGTCTATTCTGCACAGCTTTTAGCAGGGATGAATGTCTTGATCAGACGTATATTCCACGCTAAACGCCCGGGGCCAATTTCAGTCCCAAAGCTACCCCCTCTGGATGGGGTGGGAGGGGGAGGGCCAGAGGAGGAGTCTGGGTGGAGTGGAGGTGGCACCCTGACCCCGTATGTACAGGGGCCTATTCTGGTGATGGCCCTGTATGTCCGGGCTTGGGAAGTTAGATGGGGGACTCATTCCACCTTGGAGGTGGAATAAGTCCCCCCTGATATTGGTGACCATCGAGTCTGGATCCCCCCCCCCCCCCTGAGGAGGTGAGCAGGGAAGGGGTTCCCCACAGCCCAATCCTGGCCATGGAAGGCCCGAGCAGGACTTAGACAGCGGAGAGGAAGACCATACAAACTGTGTGGCCAATTGGGGCTCCTGCATGGTGTCTCATGCCATGGCAATGGGATGCCTTGACACCGCGGCTCCATGCAGGAGCCTTGGCTGGGCTAGCTGGGGAGGTGGATAGCCATGCAGCGGGCCTGAATAGGGGCACATCCGGGATGTCCAGACCCTGTTCCCCGATTCTGCTCCCGCTGTGCAGATTTGGGGCCAGATCAAGGCCGTCCAGATTTTGCCCCAAGTGGAATTGGCCTCCACTTGTTTAAAAATTAAAATTATAGGGCCCGATATTCGAAGGGCAGTTACATGTTTACAGCCCTGTAAACCATGTAACTGCCACTGAGAGGGGTATTCAATACACTTAGTGCCGCTGAATATCCCCGGTTATGACTCTTATGTGTCCTGATGCTAACTGCTTAGCATTGGGGCATGTCAGGGGCATTCCAGGGATGATCAGATGTGGAGATGATCGATAACCAGGCAATAGCGATATTGCATGCTGCCTGGTTAGCAATCTGCGCCTAAAAGATAGATTAGAAAAAACCTCGCGTATCTTTCAGGCGCAGGAGCTAATCGGGCAGCATGCAATATCACTCATATGGCTTCTGACGCAAACCCCGTGCAGTTTTGGTCACCCTCCTCTGAAATGCTTCAAGTCTGTTTATATTCCTAGTAAGATACTGCCTCCAAAATGGAACACAGCACTCCACTGAGGCCTCACTGATGACTTGTTCAGGGGCTGGTTATGCATTTTTCTAGCTTCAGTCACTGCCTTCTCACATTGATTTGCAACCTTGAAGTCTTCAGACACTATCATCCTGAAATCTCTTTCTTGGTTCATGCAAATTATTTTATCATCCCCTTCTGTTTGGATTTTTGCACCCCTGATCCCAAGCAGGCAGATAATTTTCTAGTTCTTCTGTACATACTGTAGTTTTGCTAGATTTGAGGCCACCCACCATTCTGCCTTTTATTTTTGGTACCACTTTTGTTAAAAAAAAAGGAGGAAAAAGCCAATGGAATAAAATGGGGGGATAAGACATTTTTCAGATATGTTAGTGAGAAGAGGAAGGGCAAGAATGGTATTGTCAGACTCAAGGGTGAAGGGGAGGAATATGTAGAAGATGATGAAAATAAAGCAGAATTGCTTAACAAATATTTCTGTTCTGTGTTCACAGATGAAGAACCAGGAACAGGACCTCAGAAAACACCCACAAACAGGAACAGAAGCAAGAGGCGTCTTGAACAATTTTCAGAAGACAAAGCGATGGGACCGGGTGGGATACACCCTAGAATACTGAGGGAACTTGGGGACATTCTAGCAGCTCCACTGACTGACCTTTTCAATGCCTCGTTGGAGTCAGGAGTGGTGCCAAAAGACTGGAGAGAGGCTCAAGTGGTGCCCTTACACAAAAGCAGAAGTAAGGATGTGGTTGGAAACTACAGGCCGCTTAGTTTATCTTCAGTGCTGAGTAAATTGGAAACGCTGTTGAAAGAGAAAATAGTGAGGTTTCTGGAGTCCAGCGGATTACAGGATCTGAGGCAGCATGGATTCACCAGAGGCAGGTCTTGTCAGACAAAACTGATTGATTTCTTTGACTGGGTGACCAGGGAGTTGGACCGAGGGAAAGCCCTAGATGTGGTGTATTTAGATTTCAGTATAGCCTTTGACACCATTCCTCACAGGCGACTTATAAACAAACTGAGCACCCTAGGGATGGACCCAAAAGTTACTATTTGGGTTAGAAATTGGTTGAGTACAGGTAAATGGAGCTCACTCTGAGGAGAAGGATGTTACTAGTGGTGTGCCCCAGGGATCTGTCCTTGGACCGATTCTTTCTAAAATCTTTGTTAGTGATGTAGCAGAAGAGCTGTCGGGTAGAGTTTGCCTCTTTGCAGATGATACTAAAATCTGCAATAAAGTAGACACCCAGGAAGGTATACAATAGATAACATGAGGAGGAATCTAGCTAAGCTTGAAGAATGGTCTAGAATTTGGCAGCTGGGATTTAATGTTAAAAAATGCAAGGTCATGCATTTGGGTTGCAGCAATCCAAGGGAGCAATATAGTATAGGGGTTGAAGTGCTTTTGTTCACTAAAGAAGAGCGGGACCTAGGCGTGGTTGTGTCTGATGATCTTAAAGTGGCTAAACAGGTAGAAAAGGCAACAGCAAAAGCTAGAAGGATGCTTGGGTGTATACGGAGAGGAATGGCTAGCAGAAAAAAGGAGGTGATAGTGCTTAACATAAGATATGCCATACTGGGTTAGACCAAGGTCCATCAAGCCCAGTATCCTGTTTCCAACAGTAGCCAATCCAGGTCACAAGTACCTAGCAGTTTTCCCAAAAGACACAGGTTCCTCAATGCTTGTATTGGGTCAAGCAGTGATATCCTGAGTCCCTTTTAATAATGGTTTATGGACCTTTCCTCCGGGAACTTGTCCAAACCTTTAAACCCAGCTACACTAAGAGCACTTACTACATCCCCCGGTAACAAATTCCAGAGTTTGATTACACGTTGAGTGAAAAAATATTTTCTCTTATTAGTTTTAAATAGGTTACCCTGTAGCTTCATTGCATGTCCCCTAGTCTTTTTATATTCTGATGACTTAAACAATTGATCTACGTTTACCCGTTCCACTCCATTCATTAATTTATAGACCTCTATCATATCTCCTCTTAGCTGTCTCTTTTCCAGGTTGAAGATTCCTAACTTTTTAGCCTCTCTTCATAGGAATAGTCTTCCATCCCCTTTACCATTTTGGTGGCTCTTCTTTGTACCTTTTCTAATAACGCTATATCCTTTTTAAGATACAGGACAGAAAATTTACATGTCCAACCTACAGTATTATCGCATCTTGCTGTCTCCCCAGGTACTGTTGCTCCACCCCCGGAAGTGACGCTGGCTCCCGTGCCCTATAACAGCTTGTCTGGTGCGGCGCCCCGCTGCTGATCTGTCCGACGCTGTTGCTTGCTGCCTACCCTGCCTGCTGCTTGCTGTGTTGCTTATTCCTGCTGTGTTATTTCCCCCGTTGTGCCAAAACGCCTAAAACGCATCTTGCTGTCTCCCCAGGTACTGTTGCTCCACCCCCGGAAGTGACGCTGGCTCCCGTGCCCTATAACAGCTTGTCTGGCATGGCGCCCCGCTGCTGATCTGTCCGACACTGTTGCTTGCTGCCTACCCTGCCTGCTGCTTGCTGTGTTGCTTATTCCTGCTGTGTTATTTCCCCCGTTGTGCCAAAACGCCTAAAACGCATCTTGCTGTCTCCCCAGGTACTGTTGCTCCACCCCCGGAAGTGACGCTGGCTCCCGTGCCCTATAACAGCTTGTCTGGTGCGGCGCCGCATGCGCGCGCCGAAGGAGCGCACACAAGGAGCAAGACTTGCTCCTTGTGCGAGCTCCTTGGGGCGAGGTCCAGGGCGGTACTTCCGTGGCCTTTGCTTCCACTGCGTCCTTGTCTGTTGACTCCCAGCTTTCAACTCTGCTCTCTAAGTTCATTACCTCTCCCCTCTTGTCCTTATACATCCCCTCTCTCAGCGTGTTTTTCCCTGTGCTCTTCGGTTCCTTATTATTGTGTTTATCTCTGGTTATGGCTGCCATCTCTGTCCACTGGGGCTGGCGCCCAGCGCCTGTGATTGCTGCTCCCCCTGGTCCCCTCTTTCGCCAGCTCTCACACCTTGCCTTCTGTCCCGGTGTCCCGTCTTCCCCTCCCTCTTCTCCTCCTCTTTCGCCCCCCCTGGTGTTTTTACAACTTGCGCTTTTGAATTGCCGCTCTGTCCGCTCCAAATCTCTCCTTGTTCATGACTTGATCACAGCACATAAGCTAGACATCCTTTTCTTGACCGAAACTTGGTTAAAGGAAGGCGACGAGCCCTTCCTTAACCGCTGCCTCCCGCCCGGTTACTCCTTCTTCTCCACATCCCGCCGGGGTAGAAGCGGTGGGGGTGTGGCCATCCTTTATCGTTCCTCCCTCTGTCTTTCTGAGATTGTCTCCTCCCCCTCCCTGCTCTACCCAGAGACCCTGCGTGTACAATTGGCCTCTTCCAGTACTCCGTATCACTTTCTCCTTATCTATGCCCCACCCTCCCTCCCTACCTCTTCCTAGGATTCTCTGCTGGCCACCATAGCTGAGGTCTCGTTGCGTTATCCCCACCTCCTTATTTTAGGGGACTTTAATGTACATGCCGACTCCCCCTCTTCGGCAAGGGATTCCTCTTTTCTTACCTTTCTATCCGATCTCTCTCTCCACCAATCTGTTTCTTTCCCCACTCATGTTGCTGGCCACTCTCTTGATCTTCTCATTACCTCCGCCTCCCTCCCCCTTCCTCTTTCCTTATTGTCCTCCTTTCCCCTCCCCTGGTCTGATCATCATTGCCTACTGTTTTCTGTCCCTGCCCCCCCCCCCTGGTTCCGCCTGCCCCCTCAAACCTCCATTCTGCATCGTTACCTACTCGGAAAATCACCACGGACACCCTTCTACAATTCCCATCCCCTGCCACTCTGTTTCCCTCGAATTTCGATTCTCTCCCTGTTGATGACCACAGTGGCGTAGCGTGAGTTGTCAGCACCCGGGGCAAGGCAAGTAATTTGCGCCCCCTAACCCGGACCCGATCACAGCAGTCAGCAGGCTCTCTCTTCGCACCCACCGCACCGCACGCCTGGCACCCCCCCCCCCCCTCCACAGTGGGCGGCGACCCGGCGGCTCGGATCGGATTAGGGTTGCCAACTTTTTCACCGAGAAAAACCCGACACCTGTGGCTCGCCATGCTCCACCCATTCTCCGCCCCTGGTCCCACCCCTGCCCCGCCCCCAGCCCCACCCACAAAAATTACCGAGGATACGTGTAGGCTAACTTCCTTGGTCAGATAATAATTAAACTGGGAACCCCAAAATCCAAACATGAAATGTACAACACTGGAGAAATAAAACTATAAAGTAATTTCCTCTTGCACTAAACAAAAACGCAAAGATGTTAGTAATACACACTTCCCAGACCAGACATATTCCAGTTAATAAATTCAAAATAAAAAGTATTTTTCTACCTTCTGTTTGGGCGTTTTATTTTTCAGTTGCAATTGCTCCAGTCACTTTCTTCTGGTTTCTTCGTGTCTTCTGCGAGCTATCCATTTGTCCTTTCTTCTCTTTTAGATGTTTTCCATTCTCTCTCTATTTCTGCTTTAACATACTGATTGTTTCCCTTTTGCTCTTTCCCCCAATTCTTTCCTTATTCCTTTATCATCCGTTTAAATTTCACCCTTCCATTCTCAAGCCCCTCTTACTCTCCCAATACCGGCCCATCATAGACTTTTCTTCCACACAAAATATTTTTTCCCCTCTCCATTCTCATTCCCCATCCATTCTAGTCCTCCCCCCAAATCAATACCCTTATAGTTCTAGGCCCACCCAGCATCCACTCCCTTCTAGTCCCATTCTCCCATGCCCCACATCAGCCCATTTCCAGTCCTATTCCAGCTCTTCATCAGCCCATTTCCAGTGCTAGCCCTCACATCACAGGCCATTTCCAGTCCTAGCCCTCCCCCCCCAATCACTGCCCATTTCCAGTCCAAGTCCCCCATCACAGCCTATTTCCAGTCCTAGCCCCACCATCACAGCCCATTTGCAGTCCGAGTCCCCCCGCACCATCACAGCCCATTTGCAGTCCGAGTCCCCCCGCACCATCACAGCCCATTTGCAGTCCTAGCCCCCCTAATCACAGCCTATTTCCAGTCCACGATCCCCCTTCCTCCACCATAGCCCATTTCCAGTCCAAGTCCCCCCCCCATAGCCCTTTTCCAGTCCAGGTCCCCTCCACCCCCATCACAACCCATTTCCAGTCCAGGTCCCCCCCCCATAACCCTTTTACAGTCCAGGTCCCCCCCCATCACAGCCTATTTCCAGTCCAAGTTTCCCCCCCCCCATAGCCCTTTTCTGGTCCAGGTCCCCTCCACCCCCATCACAACCCATTTCCAGTCCATGTCCCCCCCCCCCATAACCCTTTTACAGTCCAGGTCCCCACCCCATCACAGCCTATTTCCAGTCCAAGTTTCCCCCCCTCCCATAGCCATTTTCTTGTCCAGGTCCCCTCCCCCCACATCTCAACCCTTTTCCTGTCCTTGTCCCCACCCCTTAACCATTTTTCATTCAATGTCCCCCCCCCCCATCACAGCCTATTTCCAGTCCAAGTCCCCCCCCCTTAGCCCTTTTCCAGTCCAAGTCCCCCCCTCTTAGCCCTTTTCCAGTCCAAGTCCCCCCCCTTTAGCCCTTTTCCAGTCCAAGTCCCCCCCCCCTTAGCCCTTTTCCAGTCCAAGTCCCCCCCTTAGCCCTTTTCCAGTCCAGGTCCCCCCCCCATAACATCCTATTTCCAGTCCAAGTTTCCCCCCCCCCATAGCACTTTTCTGGTCCAGGTCCCCCCCTTTAGCCCTTTTCCAGTCCAAGTCCCCCCCCCCTTAGCCCTTTTCCAGTCCATGTCCCCCCCCCCCTATGCCCTTTTCCATTCCAAGTCCCCCCTTAGCCCTTTTACAGTCCAAGTCGTCCCCCCCCCTTAGCCCTTTTCCAGTCCAGGTCCCCCCCAGCACAGCCAATGCAGTCCTTGCCCCCCCCCCCCCCCCGACCAGCATCGCGGCTGTCTGAGGCTTCAGAGGGAGCCGGGAAAGCCCGCGCGAGGCCCCGGCTCCTTCTGAACAGCCACCAGCGTGAAGAGCCTTTTCCTTCACGCTGGCGGCTGTTCCTGTGACTCCGCGAATGCTGGGAAAGGTTAAAGGGCAACCTTTAACCTTTCCCAGCATTCGCGGCTTCACAGGAACAGCCGCCAGCGTGAAGGTAAAGGCTCTTCACGCTGGTGGCTGTTCAGAGGGAGCCGGGGCCTCGCGTGGGCTTCCCCGGCTCCCTCTGAAGCGGAGAAAAGCCGTTTTTTTTGCTCTGGCCGCTCCCGATCTTGCGGCCAGAGCAAAAAAACCGGCTTTTAAAGGGCCGGTTTTGCCTGTGCGCCGGCAGCCGGCCTGGCCGTGGAAAAACCGGCCAGGCTGGCTGAAAACCAGCCAGCACTGCAGAGAGCTGCGAGTGCGAGCGTGCCCCCCCCCATGTTGCGCCTGGTGCGGCCGGCCCCCCCTGCACCCCCCACGCTACGCCTCTGGATGACCAGGCTCACTGCTGGAACTCTACGCTCCAATCCGCCCTGAATTTGGTTGCCCCAGTCCATTCCTGTCCCCGCCCCCGTCACCGCCCACATCACCCCTGGTTTCATCCCGGCCTCTTTCTGCACCGCAGACACCTTCGCCGGGCAGAACGGCTTTGGCAAAGGCACCCTTCCCCCATCACGCTGTCAGGTTTCCGCCTCTGCCATTGGCATTACCGGTCCCTTCTCCATACTGCAAAGCGCGACTATTATTCCAACCTTATCTCATCCTCCCCTAATTCTTCTCGCCGTTTGTATTCTATCCTGCACTCTCTTACTGCATCCCACTCCGACTCTTCCTCTTCCTCTTCTCCTGCATCTTCCCTTCCCAATCCCTCCTCCCTCGCTACTTTCTTTGCCACCAAGGTTGACACCCTTCGTCAGTCTTTCCCTTTGTGTCCTCCTCCTCTCTCTCCCCCTGCCCCGCCCTCCCCTCCCTCCCCTCCCTCCCCTCCATCCCCATCCCGGTCCACCCCTATGTTATCTCATCTCTGGTCCTCTTTTTAGTTGATCACTCCCTCCGTTCTTCAAAAAACATTCCTTTCTCTTCGTAAAACTACCTGCTCAGCTGACCCTATCCCCTCTTCTTGGCTTCTTGAACCCTCACTAGCTCTCTCCCCCTATATCCTCTCCCTGTTCAACTCTAGTCTGTCTTCTGGTACTTTTCCTTCTGGCTGGAAACACGCTATTGTTCGTCCCATCTTAAAATCCCATTCCTCTGATCCCTCTGTACTTTCAAACTGGCGCCCTGTCTCTAACCTCTCTTTTCTCTCCAAATTTCTTGAGAAACTGGTCTTCACACAACTTTCCTCTCACCTTGAAGCCTTCCTCACTCTTCACCCCCGCCAATCCGGTTTTCGCCCTGCTCATAGCACTGAAACGGTTCTTCTTTCCCTCCTTAATGAACTTCACGCTGCTCACGATCGTGGTCTCTATACACTGGCTGTTTCTCTTGATCTCTCTGCTGCTTTCGACCTAGTGGATCACCGCACCCTCCTCACCCGTCTTCAGGAAGCAGGTCTCTCTGGAACGGTTCTTCAATGGTTTCACTCTTTTCTTTCCTGCCGCTCTTTTTCTGTAGTTTCTGGGTCCTCTTCTTCTGCTTCCACCCCCCTCTCTTGTGGGGTTCCCCAAGGGTCTGTTCTCGCTCCGCTCCTCTTCAACGTTTTCCTAGCACCCCTTACTCTTCTAATTCAACAGTTTGGTATCTCCGCATACTATTACGCGGATGACATTTTCCTCTTGCTTCACACCAACTCCCTCTCCCCAGATATCACCCCTCTCAACCACTGTCTTGCCGCTATTGCATCCTGGTTTTCCTCCAATTTCCTACAGGTGAATCCCTCTAAGTCTCACGCCATCTGGTTCACATTTGGGGGTCCCTCCCCCGCATGTGCCCCTTCCTTCTCCTCACAGCCTATCCCTCTTGTTTCCTCACTACGCTACCTGGGTGTTATACTTGACTCTTCTCTTTCCTTTAAGGATCATATTTCTTCCATTATTCAGCGCTCTTTCTTCTCCCTCAGGCAACTTCGCTCTATCCGTCCTTTTCTTTCCTCCTCTGCTCTGGCTACCCTTCTCCTTTCCCTTGTGATGTCCCGTCTCGATTATTGTAATGTCGTCCTTGTTGGTCTGCCCAAATTCCAACTGTCCCGTCTTCAACGTGTCCAAAACTCAGCTGTTCGTCTTCTTGCTCATGCCTCTCGTTTTGACCATGTCACCCCGCTTCTCCTTCACTATCACTGGTTGCCTATTTCTTTTCGCGCTCAGTACAAAATTCTCATTCTCACACACAAGGCTGTTCGCACTGGCACTCCCCTCTATCTCGCCGACCAGATACACTTCCGCCCCCCCCCCACCGCCTACTTCGTGCTATCCATACCAATCGTCTATCCCTCCCCTCACCTTCCCAGGCTCATCTTGTTTCCACCCGCTCCTCTGCCTTCTATTTTCTAGCCCCCAGCCTCTGGAACTCGCTCCCCCCCTCGCTCCGTGCAGAAGAATCTTACCAATCATTTAAGTCACAACTCAAAACCCACCGCATCAGTTTAGCTTTTAACTTACCCGTCCCCGGCTCCCCCTTCCCCCTCCACTACTCCCTCCCCCCTGTTCCCTGATGCCTAATTATTGTATTGTAGTCTGTTGCTCCTTTTGTCATTTCTTTCCTCCTCTCTCCTATCAGTTTTATTGGCGTTCCTTTTCTTTTCTCAGCCATTTTTAAGTTGTTTTTAAGTTGTTTTAATTATATTGTAAACCGCTCAGGTGCTACCAGTGTTGGGTGGTATAAAAAGTCTTAATAAACATAAACATTTATACGCAACTAGATGCGGCCGACCCTCAATATACACTACTCGAAAAATGCCTGGATGAGATGTTAGGCTGGCTACAGAAAAACAACATGACAATAAACCATAAGAAAACAGAAGTCATGTACATATCCAGCAAACCAAACTTCAACACCCCCCCCCCTACAATCACACTGTGCAATAACACGTACAGCACGAAAAATGAAATAAAATATCTGGGAGTCACACTCGACTGCAACCTGAAAATGGAGACACACCTACGCAAAACGAATAAAGCCATCTTCCATAAACTAAGAGTGTTACAACCACTAAGGAAAATAATAGAACCCGGTGATTTTCGGTCGGTAGCACAAGCTCTCATTATACCGCACTTGGATTACTGTAATGCCATCTTACAAGGGCTGCCTAAAAAATCTCTAAATATCCTGCAGATGGCCCAGAACGTAACAGCCAGGATCATAATGGGAACAAGCATTGCTGAACACATTACCCCCATTTTAATAGAGCTACACTGGCTACCAATTGCAGCCAGGATTCAATACAAGATATTAATGACCACCTTCAAGCTAATAAACAACTTATCCCCATCATTCCTATCCTCACTTATCAGCATGCAACCCACAAATAGGGACAGAAGAACCATCAACTCAGGAACCCTGCAAGTCCCCATCAACATCAGGACAGTGAAAACAATTACGAGTCATAGAGCCTTCTCTTTCTCTGCACCAACTATCTGGAATCAACTCCCCTGTGAGCTGCGCCTAACCAAGGACATCACCAAATTCAGAAAAGAGCTAAAAACACACTTATTCCGATGTCATTACAATCAAATATAACCTTCTACTGCTAGTGATTTGTAAAAACTGATATATGTTTAAATATGTTTTAAATATGTAAATATGTATATATAAATGTAAAAACGTATGATTCGTCCCCGAAGACGCCAATCATGTGTGCTGTGACCTCAGATCTATGTATATACCCCCCCCCCAAGTCTTGATTGACTACCCCACGAAGATTAATCAAACCGCCGCTGATCGCTGGAAGTAGCGGTATATAAATGTGTAGTAAATAAAATAAAATAAATAAACACAAACATAAACATAAACACACGGTGGACAAAGCTAAAAAGGATTACCACACAAAGCTCATAATGACTTCGCTAAATTTTTTTGACAGTCAAATCTCTAGTGAAAGACCCCCCATTGGCAACAAGAAGATCAGCACGCCTTGCCCACAAACATTCACAGACGTCTTCTAAAGCAAAAATAAGAGAATCAACTCAAAGCCAGGGTGTACACAACATACTGTCTTCACTGGCACTACCCTACCCACCCACTGCAGAACAAATAGAAAACATCATTCAGAATCTCAGTACCACCACATCCCTGCTATATCTATGCCCCATAAGTTGGATCAAAATAGCCCAACCTAATCTAGGTCCTATCATAAACAAAATTAAGCACCATTAAAAAACCAGGAAATGGATATCAACTAACCATGTAACACGAGATTCTACCCTAGGAAGCCAAGCCTTTTCACTTGTGCCTTTTACTTCCCCTCCAAGAAGAATCATAGCTAAAAAGAAAAAGAACAGAAATAAGTATACCTACCGGTAATCTCACACTTCCTCCAACTGAACCTCCACTGCCAGTGACAACAACCCGGGCGGGAATGAGGACTAAACTGTAGTCACTCAAGGGACCACAATTACCAGGTAAGTGTAATTATCATTTCCTTATCATTCCTCCAGTTTAGTCCTCCACCTCTGGGATGTAACTGAGCAGTAATTATTGGGAGAGACCTTCCAGCCGGCATGCAATACCGCTGACCCGAACAGGGCATCATTCACTGCTAAAACATCAAGCCAATAATGCCTACTGAAAGTATGAAGAGATGACCAGGTAGCCACTCTACAAATATCCCCAGGCAGAACTAAACTGTGCTCCACCCAAGAAGTTGCTTGCACCCTGGTAGAATGCGCTCGCAGCCCCCAGGCACCGATCGGCCCCCCAGAATATAAGCCGAACTAATTGCTTCTCTAATCCACTGAGAGATGGACGCCTTTTCCGCTGCTTCCCCTTTGCGAGGGCCTCCGAACAACACAAACAGCCAATCCGATTTGCGGTAAGACTCAGAAACCTTTAAATAGTGCCGCAGCACCCACTTTACATCCAAACGGCGCAAACCCCAGTCAGACGTTCTGCCCTCAAGCGAGCCTAGCACTGGAAGGGACACCATCTGATTAAGGTGAAATGGAGAAACTACCTTAGGTAAAAAGGATGGTACTGGACGCAACACCACCTTTTCCCGAGAAAAAGACTAAAGCGGCTCTATACAAGACAATGCCTTTAATTCCGAAATTCGCATCGCCGAACAGATAGCTACCAAAAAGACCGTCTTCAAATTTAGATCTTTCACAGACGCTTTGTGCAAAGGCTCAAAGGGTTCCTTAGTCAACGCCCCAAGACAAAATTGAGATCCCATGGGGGCACCATGATTCTACGAGAAGGCTGCAGCCTGGTAACTGCTTTCAAAAAATGCAACACGTCCGCATTGGCAACGAGAGAGAGGCCCTGCACCTTGCCTCTATAGCAGGACAATGCTGCTAACTGAACTCTCAAGGAACTGGCCGCCAGTCCCTTATCAAACCCAACTTGCAGAAAACTCAACACCATCAGAACTGATACCGTCGCCGCACGCACCTGCCTGCATGAGCACCAATCCTCAAACAAGCACCATATGCAAACATACGCTAGAGATGTGGACATCTTCCATGCCTGAAGCAACGTCACGATGACTAGACTCAAGCAACCTTTTTTCTTTAGCCTCACCCTTTCAATGGCCAGACCATAAGCGAGAATCGATCCACCTGGGGCGTTTGAAGCGGACTTCGTAGTAACAGATTTTCCGACACCGGCAATCTCCATGGTTCCCCGTCTAGCAGCCGGATGAGGTCAGCGTACCACGGCCTCCTTGGCCAGTCTGGAGCTACCAGCAACACTCTCCCCTGATGGGCTTTGATCCGCTGAATCACTCAACCTATGAGTGCCCATGGCGGAAAGACATAGAGAAGACCTGACGTCAGCCAACGTTGCATCAGCGTGTCGATCCTCTCCGACACCCGCTCCCGTCATCTGATGAAAAAATGGCTCGCCTTGGCAGAGGGAAAGGTTGCCATGAGATCCATGATCGGCAGCTCCCACCTGCGAACTACTTGCAACTCCCATTCGCCAGCATCCACCTGAACCCTGCTGAGAAAATCTGCCATCACGTTGTCTTTCCCTGCAATGTGGGCTGCTGAAATCGCTGGCAGTCATGTTTCCACCCAAGCGAACAACGCCTCTGCCTCTTCCTCCATGGCCACACTTCCTGTACCGCCCTGCCGGTTGATGTAGGCCACCGTTGCAGAATTGTTCGATAGAACTCGCACCGCTTGACCGGTGACCGCCGCTTCGAACGTTTGTAGCACCAGAAACACTGCTCACAGCTCCATCCGGTTGATTGACCATTGACTCTCTTGAACGTTCCAGGTTCCTTGCGCAAATCTCACTCCACAATGCACCCCCCAGCCCACGAGACTTGCGTCTGTCAGCAATGGGAGCCACTCCGGTTGTTCTAGAGGCATTTCTGTCTGAAAGGTGCTCAGAAGGAGCCACAACCGCAGGGAGCTCCTGACCCCGAGAGGACAGGGAAGCTGCTTGCTCAGCAAGTCGTCCTGATGTGACCAGTGGCAAAGTAGCGCCCGCTGTAATGGTCGCATATGAAATCTGGCCCATAGTACAGCTTCCAAGGCTGCCACCATCGTTCCCAGCACCCACAGGTAACTCCACACTGAAGGCGCTGGTGCAGCCCTGAACTTGCTTACCAGCTGTCTTAGGACTCGAACTCGACGCCTCGGAAGGAACACCGTACCCCAAATTTGAGCCCCAAATATTCGAGCTCCTGGTTTGGCACTAGATGGCTTTTTGATACATTGACTACCCAGCCGAGACTCTCCAAAAACTTCACTATGTTGCTTGTAACCGCCATGCTTTCAGCTTTGGACTTTGCTCATATCAACCAGTCGTCGAGATAGGGATGCACCAGGATCCCTTCCTTTGCAATGCCGCCGCCACCACCACCATGATCTTGGTAAAAGTGTGCGGTGCTGTCGCCAGCCCGAAGAGCAATGCTTGAAACTGATAGTGCCCCCAAGGGAGAGCAAAGCATAAAAATCTTTGGTGGGCCTCTCTGATTGGAATGTGTAAATACACCTCCGTAAGATCGAGAGACGTCAAGTACTCTCCTTGCCTTACCGCCACTATGACGGACCGCAATGTTTCCATCCTGAAATGAGGCCCTCGGAGACAACGATTCACACCTTTTAAGTCCAAGATAGGGAGAAGAGAGCCATCCTTCTTTGGCACCATGAAATAAATGGAGTATCGACCCCTGCCATACATTGCCTAGATATATTCATCTTGAAACTTTGCTAAAAATGTTTGTCTTCCTTCAAAGCGTACTTCTTTTCCAAAGCTTTTCTGATTAACTAAACCTTTCTCAGACACTGGGAGAGGAGTGGGGTGACAGTGAGCATCTGCAGTGCTCATCTCTTTTATATTTCTGTTATCTGCTCTTTGGCTGAGTTAAAAAAAAAAGTGTGTGTGGGGGGGGGGGGGATATTCAGAGGCAGTGGCTAGCGCTGACAAAGCAATTAGCCAATGCCAGTAAACATTAAACCCAAATTTTCAATGCTGGAGTCATATCTGAGACATCTGGAAAGCGGCAAAGTGAATGGGGTAGCCAGCTGTTGCCTAGTTAACGATGGCCCTACCAATTTACCACCCTAAATAGTGTCCCACAAAAATAGTTGCCCCCGAAAAAACTCCTCGATACCCTCTATTTTTAGTCGGATCATTCACCGTGAAAAGAAACTTTTCCTTTCTTGAAGTGAACCCTCCATTTTAATCAGTTTAGACATGGCCCAATATCGGCCTAAAAAACCGACCAAACAGCACTTGCTGCCGTCAGCTGCAATTGAAATAATATCCAGTATCGTCTCAAATCTCAGGGCTGAAAAGGACACAAACAGCCTTCAAACATATCAGTCCTTCCCACTGATATTAATGAAAATTCAGAGAGAAAACGCACTTAGCTGGACCGATAAATAGGAGATGCCTCAGCAATAACCAGCTCCACTGCCATTCTTCCAAACCGAGATCTTCCATCTCTTCATCAACGGCATGGCAACCACAGGATGACGGTAGAGCACCTCCAATAAAATAGAAATAAGGTTCACGCGACACTAGTAGTGTTTCAAGCCGCACACCCGCTTCACACCCGCTTCAGCTGAAGAAGAGCTGTGAAGCGGGTGTGCGGCTTGAAACACTACTAGTGTCGCGTGAACCTTGTTTCTATTTTATTGGAGGTGCTCTACCGTCATCCTGTGGTTGCCATGCCGTTGATGAAGAGATGGAAGATCTCGGTTTGGAAGCAATAGAAGCTCAGTACCAACTGCTGAAACCACCCAAATCTCCACTGTCTGAAACCATACGAGCACATGACTAGTCTGTGAATTGTATATATTGTTATTGTATATAGTTCCCCTGTTAGCCAAGTTGAATTTCCTGTTCATATGTAAACACAAAGTACTATTGGAAATGTGTGTGTTCATTGTTTACTGTAAACCGCGCTGATGCTGAATAGCGCGGTATAAAAGAAACTATAAATAAATAAATAAATAAATAAATAAATAAATGGCAGTGGAGCTGGTTATTGCTGAGGCATCTCCTTCTATTTATCGGTCCAGCTAAGTGCTTTTTCTCTCTGAATTTTCATTAATATCAGTTGGAAGGACTGATATGTTTGAAGGCTGTTTGTGTCTTTTTCAGCCCTGAGATTTGAGACGATACTGGATATTATTTCAATTGCAGCTGATGGCAGCAAGTGCTGTTTGGTCGGTTTTTTAGGCCGATATTGGGCCATGTCTAAACTGATTAAAATGGAGGGTTCACTTCGAGAAAGGAAAAGTTTCTTTTCACGGTGAATGATACGACAAAAAATAGAGGGTATTGAGGAGTTTTTTCGGGAGCAACTATTTTTGTGGGACACTATTTAGGGTGGTAAATTGGTAGGGGAATCAAGTTTTGTTTGGATACATTGGGGTTGATTTTCGGGGGTGTAGTATATTAGGATTTAGTTAACGATGGCAGCAAACGTTAGGTGAGTTTCTCAGATGCCTAACTTCCGCTGTCGTGGGATAACCGGCTAGCGGCTGACTATCACTGCCAGCTGATTATGCTCGGGTGCTGCCTTCACTCTGCTCCCAAAACATCCCAATACTAGCTGACTAGCAACGGCGGCACCTGCAGATATTCACCGGCACTATCATGTTATTGCTGCTGAATATTCCACTCGCCACGATGAACACAATTAGCAGTTCTGCTAATCGCGTTAATCTCGTTGAATATCCCCCCAATATGTATTAGTTGTTTCTTCTTCCTTCTCCCCTTTCTCATTTTGTACTCTTTTTCTTCCATTCTATAATCGTTTTTCCTTCTATATGTTTTCTCGATTTGTTAGTATAAACCACCCTGTTTCCCTACAAAATCCAGTTGCAATTCTTCACATTAAATCTTAACGGCCAAAGCATTTTGTACAGCAAATAGGAGAAAATATTTCTTCTCTCAACGTGTAATCAAACTCTGGAATCTGTTACCGGAGGATGTAGTAAGGGCTGTTAGTATAGCTGGGTTTAAAAAAGGTTTGGACAAGTTCCTGGAGGAAAGGTCCATAAACCACTATTAAAAAGGGACCCAGGATATCAATGCTTGGCCTAGTACAAGCACTGCAGAACCTGTGTCTTTTGGGGAAACTGCTAGGTACGTATGACCTAGATTGGCCACTGTTGGAAACAGGATACTGGGCTTGATGGACCTCGGTCTGACCCAGTATGGCATTTCTTATGTTCTTATGTTCTTATTAGACCATTCTTCTAATTTCTGCAGATGATTTCTCATGTTGTAAACTCCTTTTGGTGTGTTCACTGTGTTGCAAATCTTCATATCATTTGCAAAAAGACAAACTTTCCTTCTAAGCCTTCGGCCATGTCAATTACAAAGATGCTGGACAGAATCTGTCCCAGTACAGATTTTTGAGACATTCCACTACTCATCTTTCTGTCTTGTGGGTTAGTTCCATTTACCACCATCCTCTGTTGTCTGTCAATCAACCAGTTTCTACCTTGGGTCCTAATTTCAGACTGTTCAATTTATTCATGAGCTTTCTATGAGGAACAGTATCAAAGGCTTTGCTGAAATCCAAGTAAGCTTTGCTGTTCCATTGCTTTGTTTAAACATTGCCTTTGCCAACAGGTCCCACACCTTTTTTTCATGCTCATAAAAATACTGCTTTAAATAGTGTAATCGTTTCTCTAATTTATTAATCTGAAGACTATTCAGCTCAGTCCTTGCAGTCAATAAGACACGATACACCACTTTTGGAACATATATGTTTCTGCTTTTGCTTTAAACCTGCAATCTTTGATTCCAGCAACTTGCATTTACCCACTTCTTTTTTTATGAGGCTAAATATTGGTTTACCTTCCTAAAATCTTCTAATTGTTCTTCCAAAGAGATTGTCAATGTGGAAGGAGGAAAACCTTTAATCATGTAAGACTATGATAGCACAATAGACAATGCAAATGTCAGACTGAGAGGATCTAATGATCTTTCTCTCCAGTCATAGTTCTAATATTCACGGATGTCAATATTCATAAACATATGTAGTTGGTGAAGACATAAGCATTTTTTAAAATTTGTCCCTCTTAGATGGAAACTTTAGCCAGCCATGCATTTTAAAAAAAGGAGTGGTTTGGAACAATCCACAGCTTGACAAAAAGTTATCCATTTAATTAGCAATATTCAGTTACTAGACATGTAACGTAACTGATATAGAGGGAAGTTACTAATGAACGTTATGAGAATGACACACAGTTTTTGCAACTTAATATTAAAGGGCAAAATTATGTGCTATTTTACAGTAATGCATATTATTTTACCCTAATGTGTGTCCCATAATAATGAGATGCAAATACATCCAAAACATCTCACTATTATGAAATTCAAAAGCTACGTAGTTCAGAAGCTGCTTCACTCCAGAGAAAAAATAACCTCAACTCAAAGTGGGTGTTATTTTTCCTGGCCAGGACCATTGGTCCTCTAATATGTGGCCTGATGTTCCTTGCTATCATCTTAAAGGGGATGATGCAATATCAAATTGTGATGAAACGCCTATGCCCCAATCAAGACTCCCCACCCTCCAGAAAACTCTCCCCATACTCCAGTTCAGACCCCATGAAGTCACTTCATGGACCCCTTCCCCCTTCAAATGCTCCCTAACCCTGACCCACTCCAAGGAAGACTACCCTGACACCCTTCAGGCCCTCTCCACTGGGCCAAACTGACAAAACTGTCAGTAGTCTAGGTTTCAGGAGGAGCAAATCCCAGTTGTTCCTGTCCCCTCTGGCACTGGTTAAACCCCAGCAGTATTCTTGTAGTACTACCACTAGTATACAAGCTGATATAAGGAATGTTCCAAGGCAGTTATCTGGTAAGAAGCATCTGCTGACTGGGTAAGTGCAATTGAGAGTGATAATTAGTGGCACTGTCCACGGAGGGGCACTAAATATTCTGTCTGACAGCTTCAACACTATACAGATACTGCCAGGGTGATCTGTGAGTGGAAAGAAAGTGGTCCCCAGAGTCATCTGGATAATGGCATTATTCAGTCTGCTAATGGATAACTATGCGGATACAGTTAGGACAGCAAAATGATTATCCTACTTTTATCCATTTAGTTATACAGACAGCAGGATTAATATTGCTGCTATCTAGTTAGCACCGGCAGTCCAAGGGCATAGCCAAGAGTTGGCCTGGGGGGTCCGTGACTCCTCCACTAAGATGTCAGGCCCACCCAGTCAGCAGCAAAAGCAGCAGAAGAAATGAGATGAAAGCTGGGGGCAGCGTTAGCATTCACACTGCCTTGTGTCCACCATGTTTATCCTAGGCCCCACCAAAAGGTCAGTCCTGGCTATTCCACTATGGCAGTCAGCCCTGATTCTGAATGTTCTGTTCCAGCCACTATTCAGATACTAGAACCAAATAACCAGATTTGATATAGCCATAGTGTCAAGCTTTAAAAAAAGAAATCTCCAACCACCAAGGTTGAATATTGGCCTCTAAGTTTTTTATATGAAAATACAGAGATTATCCACCAGTAATCAAAGTCTGTGTACACAGTCACAGAACACTCTGGATTTTGACTAAGGGAGTGTCAGAAGAGACTTCTTTTAGAACCAAGATTTAACCTGGAAACCTGATTAATGCAGCCAGCCCTTAAGAATGGGAGCTGTTGAGAATATTGAAGGTGAAAATGACCCCCCCCCCCTCCCCATACACACATACACACCTCCTTACTAAGACTGCAGGCTTGAGGATACAATATAAGCCGATATTTCTATGACTGTAGACATAATTTGGTTTAAAATTATTCACTTTCTTTTTTATTGCATTATTGATTTATATTTTTTACTCACACCTTTTCAGGGGTAACTCAAGAAAAAAAAGTGGCAAAGACTGAACTGCATCTCACTTAGAAAATAACATCCTTAATTACACAGGTACACTACCAAAAAACTGCCTCCAGTTTTGCAACTGATTCCTATAGATTTTGGGGTGCTGAATCCAGGAAAAATAGCCAAAATGTTCCATCATGTCACGTTTTCTTGCAAAATTAGATTTCTTACCCATATAAGGAATGTTCACATAATTTCTTTTTAGCCGACTGCAGTTTATTTTCTTGGCCCAAAATAGAGGTTGTAATGGTTAACTAACTAGAAACACTCCCTCATGACATTTTAGAGTGTTTTGTATTCATTTTATACATTAACAGGACAATTGGGAGGCGGGGGCTAAATCCAGTACTCGCGCTGGCGCATGTTCTTTCCTGTTCGCCTCGCCTCGTTCGCTCGCTCAAACACGGTGGTTGCGACATGAACATTCCTGTCAAATTTCAGTTTCTTGCAAGTTCATTATTACCTTTTGTTTGCTCAGTCGTAATCCAGCTTTATTCCGAAGTGGTTCACTACAGTTGTAGTTTGCAGTGCTGTGTATTTGTGATGGCTCACAGAGCCAGAGGTTGTGTCAACTCTCCGGACAGTTTTTGTTTTATTTGTGGGGAATATACTGTGAAAAAGCAGCAGAGGAACATTTCTGCATTTATTAAAAAACTATATTTCGCCTATTTCGGTTTGAAGTTAGGCGATCAAGACAAACCGTGGGCTCCTCACAAAGTGTGCAAGACATGTGAGGAAGATCTACGCTTATGGATGAAAGGTAAAAAACAAGCATTTCGTTTCGGAATACCTATGATGTGGCGTGAACAAAGAGACCACAGCAGTGACTGCTATTTTTGCTCTTGCATTGTGAAGGGATACAACTTAAAAAATAAGAACGTAATAAGTTACCCCAACCTTCCCTCAGCAATTAGGCCTATGCCTCATAGCAACGAAGTACCTGTGCCTGAACCACCAAAATCTTTGGATCATATTTGTGTGGACGGTTCTGATCATGATGAGACTCATCAGATGGCTTTTCCCGATGAGTCCAGTACTTCCGAGTTTGAAACTGAACCAGATCCGAAACCTGAACTTTTCTCTCAAGCTGAATTGAATGATTTAGTCCGGGATTTAGGACTTCCAAAAGATGCTGCCCAACTGCTAGGTTCTCGGCTTAAACAGAAAAATCTATTGTCACCAGGAACAACTTTTTATTGGTACCGTAACCGCAAGACACAATTTTTGAAGTATTTCAGCAAAGAGGAAGATTTGGTATTTTGCAACGATATATACGGAGTGATGGAAAAGTTTAAACTCAAGTATGATCCTGCTGCATGGCGGCTGTTCATTGATTCGTCAAAAGACAGCATAAAAGGTGTATTTCTTCATAATGGCAACACATTCGCTTCAGTTCCTATTGCTCACTCTGTTATTCTCCAAGAAAAATACGAGAATTTGGCCCTGATTCTTCAGAAGATTCGTTATGATGAGCATAAGTGGATGATTTGTGGAGACTTTAAAATTCTATCCATGCTATTAGGGCAGCAATCCGGTTTCACCAAATATCCCTGCTTCCTTTGCTTGTGGGATAGCCGGGCCCGCGACCTACACTGGGGGAAAAAAGACTGGCCAATTCGGGAGTATTTGAGACCCGGTGAGAAAAATGTTCTTCATGAGAGCTTGGTACCTCATGATAAAATTCTATTACCACCTCTCCATATTAAGTTGGGTCTCATTAAGCAATTCATCAAGTCCCTTCCAAAGATGGTGAGTACTTTCGGTACCTTTGCTCAAAGTTCCCCCGACTTTCTGAAGCAAAGCTAAAGGAAGGAGTGTTTGTTGGCCCTGATATAAGGAAACTCATTTCAGATGGAGCATTCGCTGAAACGATGTCTGAGAAGGAAAAAGAAGCCTGGGATTCCTTCAAGGATGTTGTTCTCAAATTCTTGGGGAACAGGCGGGATGAGAACTATAAGGATATTTTTGCCAGGATGCTCAATGCCTTCAAAGAACAAGGCTGTAACATGAGCCTGAAAGTCCATTTCTTGCACTCCCATGTGAACTACTTTCCCGAAAACTTGGGGGCGTACAGTGAAGAACAAGGTGAAAGGTTTCACCAGGACATCAAGGACGCAGAGAGAAGGTACCAAGGAAGATGGAACACCACTATGATGGCTGATTTCTGCTGGTTGCTGCTGCGGGAAACCCCAGATGAAAAATACGCCAAGCAGTGCACCAAGAGAAGCATTCGGGGGAAGAAGAAACGGGCCCACCAGGAGTTTGATTGACCCAAGAATGACTTTAAAATCTAAACTGTGTTGACAGATATCGTGTTTTTACTAAACTTTGAAATAAAAATTTGCTAGTTATTACCACAGTGTCGGATCTCATTTATTAGAATTTTATTTTCACACCATCGGGTGTTTGTCTTCATGTATTGTAATGGTGCGGTTTGCGTTTTCTATTCTTACATACATACCTGTACAACATTTTTTGCACATTTCTTTGCTTTGCTTTGTGTCTAACCTCGCTCTTATATGCTCAATGTTTGTGCACATGTATGTGGCTGTTTTAACTGCAGACAATTTTGCTACCATCACAGTGTGTTTTGTTGACATTACTCTATTCTTATGTGCTGCCTTGTTACAATTTTCTTTATTCTTATTTGAATAACTACTAAACAATTAGTATAAAGATTTCATCCAAGAAACTTTTATCTCGATCGCACTCAATCTGAAACGTTCACCTCAAACTGCTAACCCAATGTAGCAAAAAATCTGTACGTGATGGAGCAAATTGGTTACCAGATTTGGATTCAGCGCACCAAAAAACGTAAAAATCAATCGAAACATTAGAGGCAGTTTTAAAAAAATTTTTTTTAGTGTACCTGTGTTACCTATAAAGTTATGACACAGATTCTGAGAAAGCAAAGAACAGAAAGTAGGAGGCCTGTAGCAAAGAATCACAATATGATAAATATAATGCTGAAAATCAGCAAGCTCCTTGGATATAAGCAGCAGGCAGTGTTAATAGAAGGAATTTGCCCCGGACAGATGGGATGTTCTGGTATCTCAGTAGCATTAGCATAAAGCGTCCCTTAATAATCATTTTTTGGAGCAGAAGACATTTGCCCATAAATATAAACGTCATTAGTAGGGGCTAATTGCCCTGCAGGAACTAAAATGTGAGAATTAACATCTTATAGGATGGATTATTGTTATTATATTTTACATTTTTAAAGCCACTTTTACACCCACCCTTCTTGGTGTTACATGACTGCAGCAGATAATTACTATCATTAAGAAACTCAAAGGTGACATTTAAGCCATTTGGAACGGCTTCAAGGGTGACCCAGCACAGTGAGGCGCTGCAGAAATCAGGATACTCCTTTTTGTGCTCATGCATATTCAATAGGACATTTCATTTGACATCCAGAGCATTGGCTTTTGAAATATCTTCCTAAGACTAGACTTAAAACAAGGAACAATATCAAAGATAACAAGATACATCAAAAATACCTAGAGGGTGCAATGGAAAAAACTGAAAGAATTATTTAGTATACTTGCTCAACACAGGAGACCATGAGGTATATTTAAATTTTAACTCTCCAATTCCTTCATTCATCCTATTGTTCAGAAAGATCAGAGGCGTGAGTTATACAAAATTTGGATCATAGCCCAGAATACTCGACAAAGAAACAAAATGGTATATAATTAATATTCATAAGCTGCAGAGAATTCTTGAAATGAACGGTCTGAAATTTGCTTTATGAGATTTTCAAAATGATGTAGCTGCCTAACTGTGAATTCTGGTACCTAAAAGTTTCAAAAATGTACCATCACTGAACAGATAGATATAGCTGTATTTCAGTTCTAAACTTCTGGGCATTCTTGGGACTGTGGGTGGTTGGAGTGGAAGGAACTTACAAAGCCTTTTCCAGCACACTTGTGGAACATCCTCACTGACTCAGGACAATCTTCACAGCTAGGGTATAGGCTGTTTTTCTATATAGACTTTCTATTGCCTATCTCTTATATTACTATTTAGCCACTGTGGTGTGTTAAAGTAGCACGCAAAAAAAATAAAAACAAAAAATAAATAAATCCTACTTTGCTTTTTTTCTTTGTTCTTTCTGCAAAGGAGATATTGTTTTCTTGCAGATTTCTAACTAGCCACAGCCCTCTAGATCTACGGTCTAGTGGCAAACAAGCTACATTTTGGTTAGAAGCTTAGGAAAATCTAGCTAGTCTGTATTCCTTATTTATTTTATTTTATTTACATTCTCTTATATACCGCGCTATTCTGCATCAGTGCGGTTTACATTTAACAAACTGAAATTACATTGAACAGGGCATTATAACTTGGAAATAACTATTTTACAGATAACTATTTTCCTTCTTGGTAAATCACCCCTAATCAGTCCAATGCTACCAGGATGAAGGAAATAACCTATAACCAGCTGTACTTCATCTTACCTAATTAAACTGTATCAGAAACATCATCACTAAAAGCATTGTCACTAAAAGGGAGGAAAAGGCTCTCAGCACCACTGGGTCTTTTGGTCCTGGCTTATAAATCTTGGCCACGGATCGACGCCATAACATCAGTGATCCAAAAAACTCCCACAAATTAAGCATAGTTTCTCACCTGTAACAGGTGATCTCCGGGAACAGCAGGAATTTAGTCTTCACACATGGGTATCATCGGTACTGACGGAGCTTGTGCGGGAACGCTCCCCAGTGTCCAATAGGAAAGATTTTGGGAGCATCCCACTGCACCTGCGTCACTGCCTTCCCAACTCTCCCCCTTCAGTTGAGTTTATAGCTGAGACAAAAGAGAGAAGGAAAGATAAAAAGAGAGAGAGAGAGAGAGAGAGAGAGAGAGAGAGAGAAAGACAACTCCTAGGGGAGGTGGGTGGGTTGTGAAGACTAAATTCATTTTGTTCTCGGAGATCACCTGTTACAGTTGAGTAACTATGCTATCTCCAGGAACAAGCAGGAATGTATTCTTCACACATGGGGACTCCCCAGCTAAGAGATGCCAGGGAGATGACCCCAAAAAGCTGCAAAACCCAGGTTGAGATGGGTCATGCTTCCTCCCATGGATCTCTGGCATCGAAACCCGGGACGGCGGGTAGTTCTAAGTCTGAAAGAGATGCTGGAGAACAGCCTGACCAAACGAGGCATCCCGACGGGAGTCCTTGTCCAAGCAGTAGTGGGCTGCAAAGGTGTGTACTGAAGCCCAAGTGGCTTCTCTACAAATGTCATCAATGGACACCGAGCGAAGGTTAGTCATAGAGGCTGCCATTGCTCTCACATTGTGAGCTGTGACATGACCTTCGAGAGAAAGTCCCTTACTCTCATATGCAAAGGATATGCAATTAGCAATCCATTTAGACAAAGCTTGCTTGGAAACTGGTAGTCCAAGATGACTAGAGTCAAAAGCAACAAAAAGCTGGGAAGACTTTCTATGTTGCTTAGTTCTCTGAAGGTAAAAAGCCAAGGCTCTTTTACAATCTAGAGTGTGTTGATTCCTTTCTGCATTGGAGGCATGAGGCCTAGGAAAGAATACAGGAAGGTAGACTGATTGGTTTAAATGAAAAGACAAAACCACCTTTGGCATTAAGTGAGGGTGAGTCCTAAAGACTACTTTATCATGGTGGAACCTTGTATAAGAAGGATCAGCCACTAATGCCTGTAGCTCACTGATGTGTCTTGCAGAAGTGAGAGCAACTAGGAAGATCACCTTCCAAGAAAGAAACTTTAGAGATGTATCTGTTTATGTTTATGTTTATTAAATTAGTAGCTAAGGGTTCGAAGGGTGGTTTCATGAGCTGCCCAAGGACAAGATTCAAATCCCATGTCATGGGTGGTGGCTTAATGGGAGGTTTTGTTAAGAGTAGACCTCTCATAAATCTTGCTACAAGTGGTTGAGAGGAAACAGGTTGTCCATCCAAGGGCTTGTGGAAAGCTGCAATGGCACTAAGATGGACTCTTACTGAATTGGTCTTAAGACCAGAGGATGACAAATGGAGGAGATACTCCAGTAACGCCTTCACTGGCACTGAAAAGGGATTAAGTTCCTTTTTTGAACACCAAATAGAGAATCTTTTTCCACTTAAAGGCGTAGGCTCACCTTGTGGAAGGTTTTCTTGAAGCCAAAAGGATATCCTTTACCTGTTGAGAAAGGTTGATATCCTGGAACTCTAGGATCTCAGGAGCCACGCCCTGAGGTGTAGAGACTGAGGATTTGGGTGCAGCAGCATCCCATTTTCCTGGGAAAGAAGATCTGGAGCACATCCCAACTCCAACTGTCTGGCTCGAGAGAGACGTAGAAGCAGAGGATACCACGGCTGTCATGGCCAGCGTAGGACAATGAGGATCATATGGCCCCTGTCTCTCTGAAGCTTGAAGAGAGTTTTGGGAATGAGGGGAATGAGTGGGAAGGCATAGAGGAAGTCCTGACCCCCGTGGAGGTGGAAGGCATCCCTTGCCTTACAATTCTGAGCCGGCATTCTGGAACAGAACCGGGGAAGTATGGCATTTTGAGGACTTGCAAAGAGGTCTATATCTGGAGTTCCCCAGATCTGAAAAATTCGAGCAATTTGCTCTGGATGAAGAGACCACTTCTGTGGCAGCAGTATTCGACTGAGTTTGTCTGCCAAGAGATTTTGCATGCCTGGAAGATACACCACCAGAAGGTGGATTTGAAGATTTCTGGCAAAGGCCCAGAGGTGTAGAGCTTCATTGCACAAGGCTTGATACCCCGTTCTACCCTGTTTATTCACATAGAATATGGCTACCTGATTGTCTGTCTGTACCAGAACTGTCCTGTAGCTGAGGTGGGTTTGGAACACTTGAAGAGCATATAAGATGGCTCTGAGTTCCAGGAGGTAGAAACCATCATAAAGAATAAAATTACTCAGCATGTAGATAGTCATGGCCTAATGGGAGACAGCCAACATGGCTTTAGACAAGGAAGATCTTGTCTTACTAATCTGTTATGTTTTTTTGAAAGTGTGAACAAACAGGTGGACAAAGGTGAGTCGGTTGATATAGTGTATCTGGACTTTCAGAAAGCCTTTGACAAGGTCCCTCATCAGAGACTTTTGGCAAAACTAAAGAGTCATGGGATAGGAGGCAATGTACTACTGTGGATCAAGAACTGGTTAAAAGATAGAAAGCAGAGGGTTGGGCTAAATGGCCAATTTTCCCAATGGAGAGAGGTGAATAGTGGTATACCCCAGGGATCTGTGCTGGGTCCGCTGCTTTTTGACATATTCATAAATGACCTGGAAAGAGGAATAACGAGTGAAGTTATCAAATTTGCAGATGACACAAAACTATTTAAAGTTGTTAAAACCCAAGAGGATTGTGGAAAATTGCAAGAGGATCTTGATAAATTGGAAGACTGGGCATCAAAATGGCAGATGAAATTTAATGTGGACAAGTGCAAAGTTATGCACCTAGGGAAGAACAACCCAAACTATGGTTACACGATGCAAGGTTCCACATTAGGAACTACCACCCAGGAAAAAGATTTAGGCGTCATTGTGGATAACATGTTAAAACCCTCGGCCCAGTGTGCAGTGGCAGCCAAGAGAGCAAGCAGAATGCTAGGTATCATAAGGAAAGGAATGGAAAATAAAACAAAAGATATTATAATGCCTCTATACCGTTCCATGGTGAGACCGCACCTTGAATATTGTGTGCAATTCTGGTCACCGTATCTTAAAAAGGATATAGCGTTATTAGAAAAGGTTCAGAGAAGAGCCACCAAAATGGTAAAGGGGATGGAAGGATACTCCTATGAAGAAAGGCTAAAAAGGTTAGGGCTCTTTAACCTGGAAAAGAGACGGCTGAGGGGAGATATGATAGAAGTCTATAAATTAATGAACGGAGTGGAACGGGTAAACGTAGATCGACTGTTTACGTTAACAGAATATAGGAAGACTAGGGGACATGCAATGAAGCTACAGGGTAAACTATTTAAGACTAATAAAAGAAATTATTTTTTCACTCAACGTGTAATCAAACTCTGGAATTTGTTACCGGAGGATATAGTAAAGGCTGTTAGTGTAGTTGGGTTTAAAAAAGGTTTGGACAAGTTCCTGGAGGAAAGGTCCATAAACCATTATTAAGAAGGGACCCAGGATATCAATGCTTGAACCAATACAAGCATTGTGGAACCTGTGTCCCTTGGGGAAACTGCTAGGTACATATGACCTACATTGGCCACTGTTGGAAACAGAATACTGGGCTTGATGGACCTTGGTCTGACCCAGTATGGCATATCTTATGTTCTTATGTTCAGAGTGGTGAACTAGATCAGAAATTGGTTGACTGACAGATGACAGAAGGTGGCGGTAAACAAAACTCATTCAGAAGAAAGGAAAGTGCATAGTGGCATGTCTCAGAGACCAATACTGTTCAATGTATTTCTGAGTGATATTGCGGAAGGATTGAATAGAAAAGTCTGCCTTTTGCAGGTGGCATGAAACTTTGTAAGAGTGGACACTTCTGATGGAGTGGACAACATGAGCAAAGATCTACAAACACTGGAAGAATGGTCTAATGCTTGGCAGTTATGATTTAATGTGAAGAAGTGCAGAGTCAAGCACTTGGAATGCAGAAATCCATAGCAATTGTATGTGATAAGTGGCGAGAGGTCAGTGTTTGCACAGAGCAGGAGAAGGACCTTGGCGTGCTAATGTCTGAGGATTTCAACATGGCAAAACAATATGACAAGGTGGTAGCCAAAGCCAGAAGGATGCTGGGCTGCATACAGAGAGGAATAACCATTAGAAAGGAGAATGTATTAGTGCCCCTGTATAAGTTGTTGGTGAGGCCTCACTTGGAGTATTGTGTTCAACTTTGGAGGCCATATCTCACAAAGGATA
Source organism: Ichthyophis bannanicus (assembly GCA_033557465.1). Lineage (NCBI taxonomy): Eukaryota > Metazoa > Chordata > Amphibia > Gymnophiona > Ichthyophiidae > Ichthyophis > Ichthyophis bannanicus. The sequence goes on from CM066032.1 coordinate 1,482,692,224, forward strand.
TAAAAAGACTTGAAACAGTTCAGAGGAAGGCAACCAAAAGGATATGGAACCTGCTTCAGAAGGTGTTTAAGAAGAGACATGAAGACCTAAATATGTATGCCCTAGAGGAAAGGAGGGATAGGGGAGATATGATACAGACCTTTACATACTTTAAGGATATTAATGAACAAACAAATCTTTTTCAAAGAAGGGGTAACTATAAAACTAGAGGGCATACGAAGAAGCTGCAAGGCAGTAAACTTAAAATCAGCATCAGTAAATACTTTTCAACTGAAAGGATGGTGGATGCTTGGAATGACCTCCCGATGAAGGTGGTGAGGGCAAATACAATGACAGAATTGAAAATGGCATGGGACAGACTCAGTGGATCCATTTGTAGCCAGAGGATAAAATGAAAGCAAACTTAAATATATTTTATACTTCAATAAATAGAGGTGGGTTGACCTGCATGGGGAAACTGTTAGGTACTGTGACGATGAGAGTGGCCAAGAACAGATGGAGATAGAAGAAAACCGTGTTTCTGCCTTTAAAACAAGTGACAGACAAGCTGTGCACAGAGCTTGCAGAGCAGGAAAGAAAAAAAATCCTGTCTCTGCTGAGGCTAAGCCACGCCCAGACTCTGAAGTGGGGGCAGGCTTAGATACTGATTGGAAAGGCCTGTGCGAAGGCAAGGGTGTGGCAGGGAAGAAACGGTTTTTAAAACCTCACTCTGACCAGAGAGGAGGGAAGGAAGGGAGAGTCACTTCCACAGGAGAAGGAGAGATCCTGGAGCAAGGGGATTCCAGTGGGAAGAGATATCCCAGAGCCCTGAGAGATCCTGGAGAGGAAGAAGGATTCCAGGAAGGCTTTCAGGAGAGATCTCATGAGAGAAGGAGTGGAGAAAGGCACAAGAAGTCTGACTTCCAGAAGCTGAAAGAGGTCAGTAGAAAAGGAAGCAGTGGATGTCTGAGAAATGCTCCTAGAAGTGAAGCCAACAGATGTATAGCTGAACAGCTTACAGATGAACAGGAACAGTTTGCAACAGCTAGTGTACAAGAGCCAGACCTGAGCCCTACAACTGCCAGAAGGTGGGTGGAGACGCTTGAGAGTGGAAAAAGCCAAACCCCAGCAGTTAGCAGAGCAGCTGAGCTAAAAACACTAGAAACATTAGCACAAGTGTTCCCTGAGAGAAAGGCTTATTCTCCCAAAGTAACTGTGCCCAATCAGAAAGATTTGCTGTGGAGCCAGTTTCAAAAGTTCCTACAAGACAGAGAAGCTGAGGAAGCTATTAAGAATGGAAGGCAATGAGCATTCTTTAGCCCAGGAGGAAATGGATTTTTGCAATCCTTTTTATGCTGGCATTCCTCAATACCAGCGCCACCGATTACAACTTATACAGAATACTGCAGCTCGGATGATCCTCCATGCCTCTCCCCATGACCATATCATTCCCATTCTTCAGCATCTTCACTGGTTGCCAATAAACTTTCAAATTCAGTTCAAGATCCTCACTCTTGTCCATCGGGCTATTTATCTGCACACACCTCAGTATTTATCCGATCTATTAACCTTTCACACTCCCACCCACAGTCTTCGTTCAGTTCATATTAATCGCTTGCACCTCCCTTCTCCCTCTCAAACTCACCTTCACTCTACCCGGCAATCAGCCTTTTTTTACATTGGTCCTGCTCTCTGGAACTCCCTCCCCACTGACCTCCGTCTAGAACAGTCCATTCCTAATTTCCACTCCCGTCTCAAAACACATTTTTTCTCCACTGCTTTTAATCTTTTCCAGTGACTTCTGCTTCTCCTATGATTTGCTCCTATTTGCAATCTATCTTCTCTATCCTGACCTTCTTTTTCTCCTATCCTTTTTAAGAAAAAAGTATTTTTAAAGTATTGTTATTTTCCTTTTCTTTTTAATCATTTTATATATTTTATAGTTTTATTGTAAACCACCTTGATGTAATGGGGGGGGGGGGTGGTATATCAAGTGATTATAAACAATAAACAATAAATGCAGGTCACTTCTTATGTGCCAGAGTCTGACCTAGGAATCTCTCCAATGGATTGCTCATTCTGTTTAAAAGAAGACTGAGCCTTACTAAGCAAAGCTGAGAAAGAGTGAGAAGCTGTATTGTGCATAACTCTGTAACTGCTAATAGTCTTCTAAAGCCAAGGATGTGTTTTACCAAGTGAGAATTTTCTTCTAAAGCAAAGAAGCTGTGTGTTACCAGAAGTTTGTTTAAAAGGGAAAACAACAGTTGTGCCAAGAAGAAAGTTTACCTTTTGTTTGAAAGAGATATATAGAAGCTGTGCTGAGTACTGTTTTGTTTAATGAAAAACAGCTGCTAAGGTTAGCAGGACTTTTGGTTTCCATTTACCTCAGTTTCCAGTTATCTTCTGTTATCCTTTGTGTTGGAGAAGTATCCTAATGCCTTGTGTTTAAATTTCAATGCCTTGGAAATCCCCATAGAAAAATAAATATTCTTGTATGCCTTACCAACGGTCTCACACTACATTTTTGTCCTTGCTCAAGAAAAGCCTAACTACAAGTCCCAGAATTCCACTGGGGACAGTCAAAAAAGCTTTATTTAAGGACATTACAAGGCAGCCCTAAGCCTGTAAGCCCTAGGGCCCAGGCTAGGGTCCCACAAGTGGCGTAGTTGTGCGGATTTTCACGCATGCACAAAAAAGGATTTTGCAACCTCAGGATATACGCTGGAAAGTAACTTCACTACAGAGCTGCAGTCCGAGAGCTGAAGCTGCAATCCGAGAGGTGAAGCGGCATCCCGAGAGGTGAAGCTGCATCCCAGAGAGGATTACCAGTTCTCTACCAGTGAAAAGCTCGAAGCTACACCTGTGCTAGGTAACCGGTACCTGACTGGGTTGGTTGGGGATACCAGTGCCAGGGCTTAAATCTACTTGGTTTAAATCTAGCTGACGATGCTATAACTGGCTATATTGCATACAATCTTCAGAAACAGATGTAGATAGGTTACTGCTGACAATTGGCTAAACTGCCACTGAGCACCTTTCTGAAAGCCAGTTCTATTTTCAAATGGAGGAGTGGCCTAGTGGTTGGGGCAAGTTACCTCAGCCAAGAAGGTCAGGGGTTCAAATCCCACTAGAGGACAGCAATCTTGGGCCAAAAGGACTGGGGTTTCTAGTCCCACAGGTGCTCCTTGTGGTCTTGGGCAAGACACTTAACCCTCCATTGCCCATGTTCCCAGTAAGTATTAGTGTATGTGTCTCATATCCCCTCATGTTAACTGTATCCCCCAATTGTGTTGTGACCACTCTGATTGAAGGATAAGGTGGTATATAAAACTGTCTAAATAAAAAAGCAAATGTTCTACCCACCAATATTCAAAAGATCTGGGCATCTGACTTAAAACGTTAGTCAAAATTTCCCCAATTGAGTACCTAAACTTAAGATCTGATATTCAACATGATTAAAGTGATTAGCAGATCTGCTAACCACGTTAATTGCCATGACAGGGATATTCAATGGCACTAACACAGTTAATGCCACAGAATATCTGCAGATGCCACCAGAACATTTTGGGGCAGAGCAGGGGAGAAACATTATCACTAAGCAGTGAAAGTTAGGTGCATTAAAGAATGTCCTAGCTTTTGCAGCTGAAGTTAACCAGGCATCGGCTGAATATCTTCACTGCCCAGAGTCCAGATATTGAATGCCAGTGGCTGGATATGGCCCCAGTATTAAATATATGGGTCTAGGGTTCAGCAGCAATGGCCAGTTAGCTGCCCTTATTTTTTGAGTAGGTACCTACATTTAATTACTTTAAAAAGTAGGTATAGCTAGGATCAGGGCCAGGACAAGGGAAGAAGTCAGGCACTTAGTTCTGATTTTCAGTTGTAGGCACATAACTTTGATGATACTAGAACAGTTCTAAATCTAGTTGCTCAGATCCCTCCTTCCACCTGTAGAATTTTAAAAGAATCCAGTACACCTGGAGCATCCCAGTACTCCATTTCACCCACCTGATTCAAAAGAAAAACAGCAAACTGTCCAATCATCCCCCCTAAAGCCCTCTAAGAGTTGAATATCCCTCCACTTGAAATTCCTAATTGGAACTGGAAGGAAGATTAGGTGTGCTTCCTCTCTGTGCTCCAGCAGCACATTTACAGAAATGATGGTATTTATTTATGTGAACGCACATTTTGGCAAGGCTGTTCTTGTGACTGCAGCAATGTCTAAGTAAAAACGTCTTATTTATTTATTTATTTAACAGTATTTCTATACCGCCTTTTCCTACAATCAAAGCGGTCTCACTGCAAACAATGAAAGGGGTGATCATGTGTTTTCATGCAGTGATGCGTTTGCGTGTTTGGTGTGTTTGATGTGTTGTGTAATTGATTTAAGTGGAGCTATGTACATTGTGCACTATTATACATCGTGAGCTATATACATTCTTCTATACAAGGGTCATGGTGGGGGGTAGGTCAGTTGTTCTTGCTTGTTAGTAGATCATGTGGCATGTCCGTAGTGTTCAATGAATAGCGTTGTCTTTAGCTGTTTGTGAAAGTCTTTGAGGTTTGTGGTTAATCTCAGTTCGTCTGGGAGGGTGTTCCAGATTGCTGGGGCAGCCAGAGAGAGTGCTCGTTCTGTGGTGTCCTTGCGAGTCTTTATGAAGTCTTTTGGGGTGTTTACAGGGTTGGAAGTGCCTCTTCTCCTTGGGTGTGTGTTTGTGTCAGGTTGTATGAGGGTATGTAGGCTGTTGGCTGAAGAGTGTTGTTTGATCTTGAAGATGTTTATGATTGTTTTGTATTTGATGCGTGATCTGATTGGGAGCCAGTGTAGATCTTTCAGAATGGGTGTGATGTGTTCTTGTCTTGTTGAGCCAGCTATTATGCGGGCCGCTGTGTTTTGTGCTAATTGTAGTGGTCTGAGTGTTTGTTTTGCTATACCAAGGTAGATTGGGTTGCAGGAGTCTAGTACGGGGGTTATTAGTGCCTGGCATACTGTACTGAAGTGCTCAGGAGCATGGAGGGGCTTAAGTCTTCTGATGATTCTCATCCTGTGATATGCACTTTTGATGGTTTTGCTTATGTGTGGTTTGAGATTCAGTTCTTTCTCCAGGGTCACTCTGAGGTACTTTACTTCCGATTTTATAGGTATGTTTGTGTTTTTTATCTTGATGTCAGGTGGGGGGATGAAGGCCGGGTTACGAGTGATGATTAGTGCCTCAGTCTTGCTATAGTTTATTGAGAGGTTGTTGTTTTTACACAATCTTGTCATTTGTATGAGGCAGTTTGTTATTTTGGAGTAGTCCGGGTTGTGTCATGTAGAAGACCCTTCTGGCCCCATAGAGTTCAGTAAAGCAGAGGAATTGGCTTCACAAGCAGACAGGCAGGCAGAGCACATGGCTCAGGGTTGCCAAGGGAAACGTAAACAGAATGAGTAAGGGGAGGAGAAAACACGCCCCTGCTGCAATGGTTCCCCGGCATCAGGAGTTAAGGGAAAACACCTGGTTGGGGGAAGGGCGGAGCTGAGCCCTAAGAAGCAGAGAGATAAAAAGTGCTCATTAGATTTAAGCAGTAGCACCAGGAGGAGTAAGAAGGAGAGCACCGGGAAGTACACTAGCACTGGGACGAGGACAGGAAGTGAAGCAGCAGCCAAGAGGGCAGTAGCTGAAAGTTTGCCTGAGAAGTTAGTTTGGAAGCATGCTGAAACTCCAGAGAGAGAGAGATGCTGGCCTGACAACATTTGTATGTCCGAGGAGAAAGAGAAGCTAAAAGGCAGGAAAACACATCTAGTGTTTGGATTCTGTGCTGACCCAGCAGTGCTGAGAAGGTCCTCTGTTCAAAAGCCAAAAGGTAGACTGCCCAAGTGGTATAGAGGGGAAACTAAGTGCCAGAGTTTTCCATATGTGTGCCAAGATGTGCTGGACTTTCCTTATATAAAATCCCATATATACGGTAATTCTCTACCCTGCTCCTTAGAGGGCTGTGAAGGGAAGCCTCGAGAAGAGAGAGGGCGAGTGTGCTGTGAAACACCGTATGATAGGGGGAAAACTTACTCAGCTGATAGTGATTGTGAAGAGATGCAGACGGAGCCTGCTGTTGAAGACATAGCAGGGGAACAAATGGACTGTACTTTAACTATAGCTGATCACATAATCTCACTCTGCTAACTAGGCTGTTTAGAAGGCTGTCTCAAACAGCAGAACAAAAGCAGAGTGTGTCTTTTTGATATAAAAGAGACTGTTACCTTTTGAGCTTGTGTTAAGCTGCATGTTTGAAGTTTTGAAGTGAAAGAAGCTGTTTTCCTGAGTTCCTGTATTTTCCTTTATGCCAGAAGTGTATGGCTATTTTTGTTCTGTGTTTCAACTGCATTTAATCCGCCCAGAAGGGGAAATAAAAATCTTGTCCCTGTTGCCTAACCCACTCGACTACAATTGCTTCTTGTTTGGAAAGTAAGTGGAAACTACAGCTCCCATGAGGCAGTGCATGCATAAAAGCCTTGCCATACTTTCTAAGTAAGGATGCCCAGGCTGACCAACCCTAGGTGCTACCGGCTCTAGGGTGGTTACTGGTGAGAAGTTGGCATAGTTTTTCGGATATTTGCCTGAAATACAAGGACATTTAAATGAAAGAGATACCAGGAGACACCAGTTCACTAAGGGAAGGAAACTGCTATCCTGTGAATAGAAGACGGACGGAGATTGCTGGCAGATCAGCCAGGAGGACCAGGACTCCTTTCTCAATGCCTGAGTCTACACAGTGCCAAGGTAAAGGTAGCTGGGCACGGGTGTAGGTGGATAAGAAGTGGGAAAGGGAGCTTCTGTTCTGCAGTTTTAGACAGGGTTAAAAAAAGAAAGCTGTAGTGTGCCGCACTTGGTGGGCCCTTTTTCTTTTATCTGTCTCTGCAGGAACAACAGCCGTCGGGATGGATCCACAGGATGTGATGAGATGGATTTCCCCAATGGGAGAAGCAGATGGAGCTGACGCGTCTTACACAGGAGCAGAGTGCCGCAGCAATGTTTGCGCAGCAGAGACCCCTTATTGAGCTACTGGAGGCTTTGCTGAAAAAGCCGCAGGACATTGAAGGAGCTATTCCCTCGTTTGCAAAGGGGGTAGGACTATCTGGTTGTAGCGCTCTAGCGTTTCGACAGTTAACCGCCAATGATAACCTCGATGATTTTATAGAGGCATTTGAGAGAATTGCAGAGGCAGTCAAATGGCCAGTAGAACAGTGGGCAGTGAGGTTTGCCATGTCCCTCACAGGAGAGGCTCTGGCCGCTTATAAGACCATGCCCGCTGCTCTAGCATCAGATTATGCAGAGGTTAAAAAAGCTGTTAAGGACAGGCTGGGATTAACCCCATTATTTTATAAACGCACGTTTAGAGAGGCTAAGCTAAAGCCTGATGAAACTCCAAAGGCTTTGTTTCAGAGGTTAAAAGGGTTGGCATGGAAATGGCTTGCTCCAGAGATGAGGACTCTCGAGTCGGTGATTGACACCATCATCCTGGAGCAATTCCTGGAAGCCGTACCACCTGAGGTTAAAACTTTCTTGATGCTCCAAAGTTGCCAGACCACTGAGGAAGCAGCCAACCTCACAGAACGCTACTTTGAGGCCGAGTTGGCTGGCACCTCAAGAGGGGGTGTTCTGAGGGTGGCTGGTGTTGCTAACTTTGGGAGATCAGAAAGGAACCCAAGACTTAAAATACCTAATGAAAATACTGTTGTACCCTTGGAAAAAGGGAAATGTTTTAATTGTGGCAAAGTAGGGCATTTTCGTAAAGAATGTAAGGTGCGAACAGCACTGGTGTCTGGGAGCGAGAAACAGGTACATGAAGGGTTCCTGTTGAAAGTACAAGTAGAAGGCATTGAAGCCCAGACCCTGCTTGACTCGGGTGCAGACCAGAGCATGGTCTCGCAGAAGCTCTGGCAGGCCATCGAAGCTCGCCTGCGATCTGCACCGAGTCAAGCAGAAGGGCGTGTCAAAATACGATGTGTGTAGGGGGCATCTGCTTATTACCCCCTATATAGGCTATCTGTAAGAGGGCTGGGAACCGAAAAGGAGGTGTGGGTGGCCATAGTCCCAAGGTTCCTGCATGATATTATCCTAGGAAGAGATTGACCCCCATTCTGCCAAGGGATGGAGAAGCGCCTTAATGTGAAGACAGGCCTAGTATTCACCCAGTCTCAGGCAGGAACCTCAGGGGTAAGGAGTGTCCCAGCAGAAGAGACAGAGGAACTGCCCCAGGATAGGGAGGAGTCCCCAGAGCGGGAAGATAGTTTAGAAGAGGAGGTATCAGATACACTTCCCATACACGAGGATCTAGTTAGTGCTCCTTCTAAGAAGGTTAGGAAAGAAAAGGCCGAGAGGCGCCAAGAGAGGCGGCGTAGGACCCAAGGGAGGGCTGAGATAGAAGCCGGAGAGGAGTTACCCTGGGTGCCTTCAGAGCTTGTTAGAAAATTTCCTTCCTTTCCAAAGGAACAACAGGCTGATCCTGCTTTGAAGCGAGCATTCGACTATGCTCAAGAGGATAGAAATACCCTTCCCAGATTTCTCTTAGAGAAAGGCGTGTTGTATAGGGAAAGCAATAACCCACATACAGGGGCAGTGAGAAAACAGCTAGTGGTACCAACTATGTTCAAGGCAGTAGTTCTGCGGCTGGCCCACGATCACCCGGTAGGCAGCCACAAGGGAATTCGGGGAACGTTGGACCAAATCCTGGCCCGTTTTTACTGGCCTTGGGTCTTTAAAGAGACTACCCAATACTGTGAGTCATGTCCCACTTGTCAACGGGTTACCGCTACTAAGCCAAGGGCTGTGCCCATGATACCCACGCCTACCATATCAACGCCGATTCGACAAATGGCGATGGACATCGTGGGACCCCTGGTTAAGACACTGAGGGGCTTCCAATATATTTTAGTGATAGTAGACCAGGCTATTCATTTCCCCTGGGCAATACCCTTACGATGTTCCTCGGCTAGAACGATAGCCTTGGAGCTAGTTAAATTGTTCTGCGAGATCGGATTTCCACAGGAAATGCTCACCGATCAGGGAAGTAATTTTATGTCAAAGCACCTAGCTATGGTGTGGGACCCTTTGGGATACATCATATACAGACCACTGCATATCATCCCCAGTCCAATGGACTGGTAGAGAGGATGAACCAAACCATTAAACAGATGTTAAGGCGTGGCCTAAATGAGAAAATGTCCGAGTGGGACACTTTACTCCCATTTGTTCTATATGCGTGTCGGGAGCACGTACAGACATCCTTGGGGGCATCACCCTATGAATTGTTGTTTGGCAAGGCTCCCAGAGGAATTTTAGATATATTGCACGAGCAATGGGTAGAGCCAGAAAAAGAGGAAATCGGGGTACCTCAGTTTCTCAGAGATCTGAGGAATCGCCTGAAAAGGACGTCTCAAGCGTCTGTAGAAACTTTGCAGGCTAGTCAACAGCGTCAAAAACGATATTATGACCGAGGGACGAAACCTCGACAATTGGCTATAAGGGATAAGGTAATAATCCTGGTACCTGATCCAGGGCCCAAGTTTGAGTCCTGTTGGAAAGGGCCATGTACGGTGGTAGAGAAGGTAGGACCAATTTCCTATAGGGTGGAAAATGATAGGGGACACCGCCAAGTATACCACCTAAATGTTTTAAAACCTTGGCAGGAGAGGTCAGCGACAGCAAGGCTGGTCAGTGTAGAAAAACGCATGAGCAGCCAGTCAGGGATTACGTGCTGTCTGAATAAAAAGTCAGCAGCCCGTAATATCTTAAGGGGGGGATCTGTCATGTAGAAGACCCTTCTGGCCCCATAGAGTTCAGTGAAGCAGAGGAATTGGCTTCACAAGCAGACAGGCAGGCAGAGCACATGGCTGAGGGTTGCCAAGGGAAACGTAAACAGAATGAGTCAGGGGAGGAGAAAACACGCCCCTGCTGCAATGGTTCCCCGGCATCAGGAGTTAAGGGAAAACACCTGGTTGGGGGAGGGGTGGAGCTGAGCCCTAAGAAGCAGAGAGATAAAAAGTGCTCATTAGATTTAAGCAGTAGCACCGGGAGGAGTAAAAAGGAGAGCACCGGGAAGTGCACTAGCACTGGGACAAGGACAGGAAGTGAAGCAGCAGCCAAGAGGACAGTAGCTGAAAGTTTGCCTGAGAGGTTAGTTTGGAAGCATGCTGAAACTCCAGAGAGAGAGAGATGTTGGCCTGACAACATTTGTATGTCCGAGGAGAAAGAGAAGCTAAAAGGCAGGAAAACACATCTAGTGTTTGGATTCTGTGCTGACCCAGCAGTGCTGAGAAGGTCCTCTGTTCAAACGCCAAAAGGTAGGCTGCCCAAGTGGTATAGAGGGGAAACTAAGTGCCAGAGGTTTCCATGTGTGTGCCAAGATGTGCTGGACTTTCCTTATATAAAATCCCATATATACGGTAATTCTCTACCCTGCTCCTTAGAGGGCTGTGAAGGGAAGCCTCGAGAAGAGAGAGGGCGAGTGTGCTGTGAAACACCGTATGATAGGGGGAAAACTTACTCAGCTGATAGTGATTGTGAAGAGATGCAGACGGAGCCTGCTGTTGAAGACATAGCAGGGGAACAAATGGACTGTACTTTAACTATAGCTGATCACATAATCTCACTCTGCTAACTAGGCTGTTTAGAAGGCTGTCTCAAACAGCAGAACAAAAGCAGAGTGTGTCTTTTTGATATAAAAGAGACTGTTACCTTTTGAGCTTGTGTTAAGCTGCATGTTTGAAGTTTTGAAGCGAAAGAAGCTGTTTTCCTGAGTTCCTGTATTTTCCTTTATGCCAGAAGTGTATGGCTATTTTTATTCTGTGTTTCAACTGCATTTAATCCGCCCGGAAGGGGAAATAAAAATCTTGTCCCTGTTGCCTAACCCACTTGACTACAATTGCTTCTTGTTTGGAAAGTAAGTGGAAACTACAACTCCCATGAGGCAGTGCATGCATAAAAGCCTTGCCATACTTTCTAAGTAAGGATGCCCAGGCTGACCAACCCTAGGTGCTACCGGCTCTGGGGTGGTTACTGGTGACAGTTGTTGACTGTGATAGGTGTGTATATCATGATATCATCTGCGTAGATTGTGTATTGTATGTTGTTCTCTTTCATGATGTCGCATATTGGCTGGATGTAGATGTTGAATAGGAGTGCTGAAAGGGCCAATCCTTGTGGTACTCCTTGGAGGACTTTTATGGGCTGGGAGTTGTTGTGGCCTACCTTGACCTGTATCTGCCTGTCGTTTAGGTATGAGTGGAACCATTTTAAGGTGGGACCATGTAACCCGATGTTTTGTAGTCTTTCCAGGAGAGTTTTGTGGTCTACTGTGTCGAATGCTGACGAGATGTCGATGAAGATCATTATAATTCCATACTTGGTGTTGTCTATGAGTCGGAGAATGTTGTCGAAGAGGTATATCAGTAGAGTTTCAACTTCGTGGTTGGGGCGAAAACCGTGTTGGTTGTTGTCCAGTGGAGCGTGGTTGTCAACGTGTTCTTGTAGTTGGTGCTGTACTGTTTTTTCGATGATTTTTGCCAGAAAGGGTATGCTGGAAATCAGTCTGTATGCTGCTGGATTGTTCTTGTCGAGTGTGGTTTTCTTTGGGATAGGTCTTATTGTGTTGAGCTTTAGTTGTTTTGGCATGAATCCTTGTGTTAAGGAGTTGTGCACCAAGTTGTTTATGGTGTATGGTCTTCAATGCTATGTCAATTGTAAAGGTGAAAGCGGGCATGCAAGGATCTGATTTAAACTCAGCATATCTCTTCACTCAACATAGATGTGTGAATCATAGCAAAGCAGAAAATGCAGACACGAATGAAGCTGGAAATCTACATGCAGCAGCAGAAGCAATTTTGAACATGTACAAATGGGATATCTAAAAGGGGTAAGCCCTGCAATTTGCTCACATACATACCGATATTTCAGTATGTGCATTTGCAAATGTTGGCATGCACATGTTTATCATGGCCATTTAGGAAATGTAGATGACCTGTCTCCTTTTCTCAATTACCAATCGTTCTGTGTTCACAGAAACAGCATGTGAAGGAGGAAATCAATATTTGGGAATTAAGAAGGATATCCCTCTTATTTCCTTCTGTCAAGAGCTGGTCGAAAAAATAACTTTTTAAAGACTTAAACATGCCAAGAAGCAAGTGTAAATACAGACATGGAGACTCCTTTATGAAATCAGAGATGCGAGTGCAGCTTTCTGCCCCACCTGAACCACACCCCTGAAACACCTTCGACAACTCCTCACCTTCACACCATTTCACTTAGATGTGACCGAGCAGACAAGAGTACATTTTCCTATTTCTAAAATAGCTTGTGGAATGTGGATGTGATGTGCACATGTGAATGGTCATTTGCACATGTGCATATCATGAATAAAGCTTTTAAAATAGCCCCCATTGCCAGATAAATGTATCTAGCTCCTTAAACTAAGGCAATTTACAATATAGACCCCTTCCCCCCCCCTTATATATATACTCTTAGTCCCAAGTTACAGTTCAATGAACCAGGCCATTTACTAGCATTTAAAATCCTAAGCAATCTATCACAGCTGCAAGCCCATAAGTGTCCCCCTTCAGTGCTTAATATATATAGTCTGTTAGTTAAGATGTCATAGCTTGCCTAAAAAGCCACATTTTCAACAGGATACCATCTGGTAGCATGTTCCATCACTAAGGTCCCAGGATGGAGATGGCACTTTTCCAGCAGGAAATCTACCAACTCTAGGATCATCAACATAAGAACATAAGATATGCCATACTGGGTGAGACCAAGGTCCATCAAGCCCAGTATCCTGTTTCCAACAGTGGCAAATCTAGGTCATAAGTACATAGCAGTTTCCCCAAAAGGCACAGGTTCCACAATGCTTGTATTGGGTCAAGCATTGATATCTCGGCTCCCTTTTAATAATGGTTTATAGGCCTATCCTCCAGGAACTTGTCCAAACCTTTTTTAAACTCAGTTACACTAACAGCTTATACTACATCCTCCAGTAACAAATTCCAGAGTCTGATTACACATTGAGTGAAAAAATATTTTGTCGTATTAGTCTTAAATAGTTTACCCTGTAGCTTCATTGCATGTCCCCTAGTCTTTCTATATTCTGATGACATAAATAATTGATCTACATTTACCCGTTCCACTCAGTTCATTAATTTATAAACCTCTATCATATCTCCCCTCAGCCGTCTCTTTTCCAGGATGAAGAACCCTTACCTTTTCAGCTTCTTTTCATAGGGATATCCTTCCATCCCTTTTACCATTTTGGTGACTCTTCTCTGTACCTTTTCTAATAACGCTATATCCTTTTTAATATACGGTGACCAAAATTGCACACAATACTAAAGGTGCAGTTGCACCATAGAACAATACAGAGGCATTATAATATCCTTTGTTTTATTTTCCATTCCCTTCCTTATGATATCTAGCATACTATTTGCTCTCTTGGCCGCCACCGCACACTGGGCGGAGGGTTTTAACATGTTATCCACGATGACGCCTAAATCTTTTTTCCTGTGTGGTGGTTCCTAATGTGGAACCTTGCATCATGTAACCATCGTTAGGGTTGTTCTTTCCTAGGTGCATAACTTTGCACTTGTCCACATTAAATTTCTTTTGCCATTTGGATGCCCAGTCTTTCAATTTATCAAAATCCTCTTGCAATTTTCCACAATCCTCATGGGTTTTAACAACTTTAATAGTTTTTTGTCATCTGCAAATTTGATAACCTCATTCATTATTCCCATTTCCAGGTCATTTATGAATATGTTAAAAAGCAACGGAACCAACACAGACAGATCCCTGGGGTACTCCACTATTCACCTTTTTCCACTGGGAAAATTGTCCATTTAGCCCTATCCTCTGTTGTCTATCCACAATAGTACACTGCCTCCTATCCCATGACTTTTTAGTTTTGCCAAAGGTTTCTGATGAAGGACCTTGAAAAAGGCTTTCTAAAAGTCCAGATACACTATATGAACCAACTCATCTTTGTCTACCTGTTTAGTCACACCTTCAAAAAAACATAACCGATTAGTAAAACAAGATATTCCTTGTCTAAAGCCATGTTGGCTGTCTCCCATTAAGCCATGACTATATACATATTCAGTAATTTTGTTCTTTATGATGGTTTCTACCATTTTTTCCAGTTCTGATGTCAGGCTCACTGGTCTGAAGTTTCCTGGATCACACCGAACCCTTTTTAAAAATTGGTGTTACATTGGCCATCCTCCAATCTTCAGGTATTACAGATGATTTTAATGATAGTTCACAGATTACAAATAGTAGGTCTAAAATCTCATATTTCAGTTCTTTCAACACCCTTGGATGTATATCATCCGGTCCAGGTGATTCTTCAGTTTATCAAATAGTTGTAATACATCTTCCCGGTATATCGATATTTCTTTCAATTCTTCCGCAGCATCACCTTTAAATACCATTTTAGTCATGGGTAACATCCCTACATCTTCCTCAGTAAAGACTGAAGCAAATAATTCATTCAGTCTCTCTGCTATAGTCTTGTTCCCTCTTAGTGCTCCTTTACCCCTCTATCATCTAATGGTCCAACTGACTCTATCACAGGTTTTTTGCTATGAATGTACTTGAAAAAGTCTTTATTATGGCGTTTTTGATTCCATAGCAAGCTTCTTCTAAAATTCTCTCTTTGCCTACCTTATCAATGCCTTGCATCTAACTTGCCAGTGCTTGTGCTGTTTTCAGTTTTTGTCATATGGCTCTTTTTTCCATTTCCAGAAAAATACTTTTTTTGCAACAACAGCCTCTCTGACCTCACCTTTAAACCATGCTGGCAGTTTTTTGGATTTCCTTCCATTTTTCTTAAGGTGTGGAATACAACTGGTCTAGGCTTCCAAGATAGTATTTTTAAACAACACCCAAGCTTGATGTAAGTCGTTATCCTTTGCAACTTCTCCTTTTAATTTTTTCTTAACTATTTTCCTCAATTTATCAAGTTAAAAGGTAGTACTGTGGATTTCCTAACCATCCCTCCTCCATTAATTAAATCAAACATGATCATGCTATGATCACTATTGCCAAATGGCTCCAACAACCTTATCTCTTGCACCAGATCTGGTGTTCCACTAAGGACTAGGTCCAAAATGGCTTCCCCTCTGGTCGGTTCATGAACCAGCTGCTCCAAGAAGCAGTCATGTATTTCATCTAGAAACTTTAACTTCCTAGCATGTCCTGCCATGACAATGACCCAGTCAATATTGGGGTAATTTAAATTACCCATTATTATTACTGTGCTGTAACTTTTGTTAGTTTCCCTGATTTCTTTGAGCATTTCATCATCCATTTGTTCATTCTGGCCAGGCGGTTGATAGGACACCACTACTGCCATTGCCTTCCCCTTTTTACCTGGAATTTCAATCCATAGAGATTCTACAGCAAATTTTGTTTCCTGCAAAACTTTAATCCTTTGTGACTCAATGACCCCTCTAACATAGAGCGCAACCCCTCCACCAATTTGATCAGCTCTATCATTACAATATAGTGTGTACTCAGGTATCACAGTATCCCACTGGTTGTCTTCCTTCCACCATGTCTCTGAGATAACAATCATACCTAACCTCTCATTTAATGCTATATATTCTAACTCTCCCATCTTATTTTTTAGACTTCTAGGATTAGCATACAAACATTTTAGAGACTGTATTTTATTCATATTAATCTGGCTATTGGTAGGCAGGGGTAATTTGGAATCCTTAAGCTCTGTCTGCTCCGTACTCAAGGACATTTGGGCTACTTTTGTCTTTGTTGGAACCTCTCTCCTGATATGCCCTAACTTCATTCTTTTGGTAGTATCCTTCAAGTATACATTGTTACGAACTATGCACTCTTGGACGACTGTCGGCTCTCCCCTATTATCTAGTTTAAAAGCTGCTCTATCTCCTTTTTAAAGGTTAATGCCAGCAGCCTGGTTCCATCCAGTTATGGTGAAGCCCGTCCCTTCAGAAGAGCCCCTCCTTTCCCCAGAATGTTCCCCAGTTCCTAACAAATCTAAAACCATCATCCTTGCACCATCATCTCATTCACGCATTGAAACTCCGGAGCTCTGCCTGCCTTTTGGGTTCTGCGCATGGAACAGGAAGCATTTTGGCATCCACCTCATACAGCAGTCCGACAATCTCACCAGTCCCATGGTCAGACCATTACATCATCCACCTCTCCCACGCATATCGACCAAATACAAACAGAGGATACGCCCAACACACACGAAGATTCAAAGCATTCAACAAAGAAGACTTCCTGACGCTGACCCTACCTAATCTACTTACGAACTCAAATAACCTTGATTACCTCATGGACAACTGGAACACCACAATCTCCTCAGCATCCAGAGCAACTGTAAACAAGACCAGCAACAAGCCCATCTCCTCAAAGGCCCGCTGGTTCACCCCTGACCTCCGGAAACTGAAAACAAATCTTAGAAGAACAGAAAGAAAATGGAGAAAAAACAAAACTGACAAAGACAAAAAGCAATACCTATATGAACTTGCTGCCTACCACACAGAAACCGACAATGCAAAGAGAAACTACCACACCAAAATCATCACGACCGCTGCAAACAAACCTCGAGAACTCTTCCAAATCGCTAAAAAACTGACAAAGACACTAACCACTTCCGATCAACCTCCAGATATCCCCTCGGATCTCTTGGCCCGACAATACAAACAATTTCAGCAACCTCAACAACCTTACCGCTGCGCTACAGCCACAAGAACATACCCAGGAATCACCATAAACGCTAACTGGACTACATTCAATGACACCTCAAAGGAAGAAATATCCTCCACCATCTCCTGTCTGAACACCACTACCTCCCCACTGGACCCCTGCCCTACCGAATGGATAAAGAAAACCAAGGAAGACCTAAGTACCCCACTAACTCACATCGTAAACGAATCCTTTAAACAAGGATACATGCCAGATGCCCTCAAAACATCAATCATCCGACCAACCATAAAGAAGAACAACCTGGACCCCAAGGACCCCACATCCTACAGACCAGTGGCAAGCCTCCCCCTCGCCACCAAGATAATAGAAAAGATAGTCCAACACCAGCTCCAAGATCATCTAGATACCAACGACATACTTGACCCACAGCAACACGGTTTCCGACCACTACATGGAGTTGAGACCCTCATGACCATCCTAATGAACACACTCATCATCGGAACACAAGAGAAAAATTCAGGGTACATCCTGATCTTCCTAGACATATCAGCGGCCTTCGACACAATCTCACATGAAATCCTCATACACAGACTACAAACAATTGGAATCAAGGACACTGTACTCCAATGGTTCAGATCCTACTTAACTAACAGACAGCAACGGATTCGCACCCTCTCCACAACCTCGCCCCCCTACAAACAACTTCAAGGAGTACCCCAAGGATCCACCCTATCAGCCATGTTGTTTAACATATACCTACGTCCACTATGCTCAATCATACGCACCCACAACATCAACTTCCACATCTACGCGGACGACATAATGCTCTACGCACCAATTACAACCAACAACCCAAAAAAACGAACAGCTAGCAGCCTGCTTCAACGACGTGGCCAGCTGGCTACAGGAGAACAATCTATCCATCAACATAAAGAAAACCGAAGCCCTAATAGTAACAAAAGAACCTGACTTCAAACCACCTACCCACCTCAACATGGGAACCACACAAATACAAATCCAGCCTCAAATAATATATCTAGGCGTCATCATTGATCAAGCTCTCACCTTCAAACAACAAATCAACAAAACCGCTGGGATGATATTCCACAAAGCTAAAACTATCCAACGACTCAGGCCCCTCCTAGAACCTCACGACTTTAGGACAGTGATGCAAGCTGTGACACTCCCTCATCTGGATTTCTGCAACATAATCTATCATGGACTTCCTGCCTCGCACACCAACCCCCTCCGTACTGCCTTAAACACCACAGCAAGGATTATTCAAAATACAAAAAAACGGGAGCACATCACCCCAATCCTAAGAGACCTTCACCTCCTTCCACTGCAAGCAAGAATCAAGTACAAAGCCATCTTACTCATCCACAAAACTATCCACCAAGCACGGAACACCTCACTACACTCCTTACTGCCTCGACCATCCCACAACAGATCAACCAGACATTCCTCCAATAACTCTATCGTTGTCCCCCACAAAAGAACCAAATCTACACAACGGACCTGCAACAGAGCATTCGAACTTTATGCTCCATCCCTCTGGAACTCTCTACCAAACCACATCAAGAACAACAACGACATCACATCATTTAAGAAACAGCTAAAGACAATCCTATTCCGTGAACATCTTTCAACGGAAACACCACCATGACCTCACACTTAGATTTTAGCAGAAGTAAATCATGTCCATGTCCACCCATAATCATTAATTGTTGACCCTGGTGATGGCCCCATCCTAAAAGAAATTACCCCTCGCTACGTTACATGTTACACCGCTTTGACCCGGTGAAAAGCGGGATATAAATGCAGTTAAATAAATAAATAAATAAATAAATGCTACCCTGGAAGTTCTGGATTTCAACCTCCTACCTAAAAGCCTAAATTTAGCCTCCAGAACCTCCCTAACACATTTTCCTATGTCATTGGTACCGATATGTACTAAGACAACAGACTCCTCCCCAGCACTATCTAAGACCTTGTCTAGGTGGGGCATGAGGTCCGCTACCTTCACAGCAGGCAGGCATGTTACCAGGTGATCCTCATGTCCTCCAGCCACCCAGCTATCTACATGCATAATGATCGAATCACCAACTATAATGGCTATCCTAACCCTTCCCTCAGTGCGAGAGAGTTTTACATCACCTGGAGGACAGGTCCTAGCTACAGGATCACTTCCTGCCAAACCAGGATGATGCTCTCCTGTCATGTGACCTCTCTCCTCGATGGCAACAGGGATGCTGGAGGTGGGACTTCAGTACTATATCCTTGTAGGTCTCGTCTATGTACCTCTGTTTCTTCCTTATGTCTTCCAAGTCCGCTACTCTAGCCTCCAGAAATCGGACTTGTTTCCTGAGAACAAAGAGCTCCTTGCACCTAGTGCACACGTAAGACCCCTACCAATTGGGAGAAAATCAAACATGTGACACTCAATGCAAAAGACTGGAAACCCCCCATCTTGCTGCTGGACTTCTCTCTGCATCTTAGTTTTAAGGTTGTTTTTAGGTATTTAAGTTCTTAACCTACTAAGGTTTGGTGGGCATACTTATACTAATAAAACTACACCTAATACATTTATTGTACTTTGTTCACCTGAAGCTAAATTAATCTCAGGTCCTTAATGTATGCCTGATGAGGACAAACAACTGCACCTGAGAGTGAATATGGCACCTCCTTTCCTTGGAGAGGTTTATGCACCTATAAAGCTACAATTTTCCCAGGGGTGGATGAGTGTTGGGGAGGGAGGGAAAAATACTTATTAAAAGCTGGCTGCTACACAGTATCCTGTCCTGTGCTTCTAAGGTAATCTATGTCCAATTTCCAGGGGGAGTCCCAAAGCCCTTGCTTGGATAGCGGGAGTCTTGGGGTATAAATTTAAACAGAAAGCTCTCTGCTGTGTTTTAAATTCAAACTATAGGCTCTTTGCTGCTACTAGGCACTGACGTATTTAACAAATACACTGGGTTCACAGATTAATCAGCTTTAATCTAAAGAATTCATTTTCTCCCAAAGATTTAGAAAAATTCCCAGAAGTAAATACTAACAATTGCAGATCTCTCTTTAGAAATAGCAGTCCCTTCCTGCAAATCTTAGCAGTAGACAAGCTCTATACCTTCCCAATGTATTCACCAAATACCCTGGACCTACCCCAAGAAAAACTTTAAAAATCTATGTTAGCCTATTAAAGCAAATGTGACAGTTAATAGGCAGCCAATGTAGCTGCTGGAGAACAGGAGATATATGATCATGTAAGTGTCTCTCTCCTATGTTCTGCGATATCTGCAGTTTCTTTTGAAGATCTGCCAATAGTGAATTGCAATATTCCAACCTCGTGAAGGTGAATGTACAAGTGACTGTAATAAGATCAGAATGTGTTAAGGTCTAACCTGGAAAAGAATGTGGTGGAAAGAAGTACAGTAATGGAAATTTGAAAAGAACATTGAACATTGAAGAGAGAGCTCAAAGCTTGTTGATGTAAGCTGCTGGTGTCCCACCACTGTACTGGATTTAGTTTCTCCTGATCTTGGGTTGTTAGGAACTACATGTCAAAGTGGATAGCAGAACAAAGGTATATAATAACAAGCCAAAAAGACCCCCACAAAGATGCAAATAAGGAGGAGGATAAGAAGTAGCTCAGAAAAAGCCTAAACACAGTAGTCACAGAGCCACACAGTTAGAAGGGTGCAACAAGTTTGCATGATATTTAGGGAGGCTAAAAGTCATACAATGACAGTGCACTCACAAAGATGCAAAGTAGGAGGATAAAGAGAAGTGACCCAGAGAAATGAAGGCATATAGACAGAGAGCTACTGTGTCCCTGAAAAAAGGATAACCATTGCAGTTCAACACGGTAGTTTCTGCTGGACCCCAACTGTCCCTTCTGCACTGAAAGTCTGCTGCTACATATCCAACAAAGAAATAAGGGCAGATCAAGAAGGAAGATTGTTGTCAATCTGATGAGAATCTCTACTCCTGATCAAAAGAGGATGGAGACCTGGATCTGTGCTAGAGTTGTTGCCTGGACAGGTATCAAGCAAAAGCAACAGGTGGTGGCACTGTAGGAAGGTGTTAAAGCCAAGTGACAGATAAAGGGACAATTTGAAAGGTTCCCTCTATCAAACCAAGGGCTGTGTAATCCAGGAAATTGTTAATAGATTACTTTAGCAGCACAAGTATCTATAGGTCAAGCACAGCTCTGTGATTCTCAATCTTGAAGGACAACCAAAAGGGACTGCTACTGCTGGAAAGAAATCTGCACTTGTATTTACCTTCTAGGAAATTCTCTAAGGGGTATGTTTACTAAACCATCTTAATGTTACCGGTGCTAGTTGCAGCAAGAATGTGAAGAATTCCATATAAGGAGTGGGCATTCCGGCGGCAAGGTAGCAAGAATCTGTATTGCACGATAGTGGGCGCTGTGGCACATTAACGCGCGTTAACCCTAAGTTCATGCCAGTGCAGTGTTAGAAGCAATAAAGATGTAGCCCACTGGTTACTGCAATGACTGTGGAGGAAGAGGTCATGGGTTTTATTCTGCAGTGGTGTTATGTAAGAAGGTTGTCTGAGGCATTTTCTTTTAATTTAAATCAGTGCTGCCAGCAAAAACACCCTCACAGTGCCGTAACCTAAGGTACCACATAAGGCGCCCTATAAGGCACCCAAAAGGGCACATTATAAAGTGCCCTGTCTGCCAAGGCACCTTATAATGTGCCCTATAGGGCGCCTTATGAGGCACTTTAGACTATGGCACTGTGAGGGTGTTTTTGCTGGCAGCACTGATTTAAATTAAAAGGAAATGCCTCAGACAGCTGTATTAAATAACACCACTGTGGGATCAAGCCCATGATCTCTGCCTCCGCAGTCATTGAAGTAACCAGTGGGCTATATCTCTATAACGTCTAAAACACCACTGGCTGGCTACAGAAAGACTGCAGGTCACCACACAAACTGCTGTGGTTACCAGGATAGGATAAACCCAGCCGTACCCATGATGCGATGCGCATACAGATCAGCAGACTACATCTGATCACAAGATGGGGTATGCACCTCTATAGCATCCTGGCCTGGAAGGGGGAACTGACCGTGTGTGTTACTGGCACAGAGTAGCTACAGACCGTGACATTGTGTGGTTCCTGTGCTCATCCTGAGGGTGAGGTGGGGCACCCAGCACCAGGTCTGCAGCACCTGGCTTGGCTGAGATAGGCTATGCTGCAGGTCCCCATCAGTGCCAGTGTGTGATAGGTAGTCCTTGCAGACACACCTAGGATACATCTGTGTCCATCTTTATTTCCCAATCACGTCTAGCCCTTGTGAACTATGATGCACCCAGGATAGTGCATATCCTGTGTGGTTGCCATGGTCACATGTTATAAGAGAAGGGTGGTGGTTGGACCCAAAAGCGGATAATGTAGCACCACCCCACCCACCATCTGTGGGTCAGGGTGGAGGACAGGATCTCCCACCAACATATCCACATTCTACTTCTCTGCAATGGTGGTAGTAAAGAGGACCATCAACCCCAGTCCTGCTGGGGAATAGGCACCCTACAGGGCAGTCAATGCAGATCTGTATGCATCACATAGGGCACTGGCAGACAGGCAGTAGGCCTGGAAAAGCTCAGCTGCCCTGCACAACTATCTAACATTCACCAACAGAGGGCACAGTCAGTCTCCATCCACTGCACCCTGCAAGGTGTTCCAGCCATACACATGCTAACTGCAGACAGTCTGCTAGCTAGTACATAGTGCATGTTCCTGGAGGAACTGTGTGCACCCAACAATGGGATGTGAGCACACACACCAAGCAGGTATGTCAGTGATTGGGCCCCAGAAGAGGAAACCCATAGATATCACTTGAGAGAAATACTGTATAGCACTATGGGGGAACCTAGTCATGCCGTGAGAGTGACCTCCCAGCATGACATGCTATGGCCACCCTGTCCTTGCAGGTGGTGGCCGGGCAGTACAATGTCCCAGCCATTACCCTATGCCCTGTGCACATGCATCCTGCCCAGGCCGCCCTGTCCGGCCATACCCACAGTACCTTGCTCCTCATTATGCACATTGGTAGGCTAACATTGGAAACAGTGCAAGCAGTGTGGGCTCAGTAAGGTGTAGGCAGCCACAAAACACTGGATAGACATACACACATTCCCACACCTATGCCAGCATTGTGCAAATACAGAAGTTTTTGGCAGCCCTGGCCGCCAAACCAGTCCTGGGCACAGTGCAAGCATTGCTATGGTACGCAATACTGTTGGGGTCACTCCCCGGGGTGGTAAACGCTGTCAGAAGCAAAAACTGAAACACAAATCCACAGATATCAGACAGGTTGCTATGATAAATCTCTGTCAACAAATTGTGTTTGACTTAGGATTTGTTATCTGCCATTAATCATAGCAACCTTTTGATATATGTGTAACGTGTTCCCAAGTTTAGAATGGCATTGCTAAGGTATGCAGGTGCTAGTATTGGGAGCTGCTGCTCCACACAGGGCCCAACAGCCTGATTCTCCATGAAGCTTTGGATAGTGGAGCCTGTGGGTGTGGGTGTTTGTGCCCCTGTTGGCCGCTCCTCTAGGGTAGAGGTTCCCAACTCCGGTCCTGGCGGGACAAACACGGTTCAGGTTTTCATGCTGTCCCTAATGAATATTGTGACAAGGCAGAGGCTTTAGAGAATAAGGAAAATGGTTTTAAATACTCTTTGTCCTCTGAACCTGCCAGAAATACAGGGCAGGAAGGGGTTAAAACCTCAGCACACAAAGCTTCACTACACGAGAGAGTAGAAAGGGAGCCCCACCCTAGCCCCAGGCTAACCAGGAGAGCTATCCTATCAGGGAAAAGGGTGGACTCACGCCCGATTGGACAACTCAGTCCTCATAACCAGGAAGTAGTAGATTCAAGAAAAGGAGAGGGGGGAAAGCAGAAAGACAAGGAGGAAGCAGAAAGAGGAGGAGAACGGGAAAGGAGAAGGAAGGAGGAAGGAGCCCCACAGTGGACACAGTGGGGAGAAACTGACTCAAGGGAATTGGATGCAGCCTTGGAGTCAGAGCCTTTTTCCAGAGGGCTAGGAAAGTCAGGTCCAGGCAGAGACTTGAAGTCCCAAAGAGGCAGAGCTGGAA
The DNA here is from genome assembly GCA_033557465.1 of Ichthyophis bannanicus. Taxonomy (NCBI): domain Eukaryota; kingdom Metazoa; phylum Chordata; class Amphibia; order Gymnophiona; family Ichthyophiidae; genus Ichthyophis; species Ichthyophis bannanicus. The sequence continues at coordinate 1,482,716,049 of CM066032.1, forward strand.
GCAAAGAGAGCCAGGTGGGAACCAAGTACTTGGAAGATTGCCAGCCACTTTGCCCAGGAACAGCCATGTCTCGGGGGAGGCAGTTGAAAGTGCTTCCTGGAAGGAACAGCTCTCAGCCAAAGGAGAATCAGGTCAGAAACTCCTATAAACCTTTGAAGCAAAGATTAGAGTTCTTACCTAAGAGAGATAGAAGTAACTCCTTAGAGACTTTTCTTAGAACCAGATTGATAAGAGAAAAGCTGGGTAGAAGGGAAACCCCAGCTCATAAAGTACAAGTGTTTCCTTATAATAGAGAACGTGTCAGTTCAGAGTGTAGCCCAGCTGCATGTCAGCAAGCTACTAATTGCCAGCAACGGGACACGGAGCTAGAGTCAGATTTTGAGGACCAGGCTGTATTAAAGGAACTTGTAAAGCAGTGTCAGAAGAGATATGTTCCACCCAATCAGAGAGTGATATCCGGGCGAGACAGGGAAGAGAGAAATCCTTTCTATGAACTGTTTAAGAGGGCCAATAAGCCTGAAACCCTGCAAGTGCCTAGGAGATGTAAGGATAGTAGATGGAAGCAGATACAGACTCTCCTTAAACACTTGAAGTCTGTGGATTCTTTTTATCCTTGTGTTCAAGAAACCCCAGATCTTGAGAGTGAGCCGATGCAGACAGACAATCCCTTATCCTCTAGCAGTGACTCGGAGATGGATTGTGGCATCTGTAAGAAAGAGTTCTAAGGTGCAGTTTAATTGTATCCTATGTATATAAGGGTGCTGTGGAAGCCTAATCGTTGTTAAGCACACGTGGAATAAAAACCACAACTCGGAGAAGTTTCTTTTTAGAAGTTTTATTAGGAAAGCCTTACTGGTGTTTGGAAGCAATGCTGTTATCCTGGAAAGTTGGAGGAAATATAAGAAGCTGATTTTTGAGTTGCATCTGTACCCTGAGAAGTATCAGGAGGACTGTTTCATTTTGGACTTTATTTGTTACAAACACGTATCTTCTCTTTTGCTCTGTTTTGGGGGAAGAAACCCTGTGCGACAATAAATATATTGTTCACCCTTAACCTAACTTTGGCTGTCATCACTGGGCTACAACTACATAAGAATACCAGGCAAACAGCACAAACAAAGTAACTTTAACTGTGTCCCACTTTCTAACAGCCTTAATACTGGGGCTGAGTGGTGAGTGGTGTCACAAATTGGCGTAGTTGTGCAGGATTCTTCAAACGCCCTATCCAGAGAGGAGTCGTTTACTGGCGCTAACAGTAAAGTTCGGAGGAGAGAACCTTCGGGTGGATTTGGAAAAAAAAAAAAAAAAGGTACCTGACGAAGAGCTTACCGGATCTGCAAGGCTGTTTTTGGGAGCGCAAGATTGGCAGAGGTGGACCAGAGTTCCTGTTCCAAGGCCAGCGCCGTCCTGTGAGCGAGACTCTCCACTTGTAGCAGGTAACCAGTAGCTGGGAAGGGTTATCTCAGGATACTGCTACAAGGGAGGGGTGGTAAAGTGCAGAGCTAAGCCAGGAGCCAAGAAGGGTGCCATTGTGTTGTTCCGCACTTGGTGTTGTTTTTTTTCTCTACAGCTACCGCAAGATGGATCCCGCACGCCTGATGACGTGGGTAGCGGAAAGGTTCCAGCAGCAGGACGCGATGGCGGCGCAGGCTCAGGAACGGATGGCGGAGATGTGCCGGGCACAGCAAAAGCCGTTGATAGACCTGCTGGGTTCGTGGATAGGAGAACAAAAACAGACGACAGAAGTCTTAAAGACTGTTTCTAGTTCATTAGAAACTACTACAGGACTTGGAGCTTTAAGTCAGGGAATGTGGTCATTAGGACAAATGTCTAAAGAGGATAATATTGATGATCATATCGAGGTTTTTGAACGCATTGCTATCATGAGCGGGTGGCCGAAAGAACACTGGGTCATCAGGCTGGCTACTTCCTTAACGGGAGAGGCTCTGGCAACCTATAGGGAGATGCCCAATGATCTGGCCAACGATTATGATGCTGTGGTCAAAGCCATAAGAGATAGGCTGGGCCTAACTCCGGTGGTGTATCGCCGCCTGTTAAGAGGGTGCAAGTTAACCCCGGGCGAGACACCACAGGCATTATGCTATAGAATTAAAGCTTTAGTACACAAGTGGCTATCTCCACACAATAGGAGCATTGGCACCATATTAGACGACATTGTGCTGGAGCAGTTCCTTGAAGCAGTGCCCCAGGAAGTACAGTCCTTCTTAATTCTGCAAGACTGTAGAAACACAAAGGATGCCATCGCACTGGCCGACCGCTTCTTTGCGGCCAAAGCCATAGGACAGCGGGGGATGGTTGTTTCAGAGAGGTCAGTCTTGAGAACGCCAGGAACGAAGGGAAGAGTAATGGCGGGAGAATACCCCTCTAAAAAACCCCTGTTCAAACCTGGGTGGGAGGAACGGAAGTGTTTTGCCTGTGGTCAAAAGGGACACCTGAAAAGGAATTGCAGGGCTAAGTTAGTATTGGTGACTACTCCTTCCCAGAAGGTGGGGGAGGGATTTTTATTAGTAGTCACAGTCAACAATGTCCAGGTCGAAGCGCTATTAGATTCAGGCGCCGACCAATCAATGGTCTCCGAAAGATTTTGGGGAGAGATAGGAACCCAAAAGGAGTGCGCTAAGATACACCCTGAGGGAAAGATAAAAATCCGCTGTGTACACGGTGCTGCCACGTCTTATCCGGTACACACAGTAACTGTAGAGGGACTGGGGGTAAAGAAGGACATCCCAGTAGCGGTGGTACCGAACTTGCCACACTCCATAGTTTTAGGTAGGGATTGGCCTCAATTCAGAAAGGGCCTAGCCCAAGGGTTAGCCGCCTCCACTGAAGCCAAAATTCCTACAAAAGGCCAGGATGTAATGCTCAGGAGGAAAAGTAAGGGGGACCAAGGCACATCTTCCTGTAAGGAGGAAGGGAGAATAGGTCTAGTGTCCACTCGGGCCCAAAGTAAGGCCAGTCAGGAGGGACAGAACACCGCAGCAGATCCCCTGGTAGAATTGCCCTCACACAGTGGTTTGGTAACTCCCTCTCGGGAGCGTGAAAAACCCAAGAAGGGGGAAAAACGCAAGGGAAAACAGTGCAGAACCCAGAACCGGACAGAATTAAGAGCAGGACAGGAGTTACCGTGGGCTCCTGCCGAGTTGGTAGAAAAATTCCCTTCATTTCCGGAGGAACAAAGGCACGATCCAGCTTTGACCCGTGCCTTTGATAGTGCTAATGAGGGAGCGGGGTCATTGCCCCATTTTTGTTTAGAGGGGAATATCTTATATAGGGAGAGCTCGGACCCCCGTTCAGACAGTATCCGGAGGCAATTAGTGGTGCCCAATACATTTAAAAATTTGGTCTTACGGTTAGCTCATGACAATCCTGTGGGGGGACACAAAGGAGCTCAAGGCAAACTAGACCAAATTTTGAGGCGTTTCTATTGGCCCGGGGTTTACCGCGAGACCGCAAAATTTTGTGAAGCGTGTCCCGCGTGCCAGAAGGTTACCCCCTATTTGCCAGGGAAAGTCCCTTTGATGCCTATGCCCCGTATATCCAGACCAGTAGAGCGGTTGGCCATGGATATGGTCGGACCCTTAATCCGGACTCCCAGGGGGTTCAAATATATGTTAGTTATCGTGGATCATGCCACACGATTTCCCTGGGCGGTTCCCCTAAGGAATATGTCAGCACGCACGATCGCCACGGAATTGTTGAAACTTTTCTGTGAGATAGGATTCCCAAAGGAAATTCACACAGATCGGGGTACCAACTTCTTATCTCACTATCTGGCACAGGTCTGGGATGCCTTTGGCATCAGGCATATTAGGACGGCTGCCTATCATCCCCAGACAAATGGTCTGGTTGAACGCCAAAACCAAAACATTAAAAGTATGTTAAGGAGAAGCTTGGAAGGGGAGGTGGCTGAGTGGGATATGATGCTCCCCTTTATACTATATGCCTGCCGGGAGAGGAAACAGGTTTCCTTAGGTGTCTCCCCATACGAGCTTCTGTATGGGCGAGCACCCCGGGGGGTATTGGATATCTTACGAGATCAATGGGTGGAACCTACTATGGAAGAGGTAGAAATACCCAAGTTTCTAAAAGACTTAAGGGCCTGGTTGCAGCGTACGTCCCAGGTAGTAGGGGAAAATATGATCGCCAGTCAAGGGAGGCAGAAGGAATACTACGACCGCCACACCCGACCGCAGCATTTCGATGTTGGTGAGAAAGTCATAGTAATGGTGCCCGGTCACAAACCAAAGTTTGAAAGTACCTGGAGAGGACCTTGCCGGGTTATAAACCAGGTGGGGCCTGCCACATACACCGTGGAAACTAGGAGGGGGAAACGACAAAATTTCCATGTAAATGTTTTACGGCGGTGGCGGGAACGGGTAGCTCTGGCTCATTTGGCTATAAAGAATGACAGTGAAATTAGCTACAGTCACCAGAGTAAGATTCCGGGCTGTTCTGAAAATGATCAGCCAGCTCGGAATATCTTAAATGGGGGGTTGTGTGACAAGGCAGAGGCTTTAGAGAGTAAGGAAAAGGGTTTTAAATACTCTTTGTCCTCTGAACCTGCCAGAAATACAGGGCAGGAAGGGGTTAAAACTTCAGCACACAAAGCTTCACTACACGAGAGAGTAGAAAGGGAGCCCCACCCTAGCCCCAGGCTAACCAGGAGAGCTATCCTATCAGGGAAAGGGGTGGACTCACGCCCGATTGGACAACTCAGTCCTCATAACCAGGAAGTAGTAGATTCAAGAAAAGGAGAGGGGGGAAAGCAGAAAGACGAGGAGGAAGCAGAAAGAGGAGGAGAACGGGAAAGGAGAAGGAAGGAGGAAGGAGGAAGGAGCCCCACAGTGGACACAGTGGGGAGAAACTGACTCAAGGGAATTGGATGCAGCCTTGGAGTCAGAGCCTTTTTCCAGAGGGCTAGGAAAGTCAGGTCCAGGCAGAGACTTGAAGTCCCAAAGAGGCAGAGCTGGAAGCAAAGAGAGCCAGGTGGGAACCAAGTACTTGGAAGATTGCCAGCCACTTTGCCCAGGAACAGCCACGTCTCGGGGGAGGCAGTTGAAAGTGCTTCCTGGAAGGAACAGCTCTCAGCCAAAGGAGAATCAGGTCAGAAACTCCTATAAACCTTTGAAGCAAAGATTAGAGTTCTTACCTAAGAGAGATAGAAGTAAGTCCTCAGAGACTTTTCTTAGAACCAGATTGATAAGAGAAAAGCTGGGTAGAAGGGAAACCCCAGCTCATAAAGTACAAGTGTTTCCTTATAATAGAGAACGTGTCAGAAGATGCATTTCAGAGTGTAGCCCAGCTGCACGTCAGCAAGCTACTAATTGCCAGCAATGGGACACGGAGCTAGAGTCAGGTTTTGAGGACCAGGCTGTATTAAAGGAACTTGTAAAGCAGTGTCAGAAGAGATATGTTCCACCCAACCAAAGAGTGATATCCGGGCGAGACAGGGAAGAGAGAAATCCTTTCTATGAACTGTTTAAGAGGGCCAATAAGCCTGAAACCCTGCAAGTGCCTAGGAGACGTAAGGATAGTAGATGGAAGCAGATACAGACTCTCCTTAAACACTTGAAGTCTGTGGATTCTTTTTATCCTTGTGTTCAAGAAACCCCAGATCTTGAGAGTGAGCCGATGCAGACAGACAATCCCTTATCCTCTAGCAGTGACTCGGAGATGGATTGTGGCATCTGTAAGAAAGAGTTCTAAGGTGCAGTTTAATTGTATCCTATGTATATAAGGGTGCTGTGGAAGCCTAATCGTTGTTAAGCACAAGTGGAATAAAAACCACAACTCGGAGAAGTTTCTTTTTAGAAGTTTTATTAGGAAAGCCTTACTGGTGTTTGGAAGCAATGCTGTTATCCTGGAAAGTTGGAGGAAATATAAGAAGCTGATTTTTGAGTTGCATCTGTACCCTGAGAAGTATCAGGAGGACTGTTTCATTTTGGACTTTATTTGTTACAAACACGTATCTTCTCTTTTGCTCTGTTTTGGGGGAAGAAACCCTGTGTGACAATAAATATATTGTTCACCCTTAACCTAACTTTGGCTGTCATCACTGGGCTACAACTACATAAGAATACCAGGCAAACAGCACAAACAAAGTAACTTTAACTGTGTCCCACTTTCTAACAGCCTTAATACTGGGGCTGAGTGGTGAGTGGTGTCACAATATGCATGAGATACATTTGCATACAATGGGGGCAGTGCATAGAAATGCAGCACAGGCATATTTATTAGGGACAGCATGAAACCTGAATGGTGTTTGGCCCTCCAGGACTGCAGTTGGGAAACTCTGCTCTATAGATTGTACATGTTTATAGTGTCTGTGCTCTGTAGGGTAAAAAATAGGCGTTTATGGCATGTTTATTTTATCTGCAATAAAGGTTCCATCTTTCTTACCATGGTTTAGTACTGGGTAAAACATAGGGCATGGTTTGCAGGAGCCACAGCTGGGACTTGAACCTGTAACCTTCTGTACCAGAATACACTGGCTGTGTGTACTACACCAAACTGTTGCCACTGAGACAGGTCATTCCCTGGGGATACCATGACTGTTCGTCAGACAGACCTTGTCTGTTGCAGTGCACGGCACCCACCTAAACGGGGCTTGACTGTGGTCTGCTGTGGGCAGATGCCACTGCCCTCTCCGCCACCAGCACCTCTCCGCCACCATGCTGACATGCCCTTGTGCTAGTGGTGCTGGTGGTGCGCAGTCCCTGGCCATCCAGTGTGCCGGTAGGTGGCTGCCTATGGTACATGATATGGGGTAGGGGTGCCTGCATAGACATCCATGCTTCCCCCTGGCACTGCCTGCCAATGTTATGTGGCCTTTGGGGTACTTGCTGGGTACTGTTCCTTGGGACAATGTGGGACACACACTCGTGGACATGTTTTCCCTTGGTCAGTTGCTGTCTTGCTGGTTTTCTGCTTCTACATTCCTATGTGCCTTGTAGGCATCTGCCTAGTCTACACTGTGCCCCAGCTGGCCCACTGCATGTGACGCCATTTACACCATCACCATAGTGCCCTTTCCCGCGTGCCCACTCTGCTGTTGCTGCACATGTAAAAGCTACAAAAGCAAGGTACCCCATACATACCACAGAAAACCCTCATCAGCACTATTTCTATGTTGGGACATTCACTTTGTAGGGGGACTGAGAATTGACCCTTCCAAAGGTGAGCTCGTCCTTTTTATTCTTTGTGTTCATTACCGTTTTTCATTATTTGTTCTATTGGCCAGCTCGGTATTTTGGATTTCACTTTTGGTTCTGGTCATTATATCTGGGTTTTGCCTTTTTGGTTGTTGCACATGTATCACTACTATCACTTTTCTGGGTCTCCCTGCCTTTGCTGTACACTGCTGACTGAACTGGTTTCTCTGTCCTGCAAATGTGCCTCTAGCATGAGGTTTTCACTGGCGCTAATTTTCAGACCTTCATTTCACGGCGTTAATGTGCCTGAAGCCTCTCCCCACCCACTCTCTACCCATTGACCCCTTATCTCCACCCCTGGGGAGCCATACTCCGCCCTCTGGGAAGCCTTACTCCACCCTCTGCACTCTTTAACCCTGCCGGACACATTATCGCGCAATACGTGACGTTCTCGCACGGTATTGCGCCATTATCATGCAATTACGTCACGTATCACATGATAACATCACAGCTGCGCTGTTAGCGCCGTTTAGTAAACATACCCCTAAATCTTGGGGGAAAAGGGAATTCTTTGGGAAAACCTGATATATCTGTGTATTTTAGAATTCTGTGTTTTTATTATGTCAGTCAGTACCAGCAGAGGGCTTTCATTTAAATCATATCAGAGTATAGCTTAGCATAGATTGTAGAATAGGGTAAATATTCATTGCGTAGAAAGAAATCAATTGTTTCTAGAGACCATTTTGAAGAGGCCTTCCAGTTAAGAGGCAAGAGACATGTGAAATTGTTTTAAATAGGTGTTAAATCCAAGTGACAGATGAAATGGGCAATTTGAAAGGCTCCCAAGGACTGTGTGAATCACCCAGGAGATTGTTAAGAGATTACCATAGAAGCACAGGTCAGTGCACTGTATAGCAAGTCAGCGTTTACTAAGTATTCTTTCACTCCCACCTACCCCAGCACAATCTTAGCTTTATAGGCTCTTAAACGTATTAAAGGAAAAGAGGTGGCCACTGTTGGAAACAGGATACTGGGCTTGATGGACCTTGGTCTGACCCAGTATGGCATATCTTATGTTCTTGCATCGTGTAACCATAGTTTGGGATGTTCTTTCCTAGGTGCGTAACTCTGCACTTCTGCACATTAAATTTCCTCTGCCATTTGAGCAGACAGTATTCCAATTTATCAAGATCCTCTTGCAATTTTTCACAATCCTCTTGGGTTTTAACAACTTTGAGTAATTTTCTGTCATCTGAAAATTTGATTACCTTACTTGTTATTCTTATTTCCAGGTCATTTACGAATGTGTTAAAAAGCAGCAGGCCCAACACAACAGATCCATGGGGTACTTCAGTATTCACCTTTCTCCATTTTGAAAATTGGCCATTTAGCCCTATTCTCTGCTTTCTATCTTTTAAGCAGTTCCTGACCCACAGTAGTACACTGCTTACTCTCCCATAACTTTTTAATTTTGCAAAGAGTCTTTCATGTGGAAACTTGTCAGAGGTTTTCTGAAAATCCAGATACACTATATCGTTGTAAGATTTCTGCGATTTCTCCAATCCTATTGGAGGCCCAACATATCATTACCTCCTTCTCAACCCCAACCAAAAAAGATATCCAAGACATCATCACGAGTATAAATACCACCACAGCACCAAATGACCCATGTCCAGCATTCTGGATAAAAGCCCTACGGACTGAGCTCAGTCCTTTCTTCACCAAACTGATAGGTACTTCATTCCTTTCTGGAACCTTTCCCCGGAGCCTAAAGCAAACATCAATAAGACCGTTGTTGAAAAACAATAAGTTAGACCCCCGCAAAGATGGACTCCTACAGGCCAATATCGAGCATCCTGCTCCTAGCTAAAATCATGGAAAAATAGTCCGTCAACTGAACCATCATATCGAGAATAACGCACCCCTTGACCCTTGCCAACATGGATTCCGGGAGTCACATGGCATAGAAACTTTGTTGACAACCTTATTCAGCACACTAACCATAGGTCTGGACAATATTAGACAAGGTTTCGCTCTCATCTCCCTTGACATCGTGACAGCTTTCGATTCCGTCAGACACAATTTACTCCTATCCAGCCTCACCGATAAGGGAATCCACGGCATGGCACTCGCCTGGTATGCTTCATATCTGAACGACATGGCAGCATGTCCACTCTGGCTCCTCTATATCCACTCCTTTCCCGCAAGAGAAGGGTGTTCCGCAAGGATCGTCACTCTCAGCCCTATTATTCAACATTTATATGCAACCCATCTGCAACCTCATCTGGTCCTTCAACATTAACTGCCTAGTATATGCTGATGATGTCCTTATGTTCACACCAATATCCATGGATCACCCAGACCTCTCTTGGCTGTCTACATGCTTCGATGCAGTCACAGACTGGCTACAAACACAGAAGCTCAAAATAAACTTCAAAAAGACGGAGGTCATATTCATCAGCAGAGACCAGGCATTCACTCCACCCTCATCACTGAAGGTACGCAATGCAGAGCTCCTCACCAAAATGTCAATATGATATCTTGGTGTAACACTTGACCAGCGTCTTAACATGAATGCCCAGATAAGCAATACGGTAAAGGCGATTTACCACAAAGTTCGGATACTACGTCACATGAGACAGATACTAGAGCCAAAAGACTTCCGAACAGTCTTTCAAGCACTAATAATGCCTCATTTTGACTACGCCAATTCCATACTGCACGACCTCCCGAAGAGCTCGCTGAACCCCTTGCAGCTCACAATGAACACTGCAGCCAGAACCCTCTACGGAGCATCCTGAAAGGACCATATCACCCCAATCCTAAAACTTCTGCACTGGCTTCCGGTCCACTGCAGGATTACCTTTAAGATCTTAACAATGACATTCAAGGCCATCAACAAATGCACATCCATCTCCCTCTCAGACCTTGTCCAGACCACCCCCCTCAACAGATTGAGGAGATCAGCCGCCAACAACACCATACTTCTCCCGAAAGCTATCACCAAATGCTCCAAGGCTACAAGAAACCATGCCTTTGCACTATATGCACCTTCTTGCTGGAACACCCTGCTACCAGACATTCATGCCATAAACAACCTCTCCCAGTTCAGGAAGACACTCAAACATCATCTCTTTCTTCAGTACTTTTCCAATTCAGACGATATCACTTAGCCACCCGCACCTCGACCCAAGTCAGCTTCCACAGAGTACCCACCTCACACACTGTAATCAGATCACTTAAGCTAACCCCCCCCCCCCCCGATAATCCCTCCCCCCCCCACCGGTAACCACGGATGAGCTGTCCATAACTCTATGACATACAATTAGGTATGTGTATATAGTTATACTGTTTAATTTGTAAATAATGCCAAATCACATGTAAAACCTTGATACTAATTTGTATATAGTTCACCTGTTCACCATGTTTTAAGTCCAATGTTAGACTGTTCTGCATTGCACAATTTTTGTTGCCTGTGAACCGCGCTGATGATAAATAGCGCGGTATAGAAAAACAATAAATAAAATAAATATATCAACCTACTCAACTTTGTCTACCTGTTTATTCACACCTTCAAAAAAACATAACAGATTAGTAAGACAAGACCTTCCTTGGCTAAAACCATGTTGGCTTTCTCCCATTAAACCATGACTGTCTACATTTTCAGTAATTTTGTTCTTTATAATGATCCCATGAAAGCCCCCTCCTTCACTGCCTTGACCATCTTCGTCCCACCATCTGTTACAAAGAAACCTAGATGCACAATGCTCTTTTGGTGTCTTACGTATCAGTCCTACAGAATTGCCCTTATTTCTACTAAGATATGGATCCTCATATGGCTGTCATCCATTACCTCTCTGTCTAGAACAGCCCATTGGTACCCTCCTGCTGTTTCTCCATCATTATAGTTGCAACCTGATCCTGCCTCAACCAGTTGCCACAAGTATTCTGCAGCATGTGTAGAATTCTAGCATGGATGATAGTTCCAGCCTTTGCTTTTGTACTGGGGACATCTATGTGGCTGCTGGTACAGTCCTCCAGTTCGGAGACATCCACATTGCAAAACTCTAGCTGAAATATAATGTTCCTGGCATTTTTTTGTATTTCTTACCCTGGTTGCCCAGAATGCACCTGGACATCCTTTCTAAAATAAAGACCAGTCTTTCCAAAGTCAGATGGTGACAAAGAACCTGAGTACTTTATATTGATGTTCTTTTAAGAGATTCACAAAGAGAAACTACATGGGTAAACTTCTTTCCTGTAATTTCTGTGAATTGGATTAGGTGGAGAAATTACTTGCATATATTGAAATTCAATATATACACAATTACTGACAGTCACACTATACAAGGCATTTGGACTGCAGCTGAAGATGGATTAATTGTCCTTCAGAAGTCCTCCCCATTTTGCCATCAAAACAGGACTGTGGCACCTGATGCTGCTGGATAAATTTACATTTAAAGATTTTTTGGAATACCGAGTTGGCTAAAAACGTGTGCTAATTGTTAAAAGCTGATAACATGCATTAACGAGCAACAGCATGATATAAGAAAACCAATCAAAGTCAGATAGCTTGCCCTACAGATGCATAGTATACTTAAACGATGGTTGATGTGCACTACATGCATTTAAAACTAAGGGGAATATTTACTGAAGGTTAGCATGCACTAACAAATGTTAACATACATTAAGGGGCATGTTTACTAAACTGCGGTAACGTTACAAACCATGCGTTATGTAACGATAACGATCGTTAGGTAACATTAACACGCGGTATGTAACGTTAACATGCGTTAACGTTACCTAACGATCGTAAACGTTCCCGGCTGCGGTAAACACCACAGAGGGTGGAGAGAGGGGGGGAAGGGGTCAAGTGGGCGGGGAGTGAGCGTGGAGAGGCTCCCTGCACACTAACGTGCTGAACTGAAGGGCTGAATCCTACCACAAATGAAAACCTGCCGTTAGATGCATATTTGCAGGAGAGAGAAACCATTTCAGTGTCAGCAATGTACAGCATAGACAGGGAGCCCAAGAACGTGATAGTAGTGCTCCATTTCCAGCAACAGCATAGTGCCAAAGTATGAAAGGCCACTATGGCGATGGTGCAAGTGGGGCATAGGGGGCTGCAGGCAGGACATGTAGCTGGGGCAGCTAAGGCACAAGGTGGAGGAGGCAGGGGCCTAGGTGGCACATAGGAACATAGAAACTGGAAATCAGCATGACAGCAGCTGACAAAGGCCAAACACAATCCACCTACATCTACCTGGTCCACCCGAGCTAACAGTTGCCAGGGCACTGACCTGACATCCCCCAGCCAACCCTCCCCCAAGTGTAAGGGACAGACTATTGGTAGGCGTTGATGGGGGGGATGCGAGGATGATCATGTATGCCCCATGCCCCAGACCCCGCTCCATAGGTGACCACCTAACCACACAGTGGATGGCCTGGGACTGCAAACTACCAGCACCGACAGCATATGGTCATGTCAGCATGGCAGGGGGGGGGTGTGGCCATGCTGGAGGGGGCAGTGGCATCTGCCTGCAGTGGACCTAGGCCAGGCCCTGTACCAGTACGTGGTATGCAGTGCAACATAAAAGGTCTGGCTGAGGAAATGTACAGGTAGCCCCAGGGACCACCATGAATCTGTGGCAGCACTGTGGTGCAGCACACCCAGCCAGTGTGTTCAGAAGCAGAGGGTCACAGGTTCAAGCCCCAGCTGTGGTTCCTGCAGAGCATGTCCCTATGTTTTACCCTACAATGCAGATACAACAGCAACATGTGCAAACCCAAAAGCAGCGGTGAACAGGGGTACAAACACCCACTCACACAGGCTCCACAGTCCAAAGATGCATGGAGAGGCAGGCTGTTGGCCCCAGCATTGAGCTGCAGTTATCACCAGAGCACTACTACTACCTCCTGCACAGTTTAGTAATGTCAGCACTGTGATCAGGACCAGTGTGGCAGGCAGGGTTGCCAACCACCCCTATCTTTGCACAATGCTGCAATAGGTGTGTGTGTGTGTGTGTGTATGTGTGTATGTCTATCCATTGTTTTGTGGCTGCCCACACCTCACCAGGCCCACAATGTCCCACTGTTACCAGTGTTAGCCTGAATATGTGCATAATGAGGAGCAAGGTGTTGTGGGTATGGCGGACAGGGCGAATTGGCCAGGATGCATCTTCACAGGGTATGGGGCAATGGCTGGGGCACTGTAGTGCCCGACCACCACCTGCATGGACAGGGTGGCCACAGCATGGCATGCTGGGAGGGCACTCACTCTGACCTAGCAGTGACCATGGCATGTCTAGGTTCCCACATAGCACTCTACATCATCTCCCTCCATTGATCCTTTTGTGTTTATAGTGCTGGGGCTCCCAATCACTGAGATGCCTGCTTGATGCACATAGTTCTTCTGTGAGCATACCCTATGGACTGGCTAGTGGACTGTCTGCAGTTAGACTGTGCATGGTCAGAACACCTATATGGTGCACTAAGACTGCGCTGTCTGCTGGTGATTCGCAGACAGTGGTGTGAGGCATTTGGGGTTTTCCAGAGCTAACCCATCATTACTACTTGTCTGCCACTGCCCCAGCCACAGGTATGGCTCTGGCCCACCATCCCTGTAGGGCTATCACATACCAGCAGGATGGAGGTTGCTTCACGGGGGCTGGGGCACCTATCCCTTACCTACAAAAAGGGTGATGTGAGCCCTTTGGAGTATGTAGTTTATACCACGTTGACCTATAAAGGCACTGCTATAGAAACCTCATGCAAGTCCGTAAACCCCTCTGCCCTGATAACAGGTGCCTATATCAGCCAGACCCTAACACAGGGTACACACTAATCTGGGTGGTGTCTGGTCCCAGAGGGCCACATGTGACTGCAGGATAAAGATGGACACCAAATTACCTTCAGCTGCACTGCACACACTGGTAGTGATGGGGATGTACAGCAGGGCCTATCTCTAGCACCACATGTACTGCGGACCTAGTACGGGGCACCCATCCTATCCCTCAGGGAGAACACAGAAGGAACCTGCACAATGGCATGGCATGTAGCTATGCTATGCCAGTATCACACACTGTCAGTTCGTCTTTCCAAGCTGAGGTACCGGAGAGGTGCAGTTCATCATGGGTACTGGTGGGGTTACCCTATCCTGGCACTCAGAGCAGACAGTTTGTGCGGTGACCTGCAGTACTTCTGTACCCAGCCATTGCTGTGACATACACCACAGAGTTATAGCCTACTAGTTAATACAATGCCATTCTTGGTAGTGTTCATGGGTTCAAGTCCTCATTGTTCCCTCCACTCATGCCTGTCCTACTCAAATAGTGGGCATGCCGGTAACAGTCATATTTTTGAAGATTTGTGCTGCCAGCCCATAATACCCTCGCCACAATTGCCAACATTCCCTCGGTCCTTCTATCTGCCTCTGTCAGCTGTGTAGAGACCTGTCTGCCTGTGCGGGCTGTCACCCCATGTCCTGCACTGCTACCCTTTCCTGCATTATGCATCTTCATGCTTGCCTCGCCTGTGCCTGATCTGTAAGGCACCACCACTCCTCTGTCCACCCATCATTGTAACTATCCTGCCACCTCTGCCTCCACTGAGGGACACGTATTCCCATTGTCTGCCTCCAACTGTCTTTCCAGTACTTTACATTGCCAACACCCTGTGCTGTGGTACAGTTTCCCCCACCATGTTTGTCATCAGTACTGACAGCCACATGGGATGCCCGCAGATATGGCAGGTCCAGCGGCTCCCAGCTCTCCCTCCTTCACTCACCTGTTCATTGCCTTTCCTGAGTGCTCTATCTAGTGTTAGGGCTACATCTGTCTCTGTTCCTCACAGGTCATGCATGTCATCCTGCAGCACCTTGCAGCCCTTAGGCCACACTAACCTAGGTCACCATAACCTTGTTAGGCCACCTTAACCTATGGTTCCGTAACCCAGGGTGCCTTCTAAGGTGCCTTGTCCAGGGGTTCCTAATACGGTGCTTAGCCTAAGGAGCCCTACTGTATAGGGCACTTTATAAAGCACCTTATGAGGCACCTTATAGGGCACCTAACAATGCACCTTATAAGGCACCTTACTTATAAGGCACCTTACAAGGCACCTTATTTATTGTAATGTGCCTTGTAAGGTGCCTTATAAGGTGCCTTGTAGGGTGCCTTATGAGGCGCCTTGTTGCGCGCGTTAGTTTGTAACATGCGTTAGCTGATATGGCTTGCTGTAATGATGCACTGCCCACGCCTTTATATGGGCATCTGTACCTTTACTGTGGAACCTAACGCAAATGACATTACTGCAGTTTAGTAAACATACCCTAAGTGTCACTATGGTCATTTTATTTCTGTGGCACAGCAGTATTTAATGCATGTTAATGTTCATTAATACACATTAACATTTAGGAAACAGAACAGAAAAGAACTGTGTGGCTTACCATGAGTCTTTGTGACAGATAGGGGTGTGCACAGGCAACAAAGTTTAGTTTGTGCTACTTTAAGCTAATTTTTCCAATTTTCAAACATCTTTTTCATGTTTGTATCACATATGTACACATTAATTGGTAGGTATATGCCTATACAAGCAATTCGCTACACTTTAATTTTTAGGTGAATGAGTGCTCTTGAATGGACATCACTAGTGAAAACGTATGTGTCTGTAGGAGAGACAGACAGGGTATATGTGTCCAATATGCAGTGAGTAGTACAGGTGTACACCATGGGTGCAGTATGGGTGTGGTTAGTCTTCTTATTAAGCAATGTTTGAGTGATTTTTTTATGTTTATTTTAATATTTTTCAGATGTTCATGGGGTTTTTTTTGCACACATTGTATGCATTCTAGAACATCTTGTGCAAGCAAATCAATTGTCTGCTCATTAATTTGTAGGTATATGTGTGTATAAGCGATATGCACACACAAATGTTCTTAGGTGCCCAAATGAACCGAATACATGCTGACAAAAGCACACCCCCAATGAGTATGCTGGGACTGTGCTATATAGGAGAAAGCTGGCTGCAAAATCCTTTTTCACTGAGCCTAATGGTTGGGCCTGCCACAGTGAGATCTAAAGCCACAAATTCTGTCTGACCTTTATTCCTGAGATGACATGAGTGAACTGGACTGATTTTCTTACATTTGTGGTCCTGTGGACTTGTACCAGCATCCTTGACCCCTTCCCTGGGTGACATCATACCATCTGAGTCCCACCTACCTGACTGTACTGAATGGCCCCTATTTAACCAAGAGGAGACAACATTGACTTTCATTCTTGAGATGAGTGAACTTGACTACCTTTCATATATTTGCGGTTCTGTGGACCTCTACCAGTATTCATGACTCCTTTCCTGGATGACATTGTACCATCTGAAACCCATACACCTGACTGCACTGAACATCCCCTATTTAAATGAAGGGATACATTGGTCGCAGCTTGTGGCCAGTGGCCCATGGTTGGAAGGCGCGAGTCAAAAGTGAGCGCCATTTAGAGAGCCTTGTGGAGAATGGGATTTTGTGAATTTATAATTCCTGTCATTTCAGGTTTGGGTTGTTATTCAGGTAATTATCATGCCTATCTTGGTTCAGGTAGACCAGGGGTGGGCAATTCCAGTCCTGGAGGGCTGAAGACTAGTCAGGTTTTCATGATGAAGGAGTAGCCTAGTGGTTGGGGCAAGGTACTTCAGGCCGGAAGGTCAGGGGTTCAAATCCCACTAGAGGACAGCAACCTTGGGCCGGAAGGACTGGGGTTTCTAGTTCCACAGATGCTCCTTGTGGTCTTGGGCAAGCCACTTAACCCTCCATAGTCCATGTTCCCTGTAAGTATTAGTGTATGTGTCTCATATCCCCGCATGTTAAATGTATCCCCCAATTGTGTTGTGACCGCTTTGATTGAAGGATAAGGCGGTATACAAAAACTGTCTAAATAAATAAAATAAATAAATGATGTCCCTAATGAATATTCATGAGATCTATTTGCATCCACTGCCTTCCATTGTATGGAAATAGGTCCATGAATATTCATTAGGGGCATCATGAAAACTTGACTGGTCTGCAGCCCTCCAGGACTGGAATTGCCCACCCCTGAAGTAGACAATGTAGGGATTGGGTTTTGTATAGTATCCCATGTAATAAAGATTCAAAGAGGCATAGTAAATCAACTTTATATTTTAAAAGAGATTATGGTTAACACTCATTCTGCAGTAAATAAATTATTTTTAATTTATAATCTGACAGAGGATGAAGTTTTAGATTTATTTAGATGTAATTATAGATTTATTTAGATGTAATTATACTGGGGTATACTTTATTCAGGAAAGACAGGATAGGAAGGAGGGGAGGAGGAATGGCACTATATGTAAAATATAATATTAAAGCTATAGAACTACAGGGCTTAAAAGGGAACAAGGAAGCACTGTGGGTAAAACTAAAAGAGGGAAAGTGAAATCCATTTGCATTGGTGATATAATGAGATCACATTGACAGGGAGAAGAAGTGGACAGGGATTTAACAGAAGACATACACTGTATTGCCATGAGAGGAGACATGCTACTAATAGGTGATTTCAATATGCTGGATGTTGATTAGCACATCCCTGCTGTGGTGTCATCTAGAACTAAGGAGATCCTAGATTCTCTAAAGGGAGAATTATTCAGGTAACTGGTAAAAGAACCAACACAAGAAGGAGCCATACTGGACTTGGTGCTCACCAATGGGGAAAGTGTTTCTGATGTCATAGTGGGAGATCATCTTGCATCCAGTGATCACCAGATGGTGTGGTTTAGTATTAGGACTAGGGCAGATAAAATTCTAAAGCAAGGGTCTTAGACTTTAGGAAAACTAACTTATCAGAATATAGAAAGACTAGGGGACATGCAATGAAGCTACAGGGTAAACTATTTAAGACTAATAAAAGAAAATATTTTTCACTCAACGTGTAATCAAACTCTGGAATTTGTTACCGGAGGATGTAGTAAAGGCTGTTAGTGTAGCTGGGTTTAAAAAAGGTTTGGACAAGTCCCTGGAGGAAAGGTCCATAAACCATTATTAAGAAGGGACCCAGGATATCAATGCTTGAACCAATACAAGCATTGTTGAACCTGTGTCCCTTGGGGAAACTGCTAGGTACATATGACCTAGATTGGCCACTGTTGGAAACAGAATACTGGGCTTGATGGACCTTGGTCTGACCCAGTATGGCATATCTTATGTTCTTATGTTCTTAACTTTGCCAAGGTGGGCCAATTCCTCAGGGAGTCATTAGCGAGATGGGAACAGCTGGGGGATGTATAAAAGCAATGGGCAAAACTGAAAGGGAATATTTTAAGGGCAACAAACCTTTTTGTTAGAAAGGTAAAAAAGTGTAAAAGGAAAAGTAGGCCACTATGGATCTCAAAAGAAGTTGCTGAAAAGGTGAAGAAAAAGGGTGATATTCATAAAGTACAAGAGATCACAAAGAAAGGAAGACAAGCAACTATATTTGCAAAAACTTAGAGAAGCTAGCAATGTAGTCAGGAAAGCAAAGATGCAAAAAGAAGAAGAAATAGTCAATGCAATAAAATGGGGTGATAAGACATTTTTCAGATATGTTAGTGAGAAGAGGAAGGGCAAAAGTGGTATTGTCAGACTCAAGGGTGAAGGGGAGGAATATGTAGAAACTGTTGAGGATAAAGCAGAATTGCTTAACAAAATTTCTGTTCTGTCTCCACACAAATAGGTGCAGAAGTGATGAGGATCTTGAATGATTTTCAGAAGACTGTATGCATGTGAAAGTAGCTAAACTAAAAGTAGACAAAGGGATTGGACTGAATGGGATACATCCGAGAATACTGAAGGAACTTGGAGACATTCTAGCAGCTCCACTGACTGAACTTTTCAATGCTTCTTTAGAGTCAGGAATGGTCCCAGAGGACTGGAGAAAGGCACATGGGTCCCTTTACAAAAACACAGAAGTAAGGATGAGATTAAAAACTACAAGCCAGTTAGTCTAACCTCTGTGATGAGTAAATTATTGGAAATGCTGCTAAACAGAGAATAGTGAGATTTCTGGAGTCCAGTGGGTTGCAGGATCCAAGGAAGCAAGGGTTTACCAGAGGCAGGTCTTATCAGACAAATCTGAGTGATTTCTTTGACTGGGTGACCAGAGAGTTGGCCTGAGGGAGAGCCCTAGATGCGGTGTACTTAAATTTCAGTAAAGCCTTTTATACTGTTCCGCACAGGTGACTTATAAACAAACTGAGCGCCCTAGGGATGGACCCTAAACTGATTGACTGGGTTAGAAATTGGTTGAGTGAGAGGTGACAAAAGGTACAAGTAAATGGAGCTCACTCTGAGGAGAAGGATGTTACCAGTGGTGTGCCACAGGGATCTTTCCTTGGTCCAATTCTTTTTAACATCTTTGTTAGTGATATTGTGGAAGAACTGTCGAGTAACGTTTGTCTCATTGCAGATGATACCAAAATCTGAAATAGAGTAGAAACCCAGGAAGGAGTAAATAATATAAGGAGAGATCTAGCTAACCTTGAAGAATTGTCGAGAATTTGTCAGCTGAGATTTAATGCTAAAAAATTCAGGGTCATGCATTTAGGCTGCAAAAATACAAGTGAGCAGTACACTGTAAGGGGTAAAATACTTATGTCCACGAAAGAAAAATGGGACCTGGGCGTGATTGTTTCTGATGATCTTAAAGTGGCTAAATAAGTAGAAAAGTGATGGTGAAAGCCAGAAGGATGCTTGGGCGCTTAGGGAGAGGAAGGGCCAGCAGAAAAAAGGAAGTGATAGAGCCTCTGGTATGACCTCATTTGGACTATTGTGTGCAATTCTGGAGACCACACCTTCAAAAGGATATAATCAGGATAGTGTAGGTATAGAGGGTGGCTACCAAAATGGTTACTGGTCTTTTTCATAAAGCATATGAGGACAGACTTAATGATTTTATTATGTATATGTTAGAAAAAAGGCAGGATAGAGGAGAAATAATAGAGAAGTTTAAATATCTCCATGGTAAAAATGCACAAGAAGAAAGCCCCTTTCCATCAAAAGCAGGCTCTGATATAAGAGGGCAAAGGATGAGGGTGAAAGAGGATAGACTCAGGAGTAATATGTGGAAATATTTCTTTATGAAAAGTGTGGTAGATGCGTGTTATAGTCTCCTAGTGGAGGAAATAGAGATGAGGACAGTCATGAAAGCATGGGACAAACAAAGAAGATCTGTAAAGAGAAAAAGGGGACTATTATAGTTCATATAGAAGACTAGATAGGCCTTGTGCTCTTTTTCTGCCATCAAGTTTCTATGTTTCTATTTATTGTTTGCTATGGAAACTTAGGGGCATGTTTATTAAACTGCAGTAACATGATAGACCGCGCGTTATGTAACGTTAACGATCGTTAGGTAATGTTAACGCATGTTATGTAACGTTAACGTGCGTTAATGTTACCTAACGATCGTTAACATTCCCGGTCACGGTAAACAATGCAGAGGGAGGAGAGAGGGCGGGGGAAGGGTTCAATGGGCGGGGAGTGGGCGGGAAGAGGCCCCCTGCACACTTACGAGATGAACTGAAGGGCTGAATCCTACCGCAAATGAAAACCTGCCGTTAGATGCACATTTGCAGGAGAGAGAAACCATTTAAGTTTCAGCAATGTACAGCATAGACAGGGAGCCCAAGAACGTGATAGTAGTGTTCCATTTCCAGCAACAGCATAGTGCCCAAGTATGAAAGGCCACTATGGCAATGGAGCAAGTGGGGCATAGGGGGCTGCAGGTGGGACATGTAGAGGGGGCAGCTGGGGCACAGGGTTGACTAGGGCACCTAGGTGGCACATAGGAACACAGAAACCAGAAATCAGCATGACAGCAGCTGACAAAGGCCAAACACAATCCACCTACATATACCTGGTCCACCCGAGCTAACAGTTGCCAAGGCACTGACCTGATATCCCCCAGCCAACCCAGCCACAAGTGGAAGGGACAGACTATTGGTAGGCGGTGATGGGAGGGGATGCAAGGATGCTCATGTATGCCCCAGACCCTGCTCCCTAGGCGACCACCTACCCACACAGTGGATGGCCTGGGACTGCGCACTACCAGCACTGACAGCATATGGTCATGTCAGCATGCCCTGTGCTAGAGGGGGCAGTGGCACCTGCCTTCAGTGGACCTAGGACATGTCCTGTACCAGTACATGGTGTGCAGTGCAACATAAAAGGTCTGGCTGAGGAAATGTGCAGGTAACCCCAGGGACCACTATGCATCTGTGGCAACAGTGTGGTGCAGTACACCCTACCAGTGTGTTCAGAAGCAGAGGGTCACTGGGTCAAGCCCCAGCTGTGGTTCCTGCAGAGCATATCCTTATGTTTTACCCTACAATGCAAACACAACAGCAACATGTGCAAAGCCCAAACAGAGGCGAACAGGGGTACAAACACCCACTCACACAGGTTCCACAATCCAAAGATGCATGGAGTGTCAGGCTGTTGGCCCCAGCATTGAGCTGCAGTTATCACCAGAGAACTACTACTACCTCCTGCACAGTTTAGCAATGTCGGCACTGTGATCAGGACCAGTTTGGCGGGCAGGGTTGCCAACCACCCCTATCTTTTCACAATGCTGCAATGGGAGTGTGTGTGTTTGTGTGTGTCTATCCATTGTTTTGTGGCTGCCCACACCTCACCGGGCCCACAATGTACCACTGTTACCAGCGTTAGCCTGAATATGTGCATAATGGGGACAAGGTGTTGTGGGTATGGCCCGGACAGGGCAGATTGGCCAGGATGCATCTTCACAGGGTGTGGAGCAATGGCTAGGACACTGTAGTGCCTGACAACCACCTGCTTGGACAGGGTGGCCACAGCATGGCATGCAGGGAGGGCACTCACTCTGACCGAGCAGTGACCATGGCATGTCTAGGTTCCCACATAGCGCTCTACATTATCTGTCTCCAGTGATACTCTGGCCCACCTACCCTGGAGGGCAGTCGTATACCAGAAGGATGGAGGTGGCTTCACGGGGATGGGGCACCTGTCCCTTACCTACAAAAAGGGTAACGTGAGCCCTTTGGGGTATGTAATGTATACCACTTTGACCTATAAAGGCACTGCTACACAAACCTCATGCAAGTCCGGAAACCCCTCTGCCCTGATAACAGGTGCCCATGTCAGCCAGACCCTAACACAGGGTACACACTAATCTGGATGGTGTCTGGTCCCAGAGGGCCATATGTGACTGCAGGATAAAGATGGACACCAAATTACCTTCAGCTGCACTGCACACACTGGTAGTGATGGGGATGTACAGCAGGGCCTATCTCTAGCACCACATGTACTGCGGACCTAGTACTGGGAACCCATCCCATCCCTCAGGGAGAACACAGAAGGAACCTGCACAATGGCATGGTATGTAGCTATGCTATGCCAGTATCATGCACTGTCAGTTCGTCTTTCCAAGCTGAGGTACCGGAGAGGTGCAGACCCCATTTGCTGATCAGCTGTAGACAGCTATTCAGCATGTGCATTGCATCATGGGTACTGGTGGGGTTACCCTATCCTGGCACTCAGAGCAGACAGTTTGTGCAGTGACCTGCAGTCCTTCTGTACCCGACCATTGCTGTGACTTACAACACAGAGGTATAGCCTACTGCTTAATACAATGCCATTCTCGGCAGTGTTCATGGGTTCAAGTCCTCATTGTACCCTCCTCTCATGCCTGTCCTTCTCAAATAGTGTGCATGCCTGTAAGATGCAGGTTTGTGCTGCCAGCCCATAATACCCTCGCCACAATTGCCAACATTCCCTCGGTCCATCTATCTGCATCTGTCAGCTGTGTGGAGACCTGTCTGCCTGTGCGGGCTGTCACCCCATGTCCTGCACTGCTACCCTTTCCTGCATTGTACATCTTCATGCTTGCCTCGCCTGTGACTGATCTGCATGACACCACCACTCCTCTGTCCACCCATCATAGTAACTATCCTGCCACCTCTGCCTCCACTGGGGGACACGTATTCCCATCGTCTGCCACCAACTGTCTTTCCAGTACTTTACATTGCCAACACCCTGTGCTGTGGTACAGTTGCCCCCACCATGTTTGTCATCAGTACTGGCATCCACATCAGATGCCGCAGATATGGCAGGTCCAGCAGATCCCAGCTCTCCCTCCTTCACTCACCTGTTCATTGCTTTTCCTGAGTGCTCTATTTAGTGTTAGGGCTACATCTGTCTGTGATCCTCACAGGTCATGCATGTCATCCTGCAGCACCTTGCAGCCCTTAGATCACACTAACCTAAGGCACCAGAACCTTGTTAGGCCACCTTAACATATGGTTCTGTAACCCAGGGTGCCTTCTAAGGTGCCTTGTCCAGGGGTACCTAGTACGGCGCTTAGCCTAAGGAGCCCTACTGTATAGGGCACCTCACAAAGCGCCTTATGAGGCACCTTATAGGGCACCAAACAAGGCACTTTATAAGGCAACTAACAGGGTACCTTATAAGGCACCTTTCTTACAAGGCATCTTATAAGACTTTATAAGGCTCTCAAAACATACCTTTTCTGCCAATATTTCCCAGACAGCAACTGAACTAGATATCCCCTCCAAGAAATGACCCAATCTAGAAATGCCCTCACACTGCAGTGTAGATAGTTTATGTATATAGTTAACCCAGTTATCCACGTTTGTACTCCTGTTCAATGTAAAACCTGACAGTTTGTCGTTATGGTCGTTTTTGTTATGATGTAAACCGCGCTGATTCTAAATAGCGCGGTATATAAGAAACTGTAATAAATAAATAAATAAATAAGGTGCCTTATGAGGTACATTGTAGCGCGCGTTAGTTTGTAACATGCGTTAGCTGATACGGCTTGCTTTAACGATGCACCGCCCATGCCTTTATATGGGCTTCTGTACCTTTACTGCGGAACCTAACGCGAATGACATTACCGCAGTTTAGTAAATATACCCCTTAGTTGTCTAAGAGAAGAAGGAGTGATTTTATTTCAGTGTTCTCCTAATGATTTCAGTTTATTTTGGTGTGATAGAGTGGGAAAATGTGGAGGGGGTATTACAGCCATTGTTAAAAATTTGGGGCTTTACAGGAGATTAAAGTAAAGTTTCCTGCGTAAATGATGGCATTGCAATTAGCAAGTGGTAGTAGTCAGAAAGTGGGATGTTTCTGGGTATATGTGTGCCCCCCGTGAAAACAATGAGGATTTGGGATTCTGGTTTAGATTTGGTAGGGGTATTGATGTTACAATTTGAAAATGTTATAGTGGCTGGGGATTTTAATCAACAGGTTGATGTTGGGGATTGTGCTGGCACTCAGCCTTTTATGAAGGAAATTGAGAATCTGAGGCTCTCTCAATTAACACAAGAGCCAACTCATTAGGCTGGCCATATGTTAGATTTGTTTGTTTACATAGCCATGACAAGGAATGAATTTAATTTGCGAGTTAGGGGTGTTTACCCTTTGCTTTGGTCAGATCAGATTGGTATTTTCTTTTAGTTTGAGTGGATGTTGGGATGAGAATCCTGTAAGTGAGAGAGAGTAAGGTGGAGCTCAAAGAGGAGAGAACTGAAGTGGATAAGATAAACATTTATTTTAATGGAAAGGTGTATTTGGGAGATGTGTCACTGAATGTCTGAGTGGATGAATAGTTTAGGGGTCTTGAATTACTGGTACAGGAATCTGCATCTTTAAGTGCATACAAGTTTAGGTTCCAGGATTATACCTTGGTTTACTAGTTTATTAAAATCTTTGAGATAGCAAGTACAGAAATTAGAATGTGTATGGATGAAGAGCCTAGTTGAATTGGATAAACATAGTTGGAGGAAATTGGCTAATTGTTATTGTGCAGAAATTGTGAAAGTAAAAACAAGGTTTTATTCTGAATCAATTGTAAATGCAACTAATTCTACAAAAGAGTTGGCCAATACAGTAGACTAGGTTTTGCATAAGGGAAGAAGGAAGATTCCTATTGATAACAATATTTTCTTGTGATTTGATGGCTAATTTCTTCTAGGAAAAGATTCTGGATTTTTGCTTACGCTTGAAGAGAGAGCGAGACGGATGAAGGGTTTGGAAAAATGGGTAGGTGACTCGAAGGCACACATTGCATTTTTGATAGTGAGGGGAGTAGGGAAGTTAGTTTAGAGTCTTTTCAGTGTCCTTCAGGAGAGTATTTGGATAATCCCCAGTCTGCTCCTTGTCTCCTCTGCTCTGCCCATGGCAACTGTCTCTTCCTTCCCTCTCCATTTCAAGCACACCTCAAGCTCACTCGTCATTCTACGTTTTTCTTCCTAAGCCCCGCTCTGTGGAACTCACTCCCACACTCTCTCTGTACCGAACCTTCGTTTCCCCGTTTCAAAGCTCTACTTAAAATCCATCTCTACTACCAGGCCTTCGATCTCCCTGCCCCTGCAACTGTGACATGATGGTCTTGGTGCTATACATGACCTTTACCTCCCCTGCCCCTCACTCTCCCGCCCCACCCGTAGTCAGCTATGCTTCTGTGTCCAGCTCTATCCCTTTCCTATATTCTTCCTACTGCCTTCACTACCACTTTTCTATTAATCAATTGCATTCGTTTTCCTCCTTGGATTTTCTAGTAGCCACTATGTCTATTATTTTTGTACACAGCTCTGACACTCCGATATGGGTGGTATGTCAAGCTCTGCAAAATAAATAAATAAAAATAAATAAGATTATTGGAAGTATTAATCCATCATTTTGCAGTCTTGATCCATTTCATTTTCAGTATCGTAAGGCTTTTGCAGGAGAAGCTATATAGGGAATTGCTATGATAGTGAAGAGATCTATAGAGGAAGGCTATTTTCCTGGGATATTGTGTTGTGCTTCTATGACCCCTATTCTAAGGGAAGAGGGCTTGATCCCTCTGATTGTGCTAGTTATAGTCCTGTTTCTAATTTACATTTTTTGGAGAAAACTACTTCTGCAGAGCTGAGTTCAAGGATGTTGAAAGAACTGAAATATGAGATTGCAGACCTACTATTAGTAATCTGTGAATTTTCATTAAAATCATCTTTAATACCTGAAGATTGAAGGATCGCCAGTGTAACACCAATTTTTAAAAAGGGTTCCAGGGATGATCCGGGAAACTACAGACCGGTGAGCCTGACGTCAGTACCGGAAAAAATGGTAGAAACCATCATAAAGAACAAAATTACTCAGCATGTAGATAGTCATGGTCTAATGGGAGACAGCCAACATGGCTTTAGACAAGGAAGATCTTGTCTTACTAATCTGTTATGTTTTTTTGAAGGTGTGAATAAACAGGTGGCCAAAGGTGAGTCGGTTGATATAGTGTATCTGGACTTTCAGAAAGCCTTTGACAAGGTCCCTCATCAGAGACTTTTGGCAAAACTAAAGAGTCATGGGATAGGAGGCAGCGTACTATTGTGGATCAGGAACTGTTTAAAAGATGGAAAGCAGAGGGTAGGGCTAAATGGCCAATTTTCCTAATGGAGAAAGGTGAATAGTGGTGTACCCCAGGGATCTGTGCTGGGTCCGCTGCTTTTTGATATATTCATAAATGATCTGGAAAAGGGAATAACCAGTGAGGTTATCAAATTTGCAGATGACACAAAACTATTTAAAGTTGTTAAAACCCAAGAGGATTGTTGAAAATTGCAAGAGGATATTGATAAATTGGAAGACTGGGCATCAAATTGGCAGATGACATTTAATGTGGACAAGTGCAAAGTAATGCACCTAGGGAAGAACAACCCAAACTATGGTTACAAGATGCAAGTTTCCACATTAGGAATCACCACTCAGGAAAAAATTGTAGGCGTCATTGTGGATAACATGTTAAAACCCTCGGCCCAGTGTGCAGCAGTGGCCAAGGGAGCAAATAGAATGCTAGGTATCATAAGGAAAGGAATAGAAAATAAAACAAAGGATATTATAATGCCTCTATATCATTCCATGGTGAGACCGCACCTTGAATATTGTGTGCAATTCTGGTTGCCGTATCTTAAAAAGGATATAGAGTTATTAGAAAAGGTTCAGAGAAGAGCCACCAAAATGGTAAAAGGGATGGAAGGATACTCCTATGAAGAAAGACTAAAAAGGTTAGGGCTCTTTAACCTGGAAAAGAGACGGCCGAGGAGAGATATGATAGAAGTCTATAAATTAATGAACGGAGTGGAACGGGTAAACGTAGATCGATTGTTTACGTTATGAGAATATAGAAAGACTAGGGGACATGCAATGAAGCTACAGGGTAAACTATTTAAGACTAATAAAAGAAAATATTTTTTCACTCAACGTGTAATCAAACTCTGGAATTTGTTACCGGAGGATGTAGTAAAAGCTGTTAGTGTAGCTGGGTTTAAAAAAGGTTTGGACAAGTTCCTGGAGGAAAGGTCCATAAACCATTATTAAGAAGGGACCCAGGATATCAATGCTTGACCAAGTACAAGCATTGTGGAACCTCTGTCTTTTGGGGATACTGCTAGGTATGTATGACCTAGATTGACCACTGTTGGAAACAGGATACTGGGCTTGATGGACCTTGGTCTGACCCAGTATGGCATATCTTATGTTCTTATAGTTCTTTAGTGGAGGATAATATCATCTTGGATGAGTCACAGGCCAGTTTTCGTACAGGCCATGGAACCGAGTCTGTGTTATTGGCTGTGCAGGATGAGGTGCTACATTAAAGGGATATAGGGAAGGAAGTTGGACCTCTCTGCAGCTTTTTTATTTGGTGCATTGAAATATTTTGGCTAGTCATTGTGATATGTTGGGAATTAGATTGAAAGCACTTCAGTGGATTGAATCTTTTATCCGGAGATCAGCTGTGATGAGAAGTGGTCAGTTTATATCTGATTTATATCCTGTTTCTTGTGGGGTACTTCAGGTCTCTTGTTTGTATTTGCAGCCTTTATGAGCAATGTATTGGCGTGTGGAGTTTAAATGTTTTATCTTTGCTGATAATATCTAGCTGGTTTTCCCAGTAAATTGGGATCAGACCTTGAAATTGCAGCAGTTAGATGAAGGACTACAAAAGACAGCTGATTGGCTGTTATGTAGTAATTTAATTTTTAATGCAGAAAAGACTGGCGGTAGGTATCAGGGAATTGTTAGTCCTTCTCTGAAGTTGAGTTCTGGTGATTACCCAGTGGTGACTAAGGCCAAGGGATTGTTTTGGATTCAGAGTTGAACTTGGAAGTTCAGATTTTTCAAGACATTAAAGTGATTTTTTTTTAAGTTGGTAAAGAAATTGTGCCCTTTATTAAAAGTGAATCTATTTCAAATAGTAGTGCAGGCCTGTGTATTGGCTCATTTAGATTATCGTAATGGTTTACATTTGTGATTGCCTGGTAGATTATTGGAAAGACTTTGATTTGCTCAGAACACTGTGATGAAATTGATCTTAGGGGTGCCCAGATGGAATTCTGCTTCTTTGCTGTTGCAGCATTTGTACTGGCTGCCAGTGAGAAGTCAAATATAGTATAAGGTGGGTGCAGTGGTCTTTCAGTTGTTGCATGGGTCTGGTCCAGATTGTCTGCAGAATAAACTGCAGTGCATAGTCCTAGTAGACCTTTATGCTCAACCCGGAGGGACAAGTTGTTATTCGTACAGTGAAAAATGCAAGAAAGGTGGATACTCAATAAAGGGCTTTTTCTTTTGCTGCTCCTTTTCTTTGGAATAGTTTGCCTGTGGAATTACAGCTGGAGCAGAATTATATCACTTTTAGGAAACATCTGAAGACTTGATTATGCTCTGCTTAATTGATCTAGGAGCCATTGGACAATCAGTTTGGGTTAAGATCATTGATTTGGGAGGGAAGTCTTGGGGGTATGTTTACTAAACCATCTTAATGTCACTGGCGCTAGTTGCAGTGATAATGTGAAGAATGTCATATAAGGAGTAGGCGTTCTGGTCCTAAGGTAGCAATCGTGGGTTATCGTGTGATAAAGTGCACAGTGTCCATTATCGCGCGATAGAGGGAGCCGTGGCATGTTACCACGCGTTAACCTTAACTTCGCTTGCTGACCTGCAATTGCAACAACAGAGGTATAGCACACTGGTTACTACAATGACTGTCTGAAACAGGGGTCATGAGTTCAATCCCCCAGTGGGCATAATGAGTAAGGGTGGCCAAGACAATTCCTTTTCTTGCTTGTAACAGTCAAAGACATTCCAACAATCTGTGCTGTCAGCTAAAAATACCCGCACCCCAGTGCCATAACCTAATGCACCTTTTAGGGCGCACCAGAAGGCACATCATAAACCACCACGTCAGCCAAAGTGGGTCATAATGTACTCCAGAGGGCGTGACGAAAGGTTGGCAATCCCCAAGGCACCATATTAGGTGCCCCATAAGCTGGCTGAATCTAAGGTTTGGCTAAAGATGCCCCAAGGATGTATGGATGACTCAAGAAATGGTGCCCAAGGGCAGTAAGGTCCCCCAAGTTGAAAAGCAAGAAAGGCATGGGCCAAACACAGATGTAACCTAACACTGCACAGAGCACCAAGGAAAGACAATGCACAAGTGATGGAAGGAAGTAGATCAGAGCTGATGGACTAGACAAATCTGTGACCAGCCCATGTGGCAGCTGGAAAAATGGACAAACATATCGAGGCAGCTGTAGTGATGCACAGGCTGATGGCAATGTACCATGTAACAATGACAGTGTGTGGCAGAGGATGGGAAAACGTGTCCAGCAGAGGAGGAAGAGGTGGCAGGATAGGTGCAATGACAGGAGGACAGAGGAGTAGCAGTGCCATACAGAGCATACACAGGAGAGGCAACCAGAAAGAGCTGCAATGCAGAAATGTGTCTCAGTGCAGGACATGGAGTAGCAGCTTGCACATCAGGGCAGGAAGGCACACAGCTGGCAGACACATAGATTGACAGAAGAATGGTTGGCAACTGTGATAAGGGTACAATGTGCTAACAGCACAGATCTGCACAGATATGACTGTTACAGGAATGAAAAGTAGCTGTGCAGGACAGGCATAAAAATCAAAAAGAACAATCAAACCTATGACCATTAGCACAAATGTTGATGCACAAACCGGTAGGCCACAACACCAACATGAGGTCATTAGCAAAGGCTGCATACAAGAATACTGCAGGGCATCACACAAGAAGCCTGCTGTCTGCCAGGATAGGCAAACCTCCAACAGTAACCATGATGGAATGCACATGCAGATCTGGTGTTTACAGATCAGATCACAGTCTCTAATTGGGACCAGAGCCACATATAACCACATGCACACACACAATGAAATGTTATGCAGTTGATACAGCATGCAAAAGAGGAAAGAACCTAAACCCAAAGGGCGGCAGGGGATGCTCTGTGGAGCAGGGCAAAATGTGGAACAGAACAGGAGCATGTGAGAATGGAACCTGCAAACAGGTGTGCTATAGACCAGCTGAACCACAGTAATGCCACTCACCCAAGCGGACTGCCATGCAAATGCTACAAAGAAAGAGACATAAGTAACAGCTATTATGTGATTGATAGGCGGCACACTTTGGTGTACAGTGAAGAGATGGAAGGGTGTGCGCATAGGTGATGAACCTGCAGGTAGCTCATGGTCAGGTTAGCACAACAGAAAAAAATAAGTAAACCCCATGCAGGGATCAAACCTGCAACCTATGGTGTTACAATACACGTCTGTAACCACTATCCCAAACAACCATAGCAAGCACAACTCAAAAATATTACCTCAAAGGGAATGTGTGTGGGACCCTGTAATACCCAGTGATGTGGCAAGTGGCTGGCAGATAGACAGCTGGCATGAGCACAGGTGGGCCATGTACATGACCAGTAAATCACTAAAAACGTGTGTCAGTGTGATCAAGCAGCAGCAGAGACAAATGTATGTCCAACACATATTTTTATTTTGGTTAATCATCACAGATAGTGTAGATACCACCTATCTATCAAGGTGAATGGATAACAGGTGTGAGAGATAGTGAGTGATAGCTACCTCTTATGACCCTATTAGGCGGCTGCCTAGGGTGTTAAGATTTAAGTTGCCTTTAATACAAAAAGAGTCTTGTAGTCAAGTGGTAAGGCAAAAGTAATATTAGGGCTTTATTCCCTGCCCTGATGGGATATTCCTGGGATACAACAAACAATATGAAACAAAAGGTCTGTTGCACAGAAAAATATCTTCTTTCCTTCAGGCACCCTCAGCTGGTTGCTTTGCACACGCTCAACATAAAGATACAATATCGTCAGATAAACAAATTGTACAATCCATGGGCACAGGATCAGAATTATAGCTGCTGTTCTCCCACTGCGTTAACTCAGAGTCACTTACAATTGCATATGGGTCACACACTTCACAGCTGCTGTCTTCCTTAAAACTCTCCTGTGAGTCATGGGCTAACTTTTCTAGAAAGGGCTCTTTAAATCCAGGGCTCTGAATGCCCGGTATATTAAAAGCTTCCTTCTGGCTTTCCCTTCTTCTCCACATTGGTGGAATTACTGTATAACTTTCAGTATCAAAGTTACTTCTGGTGCCACGCCCTTGCCTTTCAAACCAAACAGAACTTCTTGCCTTTTCTTTAGCAAAGCTAGGTTCCCACCTCTTAGCTGTGGTTCTGTCTCTTATATCTGGGCTTCTGGCAGCTCTCTCCTGGGCTCTCTAACTACCAGGAATCCTAGCAGAGTCCTGGGCACCAGGGCCGGATTTACGTATACGCCATGTACGCCATGGCGTAGGGCCCACAACCGGCAGGGGCCCACAAAAAATAGAACCAGTTTTTTTTTTTTTTCAACTCGATTAAAAGAAAAACCTGGTGGCTGCCGCCGCGGGGCCCCCTCTGCTGCCGCGGGGGCCCCGTCTACAAGATGGTCGGGTCGGGTCGGGTCGGGTCTCGTCTCGTCTCTCCTCCCTCCCGGCTGCGAGAGACGCGAAGATAGAGCGTCTCCTCGCGTCTGTGTTAAGCCCGCAGGGGCTGATGGGATTTCCCATCAGCCCCTGCGGGCTTAACACAGACGCGAGGAGACGCTCTCCCTTCGCGTCTCTCGCAGCCTGCAGTGAGGGAGGGAGAGAGACCCGACCGGACCCGACCCGACCGGACCCGACCCGACCAGCTTGTAGACGGGGCCCCCGCGGCAGCAGAGGGGGCCCCGCGGCGGCAGCCACCAGGTTTTTTTTTTAAATTAAATTTTACTTTAGGCCGGGGGGGGGTTAGGAGTCCTACCCCCCCCGGCCTAAAGTAAAATTTAATTTAAAAAAAAAAACCTGGTGGCTGCCGCCGCGGGACCCCCTCTGCTGCCGCGGGGGCCCCGTCTACAAGCTGGTCGGGTCCGGTCCGGTCGGGTCCGGTCGGGTCCGGTCGGGTCTCTCTCCCTCCCTCCCTCGCTGCAGGCTGCGAGAGACGCGAAGATGCGTCTCTCGCAGCCTGCAGCCTGCAGCGAGGGAGGGAGAGAGACCCGACCGGACCCGACCCGACCGGACCCGACCAGCTTGTAGACGGGGTCCCCGCGGCAGCAGAGGGGGCCCCGCGGCGGCAGCCACCAGGTTTTTTTTTTAATTAAATTTTACTTTAGGCCGGGGGGGTAGGACTGGTAATGGGCTATGTGGGGGGGGGTAGGACTGGTAATGGGCTATGGGGGGGGGTAGGACTGGTAATGGGCTATTGGGGGGGCTGGGGCTGGAAATGAACTGGGGGGGTAGGGCTGGTAATGGGCTATTGGGGGGCTGGGGCTGGAAATGGGCTGGGCTGGGGGGGGTTAAGGCTAGAGGTGGGCTGATGGGGTTAGGACTGGTAATGGACTGTGGGCTGTTGGGGGGGGCTTAGAACTGGCAATGGGCTTTGGGGGGGGTTAAGACTGGTAATGGGCTGTGGGCTGATGGGGGCTGTCTGGTAATGGGCTATGGGGGGGGGCTAGGACTGGAAATGGGCTGGGGGGTTAAGATTGGAGGTGGGCTGATGGGGTTAGGACTGGTAATGGGCTGTTGGGGGGGGGTAAGAACTGCAATGGGGCATTGGGGGCTTAAAGAAAGGTAATGGGCTGTGGGCTGAGTGGAATTGTCATGTAATGGGCTATGAGGGGCTACGACTGGAAATGGGCTGGGGGGTTAACACTGGAGGTGGGATGATGGGGTTAGGACTGGTAATGGGCTGTGGGCTGATGGGGGGGGTAGGACTGGCAATGGGCTATGGGGGGCTGACTGGAAATGGGTTGATGGGGTTAGGACTGGAAGTGGGCTGATGGGGGGTTAGGACTGGTAATGGGTTATAGGGGGGGCTTAAACTGAAAATGGGGTGATGGGGGGTTAAGGACTGAAAATGGGGTGATGGGGGGTTAAGGACTGTAAGTGGGGTGATGGGGGGGCTAGGACTGGAAATGGGCTGATGGATGGCTAGGACTGGAAATGGGCTGATGCAGGGACTAGAAGGGAATGGATGCTGGGTGAGGCTGGAACTAGAAGGGAGCTGATGTTGGGGGAGGATTAGAATGGGATGGGGCTGGAAGAGTAAAATGGAGAAGGGAAAAATATTTTGTGTGGGAGGGATAAAAAATCTACAATTGGCCGGGTATTGGGAGAGTAAGTGGGGATTGAGGATGGAGGGGTAATATTTGAGTGGATGAAATAGGAATGAGGAAAGAGCAAAAGGAGAAAGATTAGTATGTTAAAGCAGATGTAGAGAGAGAATGGAAAAAAATCTAGAAGAGAGAAGAAAGGACAAATGGACAGCAGACGATGGAGAGTTAGCAGAAGACACGAAGAAACCAGAAGAAAGTGGCTGGAGCAATTGCAGCTGAAAAAAAATGCACAAAAGGTAGAAAAATATCTCTTTATTTTGAATTTATTAATTGGAATATGTCAGCTCTGGTAAATGTGCATCATTAACATCTGTGCTTTGTTTAGTACAAGAGCAAATTAATGTATTGTTTTATTTCTACAGTGTTGTACATTCCAAGTTTGGCTTTTGGGATTCCCAGTTTAATTATTGTCTTCCTATTTCTAAATTGTGATTACTTGTTTGGTGATGGTCTATGTTCTGCATGTGTAACTGAGCTGAGGTGTTCTGTTTATATAATTCCTATTTGACATTGCCACTTGTTCTCTTTCCCCAGTAGGTCATGTATTGTTGTTCTCTGAAATGTATTGGTTTAATATTTGCAGTGTTGCCTTTTGATTGGTAGAGTATGGTGCTTTGTGAGTCCTGGTAGTGCTGTTAGGATACGGCGGGTTTACTATGGGCAGTGTTTGTAGTAGTTCCTAATGTGTCTGGCAGTTGGCACTGGATTATAGTAATGTAGAAATCTTTTAGTCTTTCTTTATCCATACACTCATTAAGAGGCACGTTTACTAAAAGTTAGTATATGGTAACATTATGCAAATATTTATGCAAATGAGGCCCCTTATGCAAATGAGGTCCGCACCCCCCTTGGGCCGCCCCTGCTGGGGGCCCACAATTTTTGTTGGCGTAGGGCCTCACTCAAGGTAAATCCGGCCCTGCTGGGCACGGTGCTGGCTGTTTCCTGCTCTGCTGCCACACCTACTGCTTCCTTCCCTCATTGGGTTTCCTCCAGCATGACGTGTGTTCACTGGATGCTGGCTTAGTCCTCCCAGGTCGCTGCCCCTACTAGCCTTCCCTGGTTCTACCCTGCAGCTTTTATCCTTGTTCTCTTTGCATGCTGCCTGGGTTTCTGAGAACAGGTGTTCCTGATTAGCCTTCCTGCTTCTAGCTACGTCAGGACTAGTGCAAGGACATTTTACTCTAATGCCTTTTTGCTTTTCTTCTGCTGAGTTTGTTTGCTGCTCAGCTAAATCTACATGTGCTGAGTTTGTCTGCTGCTCAGCTAATTCTACATGAGCTGGGTTTGTTTGCTGCTCAGCTAATTCTACATGTGCTAGGTTTGTTTCCTGCTCAGCTAATTCTACATGAGCTGAGTTTGTCTGCTGCCCAGCTGATTCTGAGGTAAGTTCCTTACTTTCCCCTAACTCCATGGGCTCTGTGCCAGCTGCTGTGTCACACAGGGGAAAAGTTGAAAGCACATTTTGCAGAGCAGCAACCAACATGTTGCAGAAAAGTCACTGGCCTGTCCACAGATGATGGGCAGGAGAGATAATGTGCATTAGGTGCATGGTGTGCAGTATGCATTAGCCCCCCACCCCCCACATGCTGCTGCATGCCCCAAATGTGTTAGTTACATAAGTGTGCATGTAGACAGTAGGCGGTAGATGATGAGGATCCAACACACATCAATCATGATCTGTTCATAAAAACATATCTGTCTACCAACACAGGAGGCACACAAATGAAACAGCATATGTTGTTAAAAGTAAGAATGTGTAAACACAGATACCAAAATATATGTTACAGCTGTCACATAATGCCTGATATAGGAATCAAAGCAGCAACAATATAAACCAAAACAATGGTCAAATGCAGAATGAGGATATGCTAACAGGTAGCAGAGGCACATGAACGCAGAGAATTCAAAGGAAACAAACTACAGAAACATGCAGAGATAACACTATGCAGAAGGTCCCCTGCACTGGTTGGTGTGGATACAGTGTCTGTACACATACATCACGGTACATGGAATGCACAAATGAAGGATGAAAATGGACACTCACACTGTCACATACCAAATATAACGGGGCAATGTGAGTGCCGGAACCTCAGGGGATAAATAGGACTTTGCAGACATGCAATGCTAGGTTTGTAAATCAATGCAGAGCGTCATGTCTGTACAGTAAACAAACACAATAACCTGTATATAGAGATGGAAAGAAAGGTCAAACATGTTACAGTAACCCACACAGAAGCCGTATTGCCACATGCTGTGTTCCACAAACATAGTCAGTCACATGCACATGCATCGTGTACGTTGAAACATGATACAGTGATGCCACACATGCACTGTAACACCCTTGATGAGTGCAAACATCAATCCAAGATGTTGGTGTGCAGTAAAGTGGTGTGGTGGCAAATACTGTGTCATGTCCAAGTGGAGGATAGGTGGACATGGACAAGAGGACCTCTCCATTGCTCCCCCTGTGCCACACGCATGGCTCTATGCTCATGTTGAACCAAACAGATGAGTGTATCCTGCGTTCATAAGAACATAAGATATGCCATACTGGGTCAGACCGAGGTCCATCAAGCCAAGTATCCTGTTTCCAACAGTGGCCAATCTAGGTCATACGTACCTAGCAATATCCCCAAAAGACACAGGTTCCACAATGCTTGTACTAGGTCAAGCATTGATTATCCTGGGTCCCTTTTTAATAGTGGTTTATGGACCTTTCCTCCAGGAACTTGTCCAAACCTTTTTTAAACCCAGCTACACTAACAGCCCTTACTACATCCTCCGGTAAGGAATTCCAGAGTTTGATTACACATTGAGTGAAAAAATATTTTCTCTTATTTGTCTTAAATAGTTTACCCTGTAGCTTCATCACATGTCCCCTAGTCTTTCTATATTCTGATAGCATAAACAATTGATCCACGTTTACCCGTTCTACTCCATTCATTAATTTATAGACCTCTATCATATCTCCCCTCAGCCGTCTCTTTTCCAGGTTGAAGAGCCCAACCTTTGTAGCCTCTCTTCATAGGAGTAGCCTTCCATCCCCTTCACCATTTTGGTGGCTCTTCTCTGTACTTTTTCTAATAACGCTATGTCCTTTTTAAGATACGGCGACCAGAATTGCACACAATATTCAAGGTGCAGTAGTACCATGGAACGATACAGAGGCATTATAATATCCTTTGTTTTATTTTCCATCCCTTTCCTTATGATACCTAGCAGTCTATTTGCTTTCTTGGCCGCTGCTGCACACTGGGCAGAGGGTTTTAACATGTTATCCACGATGACACCTAAATCTTTTTCCTGGGTGGTGGTTCCCAATGTGGAACCTTGCATCGTGTAACTATAGTGTGGGTTGTTCTTTCCTAGGTGCATAACTTTGCACTTGTCCACATTAAATTTCATCTGCCATTTGGATGCCCAGTCTTCCAATTTATCCAGATCCTCCTGCAGTTTTCCACAATCCTCTTGGGTTTCAACAACTTTAAACAGTTTTGTATCATCTGCAAATTTGATAACCTCACTCGTTGTTCCCTTTTCCAGGTCATTTATGAATATGTCAAAAAGTAGCGGATCCCTGGGGTACTCCACTATTCACCTTTTTCCATTGGGAATATTGGTGATTTAGCCCTACCCTCTGCATTCCATCTTTTAACCAGTTCCTGATCCACAATAGTACACTGCCTCCTATCCCATGACTTTTTAGTTTCGCCAAAAGTCTCTGATGAGGGACCTTGTCAAAAGCTTTCTGAAAGTCCAGATACACTATATCAACCGACTCATCTTTGTCTACCTGTTTATGCACACCTTCAAAAAAACATATCAGATTAGTAAGACAAGATCTTCCTTGTCTAAAGCCATGTTGGTTGTCTCCCATTAGGCCATGACTATCTACATGCTGTGTAATTTTGTTCTTTATGATGGTTTCTACCATTTTCCCTGGTACTGACGTCAGGCTCACCGGTCTGTAATTTCCCGGGTCACCCCTGGAACCCTTTTTAAAAATTGGTGTTACGTTGGCGACCCTCCAATCTTCAGGTATTACAGATGATTTTAATGAAATTTCACAGATTACCAATCGTAGTTCCATGTCACACACATGGGCAAAACAAAACAAAACAATGTCAGAAGGATGTACAACATACAGCGACAATGTCAGTCCCTGCTGCACACGTGAGGACCAGTACACAGAGTCCACAGTGCAAAGGGTGTCTGCAATCCAACAAGTCACGTTAAGACTTGTTGGATTGCAGACACAGGGTTTCAAGTCACGTTAAGACTTGAAACCCTGGGCAAGCATAGTCAAGTGTGACATCCCAATATGCCACAGTACTGGAAAGGTCATGTGTGTCTCCTGCGATGAACACGACACCCAGGCAGAGCACGGCAGCAACGGTGTGTTGGACAAGCCTGTCATGCCCAAAGTAGCAGTCCAACAATAATACTGTCCATCCTAGGCATGTGTCCCACTCGCAGAGGTCAAACATCCTATGCCACCATTTCCCAGGGATAGTTCCATGGTGTTGTTGTGTCCTCCAACAGGTGGGTGATGGTGACGCCGGATGCACTGTAGTAGATGTGCTTTGTGTGATAAACAATATATTGGTATGCTGCTTGCAACGTCAGCCCAAATTGCAGAGAGTCAAACATCAATATGTATGTAATGAAACATCACACAACCAAACATAACTGATTACAACACAGAACATAGTGCATGTTGTGGACATTTGGAATTGGAACCACAGATGAGGGTGTCACATGGATATGGTCATGTCCATGCCCATGTTACACAGGCATTTCACAGCTCCACCCCATGTGCATCAGTGTTTGTGTACAGAGACCCAACATGAAATGTCCATGAAACAAACAGTAAATCATTAACATGTAAAGGCTGATGTCATTCCCAAAAGACCTAAGGTGCAACCTACTGTGTGTTTGAATCAAGTGTCTGTTTGGGATTCCCTGAGGCTCTCAAAGGCCACAGCACGTCACAGTGAAGGGAGAAGATGTCATCGGAATGTGTTGAATCACTGTGTCCACATGTCCAGCCACTGTTGATGCATGTCCACATTATGGCGATATCTGTGATACAAAAATGCTGTCGTGCAGTGGTCTGTCAGCACACAAGAGATAGGTCAGCTCACAACACACATGTCCACAATTTTAACAAGGTAAACAGCAGTAAGGTAGAGATAGCACAGTCACCACTACTCCCCAGGTGTACAGACACCTCATACCACATGATAATGCAAAATTCCTGCACGCTGTATCATCACAGAGCCAACCCAAAAACACACACCCACACAGTATGCTAAGGTGAGCGTGCCAGCAGTAGCATACAGCCTGTATATACACAACTGCAGAATAGTGGAGATAAAAAATGCAATGTGTGTCTTTGAGTCAGTCCTGACTTGTAGTGACCCAGAAGCTCCTAGGTTTTTTTGGCAAAGTCACTGGAAGTAGATTACCAGGTCTTTATTCTGAGGCAATGGAGGGTTAAGTGACTTGCCCAGGGCCACAAGGAGTGTTAGTGGGAATTGAACTCTTGTTGCTTGGCTACTAAACTAGTGTTCTAACCACTAGGCTATTCCTCCACTCTGTAGTGGAGGTAAAGGCTTGTCAAATGCAATGATACACTGCTGTTGGCTGATGCTACAATGTCAGGGAAGGGTGCACATGCAGCCCACCACCCAAACACCTAGGACCTGCACACACAAGCAGCTCTGTTGGACGTGTCCCAGAGACAGTGTTGGAGAAGACTAACTGGCCAGGAACACATGTGGATATGTGTGCCAACAGCAACATATGGGGTATGGGGGTGCAAGGCAAAGAGGTGAACAACAACATATGTACAATATGACAGTTCACTGCAGACATGTGCTCCCCCCTGACTGTCGTCACAGACAAAGTAGCTGTAGGTCCACCTATCTCAGACTACTGCATGTTGGATGATGTACAGTCACCTGCCAAAGCACCACAGCACCAGGAGGGTCACCAAGTATGTCCTGTGGATTTGAGAAACACAAGAGAAACATACATATGTCATGTTGTATCTGTGCAACACACACTGCACCTTCACGTCCTCAGCTCGCAGACCCCCCAAGATCCTTTACAGACTGACTGTTCCCCATCACACTGTACATATTCGTTTCATGTTAAAGTTATCACTGAAGTGTGTGGCAAACTACAAAGGACCATACTCTGTCCGTCCCCTTCCTCACCTCTCCGCTGCTGTAAAAAATGTGGAACAAAACTGTCTCTTTGCTACCATGTCCCTGCTCAGCTCTAAGGCCGCAGTACTATCCTGTGTCCCCCATATTGCTCCCACTGCCCCTTCACTGTGTGTTCTGGTGTCTTAATGGCCTCTGGTACCTCTCTGTCAGTACCTGTAATACAGGGAAATATCCAGGGGCTCCTTCCTTATCCTCTCTCGATATACATTTCCTTGGTGTGTCTATCTCATACCTTGACTTACATTACCAGCTGTGTGCTGATGAATTGCAAATATATCTCTCGATGCCTGAGTTATGTCTGCCAAACCACACCCTGATGTCTGCTTGCCACCTGACACTGATAGCTGCATGTCATCCGACTGTGTGAAATTGATAATGGCAAAGCATGGATATCCTATATGTGCACCTAAACCCTCCCCTCCCATCAGAGCGTCTTTGTGTGTGTGGCCATAACTTCCTTTCTCTACGGTCCGCAATGCAGGTGTTGTCTTGGACTGCACTCTCCTCCTCTACACACATACCCAGCTTGTAATTGAGGCTTGTGGTTTATGTCTAGATGTCATCAGCTATATTTCCCCAGTCTTCCCTGAAAACACAACTGAAACCCAAATCCCCCCCCCCCCCCAATCAGCTTCCGGCTTGTCTACTGTAACCTACACCTTGCTGATCTGGCCTTGAATCATCTCTGTTTGCCTGAAAATATGCAACACTGCACTGCATGGCTATTCTACAGCCACACACATAATGGCAATAATACTCCCCATGTCAGGACACCTCACTGGTTCCCTATCCGTCTACGCATCCATGTCAAAGCTACGTGCTGACCTATACATGCAGACACACTGTGGAGTTGCAGTAACCTCTCATACTGATCTCAAATACCAGTAATCCAACTATTACTCAGCATGTATATAGTGCTATGTATCACATGTAGCACTATACCGAAACAACTAACACACAGTCCCTGCTCATCAGAGCATACCAACCAATCAATCACCTCATATTGCAAAATGTGAAACACACACATCTAGGCAACTGGTCCCATCTATGGGCTGCTCTCCTACTGTTGACCCCATACTACACGCCTTTCATCTTGCTGCAGCCAAAGCCTCAAACTAACTACCTGTGGCTGTACAGCAGCCCCTATCCCAATCAGCCACAAATCATGTATGACAGCTTAACACCTCCCACAAGCCTACTACTCCTGACACACATAATCCACCTCCATCCACTGTTGTACCCTGCTCACATCTTCTGTGTTTCAGTCATGACTAGATTGTAAGCTGGGATGGCCAGGCAGTGTCTGTTACATGTCAGTGCAGTGTTGCATCTTACTGCTATTGGGATACAAATGTTCACTAGTAGTAGTAGTACACACATATCTAAACAAATGTATGTGGCAACATATGCAGTACTTACATGAGAAGACCTCCTCAATCACCTGCCGCCAGACTGCTGTTCCCTCACATACAGGCCACGTACAGGAGGGCACATAGGATCATCCTCCAGATCCTCATTAATTTGGACAGGGATATGATGCCTGAGAGCAATATTGTGCAGGATGCAACAGGCTATAATGATCTCTGCCACAGTCTGTGGTTTGTATTGTAAGGCCCCGCCTGTCCTATCCAGACACCTGAAGCGACTCTTTAAAATGCCAAAGGTGCGCTCTATGACGGAGCGGCTGGAGGCATGGGCCCCTCTAATTGGGCCTCTATCATTGGGCCCCTCTCTGCACGTGTCAGTGGTTGACGCACAGGAGTCAGCAACCAGGGGCGACACCCATATCCTGAATCACCTGCAGAAGAAATGTGGAACGTTAAAGCAGGAGCTGATGACCACCCAAATGGACACAAGTATGTATGTGCAAACCAAATGCACAAAACATCCTCACAGAAACATGTGACATTACATGATGGGACACCACAACTATGCATCAGCGTGTGAAGTTATAACACACAAAACAAGGGGTAAGTGTAAGGAGTGCAATCAACATAATCTGTAACCACTACACAAATGCTAGCATTAATTCTACCATCATCACACAGCACCGTAGCAAGGTAGAGCTGGAGGGCACTACCCACCCACCCCCGACATTAGGTCACACACAGACAGATGAGACACACATACATCTAGGGATACACCTCAAAGACAGACATGTGCACATACGATTAGTCACAGGATCACCATGTGCATGTCAGAGATGAGAAATACACACCCAGCAGTATACAGTCCTCATACTGTCCTGCCTCAAATTGTCTGAATAGTGCCGAGTGATGCAAGATATAGGAGTCATGGGTGGACCCTGCAAACCTAGGGACCACATTCAGAATATGCATATTTGCATCACATACAACCTGAACATTCAGGGAATGGTAGTGTTTGCGGTTGCGGAACACTACCTCCCTGTCTCTGGGAGGGACCAGGGCAACATGTGTGCAATCAATAGCTCCCATCACGTGTGGCATCCCAGCAAAGGCCTGGTTCAGGGTCCCCCACTCTTGCCTAGTGTTGGGAATGGCAATGTAATTCCCCACCCGGCTGATCATGGCACGCAGTACTTGGTGGAGACAGCGTGAGAAGGTGGGGCGTCTCATGCAACCCACTGTGGCCACAGATGACTGGAAACAGACAGAGGCAAAGATATGTAGGGCACCAAGGAGTTTGATCAAACCCTGTATGGCATGTGACTGACCAGTCTGGGGCTCGAGGTCAGGTCTTAGATCCTCATAGAGCACCCTAATAGCCCCCATACTCAGGCGCTAGAGGGAGATGACCTGGTCCTCACGCATACCCTGGAGCTGGGCCCTGGACCTGTAGAGGCGAGGCCAGTGAGCCTGCAACTCCGCATGCCTCCTGCACCATGCCGGCACAGCCCCTGCCTGGCCTGCCCCCATAGCTGCAGATCTATGTTGCAGTGGGACTACACCCATGCCCTGTGCCTCAGTCCCATGGACACCATCTCCCCCATCAGGCAACAGCAGCCCCTGCACACCTCCCACTGCACATGCAGCAACCACAAAGACCGC
Source organism: Ichthyophis bannanicus (assembly GCA_033557465.1). Classification (NCBI taxonomy): domain Eukaryota; kingdom Metazoa; phylum Chordata; class Amphibia; order Gymnophiona; family Ichthyophiidae; genus Ichthyophis; species Ichthyophis bannanicus. The sequence goes on from CM066032.1 coordinate 1,482,759,018, forward strand.
CATAAACTCCACCACCCCTCAACGCCTCTAACACACTCAAACTCAGACACTCACCTCACCAACCTAGCCACACACCTCCACCACGACACACCAACCCAGCCACACAACCACACCACCACACACAAACCCAGACACTCCCTACGACACACCTGCCTCTGACAATCTCCTTGCTTCACCAACAACCAACAGCACACGCCTTCTCTCCCTCGCCTACACAAACCCCTCAACGTGTACCAGGTGTGCATGTGTATTTATAGTTTTTTTTACATTGCGCATGTTGCACATGCGCAGTGGCATGAGCACGTTGGCTGCACGCATTGCACATGCGCTGCTGAGATGCAGAAGGTGCGTGCACTGGACACTATGTTACACATGTGCTGAGCGTGAGCGTGATACATGCGCATGTGCTGCGTGACACGCATGCGCCAAGCCTCATGTTCACGCACATCGCATGTGTAACATGGTGTCCTGCCCACGCACTTCCATTTCTCCATTGCACATGCGCAACGCACGCAGCTGACGCATCCATAAGGCAATGGCAGACAGACAGTAGATGTTCAGCTGCCCCCCACCACTATCTGACATTCTCCAGCAGCAAGCCCAGTGAGCCTCCAGACACTGCACCCTGCAAGGTGTTCCAGCCATACACATACTAACTACAGACAGTCTGCTAGCTAGTTCATAGTGCATGTTCCTGGAGGGGATGTGAGTGCACACACCAAGCAGCTAAGTCAGTGATTGGCCCCCAGATAAAAGAACCCATAAATATCTTTTGAGAGAAATACTATACATCACTATGGGGGAACCCGGCCATGCCGTGGTCACTGCTCAGTCAGGGTGAGAGTGATCCCCCAGCAGGACATGCTGTAGCCACCCTGTCCGTGCAGGTTGTGGCCGGGCACTACAATATCCGAGCCATTGCCCTATGCCCTGTGCAGATGCACCAAGGCCAGGCCACCCTGTCCAGGCTATACCCACAGTACCTTGCTCCTCATTATGCACATTGTCAGGCTTACACTGGCAACAGTGCAAGCAGTGTGGGCTGAGGAAGGTGTTGGCAGACACCACACACTGGATAGACAGACACACACTCCCACACCTATGCCAGCATTGTGCAACTATAGAGGCTCTTGGCAGTCCTGGCCACCGCACCACTCCTGGGCACAGTGCAGGCATGGCTATGGTACACAATACTGTTGTGGTCAATCCCCAGGGTGGTGAACACTGTCAGACACCAGATCTGAAACAGACTCCACAGACATCAGAGAGGTTGGTATGATACAGCTCAATGAGCAGATTGTGCTTAACTTTGGAATTGCTATCTGCCAGTAATCATAGCAACCTCTTGATATATGTGTACCGTATTCCCAGGTTTAGGGTGGCATTGCTAGGGTATGTAGCTAGTATTGGGAGATGCACGCAGGGCCCAACATCCTGCCTCTCCAGGAGGCTTTGGATACTGTAGCCTGTGGGTGCAGGTGTGTCTGCCCCTGTTGGCCACTGCTCTAGGGCAGAGGTTCACAACTCCATTCCTGGTGGGCCAAACACAGTTCGGGGTTTCATGCTGTCCCTAATGAATATGCATGAGATACATCTGCATACCATGGGGGCGGCGCATAGATATGCAGCACAGACATCTGTATTAGAGACAGCATGAAACCTGAATGGTGTTTGGCCCTCCAGGACTGCAGTTGGGAAACTCTGCTCTAGATATTGTGCATGTTTATGGTGTCTGTGCTCTGTAGGGTAAAATATAGGTGTTTAAGGCATGTTTATGTTATCTGCAATAAAGGTTCTGTCTTTATTACCACGTTTTAGTAGTGCGTAAAATATGGGGACTGGGATTTAAATCTGTGACCTTCCACTCCTGAACACACTGGCTGTGTGTACTGCACCACCATGTTGCTATAGAGATAGTGCAGTCCCTGGGGATACCATGACTGTTCATCAGACATGGCCTGTCTGTTGCAATGCATGGCACCCACCTACACAGGGCTAGGCCATGGTCTGCTGTGGGCAGCTGCCACTGCCCCCTCCACCACCAGTACCCCTCTGCCACCATGCTGACATGCCCTACTGCTGGTGATGCTGGTGGTGCGCAGTCTCAAGCCATCTGGTGTGCCGGTAGGCGGCTACCTATGGTGCGGTTCTGGGGTAGGGGTGCCCGCATAGATGTCCACTCTTCCCCCCAGCACCGCCTGCCAATGTTCTGTGCCCTTGGGGGTACCTGCTGGGTACTATCTCCTGTGACACTGTGGGAAACACACTCATGCCCATGTTGGGCCCTCATCAGTTGCTGTCTGGCTGCTCTACTGTTTCAGCATTCCTATGGGCCACCTAGGCATCACCCTGGGCCACACTGTGGCCCAGCTGCACCACAGCATATGCTGCCTGCAGCCCTCTGTATCCCCTTTTCCAGCATCTGTCCAGTTGCCCATTCTGACATGCCCACCCTGCTGTTGCGGAACATGTGCATGCCAATAACATGTCCAATAACAAGGAGATACCGTGATCAGCACTATTTCACTGTGGGATCATTCACCTTGTATGGGGACAGAGCATAGACCCTTCCAAAATTAATATCCTTTTTTTGGAGCTTTCTCATATCACTATTGGCCAGCTTGGTTATGTTTGTTTTACATTTTGTTCAGGTCATTTTCAGTGTTTATTTGCCCTTTTGTTCTGTGCACATGTATCACACTTATCACTTTTTGTTGGTTTCCCTGGCTCTGCTGTACATTGCTGACTGAAATGGTTTCTCTCTCCTGCAATTGTGTGCTAACGCCTGGTTTTCAGTTGCATTAGGATTCAGCCCTTAATTCCTCTGCGTTAGTGTGAAAGGGGCCTCTCCCCCCCTCTCTCCACCCTTTTCTGCACTTAACGTGGCCGGGAATGTTAAGGCACGTTAAGGGCTGTTAAGGCGCCTTAGTGGTACAGAATGTACCGTTAGGGCGCCTTAACGTAGCCGCTGCTACGTTAACGCAGTTTAATAAACATGCCCCTTTGCATTTGGAAATTAAACAACGTAAAAGTCTGAAATTAGCAAGAGATAACCAGGATTACAAGGAAGGTCATATATATGCATGAATTAACTATGATAGAAAAGCACAGAAACAAGTTGGTTTTTCTACTGATAAGTCTTCTAATTCTGATTGGCATCGGATGATGGTCCTCATTTTTTGGAGAGAGGAACAGTATACAGAAGATGGCGAGGTCGAGGTTGAGGGAATTGGTGAGGACAACAACAACAAGAAGGACAACAACAACATCAATGTTGTCCATGGACCAGACTACAGAAAACAGATCTGAATCAGTTGTGATAAACCTTTCTTCATTTATGTTGACTTTGGTATGAGAAGCTTTTGGAATGGGGTTTATCCTTCATTCTGAGTATGTCCTATGATCCATTTCAGTTTAGAAATGACCTAGAAAGGTTTGTACAAAAATTACACATCAAAGCATTTTTTCATAATGAAATAGATTTTAATAAGGGCCATGATGACAGGAACGAATATAGGATGGAGGGTAATGTATCAGATGATGATATAGAGAAAGGAATGTTACCTTTGCAGTTCACCTGTGTTCCACCGGGTGTTTTTCATCCAATTATTGTTACCTTTAGAGATCTAGTTCTTAAGGAGATTACCTCCTTGGAGCAGATTTACTCTAAAAAGAAAGTCTCAAGGTTCTCATTGGAAGAACAAGAGGCAATGTTACTGTTGCAGTCTAATACAGATATTATAATTAAAAGAGCTGATAAGGGGGGAGCTATAGTAGTGATGGATGTGGCAGCCTATCATAGGGAGGTTCTACGTCAATTGAGTGATCAATCTACTTATATAGTGCTTTCAGTAGATCTGATTCCCTCTATACAAGAGCATATAAAATCCCTTACACAACAGGGGTTAACCAAGAAGTATTTGACTAGAAAAGAATATTGTTTTTTAAATCCAACCCTGTCCTATAACTTCTTCACTTTATTTATTACCCAAGATCCATAAAACATTGAACAATCCTCCTGGCCGACCTATTGTGTCATCGAGCGGGTCAGTGCTTGAGCCCTTATCTAATTTTGCAGATTCTTACTTATGCCCATTTTATCTTAAAGATTCTAGGATTGCCTGAGTGTTTTGCAAGATTTTGTGAGCGATCATCAAATGAATTATCTGCTTATGGTTACAATGGACGTGACCTTACGTGACCTTACTAGTATATGTCAGGATGTAGCTCTCAGTGTTATCAAAGAGGTGCTTAGTAGTAGAGGTAATTTGGTGTCTGGCCATGTGGATTTTCTAGTACAGATGGCATCCATTGCCGTGGTTAAAAATTATTATTTTTTTTTTACAAAGTTTTTTTTATCAACGAGTGGAGTGGCGATGGGTGCCACAATGGCACCTTCTGTGGTGAATTTCTACATGGCTAAACATGAGAGGGACTGGCTAATGCAATCTCCATATAAAGCTAACACTATGCTATGGAAGCGATATATAGACAGCATTTTTATCTTTTGGAGTGGTAGCATCAGTGCTTTAGAAGAATTTGGAAAATAGCTTGATTCAGTGGATCCAAATATAAAGTTTACCTTGACATATGATTACAATCAGATTTCTTATCTTGATATCTTGGTTAGCAAGACAAATGGATCCATTGAAACAAGTGTCTTTAAGAAGCAGACAGACTAGAACACCTTACTACACTATGATAGTGCACATCCACCAGCCTTAAAAAACAGTTTGCTATTTTCACAGTTTTTGAGATATCAGTGAAATTGTAGTCTCAGAAAAGATTTACTGATTTAGTCCACTAATTTAATGAAGGCCTTTATCCATCAGGGTTACCCAGATCAGATAATTTGAGAGTTTGAGAGCAAGGATTTGTGCCCTTTACAATGATATAAACCTTCTATTAGCTGAGCGTACCACAATTAACTTGACAGGTGCTTCTAATGTTCATTTAATTACATAGTTTTCACCACTTGGTGAGAAGATTCAAAACATTATTCGTAAATATGAGAATGTTGGGTTTACAAGGAATCCAATTTCGAGTGTTTTTTTCTAGGAATAGGAACATTAAAGAGCTGCTTCTCTGTCCAACTGTTTTTCCTCCTATGGACAGGATAGATGCCCAGATGGGAAGGCATTCTCCTTGTGGCCATGGTCTGATATGTACTGTTTCGCTTACTTTAACCCAGTTTGAATACAAGTGCCAGTGGCATAAATTGCACTGGCAGATGACTTGCATGTCTCTGTACGTTGTATATGCTGTGCAATGCCCTTGTAATTTATTATACATTGGTCAGACCACAAGGGAACTTTGAGTAAGAATTTTAGAACACAAAAGCCGCCTTAAGTGTTAATCTATGACAGTGCCAATTGTGCGGCATTGTATCCCTTTGAGGGCACAAATTTGATGATCTGAGTGTGTTTGCCATAGATCAGAGAAGGGAATCACACTAAAGTTTATTGAGGAAAGAGCAGTGATGGATTTTCAACTTGGGAACAATGACTCTGGTGGGGTTTGAACACCGGAATAGACTGACACCTGTGTTGAATGTGAGTAGATAGATGACGGTAGTAAGGCCAACTTTACAGCTATAGTTTTGGTTTCAGTTTTAGCTTTAATATTTAATTCTGGTGAAGATTTTTAGGTATTGGTGTATTATTATGGGGTTTTGATGGGAGTTTTCTAAATGCTTTTTAGTATGAATAAGTACATTTGAATGGGGGCCGATCAGCAGAGATTGTGCCTGAATAAGAGATTGTTTTAAGTTTGAGGGCAGTTTCTTGTGTAATTTGGTTTTAATGATTGGTTGTCATCCTTTTAAATACCGTTAAATATGTTAAATGTTTGGTGGATGAGTCACTAAATGAGTTAGAAGAATGTCAGATGTTATCCTTTCCTGAGGGGGGTATCTGTTTGTTGAACCGGTCCGTCGTTTAAAATGTCACACATTCTGCTTAAATTGCAAGGTAAATGGTTCTTTAATATTTCTGCCAATAGAGTTTTTTTGTGATTAAAAATGGGTTGTAAGGTTTTTTATTATATAGATGGGTGGATCATTGTCAATGTATTTTAATGGTTATGTAGCTGATCCTTTTCTTTGGTTTGCACAGCTTTGATCATAGTCTCCTGATGAAGATTCAGCGGCGAAACGCCGTCGGCGTCGAGGCATTTGAAGCATCTTTTCTCATTTGGAATAGGTATTCTTGAAAAAATAAGTTTGCTTTTTTCAAATGAACAGGCATATACATACATATAAATCTCTTTAGTGTTGTAGTGGCATTTGATGTGTGTGTCATTGGTTTGGTAATTATAATGCTCTAACCAGTTGACTATTTTCAGTACTAATAATAACAAATTATCTCATTGAAATACTGATGCCAATTTTTGTGATTTTTTTTGAAGTTTGTGGATTAGCTCTTTAGGATAGTATATTTTTTTATTTGATGCTTAGAGTGGTCAACTTGCTTCAGCACCCCTTGAGATGACCTTGGCTACAATGTTTATATGAAGAATTATAATCTGTCACATATTCTGCTTTCTTTTCATCTTTTTATATATTTTTCTAAAGCTTGCAAACTCCTTTGGCTTTTGCCTCGTACAATTAGAGTTCAAAAAGCAGTAGTGCACTCAAGAGGGCTTTATCCTTTTGATCTATTGAGAAACTCTCTTCAGTATATATGCAAAATATGTGCAACTAATTAGACAGAAAAATGCACAACTTAGATTGGATATAATATCACTAAGAAAAATGGCTGAATTATTCCATGCAAATTAATTTGCAATTTAGCATAAAATTCTATTTTGCATAACATGCATTTTCAGGATCCAAAAAAAGATAACAGTCTTCTAAATTGTGTTACTTCCATGATGTCTGACTGAGTAGTCTGACAGGTAGTCTTTAAGAGCTGTTCGTTTTATTCTTTTTATGAAGTGAAAGAACTCTAAGGGGTATGTTTATTTAAGAGCAGTAAGAAAGCAAAGGTGCCATTAACGGCTGTTATTGGTGCCCAGGAGCAGTTAATGCTGCAGAAAGCGCCGATAACGCTGGATTAACATGCGGAAGCTGGGCCCATAACATTAAGGTAAAAGGAAGTGGAGAGTGGACGTTAATGGGGTGGAGACTGGGCAAGGATATTGCTTGCTCCTTTAACACCGGTTTATGTTACTGTGCATTAGAGCTCCCAGTGCTGGAAATCCTAATGCCATCTGAAAGCTCATGGTAAGGGCTATTTCTGAGGGGAGAGAGCCTATTTTAATGTATGCAATGTGCTCCACCCACCATAGTTCTCAAATTAGTGATAGTAGTGCTCCATGGGAGCAATAGCATGGTGCCCTATTAATAAAGGGCACTATATTGTTGGTGCCAAATTAGCAAAGGACATGTCATATGGGTGATACAGTGGGGCTTGCTGGTCCAGTAGGCTGACAAGGCTGTTGCCTAGCATATACTTCTGTGATGTCTGCAACCCTCACCTCTGACTGAGTCTCCAGATTTCCAGATACACCAGTTTGCACAGGTGAGAGGCCTCATTAATGCCATAACAACTGCATCAGTGGCAACACTGTCAGCCCACTTGGTGCAGCTACAGCCTAAAGGGAACTAGGCTCAAGTGGAGGACTGGCCTCTTTGAATATCCAATTCATTCACTTAGTTGGTGGCACTGGAAAGATTCTGTGATTTATTTGTATGCACGCTGCTCTTGTCCTTTGCTGGATACAAACTATAGTGCAATGATAGAGCATATCAAATTGGTGGAGGGGTTGCACTCTTATGTTAGAGAGGCCATTGAGTCACAACAGATTAAAGTTTTGCAGGAAACAGAATACATTGTAAAATCTCTGTGGATTGAAATTCCATGTACAAAAGGGGCAGGGGAAGATGATGGCAGTGGGAGTGTACTATCGACTGCCTGGCCAGAATGAATAAATGGACGATGAAATGCTCAAAGAAATCAGGGAAACTAACAAAAGTTACAGTACAATAATAGGTGATTTCAATTACTCCAGTATTGACTGGGTCATTATCATGGCAGGAAATGCTAGGGAGATAACGTTTCTGTCCTGGCAACCCTCTGGATATTTGACTTAAACCTTTTTCTGCCTTCCGCCAAGTGGCTCATTGTTGATAGAGTGGTATCCATAACTGCTGTTATTGTATCAATCCATCTCATTACCGGCCTTCCTCTTTTATGGTGACCTTCTCTCTTGCCAAGCATTATGTCTTTCTCCAGTGATCTCTCTCTTCTCATGATGTGTCCAAAGTAAGAAAGTTAAAGTCTTGTCATCTGAGCTTCTAAGGAAAGCTTAGGTTTGATCTCCTCTAATACTGACTGTTTTTTAGATAATGGTTTCTAGATGAAATAAATGGCTGCTTCTTGAGCAGCTGGTTCATTAACAAACAAGAGGAGATGCCATTTTGGACCTAGTCCTTAGTGGACCACAAGATCTGGTGCAAGAGAAAGGGTGTTGGGGCTACTTGGCAATAATGATAATAGCATGAACACATTCAATTTAATAAATGGAGGAAGGATGGCAAGAAAATCGACAGTACTACCTTTTAACTTTCAAAAGGGAGACTATGATATGGGCCAGAAAGACTGGGGTTTCTAGTCCCACAGGTGCTCCTTCTGGTCTTGGGCAAGCCAATTAACCCTCCATTGCCCATGTTCCCTGTAAAAATAATTATCTCCAAGTTATAATGCCCTGTTCAATCTAATTTCAGTTTGTTCAATATAAACCGCCTTGATATCATGAAAGGTGATATATAAGAAAATGTTAAATAAAAAAAAATAAAATTAAAAAAAATAACGATAATAGTTAAGAAAAAAACTAAAAGGAGCAGTTGCAAATGTTAAAGATTTACATCAAGCATTGGTGTTCTTTAAAAATAGTATTTTGGAAGCCCAGACCAGCTATATTCCACGCTTTAAGAAAAGTGGAAGGAAGTCCAAAAAACTGGAAACATGGTTTAAAGGTGAGGTCAGAGAGGTTATTGTTGCCAAAAAAGCACCTTTCAGAAAATGAAAAAAGAAGCCAAATGATGAAAACTGCAAATAACATAAACACTGGCAAGTTAAATGTGAGGCAGGCAAAGAGAGAATTTGCGAAGAAGCTTGCTGTGGAAACAAAAACACATAATAAAGACTTTTTCAAGTACATTTATTTTTTTTTGTTTATTTAACGCTTTTTTTTACCGCTCCTTCCAGTGATCAAGGGCGGTTTACAATAAACATTGAACAGAGAAGTTACATTAAAACTTAATAACAAAGTGCAACATAGGAACAAGAGGTTAACCATATACAAGTTAACTATATACAGAGATATATAGTTGTAGCAAAAAACCTGTGAGAGAGTCAATTGTGCCATTAGATGATAGAGGGGCAAAAGTGATACTAAGATGGGACAAGGCCATAGTGGAAAGACTGAATTAATTCTTTGTTTTCGTTTTTACTGAGGAAGATGTAGGGAAGTTACCCATGACTGAAGTGGTATTTAAAGTTCATGCCGCAGAAGAATTGTAAGGAATATCGATACACTGGGAAGATGTGTTTGAGGTTGTTGAAAGAACTGAAATATGAGATTGCAGACCTACTATGAACTATCATTAAAATCATCTGCAACACTTGAAGACTGGAGGATGGCCAAAGTAATGCCAATTTTTAAAAAGGTTTCCAGGGATGACCTGGGGAACTATAGAACAGTGAGTCTGACGTCAGTACCAGGGAAAATGATAGAAACCATTATGTTGTTAAGTGCCGTCGTGTCGGAGTCGACTCATGGAGACCCTCTGGATAGCTATCCTAAATTGTGTTCGGTCTTCAGTCAGGCGGCTCATTGTTGACAGACTGGTATCCGTAGCTGCTGTTATTGTATCGATCCATCTCATTGCTGGCCTTCCTCTTTTGCGTTCACCTTCTATCTTGCCAAGCATGTCTTTCTCTAATGATCTCTCTCTCCGCATGATGTGTCCAAAGTATGAAAGTCGAAGTCTTGTCATCTGAGCTTCTAAAGAAAGCTTAGGTTTGATCTCCTCTAGTACAGACTGGTTTGTTCTTCGGGCAGTCCATGGTATACACAGGATTCGCCGCCAGCACCATAATTCAAAGGCATCAATTTTCTTCCTGTCTATCTTTTTCACTGTCCAGCTTTCACATCCATATGATGTTATTGAAAATACCATGGCTTGAACAAGTCAAATCTTTGTATGGAGAGAGACATCTTTGCTCTTGAGAATCTTATCTAGGTCTTTCATAGCCATTCTGCCAAGAGCAATGCGTCGTCTGATTTCTTAACTGCTTGTTGCTTCTTTATTGATAGTTGATCCAAGTAGGTTAAAGTTATTCGCAATTTCAATGACGATGAACCTGTTGATTATGCCAGTTGTCATGATCTTTGTCTTCTTTACATTAAGATGCAGGCCTATTTTGAGACTATGTTCTTTGATTGTGAGAAGCAAATGTTTCAGATCATCTTCACTTTCCGCCAGTAATGTGGTATCATCAGCATAGCAAAGGTTGTTGATGAGTCTTCCACCAATCTTCACACCTCTGTTGTCTTCATACAATCCTGCTTCTCTGATGATTTGTTCTGCATATAAATTAAACAGTTAGGGGGAAAGTATGCAGCCTTGTCTTACACCTTTGCTTATTTTAAACCATTCTGTTTCTCCTTGTCCGTTCGAAGTGTTGCTTCTTGATCAATGTACAGATTGTGCAAGAGAACGATCAGGTGTTCTGGTATACCCATGCTTCTTAATGTGGCCCAGAGTTTCTCATGGTTTACACAGTCAAAAGCTTTGCTATAGTCGATAAAGCACAAATAGATATCCTTTTGGTATTCTTTAGTCTTTTCAAGGATCCATCTCACATCCGCAATGATGTCTCTCGTTCCTCGCCCTTTTCTGAACTCTGATTGCACTTCAGGTAGTTCTTGTTCCAGGTATGATTGTAGTCTCTTTTGAATAATCTTCAGTAGAATCTTGCTGGCATGTGGGATCAGAGTGATTGTGCGATAATTTCCACAGTCAGTTGGATCACCTTTCTTTAGTATTGGTATAAACACAGATCTTTTCCAGTCAGTTGGCCATGATGCTCTCTTCCATATTTCTTGACAGAGACTTGTAAGTACGGTAACAGCTGCAACAGATTGCTGTAATACTTCTATGGGAATGCAATCAATGCCTGGTGCTTTGTTCTTTGATAAGGCTTTCAATGCTGCTTCAACTTCTTCTTTCATCACTAAATGGTTCCAGATCATAGGGTACAGGTTGAAACGGCTGTTGGTCCACTTGATCTTTATCATATAAAAACTCTGTATATTCCTTCCATCTTTTCTTGATCTTCTCAGCATCATTCAACATAGAACCTTGAGCATCTTGTAACATTCCAATTTGAGGCTGGAACTTTTTCTTTAACTCTCGTAGCTTTAGGAAAGCTGATCTTGTTCTTCCTCTAATAGTTTCTGCTTCTATATCCTTGCATGCGTCATTGTAGTACTTTTCCTTGTCCTGTCTTGCTGCACTTTGGAAATCTCTGTTGAGTTCTGTGATTGTCTTTCTTTCTCCTCTGGCTTCAGCTTCTCTGCGTTTCTGGGCAATTTTCAGAGTTTCTTCCGTCATCCATTTTGGCCGTTTTTTCTCGTTTACCTTTTGTAGAGACTTCTCGCTTTCTTCCAACACAACCTTCTTGATGTCATTCCATAACTCTTCTGGAACTCTATCATTTGTATCTAAAGCAGCAAATCGATTTTGCAGGCAGTCTTTAAATGCCAGTGGTATATTCTCAAGGTCATATTTTGCTGCATTCATGAGTGGTTTGCTCTTTTTCAGCTTTAGCTTGAGTTTGCATACTAGTAGTTGATGATCTGTACCACAGTCAGCTCCAGGTTTTGTCTTTAATGATGTTATAGAGCTTTTCCATTGTTGACTTCCACAGATGTAGTCAATTTGATTTTTATACAATCAATTTGGTGAAGTCCATGTGTACAGTCGCCGTTTGTGTTGCTGGAAGAAGGTGTTCGAGATGAATAGATCGTTGGTCTTGCAAAATTCTATCAGTCTTTTTCCAGCTTCATTTCTGTTGCCAAGTCCATATTTTCCAACTACTTTGTTGTCTTCTTTGTTGCCAACCTTTGCGTTCCAATCACCCATGACTATCAGGATATCCTGTTTGCATGTTCTGTCAATTTCAGCTTGTACTTGTTCATAGAACTCTTCAATTTCATTCTCTTCTGCAGCTGTTCTTGGGGCATATACTTGAATTATAGTTTTGTTGATAGGCATTCCTCATAGATGAATAGAGATTAAGCGTTCGCTGACTGCATTGTATTTCATTACAGTTCTTGCAAGTTTCTTCTTTATTATAAATGCAACACCATTTCTTCTTTGTCTTTCATTTCCAGCATAGTAGACCATGTGATCATCTGATGCAAAGTGCCCGATGCCAGTCCATTTCAGTTCGCTGACACCCAACAGATCAAGTTGTACATGTTCCATTTCATTCTTGACCACCTCCAACTTCTCTTGGTTCATGCTTCGTACGTTCCATGTTCCAATGTGTAAGACATCTTTACAGCTTTTGACTCTCATTTCATGCGCAGCTACATCAGTAGTCAGACGTCCTGAGGGCTTTGATCCAACCACATCATAAATGCTGGCTTTACTCTGAAAAGTCTTCAGCTCTTCCCCAGTAGCTAGTTGAGTGCCTTCCAACCTGGGGGTCTCATCTTCCAGCACTACAGCACAATTTGTTTTGTTGTAACTATCCATTGGGTTTTCATGGCAAGATACAGAAGTAGATTGCTGGGCCTTTCTTCCGCGCAGTTTAAGTTTGGTGTTGTTGCTGTTGTCACAGAAATGTGATCCTCCGCCGTCAACACTATCCCATTCTGCTGCTGCCCAGATGAGTGATTTGTCTTGGTCTGGCATCTCAGCTGAGACCTGTCCATCTTGGGAGACCCTGCCAGTAGTTAAACTACCGATAGTTTAGCTCTCAGCATCACTGATGCACACAAGCCCTCACAGCACGACTAGCTGCAAACCAAGTGAGGGGAAACCATTTTAAAGAATAAAATTACTGAACATGTAGATAGACATGGCTTAATGGGAGACAGATAATATGGCTTTAGCCAAGGAAGGTCTTGTCTTACCAATCTGTTATGTTGTTTTGAAGATGTCAATAAACAGGTAGACAAAGGTAAGTCAATTGATATAGTGTATCTGGATTTTCAGAAAACATTTGACAAGGTCCCTAATGAGATACTCTTGGTGAAATTAAAAAAGTCATGGGATAGGAGGCAGTGTACTACTGTGGATCAGGAATGGGTTAAAAGATAGAAAGCAGAGGATAGGGCCAAATGGCCAATTTTCCCAATGGAGAAAGGTTAATAGTGAAATACCTCAGGGATCTATGCTGGATCCTCTGCTTTTAACATATTTGTAAATGACTTGGAAATGGGAATTGAGAGTGAGGTAATCAAATTTGCAGATGACACAAAATTGTTCAAAGATGTTAATACCCAAGAGGATTGTGAAAAATTGCAAGAGGATCTTGATAAATTGGAAGACTGGACGTTCAAATGGCAGATGAAATTTAATGTCGACAAGTGCAAAGTTATGCAACTAGGAAAGAACAACCCAAACTATCATTACACAATGCAAGGTTCCACATTGGGAACCACCACCCAGGAAAAAGGATTAGGCGTTATTGTGGATAACACGTTGAAACCCTCCAACAAGTGTGCAGCAGCAGCAGCCAAGAAAGCAAATAGAATGCTAGGAATCATAAAGAAAGGAATGGAGAAAAAAATAAAGGATATTATGATGCATATGTATTGTTCCAGGATGCGACCACACTTTGAATATTGTGTGCAATTCTGATCGCCATATCTTAAAAAGGATATAGCATTGTTAGAAAAGGTACGGAGAAGAGCCACCAAAATGGTAAAGGGGATGGAAGGATACCCCTATGAGGAGAGGCTAAAACGGTTAGGGCTCTTCAACCTGGTAAAGAGACGGTTGAGGGGAGATATGATAGAGGTCTATAAATTAATGAATGGAATGGAACGGATAAACGTAGATAAATTTTTTGCACCATCAAAGCATAGAAAGTCTAGAGGACATGTAATGAAACTACAGTTTAACTTATTTAAGACTAATAAGAGAAAATATTTTTTCACTCAATGCGTAATCATACTCTGGAATTTGTTACTGGAGGATGTAGTAAAAGCTGTTAGTGTAGCTGGTTTTAAAAAAGATTTGGACAAGCTTCTGGAGTAAAGGTTCATAAACCATTATTAAAGGAGACTCGGGAAATCCACTTCTTGCCCCAATACAAGCACTGTGGAACCTGTGTCTTTTGAGGAAACTGCTAGGTACTTGTGACTTAGATTGACCACTGTTGGAAACAGGATACTCAGCTTGATGGACCTTGGTCTGTCCCAAAATGGCATATCTTACAAATATTTTACTAATGGGCCAGCCTCTTATAGACAGCTATGTCTAGATGTGTGTTGAGGATAGGCTTTGGAGGCAGAGATAGAAGAAGAGTAATTAAGATGTGATAAAGAAGGGACTCCAAGCAGAATGCAGAGCCCCGGTCATGATGATGTTGAGTTGGATACTGTGTTGTACTGGAAAAGGCACATGCGAACATCTTGGAGTTAGATGACATCATCATATGACTACAATGTGCTTCTGTAGTCAGGGCCCTATGTGAGCCTCATCCCTTGCACCCTCTCTCAATCCCCATTGCAGCCACTGCTGCCCCTCTCTGGGACCTGTAGTGGTGGCAATGGCGTCAAACAGCCCACAGAGTTACCTTAAGCCTCTGGCACTGCAAGGCTGTTTGATTCCTGCTCCCATTGAGGCTCGATGCTGACTTCCTGGTTTGAGACTATTTCTGCCACTGCAGGTTCCAGAGTGGGCCGGCAGCGGTGGCAATGGGCCAACCCGGACCATTGGCACTCTAGGCAGCCGCCTAGTTTGCCTGGTGGTTGCACCGCCCCTGTCTTTAGTGTTTACATGCAAAAAAGAATCAGAGTTGGTTTCATTGATGACATTCAGAACAGCAGAAGATAGTCAGATCTGTTACCTGTTATTACTTTTAGTGAATGGAGCAGAGCAATGCAGTGCACGAATAGTAATTAAATCATCATTTTAACACCAGCCTCATTATCTTCTCTATTCTTATAACGAGGACATAAGATGCCAGCACAGATGGTAGTACAAGGAGAAAGAAATAAAACCAAAATAGTAGATTATAATAGGTTCTCCATAACATACATCTTCAATATGGTAATTATGAGAAAATAAGAAATAGTGGAAACTTTAATTGGATGCACATTAAAAACATGAGGGCTGCATTACTGGTGATACACCAATAGCACACGTGTTTGAAAACATCAAGGGGATAAAGTCTTTCTTTAGGAATTATCTATTTATTTTTTTCCCATCTGTTTATGCCTGAATGACCAGTGTGATAAAGAGAAGATGATATTGTCCTTTAGTATGCTTTCAACAGCAAACTGGGCTTAAAGTGAGCATTTAAAAAATAAAAAAAAAAAACAACTTTTCCTTAACATGGACACTTACAGCAAAATCGTGCATTTCCCAGTACTTTTGGAAGTCACTGAAAATTGTTCCTCTTGGAATCTACATATATCCAGCAAATGAACAGATATGTAATATCCTTTCAAATCAAGGTTACAAAAAATGGTTTAGAACTTGCCACAAGTATCATCTCTTTTAGAAACAGAATTAAATCTTCTTTCTCTTTTTGCTGATCTCTCAGTCTCTGAAGGCCTGCTGGACTGTGTTGGCATACCTGCCAGTTGATTAGGAGGTTTAATTGATATTAGGTAGCCTTCCATGTGAAACTGTTGTATTGATTGCCCGCTGTTATTTTCCTGCAATTGCAGAACTCATAGGCAGTCAGTATCAGTAAAACAAAGGGATTTGTTTTCTTCTTTTTTCACTTTCCCCCTTTGTCCACCCTCCTCAAGATGATAGACTTGAGGAACTCAGCTTTGCTCACAGAATTTTTTACTTATTTTGTGTGTTTTGTTTTGCTTCCTTAAAACAAATAGATAAGAAAACTGCAATAAAATGAAAAAACAAAAGGGGGAAAAAAGTTCATCCTGGACCCATCCCTCTCTCCTACCACCAACATTAAAAAAAAAAAAAACCATCCCTCAGAGTTTGTACAATTCCTGCTCCCCCTCCCTGGTTTCTACTACCCTACCTCACCTCTTGGTTTTGGATTTTAGATTATTTACTCAACTTACCCTACATGAGTGGTTTCACTGGGCAGGAACATTCAGTAGTTACTCCTTTCCTACTGTTGTTATTTTTCAAAATGGCATTGACCATCTCAAATCCAGTGCTGTTTTGTTGTGCAACTGATGTTACCGTATATCAAAATGGCATTGAACTTGGATCAGCTGGCATCATTTGAAAAAGCAGCAGTGAGGGATGAGTCACTGATGTGCCCAGTCCCATCCCATTCTAGGGATATAAAATCCAAGGGGTCGATAGCCCCCTGCTGCTGACGCTGAAAGTGAAACAAAATATTCAGTGCTGGAACTTAACTAGCGTCTGGCTGTAAATATCCAGTTTCACTGGCAATCGCAGCAGTTAGTTGGTCAGCAGTGATATTGACCTGTTCTAACTGTGTGATTAGCAATCCGGTTAGTGGCTCAATATTTCCGCTGACAGGATAGCTGTCATAACTGTCCTGCTTCACTCACAGTCCTCCCCAGATTTAACGTGGCATTTTACTGTAGTCTGTGTGGATTTCTGGGGTTTGGGTCCTGCTAATTGGCTAAACCCTTTTGAATATCTCCCCCCACATTCCCCTTGACATAGAAATATAGTCAAAGTCATGAGGACAAGAGCACTTTAATCTTCCCATTATTGCAAACCCTTGTACATCTCCTTGATGAAGCTTAGAGTATGGCTATTGACTCTTGAAAGTCAGATCTGATAAAGCCTGGCTAGTCTGTGGGCAAGAAGCCACCTAGGAAGACCATGTGCTGTGGGTAGCAGAGGGCAACAATAAACCTCTGCTAGCCTTGTAGAAGGTTATGATTGCCAAAGTCTGTGAAAATAGATAAGGTACTTATCATCGCCTCGTTGCCAAAGCCCGTGTGAGGTCTGGTCAATGTGAGGTATTGTACCTTGTTGTATCACACTGAATCGCTTGCTGGTATGTCTGTAGCCTATTCTGTGATAATTTTATAGTGTAAATATATTATTAACAGTCATACATCTGGCTCAATTGTGAGGGATGCTTTTCACTGCATAACTAAACAGAAATACAGGTATTGCCTGATACTATTATTAGATAGAGCTCTGAAAATCTTTGGTGTGCCATGGAGACAAACATCCAAGAGATAATAAGCCGGGGTTTCTTGTTTCACTGCATCTTTATTGAAAAATATAAAAGAACAAGTGATGCTATAAGAAAAGCACGCCAAGGAAAATCTAGTGTATCAAAGCTCATAATGGGAGTCTAATCCAGGGTTTAAAAACCTAAAATACTGCATTTGCATTATGGGTTATATAAAAATATGTACTTAAACCCTGAGCTCTATGTAATGCTGGGATGATTGGTTAACAAAACATAAAAGCAGCAGATCAACTGCTGGAAACAGGCATCTTAGAAAATGTGAAGAATAGTTTACATATTCGTTAATATTGAAATATTTCTGCTCTGAACAATCAGTAATCAGTGCAAGAGTAACACTCTATGATCTAACACAATCTTGTGGCACAATGGCCTTACAGACTTGAAAATATCCCCAAAACATATTTTAAAGTAACATAGTAATGGATGGCAGAGGAAGACCAGCATGGTCTATGTAATTTGCCCGGTAAGTTGGCTAAAGTGGCATCTCCTGCTCCATGCAGGCTATCCCAATTGAAGTCTTTGTTTAGGGTTCTAGCCATTATTCTGTGCAGTCTGCCCCCTCAATGTCTTTAGGGTTGTACCTGTCGTTTGTACAGGTTACCCCAGTTGATGCCGTTGTTTAGAGTTGTATCTGCCGCACCATGCAGGTTACCCCTCTCTATTTGTTGAAGTATAAAAGTTATTTAAGATTGCTTTGATACTATTCGCTTGCTATATAGGGACCCTCTTTGTCTGTCCCAAATAGGAATGTTGTTTTCCAAAAAGTATACACTAATCTATGTTTAGTAATTTTGAACATTGCTCTCTCTCTTTGAGTTAGCTGGAATTCAAATCAAAGAGGTCATTAAGATAGGAGAAGGGATTCCAAGTTGTGACATTCACAATTTTCAGTTTATTTTACATAAGGTTCACTGTACGTGGAGTCTTTTTGAAAATACACGAAAGATCACAGGAAAGCCACGTGTATTTGGCAGTGTCCAGTATATACAGCAGGAATAGCCACTTGATAAAATAACAAATGTTTACAGAAAAAATCAGCAGCATTCAAGGCTTTGGACTTATAAACGCTGCTGCTGCAAAATAAAACGACGGTATAAAAACTTGTTTTTATACCGCCTTTCTACCATTCAAGGTGGTTTATGTTTAACAGGGGTCTAGCAAGGCTGTAGTGGGCCTTTGCTGTATATAGAACTAAACATTGTAACAGTAGAACAGGGCAACAGTATACATTGTTCTTCAACTATTTACAGAATATTAAGTTGAATGATTGTATTAATAGATCGTAACTATTTACATTCAGGGTCATTCTGAGGTAGGAATAGTGGGGATGGACGTCTTTTTCCTGGTCCTATCTACCTTCCCCGTGTCTTGTATGGGGAAGGTAGACAGGGGCAGGAAAGAGACAGCTTGGGGGCGGCGTTAGGGCAGGCAGTGGGTGGTCATCAGCCCCGGATGTACAGGGCCGATTCTAATGTCGGCCCTGTACGTCCGGAGCCAGTGACTTGCACGGGGAACTCATTCTGCCTCCGAGTGGAATAAGTTCCTCTAGTCTTCAGGGATTGGCAGGCCCAGGGTGCGGATGGGGCAGGGGGGGCCCAAGGACATTCCATTGAGCCCGACCCTGGCCTTAGGAGGCCAGATCGGGGGATCAGGCTGCGGGGAAATCACTGCTGGAGCTGGCAGCCGGGGATCGTGGCTCTTCAATGGAGCTGCGGTGCCATAGCAACCAGACGCCATGGCACCGTGGTTTCACTGAAGAGCCCTGACTGAGTTAGCCGGGGAAGGCCTGTACATGCAGGCTGGATGGAATTGGAGTCCTGGCCTGCACATACAGGCCTGTTCGTGATTCTGATCCCACGGGGCTAGACGTGCCCCGCGAGATCAGAATTGTACCTCCCTCTGTGCGTCCAGTTCCGGATGGACGCACAGAGGTTACAGATGTGCGGGATATAATTGGGCCCATTGTGATTAGATAAATGTTGCTTAGTACATATCTGTATTGGGTTGAATTTGTGGTTCCAAATGTGTTTTATACTCTTCTAGGAAGATGAGCGTGTTAAGCTTCTTTTGAATTCTGTTGTTTCTGTGCATGCTCGTAGCATTGATGGTAGGGAGTTCCAGAGTGAGTACAAATAATGAAAGGGCACAGTTGCATATAGATTGCTTACTCTTTAGCTTCTCGGGGGAGGGGGGATTGCTAGAGTGATGATGTTCATTTTTAAAGTATTGAGGTTGGGGCTTGGTATTTCTTACGTCCCTATGCAGTCACTGAGATTTCAAGGGAGAGGGTCATTTTCTTGTGCATGGAATTTGCATATTAAATCATATTTTATCAGTTGCAGGGCCACTAGTTTAGAACTGGTTGCCTCCTGAGTTGCGATTATTAGAAGATTCATTAGAATTTCAGTGGATATTGAAAGTGCTACTTGGTGTTTGAAGGTAGGGGTTTGTAGGTTAATGCTTTATAGTTATATTCTAGCTAAAGAACTGTATTATTTTTGATAATATGCTTTTAATTTGCTGTATTGTTTAATTAATCATTTGTTTTGCTTGATTGTATTCTGTCTTAGGAGTATGTCTACTAAAGTGCATTAGCTGCTACTGTGGTGGCTCACCCAGGATTAATGTTCTACATCAGCTAACCCACAAAAATATCATATATCATAAGCAATTTCTCACAGTATCTGATTGTCATGTGGTGCAGCTCCCGTGGGGAAGATCGGGGGGGTGGGGGGGGGGCAGTGGAGATGGTCATGGTTGGCAGCCACTGCATAAAAAAGGTTTTGCACAGTGGCTGCAAAATGAGGCCCGATCATAGCAGCAGATACCACCTCAAGAAGTGGTGTTTTCTGCCAGGAGGCACAATAATGCGGGATCTTCCCTGCAGGCGATTGGACCTCCTCCTCCTCCACAGTATTATTGGTGACACTGTGCTGCGATTTGTGGCACTGACAATATTGAAAATGTGGTGGCCCCTCCCACAATACTGATCTCTCCTACAGAGCTCCTGATCCCCATCGGAGCTGACCAGGAGGGATCAGTGCAACTGCATATGCAAAAAATGTCCCATCTAACCAGTTGGTCTAGGTCACCTCCCTGCACCCTGACACACAATAGCAAGATGGGGAGGCCCATGGCCTCCCTCCCCCTCCTACCTCCCCTTACAAAAAAGAGACTCTCTGCTCACCAGCTGGCAAGAGGGGCTCCCGTAGCCCCCTGACCCCCTCGGTCCCCCCTCAAACATACCTGTAAATCCCTGGTAGCTAGTAGAAGAACAGGGTAGGAGCAATCCTATATACTCCTGCCCTGTCTAGCAGTCCAATCAAAATGGCTGCTCTCACGAGGTGCTGCCCTCTAGCCTCTCACTAGGGGGCAGCACCATAAGATGGCAACCATTCTTAATTTGGGCCTATTTCCCTAACTCTTTGCTACTCAATATTTTTTAACTTGTGGAAGGAATAATACTACTCAAAGAATTTTAGCTTTTTTAGCTCTTAGCAACTCAAGCAAAAAGGCAAAGCACTAGCCCCAAGAGAGCTGTTGCTCAGTAGTAACTTTGCTTCATGATTATTATCGTCAAATTGTTTTTATTTGAGTTTGATTGTATTGGTTTGTTATCATTTTAATGGTATAGTATCTCTTTCCATGTTTGTAGAATAGATGGTTAGAGATTAACTGAAAATGCATTATGTTGCATAGTGATGTTTAGGGGATATATTTAGCTACTGTGAGCTATCCAAGCTTCCAGTGGTCTCCAAGCCAATATATTAACTGTTAGAATTCAGCTAACCATTGAGAACGAAACGTTCTTCCAAAGTGGTTACCACATTTCCATTCTTGATTTTTTGTTCTCTAACCACATACCACAAGAAATATAATGTAGAAAAAGACCACATGGCCTATCCAGTCTGCCCTTCCATAGCAACGACTATAGTCCCTTTTTTCTTTTAGAGATCTTCGGTATCTGTCCCATGCTTTCTTCAATTCAGATACTGTTCTTGTCTCTACTACCTCCACTGGGAGACTATTCCATGCATCTAGCACTCTTTCCATAAAGAAATATTTCCGCATATTACTGCTGAGTCTATCCCCTTTCGCCTTCATCCTATGCCCCCTCGTTGCAGAGCTTTCTTTCAGGTGTGAGAGGCTCTCCTCTTGTGCATTTATACCACGGAAGTATTCACACATCTCTATTGTATCTCCTCTATATGGCTATTGCTACTGAAAAGTATTCCAAACTGTCCCAGGACTATCCATAGAGTGCTGGGGCAAATTCTGCTTTCTGCTTAATTATCCAGGGATATTCACCCACTATGCAAATTGTTGGCTGAATATTGCTGCTTTCTGGATAGCAAGTAGCGCCCACCACCCTGTACATATATTCAGTGCCACTTGCTATCTGGATAGTGATGGTGAATATATGTATTATTTTTAAACACCACGTGAGACGTTTAAAAAACACCAATTGCAGAATTCAAGTATTGTCCCACCAGTTTCCCCTGAGGCTTAGAAACCTGCTGAACCTCTATATTATTCAGGAAACTTAGAAGTAGCTGACCTGTGTTTCATTTCTCTGAAGCATGGCAACATGAATGCTAACAATGATGCAGATGAACATGCATTTTGATTGCTGTGAGCTCTGTGTTTCCAGTGGTGTTGATTGAATAACTCACTCATTACCCACATGAACGTTAGCGCAGTTACTTTGCTTTATTAATGCATCTCAGTAAATCTCTTATCCTGTGCTTAACATGAGCAGTGCTGCACACTGCTGAGTGAAACATTGAAGCTTGATTCCTGGGCTTGACTGTGGTGGAAGATCCTGCAGAAACCGTCATCACAGTCCTTGAGGAGGAGGGAATCTCTGCCACTGAACAACACTAATACCTACTGGCTAGATTGCACCGGCATGTTCTGGAGAGAGACAGAGTCTGTGGTCCCTGGTCAAAGGCACTCATTGCAATGACTAGGAGAAAGATGGGGAAGCAGTTGTCAAACAGGGGAGAAACACAAGTAATTGAGAATGAAGATCACGGTGTCATAGCCAGTAGAGGTTAGTTTCAAGTGAACTGGAAGATCAAATGTGCCTGAGTTTAACGCCCAGTTTAAAAACAAGAAATCAGTGAAAGGTGCTATAGAAAATGAAACTGATCATGCAGGACGTTGAATGCATAATTCAGTTATTGAGATTCTGCATCTGATTCAATTGAAGTGCGTGCAGTCTCTTCTAAGCTAGGTAACTGATTTCCTGGGAGAGTTGGGCTTGCAGTGTTTATGAACACCAATCTTTTCTGAGGGATTTACTTTCAAAAACAGCAGGATACTTAATACTATGTGGAACTGAAAACTACAAAGGAAAATAAAAACACTAACTTTGAAAGAAATTATCAGATTCTCCATTGCTAATGTGTGAGGCCACCTGCTTCTTTCCACAAGATACCATGGCTGTTCCCTGCTAATAACAGAGAAGAAAAGGCAGCACTTGTTCAGAGAGGCTTGAGGACTTTTCACAGCATTTCACATTGTCATCATGTTATCACTAAGAAAAGATTTGACAGAATTTCATTCTGAACTTGGCATTTTGATCATGCAAGAAAGTGAGTCAGAGTTCAGTACTTTGGATTCATTTTGGCATTGCATAAAATGCTGGAAGAAAGTACACAGAAAGGAAAAAAAAAGGATGAATCCTCATGGTTTAAAATGGTACAGCATAGTCCCCAAGAGATCAGGGTTTGATTCCCACTGGCATTCCTTGTGACCTTGGGCAAATCACTTTACCCTCTATTGCCTCGGAAGAAAAGGCCTGGCAAGCTAATTTGAGTCATACCTTGCCAAAAAACCCAGCGGCTGCTAGATCACCAGGAGTCAGCATTGACTTGATGGCACTTAAAAAAAAAAATCTTCACACTGATATAAAAAGCAACAGTTCCAAATATTGGTAACTACCCTATCACAGTTAAAGGTTGATGCAGTAAGACAGTGCCTCTCAACCCAGCCCTCGTGGCACACCTAGCAAGTTAGGTATTCAGGATAATCAATCCGGCTTTCGTGCGGGTTACAGCACCGAGACTATCCTCACAGCTCTCCTTTCTGAACTGCACTCAGCTCACGACCGCGGTGATTTCTCTATGGTGGTGTCTCTAGACCTTTCCTCCGCTTTCGACATGGTTGATCACCGCACTCTTTTGGCTCGCTTATCTGATTGTGGGATTAGTGGGATTGTTCTGCAATGGTTTCGTTCCTTTCTGTCGTCACGTTCTTTTGCTGTCCACTCCTCTCACTCAGCCTCCCCGCCATCCCTTTCCATCTGTGGTGTTCCCCAGGGCTCTATTCTCGCCCCCCTTCTTTTTAACGTTTTTCTTGCCCCACTTGCCTTATTAATCCAACAGTCTGGCATCTCTTTCTATGTTTATGCAGACGATATCTTGCTGGTTCACCATACTTCCTCCTCTGTCCCCGATCTTGCCCCACTCAATCACTGTCTGTCCTCGGTGTCCTCATGGTTTGCCTCTAATTTTCTCCATGCCAACCCCTCTAAATCTTACGCCATCTGGTTTTCTTTTGGTCTCCCTTCTCCTAGCCTGGCCCCAGTTATGTCTTCCTGCTCTATACCATTGGTTTCTTCCTTGCGGTATCTGGGTATCACTCTGGATTCTTCCCTCTCCTTTCACCAACATATTTCAGCTGTCATCCGTACTTCCTTTTTTCATCTACGTAGGATTAGGGCTGTTCAATCTTCACTTCCTCCTTCTTCAATTATCACACTCGTCCTTTCCTTAGTTATGTCTCGGTTGGATTACTGCAATATCATTTATGCAGGTCTCCCCGCTTCCCAGTTACGCCGTCTTCAAATCGTACAGAATGCTGCCGCCCGCCTTATCACTGGCTCCCCGATCCGTTCCCATGTGTCTCCATGTCTTCTCGCTCTGCACTGGCTCCCAGTCAAGTTTCGCTTCATCTTCAAGATTCTTATTCTCACGCATAAGGCCCTCCATTCCAACACCCCTCAATATTTATCAGACGCCATCCTTCTTCAGCCTTCTCCACGTCTTCTTCGCTCCGCTTTCGGTAACCGCCTCTTTCTCCCTTCTCCCTCACAGGCTCGCTTAGAATCTACCCGTCACTCCGCTTTCTTTTTCCTGAGTCCTGCCCTTTGGAATTCACTCCCCCTGTTTCTGCGCTTAGAACTCTCCTACCCTCATTTCAAAAATCTTCTTAAGACTCACCTCTTTTGCCAAGCCTTCGACCTTCCCCCTCCTGTCGATGGTGCTTTGTCCTCTGGTCGTGCCCTCCCCCCATGAGCATCCCCCAGCAGTCCGTTCCCTCTCCCTCCCCTTTCTGCCCTCCCTCTACCTTGCCCACTTTGCCCTATCGGGCTATTCTTTCTTTCTGTCTTTACCTTATTACCTCTCTTTCCTGTCAGTTTTTTGGCGTTCCTTTCTAACTTTATTTTCAGTAGCCTATAATTTGTATTGTACACCGCCCTGACGCTCCGGCCTGGGCGGTTAATCAAGTTGTATGAATAAAGATAAAGATAAAGATAACCATAATGAATATGCATAAGAGAGATTTACATGCATTGTAATTGATAACACTGCTGGGATTGATAACATCCGTCAAGGGTTTGTCCTCATTTTCATGGACATAGCAGTTGCCTTCGACTCAGTAAGCCACGAGCTGCTCCTGTGGCGTCTCAATGAGAAAGGTATCTGTGAGACAGCGCTTGATTGGTGCAAGTCATACCTCTCGGACAGATGGCAGCACGTACGATCAGGGGATTCAACATCGGAACCATCCCACCAAAAGCAAGGCGTCCCACAAGGATCCTCCCTCTCCGACCTGATGTTCAACAAATACATGCAGCCCATCTGTAACCTCATCCGGTCTTACAGTGTTAACTGCTTGATATATGCAGATGATGTACTACTTTATATGCCCTTCTTGACAGAAAACCCAGACCTCTCTCCACTGACAGACTGCTTTGATGCAGTATCCAACTGGCTCCAAACCCAGAACCTCAGAATTCAGCACAAGAAAACAGAGGTCCTGTTCATCACGAGGAATCAAAGCTTCATCACACCGCCCTATCTAAAGGTCAATGAAGCTGAACTACAGACCAAACCCATGATCCATTACCTCGGAGTCAACTTAGACCAGCGTCTGGCCATGAAGGTGCACATAAGCAACGTAGTGAGAGTGGTATACCATAAGATCCATACCCTCAGGCACCTACGCTTCCTGCTGGAACTGGATGACTACCGGACAATCTATCAAGCGCTGATCATACCACACTTTGATTACGCCAATTGAATCCTGCAGGGTCTTCCTCAATCCACCTTGAACCCACTACAGCTCGTGAAGAACACCGCAGTGAGAGTTCTACTTGGAGCGTCCAAGAAAGACCACATCACGCCCATCCTGAAACATCTCCACTGGCTTCCTATACAGGGAAGACTCACATTCAAAACCTTGCTGCTTACTTTCAAAGCCATCAATGGGCTCTCCTCCGCATCACTGGCAGAGCTTATCTGGATCACCCCCCGCCCCAACAGGTCCAGAAGATCGGTAGCGGTCAACACGCTGGTAGTCCCAAAAGCAATAACCCAATGCACCCAGGCAACAACAAACAGAGCTTTCAAACTCTGCGCACCCAGATGCTGGAACACCCTACCACCCAGCATCCGCGCAATCCCTGACCTAGCCCAGTTTAGGAAGGCATTAAAGCACTATCTCTTCCTCATGTACTACCCGGTAGACAGTGCTACAATAGCCCCATCCACGATCTAGACTGGGCGACACAATTGAATCGTACTCTACAAGACACCCAGGATTACGCCTAGTGAAATATGACCTCCCATGATGCCTAGATGTAAATAGTTACCCCAAGTTATCCACATTTTAGTACCTGTTCCTTGTAGGCACAGATCAGCCAATGCAATGTGTAAGTTTTATGTTTCATGTAAACTGCACTGATGTTGAATAGCGTGGCATAAAAGAAAATATAAATAAATAAATGAATGTCTCCATCATGTGCAAATCTCTCATGTATATTCATTGTGGTTCTTTTAAAAACATCACTGGCTGGAGTGTCCCGAGGACTGGATTGGGACCCCCTGCATTAGAATCATGTGCTGAAGTTGAATGCATGGTTTCCTAATGCATGTATAAAAAAAAAAAGCACCCAATGCTGTAACCAAACTGAATGAACAGAGCTGGCCCTTCCACTCGGTGGGATAGCTGGCTGCCTAGGGCAGCAGACCTCTGTGGGAGGCCCGGTGCCTGCAGCAGGCCTTCTGCTTCAGCACACATGGCCTGCCGTTCCTGATCCCCCCTCAGACAGGAAGTTATATCAGAGGGGGTTCTCTCTGACAGGAAGTGGTGTTGGAGGGGGATCAGAAGCAGCAAGCCATGTGTGCCGAAGCATAAGGCCTGCTGCAGGCTGCTGCTACCACCGCCCCCAACCCTGCCGATGGAATCTGCAGAGGGGCAGCAGTATGACAAGGCAAGGGGGGTGGCATTGGAACATCATGGCTCAGCAGTAGGGGGGGGTGGCATGGCCGGATCTTCTGCCTGGGGTGGCAGAAACCCTTGGGCCAGCCTTGTGAATGAAAATAATGTGCATGCAAAAAATGTGTGCAAATACAGGAGAGCATGTCGGTTCCCAGGAACTTGCACACATAGATACGCATTAGCTGCAGAGTCAATAGTAAAGCGTAGTTACTCACCTGTAACAGGTGTTCCTCTAGGGACAGCAGGAATCAGTCCTCACTTATGAGTGACGTCGGCACCAACGGAGCCCACATGGAGCAATTCCCCAGCTTTCAAAGAAAGCCTTTGGGATTGCTACCACACATGCGTGGTCTTCTTCCCACCCAAGGGTGCCATCTTGCTCAGTCAGGTCCCTTAGCTCATGCCCTACCAGCAGATGGCAAGGGAAGGACAAAAATTCAGCAACTCATCAGGGGAGGCGGGAGGGTAGTGAGGACTGATTCCTGCTGTCCCTGGAGAACACCTGTTACAGGTGAGTAACTACTCTTTCTCCAAGTAGGAAGTCAGTCCTCACTTATGGGACTCCCTAGCTACAGGCTACTGAACCTGTAACCAAAAGAAAAAATATGCCTCCGCGAGGCTGTAAGCAGAAGCCGAAGCCTGAAGAAGCCCGAGCCCTCAGGTCCTCGGGGCAAAGCCCTCGGTAGCCATGAAGAAGGGTCGGAGGGCAGGAGTTGCTTATACCCCAAAAAGATTATGGTGTACAGCCTGGCCGAAGGCGCTGTCCCAGCGGGACTCCCTCTCCAGGCAGTAGAGGGTGGCAAAGGTATTCGTGGAAGACCAGGTTGCCGCTCAGCAGATGTTCATCATGAGCATGGAGCACAGCGAGGCCACCGAAGCCGCTTTGGCTCAGACCCATTTGCAGTGACTCGATGATCCAGAGGGATGCCCGGCTTTGCATGAGCGAATGCGATGCAGTCCACTACCCAAACCGAGAGGGCACGCTTGGTGACTGCTTGCCCCTGTCTATTAGGATCGTAGGTCACGAAAAGTCAGTCAGACTTGCAGTGAGTCTGGGTATGCTGCAAGTAGAAGGCGAGGGTCCGCTTGCAGTCGAGGGTGTGGAGAGACGCCAACGCCTGATCGGCATGGGGCCTCGGGAAGAAGGTCGGGAACACCATCTCTTGGTTGAGATGAAAAGCCGACATGACCTTGGGTAAGAATTTAGGATGAGTCCGGAGCATCACCCTGTTCCGATAAAACCTGGTGTAAGGGGCACCAGCCATGAGCTCCTGAAGCTCACTGACTCGGCGAGCTGAGGTCAGTGCCACCAGGAAGGCCACCTTCCAGGACAAATGCTGGAGCGAACATGTCACCATCGGCTCGGAGGGTGGACGAGTGAGCTGCGTGAGCACCACATTCAAGTTCCATTCCGCCAGAGGGGGACGGATGGACGGCTTGGATAATAGAAGGCCCCACATAAAGAGGGAGACTAGAGGTTGCCCCAAGAGAGGCCTTCCCTCGATAGGGAGATGATTAGCTGATATGGCACTCAAATGAACTCTAACAGAGTTTGACTTCAGCCCTTCCCTCGAGAGGTGGAGAAGGTACTGGAGAACCCACTGAACCGGGCATGAGAAGGGGTCAATCTGGAGCTCCGAGCACCAGATGGAGAAGCATTTCCACTTAAAGGCATAAGCCTGCCTAGTGGAGTCCTTCCTCGAGGCAAGGAGGATATCTTCAACCTCCTCCAGAAGGGCCAGATATGCTAGAGAGACCCGTTCAGCCACCAGACAGTTAGGGATAGGGAGGGTAGGTTTGGGTGCAGTATCCGACCCTCCTCCTGCATCAGCAAGTCCCTGGCAGAGCCCAGGGGAATCGGAGGCTCCGACGACAGCCAGAGCAGGAGTGGGATCCAAGGCTGCCGAGGCCACAAGGGGGCAACGAGAATTAGCGATGTCCCATCCCACTGAGCCTTGAACAGAGTTCTTACAATGAGGGGAAAAGGAGGGAATAATTATAGGAGACTGGAGGACCAGTCCAGGAGAAATGCATCGGGGCCCTCCCTACCTGGGTGAGGCACCAGGCCTCAGAAGCAAGGGAGTTGTGTGTTCTGGGGGCTGGCAAAGAGGTCTATCACCGGAGTGCCCCAGCGTAGAAATAGCCAGCCTGCCACTCTGGGATCCAGGCGTCACTCATAGGGGTGAAGGATTCTGCTGAGCCTGTCCGCTAGGCCATTCTCCTGACCCGGGAGGTACGTCACTTTAAGGGACATCCTCTGCCGGGCAGCAAAAGAGCAGATGAGGACTGCTTCCCTGCAGAGGGAGCGTTACTCCGTGACCACCTCTTTGTTGATGTAGAACATCGCTACCCGGTTGTCGGTCTGCACCAGAACCAACTTTCCGCTGAGGACATTCTCGAAGGCCCTCAGGGCCAACCGGATGGCCCGGAGCTTGAGCAGGTTTGTCTGCTGCTAAGCCTCCATAGGCGACCACTACTCTTGCATGCAGAGAGGCCGCAATGGGCTCCCCACCCTAACAGGGAAGCATCCGTGGTCAATACTACTACTACTGTTTAGCACTTATATAGTGCCATGCATGCAGCGCAATACAGGCATACATACAAAGGACAGTCCCTGCTTGTCAGAGCTTACAATCTAGTTGAGACAATACAGAGAATTAGTCAAATTGGTGCAAAGCACAATATGGTCTTTACAATTCGGTTATGAAAATTGACAGGAGTCAGGATGAGATAAAGGATAGAAGTCAGGATCTGAAAGCGACAGTGAATAGGTGGATCTTCAATCTGGATTTGAAGAGGGCCAGGGAGGGTGCCTGGCATATAGACGCAGGTAAGCTGTTCCAGGCATAAGGTGCAGCAAGGTGAAAGGAGCGAAGTTGGGAGTTAGCAGTGCGAGTGAAAGGCCAAGATAGAAGTAATTTGTTAGTGGAGCGAAGTTCCCGAGAGGGGATGTAAGGAGAGATAAGAGATGAGAAGTATTGAGGGGTCGCAGAGTGAATGCATTTATAGGTCAACAGGAGAAGTTTGAACTGGATGCGGAATTGGACAGGGAGCCAGTGAAGCGACTTGAGAAGAGGAGTAATGTGGGCATGGCGAGACTGGTGGAGGATTAGTCAAGCAGCATAATTTTGAATAGATTAAAGGGGAAGGAGATGGCTCATGGGGAGACCAGCAAGGAGTAGGTTGCAGTAGTCGAGGCGAGAGGAGATTAAGGAGTGGATAAGGGTTGTGGTAGTGTGTTCAGAAAGGAAGGGGCAGATTTTGCTAATGTTGTAGAGAATGAAGCGGCAGGTCTTAGCTACGAGCTGGATATGTGTGGAGAAGGAAAGAGAGGAGTCAAAGATAACCCCCAGATTGCAGGCCGAGGGAACAGGAAGGATCGTAGATCCATCCACGGAGACTGAGAAGGGGGGAAGAGGAGGGGAGGGGTTGGGGGGAAAGACAAGGAGTTCAGTCTTGGCCATGTTCAACTTCAAGCGGCGATGAGACATCCAGGCAGCGATGTCAGAAAGGCAGCCAGAGATCCTGGTGGGGATTGATGGAGAGATATTAGGTATAGAGAGGTAGATTTGGGAGTCATCGGCATAGAGATGGTACTGAAAGCCATGGAGGAGATAAGCACGCCAAGGGATTGTGTATAGAGAGAGAAAAGGAGGGGGCCCAGGATGGATCCTTGGGGTGCACCAACATAGAGCGGGGTGGGAGAAGAGGAGGAGCCACCAGAGCATATACTAAAGGAGCAATGGGAGAGGTAAGAGGAGAACCAGGATAGTACGTAGCCCTTGAAACCAAGTGAGGAGAGGGTGGTGAGGAGAAGATTGTGGTCAACTGTGTCAAAGGCAGCAGAGAGGTCGAGAAGGATGAGGACTGCATAGAGGCCCTTATATTTTGCCAGGAACAAGTCATTGGAGACTTTTGTAAGAGCCGTTTCAGTGGAGTTAGAGGATGGAAGCCAGATTGTAGTGGGTCCAGGAGGGCCTGGGAGGTGAGGAAGTTGAGGCAGCGGTGGTGGACTGCTCATTCTAGTAGTTTAGATATGAAGGGAAGGAGGGAGATGGGTCAATAGTTAGAAGGACGGGTGGGATCAAGAGAGGTTTTTTTGAGAAGAGGTGTGATAATAGCATGTTTAAAGTCTACGGGGACAGTTGCAGTGGATAGTGAAAGGTTTAGAATACGAGAGATGGAGGGGACAACGGTGGGGGAGATGGGTTGTAGGAGATGGGTGGGGATGGGGTCAGAGGAACAGGTTTGGAGGAGGAAAGAAGGCGTGTGGTTTCCTCTTCGGAGATTATAGGGAAGGAGGAGAGGGTAGCCGAGGAAGTATGGATGGGGGGGGGGGAGAATTGGGGAGGCAGATGAGGAAGTGGGGAATTGGAGGGTAATCTTGTGGATTTTGTCATGGAAGTAGTCGGCTAGGGTTTGGGCAGAAAGGGAGGGCGTGACCGGGGGCGGGGGCACCTTGAGGAGAGAATTGAGGGTATTAAAGAGGCAGCGAGGATCATAGGCAAGGGAGTTAGTCAGATGGATGTAGTATTCTTGTTTGGCAAGTGCTATGGCTGACTGGAAGGAGCCAAGCATGTGGGAGTCGTTGGCATAGAGATGGTTGTCTGTCTGCAACAGAACCGCCTTCCCACTGAGGACATTCTCGAAGGCCCTCAGGGCCCACCGGATGGCCCGGAGCTTGAGCAGGATTATCTGCTGCTGAGCGTCCACAGGCAACCACTGCTCTTGCATGCAGAAAGGCCACAATGGGCTCCGCACCCTAACAGGGAAGCATCCGTGGTCAATACCACATCATGCTGTGGGGCCTGGAAGGGCGATCCCCACAGAAGGTTGCAGGGGTTTTGCCACCAGTTCAGGGACAAACGAAGGTCGGGAAGAGCCCTGACTGTATCCCAGAAGTGTCCGAGGGATTGACTCCATTGGGAGCTGAGACACCACTAGGTCGTCCGCATGTGCAGGCGGGATTGATTAACCACATGCACGTTCAAGGCCATGTGGCCCAAGAGACATAGCATGGAACAAGCAGTGACCTGGTGGACGCTTTGGATGCAATCCGCCAGAGCTCGGAGGCAGGTGGACCGATCCACCGTCAAGAAGGCCATGGCCTGCCGAGTATCGAGGCGTGCCCCGATGAACTCGAGAACCTATGTCGGCTCGAGATAAGATTGGAAAGTGGAAAGTGGAATAGCGAGTGAGGTTATCAAATTTGCAGATGACACAAAACTATTTAAAGTTGTTAAAACCCAAGAGGATTGTGGAAAATTGCAAAAGGATCTTGATAAATTGGAAGACTGGGCATCAAAATGGCAGATGAAATTTAATGTGGACAAGTGCAAAGTTATGCACCTAGGGAAGAACAACCCAAACTATGGTTACACGATGCAAGGTTCCACATTAGGAACCACCACCCAGGAAAAAGATTTAGGCGTCATTGTGGATAACATGTTAAAACCCTCAGCCCAGTGTGCAGTGGCGGCCAAGAGAGCAAATAGAATGCTAGGTATCATAAGGAAAGGAATGGAAAATAAAACAAAAGATATTATAATGCCTCTATACCGTTCCATGGTGAGACCGCACCTTGACTATTCTGTGCAATTCTGGTCGCCGTATCTTAAAAAGGATATAGCGTTATTAGAAAAGGTTCAGAGAAGAGCCACCAAAATGGTAAAGGGAATGGAAGGATACTCCTATGAAGAAAGGCTAAAAAGGTTAGGGCTCTTTAACCTGGAAAAGAGACGGCTGAGGGGAGATATGATAGAAGTCTATAAATTAATGAGCGGAGTGGAACGGGTAAACGTAGATTGATTGTTTACATTATCAGAATATAGAAAGACTAGGGGACATGCAATCAAGCTACAGGGTAAACCATTTAAGACTAATAAAAGAAAATATTTCTTCACTCAACATGTAATCAAACTCTGGAATTTGTTACCTGAGGATGTAGTAAAGGCTGTTAGTGTAGCTGGGTTTAAAAAAGGTTTGGACAAGTTCCTGGAGGAAAGGTCCATAAACCATTATTAAGAAGGGACCCAGGATATCAATGCTTGACCCAGTACAAGCATTGCGGAACCTGTGTCTTTTGGGGAAACTGCTAGGTACGTATGACCTAGATTGGCCACTGTTGGAAACAGGATACTGGGCTTGACGGACCTTGGTCTGACCCAGTATGGCATATCTTATGTTCTTTGGGTAGTTGACCAAGAACCCCAAGCTCTCCAAGAGGACAGTGCGTGACATCGTTCGTCGGGCCTCCTCGATGGAGGAGCCCATAACGAGCCAGTCATCGAGGTAGGGGAACACTGGCATGCCCCGGTGCTGAAGGTGAGTGGCGGCCATGACGAGGCACTTCGTGAAGACCCGAGGGGGGGATGCAAGGCCGAAGGGGAGTGCCCTGCACCCTGAAACGCAGGTACTGCCTGTGTTGGGGATGGATCAAGATATTGGCGTAAGCGTCCTTCATTTCCAGGGAGCATAGCCAGTTGCCCTGCTGGAGGAAGGACAGCAGCACGCCAAGAGATAACATCTTGAATTTCTCCCACACCAGGAACTTGTTTAGCCTGTGGAGGTCGAGGAAGGGCCCAGATGCCCCGTCTTTTTGGGATGAGGAAGTACCAGGAATTAAAGCCCCGACCTCGAAGGTGGGGAGGGACCTTCTCGACTGCTCTCTGGGCAAGGAGGGAGTGTAATTCCCGCTGCAGCAAAAGCTGGTCTTCGGGGAGTTGAGGGGGCTCGGCCAGGGAGAAAGGGGGTGGGAGCCTGTCAAAGTGGAGGAGATAGTCCTCCCGGATGACCTGGAGGATCCATGTGTCTGAGGTGATAAGCGCCCACGACGGGACAAAACAGGACAGGCATCCCCCCACTGGCTGCTGTATCACCGGAGGGCGATGGGCTATGCTGCTGACGTCAAAACCCCTGAGGGGGTTGTGGGGGAGCTGGCCTCTGAGCCTTTGGGCCCTTTGGTTTACGATGACTTTGGCCAGGCTTCCCCTGCACAGGAGTGGTCAGCACGGGAGTAGCCGGGTACAGAGGGTAGCCGCGGTACTGGAGGCCTTTCCTGGGAAAGAAGGGCTTCTTGGCAGGCTGCTTCTTCCGAGGCAACGTAGAGGTCTTGCAGGAGAGATGGGTCTTAGTGACATACTCTGTCTCGATCTCTGCAGCCTTCTCCTCCATCAGCTTACCAAAATGTTGTTCGCCGAGGCAGGGCACGTTCAGGAGCTTCTCCTGCACCCACTGCTCCAAATCCGAATATTGGAGCCAAGCCTTGTGGAAGGCTCCGATGCCCGTGGCTACCACCCGAGCCAATGTCTCGAAGCCATCGTAGGAAGCTCGGCAGATATACTTGGAGCAATCGGCCACAGATTTCAATAGGGGCTCGCCCTCGAGGCCCGCGAAGAAAACTCCAAGTTCTTTTGCCAAGTTTTGGAGGAACATACCAATATATAACTGGTTTGCCTGGATGTGACAAGAAAGCATGTATCCCTGATAGGCCTTGTGGCCCAGGGCATCAAGGGCTCTCAATTCTCAGACCGGCGGGACCGATAAGTGAGACTTCAGGCTTTTCTGCTTCCTCATAGCCGATTCCACCACCATTGAGGTGTGTAGAAGTTGGGTCTTCCAGAAGCCTGGCCCTTGCTGCACCTTGTATATTGTGTCAAGGCAATTGCTCACAATGGGAACCGAGGCCGGGGCCTCCCACATGCGGAGCAGGAGGCAGGAGAGGATTGGCGGTACCGGCAGGGTGAGAGATTCCCTTCATTCCATCTATACTCCCCTTCGTGCCCTCTCCTCCGCCTCTCAGAACCTCCTAACCATACCTGTCCCCCATCTGGTTCACATTTCCCTGGCCCACTCATCTTCTCTCCGCGTTATTGCTCCTACTTTATGGAATTCCCTACCTCTCTCTCTTCATTCTCAATTATCATTTGTCTGCTTTAAATTACAGCTAAAGGCCCACCTTTTCACTTTTGCTTTTCCTCCAGCTCCAATTCCTTGATCTTTGCTACCTAGTACCCCCCCCCCTACACACACACACACACGCTCCCTTTGCAACTCCAGCCAATTTGCCTCCTTCCCCTTCTTTCCCTCATGTTTCTTACCTTTTGTACTCATACTGCTCCGTAACCTAGGCCCTCCTCCCCTTCTTTCCACTGTGGTTTTCTCTCCCTCCCCTGTACCATGTATCGTTTTGTTTGCGCATGGCAAAATCCTTAGGACTTCCATTCCATAATCCATATATGCAAACCTTGTTAGGTTTTCTAAGGTTTGGAAACATTTTGTAATAACCTTGCAACAGCAGGCATTTAATATAACTTTGGAATTGCTTCCGATTCAAGTTGGCCGTATTCCTAGATTTATCAGCTTTTTTTTTCTCCTCTTGTCTTTCTTTTTTGCTTTTAGGACATATTCTCCTTTTCATAGGGCAGGAAGAAAGGCATTCCAAGGTATTCCTGGAGTATCTCGCATTTTATTGTGTGCTATAAGCTATTTTACGTGAGACCCCATTCTGTGTATAGGACATTGAACTAAGAATTGGAATATCTGGGTCACCACATTCACAGTTCTGTCAGTATTTTACAAATGTTTCTGCTGAAAGAGTGTAATTCATTATCAGGGCACTTAAGGCCAAGGTAGAAAATGTCTGTTTTAATAAAGACAACATGGGCCCCAGAACCAGCAAATTGGCATGCAAATATTTGCACCTGCTACAAACATGGAGCAGAAGTATGCATGTGTGCTATGGGCCTGGTATTCAAAAGGCATTTTATATGGTTTACAGCCCAGTAAACCATGTAAATGCCTTAGATGGGGATGTTCAACGGCACCTACACAGGTAGAACCACTGAATATCCCATCTAAGTCCACTACGCGCCCCGATGCTATCCGGTTAGCATTGGGGCAGGTTGTGGGAGTTCTGAGGTGGAGCAGAGGTGGGGAATGGCGCTAACTGTGCAGCAGCAATATTGGTTGCTGCCCAGTTAGCAATCGGCACCTTAAAGATAAGTGAGGCTGCTGCACGCTTAGCTTTGGTGGCTGCCGGATTTGGTGGCGATCAATGATGTTGCCGCACGCACATGCACAGTCCAACTAACTCATGGCACCACAGCTCCATTTAAAAGCCATGATGCCGGCCACCAAATAAAAGTATTTATTCCCCACAGCCTGACCCTTGATCTGGGGGTCAGACTATGGGGATTAAACACTATTATTTGGCGGCTCCATTTAAAACCTCTCGCTGAGTTAGGCGGGCTGTGCAAGTACATGAAGGCTGGATTGTATCGCACTACCGGTCTGCACATACATGTCTGATCGTGATTCTGATCCTATGGAGCTAGACGTGCCCTATGGGATCAAAATCATGATCCCTCTGTGCGTCCAGTTCATGTGCGGATTTATGTGCGGGACGGAATCGGGCCGCATGTGTTTATCTGCGTATTTTATAAAATGCACACATACATTTCAACTTCAGACCCTGGTATTCCAGTACAGGATACAGCAAGAGCTTCAGTGTCCTCTGCTCCCAAGAATTAATATAGGCACCTGAAAAGACTCTTAAACTAGATGTCCCTTATAAAATTATCCTCTTAAATTTGACATCAGCAGATGTTATATGATCAGTGGCTGAATGTCATCGTTGAATATATAACATCTTATGCTGCTCTTGCCCCAGCCCCAAAACATACCCCGCTTCAAATCTGTGTGTGAAATTGATCTAGAATGCGTTAATGTATGACTAAATGAACATTCCTGTGCGGATATCCAGTTTAGTCCTCCACAATCGGGTAGTGCACCTTCTACTGCAGCCTGGAGACTGGACCAATCAAATCTTCTGTAGTACATATCCAGCAGGAGCTCCCAGAAGCCCCCCAGTGTGTCCAGTCTCTTGCAGCTTGAAGACGTCTGTGCCCTTGCTGGGCACACTGAGTGACTCTTGAAGGAGCAACACTTGTTAGTTAGTCTTTTAGGGTTTGTTTTTGGGACATTTATTTGCTATTTATTTAATAGCTAGTTGTATCTTTAAAAGGAAAAGTGAAAGAAACATGCCTCTCTAGTGCTTTGGCACAGGAGACTCGGGAGGAAGGCAGACCTGCAGGCTCCTGTCTTCTTGCCTGGCTAATTTTATCAGCCTTGGGTGAGCTTCCCCTTGACTGTACGGGGAAAAGCCATACCTGATACAGCAGTGGCTGACACTGTGTGAAGTTAGCTGTGTCCTTGCTGTTCCTGAGCTGGTAGGAGTTTTCATTTTATGTCTGTATTTGTGAGCAGTGCTCTCTTGTCAGAGCTGCCAGCGTTCTGTAGGCTCTCCTGAGCCCATTTGGCAATTTTTCCTAAATTTGATCGTTTGCCCTGTATCTGAGGGTCGTTTACTTTCTTTTACATATTATTTATTTGTCTTTGTATTTTCGCGCCGTTTTTTACCGCGGGTGAAAAAGTGCGGCGGCCATTTTGGATTTATAAAGTGTGCTTTTAGAGGCACTTTTGATCACTTGTGCACAGGTCCCCCTGGGGTTTTTGGGGTTCCTTTTGCTGGCGATTTTGCTCAGGGCACCCCTGGGAGTCTGGGGAGTGTGTTTGTTTCTTGCAAAAAAAAAAAAAAAAAAAACGTTTTATTATTCAACCGGGACTGATTTGCATGAGATTGCCCCTGTGGTGTAGGCTTTTCTGTGCCGGTTCCCTTCTATCCCGCTGGGCAGAGGTGGTCTTGGGATGGCTTCCAAACCCCAATGTGTGATTTGTGGGTCCCGCAGAGCGGCAGGGACTGACTCTGGCCTCTGCAGGGGCTGCGCTGCAGTGCCCGCAGAGCTGGAACACTCTGTGCATGTCCAGGAGCAGGCTACCCCTGGGGATGCTTCTACTTCAGGGGACAGTGTCCTTTCTCCGAGCATCCCTCAGTCTGGGTCGGTTCCACCGGCCAGTGGGTCGGTGGCTGCGCTCCAGCAGGGGGCTATAGTTGTCCCACCTATGGAATTCTCCCCTGATTTTGTTCTCCTCATGCATCAGGCCTTCCATTTGAGCAGGTCCGGTCAGTGGCCGGAGGTTGGGCCCCCCTCTCTCCCCTCGGGGGTCACTGGGGTGGCTCAGCGCTCCTCTCCACCCGGGGTCAAGCGGCTCCGGTTGGGGGAACAGGAGCAGGACGCCCTGGGGCTTCTGGAGTCCGAGGCGGAGGGCGATCCTGAGACTGAAGCGGAGGAATTGGAGGATGGGGAGATCCCCGAGCCGGAGGATCAGGCTCGGATCATTTGGGTGTTTCGGAAGGACGAGCTGGTTCCTCTGGTTACGGAGTCCCTTCAGGCACTTAACCTTTCGGCAGTGCGGTCCCTGGAGGAAGAGGGTCTGGAGGATCCTCTCATTCAGGCCGTCAGGGATACCCAGGTGGTTTTTCCCGTCCACCGCGTGGTGGAACAGCTGATACAGGCGGAGTGGGAGCACCCGGAATCCGGTTTGAAGGGGATTCGGACCATGAATCGGCTTTATCCCCTCGCCGACAAGGACAGGGACTTGTTTAAGTCTCCGCGAGTGGATGCTGCGGTTTCCGCAGTGACCAAGAAAACCACCATCCCGGTTGAGGGGGCGGCGGCCCTCAAGGACGGGCAGGATAAGAAGATTGATAATTTGCTGAAGCAAACCTTCGATACGGATGCCGTGTCGTTGCAAGCCTCTATTTGCGGGGCTTGGGTGGCTCGGTCGTGTCTGCGGTGGTCGCAGCGCTTGCGCTCGAGCCCCGGCTTAGACCAGCAAGGCCTGTTGGAGGTCACCCGGCTGGAGTCCGGCTCAGCCTACTTGGCGGATCTGTTTTATGATTTAATCCGCGCCTTGGCTAATAGTATGGCGTCCGCGGTGGCAGCGCGCCGGTCCCTATGGTTGCGCAACTGGGCGGCTGACGGTTCTTCCAAGTCCCGCCTCGGTAAACTGCCCTTTAAGGGCAGATTGTTATTTGGGGAGGCTCTCGAGAAACTGGTAAAGGAGCTCGGTGAGTCCAAGGGGGGCCGGCTTCCGGAGGATAGGCCAAGGGCCAACAGGTCCTCCACCTCGGCGCGGGGGTCCTTTCGGGATCAGCGCAGGTTTCGGTCCTCCCGCCTGTGGGCCTCGCAGCGGGGCCGGTTTGGAGCCCGTAATCAGGGATTTCGTGGTTTCAGAGGGGCCGGCAGAGGCTTCTCCGGAGCCGCCTCTCCCTCGGCGTCTTCCTTTGGGCGCAAGCCACAATGACGCGAGGCGGGCTCTGGAGGGAGGCCCGATTATCGGGGGTCGTTTGCACGACTTTCTTCCGTCTTGGGCCCAAATTACATCAGATTGCTGGGTGCTACAGATTATAGAAGAGGGTTATGCTCTAGAATTTGCATCCCTGCTTCCGGATGCCTTTGTTCTGTCGCCCAGCAGGGGCGAACAAAAGACGCGGGACATCCGCGTGACCCTGGCTCGGTTGTTAGCACTGGGAGCGGTGGTCCCGGTTCCTCTCTTGGAAAGAGGCGCCGGTCGTTACTCCATCTATTTTGTGGTCCCCAAAAAGGGCGATTCTCTGCGTCCGATCTTGGATCTCAAAGGCGTCAATCGCGCGCTCAGGGTGCCGCACTTCCGTATGGAAACTCTGCGGTCAGTCATTGTAGCAGTACGACAGGGGGAGTTTTTGACGTCCCTCGATCTTACAGAGGCCTATTTGCACATCCCTTTCACTTGAATCAGGCAGTGTTTCTGCCGGTTCTTTCGGCGAACTCGGTCGAGTCGGTGGACAAGGGTCTTCACCGGCTCGATGTGGGTCGCACGCTGCGTCGGTATTTGCAGTCTACGGAGTCCTTTCGTAAGACCGATCGGCTTTTTGTGCTCTTTGGGGGCGCAAGTAAAGGGGAGGCGGCGGCTAAGGCCTCCATTGCTAGATGGCTCAAGGAAGCGATCGCATCTGCGTATCTGTTGCAGCAGCGGCCAGTTCCGGAGGGGCTTCGAGCTCATTCTACTCGAGCTCAGGCGACCTCTTGGGCGGAGCATTGCCTGGTTCCGCCAGCGGATATCTGTAGGGCGGCCACTTGGTCGTCTCTGCACGCTTTCAGCAGGCACTATCGCCTGGATGTATTAGCGGCTCGGGATTCCTGTTTTGGATCGGCGGTTCTGCGCGCCGGCTGGCAAGGTCCCGCCCGGTCTTAACTGCTCTGTTACATCCCGATTGTGGAGGACTAAACTGGATATCCGCACAGGAAATGGAAATTACACTAACCTGGTAATTGTAGTTCCTGTAGGATCCAGTTTAGTCCTCCTTCCCTCCCAACTCTCTGTGTAGTCTTGCGGCGCGCTGTTCCGAGCGGTTGACTGTAGGACGGTTCTTCGTCCCGTTCGGGTTCTGTTGACAGTCGTGCTTATCGCTATGGCTCTTCCCTTTCTTGGAGTTCAGTCAGCTCCCTAGATTTCTGTGAAGGGGAGCTCTGTGTAAATTGGAAGGCGTCGGTTTCGGCGCCAGGCGGTGTTCTGACTTCCTCGTTTGGGGAGGGAGTTGGTTATTACAGGGGGGGAAGAAAAAGGGTTTACTGATAATGTAATGATAATTTAATGATTATTTAATGTGTTGCTTCGTTAAGTATGCTTTGTTACTAGTACACTGGGGGGCTTCTGGGAGCTCCTGCTGGATATGTACTACAGAAGATTTGATTGGTCCAGTCTCCAGGCTGCAGTAGAAGGTGCACTACCCGATTGTGGAGGACTAAACTGGATCCTACAGGAACTACAATTACCAGGTTAGTGTAATTTCCATTTGTTAATTAGCACAAGTTCAAGAGTTCTAATGTCCGTTAACATAAGTATGTGAAGTGAAGAAAAAAAGTCTCAAAATTGGGGAAAAGCCCAAACAAACTGAAAATGAAGCCCAGATTATTTTTCCTGTGCTCAAGCTTGCTTCCTGGCCAAATTTATCTACAGAATAGGCAGAGATTTAAAAAATAAAACATTGTGTGGTTGCCATCAGCATAAATACTTTTGAATGCTGGCCTCATGGTTCCGATGTAACTTTGTAAGCTGCTTTGATTGATATAGAAAGGCAGCGTATCAATTTGAACATGTACAGCTTTGGGTGTTCTTTGTTATGAGCCAACTTGGCTACTGTGTTTCTTGCCCATTTCAGAAGTCTAGATGAACTGATTGTACGATCGTATATATGGATTCTTAAACAGAAGCAAGTCATGGCAACAGAGTTCAATCATTCTCTGTGAAAATAGATGACTGCTTTCGACAAAATTTTAATCTCTAACAAATCCCCTAAATTCTGGGCTACCAAGTCTATAAAAATCCGGCCTGATAGGTAGTGATGCTGAATAGCCCCTGGAGACTGCTGGGGAGGTCAATGAGTGGGGAATGGGTGGTCCCAGCACTTATCCAGTTAGTGGCTGCATAAAGTAAGACGACAAGAAAAGAATGTCCTAGCTTTACATGGCCATGCTATCCAGAAAGCGGCTGAATAACTATCCAGATAGCATCAGCTGTCAGCGCTGAAACTAGATAGGCAATTAAAGGAGGATTTCCCATTCCCGGCACTGAACATCTGGTTTCAGTATTAAATGCCGTGGCCTATGCTTTAAAAAATTCTGATCACAGAGTCTGAGTACTGACCTGTCTTTTTAAAGATAAATCCCATGCTAGTTATCTCTTTTGACTTTCTCAGCTCTCTCTTTATCCCATGTTTGTTTGTTTTGTCTGGACTGTCTTTTAACAACAACAACCAAACACAGTATTTGTTATTAAGAGCCGTTGAGTCGGTGTCAACTCATGGCGACCCTCTGGATAGCTGTCCTAACAGCATCAGTAAACACTGAAATTGCATATTTAGTTTTGTTTTTTTTTTCATTGAGAGGTTCAGTTAGGGCTTCTGATTCTCCTTTAAAACCTATAAATACCAGTATAGTCATTCCCCTTGAGATGAAAATTGGGGCCCAATATTCAAAGCATCTCTGCTCCTAATTTTGAGAGTTATGCTCCTAACTTGGCCTCTTTGAAAATTTACTAGGGCTGAGTGTCTAAATTTACACTCAAACAGATGGATATTCAAGACCCTCATTCAGATGGCCAATGGGAGGCTACCAAGATGAGGGTGCCGAGGGAGATATTCAGCGGCGCTATCCAAAGAGTACCACCGAATAACCCCACAGACTACCGTGGCACTATCCACTTAGTGTAGGGTGGTCCATGGGTGCTGTGGCA
Organism: Ichthyophis bannanicus; assembly: GCA_033557465.1. Lineage (NCBI taxonomy): Eukaryota > Metazoa > Chordata > Amphibia > Gymnophiona > Ichthyophiidae > Ichthyophis > Ichthyophis bannanicus. The sequence continues at coordinate 1,482,801,113 of CM066032.1, forward strand.
CTTATCCAGAGAGCACGATGCTCAGCTGGCATGTTCTGGATAACAGTCCACATGAAAAGGTGGCCTATGTTGCTATCTGGAAAAGTAATGGCTGAAAAATGGTGATCTCCAGATAAGCGGCGGCACTTAGCCATATAATACCGCTCAACTTGGCTATTCAGCGGCAGCTAGTATCCAGATACTGCCACTGAACATCCCGCAAATGCTTAAGCTACTTAAGCTCCGTGGCTGACCACTGTGGCATTTGAATGTTGGTCCTTTTGATAAGTGGACCCAGAATTTCAGTAAATTTAGGAGCAGAAAACATAGATGGTAACGGGTGGATTGAGGGTGGGGAAAAAAGTTAGGAGTTTAGCACTGCACTAGGCTCAAATCTATGCTAATGAATGGTGGGCCTAAATTTATAAGCTTACCTTTTAAGCTCCTAAATTTGGATTAATTTTCAGCTGAAAATATAGGTTCCTAAATCTGGCTGAAAATAGGGTGCCAAATTCAGGAGCCTAATTTAGGTGCCTAAAGTTAAGAACTCGGCTTTTTCTGAATGTCGGGCCCTGGAAGTTTTTGATTTCATCTGATGGACAACACAGACTGATCTGCTCTGATGCCTCCTCCTACCCCCTTCTCCTCTGTCAGTTCATATTTAGGGGTATGTTTACTAAATGGCGGTAGTGGCCTCCGTGCAATATCAAAGCCGCGGCCCCTTTGAAACATACCCCTTAGTCTTCTCATGCCTCTTCACAGTTGCTATTCCTCCTGTGCTTTGGGTTGCTGTAGCAGATAAACTGCAACTCATGACTAGTTAGATCTCAGCAAATTTGAGCTTCCATGGTACCTATACACGTGAGAACCACATGAGTATGGTAATATATTTATATATTTGTGAGCATTTGGTATACAGCCACTCAAACATTTGGAGACATCATGCTGGTTAATATCATAAAATAAATTTGCCAAAAAGAAAAAAACAACTAGAGAATAAACATCAAAACTAGAAAACAAACATCAAATGATTCTAAAGATGACAATAAATGAAAAAGGAGGGGAATGCATAGAACAACAATATATAAAACAGAATACATAAGAACGTGGAATGATGTTATGGCAATAGAGAACAATAAGATCAGAGACCGACCAGCACAAACTAAATCATAAGAAGTCAGCATACTGTAAGAGCAGGAACCCCCCCCCCCCCCAGGTTTAAACAAGTTCTTTTAAAACATTTTTAATGGAATTTTCAGCATAAATATCTAAAGAGGAGTTCTAGAGAACAGAGGTCTCATAGGTTGAAGGCAGCTTCTCTTGTCCAAACTAACCTAAGTTTAAAGGCTGAAGGGACCATTAAAAGATAGAGGTGTGCAGCTCAAAAATGTTAATTTTGTTTCATTTTTTGTTTGTTTGTATCATATCATTTCCAGGCAAGAGTGCTTACTATTGCATAATAGTGCACCCTAGTCCTCAATAGGGGACACTATTGTGCAATAGTGCACTGTGGTAGTGTAGTAGTGCGATGTGCAATGGGAAGGGGTTATCACTTAAATACCAAACAAACAGCAGTTCAGGGAAACCAAAATTAGCTTCTATTCTGTCTCATCTTGTTAAACCTTCACAATGCTAAAACACAAGACAGACAGCCATCCGGGGAAAACAAAGTTAGCTTTAATGCTGTCCTAGCTTGTTTGTTCTCCACACAAGCTGGTTCTCCTGGCCTTTCCTCCAGCCCCAGTTAAAGCTCCTACCTCAGAACTCCTTTGCATGGCTTGCTTTGGAAGGTTTTCTGGCTGAACTGGCCTTTCACCCTCCAGCAGCCTGCTGAGCTGCAGACTCTCTTAAAGGTGATTGTTGATAATCCCTTTGGAGAGGGATGGATATCATTCTATATACCCCATCACATGCACACTCTTATTTATTTTAATTTATTTACATTCTCTTATATACTGCGCTATTCTACATCAGTGTGGTTTACATTGAACAAACTGAAACTACATTGAACAGGGCATTATAACTTGGAGATAACTATTTTACAGGGAACATGGGCTATGGAGGGTTAAGTGGCTTGCCCAAGACCACAAGGAGCACCTGTGGGACTAGAAACCCCAGTCCTTCCGGCCCAAGGTTGCTGTCCTCTAGTGGGATTTGAACCCCCAACCTTCCAGCCTGAAGTACCTTGCCCCAACCACTAGGCCACTCCTCCACTCCACTCTTGCTGGGAAACAGGAAATGACAACAATTTAATTTTCTTTTGAGCCAAGATTGTTGCTTTTGTTCAAAATGAAAGTACATCCCTACTAAACGATACATCTGTGAATATCTCAATTGTTTAGTAGGTAAGTAAAGGTAATAAGGAAGACCGGCATGAAAGCTATTGTTGCAGCCATGCAACACTATGGTGTGCAAGCATCGGGATTGTGAAGGTACTGTGAGTAACAAGGTCAAAGCACTTAGCATTGTGAATTAACTTGACAGCCATATCTTAATGCTTGATGCTTAACACAGTATTTTAGAAACCCCATCAGCAGGGAATTACAGTAGTCCAGCCTGTTTAAGATGAGGGTATGCACGACTGTTTTGAGGGCCTTCTTATCAAGAGAAGGCTTAATGGATTTTATCGTCTTAAGGGAAAGAAAGGATTTCTTCACCAATGAGAACATTTGCTGTTCATTTGACAGATGATTGTCTAGGATTACTCCCAGTGAGGTAATGATGTCTTTAATTGGTTAAGATTTGCCAGCAATGAGGGAATTGTGCTTACAAGTAGCATTGCTCTGAGAGATCCACAAGGCTGAAGATCTTTTAGACAGTAATAAATGACAGTAGATAATAATAAATGATCAGTAGATAATAATAAATGATCCACTTGACTATCTTGTCCAAATGCAGAAATAGGGAAGATATTAATGAAGAGTCCCAGGCATTAGGAGCATAGCTGTAGTTACCAGAGGAGCCACAAAGAGATTGAAGAGGGTCAGGGCCAAAACAGACTCTAGTGGGACTCTACATGACAAAGGATATTTGTGGACAGAGCTTGATTGAGACAGGCTGAGAAGGAATGTGATTAGTATGAAACAAACCAGTCAAAACCAACACCCCTAACTCCTATTTCATGCAACCTAGTCAGCAACAGTTTGATCTAGCAGATAAAATGTGGCAGTCATATCTAACTGTATATTTAAAATACTGAACCTTTGCAACTGTCCAAGTGGGATAGGATCTCATTTTGCATTGCCCGGAAATATATCTCGGTTCTGTGAAGGGATCTACTGTACAAGCTAATTTCCTGGGTGAATGGTTTCCAAAGAGGAGAGAAATAATTAATAAACTGTTTTCTCAACAACGTTTGCCAAAAATGAAAGGTTGAGTATTGGCCTGTTGTTAACTGGATCAAACGGGTCTTTGTGGTGGTCGCCTTTCTTTAGGCAAGGCTAGATAGCGGAGCTTTTCCAGCTCTTAGGAATATAGCCCAGACTTTTGGGCCCTTTTATTAAATGCCGCTAACCTAGTTGTACGGTAATTGGCACCAGTGAATGCTAATGTGCATGCTTGTCAGTTACCGGTCACTAAAATGCATGGTAATCAGCCATTGCACACTAGGACAAAGTATGGGCAAGGAGAGCGCATTGCTGCCAACATGAGGGGAAGTGTTGTATACTCAGTGGCAATTAGCGCTAGTGCACATAACTGTACCTCTATAGGTGGCAAGTGTATCTGTATTAATTGCTGGGCACGCCTCCGACAGCGAACTTGGCCCATACCGGTATTGCCGTTAATCATGCAGGAAGTGTAAAAGGGTCCCTAAGACTAAATCCATCAAAGTATCAGAAAAAAAAGGTAATAACTCTTTGAGTAAATAAGGTGAAATAGGATCGAAGGCTGAAGAGCACAGATTCATAGAGAAAACAGTGGTGGTGACTACTGCTGATACTGTAAAGCAGCTAGCCGTCACCGCTGAACGCTAAACACAGCTATTTGATGCCTGGGCTATATCTCGCCACCAGCATTGAATATACAGGCCAACCAGATAGCGCAGAAGCTAGCCAGAAAACGGCGAAATTCAGCCCCTGCCCGGTTAGCTTCAGTGGAAAACGTTAGATGAGTCTTTCAGGTGCCTAACTTTCACTGCATAGGGATAAGCAGTTAGCAGCTTAATGCAGCCGCTAGCTGGTTATCTCCGGGTGCCACTTCTGATCCCCCCCCCGGCTAGCATCAGGGCGTTCAGTGCGGGAACCTGGGTGATATTCAGAGACATCAATCACATTAGTGCCACTGAATATCCCACAGAGCGACATCTACGCAGTTTGCGGGTCTGTGGCTTTGAATATACCCCTCCAACAGTCTTTTCTAAGGAACTGGTTGAAAAGTGGTAAAGGTGTCCTGAGAAAGTATTCAGATTTAGCAGACCAAAATGGAAGAGGAAAGCTAAGCCACACAGAGCCCCAGAAAGCCTGCAGGACTAGACGAGGACAGTGTCCGACAAGCAAAAGAAGAAAGCCGAGGGAGAGTGTCCAGACAGCCGACTGTGAGAGATCTAAATGGGAATAGCAAGAGAAGAAGGTACTGTGAGGAAGGGGCTGGTGCTGGGACTCAGAGGAGAATTTTAAAGGTGATTGTGAGTGCTTGTGGTGGGGGAATTTGAAAAAAAAAAATAACAGAAATAGTATTTGCTTTATTTTATGGGAAATTCAATTGCAGGAAATTGCACGATGCAAGAGATGCTAGTAAAAAGTAGAGACAAAAATAGAAAAGTAATAATGGATTCAAAAGGCTAACAGTAAATCTCTTCAAGACTGATTGACAATTGCATACCTAGTTTAAAGAACAATTTTTAAAACTTGCTCTTTGGACAGAGCACGTGATTACAAAGCTTGGAAGCTGTTACATTAGTTGGGACAAATGTTCTGCATTTACCTCAGCTCAATGCAAACCTTAAGGTGCAGTAAGTGCAAAGTGCATGTGCTAAATGCGGGCTGCATGCCCTGCAGAAATGCACTGAATGTGCCCACTTCCCCTGCCACGGCAAGTAGCGTGGCTGCACCTAACGCCACCATGACAGCTTGCATGTGGTACCATCCTGCACACTGGCTTTCATTGATTGCCATACCCACTCTCTGCCTTCATTCCATCCAAACCAGAGATAAACACTTTGGGCCCGATACTCATTTAGGCAGGCTATTCGCCGTATTGGCACATAGCCTGCCCACCGACCCCCTTAAACCGGATTTTCATTCCGCGATAACTGAAATGAAAATCCGGGTCTAGCTGCACTGCCCAGAGTCGCCGAGGCTAACCATGCAGCATCAATATTGGATGCTGCACAGTTAGCCTTGGCGCATATAAAATAGGCGAGGGGGTTTCCTCACTTATCTTATAGGCTCCAAGCGCTAACCGTGCAGCATCTAATATCAGTGCTGCATGGTTAGCACTGGTCCCTGCCCCACTCTGCCCTGGAATGCCCCCGGCACAAAGGGGGCTTAGTTGGAGATACCCGATGGCACAACCCATCTAAGTGCCATCAAATATCCGGTTAACCGGCATTTACACAATTAACTGGCTGTTAACCGTGTAAATGCTCTTGGAATATCGGGCCCTTTAGGGTTTTTTTGTTTGCCATTACTTTGTAAAAATCATGTTAAGTGCTTTTCTCACTTTAGTATAAGGGCCCCTTAACTAAATAGTGCATAGAAACTTTTTTGTTTTGGCTTTTTTCATCCATCATCACTTTGTTACATGCTAGCCATCCTGTGTGAGTCATAGTAGGTGCAAGGGAGCACTGTCCTCTAGTTCAAAGTCCTGTGTTATTAAAGAGAAGCTAGTAGCTAGAGTACAGGAAAACGGTCAGAAAGAGCAGATAAGTAGGGAAGATTCAGAAGAAAGAGTGAGCTCCTTTTCCACCATCAGCATTTGTTCTCCCCCTTCTCCTCTATCACTGCAGCCAGGAAAGGGTTTTATGGATACAGTCAAAAACATCACCCAAAGAATAACAATTTTCACTTTTTCAATGTTTTTTTTTTCAAATTTTAAATAAAAAATACTATATGAATACATATTCCTTCCATTAAAAAAATAGGGGAAAAGACCTCAGAGATCTCCCTCCAACTATCTGAAAGCCAATTTAATTAGGCTTAGGGCACTCTTCTTCCTAGATCAGAACCCCCTTATATCAGCCCATTATTATTTTGAACTCAACTTGTCTGAGAGCATCTTGTGAAGAATGTGTTCACACGAGACGTGGCCACGTTTTGCAAATCAGCTGCATCAGTAGCGTGTTCTCTAAACAATAGTTGTGGGCTCTCCAGATGAAATTTCTTATCACTGAATGAAATAAGCTGATTTATGCATACGAAGCATTATACAGTCTTTGAAACCGCCACCAATTTTCTCAAGCAGTGCCGGTTTCAAAGATTGTACAATGCTTTGTATGCTTGAATCGGCAATATTTGGCCAAATAGCCATTGTAAATTAAAAAATGTAAATGTAGTTGACCATTTGGGAATTTTGGTTAAACCCCTAAATTAGCTAATTCTTCTGAAAAACTGCCCCCAAATGCTTAGCACTGATTTTCATCACTAAAAGCCTACCTTAGAATCCTTAGGAGGTCACTTCAGAAGGGTCAAGATCCACTTCCATGTATGAAAAACCGATTTACTCATGCAAATGGTCATTAACATTGAACCACATTTCAGAAGCGCTCCCAGCACTGCTACTTTTTATCTAGATAAATTTGGTGCAGGGCAATGATTTGCCTAGACAAATGTATCTGGTGAGTGGTGGGGGGGGGGAATTAAAAGCACAATCCTTACCAGGTGAGACTAGTGCAAGGCGTCAAGGCTGCCGTTTTGAACCCACGTAGCAACGGAGTAGGCGTGCCTAGGGATCTCTCTTTCCCTGCCACTAAACTGCCAGGCATAGCACGGTAAATGCAGAGAGAGGGTTGGGAAAGGGGAGTTATTTGACGCGCATTGAGAGGATTGTGGGAGTTATTCTTTTGTATTTGTTACCCCAGGGATGAAGCATTCAGTGCACCCACGCCATCTGCAGTGCTGACAGCACACGTTACCTTATCACGTACTAGCTGCAAGAGTCATCCATGTCCATTTTCAGCTTCTTTCCAACCTCCTGCGATCTCGAGCAGTTATCATGTGATTTTTACCGCTCAGTGTTCCATGGCCACATGACAACAGTTCCCGTGGCCCTGTGGTAATCATTACCACATGCTAATTTATGGGGTAAATGCTTATTGCATTTTTATAAACAGGCCCTTTAATATCTCCAGTATCTGAGTATTTCTAGAAAGGAAAGGGAAAAGCTGAACAATTACCATCGTATGGTAATAGCAATGATTGCATTTGGCTCGCAACTCCATAAAACAGGGGTGTGAAAAATACGGCAAGTGCTCTGTCTTTCAAGCCATGCTTCTCTTTTCCTCGAATGCTCTGATATTCCAATTATCTTGCAGGTAAAACAGTAAATGACAAGGATTTAAAGAATGATGCCGAATAAGGCAATCTTTTATATCAGCCCTGTGCTCAAGTGCTGCTTGAAATGCCTGTCTGAATTAAGGCAATAGGTTTAGCTGTCAGCTACCAAAAGACCTTCTCTCTCTATTGCTATAGATTTTTTGCCACAGATGACTGAAAATCTAACTTTATTACTGTCTGTTCATATTCTAACACTCTTCTGTCAGATTTCTTTGAAATCTGAATGTCATGTGTGACTGGAATTGTCATTGACAGTCATATAGCATTTCTATTTTCTATGCTTGGGGGGGGGGGTGATGAAAAATATTAATTACTATTAGACATTACTCATCTTTCATCTTCACTGATTCTAATATTTATCGACTTGAAAAATAACTCCAAAATGCATTGTGCTTATTACAGTGCAGTGAAACCGCGGAACATAACTGCAATATTAGAAAACAGAAGTCTTCCAGTGTACCTTTGATGCATAATGCCATTGGTGTTCTCAGCACACACTCACATTTTCGCTAGCCCAAAGAGCTTTCAAAGGGGCATGTTTACTAAAGACTAATGCGTGTTAACTTAATGCTCATAAAGTTCCGCAACTGCCCATTCATTTTGATGGGCCACTGCAGCACTCAATGCGTGTTAACCTTTAGTAAACACCGCCCCAAAGTGTACATGTTCACAAAAAAAAGAGAGCAATCTGCAAAGCCATCAAGATTTGCTGTAATGGGTTTATGCTAATTCTATGCAAAATGGGACAACTGTGAAGTCCAAATGAGACTTACCTGGCTATATCTAACACACAAATTCCACAGCTTGCTTCCCAGCTGAGCATCTGATTTCTTTTATCCCTAGAGTCCTTCTATCCGAGATCTCTTGCCACCCTCTGAATCCTTTTTGCCGTGCACACCAACCCTGGTTCCGTCAAGGTCTGCTCCTTCTCCTCCAACACCTGCATCATGCTGAGATTTCCCTCTCCTGGTCTATGATACACATTCCCCCCTTCCTACCTTGCTTTCATTTTCCTCTCTCCCCTTCTGTGACTCCGTAAAGATTTTGGGTGTCATTCTCAATTCCTCTCTGTCTTTTAAGGAATAAATCTCTGCCATGTTGCGGGGCTCTTTCTTTGATCTGAAGGACGTAATTTGTGCCAGAATGGAATTCTTACACTTCTCCAGATTAGGAAGTGTTGTCACTCATATTCCATCCTCAAAGGTAGAGCCAACTACGAATTTACCTCCCTCCTTCCCTGCTATTGAAATGCCTGGAGCAGAGGTTGATCTGAGCTGCATGTCCATTTCATGCTATTATCATTCATTTTTAATCTGAACATGGCATGAAAAACCTGAAATTCTAAGATTTCCCCCGCCCCATTTACTGTAGTTACAGCTTGGCCTCAAACCAGCGACTTTTGGATCAGGGGGAAGAGAATCTTGCAAAAGGAGGTGTTATGTCTCCCAGGAGGACAGGCTTCAACCAGTCTGTTCTTAATTGTGTCTTGCATTTCTGGTAATCTTAGTTCCTGTTTCCTGATTGGTCTAAAATTTCTGTGCAAACACACTCTGAATAAATTTAAAGAAGAAATGTTTTTGTCGGACCACTCTGAATCTGGACATGTTACTAAAACTCGCCGGTTCCCTTTCGGTCCTTTTTATTCTCTATTTACCTAAATAGGAAATATAGTCTGTGATTCTCCACCAAATATACTAAGTGCACTGTCTATTAAAAATCTATTGTGCTGAAGCTGAGCTGTTAATAAGATTGCTGACCCAGCACTGTGTTTCAAATTTTAAGAAACATAAATGTTTGTGTCGGGGGTGGGGCACAGAGGGAGGAGCAAGTGAAAATGGCATGATTGTGCTGGGGGACAGGGAGGAAACAAAGAGAACATAATCATAGCAAGCGGGAGGTAGAGGCAGGGGAAATGGCAAAACTGTGCCAAGGATAGGGCAGAACGAGGGAAAATGGTGAAAAGAGAAGATTATGCAGGGAGAGAGGCAGAGAAAAGGGCAATGGTGGGATTGTTTCAGAGAGGGGGCAGTACTGATTAGTTGAGATTATGATGAAGCATTGTGAATTTTGGTGATATGTACATACAAGTTTCCTGTGTATCCCCAAATGAAGCACTCTGTGTGTCTGGGAGTGATGGCACTTTCAGTCTTGCCCCCCCCCCCCCCCTCAGAGATCTCTTCTGGCCCTGCACTGCGTTGAGAATTTCCGCTCTGTTCTTCCTTTTTTTAAGCTCCAGCTCTTTGTTTTTTCTCTTGCCATCTAAAAACTGGACTACTGCAATGCCCTATATAATCGTCTCTCTTCCTTCTTCATCAAGCACCTTCAGTTAGTCCAATTTATAGCTGCCAAACTCCTTTTTGATGCTTATCATTCTGAACATGCTATCTCATTCACGTGCTTTCTGGGTCCCTTCACCTGCACTACATAGTAACACAGTAACATACTATATGACGGCAGATAAAGACCAGTATGATTCATCTAGTCTGCCCAGAATGGCGGCAAGAGCAGGTGCACCTGCCACTCCGTGCAGGTCACCCTTCTACATGCCTTTGTTTAGGGGTGTACCAACCGCTCTGTGTAGGTCACTCTTATTTGTTGAAATAGTTAGTTATGTTTATTTTTATTTTATCCTGTTGCTATAAAGGCATCCACAGTGTCTGTCCCATGCCAGTTTGAATTTCGTCACTGTCTTTGCCCCACCACTTCCATCGGGAGGGCATTCCAAGCATCCACCACCCTTTCAGTAAAAAAGTATTTCCTGACATTGCCTTTAAATTTACCCCCTTGCAGCTTCATGTTATGCCCTCTAGTTTTACAGCTTCTCCGTCTTTGGAAGAGGTTTGTTCATTAATACTATAAGTATTTAAAGGTCTGAATAATATCTCCCCTGTCCCTCCTCTCTTCCAGAGTGTACATATTTAGGTCTTCAAGTCTCTTCTCATATGTCTCGTGATGCAGGCTCAAAATCATTTTTGTTGCCTTCATCTGAATCCTTTCCAGTCTTTTTACATCCTTTGTGAGATACGGTCTCCAAAACTGAACACAATATTCCAAGTGAGGTCTCACCAGCGACTTGTACAGTGGCATTAGTACCTCTTCCTTTCTGCTGGTAATTGCTCTTTCTGGCTTTTGCTACCACCTCGTCACTCTGTTTCGCTACCTTGAGATCCTCAGAAACAATCACTCCAAGGTCCTTCTCCTGGCCCTTGCACACAAACCTCTCGCCCTCTATCACATACAATTCTCTTGGATTCCTGCTTCCCAAGTGCATGACACTACACTTCTTCACATTAAATCTCAACTGTCAAGCATTAGACTATTCTTCCAACTTTTGTAGATCTTTCCTCATGTTCTCCACTCCCTCAGGGACCTTGGGACGCATCCTCAAGCTATTAAGTTTATTGATAAGCCTCCTATGAGGAAAAGCATTAACGGCTTTGCTGAAATCTAGGTAGATCTGGATGTGTCTCATGCCCCTGACCTAGTTCTCTGGTCACCCAGTCAAAGAACTCAATCAGATTTGTTTAGCAAGTTTGTCCTTTGGTAAAACCATGTTGTCTTGAGTCACGCAATTTGTTGGTTTAGAGAAAGTCCATTATTCGCTCTTTCAGGAATGCCTCCATTACGTTTCCCACCATCGAGGTAAGGCTTACTGGCTTGTAGTTTGTCACCTCTTCTCTATTGCCACTTTTGTGAAGAGGTACCACATCAGCCCTTCTCCAGTCCTGTGGAACTTCTCCGGTCTCCAAGGATCTATTAAAAACATCCCTTAAAGGCCCTGCCAGAACCTCTCTGAGCTCTTTCAGTATCCTGGGATGTTCGGTCCCATGGCCTTGTCCACCTTCAGTTTTGCAAGCTGTTCTAACACATCATCTTCTTTGAGCAGTGTGGTATCTACTCCATTCCCATTTGTATATTTGTCAATCTCAGGTGGGCTTCTCCAGAATTTTCTTTAATAAAAACAGAGCAGAAGTATTTGTTTAGCATGTTTGCTTTTTCAATATCACTTTCCACAAATCCGCTCTCAGCACTTTTGAGTCCTGCAATTCCACCTTTGATTTTCCTCTTCTCCCGAATATACCTGAAAAAGTTTTGTTGCCACACTTCACATCTTTTGCCATCTTTTCTTCTGCCTTTGATTTTGCTATCCTTATTTCTCTACAAGATCTTAATTTTAGTTCACTGTGCCCCCTACACCTCTTTTCTGCCCTAAATGGCTTCCGTCATCTCTCTGTATATTGCCTTTAACTCACTGCATTTTTCTCATGCCTCCTTGCCGTCTTTTCCTCCTCCTTTATCTCTTCATCTGAAAGTCTCTAGCAGGGACTTCAAAGGGTTCCTGACTCTGCTGCCATGCTGAGTCATGTTACTCGCAAATGTCAACATTTTTTTCACCCAGCAATTTGGTACCTTTATCTCCTCATGTGTTCTGTGTGCTGCATGTGCCACCAGCACTGAGCCGCGTGACGCTGGTTTTCTTATTTCTATGTGGCATCGGCATTGCAATCAACAGGGAAGTCAGTCAGAGTTGAAGTGCTGCAGCTGCCACTGAAGCACCTCTATTAGTTGAGGCAATCAAAGTAGCTTGGAAGCCTCCAGTCGCGAGGCAGCACCCAACCCTGACCCTAAGATGCCATCAGGACTGCTGACAGCGAGACAGCCCTTTCCTGCTCACCTCACCAGCCCCACACAAAATTGAGGCTTTTGCTGCCCAACTAGAGCTTCTAATGTTTGCTGCCTCATCCCTGCCTTTTAGCCATGAGTCGCAGCTAAGCCAACTTTTTCTTTTTTAAATCTTTCACTGGGTTGTCTCCAGTACCTGACCATCCTCAGCACCTGCACCCGCATTCCTTCTCCTGAAAAAGAAGCACACTGCCCTGTTCCTCCAAATGGCGCTGAAATGGTAGTAAGCAGAGCCGGCAAACTCAATCTGCACCCCTCCCCGGCCACTACCCAACATGGCCACAAACTGGTGGTAAGCCAAACTGTGGCCCCCCCCCCCCCAACTATTCAGCATGGCCCCTCTCTCTCTTTGTTATCTGTGGAGGCCAGAGAGTGTGAGGGGCCATGATGGATAGTGGGGAGGAGAGAGGCACAGAGGTGAATGATAGATGCTGGTCACGGGACCAGGGGATACAAGGGGATGGAGGACAAATAGTCATGGGCTGACCCATGGGGAGGGACAGATGGTGGCCACAAGGAGGAAGAGAGCAGATAGTGGATATGGGGAGAGATTGGAGAAAGAGAGTGCAGATGGTGGCCATGGGGAGAGTAGGCACAAGGCAGATGGTGCAATGGAGTGAAATGGTGGAGAAAGGGCAGATGCTGGACACGGGGAGGAAGAGAAAGAGTGGAGGTGAGAAGAGATGCTGGACAGAGAGAGGGAGACAGGAGAAATGTAGGACACAGAGGGAGGTAGAGAGAGAAAGGAGAGATGGGGGACTTGGGGCGGGGAGAGGAGAGATGGTGGACATGGAGGGTAGAGAGCTAGGAGGAAATATTAGAAGGGAAAAGGGAGAGAGAAGGAGAGGAAGATGTGAAATGCTGGATATGGGAGTGTGAGGGAAGCAGAGGAGAGATACTGGACACAGAGGAAGGAAGAGAAGGGGAATATACTAGACACAGGGGAGGAATAGGGTGGAGGGAATGATGAACATGGTGAGTTGGGATGAGAAAAAGAGGGTGAGGCTCTGAATGGAGGAAAGAGAGAGGGAAGAAAAGGGGGGAGATGCTGGATGAGGGGTAAGAAAAGAGAAGGGAGACTGCGGAATAGGAGCCTGAGAAGGAGAAAGAGATGGGGAGTGAGAGGTTAATGGTTGAATAGTGATAGGTGCAGTAGCATGGGGGGATTAAGTATTGGACGGTAAGGACAAGGGGTAAAATCTGAGTTGATAGAGACTGAGAAAGATAAGCGGAAGAAAGCTAAAAGGAAAAGATAAATGTCAAAGATGGAAGAAGTGGACATAGGAGGGGAGAGAAGTAGCCAGTGGGCCAGAGACACTAAAAAACTAGAGTAGTGAAGAGAAGACAGAAAAAAGAAGAAACTAGAGACTGAGATCAGCATGATTAGAGAATAAAATAGCCAGTCAACAAAGGTAGAAAAATACATTTTAATTTTAATTTAGTGACTTGACTGTCAATCATTGGAATTTACATGTTCCATCTTTATATTTTTCCACAATACAGGGACATATGCATTTCTTTCTATTTCTGTGGATGCCGATTCTATTTCCCATGCAAAAAACGGATGTGCAGAAAATGGACGTACCCACTACAGCAGAATAGGGGTCTTGGACATCCGGGCACTTTCCATATGCTGATGAGATTGGCGTATGGGGAGCTGCCCATCCAGATGCCAGAACGGGATGGCTGGGGCGCGGGAGCTGTGGCATTCTGGTGCATGGCAATGAGTCATCTAAGAGATAGCTCGGAATGCCATTTCCCCTGTTCGCCCCTGCAGACCGCGATTCTGCTGGCACCAGAGGCCACCATTGGCCAGATCACAGCTGCAGGGACACACAGCACGGCCGGCAGCATGGTTTGCGGGGGTGTGCATCATCGTGCAGTGGGGATGCCCGGGGCTTATTCCACCTTTTTTCTTTCTTTCTTTCTTTTTTTTTTTTTCTATACCACGCTCTTTGGTATCAGCTCGGTTTACAAATAACATCAGTTTTGTTCAGACACAGGTGAACACCCGTGCTGGACTTACAGAAAACAAGGTTATTCAACTTGGATTAACTGGGGAAACTATGTACATGATCTGGGTTAAAGGTATTTTACAGCTTTTAGGTAGTTATATATATGCTCTAGTTGGGGTTTGAATGTGCTATCGTGGAACACAGGGTGCGTGCATAGTAGGGAGTTTGTTGTATGTGTCTTGGTGACTGCAGTTAGGTGGTTGTTGTGTGATACCATAATGCTGCAGGAAGAGGTGATGTTTCAGTGCCTTCCCGAACTGTGTAAGGTCCGTAATTGCCCGAATGTCAGGCGGTAGCGCATTCCAGTACGACGGGGCATAGAACATGAAGGCCCTTTTTCTTGTTGCTTGCAGGATTTTGTAATCTTGCTAGGGATACATAGGGTATTGGCTGAGACCAATCTTCTGGTTCTATTTGAGGGAGTGGGAAGAATGAGATCTGAGATGGACGTGGAGCTGAGTCTGTTGATAGCCTTTAGGATGGAATAAGCTGGGCATCCTTCACTGCACCGGGGGATGTACAGAGGTCTGACCTAAATGACCTCCGTATGTCCAGGCACATTGGGCCAGCCCCGCTTCTCCTCCATCGTGCCCCTCCTGTCCCCATCCAGTGCTTCCTGCACAAACCCTCTGTACGTGTGCGGAGCGCTGGGACCAGAATAGCATTCTGGGTCTGTTTGAGGGCTGTATGTCCAAGCCGGATGTACAAACCCGCTAATCGGAGATCAGAATGACCCACTTGGTGTTTTATTGTATGCAGGGGTGTAGCCGAGGGTTGGCTTGGATATGCCATGTCCCCTCCACTTTGGCATCAAGTCCACTCAGTCAGCGGCAGCAAAACAGAATGAGAGGATAACTGGATGACATTCATACTGCTAGGTCTGCTGAAACATCAGTCCTGGCTTTAATTTTTGTCTATATATTTATTTATTTATTTGCAAAGATTTTATATACCAGGGCGGTTTACATTGAATTCAGCTGAGTACATGTCTATATATGTCTATTTTAGTCTGTGGTAATTTATTCACTGTGTACTGCGTGTGACCAAGGCCAGGTGTTCTGTTAGCACGGCATTTCTATGTACGTAGGGATTGGAGAAATCCAGCTTTATTTCTTAACTACTTGGGGTGCTGAGCTCTTTTGTTGCTTCTGTGGGGGTGGGAAGACCAAGACGTGTCATTGTTCAACCCAAAAGAGTGAGTATGTTAACTTTGATTGACATTACAAATGGCGTTAATATTTAGCACATCTACTGAATCCTCTATTCCAAATGTCACCTGCACGCCACTGGTCTCTAGCCTCTGCTCTTTTACATATATGGAACCTCATCTTTGGAATTTCCTTACTCCATACCTTCATCAAGAACCTTCTTTCCCCAGTTTCAAGAAACAATTCAAAATCTGTCTGTTCCAAAATGTAATCCCTCGGATCTCCTTGAATTGACCTGGCCCGCTCCCAGTGGCGGGATATGATCTGAACAGGAACCAGGTCAGATCAATCCCGCCACTGACAGAAACACCCAATCCCCCCACCCGCCAGTAGTTTGACGGCATCGGGGGGTTTCCCCGGATGCCACAATTCTCTGATGCAGTCAAACCATTGGTGGGTGGGAGGATTCCCGCCAGTGCAGTACTGGCATCAGGATGCTGTTTTCGGTCTGGTTTAGCGCATGCGGCCCACGGCAGGAACTGGTTCGCGCGAACCTGGCCGAATCGGCTCAATCCCACCATTTCCCACCCCCCTCCCTCCCTCCCTCCTCTTGCTTCTCCTCCTCCTTTCTCCTCTCCGATCCATCTCCCCCGGGTTAATCCTGCACTCCTCTTTCTGGCTTTATCCAGTGATGTTGTTAGCCCTATGCTATTCATTCCCTCTCTCACTTTAAGTTTATTTTTCTATCCCCTATGTATTTCTTGTAAACTACAGTGATGATTTCTGGTCCCTTGTTGGTATATTAAACGCGCCAAATGAATAAAGAAATAAAAATAAACAGCTTAATTGTGTATTGAACGAAAAAAGAATTTCTCCATTTTGTTTTAAATCTGCTACCTATGCATTTCATGAAGCCTCCTCTAATTCATCACAGGTCAAGAATATCTGTTGTTCTTGATCAAAAAGAAATCCTTTATTTAAAACATTTCCATCACAATTGCACAGCTACTGCACATGCAAATCGCTCATTCATGCTCATCCCTTTGAATTAGCATGCACACAAGAAACCTAAACATGCACAATTTGCATGCATGCTTAATTATTAGGCATACAAATGAATGTTCAAAGGAGCCCAGAATGCACAAGCCTGCTAATAGTAATATCTGAAAAGCTAAACAACCATTTCTTAATCATTCTATTCCACTCATGTTTCCTAGTGTTCTGTCATATTTCCTTTCAGCTGTCTCTTCTCCAAGCTATAAAACCTTTCCCTTCATATGGAGAAATTGTGAGCAGAACTTCACACAGTGCGATTGCACTGAGGCATTACAATATTCTCTATTTTATTCTCCATCCCTTTCCAAATGCTTTCTATCATTCTATTTGTTTTTTGGACAGTTACTGCCCCTTAAGCCAAGGATTTCAACATATTATTCTCAACAGAGGGGAGATATTCAAAGCCATTTAGGTGGTTTGCAGATCTTCAAACCGCCTAAATGGTTCTCGGCGGAATATACAACATTAACCTGGTAAGTGTCGCTGAATATCCCCAGTTGTGGCCTCTTAGTGCCCCGATGCTAGCTGGCTAATGCTGGAGGTTAGCACTCAGGGATAACCGGCTAGCGGTGATATTCAGCCTTTAGTTGGTTAGCCTAAAGTGGCTAAAGTTAGCACTTGAAAGGCTTGCCTAATTTAAGCCACTTTAGCTAGTGGCTGAATATTGCCGTTAGCCAGTAAGCTAATGTGTTATCCAGCCAACCTGAATATTCAGCGCCGGTAGCTGGATATGGCCTAGCATTGTGTATCCGGGTTCATGGTTCAGCGGCGATATTAGCCACTTTATCAGCACTAGCCACCACTGCTGAATATCCCTCCCACCCCAATCCCTCCACCCCCAATGTCTTCAAAATTATTTTGCCGGTTAGTGGCTCATTAAGGTCATTTTCCCTATATGCATTATTTTGAATGCATCCACGTTAAGGCTCCAGTTTATTAAAACAATGCTAAGATATTAGCACACAAATTAGTGCATCCTTTTATTACATGAATGCAGTAACTGTTACCTTGCTGGCATGGTGGTGCATCTAATTCATGCTCTAACTAAGTGCCATGCTATGAGGTGCAAAATGGACAGATTATGGGCAGAGAATGGGTTTTGACTGCACGCTGCAGGTAGCATATGGTACTTTACTGCATGCTGCCACTTATGCAGTCAGGCATGAAGTGCAAAAATGTAACACAGATGATTATGCTACACAAACCCCCTGACCCTCCTCCCATACCCTGACTTCCTTTAGCAAGTTTCCTGACCACCCTAAACGCTCCACACACCACTCAGCATTCCCTAATGCTTACCAGGAGGTCTCTGGAGTCAGGCAGATAGCAGGAGCAATCCCCCATCGTTCCTGTCCTGTCAGTGGCCAGAATCAAAATGATGCCTTGGGCCCCCTAGTACTAGTCTTGCAGCGTGGCCACTAAGCTCAAATGCCAAATAAGGGGTGTACAGTATGTCCTAATTTGGCAGCTTGACTCCTCACAATAGTGCCATAAAATTGCTGCTAAGTGTCAGAGCTGTAATTTTGATCTCAGGTCTCAACAGAGCAGGAAGGTCTGGCATGGTGCCAAGGAGTGTCCTTGGGAGGGGTCATAGAACTTGTTGAAGAACTTTAGAAGGTCTGAGAGGTTGGATGGCATGGAATACAAGTATTTCTATAAGGATACACAGTCTTATATTAAAAGTGGCTGCCTACTGTATGAAATGAAGGACTGGCATTGAAATTTAACTGTATGCCTACATTCAGTGGTGCTGACCTTTAACATGCATCACTGAATATGCGTATAAACAGGGATTGCATCACCACTCATACACATAAGTTACAGTAGGCCTGCTTTTTTGCCCAAGCTAAATAATAATTACACTTACCTGGTAATTGTAGTTCCTGAAGGGACTCCAGTTTAGTCCTCCACCGCTGGGTTGTGTACCTCCTCCTGCAGCTTGGAGACTGGGCATGTCAAAGTTGTGACATCACTGGATATACTCTGCTGGCCTCTCCCATCAGCCCCAGTAAACTATTGACAAAGCAAACTCAAAGGAGCAACAAATAAGTAGCTATCATATAAACAAAAAATTTCAGAGAAAACCATGAACATATAACTAGAAACTATGTAAACTACATTTTCCCCCAACAAGGGAGAAACCACCTTGAACCTTCCCTTCTGCCCTCAATAGAGTAAGACAGCACAAAGAGTAAGAATAGACAGAAACAGATAGACAAGAACCAAGTCATGAGTAAAAGACTTCCTTTCAAAGCCTACCTTACCTGTATGTTTGCACCACACCAAAGTGATCTTGTACTGCCCACGAGCCAACCCCGGGTGGGAACAAGGACTAAACTGGAGTCCCTTCAGGAACTACAATTACCAGGTAAGTGTAATTATCATTTCCTTATTGTTCCTCCAGTTTAGTCCTCCACCTCTGGGATGTAACAGAGCAGTAATCATTGGGCGTGACCTTTCCATCCTGCTCGTAACACCGCCGCTCCAAAACAGGCATCTTTGCTGCCTGAACGTCTAAGCGGTAGTGCTTAGTGAAAGTATGAAGAGACGACCAGGTGGCCGCCATACAGGTTTCCCCTGGCGGAACCAAACTGTGCTCCGCCCAGGAAGTCACCTGCGCTCTGGTAGAGTGGGCTCGTAAACCCACCGGAACTGCCTGACCGCGCAAGAGATATGCCAACACAATCGCCTCCTTAAGCCACCGGGAAATAGACGCCTTCGCCACCGCCTCCCCTTTGTGGGGACCTCCAAACAACACAAAAAGATGGTCCGACTTGCGGAAGGTACACAAAACTTTCAAGTATTGTGGCAACACGCGTTTGACATCCAAGCGGCGTAAATCACAATCAGAACCATCTCCTCCTAAGGAGCCGAGAACTGGAAGAGAAACTGTCTGATTCATGTGAAAAGCAGAAACCACCTTTGGCAAAAATGATGGGTACTGGCCGTAACACCACCTTCTCTCTAGAAAAGGACAAAAATGGCTTTCTACATGACAACGCCTGTAACTCTGAAACTCGCCTCGCTGAACAGATCACTATCAAAAACACAGTCTTCAGGGTCAAATCCTTCACTGACACCTGGTGTAGAGGTTCAAAAGGCGCCTTGGTCAATGCCTCTAAGACCAAATTGAGATCCCACGGCAGAACTACAACCCTCCTCGAGGGCCTCAACCTGGTGACCACTTTCAGGAAACGCAAAACATCGGGGTGAGAGGGGGCGGAGCCTGATGTCCAGCGGGTTAGACGCTTCGCGCTGAAGCTCCCGAGAGGCCTACTCAGAATCCTGACTTAATACCTACATAAACATAATATTTTGCTCCGAACTTACCAGGGTACCTCGGGGGGGATGGCGGCCCACAAACCAGCGCGCTTAGACTTCGGGTCTCCCTCTTCTTCACACGGAAAACGCTCCAAAACTGAGTTGTCTTCCCCACAAAAGATAGTTACACTTCGGGAACACCCCGAAATGCAACAGGAGATCTTGGAGGAAATACGCGGTGTGAAGGAACTGGTACAGTCCAACGGAGAAGTGCTCCGAGCCCTGCGAGAAGACTTCGGTATGCTTCAGGACCGGCTTGAAGGTCTTTCACTACGGCAGGACAATATGGCGGGGGTCCTCGACTCGCACGTGGTGCGCTTGGAGAAACTGGACAAGGCTGAGCGTCAGATACAGAATCTTCAAAAAGAGTTAGAGGATAGCAATAATCGAGCCCGTCGCAACAATGTAAGGCTCATTGGAGTACCGGAGGGGGTGGAAGCAGGAGATATAAGAGAATTCCTGGTCAAAACTCTTCCCTCCTTGCTGAAGATCACTTTTCACAGAGATCTGGAAATTGACCGAGCATATCGTGTTCCTCCCAACATGGCGCTCAGTCGGACGACCCCCCGGCCTATCATCTTTCGATTACTGAGATATCAGCAAGTTGAGCAAATTCTAAATGCTGCTCGGGCGAATCATCATCTGGAGTTTGAAAGTCATAAAGTCTCCTTCTTCCCTGACTTGGCAAAGCCCACAGTTGACCGTCGGAAGAGACTCCTTGCTTTTCGCCCTAGACTTCAACAGTTACAGGCTCGCTTTGGCCTATTGTATCCAGCGAAGCTCAGAGTGACTCTCCATAACCAAACTAGAACGTTCGAAGATCCTGATCTACTAGCAACATTTTTAGATTCCAAAGAAGCAGACCAGATGCGCTAATCCAACAACTTGGATCTGTAATCCGCCGGATCTGCCCGCCATTTTGAATGGCCCGACGCGGTGATCACAGCCTGGAACAGAGACTGCCTGGACTTTTCTTTCTTTCTATATATAACTTTCTTGGTCACCTATCCCTCCATGATGTGCACCTCGGTTGGATTCGGAACACGCACAGCTATATAGGTTATATGTTTCAATTTTGGCCTTCTCTGGGGTTTCTCCCCGCAGACATATGGTCGCCAGTAATTTCTGGGGTTCTGCTTCTTCTCTAATGCACTTTGATGCTTATTTTTTTTTTTTTTTTTTATATGGGGCGCTCCATTGTTTTGCATTAGCTTATTTTCTATCATGTCATGTGTACAGCCATATACAGTTAATATGAGGGACATTGTGCAATTATGTGCGTTATCATGTTCTTTTTCAGAATTTTTAACCCTTCTGAATGGCCTTATGTAAGATTTTATTACTGAACGTAAAAGGCATCAATAGTCCAATCAAAAGAAAGAAAATCCTTAGCTATCTTAATCATGAGCATGCTGATTTAGTGTTTCTTCAGGAAACGCATTTAAACTCCGCTGAAACACTGAAACTTACTGCTAAGCCTTACATGGTGGCTGCCTACTCTCCCGCCGTTTCCAAGCGGTGTGGGGTAGCCATCTTGGTTAAGAAGTCTTCGCAAGCTACTGTAATGGATACTAGCTCTGATACGGAGGGTAGATGGGCCCGTGCACACCTTAAGGTTGGAGATAGTGAATTTACGTGTATTTGTATTTATGCTTCGAATGTGGATAACCCTGCTTACTATGCAAGTATTGCGCAGGTGGCACAGGCCTCTGCCCATACTCCATTAATACTTGGCGGCGATTTCAACCAAGTACTTGTGTTTCTATACTCCTGACAGGTTAGCCAAATGGAACGCCACCCAGAGCAATAGATGCTGGACATGCCATGCGGCCATTGGTTCACTCACTCATGTTATGTATGAATGCCCCGCCTTACAGTATTACTGGAGTCGGGTCTGGGGTCGTATTCAATCTATTTTGCACTTTCAAGAGCCCCTCTCTTGGAAGATAGTGGGACTCCGCTCAGCTGCGGGGATCCCCTCTCTTCCCAAATCGGCTTACTTCCTTTTAGACTTTATGCTGGGCATAGCTATTTCCCTAATTACGAAATACTGGAAAATAGCTCCCATCTGAGCCCCAATGAATGGTGGAATCATGTCTGTCTCTACAGTAAATATGAGCAAATACCTCGTATGTTAGCTTCTTCCGCTCAGACCCCTCATCACTTGTCTAAATAGAAGATGCTCAACGACTATGTTCAAACTGCTAAATGCTCTCATCTGACTGTTTAAATCTGTGTAAATCTCTGTCACATGATCATTCTGTATCGCAGATACTATTTCTGTTTGTTTTGATGTACAATTACTGTTGTTTGTGAGCGCTTATATGATGATACTTATCAGCTTAGAGAAGAAGCATAGGGGTGGGGGGTAACTGGGGTTGCTTTTTCCTTACTGTATGTTTGTATTTGTTTCCTTTGGTGTGTTGTTTCTTTTTGCTTGTTGTAAAATGAAAATAAAAGTTAAAAAAAAAAAAAAACATCGGGGTGAGAACCTAGCATAAAACCCTGCACTTTGCCCCTATAGCAGGCAATAGCAGCTAACTGTACTCTTAAGGAACTGGCCGCTAGCCCCTTATCAAATCCATCTTGCAGAAAACTTAAAATCAAGGAAACAGACACTGTCATCGCCTGAAATTGACGCAGCGAGCACCAGTCCTCAAAAATGTGCCAAATACGCACATATGCTAGAGACGTTGACTGTTTTCTTGCTTTTAATAGGGTGGCGACGACTGCCGCCAAATAACCCTTCTTCGTCAGCCACACCCTTTCAATGGCCAAACCGTAAGTGATAACCGATCCACCTGAGGCATTCGCAGTGGGCCTTGCACCAACAGATCCTCCGACACCGGCAGCCTCCACGGATTCCCGTTGAGCAGGCGAATAAGATCGGCATACCACGACTGCCTTGGCCAATCGGGCGCTACTAACAGCACCCTTCTCTGATGGGCCTCGATACGCTGAACTACTTGCTCTATGAGCGCCCATAGGGGAAAGACATAAAGAAGCCCCGTCGCTGGCCAACTTTACATCAGGGTGTCGATCCCTTCGGACATTCTTTTCCATCGCCTGCTGAAGAAACGACTGGTCATTGCTGATTGGAAAGTTGCCATGAGGTCCATGATTGGCGGACCACACCTGCGAACTATTTGGGCATATACTGCCGGATGCAGCTCCCTCTCTCCGGCATCCATTCTCACCCTGCTGAGAAAATCCGCCATCACATTGTCCTTTCCTGCAATGTGCGCCGCCAATATCACTGGTAATCTCTGCTCCACCCAAGCAAACAGCAGCTCTGCCTCCTCTTCCATGGCCGCACTTCCTGTGCCTCCCTGCCGCTTGATGTAGGCCACCGACATTGAGTTGTCGGACAGCACCCTCACCGCTCGACCTGACACCATAGCCTCGAACCTTAGCAGCGCTAGATAGACCGCTCTCATTTCTAGCCGGTTGATCGACCAACTGCTCTCCAGAGCTGACCAAGTGCCTTGTGTGAACTGGCCCTCGCAATGCGCTCCCTATCCTGCAAGACCCACGTCCGTTAGCAATGGCATCCACTCCGGCTGCTCCAGAGGCATTCCCGCTGTCAGAGAGTCCAGAAACAGCCACCACCAAAGGGACTGCCTGACCTTGAACGGGCAGGGGAGTTGTTTGTTTAAGGAATCGGACTGATGCGACCAGTGGCGAAGCAGCGCTCTCTGTAGTGGCCTCATATGAAACCTGGCCCAAGGCACCGCTTCCAGGGTCGCCACCATGGTCCCCAGCACCTGAAGATAGTTCCACGCTGAGGGCGCCGGAGCAGATCTGAACTTGCGCACCAGTTGCCGAAGAGCTTGCACCCGACGGTCCGGCAGAAACACTGCTCCCTTCTGGATGTTGAACCGTAATCTGAGATACTCGAGATCCTGGGAAGGTACCAAGCGGCTTTTGGCCGGGTTGACCACCCAACCAAGACTCTGCAAGAACTTGACCACCTTGTCCATTACCCACACACTCTCTGACTTGGATTTCACCCGAATCAACCAATTGTCGAGATAAGGATGAACTAGAATCCCTTCCTTCCGTAATGCCGCCGCTACCACTACCATGATCTTGGTAATGGTCCTCGGCGCTGTCGCCAGACTGAATGGCAATGCCTGAAATTGATAGTGCCCCCAAGGAAGGGTGAACAGCAGAAACTTCCAATGAGCCACTCTGACTGGAATGTGTAAATATGCTTCCGTAAGATCGAGGGAAGTTAAGTTCTCCCCTGACGCACTGCCACAATGACCAACCTCAACGTTTCCATCTTGAAATGCGGAACCCAAAGACACCTGTTCCCTCCTTTGAGGTACAAGATAGGCCAAACTGCTCCATCCTTTTTCGGTACTACGAAATAAATTGAGTATCGACCCATGCTGTAATCTGCAAGTGGCACTGGCGCGACTGCTCCCAGCTGTAAGAGCCGATCTAATGTACCGCGGATTGCCAGGGCTTTTTGCTGACCTTTGCAGGGAGACATCATGAAGGAGTCCCGCACCGGCCTTGTCAATTCCAGTGCATAACCCTCGCGAATTACCTCTAAGACCCACTGGTTGGACGTTATTTGGGTACAGGCAGGAAGAAATTCCCAAAGTTGCCCGCCTATCGGTTGACTTCCCACTAGGACCCGCCTGCTTTCATTGTGGTTTTCGAGACCCCGCCAAGGAGGTTGCTGTGAAGCCTCTATTTGCTCCCTGAAACCCACAAAACCCCTGGGCTCTGGAAGCGAATCTGCCCCTTTGGAAACCCCCCAAACAAGAGGTGCGGAATCTCCTGAAATCCCGAAACTGGCCCCGAAAAGCCGGAGCCACCTTGCCCTGCTTGGGCTTATCCTCAGAAAGCCTCCCTCCCTTGGACTCCCCAAGCTCCTTCACCAACTTGTCCAGGTCTTCACCAAACAACAACCACCCCTTGAACGGGAGCTTATTGAGACGCGCCTTGGATGAACCATCCGCCGCCCAATTCCACAACCAAAGAGAGCGGTGGGCAGCGACCAAGGAAGCCATGCTATTGGCAAGCACCTGAATCAAGTCGTAATGCACATCTGCTAAATATGCAGACCCCGACTCCAGGCGATCCAGCTCCCTAAACTCTTCCTGCTCTAGCCGAGTAGACTAATGCAAGCGCTGAGACCATCGGAGAATGCTCTCGCCACCCAAGCCCCACAAATGGAAGCCTGCAATGACAGGGCATTAGCTTCAAAAGACTGTTTCAATAAACCATCCACTTTCCTGTCCTGCGCATCCTTTAAGGCCGCGCTACCTTCCACCGGTATAGTGGTCTTCTTTGTAATCGCTGAGACGGCAGCATCAACTCGTGGCGAACGAAACCTCTCTTTGTCCTTATCAGTTAAGGGATAGAGCCTATCCATCGTTCAAATCCTTCTTAGACCCGCTTCTGGCTGATCCCACTCATTTTGGATCATGCTGTCGACCACTCGGTGAACGGGAAACGCCACTTGCACCTGCATCACCGCTTGGATGACCGGGTCTTCCACATTGTCTTCTTCCATCGCCGGAGGCGCAGCGAGATTAAGCGTCTGAAGGGATTCCATGATTAATGCCGTTAACTCCTCTCTTCTAAATATCCTAACAATCTTTGTATGATCCTCTGGCTCTTGTATCTCACCTTCCTCTAGATCCTCCATACCGGCCTCGAGTTCCAACTCAGCCTCCTCTGTGTCGGCCACTCGGATTCCTCAGACAGCAGCCCAGAAGGTCGCAGCCTCTTAGGGGCCCTCGGGGACGCACCCCCCGTGCCTCCTAGACTGAGCTGCTGACCCGGACCAGGCATAGACAAGGGCTCTGGGACCTTCCCCTGCCGCCGTAATCAAAACTCCTGATGCATAAGTAATGCAAAATCCAGGCAAAAATCCCCGAGTTGTGTACCTGAACCCAAGGAAGACGGGGCACCTGACAGACCCGCGACTCCGTCCCGGTTGCACAGTGGGCCCCAAAGCTTCTACCTCCACTCCAGCTGGGGCATCTTAGGGGTCCTGAACCCCCCTGACCTCCATTTGCTGCTCCATGCTGGACAACACCGTGGCACAACCCCTACAAATGCCGGAGTCAGCCACCGCACCCCTGCAGGTGCCGCAGACCACACACTGAGGGCGCAAAATCCAAGCACCTAAAGTGCAGCCCCTTTTTTTTTTTTTTAGCCCGTCAGACCAACTGTCCTTTCCTATTAATTCCTCTTCTTTTTCTTTTTTTTTTTTAATATCAACTAACTAAAGCAAAGAAGGGTATGAATTCCTATCCAGAAACAACTACCCCCATGCACCTGAAACCGAGATAATAAACGTGCCACAGAAAGCCAGAAACTAGCTGGACAAATAATAGGAGAAAGAAAAGAAAAGAAAGACCCCCCCTCAAAAGATGTGATTCCCTGCCACGCGGCAGACACGCGGTCCTAAAATGGCCGCCCCCAAACAGCAACACAAATGGTGCCAAAAAAGAAGCCAAAGGCTCCAATGCTGAAAGCAACAGTAGCTGCGTTCAAGTCGCCTGCCTTCTAATATTAAAAGGGAGCCTTACCGCATCAACGAAGGCCCGGGAAGCTCTCCTTCCGCCGCTGCTGATGAGCCAACAATCTCCAGCCCGTGCGGCTCCGCTCGAGTCAGGATCGAGCGAGAGACTGCCGGTGAGGATGTTACCCCTGCACTCCTTCAGCCCGAGTGCTGCTTCTGCGGGTGACAGGAGAGTGCAGGTGCCTGTCATAGAGCTCTCCTCCATTCAAGCAAGGAGGAGAGATCTGGAGGCCAAATTGTTTCAGAAACTCTGAGCACAGTATAGAGGCAGACGGGAGCCCGTGTAAGGCAAGATTCTCACTGCCTTTTTACAGCAATCACTAAAACAAAATTTAGAAAAATGAGCAATCCAATCCACCTACAACTATCTAACTACTCTAACAGCTCCTTATGTGTTCCTCCAGTGAGCCCAGACCTAGGCTCACTACGTCCTCCTGCTGCATGGAGACTGGACACAATGGGGCTGATGGGAGAGGCCAGCAGAGTATATCCAGTGATGTCACAACTTTGACATGCCCAGTCTCCAAGTTGCAGGAGGAGGTACACAACCCAGAGGTGGAGGACTAAACTGGAGGACCAATAAGGAACTAATGTTTATACGTTTATGATATATGCAGAATGACTTTTGTGCTGGCCCCTGCCCTATCATTAAACCCAGCTCCCGGTGTCCATGCAAGGTTTATGCGAATAGTCTGTGATGATATGATCTATGAATAAAATTATTCATGTAACTAAGGCAAATATTAAAAAAGAAGATTTGTGCTGTCAGAATTAGTTCCAACTGCATAAGTCTTTTTAAACCTAAGACCTACAATATATACCATCTTATGCTTTTCTTGTGTGCACTGTGACCTGTGGCCTAATGTTATGTTATGATTGGCTTTACTTGCTTGGTATCTAGTGTGCAATGCTGGTGTCCAGGAAAGAATTTTTAACATTCAATATCGCGTTGACATTGGGCACAGCAGTAAATAACGACAGCAGCAGAGGTGGGAATGTAAGCAGCCACCTTGAACACAGGTTTCATTCATGAACCTGAAGATCCCACAGAGAACCTGTAGCGCCTGTGATAGAATGATCCATAGGGGTTGCCATGCCCCATTAAATTTCTTTTCTGCAAATTTCCTTTTCTCATTTTGTTCTAGTGAATTGGTGACCTGGCTTTGTTACAAGCTAAGTAGCTAGGAGAGACAGAGCTCTGGCATTCAGGACATATGCACAGAAGGTGTAAAATAAGACACTTTTTTGAGGTAGATTATGCTACTACTTCCACAGAGATAACTTAGATGAGAATTAAAATGTTTTTGTAACATTGACGTATGGTAATTTAATTTAAGAAGTCAAACATCTGTGTCTTTCTTAACCTAGGCTTTTTTAGACTATTTAATATATGTAGTATAGGTACAGCACTTTTGTGTCTTTATACAATAGAGGGTTGATATTCAACCTGGAGTGGCCAGCTTCACTCAAAGCTAAACATGATGGCCAGGGAGCATACGATTTAAGGTTTGCCTACGGCATCAAGATCTTGAACCAACAATGGGGCCAGCCCTGTTTGTGAGGGTGTTTCATTTACTGCATTTTCTATAGCAAGACCCATGTTATAGAATTCTTGGCTACAGGAGAGAAATTATATGCTGTTCAGAAAAAAAGCTTAAAACATTTTTTATGTGAATGTTTTCTAAGCTATGTTTGTTTATGTGGTTTTGTTTCTATGTTCAGTTTTGATATATGTGTTATAGTCGCACTGTGCTGAGGACTGATTGAACAGGACTGACAGATTATGGGAGTCAGTTTAGAAGCCCTATTCATGATTTGAATATCTGAAACTGGCCAGACATCCTAATCACATTAATCACCCTAGAGCCATTTTAGAAGGCCTGGAGTTTACATGTGTCCGGTGAGATCATGTACATGTCGCATGGGGTCATGCCAGGGGCAGTCCAAAATGATACACGTGTAAACCCAGTTTTAGTCTGGTGCTAAAGTCAATTAACCATCAGAGATGTCGATGGTTATACCTGCTCCAGGGTGTGAATAGGATTCTGAAAAGTTCATGTTTCAGTAAACCGATAATTGTAAGCTGAAGATGAGAATGCCTCTAATATTTTTTTGCTCCTTCAAAAAAACCAAAACAGTACATAAAAAAGGCACTTGTCCTAGGTCCTGCACTGCTGCACATCCCCATGGAGTATAATGATGCACTCGCCTCCAACATTTTTTAGAGATGCTATCTGATCAAGAACAGTCGTCGCAGGGATTCTAAATCCAAACTCATAGAATTCACCTTCATGTCAGAATAGTCCTCAAAACATTTTTTAACGTTTCAAAATTAGTGTCCTGTCAAACCCGAACCACCCACCCGGTGACACTTGCATAATAAATCAGACCATGGAACATCCTTCATCATGAATCCTCGACAAACCCCTTTTACAATGCCAAAGGAACACCTCTCTTTGGCTTGGCCCATTGGCTCACTGTAGCAGCAAGCTGCCAAAGTGGCCTCGACATCATTTATCAAGTAACGGCTGGTTGAACATGATGTCTCTCTTAGGGTGTTGTCAGCTGAATTGCTGAGGTTGGAGGTGGATCGAGTTTTACCTGTAAATTGCAGAGTTTGTCAACAAAGTGCTTAGTATGCTCAGGACAAGTCCCTATGCAGGCAGCTCAGCTTTGTTTATCAAGTGGATGCTCATTGAGTATCATGTCAGTCTCTCAGAGGGACACGTTCAGCCAAATCTCTGATGTCGGAGCAAAGAGCGACTTTCCCTACAACTTGGAAACAACGGCCTCCTTATTTGGCAGCTTGACCCTTACTGCTACTACCACTAGGGTTTAAAGATTCCATCCTGAAGCCAGAATAGTGACATGGCAAAAACATCCAGGGATCTCTCCTGCCCCCACTATACACCACAGTTCCCATGGCATGAGCTAGGAGGTGTCTGAAGAGTGGGAGAGTACTGGAAAGATATTGGAGGGAGTGGCTGTTTGGCAGTAAGTGCATTTGCGCTATTTGCAGGAGCGACATTGCACAATAACTTACCATGCATTAAATTGCTGTTCACGCCCATAACCCACCGTTTTGCTGAGACCCCTGGCACAGCAAGCAATTATCAAGGAAATTAGAATGAAGTAAGTGCTGTGGCTATGTGATAACGACTGCTGCATTTTAATAAACACGCCTCTTAGTGTCATGGTAAAAGTTTAGATACAGAAATTGCGCACATTGAATTTTATTCCTAAATTATCTTGTGAAATTTAATAAGATGACGTTAGAGTCTTACTGTCCTCGAACACCAAATGCCCTGCATGTGCAAAATAAATTCCATTACCAAAAACACACACAATGAATGTGCCTGGGTCACACGTGCCTGTGCTATCTTGCAAAACTTGTGCCAGATTAAAAATCCAGTAAAAGTAAGATTTATCGTGTGTCTCCTGCCTGCTTGGATAAAAAAGGAAACCAGATTTTATCAAATTATATTTAGTTTTCGGAGAGACAAGAAAAAAACTCAGGTAAACCCTTTTGTGAATATTAAAAAGGTTCTTTAGCAACATTTATAAAATGGCATTTGAGAAACGGCAACCTGGGATGTATCTTTTATTCCACTAGGACTTAGTGGTTCTCGCCTTCGCTGAAGTTTTCTCTCAACGCCTCCTCTGGCGCCTTAGCGTTTCACTCTCGCAAGAGAGTTTCTTCAGGAGATCTACATGCGAATTAAAACAACGTTGGTAATGCCTGTTTCTATACTCTGCGCTGCTTAAAATCTGTTAAATTATAACGTATTTACACTAAATGTATTTAAAACAGCAAGTCAACAATTCTGTTGAATATCTTACTCACTATTGACCGCTGCCCACATCTCTCTGATTCTTGCTTTACTTTTCCTGAGAAAAACGCCGCGCATGCGGATAGAGGTCTTTGTCCTCCTTTTTAAACTAACAGCTGACTAATTAGAGATGTCCATCATTTACATGCTTGCTATTCAACTGAGGCATTTAGGCCAAATGGTTTGACTGTATTTACTGAAAAGATCACCTCTGTTCATAAAATAATAGTGTTTCATCCAGGGTTTTGCCTCTTTTTGGTCTATCAATTTGATCTATGCAAAAACAACGAAGTTGTAAGAAATCATGGTTCTTTTCAATACAATGCTGTGTTAATGATGCCGTCATTACTTTATTCATCAACCGACTCTTGTGTTCTTGCATGCGGACTTTAAACATTCTATTTGTCTTGCCTATGTAGAGTTTCAAACACGGATATCTGATGGCATATATCACTGATGTTGTAATACATGATGTTGATCTTTTAAGAAGGTATTTTTTCCCCGTGTACATAAACTCACTGGTCTCTTCTGTAATCTGACAGATCGTGCATTGGCCACACGCTGTGTGGCCCCTTTCTCGTGATTCCCTTTCCTGTATCTGTATGGAATCTATTTTGATTGGATTCAGCTGTTCTTTCAAATTATGGTTCCGTTGCCACACGGGGAAAAAATACCTTCTTAAAAGATCAACATCATGTATTACAATATCAGTGATATATGCCATCAGATGTGCGTGTTTGAAACTCTACATAGGCAAGACAAATAGAATGTTTAAAGTCCGCATGCAAGAACACAAGAGTCGGTTGATGAATAAAGTAATGACGGCACCATTAACACAGCATTGTATTGAAAAGAACCATGATTTCTTACAACTTCGTTGTTTCTGCATAGATCAAATTGATAGACCAAAAAGAGGCAAAACCCTGGATGAAACACTATTATTTTATGAACAGAGGTGGATCTTTTCAGTAAATACAGTCAAACCATTTGGCCTAAATGCCTCGGTTGAATGGCAAGCATGTAAATGATGGGCATCTCTAATTAGTCAGCTGTTAGTTTAAAAAGGAGGATAAAGACCTCTATCCGCATGTGCGGCGTTTTTCTCAGGAAAAGTAAAGCAAGAATCAGAGAGACGTGGGCAGCGGTCAATAGTGAGTAAGATATTCAACAGAATTGTTGACTTGCTGTTTTAAATACATTTAGTGTAAATACGTTATAATTTAACAGATTTTAAGCAGCGTAGAGTATAGAAACAGGCATTACCAACGTTGTTTTAATTCGCATGTAGATCTCCTGAAGAAACTCTCTTGCGAGAGTGAAACGCTAAGGCGCCAGAGGAGGCGTTGAGAGAAAACTTCAGCGAAGGCGAGAACCACTAAGTCCTAGTGGAATAAAAGATAAGCCTGTTTAATATTATATACATTCATTGAAAGATTTTAAAGGGAATATTACACAAGTGGTGTGAAGAGCAATGAAAATTAGTCATGGTTTATATACAAAAAAAAGACATTTTATCCACTAGTCGTTGATGCTTCTGAGCTGCGCCTTTTGGTTCACTAAACATAGTGACTACAAGTGCTGCACTGGTCTGAGACTACACATTGGGTAAAAGAGAGCTTCATGAAAATAATAGCACCACTTAAGTTCGAAGTAAAGCTGCATGTTAAAGTGGAGTAACTTTCAGGATACAATATTAGTCATACGACTCCAAAAAGACCATTACATTGATTGCAAGCAAGAAGCAAGTGGGAATCAGCTGGGAAGGAAAAGCCAGGCTGAGCCCGGAAGCCAGGATTTGGGCTGTTGCAGGAGCAGGCACTTACCAGGAGAGCTGTTCCCACGGTTGAAAGCTGAAGCAAACTTTCAGAGAAAAGATTGGCACGAAGCTTCTGAGGGGAGGAAGCAAGCCAAAGGAGAAAACCTTTCATCACCAGGCTGCTGCATTAAAAGGTATGGAAAATATATGCCTAAGAAGAATGCTGTGAAGGATAAAGGTTTATATAATGCTGATATAAAACCTCCAGGAAGAAGGGATACTCGTAAGCTCAATATAGCACAGGGCCGACGCCCTAGGTTAGGCCCAGGACATTGGGACTTGCTAGAGCAAATATATAAAACTCCTGAATATGGTTTGCATGAAACCAGGGACACTGAATCAGAGGTATCGGAATATGAGCAAATGCAAGTGGATCCCATAGAAGATGTATCTGACCATGACATGGATTGTACATTGTGTATTTCTGGAAGTCTAGAAGCTCTGCCAGAGTTGTGATCTGTTTAAAGCACCAACAGAGCATTCTTGGTTTATTTAAGTACCAACATTCCTGTAATGTATGATAGTTTTGTTTGAAAAGCCTAATTTTGTTATTCTACCTGAAGTAAGGACTTTTGCTTTCATGTTGTAACCCAATATTTTTGAACCCTCAGCAAAGACGGGAAATAAAAGCATTTTTCCCCCCCCCCCCCCCCCCACTCTGCTTAAGTATTTTCTTAAAGATTTGGAGCTCAAGAAAACTACAAGGCCCCAGGAGCCATTTGGGCCTTCAAAAGACTCTCAAATCTTAACTTTATATTTTGTGTCGCACCTGCCCTGGCATCCACTGGCCACCAGGGAAGTGTTGCTGACAGTATATAGGTACAAACTACCAGCTTTTTCCTTTGAAGAGTTTTCCTTTCAAAATTAGCTTACAAGCCCACCAGTACACGGAACCCAAGTCTGCAACCCTGTGCGCAATCTCAACATTAGCCCCAAAATGTTTTAGGCCTTAAAGATGACAGAAACGTCTTTTTGCTAAGTATTTAAGAGACGTTTTCAGCGAAACATTGTAGTCAATGTGTTCCACAGGAATATGTAGAAGTAAAGGTCAACAAAAGCTGTGCTTGATATTTTATTATTTAGACATACTGTGACTAGCTTTTGAGAACAATGATCCTTTCATCAGGTCAGTGGAGAAAGTCATTTATGCTAAGCTGAACTACAAAGACCAAACAATAGGAAGGGAACAAGTAAACCAACAAGAATTCTAACAGTTCACAGTAACCCAAAATTCATCCAAACCTCTCTTTCTTTTAAATAAATCTATTCTTCCATATATAGGTGTAGATTTTATTTCTTTATTGGTTTGTTTGGGGTTTTTTATTATTATTTAATAGACTTCTATCGGTCAGAAGCCGCTACCACTGCTTAGTAAACAAGCCCCCTAGATTGCCTTAATGAAAAATATGCCTAAAAAAGAGATGTCTAAAGCATAAACAATTGATCCCCCCTCTTCCCAAGAACTAATAAATGCAATCAGAGATCAAGAAAATGTCATGGAAAGATAGAGAAATTGTCCCATGGACCTGATTAAAAATGACCTGTAAATGCATTGTGATACACTACTTGTATATATTGCTCTTTATGAATACACAAAAGAGGCTCTCTTGGACACAATATAAGTATGGTGACATGCACTAGCCTGGAATAGACTACCTACCTGAGTCACTACAACAGGCTCCATCTCTACTCCTATTCAAATCTAGCCTAAAAGCCCACATCTTCAAGACTACTTTTGGATCCTGACCCCCTTATTTTCCTATTTAACACCCATGTGTCTTTTAATCATTTCACTCAAGAACTACTCTAGCCTCCCTGTTTGCTCTGTTCATCCCAAATAGATTATAATCTCTCATGTGTTCATGTATAGTGCTGGGAACGCCTTGTAGCTCTATATGAATTATAAGTGTTGGGGGCAAATACAGTGACAGAATTCAAAATGGCATGGGGCAGACACAGTGGATCTCTTTATAGCAACAGGATAAAATCAAAATAAACGTAACTATCTAATTTCTCAACAAACAGGGGTGCCCAACACAGAGCGGTGGGTTCGCCCCTAAACAAAGACATGGGGAGGGGTGACCTACTCTTGCCACCTTGTTGGGCAGACTATATGGACCATACTGGTCTTTATCTGCTGTCATTTACTGTTACTATAAGTAGTAGGATTAGGAGTAAATTTGAGAGAATAAGATCAAGTTTAGGAGTGAGGTTCATTCATTTCATGGTAGTTACATAACTACCCCATTGGGAGATATTACCCATGCATTTGTGGATGAGGAAGGTAGAACTGATATTAAAAGAGCACTGGGTCTGCTAAATGATACACAACCACTAGAAATCATAGCATCCATGTCACTATTTCCTGTTTGTGTGCACACTCAGAGACTCTTGAATGTTTTGATGACTGTGCATTCTGCGTATAAATTAGCTTACTAAATTGGTTGCTAAACGTACTTTCAGCAATGCAAAATGACAAACTGATACACCTGGCACTAAGCCCTTGCAAGAGGAGGAGTGCAGACCCCACTCATGCAGATGAAGGGGGGGGGCTCCATGACCCAACGCACAGATCAGCTGTTTCAATACAAAGACCTCACAGATGGGGTGCAGCTTCTACCCCCTACCTGTAGGCAGGGGCGGCCCAAGGGGGGTGCGGGGCCATGTGCGGAGACTCGGTGCGGGGCCTCATTTGCATAAGTGGTCTTATTTGCATAAATATTTGCATAATGTTACCATTCACTAACTTTTAGTAAACATGTCTCTTAATGAGTGTATGGATAAAGAAAGACTAAAAAATTTCTACATTACTATAATCTAGTGCCAACCGCCAGGCACATTAGGAACTACTACAAACACTGCCCATTTAGAACCCATAGCAAACCCGCCGTATCATGACAGCACTACCAGGACTCACAAAGCACCATACTCTACCAATCAAAAGGCAACACTGCAAATATTAAAACAATACATTTCAGAGAATACTGGGGAAAGAGAACAAGTGGCAACGTCAAATAGGAATTACATAAACAGAATACCTCAGCTCAGTTACACATGCAGAACATAGACCATCACCAAACAAGGAATCACAATTTAGAAACAGGAAGGCAATAATTAAACTGGGAACCCCAAAAGCCAAACTTAGTCTCTAGAGTCTCCCTCGCATCTCTGTTAAGCCCGCAGGGGCTGATGGGAAGCAGGGGCTGATGGGAAATTTCCCATCTGCCCCTGCGGGCTTAACAAAGACGCGAGGGAGACTCTCTCCCTTCGCGTATCTGCAAGCCGGCAGAGAGGGGCTCAGCCGCGCCGGGAGAGTTCCGCCGGGCAGAGGGAGCCCCGCGGGACACTGCATGCCGCAGCGGCCAGCTTTTTTTTTTTTTTTTTAAATTCAATTAAGAAAAAGCAGAATGTTCTTTGCGCAGGGCCCCCCGAAGCGCGGGGCCCTGTGCAAAAAACATTCTTGCTCAATGGACGGGCCGACCCTGCCTGTAGGGACACAGGCTATCCAGACACAGCCCCTAGACAGTCATACAGGCCACCCACACTACAAACAACTGGTGTTCCTGGGGCGGGAGGCATTTTACAGCAGCCACCCATGCTTTGAATGTGTTGAGGGCTCTGAGAGTGTGCCACAGTACAACCTACATGCCACCATGGAGCAGGACACCTCCAATTGTTCCTCTACCCAAGCATGCCAGTTTTCAGGTAGCTAAGAGCTTCCAAACCCTATGGCGCTCATGCATGCTTCCCAGGTAGGTGGAACACCACATCCCCTCTAAATGCCAGGTGAGGAGGACACTGTCCAAGGAGCTTCAGTAGAGCTAGCCTGCTTTCAGTGGTTTACATGTAAGTCAATGCTCTGAGCCAGAAGGCCACAGACATGTCCTTCTATGGTCAGGGTGAGTGGTATGCAGCTAATCATGCCCACTCTCCACCCCAGATCTGAACTAGTGCCGCCATTTTGTGCAGTGCTCCAGTAGCACGGTGTTTTTAGAACAGCCACCTTGTTGCCAAATGCCCCAGCTATCTAGAAGCCAGGCATGCTATTCACGTGCTAGACTCCATTCTCCTGGGTACCGTGCTTTAGTAAACACATCCCATGTGTGTTGCTGGATTGTCACCCATCACTTCTATCCTTCAGAATGCTTGTCTAAGTTTAATGATGGAAACACATTCTGGATGTTTATTTTCATATTTCAGTACTTTTTGCAAATTTGAATCTGGCAATACTTTTAAGTAGGTGATTCCTTTGATCTGCAGACAGATTGCTCCTGCGGACCAAAGAAGTGAAGCCAGCAGCAATATGAGAGCGTAGAGACAGTCTGTCCCCTGGATGGAAGGGATCGCATCCAGCAGTTCAATTTTTTGCCTGTGGGACAGGCTGCTCTCGTGGGCCACAGACGTGCAGGATGCTGTGATTGCTGTTTTTTGGGCCTGCAGGAGCTGCCTGTCCCACAGACCGAAGGGATTGCGGCCAGAAGTTGTTTTGTGCCTGTAGGACAGGTTGCTCCCACGAGCCATGTAAGTGAAGATGGCAGCAATCACAGCCAGCAGCGATGTTGTGGGCCCACAGGAGCAACCTGACTGGCAGACCGAAGGGATCACCGCTAGTTCTGTTTTCAGTCCATAGGACAGGATATTCCCATGGGCCGAAGAGAAGAACCATGCTGCAAGAAAAGAATTTGTGGACAGAGACACACAGGAGATAAGACAAAATTTAAAGGGGTAGTGGGTTTGGGATAGAAGTAGCTGGAGGTTGAATAGTGGGGAGAAAAAGGACACAACAAATATATATACAAAATGGTACAGCCCCTCACCCCCACCAGAAAACACGAAGGCACCTCACCCCCATAGCACAAACATACACACAGAGGAACTCCAGTCCTGCACCACACACATGCACCACAGACACACACACACATAGGCACCCGGACAACACAACATGCAAGCATGTGCACATACATGCCCAAAGGCATGCAGCATGTACTCCACCCCTGTACCCCCCCACACACACAAAGACACCCCACCCCCATACTGCACTATGGCACACTCACACAAATACATACATTCACACACAAGCATGCGCGGACCCCCCTGACGCTTCCTATGACACATACAGATGAAGCCACCGAATGTCAGATTCTGCGAGTGAGGGAAATCTACCATTTGGTCACACTATGAAATATGCACTTTTCAACTTGTTTCAGATTTGCTAAAGGGCACCAAACACACCGGACTTCCCTCTTTCCCTCTCGTGGCACACTGTTAGGGTGATATTTCCCTTTATGTGCCAGCCAGGCAGTCAGCCACAGAGAATAGAGGGAAGTGGGGGGGGGGGGGGCTTCTGTTGTCAGAGTCAGACACATGTGCAAGGCTTGAAGCTTGTGGTTAGCATCACTGCCTGTCCATTACAAGAAGCACCACCACTGGCTCTCATGGGAGGCTATGGAGTGATCTTTCCACTTTTGTCAAGCCTCGCTGCAACGCCAGCAAAGTCTCTGAATGTCTCAGAGTTGCAGCAGCTCTAACAGGCAGCAGCAAAGAAATCTCAACATCAAACCAAGTGGCAGTTCTCACATTGATGTTACCACTGTCAATTGTTGGGACTGCTGACATCAGCTTGGGGATTGAGTCCTGCCTCTTAGTGCTCACCACAGCTTCATTGCTGCTTATACCCAGGAATAGCAGTGCCTTTCCCCAGATCTGTGTTAATAACAGTCTATTGATTTTCTCAAGGAACTTATCCAAACCTCTTTTTAAACCCAGCTATGCTAACTGCTTTCATTACCTCATCCTTATTTGTGGGATTTATAACAGAGCTGTGCAATTGTGCATGCAGAGACAGAGCGGCGGTAGTATCTGTAGCAGGAGAAGAGGCATGGAAAGCTAAGTGTTTATAATCTTTGGAGATCTCTTTTTTTTTTTTGGTTAAATAAATATTTGATTTTGTTTGCTTTGATCACATTAACCCTTTGTTCTATTACAACCAGTTCTTACAATGATAAATATTTACTCCTCAGTACTTGTTTTTATTCCAGCTAGGCATTTGCCACCTCATTGCAATTTTCTTGTTATATCATTTGATTTGAAGGAGAAATACTAACATCATATGAACAGAGTTCACAAAGGAGTTTTGGGATGGGGGAAGAGTGTAGCCTATCATTAACAGTAATAAAGGAACACCCTCCCATCCCAACTTTCACATTGTAGCTCATCCCCACACTTTACCCTCTCCAGGCACTCTATTCATCTATTTATTTTCCTCCCCCAGCATCTCTATCTCCACCCCTTCCCCCTCTACCTTCTACTCCCCTGTCGAGCATCTCTACCTTGCTTTCTCCTCACAGCTCCCTCAGGGCAGCAACATTAACAACATTAAGAGAAATGATAAGACATGCAGCAGAGACTCACACCTCCTGCACTCTTCAAAGCTCTGCCAGCATCTGATCTACACTTCCTGTTGCCTTGGGTTCAGGATGTAGCAGAAGCTTGAAGAGTGCTTGGGTTTTAAGGTGCTATTATTTTCCTTATTGCTATCATTGTCAATGTTGATTCCATTGCCTGGCAAGATAAAGGAAACTTTGAGTGGAGATGTTGAGCCATTTGGGCAAGAGATGAAGAAAAAAGAGGTGAGATGTGATTACAGTGGGGGTTACCTTCTAACACCTATACCCTGCAGTGCTTTGGGGACATTCTTTCCCTTGTTCTCTCAAAACTATGCCCCTGCCGCCCCCCCCCCCCCCCCACACACACACACACATACACACAGTGTGGCTAAAAGCAGACATATCATCAAACAATGTACATTATTTTCTCTACATGGATTGTGAGAAATTTAAAAAAAGAGTCAATTTACATGAGCAAACTCTTTTTTGCCCACATAAATCTTTTTGGAAATCGGCCTGTTAATTATCCTCCTAGTCTCTTTGGGGCTGATATTTGGTGATGGCAGTAGTGGCTAGGTGCTTCTTAAACCACTTTGCTGCCCTCACTTTAAATAAACCTGGATATTCAGTGCTGGAACTTATTTGGCATCCGGCGCTGAATATCCAGGTTTGTTGGACAGTGGTATCGCGCTCCGGTCAGCTACAATATTCAACCCCTCGCTGGATAGCAAAAATTTGTTAAAATGAGAACAATGTTCAGAAGACCTAACGTTAATCAGTTTAGTTCTTTGCCTAGTGGCTGAATATTGCCACTAATCAGATAGTGATTGGCACTGCCCGCCATTCTGCTCCAGTTTTAACTAGACATTTTTTACACGGTCTATGGTAATATTCAATGGCAGTACCTAGTTTGCGCCGCTGAACACTGCTACAATGCATTTTAGTCGGTTAGTAGGTCATCAGCTAACTAGCTAAATCGCTTTGAATATCCACTCCATTTGCATTTAAAGTGCCTCAATTTTTAAAAATGATTAGGGTCAAGTGGTCTCAAGTGTTTTTGCCATTTAGATTAGTATATCTGGACCTAAGTGAAGAATCGCTTTAGTCTAACTCACGGCATTGTTCTTTAAATAATACTAGTGAATGTGAGTTCCTTAATATAAACACACGCCTGATAATTCATTGAAGAGATAATAATAGAAGCATTTTTTTTCTCAGGATGGGCCATTTAGACCTTTAACTTACTGAAATCTACTGTTCAGAATAGAAAACATTAATATTTCAAATCACCACACTGTGAAATGTTATTGGAGTATGAAGGTTCCCAAATGAGTTTTTTAAATGACAGATGATTTTGTTGTGCCCCTTCTAAACAGTTTCAGTATCTACTGTTCTGCAGAGAATTATCCCAACCGGGCACCCTGCAGTCATAAGTTATGAACTGTAAATTCCTGGCAATCAAGCGACTTGAGTAGAAAGTGCATTCTCTGCAATGATTTGTGAAAGCCGTTTTTTTTTTCTTGGGAGCATGTTGAAAAACACCAAATTCATTAGCAACTTCAACTAGCACCAGTCATATCCTCTTAGCATCTGCAGTAAGCGTTCTTAATCAGGCATTTAAAGTTGCATAATTTCTTTGAAATTGCACTCAGTGAGAAGGGAGGTGTAAAATGTCGAATGGGATCCAAGGGAACAATAAAACAGAAATAGCATGAACAGCTTTGCATAAAATAATATTTAATGAACAATATTTTTTTTCTTTGTAGTGCTTGCAATGTTGGAGGAAAATACAATATATATCTCTAATTTCTTTTGAACATTACAGGATCAACAGTTGGCAAAGAAAGGTGGCAGAGATGCATGTTAGAAGATGGCACAGATGCAGTTTGGTAAAAAGTGGTGGCTGCAGAGATAGGATCTGATGAATTTCAGACAAGGGAGACTAGGTGACCAGTCACAGAGGGAGTCATTTTATAGGTCACATCTAGATTTATGTGCATAAATCTAGGTATTTTACTCATATTCACGTGGAAATGGGCATTAACGTGCATATTTGACATGGTGGGTATTCTGAAAGAACATGCATCGTGCTGATTGCATATGCTCACACTGTGGATATGTGCAGGGGCAGAATTTGGATGCAGTATAGACAAAGTTATTGTTTGTGTGCAAATTATACTATGCTATAATTTATATGTGCTCTTGAAAAATCTAGATGTGGACATTTGCAGTAGCCATAGCTTAGATTACTGCATGTTTTCAATAGCTTATGCATCTATTTTGTAAAGTACTTGCATATCTTCCTTTATAAAAATGTCATGAAATGCACATCAGCAATTCACGTTAATCTAGGCATGCCTTATACAATTACTATCTACTGGGATAATTTTATAACAGGGTACTTAACATAATAGTGCAAGAAGGCACATATGTTTAGACTAGTTTCTAATGGTACATAGGTGTTAGCTGCACCCATGAATCAGCCCGACCACATTCTCTGCACGTCTGGTGCTTTATTGGATGGGGAATTGCTGTGCACACCCCCAACAGAAAACACACAAAGTTTGCAGATAGCACGGTGCCATCTGTACATTTTTGGAGCATTAGCTGCAAAAACTTAACGCAGTTTGGTAAACCAGCCCTAAATGACTAATCACTACATCAACTGTTAGGGTAACTGTGGGCATTTAATAATCAGCATGCACTAATTCCAATATTAATTGCTCAACAAACATTAGTAAAAGGGCTCTAGAGTTTTCTTACTGCAAACTTTGAGTTGTGAGGATATGGTTTAGAAGTATGTTACTGTGTCTTTAAATTTTGCCATTTGCAGCGTGTTCTCTGTGGCGGAAATGAGACCTCTAGGGAAAAATAAAAGATCGAAATGAGCAGTTTGTGAGAGAGATTGTTGGAAGGTGGTTCTGGTTCTGGCAAGACCTACTGTAGCTAGTGAGCTGGGAGTAACATCAGTTCACCTGATTTATCTTGTATAAATTACAGGTCTAGAAACAAGTCTGAAGCTGGACCATTGTGTGTTTCTGTATCTTGCTGCTACAAGCCTTTTGTCTATTATACTGAAACGAGCTATGTGTGAGCATTGGACTAATG
The DNA here is from genome assembly GCA_033557465.1 of Ichthyophis bannanicus. Classification (NCBI taxonomy): domain Eukaryota; kingdom Metazoa; phylum Chordata; class Amphibia; order Gymnophiona; family Ichthyophiidae; genus Ichthyophis; species Ichthyophis bannanicus. The sequence continues at coordinate 1,482,842,495 of CM066032.1, forward strand.
CCACCTTAACTGTGTATCTCATTTTTCAATTTTGTGGCTTTCATAAACACAACAACAATCATTGGCAGCACAAGCCAGCATAGGAGAGATGACTGTCATGCCGAATAGTGTTCCTGAAGTTAAGGAACAATGAAAATAAATTTAATTTATGCATCTTCAAATGATTCCCGTGATTAACACCCTACAAACTATTCAAGACATAGATATTATATATGCAGTAATGCAAATTCCACCCAAAGAAACCCTACAATGCAGGGAGCCCAGGCAGGAAGGGGTCCCACACAGCAGCGCTAGGGCAGCATGGCAAAGTTACTGAAACATGTTTTCCGCACTGCCTCTGCTCTTGTAAGTTTCCAGCACGTCTGGTGACTGTTACCTACTGGGCCAAAGTCTCGCGATAACAGCTGCACCATGAGACTTTGGCCTGGGGTGGTAACAGCCACTGGGTCTGCGGGAATCTTACAGGAGCGGAGGCAACATAGCAAACATGTTAAAGTACGTTTTGCCACCGCCGCCGCAGCTGCAGCCTGATGGAGTGGGCACAACGAGGGTGTGTCATCACGACAATGGGGCCTGTGCCACCATGGCAATGGGGGGCCCTTAGCTAATTTTGCTTGGAGGATCCTCCTTGGAACTTACACCACTGTATATACGTATGAATTGAAAAAAAGATACACTGATAAAAAATCTACAAAACAAAAGCCAGAGTGATCATTCCTGCCGACTCCAGTTGAGGATTACTTCAGGGAGGTAACAGGAGTGTGGATAAGAATCAGGAGGAAAGGAAATAGGGTTGGAAGATGGGGGTGGGTGGGGAGGATTCCCATTATGATTTGGGAAATCATGAAAACATGCTAAGAAGCGGCCAGCAGGGAATCAGAATAAATGGCAGGAAGGAGAAGGCAGGCGGATCAGCTGCAGTATTTTTTCTTTTGTTTTGTTATTGCGGGAGAGAAGGAAAAAGGACGAGGACATCAAACACTGTTTCTTCTTTTTATTGTCAGAGGGTAGTTGGCTAGTCAGGTTTAGCCTTGATTTGGCTAGTCAAGTTAGCTAACAATGAAAATAAGGGCTAGCCAATTAAATTTCTCTATCCACCCCCAACACATCCTCAGATTTTGACCATCTAAATTTAGTCACTTTGTAAAATTTAAGTGGGAAAATGTAGGAATTTGATCTAGTCAGCAAAGCTATTTAACCTGTTAGATTCCTTTGAATATTGATATCTAAAAATAGAATTAGTTTTCAAATTTATGTGCATGGTCAGTTAGTCTGAATATAGTAAGCTTTAGAACACATTGCTGATTGGGATTAAGTATACTATTTTTTTTGCACTAAAACAATTAAGGAGTTTATTTACTAAATTGCGGTAAGATTTTGCAGTTACCACATGATAATTGCTAAAATTAACATGCAGTAACTGCAAAACCTCTGTGTTAACTTCAGGAGGTCCTAGCATCTTGCTGTACAGTTAATACAAAAACATTTTCTACACTATATTTTAACTGCCTTGCAGATAATGCAGTGCCGTTAACTACACCTATTCAGGTGCTAACTGCACTGTGTTCAGGGCCTCTGCAAGGATATGAGGCACCCTAGGCAAGCTTAATATCTTGCTTCCCCTGCTCCAGCCCCTGCCCTAACCCCAGCCCCCATTGATGCTGATGTTGCCTCTCTCAAGGACTTGCAGCAAGGTCAATGGCTCCCACCTCTCCCACCTATAAGGGCACAAGATCTCCAGATGTACCGTGCCTTGAAAAAGTATTCATCCCCTTGGTTTTTGTCCTGTTTGGTCGCATTACCTACAACCTGGAATGAAAATGGAGGTTCATTTGGATGTTAAGTAATGGACCTAACAATATAGTCCAAATTGTTGAAGTGGAATGACAATAAAATATCTTGTATATATTTATTTATTTATTTAACAAGTTTTTTATACCGCCTTTTCCTTAAATCAAAGCGGTTACAAGACATACAAAGGTTATAAAGTAAGGGAAATATACACTGTATAAACAAAACATGAGAGTAGTAAGGAAGGATAAACAATATATAAAACAGCAAAGTTGTGGGAGCATATGTATGCATCCCTTTTACTATGAAACCTCTAAATAAGATCTGGTCCAACCAATTAACCTCAGAAGTCACATGATTAGTTGATTAGGGTCCACCTGTGTGCAATCAGTGTCACATGATCTGTCACACGATGCCTGTATAAATATACCTGTTCTGAAAGGCCCCTGACTGCAACACAACTAAGCAAGCAACATGAAGACCAAGGAGCACCCCAAACAGGTCAGAGGCAAAGTTGTGAAGATGTATAGATCAGGGTTGGATTATAAAAAAATATCCCAAATTCTGAATATCCCACTGAGCACCATTAAATCCATTATAACAAAATAGAAAGAATACGGCACCTTTGCAAACCTGACAAGAGAAGGCCGCCCACCAAAACTCACAGACCAGGCAAGCAGAGCATTAATCAGAGATACCACCAAAAGTAACACTGAAGGAGCCACAAAGATCCACAGTGGAGATGGGAGTAACTGTCCATAGGACCACTTTAAGCCATACACTCTACAGAGTGGGGTTTTATGGAAGAGTGGCCAGAAAAAAGCCATTGCTTAAAGAAAGAAATAAGAAAACACATTTGGAGTTTGCACAACAGCATGTGGTGGACCCCCCAAAAACACATTGAAGAAGGTTCTCTGGTAAGATGAGATGAAAATTTAACATTTTGGCTATCATGGGAAACTCCATGTATGGGCGCAAAGCCAATACTTCCCATCACCCCAAGAACACCATTCCCATTGTGAAACATGTTGGTGGCAGCATCATGCTGTGGGTATGTTTTTCATTGGCAGGGACAGGAAAACTGGTCAGGATTGAAGGAACAATGGATGGCACTAAATACAGGGCAATTATTGAGGAAAACCTGTTTCAGTCTGCCAAAAATTTAAGACTGGGATAAAGGTTCACCTTTCAGCAGGACAATGACCCTAAGCATACTGCTAAAGCTGGTTTAAAAGGAAATATTTAAATGTCTTGGAATGACCTAGTCAAAGCCCAGATTTCAATCCAATTGAGAATCTGTGGCATTACACCAACGCAACCCATCTAACTTGAAGGCGTTGGATCAGTTTTGCCTTAAGGAATGAGTGAAAATCCCAGTGGCTAGATATACTAAGCTAATAAAGACATACCCGAAAGAGATTTGCAGCTGTAATTGCAGCAAAAGATGACTCTGTAACGTATTGACTTTGGGGGGTGAATACATAAACACACTCCTGCTTTCAGGTTTTGTTTTGGTTTTTTGTCTTAATTATTGTTTGTGTCACAATAAGGGATATTTTGCACCTTCAAAGTCAGGCATGTTGTGTATATCATACAGTGCTAACCCCCAAAACTCCATTTTATTTTCAGGTTGAAATGTGACAAAACAGGAGAAACACAGAGGGGATGAATACTTTTGCAATGCACTGTAGCCCCTAGGAAAAGCACCCACCCCACAAACAATTGGTATCCCTGGTTTGAGAGGCACTCTACAGTAGCCATCCCTGCTCTTAATGTGTTGAGAATGCTGAGGGGGCACCACAGTACAAACCATGCACCACAATGGAGCAGGGCACCCCAATCATTCCCAAGTTCAAACATGCTGACTTTAAAGAAATTGATTATCCAAAATCCTAGGATGCATGCACATGTTCCTCAAGAAGGTGGAACACCTTATTCCCTCTGCAACTTGCTGGCTGGGGAACACTGACCAGGGAGCTCCAATGGACCTAGCCCTCCTTCTCTGGTTTAAATATAAGCCTCTGCTCTGAGCCAGTAGGCCATAGACATGCCCTTTGATGGTCATGGTGAGTGGCCATGTGTCTCCAGAAACAACCCATGGTACCAGCTTGGCTCCCCAGGTACACATAGGCAACAATATGTAGCCCCTGATGCAGGAGAGGTGGTGTCAGACCAACATTGTGCCATTAGTTGCACAACCTCATTTGCAAGCATTGCCCCCAACTATTTTTAGCCATCTCCACCCTGACTCAGTGGCCCATTTTGGTTGATTCACGGAGCACATACCCCATCTTCCAACCCCTCCTCAGCTCATCACAGCAGCTACTCTCTCACATCTTGCCACTGAATATGCAGACCAGTACATCACACTTTCCAGACTACTGTTGCTTTGTATGTATAAGCGTGATGCTCTCCCAGTGGTTACAGTCCACTGCTGATGGTTCTAGTATTTGTGACTGTAAGGGTCATTTGTTTTGCTTTCATAGCTGCTGCACATTGATGCCCCCAGTTGCCACTATCCATAGGCAACCACCTGATTTTCCTCAGAACAGTAGCAGTCATGGGTATCTTGCCTGTTCTTTGTGTTGGATAGCTATGGGCTGTTACTTGTATGGGGATCACATCCATACCATGCATTCGAACCATGATGGCACAGCAGGCACAATTAGACCTAGTCGTAGGCTGACATTATTTGCACCTGTGTTATGCGGCGACCCTGCCCGGCTTAAGGGGTTAAAGGCAGGAGCAGCCGCTGGTGCTTCGTGAGGGAAGAGTAAAACCTTTACCCCAGGAATGCTGGGAGTTGTAGTTTCAGTTCTTCTCACTCCGAAATTAAAGAAACTGTAGTTGTGGGGTTTCTTGATAATAAGTATTTTATTAAAGCAAAGGATAAATGTTCCATCACATGGCAAAACAAAGGTGCTTCAAAAAGGCTAACAGAAAACTCAGAATAAATGCAACTCAAAGGTATACTGCTGCTTTTCACTTTTCAGCCAAATTACTCTCTTTTGCCTCCAGAGGCCAGTTGGGCTTACTGCAGCCTCTTACAGCCACTGTTACTCTCACAGTGCTGGGGAAACATGTGCACGTAATTAGAGCTTCTTTCAGCAGTGCAAACAACAGCTTTGTAACTCTCAGATCACAGACGGCAAAAGCATTTCCTTCAGCTTGACTTATCTATACAACAAATCGTACAGTCCATTTGTTCACAGCCTGGTAAGTCTGTATTACTCTCTGTTACTCCTTCAAGCTGTAAGGCGTTACTAGCTTCTTGTGAAATTAGCTGTTGTCTAGCTTGCAACTCTAAGAATTGTTTAAAGCTTTGAAGAAGCAATTCAGCCTGTTCCTTGTGAGATAGAGTACTATTATCTGCTATGGAACTTCCCTTCTGCTCAAGGCTGTATGTCTTCTCTTCTTGTAAGTTAAAGGCATCAGAATAACTGCTAGTCTCTTTGGCAATTGTTTCATAGATAGGAGAATTATCTTTACATTCAGCTTGGCAAGCGTGTGGCCAATTACTCACTGTTTGCAGAGCCCTTCTGTCTTCAGACGGCTCCAAGGTTCTCCAGCTGTTCTGTTTGTTGCTTTCTGGTACAAACGACACTTCAGAGAATGATGGCTCTCTCACCTGTGTTTGCCTTGAAGGCTTTCTTCCCCAGGGCGGTGCCTTCCAACGGCTATCCCATTCAAGGCTAAGTCCTCTCTCCGTGGGACTTCTGCTTACTTCCCTTGAATAGAATTGTGCAGGTTTTCTTCCTGTGCCAGGTTCCCAAGTATCATTAAACTCTCCTCTGGCTTTCCAACCATCCTCTAGTTTCTTCCTCCTGTATTCCTTCCTGGGCTGCTTCTTCTTAAACTTCTTCCCATACTCATACTGAGTCTCAGCCTCCTTCGGAATCTCGTACTCCTTTTTCTCCTTCTCCTTTTGCTTCCTCTCTCGCATCTGCCTCTCAGAGCCATGCTCTGGTTTAAAAGTATGTTCTCTCCTAGGCACGCCCCTTCTCAGGGCTGGGTGTGCCCAATCGGAACTGCAGGACTCCTCCCCTGGGCTGGTCTCCATGCTCAGCTCTGTGGAATAGAGTCTCTCTTTTTTCCTTGCCCTGTCATTTTGGTGTAAATCCTGCTGATCCTCAGGATTTTCCTCTGTCTCCATAGGCTCAGGAGTGCGCTGCTCACCACAGTTAGCAGCATCTTTCATAGTCTAGTCTGGTCTGCAGCACCATTAGCATGGCAGTGCAAGCTTTATGTAGCTGTTCCCACACACTCTCTGTCCCAACTCCACCCCATTTGCATGGTAGTTGAGTAGGGCAAGATTTTTATCACTATGATGATTTGTTGTCATGTGCTCCCAGCTACTGTGGGGCCAGGATGCTTCTATTTGCATGATAAACCCCACATTCCCAACTACTATGTTTTAGTAAACATGTCCCTATATTTCTTATCAGTATTTTAGGAGTATGTCAACTAGACTGAAATAGTCTTTTGCAGCTATTGCAGTGTGAAAGCTGCAAAAGACCCGTGGTAAGTCCAAAAAATCAACAGTATCTGCAGGGGCCCTTCCCAGCTTTCCCCCTGTAGATAATATGTAGGTTTTGGACTTACTGCTGAGTTCCATGATCCCTAAATTGGCAGATAGTGCAGGAAGTCCTGCAGTCCCTGCCAATGAAGGGATTGCGAGTCTCCACAGTAAGTGCAAGGGGAAGACAGATAACGATTGGGTGGACAGAGCTATTACTAGCTCTGTAACCCTGATCACTACTGATTCCCCCCAAACACCAAATGGGTCTCCCCAGTTTGTGAATATTGCCAGTTTGTGAATATTGCCAGTGGTGCCATGGATGTACAGATCCACAGCACCAACAATATTGAAAGTGTGCTTCCTTCCTTCATCATTGATCCCCATTGAGAATTATCCAGGAGGATTGGTGCACCCCTGACAAGGTATAAGATCATCTCTAGTCAGTCAGGTCTCTTTGCCCCCCCCCCCACCCCTCCATCCCAATCTACAAAAGAAACCACAGCTAGCCAGTTAGGTCTCCGATTCCCCCTTCCCTCAACAGGTATCAAAGCTCCACCAGTGAATGATGGCTGAAAAAAATCATATTGCCAAAGCTGTTGCCCCCAATGCAAACTGAAGGACTGGTTACATGTGCAAGATGCCTGCAAGCTGAATCCCTCATGAAACAAGTGGAGGAGCTCAGAGAAGAGGTGGCAAGGCTGAGAAGCATTCAAGATAGCAAGAAGTACAACGATGAGATGCTTTTTGAAACATCCAAACTGTCTGACAGAGGTGAAGATGGGAGGTTGCAGAATGAAATGAGTTGGACATGAGTCAGTAGAGACTGCAGAATCAACAATCCAACTCCTCCTGCCCTTGAACTGAAGAACCAGTATGCAGCCCTGGAAGTTGAGGAGGTGAAAGCTTCTCAGGAAAGGGAAGAACCAGGGTTCAAGCACACCAAAGTTGCAGAATCAGTGGCCACAAGGAAGTGAAGGGTAGTGGTGGTTGATGACTCTATTCTGAGGGGTACTGAGGCATTCGTCTGCTGACTAAACCTGATATCCAGAGAGGTGTGCTATCTGCCAGGTGCCAAAATCTGAGATGTTATGGAGAGCTTGCCGAGACTCATCAAGCCTGATATTTGAAAAGCATTTACACAGTTTACAGCCCAGTAAACCATGTAAATGACTAAAATGGGGATATTCAAAGGCACTTACATGGTTAGTGCCATTGAATATCCCCTCCTAACTACCCTACCTGTCCGGATCCTATCCGGTTAGCATCAAGGTATGTTGAGGGCGGAGCAGAGGCAGCAACTAGTGCTAACCGGTCAGCAGCGATACTGCTTGCTGCCTGGTTAGCGATCTGCATCTTAAAGATAAGTGAGGAAAACCCTTGCCTATCTTTAAGGCACAGGAGTTAACCAGGCAGCATGCAATATCGTTGCTGCCTGATTAGTTACTGCGGCTTCCGGAGTTTGCGGCAATCCCCATATATTCAATGCCAGGGCCGTATATGAACCCAGCATTGAATATCCGGGGTTAAGGGTCGGTTGCAAGGGCTATGTGTCATAGGGGTGCATGGCCTGCTCAACTCAATATCGGGCCCATCAAGACTACAGACTATTATCCAATGTTGCTCATCCATGTTGGCAGAAATGATACTGCTAGGTATTCCTCTGAGCATATCTATAGTGACTTCATGACTCTGGGACAGAGGATGAGGCAGATAGGTATGCAGATGTTGTTTTCTTCAATCCTCCCTGTTGAAAGTAAAAGCTGAGGCAAAGAAGTGTGCATTCTGGAGATGAATTCATGGCTGCATGAATGGTGTCTTCGAGAGCATTTTGGTTTCCTGGACCATGGGATGATTTTCCAAGGACTGCAGAGCAAAGATGACATCCATCTGTCCAAGAAGGGTCAAAGTATCTTCCACAGCAGACTGGCTAATCTATTGAAGAGGGCTTTAAATTAGATTAGTTGAGGATGGGTGAAGAAAGCCCCCACATAAGTGAAACATTAAATACCTCTGTAGAAATCGGTAAAAGTGGCAACATCTGGAAAGTGGTGTGTATAAATGCCTCTACCATGGGAAATAAGATCCCAGATGTTGAGGCTTTAATGGAAGAGGATGACTTGGATTTAGTGGCGGTTATGGAGACATGGTTCATGGACAACCATGACTGGGAGTAATTATACCGGGCTATACTTTATTCAGGAAGGACAGGGTAGGAAGAAGAGGAGGTGGAGTGGCACTATATGTAAAAAATAATATTAAAGCTATAAAATTATAGGGCTCAAAAGGGAGTGAAGAGGCACTGTGGGTTAAACTAGAAAGAGGGAAAGGTGAATCTATTTGCATTGGTGTGATATACCGATTTCCCTCACAGGGAGAAGCAATGGACTGAGATTTAATAGAAGACATACATAGTATTACCATGAAAGGAGACATGTTATTGATAGGTGATTTCAATATGCAGGATGTTGATTGGCATATCCCTGTTGCAATATCATCTAGAAATAAAGAGATCCTAGATTCTGTACAGGGAGAACTATTCTGGCAACTGGTAAGAGAAGCCATATGTGAAGGGGGTCATACTGGCCCTGGTGCTTACCAATGGGGAAATGTTTCTGATGTCATAGTGGGATACCATCTCACATCCAGTGATCACCAGATGGTGTAGTTCAGTATTAGGACTAGGGCTGATAAAATCTATTCAAAAGCATTTGTCTTAGAATTTAGGAAAACTAACTTTTCCAAGATGGGATAATACCTCAAGGAATCATAAGCAGGGTGGGAACAGCTGGGGGATGTAGAAAAGCAATGGGCAAAACTAAAAGGGGATATTTTAAGGGCAGCAAACCTTTTTGTTAGAAAGGTAAATAAATGTAAAAGGCCTACCAAAATATACCACACATCCACTCCAAATGGCTCTAAATACTGCAGCACGTGCCCTTCACAGAGCACATAGATCAGAGCACATTAGACCGATACTAAAACACCTGCTTTGGTTATCAGTATCTGAATGAGAAAAATAGAAGGCCTTACTTCTGACCTTTAAAAATTTACACAAGCTATCCACAGACTCTCTTACAGCCATCATCCATTGGACACCTGATAAAAGACTTAAGACAATGTAGCATGCAAAACACCCTCTTAACCCCTACAGCAAGTACCAAGAGCAACCAGGCAACCTGCACTAGAGCGTTCTCACTATATGCATCCACCCTTTGGAACATGCTTCCTGAGACACTCCGATTCAACTCTGATCTCTCAAGCTTTCCTAGGTCTCTAAAGACACACTTATTTAGTCAATATTATGACAACATCCCATAAAAGAGACCTCTACAAGATTGAACTGCTCCAGAGCTCTTAAATCTAGTTACCCCTTGCTTACTATACTCTCTACAGAATGATTGTTAATAACTAGTTCATCCTGTTAAGTTATCCAAGTTGTCATTCCTGTTCTATGTAAAATGATCTGACTGCAAAATAGAGCAGTATACAGTATAAAGTTAAATACAATTAATAAAATTAATAAAAGGAGGCCACTATGGTTCTCAAAAGAAGTAGCTGAAAAGGTGAAGAAAAAGAGTTTTGTCTTCGTAAAATACAAGAGATCACAGAAAAGCTAGGAGAGTAGTTAGGAAAGCAAAGATACAGAAAGAAGAAGAAATAGCCAATGCAATAAAATAAGGGGATAAAACATTTTTCAGATATGTTAATGAGAGGAGGAAGGGCAAAAGTGGTATTGTCAGACTCAAGGGTGAAGGGGAGGAATATGTAGAAGCTGATGAAGATAAATCAGAATTGCTTAAGAAATATTTTTGTTCTTTGTTCACAGATGAAGGGCCAAGAGCAGGACCTCAGAAAACACCCACAAATAGAAACAGAAGTGACAGGGATCTTGTACGATTTTAGGAAGACTGTGTTCGTGAGGAATTAGTTAAACTAAAAATAGACAAAGCAATGGGATACATCCGAGAATATTGAAGGATCTTGGGGATGTTCTGATGGCTCCGCTGACTGACCTTTTCAATGCTTCTTAGAATCAGAAGTGGTCCCAGAGGATTGGAGAAAGGCACATGTGGTCCCTTTACACCAAAGCAGAAATAAGGATGAGGCTGAAAACTGTTGTTGTTGTTGTTAAGTGCCGTCGAGTCGGAGTCGACTCATGGCGACCCTCTGGATAGCTATCCTAAATTGTGTTCGATCTTCAGTCAGACGGCTCATTGTTGACAGACTGGTACCCGTAGCTGCTGTTATTGTATCGATCTATCTCATTGCTGGCCTTCCTCTTTTGCGTTGACCTTCTATCTTGCCAAGCATGATGTCTTTCTCTAATGATCTCTCTCCGCATGATGTGTCCAAAGTATGAAAGTCGAAGTCTTGTCATCTGAGCTTCTAAAGAAAGCTTAGGTTTGATCTCCTCTAGTACAGACTGATTTGTTCTACGGGCAGTCCATGGTATACACAGTATTCGCTGCCAGCACCATAATTCAAAGGCATCAATTTTCTTCCTGTCTATCTTTTTCACTGTCCAGCTTTCACATCCATATGATGTTATTGAAAATACCATGGCCTGAACAAGTTGAATCTTTGTATGGAGAGAGACATCTCTGCTCTTGAGAATCTTATCTAGGTCTTTCATAGCCATTCTGCCAAGAGCAATGCGTCGTCTGATTTCTTGACTGCTTGTTGCTTCTTTATTGATAGTTGATCCAAGTAGGTTAAAGTTATTCACGATTTCAATTTCTTCTCCTTCGACGATGAACCTGTTGATTATGCCAGTTGTCATGATCTTTGTCTTCTTTACATTAAGGTGCAGGCCCATTTTGAGACTATGTTCTTTGATTGTGAGAAGCAAATGTTTCAGATCATCTTCACTTTCCGCCAGTAATGTGGTATCATCAGCATAGCGAAGGTTGTTGATGAGTCTTCCACCAATCTTCACACCTCTGTTGTCTTCATACAATCCTGCTTCTCTGATGATTTGTTCTGCATATAAATTAAATAGGTAGGGGGAAAGTATGCAGCCTTGTCTTACACCTTTGCTTATTTTAAACCATTCTGTTTCTCCTTGTTCCGTTCGAACTGTTGCTTCTTGATCAATGTACAGATTGTGCAAAAGAACGATCAGGTGTTCTGGTATACCCATGCTTCTTAATGTGGCCCAGAGTTTCTCATGGTTTACACAGTCAAAAGCTTTGCTATAGTCGATAAAGCACAAATAGATATCCTTTTGATATTCTTTAGTCTTTTCAAGGATCCATCTCACATCCGCAATGATGTCTCTCGTTCCTCGCCCTTTTCTGAACCCTGCTTGCACTTCAGGTAGTTCTCGTTCCAGGTATGATTGTAGTCTCTTTTGAATAATCTTCAGTAGAATTTTGCTGGTATGTGGGATCAGAGCGATTGTGCGATAATTTCCACAGTCAGTTGGATCACCTTTCTTTAGTACTGGTATAAACACAGATCTTTTCCAGTCAGTTGGCCATGATGCTGTCTTCCATATTTCTTGGCAGAGCCTTGTAAGTACGGTAACAGCTGCATCAGATTGCTGTAATACTTCTATGGGAATGCAATCAATGCCTGGTGCTTTGTTCTTTGATAAGGCTTTCAATGCTGCTTCAACTTCTTCTTTCATCACCAATGGTTCCAGATCACAAGGTACAGGTTGAAACGGCTGTTGGTCCACTTGATCTTTAGCATATAAAAACTCTGTATATTCCTTCCATCTTTTCTTGATCTTCTCAGCATCATTCAACATAGAACCTTGAGCATCTTGTAACATTCTAATTCGAGGCTGGAACTTTTTCTTTAACTCTCGTAGCTTTAGGAAAGCTGATCTTGTTCTTCCTCTAATAGTTTCTGCTTCTATTTCCTTGCATGCGTCATTGTAGTACTTTTCCTTGTCCTGTCTTGCTGCACGTTGGAAATCTCTGTTGAGTTCTGTGATTGTCTTTCTTTCTCCTCTGGCTTTAGCTTCTCTGCGTTTCTGGGCAATTTTCAGAGTTTCTTCCGTCATCCATTTTGGCCGGTTTTTCTTTTTTACCTTTTGTAGAGACTTCTCGCTTTCTTCCAACACAACCTTCTTGATGTCATTCCATAACTCTTCTGGAACTCTATCATTTGTATCTAAAGCAGCAAATCGATTTTGCAGGCAGTCTTTAAATTCCAGTGGTATATTCTCAAGGTCATATTTTGCTGCATTCATGAGTGGTTTGCTCTTTTCAGTTTTAGCTTGAGTTTGCATACTAGTAGTTGATGATCTGTACCACAGTCAGCTCCAGGTTTTGTCTTTGTTGATGTTATAGAGCTTTTCCATCGTTGACTTCCACAGATGTAGTCAATTTGATTTTTATACAATCCATTGGGTGAAGTCCATGTGTACAGTCTCCGCTTGTGTTGCTGGAAGAAGGTGTTCGAGATGAATAGATCGTTGGTCTTGCAGAATCGCTGAAAACTACAGGCTGGTTAGTCTAACCTCTTTGGTGAGTAAATTATTGGAAACGCTGATAAAACAGAGAATAGTGAGATTTTTGGAGTACAATGGATTGCAGGATCGGAGGCAGCATGGGTTTACCAGAGGAAGGTCTTGTCAGACAAATCTGAATGATTTCTTTGATTGGGTGACCAGGGGAATTGGACTGAGGGAGAGCCCTATATGTGGTGTACTTAGATTTCAGTAAAGCCTTTGGCACCGTTCCAAATAGGCAACTTATAAACCAATTGAGTATCTTAAGGATGGACCCTAACAGGCTCATTCCATCCCGGATGTACACCCCTCTGTACATCTGGTTTGACTGGACGTACAGAGGGGGTCGTGATTCTGATCCCTTGGGGCACATCTAGGCCCGCGGGATCAGAATTACAATCAGTCCTGTATGTGCAGGCTGGGACTGTGATTCAGCCCAGCCTGCACATATGTGAGAAGCCCAACTAACTCAGTCAGGGCTTTAAAATGGAGCAACAGTGCCATAGCATCCGATTGCCATAGCACCGTGGCTCCATTTAAAAGCTGCCATGCCAGCTGCCAGACTAAAAAGTTGATTTCCCACAGCCCAACCCCTAATCTGGCCTCTTTAAGGCCAGGGTTGGGCTGCGGTGAATATCCTTTGGCCTCCCTGCCCCATCCACGCCCCGGACACAAAAAATAAATCATCCAGGGATGTTATTCCACCTTGGAGGTGGAATAACTTCCCCCGCACAAGTCGTTGGCCCTGGACATACAGGGCTGACATTAGAATCGGCCCTGTATGTCCAGGGCCGGTGACTGCCCACCGCCTGCCCAGACTCTGCCATGGAGCCGCCCCCATCTAACTTCCCTGTACAACTGGTAGGGTGGTTAGACGCCGGTGGGGGATGGCACGAATAGTGGGGATGGACATCCCATTGTGACATTCATCCCCGCCATTCATGGCACAGAATCGGATCCTAAGTGACTGACAGGGTTAGAAACTGATTGAGTGGCAGGTGACAAAGGGTACAGATAAATGGAACTCACTCCAAGGAGAAAGATGTTACCAGTGGAGTGCTGCAGGAATCTGTCATTGATCCAGTTCTTTTTAAATGATATTTTAATCTTTCTTAGTGATATTGTGAAGGTCTGTCAGATAAGGTCTGCCTCTTTGTGAATGATACCTAGGAAGACACCTAGAAAGGAGGAGATAACATGAAAAAGGATCTAGTTAAGCTTGAAGAATGGTCAAGAATTTGGCAGCTGAGATTTAATGCTAAAAAATGCAGGGCCATGCATTTGGGCTGCAAAAATCCAAGAAAGTAGAACAGTATAGGGCACAAAGTACTTCTGTCAATGAAAGAAGAATGGGACCTGGGCATGATTGTTTCTGATGATCTCAAAGTGGCTAAACAGGTAGAAAAGGTGACAGAGAAAGCCAGAAGAATGCTTAGTTGGGTAGGGAGAGGAATGGCCAGCAGAAAAAAGGAGGTGCCAGGCTATAGGTCATCTGTACCCAGCTGCTGAGGTGAAGAGCAAATTTCTACTTGAATACAGTGCCAGAGGTTAAGTGGTCCACAGGTGGATTGGCTGACCTAAGGCATCATATGCCAAAAACATTTGTCCTCACAGTGGCCCACACATGAATACATCTACCTGAGGCAGTTTGGGACAGATGAAGCAGCCAACAATCACTCATGAGTGCATGGTTCAGAATAATATATCTTTGAAAGATACTAACAAAACAGGGAAGTTAGGGATTCCCAATAAAGAGGTTGCAATAAAAGTAAAAGTAGTCCAAGTGTCATTAAGTAAAAAGCAATAGAGTTGAGGAGTTCCCAAATTACCTGTCAACTGATAAATAGGTTGTCAATAGAACAAAAAAACACATTTTGAAATGCTTATATTCAAATTTTAGACCTCATTTTGAGTATTGTGTGCAATTCTGTAGACCACACGTTCAAAAGGATATAAACAGGGTGAAGTCAGTGCAGAGGGTGGCTACTAAAATGGTTAGTGGCCTTCGTTATAAAGCATATAGGGATAGACTTAAAGATCTCAATATGTATACTTTAGAGGATAGAGGAGATATGAGAGAGACATTTAAAAACCTCAGTGGCATAAATGCACAAGAGGAGAGTCTCTTTCAATTGAAAGCAAGCTCTGCTGTGAGGGGACATAGGATGAGAGTGAAAGGGGATAGACTGGGGTAATATGCAAAAATATTTCTTTACGGAAAGAATGATAGATGCGTGGAACAGTCTCCCAGTGGATGTAGTAGAGATAAAGACAGTATCTGAATTCAAAGGGGATCTCTAATGGAAAAAGGGGACTATTGCAGTTGATATGGAATAGCAGACTAGATAGGCCATGTGGTCTTTTCTCTGCCATCATGTTTCTTTGTTGCTATACTTCCTTTCCTGCATTGAAGCTGCCATTGTGTTGCAATTCTGTGGTCTCAGTAGCTGGGGGTTGGACCTGAGATAAAAGTGAAGGGTCCCAGACCCTCTAAGGCTCCTTTCTTGCCTACATATTGTGAGGCACAAAATAGAATATATAGAAAAATGCTGGTGAGAAGATTGTGAGTTGGTTGAATTTTAATGTATTGCATTTATACAGTCTACTTTTTCTGCAAGGCATGAATTCTGAAGTAGGATGGATGTCCCTTACTTAAAGGTTGTGATAAGGAATAAACATCCTTAGAAGATGTTTTGATGGACTGCTTTATCTGACTGGTAGTCCCTTATCAACTGATTTTGTATATACAGTAAGAGATTTGCCACCACGTTGGGTGTAGTGCACAGACCCTGGGCCACTGGTATCAGAGCTGGAAGTGCAGATGTGCTCTGAAGCAGATTTATAATTCAAAACAATGTGTTGGGCAGTGCAGAATGAATGGCATGAAGTTATTGTGATAACAAGTATTAGTAACATACTATTAAATATCGATTGAAGCCAGTTTATGTGGTGTGAAAGGAAGAAATTGGCTATAGCCCTTTTGGATAGTGTGAAATGAACTGCAGGACATTTTAAAAAGCAATATATGGACAATAGAGCACTGAATGATGAAACAATTTTTGAATAAGTCTTTTTCTAATAGAAATTATATTTTAATTAGAGAAAGATCATTACACAGCCATGACTAATCATGTTTTACAGGCAGTAATGACATGGATCAGATTTCAACTTGGAAACTAGAGGTAAACACTATAACTGTACTAGTCTGCATAAGGATCTCAGAGAAGTGAAAGAAAAAGGCATGTTTTGAGAAAACAGAAAAAAAAATCATATTATAGCTAAAATTAACTGTTAAATGTACCCTTGAAAGAAAGTAGGCTAAATAGAAATTACACTTACCTGGTAATTGTTCTTTGAGTGACTACAGTTTAGTCCTCCCCTTCTGGGTAGTGCACCTCCTCCTGCAGCTTGGAGACTGGCATGTTAAAATCGTAACATCACTGGATATAGCCTGCTGGTCTGTCCCATCAACCCCCACTGAACTATTGACAAAGTAGACTCAAAGGAGCAACAAATAAGGAGCTATCACAATGAATTTAACCTTAAACTCAACTGAACACAAAACCTAATGGAACTGTCAACTAAACCCCCTCTCCTGCAAGAAGGGACCTCTGTGTTCTTTCTTTTTTTTTAAACGTATACCTTCTGTATTCCGCTCTTCGCCTAGCCAAGGACAAGAGAGAAAAGACTAGACAGAAAATAGATATGAAGAAAGAAGACGAGTAAGAACCAATGAAAGTCTCAACTCACCTGTAGCCTGGTATCTCTCCCAACTGACCACTCACTGTAAACCAATCCATCCCCAGGCGGGAATGAGGACTAAACTGTAGTCACTCAAGTAACAACAATTACCAGGTAAGTGTAATTTCTATTTCCTTATCATTCCTACAGTTTAGTCCGCCACCTCTGGGATGTACCAGAGCAATAATCATTGGGAGGGACCTTTCCAGCCAGAACGCAACACTGCCGACCTGAAACAGGCATTGTTTGCTGCCAAAACATCTAGGCAGTAGTGCTATGGAGGGTTAAGTGGCTTGCCCAAGACCACAAGGAGCACCTGTGGGACTAGAAACCCCAGTCCTTCCGGCCCAAGGTTGCTGTCCTCTAGTGGGATTTGAACCCCCGACCTTCCAGCCTGAAGTACCTTGCCCCAACCACTAGGCCACTCCTCCACATCCAGATCCAGAATAGGACGGACAGAGCCATCCTTCTTTGGCACCACAAAATAAATGGAATAGCAACCCACGCCGTAATCTGCTAGTGGGACCGGCACGACAGCTCTTAACTGTAACAGATGATCTAACGTGCGACAAATCACCAATGTTTTCTGTGGACCTCTGCAGGGAGACATCATAAACGAGTCCAGCACCGGCCTTGCAAATTCCAGCTCATAGTCTTTGCGAATGATCTCCAACACCCACTGGTCGGACGTTATTTGGGTCCAGGCAGGAAGAAATTCCCAAAGCCGCCCCCCTATCGGAGGACTTCCTGCCGGGACCCACTTCGTTTCATTGTGGTTTATGACTTGCCACTGAGGAAGCTGCTGCGAAACCTCTATTTGCTCCCCGGAACCCCCGAAACCCCTAGGCCCGAGAACCAAACCTTCCTCTTAAGCAAAAGGTACGAAATCTCCTGAAATCCCGAAACTGTCCTCGAAAGGCAGGCAATGGTTTCGCTTTTTTAGGTTTGTCCTCTGGTTGCCTTCCCCCTTTGGACTCTCCTAAATCCTTGACCAACTTATCAAGATCTTCTCCAAACAACAACTTCCCTTTAAAAGGAATCTTGCTGAGACGCGACTTAGACGAGCCGTCAGCCGCCCAATTCTTCAACCACAATGATCTCCGAGCGGCAGCCAACGAAGACATACTATTTGCTAGCGCTCTGATCAAATTGTAGTGGACATCTGCCAAATATGCTGAACCAGACTCTAGCCGATCCAGCTCCCTGATACTTTCCTGCTCTAATTGTGGAGCCTGACGCAAGTGCTGAGACCGTCTAAGATAGGGGTACTCAAATCCAGTCCTGGAGGGCCATAAACCAGTCAGGTTTTCGGGATATCTCTAATGAATATGCATGAGATATATTTGCATGTGCTGCCTCCATTGTATTTGACTCTATCTCATGCATATTCATTAGGGATATCCCGAAAACCTGACCCTCCAGGACTGGATTTGAGTACCCCTGATCTAAGACATGCTCTCGCTACCCAAGCCCCACAAATGGAAGCCTGCAAAGACAATGCGTTAGACTCAAATGATTGTTTCAACAAACCATCTACTTTCCTATCCTGTGCATCTTTTAAGGCCGCATTACCTTTAACCGGGATAGTGGTCTTTTTGGTGACCGCCGCAACTGCCGCATCTATTCACGGTGAACAAAACTTCTCCTTGTCTTTATCTGCTAAAGGATAGAGTCTGTTCATGGTCCTGACCCCTCTTAGTCCTGCTTCTGGCTGATCCCACTCATCCTGGATCATCCGATCTACCACCCGGTGAACGGGAAACACCACCTGAGCCTGTCTCACTGCTTGAATGATAGGATCTTCCACCTCTTCCTCTTCCAGCAGCTGAACCATGGTGAGATTTAGCTTCTGAAGGGACTCTGTAATCAGTGCCATCAATTCATCCTTCTGGAAGACTCAAATGATCTTCGCCTGATCCTCCGGTTCTGGGATTTCTCCTTCCTCCAGTTCGTCTACACTGGCTTCGATGTCTACGTCGGCTGCATCTGCCGCGTTCCACTCCACATCTGAGGGAGAAAGTTCATGTGTCCTTGTCCGCTTTGGGGATTTCGGCGAACTGCAACCAGGCTCTCCTGACCGGAGTTGCTGCATAGTAGCCACCATAGGCAATGGCTCCAGTAACTTCCCTTGACGTCTCAAACAATGCCTGATGCATAATCAACACAAAATCCGAACAAAAATCCCCCAGCTGTGCACCTGATCCAGCTGTAGGTAATGCACTTGAGGGACCCGGCAGGTCCTCATGAGAGACCCCTGGTGAAATGCCTACCACTGTCTCTTCTCCAGTTGCAGCCGGTGGCCCTAGGCCATCTAAAGTCACAGTATTCTCCATCTGCTGCTCCACACTGGTAGAGACAGCAGTGCAACTCCGGCAGATGCCGGTGTCAGCGACCGTGCCTCTACTTGACCCACAGACCACACACTGAAGGCATGAGGACATGAAGTATGCCACCAACAATTTAACATGAAAGAAAAAAAACAGATTGACCAAAAACCTGCTTCTCCTTTTTTTTTTCTTCAAACAAGAGAACTCTTAAATTAACTTAAATGAAATCCCTCAACTAATCCCCACTAAAAACTGAAGGGACCTCTCCAAAAATCAAACCATGGACCAGGACCTTAAAATTACAAAAAGAACATAAATCAACTTTAAAACTGTAGGGCCTAGCGTGTTCTCCACATGCGGGCCTAGATCTCCCACCACGCGGCTCAAACTGAGTAGGGAAAATGGCACCCATCAGCCCTCCAAAACTCCCACTGTCGAGAGAACTGAAACACCCCGCTTACCTGCCTGCTCAAAGGGAAATGAGCTCGCTGCTGAAACGCGGATACTATCGCGGCTCAAACCGCGCTGCTGCTCAGCACCATTGCGAGCGGTAGCCACGGCGAAAAACTGCTCTGCCAGCTCTGGGACAGCAGAGGATTCCGCTGCCGCACACCTCCTCTTACCGCACAGACTGCATGTGCAGGCACGGGTCACAGAGCTCTCCCCCGTACAGCCCAGTGGGAGAGATCCGAACAGAGAGTGACAGATCGAGGCCAAAGGCAGAAAAGGCTAGATGGTTTATGCTATTTTAAAGGGGCAGCTCCAATTAAAATCACTCCAGTTAAATTATAATAAACTATATTATGTTAAAGTAAAGTAAATTGAATAAAATTGAATAAAATTAAATGAAATTGAATGAAACAAAAGAATTGTCCAATCCTAACTAACTGCTCCTTATCTGTTCCTCAAGAGAGCCCAGCACCTAGGCTCACTACGTCCTCCTGCTGCCTGGAGACTGGACACACTGGGGGTTAATGGGACAGACCAGCAGGCTATATCCAGTGATGTCACGATTTTGACATGCCAATCTCCAAGCTGCAGGAGGAGGTGCACTACCCAGAGGTGGAGGACTAAACTGTAGGAATGATAAGGAATAGCAGCTTGCTTTAGAGGGTTACAATTAATTTCTGTTTGATTTAGGTCCTTATAGTCTTAAAGGAAAAAAAGACAGGTGGTTCGTTTTTTCCTACATACCCACCCCGGAAACCCACGGTAGCATGGGGCTTAGCACTGGGTTTCCACCTGTTTGTGCTGCACAGCAGCAAGGAGCGCAGCACGCACATAGGTGGGGTTAAGACCTAGACTGGGCAGAAACAGGGCGGAGTCAGGGTGCATGGCTGGGGCGGGTGTGATAGTCCCACATTAGCTACAAAACCACACTGCTAGCACGGGCGCAGCTAATACCAGTCAGACCACACTCGTGCGCTCTGACTGTGTAGTTTGGATGCATGGTTCAGGTGAAAGTGTTAGTAAATATAAAGGGCAGGAGCAGGACAAACACCTAAGAATAATATAGGGGCAATTGGAGATGTGAGATGAATATCAAGGCACCTGCCTGGGTCACTGTTTGGAAGAGCTGCATGTTACAGTCGACCAGACAGTGGGCCACAACAGTCTGACTACCACAAAACCAGAGCCTACAGGTCAGGGTTGACTGCTGGGACAGTGGAAAAACATCCACAAACACATCAACCCTAATGGACTGCTGTTAATGTCAGCATATGTAATATGCTGGTGTCGTATGCTGTGTAGGTGGCAGGACATAGGGCCCCTTGTGTCTGCTGCAACAGCTGGGCTCCGGCATGGTAAGAACCTGTGATTTCCATGAGTTAACTCTGCGCTTCCTACCACACTTTAGAAAACATGCCCCTAAACTCAGTAAATCAAAGATGCAGGCAGCAGGATGAAGGCTATTCAGTCTTTGCACTGAGTATAATCTCCCAGTTGGTGAGAGCTCATTTGTGTGCATTTCGCACGTGGAGGCACATTCCATTTTGTATGTCTCCCAGCCATCCAAACGTACAGACGTCCAGATGGCCGGGAGACAAAGCCAATTCTGCTCCCATGGGGACTAAACATCCCTGCAGGAGCAGAATCGCAGCACAGCGGCTGGACATCCAGAATGCGTCCCTAACTCGTGTTGCCATGGCACTGCAGCTCCTTTAAGGAGCTGTGATCCCCAGATGCCACTTAAAAGTTTATTTCCCCACAGCCGGACCCCCGATCCGGCCTCCCATGGCTAGGTTCTGGCTGTGGGGAACCTCTTGTACCCCTACCTACCTTTTTCCCTGCCAGTCACCACTGAAATGCCACATCCAGGGGGACTTATTCCACCTCTGTGGTGGATTAAGTTCCTTGTCTACCCAGCCAACCCTGGCCATACAGGGCCAACCTCAGAATAGGCTCTGTACATCTAGGGAAACCCGCCCTCGTTCTGCCCTCCCACTGCCCCCATCTAAGGCTCCCTGTACAACTCAGATGTTCGTACAGGGAGCCTTTTGCCGGCAGCCATATCTGGATGAATATCAGGGATGTATGTCCAGGTTGGACATGCATCCCATTATTCGTGGTTGGGAATGACCCCCTTAGAGAAGAATAACCCAAGTTATAGCTACATGATACAAGGTTCTACATTAGAAATCACAGCCCATGAAAAGGACCTAGGTGTCATAGTGGATAATAAATTGGAATCCTCTGCTCTGTGTTTGGTGGTAGCCAAGCAAGCTAATAAAATGCTAGGAATTAAAAGGAAGGAAATAAAAAATAAAACAAAGGCTATTTTAATTTCTCTGTATTGCTCCATGATGCCTCTGCACGTTGAGTATTGTGTGTAGTTCTGATTGCCACATCTAAAAAACATATATAGCATAATTAGAAAAGGTACAGAGAATAGCAACCAAAATGATAAACGTTTTAGGGGATATTCCTATGAGGACACCTTATAAGGTTAGGGCTCTTCAGCTAGGAGAAGAGACAGCAAAGGGAAGATACGATAGAGGACTATAAAATAACGAATGGAGTGGAATACTTACTGTACATAGAAACAGAGAAAAATGATGACAGAAAAAGACCACATGGCCTATCTAGTCTGTCCTTCCATATCAACAACTATAACAGTCCCCTTTTTTCCTTTACAGATCCTCTGTGTTTGTCCCATGCTTTTTTGAATTCAAATACTGTCCTCATCTGCACCACCTCCACTGGGAGACTATTCCACAGATCCACCACTTTTTCCGTAAAGAAATACTTCTGCATATCACTCCTGAATCTATCCACTTTCACCCTCATCCCATGTCCCCTCGTAGTTGAAATTGCTTTCAGTCAAAAGAGGCTCTCCTCCTGCGCATTTATGCCACAGAGGTATTTAAACGTCTCAATCATATCACCTCTATCCCGCCTTTCCTCTAAGGTATACATATTAAGATCCTTAATTCTGACCTTATATGATTTAAAATGAAAACCACTAACCGTTTTAGTAGCCACCTTTTGTACTGACTCCATTCTGTTTATATCCTTTTGAAGGTGGGGTCTCCAGAATTGCACACTATACTCCAAATGAGGTCACACCAAAGACTTATATAGAGGCACTATCACCTCCTTTTTTCTGCTAGCCATTCCTTTCCGTATGCACCCAAGCATCCTTCTACCTTTTCTACCTGTTTAGCTACTTTAAGATCATCAGACACAACCGGTCCTAGGTCCCGCTCTTCTTTAGTGGATAAAAGTACGTCAACCCCTACACTATATTGCTCCCTTGGATTGCTGCAGTCCAAATGCATGACCTTACATTTTTTAACATTAAATCCCAGCTGCCAAATTCTAGACCATCCTTCAAGCTTAGCTATATCCCTCCTCATGTTATCTACACCTTCCTGGTTGTCTACTCTATTGCAAATTTTGGTATCATCCACAAAGAGGCAAAAATTACCGGACAGCCCTTCCGCTATATCACTAACAAAAATGTTAAAAAGAATCGGACCAAGGACAGATCTCTGGGGCACACCACTGGTAACCTTGTTCTCCTCAGAGTGAGCTCCATTTACCTGTACTCTTTGTCACCTCCCACTCAACCAATTTCTAACCCAAGCAGTAACTTTAGGGTCCATCCTTAGAGTGCTCAATTTGTTTATAAGTCGCCTGTGAGGAATGGTGTCAAAGGCTTTACTGAAATCTAAATACACCACATCTAGGGCTCTCCCTCGGTCCAACTCCCTGGTTACCCAGTCAAAGAAATCAATCAGATTTGTCTGACAAGACCTGCCTCTGGTGAATCCATGCTGCCTTGGATCCTTTAATCCGCTGGACTCCAGAAATCTCACTATTTTCTCTTTCAGCAGTGTTTCCAATAATTTACTCACCACCAAAATCAAACTAACCTGCCTGTAGTTTTCAACCACATCCTTACTTCTGCTTTTGTGTAAAGGCACCACATGAGCCTCTCTCCATGTGAATCGGTTGTTTACTCCTTCAAAAATACAAAGACTAGGAGTCATGCAATGAAGCTACTAAGTATTGCATTTAAGACTAATTGTAGAAAACATATTTTTACTCATCAATTAAGCTCTGGAATTCATTGCAGATGGATCTAGTAAAAGCTGTTAGAGTAACTGGGTTTATAAAAGGTTTGGAGAAGTTCCTGTAGGAAAAATTCCATAAACCATTGTTAAAGAGGACCGGGGAAATTCCACTGCTTACCCACTGGATTCCTTTTGGGATCCTGCTAGGCATCTGTGACCTGGTTTTCTACCGTTTTAAACAGGATACTGGGCTTGATGGACCTTTGGTCTGACCCAGTATAGCAAATCCTATGCATGTTCTTATTCCATTAGGTTTTCAATCTGAACTACAAAGGACCATGGGGATATGGATTCAGATTGAAGACATGAAACATTTTGCAAGAAACAAGTGATGGTTTGGTGTTTGAAATGCAAATAATACAAATATCTTGTACTAACACAATTTCCCTTGCTTAGCAGATGTTAAAAGTATTGAAGCCTGCATACATTTGCCTAAAGTAACACATTATTGTATTTTTGCAATAACATTGTAAGACTTAGTTTTAAGGAATGGAATAAAGGTAATTCTGATAGAAAACTTTTAAAATGGCTGAATCATCACAATGCAAGCAAGTGTCCCCTTGATAATTCTGCTAATTGCATTGTTTTGGAATAACTGCAAAGCAAAGCAAGCCCTGAAGAGTGTGTTTCCGTCTCATTCACACCAGTAAAAGAAACCTCAGAACCCTTGTAAAATAACTAGATTGTACCAAATCCAGTCCCGTAGAGAGGTCAGAATGTTTTGAAGACACATCAAATAATTGATCAGCAAATCCACAAGGGCTGTAGAAGAGAACAAGAGAAGAACTGGAAAGCAAATAATTGCACACATAATTAAAGTCACAAATCTTCCTATTAACAATGTGAATGGCTTCTTTTGGTGCCCCATAGGGATACAGTTGCTGGCACTGACTGGGATAAAAGCCAAAAAGTAGAAGGTGAACAGAATCATAAAGTAATATTTAAAGCAGCAGTGTTAATGTGATCTCTTGGAATATCACCTTGCCTTTTTTACGTTCTGTTCTACCTGTTCCCTTTTGTTTTTGCTCCAACTAATTGTGTCTTTTGTCTTTTTATTTTTCATTTGGAATAAAAAGTGTTTGCCTTTTTGTTCTTTCCAACTCAATGTGTTGTTGGAAAGAAATTGTATAGAAAATGCTGAGAATGTTTGTTCATCGATCTGGGGGAAAATTCTAACTCTTAGAATATTTAGCAGAATGGGGCCAAATTTGACACAAGGGGCAAACCAGTGAGAAGACTTCTCAAATTTGAAAATAAACCAGATCAGACCAGGGGTTTCAGAGAAATAAGCTCTCCCAAAATATGCCCTGATGCATGTGTAGGGGGGGGGAGCAATTCCAGCTTCTACAGAATAGAACAGTGCTGTTCAAACTTTTAGCCCTCATGACTCCATTTTAAACAAATGAAAAGTCACATGATCCCAGATGATGATGAAATCAAAATAGTAGGTCTCCAGCCTCTTTCCCCTTCCATCATTCACCTAAAGCAGGAAGGCAGCAGCAACAGTCAGCACAGGGTCCTTTGTGTCCGTGTGCAGTGTGCGCTTACAGACCCCAGTACTCGGCATGGCTTTCCAGTCTAACAGGAAACGTACTCAAGAGGGGCAAAAACCTATGAACGCTCATTAGCTCAAGGCCACATGCTGTTTGGTGACTTGGCATAGGTCACAGTGAAAATCCAGAGAGGAAAGGACCATGTTTCTGTGACCCCCATTCACTGATGATGTAACTCTATTTGGGGTCCCGACCCCAAGTTTGGGAATCACTGGCATGGAGACTTTGATACACCAAAATGTAGCAGTAAGCTAACGACTCCTTTCAAACTGCTTCTCCCCTCTTCTCTATTTTCCTAGTCACAGACACACACACACACACAGGCATTTTTACTAAAGTGTGGCAAGTAGCACGGGACAAATGCTCATTTAGCATGTGTTTATATCGCAGCAAGGGAATAGCAGTTCTAGTAGATGCAGTGGTCATGGTCGCAGTACGGACGTGTTACCATGCTAGGTATGTCACTACTTTGGTAATTGCGAATGAGTGGCCATTACGCATGCACACAAAGAATGTGCTTGCAACATGCACCCAGAAATTGTTAGCAACCAATGCATTATTAAGGGGGGGGGAGGAGCAATAATCTACAGAACCACTGCAGACTGTAATAAATGGACCCCTATCCCACCTGCAGGACAGTAGTAACCGGCCAGTGCAGAATAGATAGGAATGACCAGGAATAGGCACAGCCTGCTTTAGATTTAGGGCACTCATCCTCATTGGTCATAAAAGCCCCTTTAGATGTCTTAATTCAATTTAATTTTCAAAAAAACCACGTAATATTGAATATTGAAAAAATGTGAACTTATCTGAACATATCACCCAACCAGTACTGTTGCACTCAATATTGTCTTTCCCCTTTTTTTTTAAATACATACAGTATTTGCCACTGTCATCATTGTTCCAAATATGTATGAACAAAAAAGTGTATAAACAAAAAAAGTAAAAAAAGGACAATAAGAAATCAAGGGCCTGATTTTCGAAGGCATTTACATGGGAAACTGCCCTAGTTACCTGTGCAAATGTCTTAACAGGGAATCTTTGAAGAAAGTGCTTTTGAATATTCCCTGGTTTGTCTCTTATACACTCTGATGCTATACAGTTAGCATCAGGATGTGTCAGGAGCATTCTGGGGTGGAGCGGGGACGGAGAAAAGGGCTAAGCGGGTAGGAGGATAGAGCAGGAGTGTTGATGTGCAGATCAGGCACAAGAGAGGCGTGAGTGAAGAGTTGAAATGCAGAAAAGAGTACGTGTATAGGCCATGGTATAGCAGCTTGCAGGAGAATAAATGACAGAGGCTGATGGATGTGCTGAAGGAAGGATGGCAGTAGATGAGAGTATTGTATGGGCTGGCAGCACTGATGCACCTGAGGTGACATCCCCAAATGCATTTGTGTCAGTGCCATGTGGAAGGCCTGATATCAGAAAAGTAGGTCTCACACCTGTCCCAGTCAAACAACCACCATACAACTCCCCAGGCAAATGTGCATACCACAACTGGATAGGGACACTCAAACTGAGAAAATTGGGCATATAAAGACATCAGTTGCTTCCTGCAAGTGGCTCTCCGAGAGGTAGGATGTGTCTACATGCAATGCAGAGATGTGATAGAGCCTACGCTGTGCAGTCACAGTCATGATGTCATACTTAACTCATGCTTCATATGTAGGTTACAGCTGTAGGTATATAACTGCCTATAGTATAGCTCTGTATTAGCGCAGTCACATCAGGGTATATTGTAAAAAAGTTGATCATGTCTGATGAAAACTAGGGACTGTAGGAATCTGCAGTCAGCTGAGGCAATGGAGAGTTAAGTGACTTGATCACAGTGAGGTGTTGTCATTCCATGAAGACTGTGGCATACATGCAACGCAACAGTAACAAAGTCCAACATGCTGCAAAGGGAATGCTAGTGGGCCTCAAACCATGGTATCTTGGTTCCCAAGACTGTGCCATGACCATTATGCCATACCTCCAAACAGGTGCCAGACATCTGCAAGGTGAACAGTTTGACCCCCTGTAATGGGCTGAAGCATAGCCAATAAAGCCATGCTTTCAGAAGAGCATGATAGGGAATAGCATGTTTGCAGACCCAAATCGTGGCCAAAACCATAAAGCTTTAAGGGTGTGTGCCTGCCAGTAACATTAGAGCCTGGACTGTTACAGCCACGAAAATAAACTGAGTGGCCCTAATGGGGCATGTGGGAATCAAACTATATGGAGACATTGCAGTAACCATTAGGCATTCAACTAATAATG
Source organism: Ichthyophis bannanicus (assembly GCA_033557465.1). Lineage (NCBI taxonomy): Eukaryota > Metazoa > Chordata > Amphibia > Gymnophiona > Ichthyophiidae > Ichthyophis > Ichthyophis bannanicus. Next base: position 1,482,869,722 of record CM066032.1, read on the forward strand.
TAACCCCACACAGGGCCGGCCCGTCCATAGAGCAAGAATGTTTTTTGCACAGGGCCCCGCGTTTCAGGGGGCCCCGCGCAAAGAACATTCTGCTTTTTTTTTTAAATGACATAAAAAAAATAAAAAGCTGGCTCTGGCTGCTGCTGCGGACGCGGCAGAATGCAGTGTCCCGCGGGGCCCCCTCCGCCCGCTAAGCCCCTCTGCAAGGGCTTTCAGATTCGCGAGGGAGAGCGTCTCCCTCGCGTCTCTGTTAAGCCCGCAGGGGCTAATGGGAAATTTCCCATCAGTCCCTCGCGTCTAAAGGGGCTGATGGGAAATTTCCCATTAGCCCCTGCGGGCTTAACAGAGACGCGAGGGAGACTCTCTCCCTCGCGAATCTGAAAGCCCTTGCAGAGGGGCTTAGCGGGCGGAGGGGGCCCCGCGGGACACTGCATTCTGCCGCTGCCGCGGCAGCAGCCAGAGCCAGCTTTTTATTTTTTTTTAATTTGCCATTGGGGGGGGGGGGTTAGGACTGCTAATGGGCTGGGCTGGGCTGGGCTGGGCTGGGGGGGGTTAGGACTGCTAATGGGGGGGGTTAGGACTGCTAATGGGCTGGGGGTTAGGACTGCTAATGGGGGGGGGGTTAGGACTGCTAATGGGCTGGGGGGGTTAGGACTGCTAATGGGGGGGTTAGGACTGCTAATGGGCTGGGGGTTAGGACTGCTAATGGGCGGGGGTTACAACTGCTAATGGGCTGGGGGGGGTAGGACTGCTAATGGGCTGGGGGTTAGGACTGCTAATGGGGGGGGTTAGGACTGCTAATGGGGGGGGGGTTAGGAATGCTAATGGGCTGGGGGGGGTTAGGACTGCTAATGGGGGGGGTTAGGACTGCTAATGGGCTGGGGGGTTAGGACTGCTAATGGGCGGGGGTTACAACTTCAAATAGGCTGGGGGGGTTAGGACTGCTAATGGGCTGGGGGGGTTAGGACTGCTAATGGGCTGGGGGGTTAGGACTGCTAATGGGGGGGGGAGGTTAGGACTGCTAATGGGGGGGGTTATGACTGCTAATGGGCTGGGGGGGTTAGGACTGCTAATGGGCTAAGGGGGGTTAGGACTGCTAATAGGCTGTGGGCTGATGGGGGCTGTCTGGAAATGGGGCGATGGGGGGTTAGGACAGGAAATGGGCTGATGGGGAGGGGTTAGGACTGCTAATGGGTTGTGGGCTGGGGGGGTTAGGACTGGTAATGGGCTATGGGGGGGTTAAGACTGGTAATGGGCTGTGGGCTGATGGGGGCTGTCTGGAAATGGGGTGATGAGGGGTTAGGACTGGTAATGGGCTATGGGGGGGTTAAGACTGGTAATGGGCTTTGGGCTGATGGGGGCTGTCTGGAAATGGGGTGATGGGGGGTTAGGACTGGTAATGGGTTATAGGGGGGGCTTAAACTGAAAATGGGGTGATGGGGGTTTAGGACTGGAAGTGGGTTAATGGGGGGCTAGGACTGGTAATGGGTTGGGGGGTTGCTATGACTGGAAATGGGCTGAGTGGAAGGGGAGGCTTGAACTGCAAATAGCTGATGGGGAGGGGGCTTGGAATGGAAATGGGCTGTGAGGGAAGGGAGCTAGGACTGAAAATGGGCTGATGGAGCAGCTAGGATAGGACTGGAAATGGGCTGTTGGGGGGAGCTAAGATTGGAAATGGGCTGTGGTGGGGGCTTGAATTGAAATGGACTCATGGAGGGGCTAGAACTGGAAGTAGGCTCATGGGGGGGGGCTTGGACTGGAATTGGACTGAGTGGAGGGGAGCTATGATTTGACATGGGCTGATGGTGGGGCTAGGAAATGACTAGAAATGGGCTGATGGGGGGCTAGGATTGGAAATGAGCTGATGAAGGGACTCAGACTGAAAATGGATGGGGGAGCTAGGATTGGAAATGGGTTGATGCAGGGACTAGAAAGGAATGGATGCTGGGTGAGACTGGAACTAGAAGGGAGCTGATGTTGGGGGAGGATTAGAATGGGATGGGGCTGGGAGAGTAAAATGGAGAGGGGAAAAATATTTTGTGTGGGAGGAATGAAAAATCTACAATTGGCCGGGTATTGGGAGAGTAAGTGGGGATTGAGGATGGAGTGGTAAAATTTGTGTGGATGAAATAGGAATGAGGAAAGAGCAAAAGGAGAAAGATTAGTATGTTAAAGCAGATGTAGAGAGAGAGAATGGAAAAAAAAAAACTAGAAGAGAGAAGAAAGAACAAATGGACAGCAGACGATGGACAGTTAGCAGAAAACATGAAGAAACCAGAAGAAAGTGGCTGGAGCAATTGCAACTGAAAAAAAATGCACAAAAGGTAGAAAGATATCTCTTTATTTTGAATTTATTAACTGGAATATGAAACCTCTGGGAAATGTGCATCATTAACGTCTGTGCTTTGTTTGGTACAAGAGGAAATTAATTTATAGTTTTATTTCTACAGTGTTGTTGTACATTCCAAGTTTGGCTTTTGGGGTTCCCAGTTTAATTATTGCCTTCCTGTTTCTAAATTGTGATTCCTTGTTTGGTGATGGTCTATGTTCTGCATGTGTAACTGAGCTGAGGTATTCTGTTTATGTAATTCCTATTTGACATTGCCACTTGTTCTCTTTCCCCAGTATTCTCTGAAATGTATTGGTTTAATATTTGCAGTGTTGCCTTTTGATAGGTAGGGTTTGGTGCTTTGTGAGTCCTGGTAATGCTGTCAGGATACGGTGGGTTTGCTATGGGTTCTAAATGGGCAGCGTTTGTAGTAGTTCCTAATGTGCCTGGCGGTTGGCACTGGATTATAGTAATGTAGAAATCTTTTAGTCTTTCTTTATCCATACACTCATTAAGAGACATGTTTACTAAAAGTTAGTGTATGGTAACATTATGCAAATATTTATGCAAATAAGGCCACTTATGCAAATGAGGCCCCGCACGGAGTCTCCGCACATGGCCCCGCACCCCCCTTGGGCCGCCCCTGACCCCACACCTATAAGACAATAGCTTTCTAACTAAATTATCAACCCACTGGACTACTTAAATATGACAATTTATTCTTCAAATATAAAAGCTTTTGCACAAACATATTATACAATTTTTTATATATCCACAACCAAAATATATTGCACAACATTTATGTATACATAACAATTATTTTAATTCTTGTTAACCTTTTACATCTTATATATCTTACACACCAAACCAACTTTACTACCCATTCATACATATCAATACATACAGCAGAGGTTATACCAACAGCAAGTCAACCTCCCACTATATATAAAATCCAAGACTGCATTCCTTATTTATTTGAATTCATTTTTATTTGAATTCATTTTTATACCGCTCCTTCCAGTGATCAGCTGCGGTTTACATTTTAACATTTAATTTTGCAATAACAGCAGTTGCATATAACAATATAGAAACTATGTACATAGCAAAGGAAGCGTAAGAATTCAAAACTCAAATCTATTTACATAGAGAACCATGTATGTTCAGTTAACTATATACATAATATTTACATTGACGTACAATGTGACGTCCTTATGCGTCTAAGAATCCCATAGGGACATCGGATGATTTTTCCACTACTAACAAACTCACCTCTTTCTTCACTTACTTCACCGGAGCAAAGTGAAAGTGAAAAGTATCCAACTACAATTTATATATCTCACCATACTCTTCACTTACTTCACCAAAGCTAAGGTAAAGTCAAGTGAAAACCGGAGCAAAGCGAAAGTGAAAGTAAAGGTGTCCAACTGTAATTTACATAGAACTTCAAAATGTCTCATTCCACTCTTATTCTTACAATAACTTAAATTCACATTTTACTCCAAATAAAGATGACAGTCTTCTTCTTATAGATGCCTGAACATAATACTTTTCACAACAGAATATTTATTTATTTTATTTTTTTTATCTGTTGAATCTCCCCTCCAGGCTTCACTATACCAATTATAACTTCACTCTACTCCACTCCACACTTCACTGTACTGTTACCATATCCATCTACATATCACAATTCTTCTGAGCCCTTCTGCCGTACTTCAACTACACCTCCACTACATGTATGGGAACCACCACTCTACTGCTCCCTTTAATGATTTTGAAAGCTGAAAGCTCACACCACTGTCAATTTTAACAATCTCCAAAATGTCCTGCTCTCCTCAAACAGTCTCCAAGTCTCCAAAACGTCCGAGCTAAAAGCTCACACAGCTTCCACAACTCCAACCATGGACCATAGTTTCACTCTTCCAGGCTTCATCAGGGAAACTTACTCTTTCCTGCTCATGGCTTCCATCTGGAACTCCCTGCTTCAAGGCAGCTAGGATAGGAGAATATGAATTAGGAAAAAGAAAGAAAAACAAAAGGGAGAAAAAGATAAGAGAACAAAGGAATGAAAAGCAAAGATGGAGTAGAAATCCTTACTAAGAGAAGCTCCTGATTGCCCTAGCACGGCACTCTCAGGGCCGGAACAGTGAAGGCTGGGAGCACTCCCCTATGGATAAGCAGGGGAGTGCAGGAGGCAGCTGATGCACGGCCTGCCTCAAGCATAGCGAAGAGCACCAGAGACTGCCTTGGGGGTGTGCATACCTTGGAGCCCCAGGTCCCTCCTTCCCATCTTCCCAGCGAGGTAGCCAGAGATCTGTTAGCTAGAGAACCTGCAGCTATCTCCATGCAGGCAAGGCTGACATGAAATGGTAGACTATGTGGGATAAGTCCTTTGCCGTATATTTTTTTGTCAAGGGGGTACCGCTAGGGCCATTCGTGGGTTTTCTGACAGCGGTGCATCTCTCTTCTACTTTTTTCCCTTCTTGCTTTGGGCAATGTCGGCTTGGAGAGCTACTGCACGGCGGCGCGTGCATGAGCCCAGCTCCTCCAGCAGAGTGTGGCAGCAGTCATGGCTTAGGGGCAGTGGGGTTTTGCCGAACCTGTTTGCATCAAGGCAGTCAGCTAGAGTGGGATTTTGTAGCAGGGACCATGGAAAAGGATGGAGCAGCATCAGTAAGAAATTCTCCTAAGCTGGCGATTCCCGTGGTTTTGGTGGGAACAGCGGCCATTTCGCAAGCGGCTGCTATTTTGCCAGAGGAGCAGTAGAAGAAAAATAAACATAAGATCAAGGTGAAAAAGACAGCTGGCACAGCATCCCTAGCCCAAACAGGGACTCCAGAAAAACCAAAGAGACTGGAGTGACTTTTCTCCTTGGAGTTCATCTTGTCTCTGCATAAGGCATGTTGCCTTAAGAAGATACAGGCAACAACAGGGGAGCTCCCAGATAAATCTACAGGGGTTATTCCAAGGAGACCCGAGTAAGGATAAAGGCATGGCAGGAAGACCCGAGGGGATAAAGGTATGGTAGAATGTCCTGACTGGTGGGGCAGGGACTCTTCTGTGGATCAAGGAATCAAGCAGTTAGAAAAAGATCTGTAGAAGCTCTGGGGGGAATTGTGGTCCCCAGAGTTGTAAGAAGGAGAGATTGCCACAGTGGATGACCCGAATGTCTTTCAGGTGTTCCACAAAGAACTTGGAGCACTCATTGCTCAATCCTTGGCTGCCCTGAATATTGTTCAGTCAACAATGCAGAGGAGCCGCTGGATGATCCACTGCTTCAAGGTTTTAAGGGGACAAAGGTATGTTTTTCAGAAGACAGGGTGATTGAAAGGATGACTGAGGCAGAATGGGAGTATCTGGAGTCTACTCTGAAGGGGAGCCTGCCCATGGGAAGGCTCTATCTTATTCTGCAGGAGGATTGGGGGGGCAGCCCTTTTGGGGAGCCTGGTGGTTTGTAAGGGGCTATTATCCATCCCAGCAGACCCCTGCCAAGAAACCCCAATGAGGCCAGGGAGGTCCAGACAGGGGCAATTGGCGATTGTTTGCAGCAGTTTTATCCCATCTGGACCACAGTGACGTCCGACCAGTGGGTTCTGGAAATTATCCGCGATGGGTATTGCCACATCTCCATCTGGACCCAAGGGCTTACAGACTGGAAGACGGCCTTGTATGTCCTCCCTGAATAAAGTTCTCTTTAAAGTGACCAGAGGATTCTGGGACTTGTAGTGTTCTTTACTCTTGAGGGACAAGAATTGTAGTTGAGTCGGTGGTTGTAAGGCGGCAAGAAATTTATTGTGGGGATTTTCCAGGTCATGCAAAAGGTTCAATACACAACATAAGCAGAAGGATACATCTCCAACGTAACAGATGAAATTGAGACTAAATCAGGATAACGTAACAAAAGCTTCACTTCACAGCTGTTCTGCTTCTCATACACATTCACACCGGGGACTGCCCCGTGTGGTCAATTAGCAGTAACACAAACTTATAACAGCCGTGGTTTCTCTTTTGAAAGCACACAGTTCTTTCACAGTACTGCATAACTTAAGCCAGTGGTAAAACTCAGTAAACTCAAACTTAGCTTTCTTCAGCATAAAGCAGAGACTGTCCTTATTTTCCTATAGAGTTTCCAAGATTCTCAGCTCATATTCTTCACTGCAGAATCTTTCCTTAGGACTAAAGAACAGTCCATTGGAATGGGCAAACATTCACAACTAGGCAAACATGAGTCTATTTGCATTCCTTCAGTATCATCAGAGCAAATAGTGTCTCTCTCAAGGTTAGGAGTTGTCTCAAACTTTCTCTCTTTCAAGAACTCCTGAAATTGGCTCCACAGCAACTCAGCCTGCGTTGGCACTTTTAAATTAGGGGAGTGAACCTTCTCTTCAGAGAACAGCTTCCTTAATGCCTCTAACTTTGACGTTTCAAAGTCTGTGCGTTTGTTAGGAATATGGCTTTTAGCTTCTGATAAGCTCTCTACCCACTCCTTAACAGTGGAAGGTGAGGACACAATTTCCTGCCCTTTAAGACTGGCAAAATGTCTCTTTGCTAGATTATCAGTAATGAAACTTCTGGCTTTACCTTGGGGCTTTTCTTTCAGACAAACGCTGCTTTCTCTCCTCCTGGGTTCCTCCAGGCTCTGAAATGCAGGCTCCTTCCGTCCTACTCCAGTCCCTCTGAGGCAGCTGCTTTCTGGGGAAATTCCCTCTGGCATTCTCCTCCAGCTAAGCACAGCTTCAGCTTCTTTCTCTCCTCTCTCACCTTTCCAGCTCCAACAGCTGTTCCTGTTCCTTGCTCCACGTCCACCTCTCCTCCGTTCACTTGTGCCTCTGCCTTCTTTTGCTGTCTCTGTATCTCTCTCCACCGGGTCTTTCTCTCCCGTGTCTGAGATTGTGTCCAGGCTCCAGCCTGAGCCTCTGTTTCCTTCACCTCCTTCACCTCTATGCTGATTTCCTTGTTGACTCTTGCTTTGCTCTGCTCGTGATTTTAAACACTGCTGCCTACTAGGCCTTCCCTGTTCTCTGCACCTGTGTGACCAATCAGCAGGGAAGCCTGTCTCCACCCCTGAGCTAGGGCGTGGCCTGACTTTTGCAGGGAGCTGACTTTTCCTCTGACTTGGCTTGTAATTCCCCTGCACATGTGCACTGTCATTCACTTCCAAGGGGAATTCAGGGTTTTCATCCAGTTCCATAGCTTTCAGAGAGCTTTCGACACCACAGTATGCACTGGAATTTGCAATGCCACGGTGCGGGGGAAGAGAGAAGTGATTGTCTCTACTCTGCAGCATTTAATCCAACTGGAGGCGGTAGTATCAGTGCCCAGAGACCAGTACGGGTCCAGCCGCTATGCATGCAGCTTCTGGGCTCCATGGCAGCAGCCCTGGATCTGGTTCCCTGGGCCAGTGCACATATGTGGCCACTTCAGCTAGTGCTGCTCTCACAGTGGTCACCACAGCAATATCCTCTGTCAAGGAAGTTGGTGTGTCTGGAGTAGTAAAAGGCCAGTTTGGCATGGTGGCTGGAACCCGCTCACCTGAGGGCAGGAATGCCATTGGATCCACCACAGTGAGTCTTCATCACTACGGATGCCAGCCTCTCCAGATGGGGAGCGCATTATCTTTGTCAGGTCACCCAAAGCTGTTGCTCCCCAAAGGACGCATCTTAGTCGATCAATTGACTTGAAATGAGAGCGATGTTGTTGGCACTGCAGAGATTCAGGGGACTGTTGGAAGGGAAGGCAGTTTGAGTCTTCTCCGACAATGCAACAATGGTGGTGTATATCAACCATCAGGGGGGCACGGGCAATGCGACCCTGGTGGCGGAGAGTCAAGTGCTTATGCGTTGGGCAGAGAAGCATCTCACAGCTTTCTTGGTGGCTCATGTTGCAGGAAAGGACAATGTCCAAGTGGACTACTTCAGTCGGCATATGTTGGATCCCAGGGAATGTGAACTCATTCCAACCATTTTTCATGATATCACAGAAAGATGGGGTATGCCGGTCATGGATCTCAAGGCCACCAGATCCAATTCCAAGGCAGGCCAGTTTTTCAGCAGATGCAGAGGGCACATACAGAGGGGCTGTTGTATGTATTTCTGCCCTGGCCACTAATCAAAGTCTGCTACAGAGGATAGAGTGGCACAGGGGTACCGTGATTCTCATAGCAATGGATTGGCCTCGCCGGCCATTGTATGTGGATCTGACTTGGCTCCTGATTGATCATCCTTGGTGGTTGGCTGACAGGTTCAATCTTTTGGTGCAAGGGCCAGTGCTGAAGCCGCAGGTGGAGAGGTTCTCAATTATGGCTTGACTCTTGAGCAGTCAAGGTTAAGTCGTTGGGGCTATTCCACAAATGCCATTTCCACAATGCTAGGATCCAGAAATTGTTGGACGACACTCACCTATGTCCGAGTTTGGCAGATATTCAAGCGTTGGTGCTTTACCCAGCAGGTAAACCCCTTTGAATGTTCACTTCCCAACATTTTGATGTTCCTGCAGCGGGGCCTGGAAAAGGCTTGGCACTTAGCTCCTTGAAGATGTACATAGCAGCCATAGCCTGTTATCATGGGTGAGTGCAGGGTCGAAGGCTGGGGGCACACCCCGATGCAGTGCAGTTCCTTTGAGCAGCAAGGCTTGTTCACCTGCCTTTACAGTAAGAGGTCACACCTTGGGTTCTGAATTTGGTACTGGAGGCTCTAACAGAGGCGCCCTTTGAGCCTCTCTCGAGAGCATCGATCTGGGATCTTACCCTGAAAACAGTGTTCTTGGAGGTGCTTTGCTCAGCATGACGGGTCTCCAACCTCCAGGCTCTATCATGTCAGGAACCGTTCTTACTTTTTTTCTCAAAAGTGATTTTGTGGCCAGTACCATCCTTTCTGCTTAAGGTGGTGTCTCAATTCCATGTGAATCAATCCATTCCCTGCTGGCATTCCCAGACTTAGAGGGGTTGGAAGAAGACCATCAGCTTCACACGCTGGATGTCCATTGAGTCCTGAAGATATATCTTAAGGGCACTAGTTATTTTTGTAAAATTGACCATTTGTTCATTCTATTTGGTGGGCCTCAGAAAGCAGAGGGGGCTTCCAGGATCTCGACAGCTCAATGGGTGAAACAGGCCATTTGTTCAGCATATGCACCCACTGCAGCAAGCACTGCTGTCCGGGTGGTCTCTGTAGAGACATCCGTTATCCCAGAAGTTGGCGTGTCTGGAAGCTGTGAGAGACAGTTTGAATTGGTAGCTGGAGCCTGCTCACCTAAGGTCGGGCATGCCTCTGGAGCACCCATGATGGATCTTGGTGACCATGGATGCCTGTCTCATGGGCTGGGGAGCACACTGTCTTTCTCAGGTGATGCAGGGGTGCTGGTCTCTGGAGGAAGCCTCTTGGTTGATCAATCATCTCAAAATGAGAGCAGTAGTCTTGGTGCTACAGAGTTTCCATCTCCTGATGGAAGGGAAGGCAGTTTGAGTCTTCTCCAACAACGTGACAATGGTGGCCTATATCAACTGGCTGGGGGGCATGGGCAGTGCCACTCTGTTGGAGATGAGTCAGTGACCTCTGTGATCAGCAGAGGCCCATATGATAGCCTTATCAGTGGCTCACATCGCAGGGAAGGACAATGTTCAGCAGACTACCTCAGTCAACACATGTTGGATCCCAGAGAATGGGAACTCAATGCAGCAGTGTTCCATGACATCATTTGTGTTGGGGGAAGCTAGTCATGGATCTTATGGCCGCCCTGGCCAATGTCAAGGTGGTCCGGTTCTTCAGCAGGCGCAGGGAACACATGTCTGAAGGGCTTGATGCTCTGGCTCAGGTTTGCTGGCAGAGGGACTTCTGTATGTTTTTCCACCATCGGTGCTCATCGAGTGGCTTATTCAGTGGATAGAGCGCATGATGACCCAGTGATTCTCATAGCGCTGGATTGGCCACGGAGTCCATGGTCTGCAGATCTTACTCATCGTCTGATCAATTGCCCTTGGCGGTTGCCCAACAGGGTCAATCTGCTAGTTCAGGGGCCATTCTGATGCCACAGGTGGATCGATTCTTGCTTGCAATCTGACTCTTGAAAGGGCAAGGCTGCATTGCTGGGGCTATGTGGCAGAAGTCATTGCTACCATGCTGAGGTCCAGAAAGCATTCCACCATGCTTGCTTATGTCTGGGTGTAGTGCATATTTGAGGAGTGGTGTTTGGAGAAGGACATGAGTCCTTTTGCTTGCTCACTTCCAGACATTTTGTTATTTCTCAGGGCAGCCTGGAGAAAGGCTTGGCCCTCAATTCTCTGAAGGTACAGGTGGCAGCCTTAGCCTGTTACTGAGGCCAAGTACAGGAGTGCTCACTGGTGGCGCATCCTGATATTCTCCAATTCCTTAGGGCCGTGAAACTGATGTGTCTGTCTTTGCAACCAGTGGTTCCATCATGGGACCTGAACTTAGTGCTAGAAGTCCTAGCAGGGGCACCTTTCGAACCTATCTCTCATATGTCAGTGTGGGACCTCCTTGACAAGTTTCTTAGTGATGCTTTGTTCCATTCGTAGAGTCTCCGAACTTCAGGCACTCTATTGCAGGGAACCTTTTCTGCAGTTTACCAAAGAGAAAATGATTTAAGGCCCATGCCGTCGCTTTTGCCTAAGGTGATGTTGCATTTTCATTTGAATCAGTCTCTTTCCCTGCCTACCTTTCCTGATCTCGGAAGCTCCGAGGCAGATCAGCAACCACAGGCTGGATCTCCATAGGATACTGCAAAGATGCATTAAAAGGATGGAAGCATTTCAGAAAATGTATCATTTGTTTGTCCTCTTTGGCGGCCCTCATCCATCATCCATTGGGTGAAACAGGATATTGGTGCAGTATACGTAGCACATGGGAAAACCCACAGGCGGGTTTTCCCACAGGCGGGAAAACCCGTGTGTGGGGATCTGGGATAATCTGACCTGAGGCCAGATGATGTCTTGGGCAGAAAACTATCTGGTTCCCCCAGTGGACATTTGCAGCGTGACAACCTGGTTGTCACTCCACACTTTCTTAAGACATTATTGTCTGAATGTGCATGCTACAGGGGATTCGGTAGTAGGAGCCTCGGTACTTAAGGCCAGACTCAGGAGTCCCTCCCATGGGTGAAGACTGCTCTGGTATGTCCCATTCATACCTGGATTGGCCTGGAGGGATGATAAGGAAGGTAAAATTAGACCTTACCTGCTAATTGTCTTTGTTTGAGTTCCCTCCAGGCCAGTCCAAGGCCTGCTGGTTGTGTTGTGCGTCCGGTCTGGGGAAGGTATTCATTTATTTCAGTAAGAATTTATGATGCTCAACCGTTAATTTCAGTACTTAGGTCCCACGTGGTTTTAGGCCCATTATATGAGAAAGGAAGGGCAAGTGCTCTTCAGGCTTTCTTGTTCCCTCTCACTGGGGCTAGGTTTAGTGAATTGTTAGATTTGGTAGTGTGGCCATCTGCTTTGTCAGGAAGAGACTGGATTCTGGAACTGTAGGGGGAGCTCTTATACTGGATCAGCAAGACTCTGTCATGATCAATCCTCAGCTGCTGGAGTGGGTTGACAACCCATTTGTATGGACTGGCCTGGAGGGAGCTCAAGGAAAGGCAATTAGCAGGTAAGGTCTAATTTTGCCTTCAGTGGTGGTACCCATGAATTTTAGGTAGCACTAACTTCATTAGTGCCACTGAATATCCCAATCGCCATGATTAACACAGTTAGCTGGGCTGCTAACCACTTTACTCGCTCTAAAGATTGAGGCTGTATTTTTTTCATTCAAATAATTCTTTGAATTGTATCTTAGCAATTAAGTGGTTAAACTCTTCCCTTCTGGTCCTTTAGATCAATAATGTTCATCTTATGTCAAAGGAAAAGGAACGTCTAATCTCTGACAGAAATGAATTACTTCATATGGGACAGTTACATTTTGTCTCATACTTGTTGGCAGCTCTTACCAGGAGATGAGGAACTAAGACATAGATTGCATCAAATTCTGAGATGAGAGGAAATGAAATCTTGGCAAAGAAAACAACTTATGCCTTTAAAATGAATTGTACAAGCAAGATGATACATGAGGTGAAGAGGTGAATGGTATATTCATTTGCTAGCAGTTGACTAAAAACAAACTGGGCAAATGCCAAAGCCTGGGGAGCCTTAATATGAAATATTTTTTTTTGTTTCAGGTACAAAATTGTTGTTTTTGAACAAAGGCACCTTTATATTTACTCTGAAATATTCTATCTCGCTATGAAATATTGAGGAAATTGCTTTCTAGATTTTATCAGTGACTAAAGTTTCAAACTATTGTACAGTTGTGACTGCTGAAAAATTCCAAGTATCTTCATAGAGTGGTACACTGATGATACAGCTTCTATGGACAGTCCATTGAATGTGGTCAGAATATATTCAAAGACTACATTCAAGGTCTTTCTTAAGCACATTGGATGACCTCTAATTGCATTATTTAGGATGCAGAGTAGAAAATGGAGATTAATACTACAATGTGCACAAAAAATAATGAAGAAGGAGATGTATCAAAATACTGTAGTTCATACAGAGTATAATGGGAGCTACGCAATGATGGCAAGGATTCTTCAGAAATATTTCAACCTGAAACATGAAGAAATATATTCTGGTTTGTGAAAAATCATTTGTGGGCAGTTCTATGGATAAAGAGTCAATAAAGCAAGCAAAGAAGACAAGAACAGAGTCCAACTCCCAGAAAGAGGTCATAGATGCACACAGAAGGAAAGAGGGACTCATATTGTCATGGAAGGAAAAGTCAGATAATAGAGAGATTAGACAATAGGATGGGAGGGATGAAGGAACAGAAAAAAGGGCCTGATTTTGAATAGATGAGATCAAAATGGTACAGTAGCAATGTAGCTAGGTCAGATAGAAAGTACAGACAAAAGGTACTGGATACACGTATGCTGGTGTTATTGTCAGTGCCGCTGCTTTATTGGGCAATGCATCATATATTCTTTGAGCTATCATGCTGAATGATTAAATAAAGTCAATAAGCACTTTTATATCCAAATTCAAATTCTATATGCAACGTTTCCTCTAAGAAGCTCAAAGCTGCACGTGACTCTTTTACTGGTGGGAGGTGGTGCTTTAATATCATGCTTTCAATAACAAAAGAAAGACAGATCCATATTTGTGAGGGACAGGAAGATCCTGGACTTTCCTGTCCTTTGTGAATGAAAGCATATTAAATCATTGCTTCCCACCAAAAGGAATGCCCGCAAGGGGCTCCCATGCAGCTTTAAGCTACTTAGAGGGAATATTACATACAGGATTTGGATTTGAATATGGATATAAAAATGCTTATTGACTGCAATTCTTAATCAGTATGATAACTCAACAAATATATGATGTATTATCCAATAAACCAGCACTGACTGTAACACTAGTATTTATTTACATTCTCTTATATACTGTGCTATTCTGCATCAGTGTGATTTATATTGAACAGGGCATTATAACTTGGAAATAACTATTTTATAGGGAACATGGGCTATGGAGGGTTAAGTGACTTACCCAAGACCACAAGGAGCACCTGTGGGACTAGAAACCCCAGTCCTTCCAGACCAAGGTTGCTGTCCTCTAGTGGGATTTGAACCCCTGACCTTCTGGCCTGAAGTACCATGCCCCAATCACTAGACCACTCCTCCACTCCAGTATGCATTTATACCTATATGGGGACATTGCCTATATGGTCTTCATGTATTTGCATATGGCAGTGAAATGTTGGATAGATAAAACAATTTCTTGCTACATGAGTGTAAGGCTGAAGCTCACTAGGTTGACATTTCCTGTGTTTGCATATGGAGAATATATCAGGGCTATGAACATTTGTACTGGAACAGTGACGTATCCTATGAAATTGATTCTATTTTCCACAGTCAGGGCAGCTGCCATCTTTAACCAAGCAAATACTTGTGTAATGGAAAATCCCACCATAACTGTAGCACTTGAGGACAAGCTTGTCAGACTAATAAATATCTAGAATGTGTCAAGAGGCAAGAAGAAGTTTAACTAGCCAAAGTACTGTATATTCAGTTCAGTTACAAAAGCTCATTTACTTGATCACTTAAGCTGGGGTGACTTTGGCTTCAAATGACCACACCATATCTAGATATTTTTGTGGCTATGATATCAGGATCTCTCAGAATGAGGGCAGTATTCAAAAATGTTTGTTCAGCTAACTTTTGCAGTTAACTGAATGAATATTTGGCAGAAGAGAATCCAAGAATTTCTTGGATTCTTTAGAAAAGAAGAGAAGGCAGTTAAATGTGGATATGCCCAATTTTCCTAGTATTTTATAAAAGGTTTGCTCAATGCAGAGCATTTTGAAAAATGGAAAATGGATGTATAGCTTGCAGCCCATAGAGCACAAACAGCCATTTTGGAAAGGAACACGTTCATAGAAAGAGAAGCATCACACATGTAATTGTAGCATTTACACATGTTTTATAATCTACGCATGAAAGAACCAGAACTTACACGTGCAAATACCAGGAATTACAAAACTGGGCATCCAAAGGTTGGTAATTAAGCATCCAACCTAGAAAATTCTAAAATTTGAATTTTAGAGGTGGTTTTAAAAATCACAGTGGTAAGCACGATTGCCTCCTTAATCCTGAAAAAAAAACCAAAACAATTCCAAACAAGCAGTTAGCTGACTTTTATGGGTGCCTCCAAGCAGCTGGAAATTCCAGTGTCTAGATTTTGTAAAATATGCATGGATTGCCATTGCAGAATCAGAAATACTTCTCAAGGGCCACCAAAATCATAGCACACTCCTTTCAAAACTGTGTGTGCTATGAATCTATACACAGGGCTGGCATTACCACTAGGCAAACTAGGCAGTCACCTAGAGCATCAATGGTGCAAGATCAGCCTTTTGCCGCCACTGTTGATCCTCTCCAGGACCAGCAGCAGTGACAATGACTTGAAACAGCACTGCAGCACTTATGAAAACCTCCGGTGCTTCAGTTCTGTTGCCACTGGACAAGCCGCTTCTGCCTCCATACAAAAGGAAGTTTGTGCCAGAGGGGGCAGAAGTCTGAACAGTGCTGCAATGCCAAAGGTTTTGGTAAGTACCACGGTGCTGTTGCAAGTCATTGTCGCCAATCCTGGTCCCAGAGAGGGCAGCAATGGGGATAGGGGCAGGAGCAGAGGGGTACCTGGAATAAGGTTTGTCTATCATACCTCATATCCTTGCACTGGTCCTGTCTCTACAGGTAAATAGTGGCAGTCTAACATCACTATTTATATGTTTAGAACATTCCAGGTGCAAAGGTTGCAATTGATACCTGTAAATGCCAAACAAACCTAAAGTGACCATCTGTATTTAAAAATGGTCTCTTTTTTGTGACCCCCCCCCCCCCCCCACCACTAAAAAAGTCATCTGCTGGAGATCCCTTTCTGATGCTCTTTTTTGGGCAAACAGAGTGTGTGGGGAGGGGGAATGAAAATCCCCAGCCCTCACAGCCCTTATTTGGATGCCCGAAGAGGATTCACTATAAATGTGTTTTTTAACAGATGTAGGGAAGAAAGAACCAACATCATTTTTTCAAATAAGGTGTAAAGTTAGCTAGTTATTTAGTTTCTGAGAAGGGTTTTGGATATGGACCTCTTTGTGTCATATTAGGTTAGCAAATAAGCAACTTTGCATTATTTTTCTCTTTATTTCCTGATCCGTAGATTTCCAATTGCAGGAGGATGCTAACTGTATTTTTATTTTCTCCTATTAATGCAAACAGATCCTCCAGTCCATCTACAAAGTGCTCACAAAGATGTCTAGTAGCTTTATATGTATTTCTTGAATGTCCTTCACAGAGTTATGGAAAATGTAAAGTATAATGGAGGAGTAGTCTCATGGTTAGAGCAGTGGGCTGCAAACCACAGAAGTCTGGTTCAAATTCCACTGCTACCCCTTGTAATCTTGGGTAAGTCAATTAACCTTCTGTTGTAAGCCCTCCTCAGGATAGGAAAATACCTACTGTAGCTGAATGTAACTCACCTTTAACTACTCCTAAAAAATGCCTCAGGGAACTAGTTACTAAGCTGACATAAAATCTTGCATATTACCACAGCTTAATTTACCGTGGGAGTCACTAACCTGCAGCATCTTAGCACTGCAGCTTAGTGAGTATTACGGAAAAGGGATGGAGCTTGAATTAAGCAGAGCAAACTGTTATTTTTGGAAAAATAATGCTAGCTCAAAGTTGGTAGTATTTTTCCTGGCCGGAGGATGTCAACAATGACCACCCCCCCCCCCCCAACACCCAAAGTCAGTGGTGAGAAGATGCCCCACAAAGTAGATTGCTTCCACCAGAAGGAACTCTCCCCACGGACCCCCCCAGGAAGGACACCACCCTGCAGACCTCCCACCCTCCCCTAGGCATCCCAGGGGTACTTAAGGCAATCAGTGCTACAGGGTTTCATGGGAAGGAACAATCCCCCAGTTGCTCCAGCCCTCTCTGGCACCCAGTTGCAGAAGAAGGGCAGGAGAAACTCGGGATTTCTCCTGTCCCCAAAACCCTGCACCACTAATGTTTGCCTGGGGGGGGGGGGGGGCATTGGGGAGTGCAGAGTCTGCTTAGAAGTATCCTTTGGGGGGAGGTCTTCTTGAGAAAGCACCTTCTGAATCTGATCTACTTGGGGGGGAAACTTCTGGGGGGGCCTTCTTACCGTTGACTTCAGAGGATGGGACATCATCATTGAACATCGCCCCAGTCCCTTCCTCAGTTGGTAAGAAAAGAGTTTTTATTTAAACAAATCCTACACAGGCTGTGTTTAATCAGAATGCCTTCTTCAGGGGGTCCACCTCCAACAAACAAAACACATAAATTTAATATTAAATCATGAAATAAAACATTCCTAACAATAGATATAAAATAACCATTAAAACTGTGCATGAACTTAACATACTGTAAAACATTCAAAAAATTATGTTAAAACTAATCCTGCTAGAGGAAGGACTTCCTCCAAAGTTGAGTAAAGCAGAAGTCCTTCCTCCAGCTCAAACCTAGAGTTTTGGCTGGGGGGGGGGGGGGGACCTTCTTCCTCAGGTTTCCTTGCAAGTGCTTAATTAGTTTGCAAGGGATAGATTATGTTTTTCTTGATCCTTTGCAACTTGAGACATTATTGACATCTAGTCAGGTTTAAGATAAGATACATTTTTTTTTATCTTTTTCAACTTAATAAGATAAGTTTTGTTTTGTATCAATTGGTTAAATGTATATTATAGTTGATACAGGTTTCTGGTTGGGAGTAGTAGCCTTAGGTTAATTGCCCTGGTTATCTCCTTTTGCTGCCTCTTCGTGATGTGGGCTATGTAGTGGTTTTGACTTAAGTAATTTTGTTTTAGTATTGTTTTTTCTTTTGTACCATTTAATTTTTTTGATTGTTTGTACTTGCAAATGATCATATAAATAAAAAAAACAAAAAACAAAAAACGAATCCTGCTAAAAATACTCCAAAAAGACACCGAAAATATAAATAGGAACAATAAAATAGTGTTTTCAAAAATAAGACAAATAATACACTTAAAAAGCAAATAAAACCATGGTATACAACTTCAGAAAATTATAGGAAGGAGTATGTCGGAAAAAGTCAGAATTAAAAGTTTGGGTAGTTAAATAGTAAGATACATTGTGGAGAGGAGGAAACCATGTTTACACCATCTATCTCTTCAATGAACTTAAGAGCCTGATATTCAAAAGGCATTTACATGGTTTACAGCCCAGTAAACCTTGTAAATGTCTTAAATCGGGATATTCAATGGCACGTACATGGTTAATGCCATTGAATATCACCTTCTAACTCCCCTATGTACCCCGATGCTATCCGGTTAGCATCGGGGCATGTTTGGGGCATTTCAGAGTGGAGTGGAGGCAGCGACAAGCGATAACTAGGCAGTGGAGATATTGTACAGTGCCCAGTTAGCAATCTGTGCTGAAAAGATAGGTAAGGAAAACCCACACCTGTCTTTCAGCACAGGAGTTAACCGGGCAGCATGCAATATCGCTGTTGCCGTTACCTAATGTGGCTTCCACCATGTGCGGCGATCCCTGGATATTCAATGCTGAGACCACATATGACCCCGGCACTGAATATCCAGGGCTAAGGGTTGGCGGGCAGGGCTATGCGCCATAGTAATGCATAGCTGCCCAGAAGAATATTTGGCCCTTAGTATGTATGAGAGCAGGCACAGAGATACAAAATTAGCTTATAAACTGCTGCTATTGTATATCCCAGTCGGGCAAAGTGGTGGAAAGGTAGGGAGAAGATAACTACCATTCAGGGCATTGGTTTGTCTATCTTTATTTGCCAGTGTCTTTTGTTTGGAGGTACACTGTATTCACTGTTTCTGTTAATAAAAACGATTTGAACCTAAATAGTCAATATCTCAAAATGTTGTGAAAACTAGGAACAGGGGAAAATAGGAAAAAAGGAGAAAGGGGGATAAAGGGTGGAGAAAGGGGGACGGGGAGAGAGAAGGGAAGGGGGAAGGGAAGAGAGAGGAAACAGGGACAAGCCCTGTAAGTGAAGATTGATTTGCTGAATCCACAACTGTAGGACAGCAGGGCTGGCCCGTCCATTGAGCGAGAATGTTTTTTTGCACAGGGCCCTGTGTTTCAGGGGGCCCCGTGCATTCTGCTTTAAAAAAAATGCCCCGGCGGTCTTAATAGAGCCGCGAGGGAGAGGGTTTGCTATGGGTTCTAAATGGGCAGTGTTTGTAGTAGTTCCTAATGTAAATAGTTGATTTTGTAAATAGTTCATCATTGTTCATTGTTCATTGTAATTAGTTCATTTTGTTTTACCTGTGTATCCCTGTTACTTTGTTCCATGCAAACAGTTGAAACATACTGCCACGAAATGTTATATGTAAACCGTCTTGATTTGTAGAAAGACGGCATATAAAAATTGTTAAATAGATAAATAAATAAATAATGTGCCTGGCAGTTGGCACTGAATTATAGTAATGTAGAAATCTTTTAGTCTTTCTTTATCCATACACTCATTGAGAGGCATGTTTACTAAAAGTTAGTGTATGGTAACATTATGCAAATATTTATGCAAATGAGGCCCCTTATGCAAATTAGGCCCCACACCGAGTCTCCGTACATGGCCACGCACCCCCCTTGGGTTGCCCCTGAAGGACAGTATAAGTATATGCTGTCAGTTGGCTTGAGGTAAATGGGAACAATACTGAATCAAAGAAAAATTGTGAATGGTGTATTATACAAATCTCCATTTAGAACTAGTTATTTTATTTATGTATTTATTTAATAGGTTTTTATACCGCTTTATCATTTTAGTCAAATCGGTTTGCATTGTAACTTAAACTTGGCAATGAACATTAAACAGGGACATTGATAACTCGGATTCTTCTTTGGCAAGGAAGGGTTAAGTGACTTGCCCAAGACCATAAGAAGCGCTAGCAAGAAAAACTATTGGCAGAGAGAGGTTGAATAGCGAAACCAGTTAAAATTAATAGGTTGAGCAATGTATAGAAATAAATGTACACAGTCCTCCATGCCATTCAGTAAATGACGGTCTAGCTAACCATATAAAATAATTTATGTGCTATATTGTAATGTAAAGTTTAGCTTGAAGTGAGCTGTTGGTCAGTAGGTCCAAAACATTATAGGCACAATTTTCAAAGCCTTTGGTGTGTGCTACACATATAAAATATGGCCTTATCCGTGTAAAACCACCATATCCATGTAAACCAGATATTCAACAAGGTGGCTTGAATCAGAGAGGTCCAGCTACCTGCACAGCACCAAGTACCGAGGCCAGAGTAGAGTGGGGGCGTGTCATCCTCAAACCCGTGTAAAGTGGATTTCCAAAAGCCATGTGTGTGCCGACATTGGATGTCACTAACCGCATAAGCCTAAGCAACGTTTCCCAGTGCATACGACTTCTGATGGTGTGTGGTGAACTCGTGTAGTGGCATTACTGTGCATAGTACAGTGAGGAGAGCCTATGCAGGCCTGTACCCAAACTGTGCAGAGGTAAAGCATTGCTGGACCGGCCGTGAAGCCATGTGGGCCATGCACATGATGTTCCAGAGGTGGAGACACACCCACCGTGTCCAAGCACAGCAGAGGATTTGGCAGGCAGTGCATATCCATCAGCAGGCAGTAGCCCAGCACCTGATGCACAAGTACCTGCCCCATGTGTACACAGGCCCACAGTGAGCTACCTGCAATTAATGGAGGAGGAGGTCTATCAGAGATACAGACTGGATGGGGCAATGATAACTGAGTTGTGCAGCTTACTCAGTGTGGACTTGGATCCCTCCACTTCCAGAAGCCAGGCCCTGCCAGTGTCTATGATGGTGACCACTGCCCTGGGATATCTGGCAACTGGCAGCATGTCATGGGGCGACTGTTAAAATCATGCAGTGTACTGCCAACAACTGCATAAGTGCCTTCACCAGACCCTGCTGTGGAGGATGCACCACCTCATAGCCTTCCCCCAGAACAGCAGATGCAACAAGAGACCATGCAGGCATTCTACAATGTTGCTGGATTCCCATCGGTGTTTAGAAGTATAGGCTGCGCCTACATTACACTGCAGGCACCATGGCTGAAGCAGAGGGCATACTGGAACAGGCATGGTTACACATCAATGAACATGCAGGTCATTGCAGATGCCAAGATGACCTTTACTGATGTGTGTGCCTGCTAACTGGGGTCCTGCCATGATGCATTTGTCCTTGACCAGTCCAGTCTGGGACAGGAAGCAGCCGGGGGTCAGCTCAGAAATGCATGGCTGCTAGTTGAGTCCACACATATGTGAGCCCTAGGACAAGCCCAGAACAAATGGTTGCTGTAGTATGATGGTATGTATAATGCAATCAGGTAGGGATATATGTGTTACATACGTATTGCAACACATGATGACCAATGCGTGCACATGTGCTGCTATTCCACAGATTCATGCGCACAGTGAAGACAACCAGGGGAAGCCCCATGACCAAGAGCAGACAGCAGGCACCAACACGTGGAATGTGGAAGAGTGTGAGCTGGTGCCATGTAGTGCAGCCACATGGCCCCATGTAAGGCACATCTATGTTTGCCCCATCCCAATTAGCAGACCCCTAAACCACATCTCCTTGCCATGCCTCTGCTCCCTCTTCTTTCCAACAGGCTAGCCCATGTCACTATCCCCCATTGCCCTGCCCCAAATGCTTGACTACTGCATAAGCCATATGTCGGTAACCTCTCACTGCTACAGTGTGTCTGAATGTTATATATTTCACTCCACCCGTCTAGTAGATGGTGTGTTGTATGCTGTCCTAACAGCCCATAGCCTGTTACCAACACATGTCCCATGCTCATGTACACATCTCACATTGCCCCCACAGGCGACTGTGAATATCCCCTGAGGACCTGACTGCTGACCCCAGTGCGCTGAGGAAAACCCCATGATCAGGCCACAATACCACCCCATGAGCTGGCAGGAAGAGTGGTACAATCCCACCCATCAGCATACCTGAGTGGTTGTGGAGTGAGCAATACGGGTGTGGAAAAGCCGCTTTCAATGCCTCAACAGAATTGGCAGGGAACACCTCTACAGCCCAGAGCATGTATGCCAGAAATCTGCATCAGGCTGGATACTCCACAACCTTACACGGATGGGTTGATTGCTGGACCCAGAGACTGCAGCTGTGGAGGAGTGGGAGGCAGCAGATGGTGACAACACAGAAGACGGGAGACAGCAGCAGGCCTTGACACTGGCTCACCATGTGCAGATGATAGTTTCTGAGGTTACTGCTCCACACCATCACCTGGATAGGATACACACATTCACCAATAAAGTGCCTGCAATGATGTTACATGTGCAGAATGTTTATTTCCTCTGACATGTGTCTCCTGCCCCTGGGCTTGCAGCTGGCCATGGGCGCTTGTTGAAACGGGCACTGCGACGCATTGGAGCAAAGTGTGATGATGTGCTGGAAGTGTCATCACCCTCTCCAGCAAGGCAGGCCACTACACATGGTTCAGGGCTACCAGGTGGCTCTGCTCATGTGCTGGCAGCCCCATTACACACCCACTAGGCCCACAGGAGGCCCACCAAACTGCACATGGAACCAGAAATTGTTGCCTAGTATATTGTCATCTCCCTTAAAAGATGCAGGTGTCCCTCCAGATGGTGCTCTACTTGCAGTAGGTGTTCCTACCATGCCTCTAACTCAGCCTTACTTGCCTGTGTGGCTGCCTGCAGATCCTCCCAGATACTGTGCACCTTGGCCTGTATGACTTCCGTGCCGGTCACCAAGCATGCACCCTCCTGCAGTAGCTCCTGGTCCATATCTATGCCCCCTGTGTCTACAGGGTCATCCAGGATGGTGAACTGTAGCACAGTGTGTGGGACATTATCTGTCTCCACCTCCCCAGTACTGGCAGACACACTGGCCTTCTCCACTGCCCTGGTAGCTGCATCAGCCTGCTCCTCTGCCCTGGGTGTCACACTAGACTGCACCTCAGTGCTAGGTGTCGCATCAGACTAGAGTTCCGACCTGGCAGGCGCACCTGTCCCTGTGGCTGTGCTGCATACTGGCATCATCCACAGTGGGTGGTAAGACTCCCACTGATATATTCATTCCAGGCTGTGAGGGTTGGGTCCCTAACAGGTCTGTAGGAGAGCAAAAGTGGCAAAGGTTAGTGACATTGGTTTCTAGGTCAGCCTTTGGGGTGCCACCAAGTTCACAATGGAAATGGCAGGGGGATCCCCAGTCTGTAGTGTCCCCAACCCACGCATCACCCAAGGACTGACAGACAGACAGGCAGGCCCTTGGTGGACGGAACCATGATGAGCACACATACATGCCCAGCATGGTGCCACCCAGGCCATGGGGTAACCCTATTCACTCTCCTGTGTGCCTGAGGTGGAGCTGTCAAAGCATGCAACCCCTGAGATGGAGACCTCCTCCACAAACTGCAGCACCTGTTCCTCCAGAGGCGTGAGTCTGCGCTGCTGCAAAGGTGGCAGCCTGCTATTGCTGGCCCTTTTCTCCTTCTCAGCCTGCTGTACAATCTGCCACTTTTTCTTAATATCCTCCATATTCCTGTTGTGGTGGTGGACAGCATTGATTCTCCTGATGATGTCACGCCATGCTGACAGCTGTGAGTTGGCATCCTCTGCTGCGAAGAGGGTAGTGTGCTGCTACATGATGAGCCCCAGAGCCATAAAGGGCTCAGAGGGTGTAAAGTTCACCCTCCAGGTTTGCTATGGCCCTTTTGGCACTATATCTGCCATTATTTAGCTCAGGCGCTATGGCAGTGTTAGGCTACCCACGTAGGCCCTTTAACACATACATGGATGCATCGTGCAGCCACGCCATGCCCCATCCAAAGACATATCCAGTAACTGTGTAGATTCCTGAGTGCCGACAGCACAACAATTTGCATGACAGCTATCTTCCGTAGGATGCCATAGACGCACACCATGGCGCAATGGCAATTTATGCCTGCATGGGCACCCAGACGGTAATACCCGGGTAGGACAGATAGCACAGTATGCGGGTATGACCAACACGGCATGAGGACAGGCGCACGGTGGTGCTCCAACTGTGTACCACCATGGGGCACTGGTGTTCTGTGTGTGTAATACTGTTGTGCCACATCTGTGCTGCCTGGCAATGGCACATGCACTATGCACCAGTAAACTGGTGGTGCTGCTGCCTGTTCTGCATGGGTATGGCACAGAAGTGCTAACTATGCTGAGCAGTAGCAGCAGCCACTCTGTGCAGGTATGACACAGAGATGCTACCTGCACTAGGTAGTAGCTACAGCCACTCTGCGTGGGTATGGCACAGAGGCACTACCCGTGCAGAGCTGAGACCACCACCATTCTGTGCATGTGGTGCCTCTGTGCCATACACATGCACATGGACATGACCCACAGGGCACACACCTCATGCCTATAACCCCCGGTCCCCCACCCACGATCTCCTACTCTACCGGTGCAGATATGCAGCCCTGCCCCCACAAAATTGACAACACCTTGTGATTCCAAACTGGGAACAGTTTATTTGAAACCCTGTAACAGATATAACAATGGCAGCAACAGCAGTATAAAACCAAAGGCAATACAAAACAACAGAGGTCCACACATCAACGGAGAGATTGCACATTCATGTCTGTGGCCATGCAGTCAGCACCATTATAGCCCATCGCAGGGCAATCCTTAGCATGGGGATTGGCTATGGTGCAGGGGACTCTGCCTGTGCCCTGCCACTGCAGCAGTAATGGCATCAAGGTATGCACTAATTGTCCGTGCTGCTGCCCGCACGTCCTCCCTGAGGAGCGGCACCACTGCCACCAGGGCAACCAGAGCCCAGTCACCATATGGCCAAGTAGGTGGTGGTGCAGAGGGGCCTGGTGCAGCACAGTCATGCCATGCCCATGGGTGTTGAAGTGGCTGAGGGGGGCCCATGGCCATGGAACATGGACCACGACTCTGCTACATGTCGTGCATGGTCCGTGCCAAGCCATGCAGTGGGAACATAGCCCCCTGGTAGGGACATAGTCAGGTGTGGCTGTGGGCTGCACCACACTGCCATACTTGGGGCACTTGGAAGGTGGGGCCTGCATCCACCCTGCTACCCCCTATGGGCCCGCCTCTGCTCCAGCCACAGGGGACAGCTCTTGTCCTATTGCCACTTCCTCCTCAGACTCCCTGCCCTGCTGCTGATCCTCTGATCCCTTCTCCTCCTCAGACGCCCCATCCCACTGCTGCACCATGACTCCCTCACTGCCCTCCCCCTCTGTCATGCTGTCCTCCATCACAGTGCTGCTGGACTCCTCCTCCCCATCACTGCTGGAAGTACTGCTGGGATCTGCACCTCGGGACAGGTGCTCCAGTATTGGACCGCTGCTTCGGGTTGGTGACTGTAGTGTGCCAACATTGTCCGGGGTCTCCCTGGAACTGACTGTGGGGAAAGAGGGAGGGAGTTAAAGGTCCACACAGATGTGTCTCTGAGATAGGACTGGGGTATCTCCATGGGGCCTGCACATACATTGTGCAGTCCACCTTCAGGCCACAGGGGTGTGCTGTCCCACAGTGCACACTGCATGCCCTCCCATTTGCCTACCCTCAGCCAGCTCTGTTCTCCCCCTCACATGCCCAACTGTGGCTTGCCGGACACCCTTGGGCAATGGACCCCCACGGGGACAGTGTGGGCAGGTGCGCAATGTACATCTGGGCCCACTGCTGGTGGTGTGTGCTCCTGTACTGCCCTTCCATTCTGTGCCCCAGCCATGTGTGTGTGCACCTGCATGTATTGGGTGCTGGCTGGTGCACACATGTGGTAGTGGCACTGAGGAATGGCACGGCCACTCCAAGCACATTCACATTATTGCATACGGGGTATCCACTACCAGATGGTCTGTCTGCACCTGTCTGGTAACCAGGGATGTCACTCCCTGCATCTGCTGGGCTCCACTGTGTACCCCACTGATCTTCCTCATCCATCAGCTGCTCCCTGATGTGCTGCAGCCGGTTTGGTCACTTCCGGCGCAGTGTTCGGTAATGGCACTTTAGGGCCTCCAAGATGCATTGCACACCATAGTCATTGTGGGCGAGAGGGAGGGGGACACACATGGGTTCAGTTGTGTGCTTCCACATTGCCTATTATGCATACCTGTATCCTGCCTCAGCCTGGTGGCCTGCCCATCCTGGGGGCAGGGGCATACCCAAGGGTAGCAGGTATGAGGTGCATGGTACACCTCTGACATCTGGCACCAGATTCATGCCCACCGTGCCCCTTGACCTTTGACACATGCCCTGTGCCACCACCAACAGTGCCATCTAGGCCACTGATTCACCTGTGTCACCCCTCTGGTCCCTTCAGCCACCTCTGCAGTCCTCACCCCTTCCATTGCTCCCATCTGTTGCACGCAGTCTTGCCTTGGCTCCATGGTACATGGTTGTGGCCCATGAATGGTCTCGGCAGTAGGCAAGTGTCATGGAAGGAGGCATCCACTGCTTCAGGGACCATATCACTGCATAGTTCATTAGGTGCCTTCAGGACAGGGTGTTGTGGTTTGTGCATGCCCACCATTACACATCTGTCAGGTCCTGTGACATCACATTATCAACATGCTGCCACAGCCGGACAGGGGGTGATGGGCAGTGGTGGCTGATCTACTTGCAGGGACAAATGGACAGCACATATGTGGACTGGGGTTTCAGGGGCTGCAGGGTGGTGCACATGTCCAGGGTGTCTGGCAGCCTGACTACAGCTCCCCATGCAAGGAGCAATGCCATTGCTGTGTGAGCCATGTGGTGTTGCTGCCATTTAGCACCAGGGAGTGCAGTGGCTTCCCTGCCTGCTGTGTCTGGATATACCTACTGCTGCAGGCAGCCAGAGATGGCACCTGTACCATGCATGACCCATCCCCCCGCTTTCACTTGTACTGCAACCATTGGTACTGCCACCAGCATGTTTATTTTATTTATTTAACAAGTCTTTTATACCGCCTTTTACTTCAATCAAAGCGGTCACAAGAAGTACAAAGGTTATAGGCAAGGGAAACAAACACAGTATAAACATAACAGCACAGTGGTAATATAGGAAAAATAACAAGGGTTAACAATAAGGCAGATTAATTATAATAAATACAATATATGATATTTAGTCAATTGTTGATCCATATTGTTCAATGAAAAGTGTAGTTTTTAATTGCTTACGAAAGTCTTTTAAATCATCCAGTGAGCGTAAATCAGGAGGGAGAGAGTTCCAAATTAAAGGGGCGGCCAAAGAAATTGCTCTTTGTGAAGTACATTTGCATGATTTAGAGTAGTTTTTTGGGGTGCTGAGGGTGTTAGAAGTGGATAACCTTTTTGGTCTTTTGCTGGTATCATGGAGTAAGAGGGCATGGAGGCTGATTGCAGAACTGTTGTGTTTCATTTTGAATATATTTATGATTAATTTATACTTTATGCGAAGGATTATTGGGAGCCAGTGGAGTTCTTTAAGGATGGGGGTAATGTGTTCATGATTTGAGGATCCATTGATGATTCTGGCTGCTGTATTCTGTGCCATTTGAAGTGGCTTGAGAGCATGTTTTGGCAGTCCATTGTAAATAGGGTTGCAGAAATCCAGAATGGGAGTAATGAGTGCCTGACAGACTGTTCGAAAGTGATCATAGGAGATAAGAGGCTTAAGTCGTCTAATTATCTTCATTTTGTAATACGCGTTTTTAACAGTTTTTCTTATATGAGATCGCAGGTTTAGCTTCTTATCGAGGGTTACTCCGAGGTATCTTACTTCGTCCTTAATTGGAATCTTTGTGTTGTTGCATGTAATGTAAGGTGGAGGGATAAAGGTGGTGTTTCTAGTTACAATAAGTGCTTCCGTCTTGTTCAGGTTCATTGCAAGGTTATTATTTGTTAGCCAATTGGAAAGGCTGGTAATACAGTTTGAAATTTTGCTGTAATCTGGGCAGTTGATATCAATTGGAGTGTAAATCATGATATCATCCGCATAAATCGTGTAGTCTATTTGATGATTTGCTATTATGCGACAGATTGGTTGGATGAACAAGTTAAAAAGAAGTGAAGAGAGTGCAGATCCTTGTGGTACGCCTTGTTTGATTACCATGTGATGTGAAGTGTTTAGACCAATTTTAACTTGGAACTGTCTATCAACTAGGTAGGATTCAAACCATTTTAGGACGGTGCCAGTTAATCCGATGCTCTTTAGTCTGGTTAAGAGGATTGCATGGTCCACTGTATCGAAGGCAGCTGAAATATCTAAGAAGATCATTAAGGTTCCTCTATTGAAATTGTCTATTGTTTGAGTGATGTCATTAAATAAATATAGTAGGAGCGTTTCAACACCATGGTTAGGGCAGAAGCCATGCTGATGTATGTCAAGTGGCGCATGTTCGTCAATATGGTCTTGGAGTTGTAGCTGTACTGCCTTCTCAATAATTTTTGCTAGGAGTGGTAAGCTGGAAATTGGTCTATATGCAGCTGGATTGTTTTTTTCAAGGTTGGTTTTTTTATGGATAGGCCTAATTGTGGCTAATTTAAGTTGTTCTGGCATGATTCCTTGAGTTAGGGAGTTAGTTACAAGATTGTGAATAAAATTAATAAAGTTTGACTTGGTAGCTTTGATCCAAGGTACAGGGCAAGGATCTGTGGGTGCAGTGCTTGTGTTAAGTGCAGCAATGATGTCTGAAAGTTGTGTAGTCGAGGGAGTGTAAAACTTGTTCCAAATTGTACTTGGTAAAATAAGGCTGTTGTTTTCAGATTGTTTTAAAGGTGGGGTTTGGCCTATTTTCAATTGAAGATGATCTGCATATACTTGAGGACTGATCTGAATGTCTCTATCAGAGCTTGGTTCGTTGACTAGATTTTTTACAATTGCAAAAAGTTCTCTAGGTTTGTTATATGCTTTCTGTATAGTATTTGTGTGGTGCTCTTTTTTGGTTTTGTTGATGAGATCGTTGTAATTCTTTTGCTGAATTAAATATAAATTTTGAGAGGTAGGAGATTTGGATCGTCTCCAGTGGCGTTCAATTCTCCTTAATTCCCTCTTAGCATTGCGTATGTTTTTGGAATACCACGGAGCGTGATGTCTCTTTTTGAATGTTCTTGAGTCTGAAATGGCCTTGGATGCAGTGCTAATGGTGTTATACCAATTGTTCACTTGTTTGTTCAAATCAAGTTCAGTTGAGTCAAGGCAAGGTAGTGTGTCAAATAAGAACTGTTCTTTATTGAAAGCTTTGAATCTTTTTGGAGTAAATGTAGAAGTTTTTATCTTATCAAGTTTGTCAATCCTGCTTGAGAATTCTATTTTAATTCTAAGGTGGTCTGACCATGGGACTGGTGTGATTATGGGTGAGGAGAAGCTGCCATTATTAACAAAGTGGTTGGGGGCAAAGAAGAGATCTGGCGTAGATCCGTATTTATGTGTAGGAGCATTTATTAATTGGGAATATTGTAGGGAGTCCATAGCTTGCAAGAAGGTTTCCTTATCTGTATTAGAAGAGGAGTTGAGGTTGAAGTCACCTAATAAAATTAGAGGTTTATGGTAAGTGTTGACTGCACAGACGGTCTCTAAAATAGAGGTTAGCTCATCAGCTGGGGCGTGAGGGGCTCTATATAGGAGGCTGATGGCTAAGTGTTTGTTACCCACTGTGATAGAGCTGGATTGATCAGAGGTATTAGAGGCGATAGTTTGTAGCTGTAAAGATTTTTTTGCGATGATCAGAACTCCACCTCCTCTTTTCTGTGTGCGAGGGTTGTTAAAGGCGGAATATTCTGGTGGGACCAGTTGGTTGAGTAGAACGCTGTCAGTGGGAGTTAGCCAAGATTCTGTAATGCAAAGGATATCTGGTTGTTGGTCATAGATATGGTCTCTGATTGTGTGAATTTTATTTCTAACTGATCTTGTGTTCATTAATTCAATGGAAGTTGAATTTGGCGTGTAAGACCTTTTTTGAAGATTCTTAGGATTTGTTTGCTGGTGTTGATTACAGTTGTGTTTGTGTTTTGATAATATATGTGAATTTATTGAATTGAGGAGAATATGGTATATTGGCATGTAGGTTGAGAACCACATATAAAGGGGTTGGGAATAAGGAGCATCACATTGTAGAGTGTAATGTTGAGTAGGTAAAGGAAATACAGGATGGTAGGTAGGAGTAGTCATATTAGTTGATCGTTGAGAATATTTATAAGAATGGATTCAAATTTTAGCATTTAAAGTCTGTTAGCGTTAATTTTCTTAACATAAACTTCTAAAGTAGGGCGGTTAAAGCGAACAAAGATTCAGCTCCTTCATGTAAATAAAATAAGGGTAGTTGCTATGATAGAGCAAGGTCAGCTGTAAGGGTGAGAACTACTGTGTAACTTTACTCACTTTTACTTTTAGCTTCGGTTATTTCCGATTTGACAGTATACCTTTGATAGATATTTGCATGCAGATCTTTATTCTCCTTTTGTGCCGCGCCTAAGGGCCACCCCAAAGGGCCCTCTTGCGAGGCCCTCAGGCGCGGGCGCGCCTCAGCTGCGGCGGTTTCTTGACTGTGTAGAAGGGCTCTGATTGGCAGCCTGCTCCCTGACGTTAAAGCAATTAAATCACAACAGCTGATGCTCTTTGGTTTCCCCGATCACACTTCTCTGCCTCAGCTGCGGCGGTTTCTTGACTGTGTAGAAGGGCTCTGATTGGCAGCCTGCTCCCTGACGTTAAAGCAATTAAATCACAACAGCTGATGCTCTTTGGTTTCCCCGATCGCACTTCTCTGCCTCAGCTGCGGCGGTTTCTTGACTGTGTAGAAGGGCTCTGACTTGGCACCACAGCCCTGTCTCCCTGTGCAGATGCACAGCTGTACCTTTCAGGGTGTGTATGGCCTAGCATGGTGCTCAGCCCCCACCCCTGACCATTCAGCTCTCCTTACCTGCACAGGTGGAGTTGGATGGCCCTCCATATGGTCATGGACAACCGCAGGTATGGCCGCCAGCCCCCCTTGGGTATAGCACCCCCTTGTACCGCAGCATGGAATGGCCAAGGTCCTCAGACTCATTGGGACAGAAGTTCACTATCCTTCTTGCCACCATGTCGCTGGTGTTCATCTGCCCAGCCACAGGGGGCTCCTGCACAGGCAGCACCACGGGGCCTGTGTGACAGCACTGTCAATGCATGGGTGCACCAGATAGGCCATACACAGGTTCATGCACACTTGCCATCTCACTTCTCTGGCCGCTGGTTTGGACATCTACACAAGTATCGCGAGCTAACATCTTCTTAGGCACTGAGTCTAGATTCTGGCCCCTGCGCATACCGATATACTGCACTGGGCACTTGCCACTGTGCTCAATTTATGCCGCATTTTCAAAACTTGGCCATTTTGGAGGCGCATGACTCACTAGTCAAGCAGTTTTCCTGAGTGGATATCTTTCTGCGGATATTAAATGCCTTGGCACCGTGTTGAAAATCGGGCCCTATAATAATAGGAATGAAAAGAATCTTATCTGGTCCACTCACATCTGATTCTTGATTTGAACATTCAGAGTTGAGCATCGACATTAGAAAGTTGCATGATTTAAATGAGAAAAATAGTGCCAAACCATTGTTTAGAGTCATTCTTGAAAGGCTGAAACCTGGTGGTTTCATTCTCAGCAGGAAAATGACTGAAACTGTTAAGGCAGCTCCAATATTTGTTCTGCATCTTAGTAACTCCTTAAGAGGGAATCTTTCATAAGCCATTTACCTGTGCAAATTAGCAGCATGACAATTTCATTTCATTTCATTTATTATTAAAACTTGATATACACCTCTTAGTGGGGAGAGCAGGGAGGTTTACAATAAAAATTCCATAAAAACAGAATAGGAAAGGAACGCAATAATAAATAGGAAAGAGACACAAGACATGACAATAAGAGGACCTAAGGAAAAAACAGAGAGGGGGGAAGAGGGAAACACAAGTGGAAGTATGAAAATGATCAGAGAGAATCAGGTGGGAGGTCAAAGGCTGTACAAAATAAGTGAGTCTTAAGCTGAATGTTGAATTTCAAAAATAAAAGCTCTAACTGGAGGGATGAAGGAAGATTATTCCAGAGGAAAGGGCCATGGAAATAAAAAAGTAGAATGATGTGTTGATTCCAGATGTGCCTGAGAAGGGGGGCGGGGGAGGGGGGAGGAGTAGAAAATTCATGTCAATGGAGCAAAGGGAGCATTGGGGAGCACGGGGAACGAGGAGAGATGAAGGAAATTACGGGGAACCAGTATGGAGAGTCTTGTGAGCCTGGGTAAGAATCTTATAATGTATGTGGAATGAAATGGGGAGCCAGTGTAGACGGATAAGGAGAGGGGTTATGTGATCAGATCGGGTCACGTGGAAAATTAATCTGGCTGCGGTGTGCTGAACAAGTTGAAGGCATTTGAAAAAGTATTAGAGGAAGCCAGCAAGAGCTGAGTTACAATAATCGAGGCATAAGAACATAAGATATGCCAAACTGGGTCAGACCAAGGTCTATCAAGTCCAGTATCCTGTTTCCAGCAGTGACCAATCTAGGTCACAAGTACATAGCAGTTTCTCCAAAGGACACAGGTTCCACAATGCTTGCACTGGAGCAAGCAGTGGATATCCCGGGTCCACTTTAATAATAGTTTACGGACCTTTCCTCCAGGAACTTGTCCAAACCTTTTTTAAACCTAGCTACACTAACAGCTTTTACTACATCCTCCGGTAACAAATTCCAGAGCTTGATTGCATGTTGAGAGAAAAATATATTTTCTCTTATTAGTCTTAAATAGGCTACCCTGTAGCTTCATTGCATGTCCTCAAATCTTTTATATTTTGATGGTGTAAACAGTCGATCTACGTTTACCTGTTCCACTCCATTCATTAATTTATAGACTCCTATCATATCTCCCCTCAGCCGTCTCTTTTCCAGATTAAAGAGCCCTAACCATTTTTGCCTCTCTTCATAGGGGTATTATTCCATCCCCTTTAAATTTTGGTGGCTCTTCTCTGTACCTTTTCTTATAATGCTTTATCATTTTTAAGATACGGCAACCAGAATTGCACACAATATTCAAGGTGCAGTCGCACCATGGAACAATACAGAGGCATTATAATATCCTTCATTTTATTTTCCATTCATTTCCATAGGATACCTAGCATTCTATATGCTCTCTTGACAACTGCTACACACTGGGAGGAGGGTTTTAACATATTATCCACAATGACGTTTAAATATTTTTCGTAGGTGGTGGTTCCTAATGTGGAACCTTGCATCGCATAACCATAGTTTGGGTTGTTCTTTCCTAGGTCCATAACGTTGCACTTGTCCACATTAAATTTAATCTGCCATGTGGATGCCCAATCTTCCAATTTATCAAGATCCTCTTGCAATTTTCCACAATCCTCATGGGTTTTAACAACTTTAAGTAGTTTTGTGGCATCTGCAAATTTGATAACCACACTTGTTATTCCCATTTCCAGGTCATTAAAGAATATGTAAAAAAGCAGCAGACCCAGCACAGATCCCTGGAGTACTCAACTATTCACCTTTCTCTATTGGGAAAATTGGTCATTTAGCCATACCCTCTGCTTTCTATCTTTTAACCAGTTCCTAATCCACAATAATCCACAGCCTCCTATCCCATGACTTTTTAATTTTACCAAAAGTCTCTCATGAGGGACCTTGTCAAAGGTTTTCTGAAAGTCCAGA
Organism: Ichthyophis bannanicus; assembly: GCA_033557465.1. Classification (NCBI taxonomy): domain Eukaryota; kingdom Metazoa; phylum Chordata; class Amphibia; order Gymnophiona; family Ichthyophiidae; genus Ichthyophis; species Ichthyophis bannanicus. Next base: position 1,482,903,255 of record CM066032.1, read on the forward strand.
CACACTTTAGCAACCGGCTATTCTTTGTCTGCCTGTTTATTTACACTTTCTAAAAAAACATAACAGATTAGTAAAACGAGACCTTCCTTGGCTAAAGCCATGCTGGCTGTCTCCCATTAAGCCATGACTATCTACATGTTCAGTAATTTTGTTCTTTATGATGGTTTCTACCATTTTTCACGGTACTGATGTCAGGCTCACTGGTCTGTAGTTTCCTCTATCACCCCTGGAAACCTTTCTAAAAATTGGCATTACATTGGCCATCCTTCAATCTTCAGGTATTACAGATGATTTTAATGATAGTTCACAGATTACTAATAGCAGGGCTGCAATCTCATATTTCAGTTCTTTCAATACCCTTGGATGTATACCATCTGATCCATGTGATTTAGCGTACTTACTCACCTGTAACAGGTATTCTCCAGGGACAGCAGGAATCAGTCCTCACATATGGGTGATATCGGCGCCGATTTAGCCCTCGTGCGGAGCAATTTCCCCAGCTTTCAAAGAAAACCTTTGGGAATGCCTCACGCATGCGCGGTCCCCTTCCCGCCCAAGGGTGCCATCTTGCTCAGTCAGATGACATAGCTAAAAAGATGGCAAAAAGAATAAAAAGCAATAATAGGACTGCAACTCCAGGGGAGGAGGGAGGGTCGTGAGGACTGATTCCTGCTGTCCCTGGAGAACACCTGTTACAGGTGAGTAACTATGCTTTCTCCAGGAATAAGCAGGAAGTCAGTCCTCACATATGGGACTCCCTAGCTACAGGCTACCGAGAACCTATAGCTGAAAAAGACTCCCTCCAGGCGAGCCGCAACAGTAGCGAGAGAACTTTCTCCGAGAATGCATCCCCCACGGTATCCTCTCACCAGAGGGCCGGAGGGTCGGAGTTGCCTAAATCTCGAATAGATTCTGGAGTACCGCCTGACTGAAAACGCTGTCCTGTTGGGACTCTCTCTCCAGGTAGTAATCGGCTGCAAAAGTCTGGCTTGAAGACCAAGTTGCGACCCGGCAGATGTCTGCCAACGGAACAGAGCAATGATTAGCTACTGATGTGGCCTTAGCCCTGACACAGTGGGCTGTGATATGACCCTGCAGCTGAAGGTCAGCTGCCCTGTATGCCCAGGCAATGCAATCCACCACCCAGGTGGATAACGTGCACTTGGAGACCGGTAGACCCAGTTTACTAGGGTCATACGAGACGAAGAGCTGAGAAGCCCTCCGATGTCCCCACATACACTACAGGTAGAAGGCGAGTGCCCTCTTACAGTCCAGGGTATGCAGAACTGCTTCTGCCTTGTTGGTATGTGGCCTGGGAAAGAAGGTGGGAAGAACCACCTCTTGGTTGAGGTGAAACGAGGAAACCACCTATGGGAGGAACTTGGGGTGCTTGCAGAGCACTATCCTGTTCTGGTAGAACCGTGTGTACGGCCTATATGACACTAGAGCCTGCAGCTCACTCACACACCTAGCTGATGTGAGCATTACCAAGAAGAGCACCTTCCAAGAGAGGAAGCGCAGATGGCAAGTTGACATTGGCTCGAAAGGAGGACGAGTAAGTTGCTGCAAGACCACGTTGAGATTCCACTCTGTCGCCAGAGGGTGGATTGGAGGTTTCAACAGGAACAGGCCCCTGAGAAACCTGGCTACCAAGGGGTGAGCCGAGAGAGGCTGACCGTCTATTGGTGCATGGTTAGCCGACAAGGCACTCAGGTGGACCCTGACTGAGTTAGACATGAGGTCCAGCTCAGAGAGGTGAAGCAGGTACGGTAACACCTTGGGAACCTGAGATGAGAAGGGTTCCACATTATGTTGGTGACACCACACTTGGAATATGCGCCACTTACAAGCGTAGGATTTTCTGGTGGATAGCCTCCTGGAAGCTAACAACACTTCTTCTATCCCTTCGGGTAAGAGAAGAGGTGCAAGGCCTACCCTCTCAGCAGCCAGGCCATGAAACTGAGGGGTTTGGGATTGGGGTGCATGAGGGAACCCTGCTTCTGGGTGAGGAGGTCGGGCTGCACCCCCAAGGGGAGAGAGGTTTCCTCCACCAGTTGAAGCAGAAGTGGGAACCAAGGCTGTCTGGGCCATCTGGGCGCTACCAGGATCACCCAGGCCTTGTCCCTGCAAATCTTGAAGAGAGTCCATGCTACCAGAGGTGTAGGCAGGAGGCTCCCCGACCAAGGGAGAAGAAATGCATCGGCTGCTACCCTAAGGGGGTGCGGCTGTCTGGAGAAAAACCGGGGCAGCTGATGATTCTGTGGACTGGCAAAGAGATCCATGGATGGGAGGCCCCAGTGGTTGAAAATCTTCGGTTGCCATTCATGGGGTTGAAGAACTCTGCTCAGTCTGTCTGCCAGGCAGTTCTCCTGGCTCGGTAGGTAAACTGCATGGAGAGACATGTTGTGTTGCACTGCAAAGGAACAGAGGTCCAGAGACTCCTGGCAAAGGATCTGCGATCCTGTGCCTCCCTGTTTGTTCACATAGAACATAGCCACCTGGTTGTCCATCTGTACTCGGACCGACTGGTTGGAGAGGACAGGAGCAATGGCTTTTAGAGCTAAGCGAATGGCCCGGAGTTCCAACAGGTTGATCTGGAGTGTGGCCTCCTGAGGAGACCACTGGCCTTGAGTGCAAGAGCCCTGACAATGGGCTCCCCAGCCCATCAAGAAGGCATCCGTGGTCAGCACCCTGGTATGCACGGGAAGCTGGAACGGTACCCCCCACAGAAGGTTCCCTGATTGTGACCACCACAGCAGGGACTGCACCAGGGGTTTGGATACTGCCACTCTGTCGGACAGGCGTCCTGTGGCCTGTGACCACTGGTCCCACAGGACCCACTGAGCAGTCCGCATGTGCATGTGTGTGAAAGGAGTAACATGAACTGTAGAGGCCATGTGGCTGAACAGGCATAAGAACCTCCATGCTGACACCTGGGGTATGTGACTCACCATGTCCACCTGAGACAGCAGGCGATCTTCCCTGTCCAGTGGTAAGTAGGCCCTGGCCTGCAGGGTGTCTAGCCTTGCCCCTATGAATTCCAAGTTTTGGGTAGAGAGCAAAGAGGACTTTGTGTGATTGATGAAGAACCCCAGATGCTGAAGCAAAGCGATTGTGTGAGCTGTGGCGTGGTGCGCCTCCTGGGCTGACTGGCCCCTTATGAGCCAGTCGTCTAGGTAAGGGAACACAAAGATCCCCTGGTTCCTGAGGAAGGCTGCTACCACAGCTAGGCACTTGGTAAAAACCCTTGGAGTGGAAGCTAGACCAAAGGGAAGCACTTTGTATTGGAAGTGGTTTCCTCCAACCACAAACCTGAGGTATTGTCTGTGGTCTGGATGTATGAGGATGTGTGTGAAAGCATCCTTTAGGTCCAAGGAGCATAGCCATTCTCCCTGCTAGAGGTAAGACAGAAGTGAAAGCATCTTGAACTTTTCCCTCACCAAGAACTTGTTGAGATTTTGCAGGTCCAGGATGGGGTGAAGGCCTCCTTGTCTTTTTGGTATCAGGAAATACCTGGAGTAAAAGCCTTTCCCCTGTGGTGGGGCACCGGTTCCACTGCCTGATCCTTGAGAAGACCAGCCAACTCCTGCGAGAGGAGGTTCCTGTGCAAGAAGGCTCCGAGATGCTCTCCTGGGAAATAGGAGGTAGGTACTTGGCTGAAATGGAGAAGATAGCTGTCTTGGACTATCCTTAGAACCCAAGTATCGGATGTAATGGCTGGGCACCTGTGGGCGTACAGGGACAGCCGACCTCCTGTGCAGGACCAAACCACAGGTGGGAGAGGAGCTATGCAGTGGGAGTCAAAAACCCCCTCCCTGCTGAGCAGGAGCCGGAGGTGGAGGCTTGTGGGTTCGAGGCTTGAGGGCCATTCCCCCATCCCCTGGCCTTCTGCCCCTGCTGGGGAGCTGGGGAGGCCTGGTAAGTGGGGTAATTTCTGTAAGCCTGTCCCTTCCTCGGGTAAAAGGGCTTTTTCCCCGAGGCCTTCTTCCTGTGAGAAGGAGCAGATGTCTTCTTTGACAGCCTTGTCTGGGTCAAGTACTCAGACTCGAGTTCAGCAGCCTTTTCAGTCATGGGTTTGCCGAAGAGGTTATCACCTCAGTCTGTACCCATTGCTCGAGATCAGACAACATGAACCAAGCCTGGCGCCTTGCACTGATGCCGGCTGCGGCTACCCGGGCCGAAGCCTCGAAGCCGTCATAGGCTGCGCGAGACATAAACTTCGAGCACTCTCTGATTCCGGTGGACAGGGCCTCGAAGCGCTGCAAGGGTTCCTCGGAGAGGCCAGCAGAGAACCCGGAAATCTCCTTTGCCAGGTCTCTTAAGTACATGCCCATGTACAGCTGGTATGTCTGGACAAGGCATGACAGCATCGAGCCCTGGAAGCACTTTCTGACGACGGCATCCAGGTTCTGGGCCTCTAGGCCGGGAGGCACTGAAGAGTGCTTCTTTTGGCTCTTGAGCCTTTGCATGGCCAATTCCACAACCATGGAGTTGTGCGGCAGCTGCGCCTTTTGGAACCCAGGGCTCTTATGGACTCGATAAATGGAATCGACCCATTTGCTGAGGACCAGCTCTGAGGCCAGAGACTCCCACATGCGGAGCATCAACCATTCCAGCATCGGAGGCACCGGTACAGTAAGGGCCTCCTTTGGAGGAGAGTCATACTGGAGGGCGTTAAGCTCTTTGGCTCGAGGCTCCTCCTCGGCATCTGCAGGGAAAGCCAAAGCTTTGGCAATATCCCTAACAAAGTCTGAGAACCTGGTGAACTCCGTGTGTGACCGTCTCTGAGGTTCCGAACCCGGCGAGTCCGATGGGACGTACTGGGTTCGGTGGATATCTGGCGAGTCTTCATCCTCCGTCTCCCAAGCTGAGCCCTCCGAGGAGGACTCGATGGGCTCTGGCCTCGAGGGCTTCAAGCGTGTCCATCCCTGCTCCAATGGCCCCAGTGACGACGATGTCGATCCCGAACGGGAGGTCCAGGGAGACAATGGCCGAGGATTGACTCAAGCCCGCATGGACTCGAAGATCGGCTCTGCTTCCAGGGTCGACTTAGACATCGAGGTCCCGGTGGTCGGGGTGGATGCATGGGTGAGACTGGCTATCAGCGCCCGCTGCTGGTCCATGAAGGCAGACACGCTGCTCTCCAAGGCCGCCAACCTGAGACCCAGCTCAGAAGGCTCTGCAGCCCCCGGCTTGGTTCCCGACACCGGGACTGACGCAGGTTCTCCCGGAGGAAAGTCCACGAAGACAATAGGAATTACCTTGTCCAACACCTCTGGCTCCATATGAGGTATTTTGGCAGGCCTCTCTGACTCGGAAAACCCGGGGCGGCGTTCGGCACTCCGTGACCTGGAACCCGAGAGCCCCAGCCGATCGGAGTCTTACAGAGACGCAGCCCTCGCAGGTTTCTTCTTCTTCTTACGGTGCTCCCGGGTGGGAGACCCCCACTCAGAAGACCCCCCATGGTGCTCGGGTTTAGAACCCCGAGACGTCGAGGCTTCTGACGAGGTCCTGGCCCAGACGGATCCAGACTCATAGAAAATAGTCTCGCACTGGTGCTGCCTGCTTCTCAATGCCTTGGAGGACATCTGGCCACACGAACCACAGACCACCGGGTCATGGTCAGGTCAGGTCATGGTCAGGTCCGAGGCAGCGGAGGCAGCAGTCATGGGTGTCGGTGAGGGACATAGGTTTTGGCACCGATCACACTTTTTAAACCCGCTGGCAGCCACTGGGGGAAAAAGGGCCCCTGCGAGGTCAAAAGACTGGACTGTCAGTTAAAAAAAAAAGAGCGCGAACGCTAGTCACTAAGGACAAAATGAAAAAGGTTAGTCGGACTCGATACCAGTGTACTGAGCCGAGGCGGGAAGGGGAACCGGCGTCGAACCGGTACCAAAAATGGTAGAAATAGTTAAAAAACAATCAACTTTTTCAGAGGAAAATGGGATGACGTCTGTCGGGCTCCACGGCAAAAAGAAGACTGAGCAAGATTGCACCGTTGGGCGGGAAGGGGACCGCGCATGTGCGAGGCATTTCCAAAGGCTTTCTTTGAAAGCTGGGGAAATTGCTCTGCACGAGGGCTCCATCGGCGCCGACATCACCCATATGTGAGGACTGACTTCTTGCTTCTTCCTGGAGAAGTTACGCTTCACTTTATCAAATAATTGCAATACATCTTCTCGGTGTATTGATATTTCTTTCAATTTTTCCTCAGCATCTCCTTTAAATACCATTTCAGTCATGGGTACCATTCCTACATCTTCCTCAGTAAAGACCGACGCAAAGAATTTATTCAGTCTCTCCGCTATGGCCTTGTCCCCTCTTAGTGCCCCTTTTACCCCTCTATTATCTAATGGTTCAACTGACTCTCTCACAGGTTTTTTGCTACGAATTTACTTGAAAAAGTCTTTATTATATGTTTTTGTTTCCACAGCAAGCTTCTTCTCAAATTCTCTCTTTGCCTACCTTATCAATGCCTTGCATTTAACTTGCCAGTGCTTGTGTTGTTTCCAGTTTTTGTCATTTGCCTCCTTTATCCATTTCCTGAAAGATGCTTTTTTTAGCTACAACAGCCTCTCTGACCTCACCTTTAAACCATGCTGGCAATTTTTTGGACTTCCTTCCACTTTTATTAAAGCTTGGAATACAGCTGGTCTGGGCTTTAAACCCAGGAATCCGCTACCATCACCAGGCTCCCCCGATCGGGGTCGAGCCACTGAGCGGGCCGGCAGGCACTCCCGCTCAGGGACTCCAGCCCAATCGGGGCTGTGGGAGGAGCACAGAAGATTAAAGGAGGATGCTGCCACCAGGCGGGCCCGTGCCGGGTGGGCCTGCGCCTGAGGGCCTCGCCAGAGGGCCCTTTGGCATGGCTCTTAGGCGCGGACCAAGTAGCGGCCAAAGAGCTACATTCCATGCCCTCATTGAAATTAAATCTGTTGCCGTGCCCTGTCTGAACATTCCACTGATTGTAAGTTAAGCCTACTGCCTTACTCTGCCTGGACAATCCATTGCTTGCTTATACTGTTACATTGCCTGGACAACATTGCCTGGACAATCCTTTGCATGCCTACATTAATGCTGTAATCCTGCCTGAACAATCCATTGCTTGCTTAAGTTAATGCTGTAATACTGCCTGGACAATCCATTGCTTATAGGACTAATTGCATAGAACCTACTACCCATTTCTGCATAGCTTAGTTTGCAAAACAACTCACGTTGCACAAGTCCTACATCAATTCAACTACCACCTCATAACTAATCTGCAAACTAATCATATGCAACACAAGACACGAGTAAAGATTCCACTACTACTAATGCAAAATTACATATTTATTTTATTTTTTATTTTATTTATTTAACACTTATTTATATACCGCATCTTCCAGCGATCAGTTGCGGTGTACAATCAACAACAGTCAACAATGCAGAGCTTGTTTTACATAGAACAATAATAACTTTTTACATAAAACATCTTAACTTGTACAACAAAGGGTTTAAAAACTAAGCAGAATACTTCAGTAATTCAACTAACACAGATTGTATAACAGTTAAAACAAAAGTACTGTCCCTATAACATGGCAGATTATGACAGTTGTAACTATATACAAGTAGGGTTTCAATGCATAGGAATGGGGTGAATTATACATTTAAGATTTGTATGTATTGTTTGTAGTAGGGAGTATAAGCTTGCTTTTGGTTTTGGGTAGGTTTATGTTTAGCCTTTATCTAAGTTGGGTGGAAGATTTTCTATGGTATTATAGTGTTTAGTGAATAAGTGTGTTTTCAATTTTTTTCTAAATTCCGTTATCTCTGTTATTGATCGTAGGTCCTCTGGTAATGAGTTCCAGGTTGTTGGGGCTATGTGGGAAAAGGCTCTATTATTTGTTAATTTGTGAGTTCTTATATATTCTTTCGGCATTTTAAGTTTATTTGATTGTCCTTTTCTATGAGTGGGCTTAGGTGGTTCTTTGCTTATTAGGTTACAGAGTGTCTTCGGGGCCATGTCATTTAGAGCTTTGAATGTAGTTATTATTGTTTTGTATGTTATCCTGCTTTGTATTGGTAACCAGTGAAGGGATGCTAGTATCGGTGTAATGTGTTGGAGTGAGTTTATCTTTAATATAATTCTAGCTGTTGCATTTTGCGCAAGTTGGATCCTTTTGATGTTTTGTTTAGAAATGCCTATAAGTATTAAGTTGGCGAAATCGAAGTGGGGAGTTATGGTAGCCTGTATTATATTGATAAAATCTTGTATAAATACAAGGGGGCGTAATTGTTTGAGGATTTTAAGTTTGAAGTAGATTTTCTTTAATGTATTTCTAATGTGGGTTTCCATAGTAAGGTGCGTATCTAAGATAACACCTAGATATCTTATTTCGTTTTTTATTTTAATTTCTTGGTTTTGTAGTGTTATGTGGGTTGGAGGAGTGAATGAATGGTTTTTTGTTACAATTAAGACTTCAGTTTTAGCATGGTTTATATGGAGGTTTTGGGTTTTTAGCCAGTGTGTGATTTCATTGTAGCAGTCTGATAGAAGTTGGATCGGTAGGTTAGGAATCGAAAAAGGTATGTACATCATGATATCATCCGCGTAAAGGTGATATTGTACTCCAAATTTTTTAAAGATGTTACAGACCGGTTTTATATAGATATTGAAAAGTAGGGCTGAAAGTGCTGAACCTTGTGGTAAACCTATTTCTTGTTTGTATGTATTGGATGTTTGAGAACCTGTTCTTACATTTTGTGTTCTGTTATGTAAATAAGAGGTGAACCATTTATGTACGGTGGAGTTTATGCCTAGCTGTCTTAGGTTGTTGAGCAATATTGAGTGATGCACGCTATCAAAAGCTGCTGATATGTCAATGAAAAGGAGAATGAATGCCTGTTTGTGATTGTCAATTCCCTTTAAGAGTGTATCTATTAATACTGCTAGGAGTGTTTCAACTCCATGGCAGGGTCGGAAACCATATTGTTGTTCATCGAGTGGGTATTATATATAAGACACAAATCAAGTCGAGCCCTGATCAGTAAACTACAAACCCTATACCAGGTCAGTAAATACAAGTTATAAAATGAACTCCACTAAGCACTACTTCATGGCCTACCTTATATTCCTACACATGTTTGCACTTTGCACACACAGCATCAGACTCAACGAACAAATCCCATTGATAAACCTATATACCACCCAACCCATATCTACACCAGCATCACACATATCCAAAGAACGCCAACAATCAAAGAATACAGCACACAAACCATACAATGCCACACATGACATATCCTCTCACTACACAAATAATGAACACACAAACCCAATCATCTCAACAAACATCAGGTGTGCTCTAGTAAATGCCAGATCTATCAGGAACAAACCAAATACTATCTTTGAACTAATCCACGACAAAAAGCTTGATATAATATGCATCACTGAGACCTGGCTAGACGACTCAGACCAAGTCATATTAAATCAAGTAACCTCAACAGGATACTCAGCATTTAACTGCATCAGAGCACAAAAGAGAGGGGGAGGAGTACTAATACTTACCAGAAAGGAATTCAGATTCAAAACAATCGCCACCACTAACACAAGCGAAGTCAACACACTAACTATAACCAACAAGTATCTAATCATCTCCCTCACATACAGACTATCTGGAACCACAACTGAATACTTATCCACAGTAATTGAAATGATATGCGCATATAACAGAAAGCACAAACCCCTCGTTGTACTAGGAGACTACAACCTAACATCCACACCCACCAGAGAATCTGCAACGTTCCTAAAAGCCATGGAGTCATTAAAATACTGCCAGACAATTAACGCCCCAACATGGTTCAACTCCGGACATGGTATTCATGCCAACACAACTAGTGGAACAGAACAAAACCACAAAACCAACAATCACCCCAGTCCCTTGGTCAGACCACCATGAAATTGAATTCACCATGACCCTGAATAGCCCAACCCAACACAAAGAAGAAGAAAGAATAACCAGACGGATTAAAACATTTAACAGAGACTCATTCATAAACGACATCACCCCACAACTTCAACAGGATCACGACACCCTGGACCTAAACATAGAAGAATGGAACACAATAATATCCAACGCAGCATCTGCCCCAGCCATTAAAGAACCACAAACCCGCAAAAGATCCAACGCCCCATGGTACTCACACGAAGTCAGAGTCGCAAAGTGCACACTAAGAAGAATAGAAAGAAAATGGAGACGGAACAAATCACATAACCTCATAACACAATACAGAGACAAACAATGGGAATACAACAATCTAATAAATGAGCGTAAACAGCAACACCATACCAACCTAATCATGAAATCTACCAATAGACCAATAGAGCTTTTCAGCATTGTACAAAAGCTCACCAAGGATGACACACAACAAAGCACCCACCATATTGACCCACAAAAATATGCAGACTACATGAAGTCAAAAAACACTAACCAAACATACTCTGCTTCACCACAAACAAATGACCACATGATAAAAAAGCAACACCAAGCATCAATATACCAACAAAACAGCAAGTAGAGGACATCATATCTGGACTAAACACAATAACGTCACGATCACACCCATGCCCAGTGTCATGGATCAAAGCCACAAAAAGTCAGCTCTCTCATCACATTCAAAAAATCATCAAAGATTCACTCCAACAAGGATACATGCCACAACCCCTAAAGCACGCAATGATATGACCAATACTTAAAAGTAGCAATCTGAGCCTATCTGAACCAAAGTCATACCGTCCTATCTCCAGCCTTCCATTCCTTGTTAAAGTCGTGAAAAAAACAGTCCAAAGGCAACTTCAAGACCACATAGATATCAATGCCCCACTGGACATACATCAGCATGGATTCAAGCCCCAACAAGGAGTGGAAATACTACTCACCTCCCTCTTTGACAACCTCCTAAGAGGCATAGATAACATAAAAAATGTCTTTCTGCTAGTGTTCATGGACATCTCTGCGGCCTTCGACACTCTGTCACACCCTAAGCTATTGCAACACTTACAACAGATAGGACTTTGCAAGAATACCCTGAAATGGTTCACATCATATCTGGAAGGGTGAACGCAACAAGTCAAATGCGATCAAAAGAAATCCCTACAATTCCCCGTCATGCAGGGAATACCTCAAGGCTCAGCCCTATCCTCAATGCTCTTCAACATCAACATACAGCCCATATGCAACATCATCAAGCACCACAAATTACACTACCACATTTATGCTGAAGACATCATGGTGTATGCTCCAATCAACTTACTAGCACTAAACAGTACAACAATAAGAAAATGGCTCAAAGACATGAATGAATGTCTCATAGCCAACAACTTAATGGTCAACTACGAAAAAACTGAATCAATGTTCGTCACCAGGAACCCCATCTTCATGCCTCCACAAACTATCAGCATCCTGGACAAACACATAGTTGTCAAAGAAGTTAAGTATCTGGGCATAACACTAGACAGAGCTCTGAACCTAAAATCCCACATCACCAAAACTGCAAACTGCAAACAATTGAAAATAGACAAATCAAACCAATGCTCCGTCAAGACCACTTCTGCACAGTGTGCCAAGCACTCATTACGCCATTGCTTGAATATGGAAACTCACTATATCAAGGCCTTCCTCATCAGACACTACACCCACTACAGATGGTACAAAATACCACAGCACGCATCATCACAGACACCCCAAGAACCAAGCACATCACTCCCATCCTACAGCAATTACACTGGCTTCCAATGGTGGCAAGAGCTAAATACAAAACAACCAGCCCACCCACCCCTCCCGCCTCTCCTTTCATTTATTTCTGGTAACCTTCTTTCCTGTCACACTGATCCACTTGCGCATCTTCCTCAGCTTTCTTCTCTTCTTCCTCTTTTCCCACTGTTGCACTTAGCTCTTCTTAACTGCCATTCCTTGCGCTTCAAGGCAATCCCCATTCATGATCTCCTTTTGCAGTATTCCCTTGATTTATTCTTTCTTTCTGAGATTAGGCTTTGTGATGGCAAAAAAACTACTCCTCAATTGTTGTCTCCCTCCAGGCTATTATCCTTTTTTACCCCTCGGCGAGGTGGGTCTGGAGGGGGAGTTGCAGTTATCTCCCGCTTTTCCCTTCCTATTTCCTCCTCGCCTGCTTTTTATTTTCCAGAGTCTCTCCTACTTTGCCTTGACTCTTCCCCTCACCTCCTCTTTCTTCTCATTTATTCGCCCCTTCACCCCAGTCTCATCTATGGGACTCCCTCCTCCTTACCCTTTCTGAGGTTTCCCTCATCTACTCCCATGTCTTTTTCATCAGGGACTTCAATGTCCACTTTGACTCTCCTTCCACCTCTCGTGACTCTTCCTTTATTGTCCTTCTTGCTGACTTGTCTCTCTGCCAATATATCTCCTTTCCTACCAATTCTTCTTGCAATACCCTGGACATTGTGATCTCACCCCTCGCTTCTCCTTTTGACCCCTCAGCTTTGTCTTCTCTCTCGGTCCCTTGGTCTCACCACTTCTGTTGTTTTTTTCATGTTGACCTCCCCACTGCCTTGCCCTTTAGGCCGTCATTCCCCTCCTCTGCCTCGTGTCGCATTACTCCTGATATCCTTCTCCAATTCTCCACTCCCCCGTCAGATACCCTCTTTCCTCCTGACTTCCACACTTTTTCCGCCGACCGTCAGGCTCGACTCTGGAATTCTACCCTAATCTCTGCCCTGGATGCCATCACTCCTCTCCGCTCAGCTTCCCATCTGCGTCATCCTGGTCGACACACCTGGTATCATCAGGGCATCTTTCTCCATTGTGCTCACCTCTGTCGTGCTGAGCGTCTTTGGCGCAAGCATCCCTCCCAAGACTCTCTGTCCTATTTCCGTTACTGTCATTCTCATTACCGTTCCCTCATTCATGCCAATAAGCACTCCTATTATACCAATCTTATCACTTCTTCCTCCAACTCTTCCCACCAGCTTTATTCTATTATCCGGTCCCTATCAGCTCCCCATGCCCAACCCTCCCCAGCACCCTCTGCTGATCTCCCTGATCCTGCCCTTCTCGCATCCTTCTATAGCACTAAGGTCCTGGCCCTTCGTTCCTCCTTTCCCTTCTGTCCCCCCCTCTCTCCCCCCTCTATCCCAGCCTCCCCTCCCTTTTTCCCCTCCAACCCCCTACCCCCCCCCCCCCCCGCAGTTCCTGCCCTGTCCCACCAATGGTCCCTATTACATCCCATCTCCTCTGCTGAACTCTCTAAGACATTCTCTACCTCCCAGAAAACCACTTGTCAGCTTGACCCTATCCCTTCCCACTGGCTCGGCAAGCCTTCTCTTGCACTCCTTCCCTTCATCCTCTCCATTTTCAATTCCATTCTTTCGTCTGGCCTCTTTCCTGCCACTTGGAAGCATGCTATAATTTGCCCCATCCTCAAGAAACCCTTCCTGGACCCCTCCATTCCTGCTAATTGGCGCCCTGTTTCTAACCTCTGTTTCCTGCCTAAGCTCTTCGAAAAGCTTATCTTCACCCAACTCTCCTCTCACTTGGACTCTGCACTAATCCTTCACCCCCGTCAGTCTGGTTTTCGTATGGGACACAGCACTGAAACTATCCTCACTTCCCTCCTCAATGAACTACACTCTTCCCATGACCAGGGTCTGTTTTATATTGCGGTTTCTCTTGATCTTTCCTCTGCTTTGATCTTGTGGACCACCTCACACTCCTCACTCATCTTTCTGATGCTGGTTTAGGAGGATTTGTACTCAACTGGTTTCATTCTTATCAGTCTTCCAGGTCTTTTTCCGTTTTTTACGATACTTCCTCCTCACCTAGCACCCCCCTTCCCTGTGGTGTCCCCCAGGGCTCCATTCTCACCCCTCTCCTCTTTAATACCTTTCTGGCCCCCTCACTACCCTTATTCAACAGCACTGCATTTCAACGTACTACTATGCCAATGATATCATACTCCTGCAGCATACTGACCCCTCCACTCCTGAGATCACTCCCCTTAATGATTGCCTCTCTTCAGTTACTACCTGACTGGCCTCCAACTTTCTCCAACTTAACCTGACCAAAACTCAAGCTATCTGCTTTCATTCAGCAGCGTTGCCCCTAGCCTCTCACCTTCACTCTCCTCCACTCCCATCCCTCTGGTCCCCACTTTGCACTACCTTGGTTTCACTTTGGACTCTGCTTTGTCATTCAACGATCACCTCTCCTCTGTGTTTCATCATTCATTCTGTTCCCTCCACCAGATCCATGCTGTCTGTCCTTTCCTCGCCACTCCCTCCATGGTTACCTTTCTCCTCTCCCTAGTTGTGAGCAGACTTGATTACTGCAGTATTGCTCTCGCCGGTCTCCCCTAGTTTCAGCTCCGTTACAAAATACAGCCACCCATCTTGTCACTCATGCATCCTGCACTAACCACATCACCCCCCCCCCTTCTCATCCACCTTCACTGGTTCCCATTATTTACCATATTCAATATAAGGACCTCATTCTTGTCCACAAGGCTGTTCACTCTGGTTCCCCCAGTACCTTGCCAATTTGGTCCGTCTCCATACTCCCCACCGTACACTTTATCACATCCATGTCAATCGCATGTTCCTTCCTCCCCCCTCTGTTGCACACCTGGAGTCTCCCCGGAATTCTGCCTTTTTCTACCTAGGCCCTAAACTCTGGAACTCTCTCCCCCCCAGATCTCCGGCTAAAACTCTCCTTCAACAGGTTTAAATCTCTTCTCAAGACACACCTCTTTTGCTCTGCCTTCAACCTCCCTGTTCCTGCTGATCCTAGCTGAGGTTTTTTCCCCTTTCTTTCTCCCCTTAGTCCCTCTTCCTTCTGCTCCTCTCTTTTCCTATCTCCTCTTTCCTGTTGACTATGGCATCTTACTTTCACCTTCGCCAAATACATACTATTCACCCTTTTCTGTCTCCTGCTGCTCTGACCACACTCACACTAGCGACTGTCAGCTCCCACCTTGATTTTTGCAATTCTGCTCTTGCTGGCTTCACGCAAACACAACTCCATCATTTACAATTGATTCAGAACATGGCAGCAATAATTTTAACCCACAATTCACATAGAGATCACGTTGCTCCCCTACTAATTCACCTATACTGGCTCCCAATCGAATTCCGTATACGCTATAAGATTCTCATTCTGGTACATCGCACACTCTATACACATGCGCCACAATATCTTATTGATCTTCTGCATTTTCATGTTCCCACTCGAAGTCTCTGCTCACTCCACATAAATCGTCTTTGTCTCCCCCCCCCCCCCCCCCCCCACCGTCACGGGCACATCTGCAATCGACACGTAACTCAGCCTTCTTTTTCCTTGGTCCTTCTCTCTGAAACTCCCTGCCCACATCCCTCTGTCTGGAACAGACTTATGCAACATTCAAAGCCTTCCTGAAAACTCACCTTTTCACTTTGGCATTCAATCTCCCAGACACTCCAACATGACCTGCTGCTTTATTTATGGTTGTGAAATACCTCTCTTTGTCTTGTCTGTGTGCTTGATAATCTTCTCTTTCCTGTCAAAAATATGGAGTTCTATTTACTTTTCTATGAGCCTAGTGCTTATTCTATTTCTGGTACTTTTGTAAATTTTGTAAACCACCCTGACGTTATAAAGGGCGGTATATCAAGTCTAAATAAACATAAACATAAACATATGACATTCTTTTCCTTTTCTAGCAGTTATTTTAGTCTATTGTGAAGTGTTTTGGTGTCTTTTCGTAAAGCGGTATACCAAGTATTAAAGAAAGATAAAGAAAGATAAAGACCCTGGCTATTAAATTTAAACTAGAAGCTTTCTGCTGGGCTCTAAATTTAACCAGAAAGCTCTCTGCTGTGTTTTAAATTTAAACTGAAAGCTCTTTGCTGCTACCAGGCCCTGACTGAGTTTCAAATTTAAACTAGAAGTTCTCTGCTGGGTTTTATTTATTTAACCAGTTTTGTATACCACCTTATCCTTCAATCAAAGCGGTTGATAAGACAACAAAGGCTTGCAGATTGAGGGTATGGGAAAACAAAAACAATACATTACACTATAAATACAAAACAAAACAGTATGTTATAATACTATATCATAGTGAAATTAAATATACATAATGGTTAATTTAAGTTATTTCACCAAATGATTTTATAAATAAGTAAGTCTTTAAAGATTTGCGAAAGTCCTTAAGGTCTTCCTGAGTTCTTAAATCTTCAGGAATAGAATTCCATAACTCTGGTGCCATAAAGGAAAACACTCTTTATGAAGTCATTTGTTGTGATTTGTTGAAGTTCAAAGGAGTATTAAGTTTATTGATATTTTGAGATCGTCTTGGTCGTATGCTCTTGTCTTTTGAAATAATAGATTGCTAGAATATCCGCTGAGGATTGGTGAAAAATTTAGAAAATAGTCATTAGGTTTTTATATTTTGCCCTTGCAATAACCGGAAGGAAATGTAACTGTTTGAGGACAGGAGTTATGTGTTCAAATTTTATAGAGCCAGTTATAATACGCGCAGTGATGTTCTGAACTAATTGGAGAGGATGGATAGAGTGTTTAGGAAGACCTTGATACAAGATGTTTCCAAAATCAAGTAGAGGTGTTATGACTGCCTGACATACCATGCAAAAGTGTTTTGTATTTATTATTGGTTTTAGTCTTCTTATAATCTTTAAACAATGGTATGCTTTTGACGCAATTTTGTTTATATGAGATTTTAAATTTAAATATGTATCTAATGTTACACCTAAATATCTTACTTCATCTTTAATTTTGATTTCTCTATTTAATAAATTAACTTTCAATTGGTAGTTTTAAGGACTGGCATTTAAATATGAACATTGCATCTGTTTTGTCAGAATTTATTTTTAAGTTGTTGTTATTAAGCCAATCATTCATATCAGCCAAACAGTTATTAATTTTTGTTGCATCAAAGGTATTTTGGTCAATTATAGTATAAACCATAATGTCATCAGCATATAAAATGTGGGCTTTCTTAGCACCCCCTCACCAGCAACCTGCAGGGCTCTTGGAGACACAGAAAACTACATTCAAAGCAATGAGAAGGTAATCTAAAAGACAGCAATAAAATACCACACACTTATATATATATATATATATATATATATATATATATATATATATATATATATATAAATACACCAAAGCTTTGCAGAGAGAAACAAATAGAACCAAGTTCTCTTTGTTTACTCTAACTATTAGCCATGGTTCACTTTATTTATAAGGCTCTTTTGGAGGATACAGCATAATTTCACTTTATTGTTACACGTCAGATATTACGTATTCATCAACTTCTAATCAGTGTAGGTCAGTATGAGGAGACATACATGTATTCCAAGACATAACTGTTTACTGCTGACCGCTTGATATCTAATAACCCTGAGACTGAACGGCTAGAGGACAGCCTGCCCCTTTTCTTTATTTACAGGACATGTACCTCTTCACCTACTTAGTAAGCAAATATATGAAGTTTATTTCTGAGCAAAGTTCTGAACAAAATTAACGCTCTCAGGTTTTCTTAGACAGTCCGGTTGTGTACACCACCCTGTACAAACAAACATACTTTCATAAATGATAATTAATTTCATGAAGATTAATAATTTGACATATGGGTTGAATATAAATATTAAAGAGAATAGATGATAAAGCTGAACCTTGAAGTATGCCTTGTTCAATCGAAAATTGAGAGGATTTTTTGTCACCATATTTTTCTAACTGCGTACGATTAGTTAGATAAGAGGCAAACCATTTTAATGTATTGTTGCTTAAGTCCATATCCTGTAGACATTGTAACATTATTGTGTGAGACACAGTATCAAAAGCTGCTGAGACATCGATAGATTAATAGAAATAACTTATTTTTTTCAAGGCCTGTTATAAGATTATCAAAGAGAGAGAGAAGTAGAGTTTCCACATTGTGATTAGGTTTAAATCCATGCTGATGTATATCCAAAGGGGCATATGAGTCAATGCGATCTTGCAGCTGATTTTGCACTACTTTTTCTATAAATGGTAAACTCGAAATAGGACGGAATGACTTAGGGTCAGTGATGTCCTGTGATTTCCCTTTATAGACTGGTCAAATTATAGCACTCTTTAGTATAGCTGGTAAGTAACCTCGTTTTAAAGAATTATTTACAATGTGAAAGCTAATATGATTTTTAGTACTTTTAATCCATTCTACTGGACATGGGTCAGCTGGTGAAGTTGTTGTTTTAAACTTAAATGGAAAGCTACTTGTTGAGTTTTTAATTTAGCTAAAAACTCTTTGCTGATACTAGGCCCTGAATGGTTTAACAAATACACTGGATTCACAGATTAATCAGCTTTAATCTAAAGACTTCCTTTTTCACCAAGATTTAGAAAAATCCCCAGAAGGAAATACTTACAAATTGCTGATTTCTCTCCAGAAGTAGCAGCCCCTTTTTGTAGTCCTTCAAGGCTGAGCATCACATATCTCTGGAAATCACAGGTGGGATAGAACAAGGGAAACAACAAGAGTGATCGGGAGTGGACAGGAGGGGGCAAACTGCTCTAATTTGATGGAGGGAGTAGACAGAGCATTGTACAGTCTGACTGATATGTTCATGAAAAGAGAGAGATGAGTCAAGTATGACTCTAAGATAACAGAAGAAGGGTGTGAGCTGAATGAGTGAGCCATCAAGAGTAGGTGAAACAAGAGGGGGGGGGCAGGAGTTAAGGATCCAGTAGGCCATGTAGCAGTGATTTTGGAGGGATTGAGTTTGACATAGTTCGCAGATAACCAGGCAGCAATGTGGGTAAGACACATGTTCAAAGAAGAAAGATCTGGGGAAAAAGGATTGGTATGGAGAAGTAAAAGTATGTTGTCACCCAGTTGGTGAGGAGTCTTACGGGTGCACTAGGTGCAAGAAACTCTTTGCTGTCAGGGAACAAGTCTGATCTCTGGAGGCTAGAGTAGCCGACTTGGAGAACATAAGGGAGACAGAGAGGTGCATAGATGATACCTACACGGATGTAATACTGAAGTCCCACCTCCAGTCTGGTAGCATTCATGTTACCATGGAAGAAAGAGGTTGCATGTTAGGAGAGCATCAACCTGGTGTGACATTTGTAAACATTTGAAACACACTGCCAATTGTTATATGTAAACCATCTTGACTTGTAGAAAGACGGTATATAAATCTTGTTAAATAAATAAATAAATCCTGCAGCTAGGATCTGTTCTCCAGGTGATGTAAAGTCCTCTCATTCTGAGGAGGATTCTCCAAGGTGGTGTGCCCATGAGGGAAGGATTAGGACAGCCATTATAGTTGGTGATTTGATCATTAGGCATGTAGATAGCTGAGTGGCTGATGGACATGAGGATCACCTAGTAAAATGCCTGCCTGGTATGAAGGTAGCAGACCTCACTCGCCACCTAGACAAGGTCTTAGATAGTGCTGGGGAGCAGTCTGCTGTCTTGGTACATGTTGGTAACAATGACATAGAAAAGTGTGGTAGGAAAGTTTTGGAGGCCAGATTTAGGCTTTTAAATAGGAAGCTGAAATCCAGAACTTCCAGGTAGCATTCTCTGAAATGCTTCCCGTTCCACGCGCAGGACCCAAAAAGCAGGCAGACCTCCAGAGTCTCAAAATGTGGATGAGAAGGTGTTGCAAGAATGAGGGTTTTGGATTTGTTAGGAAATGGACAACATTCTGGGGAAAGGAGGTGCTTTCCCAAAGGAATAAGCCCTACCTTAACCAGGATAGAACCAGCCTTGTGGCATTAAACTTTAAAAAGGAGATAGAGCAGCTTTTCAATTGCATAATCGGAGAAAGTCAACAGTCGTCCAAGAGCACATGGTTGGGAACAATGTATCCTTGAAGGATACTAACAAAAGCTTGAAGTTAGGGCATATCGACAGAGAGGTTCCAATAAAGACAAAAGTAACCCAAATGCCCTTGAGTACAGAGCAGACAGAACTTAAAGATTCCAAATAACTCTGGAATTTGTTACCGGAGGATGTGGTAAAGGCTGTTAGTGTAGCTGGATTTAAAAAAGGTTTGGACAAGTTCCTGGAGGAAAGGTCCATAAACCATTATTAAGAAGGGACCCAGGATATCAATGTTTGAACCAGTACAAGCATTGCGGAACCTGTGTCTTTTGGGAAAACTGTGTCGCAACATAACCCAACCATTATCTGACTGCTACGGAAGTCTCTTGGCTGGCTTGTTAGTGCAGTTTTGGGTTACTGTCTGAAGTTTGGATTGAGTTCGAAACACCTCTTTTGGGGCATCTATGAAGATCCATTGAATTTGGACCACCACTCTCCAGAGAGAGTTTGGAGTACTCCATTTTACCTCACTATTCAGCTAAGTGCCATTACTTCCACATATATTCAGTTTGCTGGAGACAGAATTGTTCTGTTAAAAACATTTTTGATGCAGGTTAGCATCTTTATTATGCATGGGCTGGTCCTTTTGGGCTTGTTGTAGCCCTTAGCATATTCAGGTTGTGTGGACCTAAGGTTATACTGACCTTTTTAAAAAATAAGTTGAATAAAAGGAGGGCCTGTTTAATGAGAGTGTTTGTACACCCTCGCAACAGGCGATCCGACAAAAATTTGAGTTTTGGTAACTTCTTCTGTTACACACAAGTGTTGATGATTCTTATGGGACAGTGAATGATCTTTAGGGTATAGCTATATTTATGTTCATTTCACAGAGGTTTATAGTTTATTGTTACTTCTTTGGGGTCTGTAGATATAGCATATCTGGATTTTCAGAAAGACTTTAACAAGGTCCCTCATGAGAGACTCTTGGCGAAATTAAAAAGTCATGGGATATTAGGCAGTGCACTATTGTGGATCAGGAACTGGTTAAAAGATAGAAAGCAGAGAGTAGGGCTAAATGGCCCATTTTTCCAATGGAGAAAGGTAAATAGTGGGGGTATGTGCTGCTTTTTAACATATTTGTAGAAGACCTGGAAATGGGAATAACAAGTGAAGTAATCAAATTTGCAGATGACACAAAACTGTTTAAAGTTGTTAAAACCCAAGAGGATTGTGAAAAATTGCAAGAGGACCTTAATAAATTGGAAGACTGGACATTCAAATGGCAGATGAAATGTAATGTGGGCAAATGCAAAGATATGCATTTAGGAAAGAACAACCCAAATTATGGTTACACGATGCAAGGTTCCACATTAGGAACTACTACCCAGGAAAAAAATTTAGGTGTCATCGTGGATAACATGTTGAAACCCTGTGTCCAGTGTGCAGCAGCGGCCAAAAAAGTAAATAAAATGCTAGGAATCATATTGAAAGGAATGGAGAATAAAACCAAAGATATTATAATGCCTATGTATCTTTCCATGGTGTGACCACACCTTGAATATTGTGTGCAATTCTGGTAACCGTATTTTAAAAAGGATACAGCAGAATTAGACAAGATACAGAGAAGGGGCACCAAAATGGTGAAGGGGATGGAAGGATACCCTTACAGAGAGAAGCTAAAAAGTTTAGGGCTCTTCAACCTGGAAAAGAGACGGCTGAGGGAAGATATGATAGATGTTTATAAACTAATGAGTAGAACAGGTAAACGCAGATCAATTGTTTATGCTATCAAAATGTAGAAAGATTAGGGGACATGCAATGAAGCAAGAAAATATTTTTTCATTTAACACATAATCAAACTCTGTAATTCATTACTGGAGGATGTAGTGCTGTTAGTGTAGCTGGCTTTAAAAGGTTTTGACAAGTTCCTGGAGGAAAGGTCCATAAACCATTACCATTACCATTACCATTACTACCTTTTAACTTTTGAAAGGGAGACTATGATAAAATGAGGAAAACAGTTAAGAAAAAACTAAAAGGAGCAGTTGCAAAGGTTAAAGACGTACATCAAACTTGGGTGTTGTTGAAAAATACTATCTTGGAAGCCCAGACCAGCTGTATTCCATGCTTTAAGAAAAGTGGAAGGAAGTCCAAAAAACTGCCAGCATGGTTTAAAGGTGAGGTCAGAGAGGCAGTTGTTGCCAAAAAAGCATCTTTCAGGAAATGGAAAAAAGAGCCAAACGACGAAACCTGGAAACAGCACAAGCACTGGCAAGTCAAATGCAAGGCATTGATAAGGCAGGCAAAGAGAGAATTTGAGAAGAAGCTTGCTGCGGAAGCAAAAACGCGAAATAAAGACCTTTTCAAGTACATTCGTAGCAAAAAACCTGTGAGAGAGTCAGTTGCTCCATTAGATGATAGAGGAGTTAAAGGGGCACTAAGAGGCGACAAGGCGATAGCGGAGAGACTGAATGAATTCTTTGCTTCGGTCTTTACTGAGGAAGATGTAGGGATGTTACCCATGACTGAAGTGGTATTTAAAGGTACGGAAGAATTGAAGGAAATATCGATACATCGGGAAGAGTTCTTACAACTATTAGATAAACTGAAGAGTAGTAAATCACCTGGGCCGGATGGTATACATCCAAGGGTGTTGAAAGAACTGAAATATGAGATTGCAGACCTGCTATCAGTAATCTGTGAACTATCATTAAAATCATCTCTAATACCTGAAAAATGGAGAATCGCCAATGTAACACCAATTTTTAAAAAGGGTTCCAGGGGTGATCCGGGAAACTACAGACCGGTGAGCCTGACGTCAGTACCAGGAAAAATGGTAGAAACCATCATAAAGAATAAAATTACTCAGCATGTAGATAGTCACAACCTAATGGGAGACAGCCAACATGGCTTTAGACAAGGAAGATCTTGTCTTACTAATCTGTTATGTTTTTTTGAAGGAGTGAATAAACAGGTGGACAAAGGTGAGTCGGTTGATATTGTGTATCTGGACTTTCAGAAAGCCTTTGACAAGGTCCCTCATCAGAGACTTTTGGCAAAACTAAAGAGTCATGGGATAGGAGGCAGTGTACTATTGTGGATCAGGAACTGGTTAAAAGATAGAAAGCAGAGGGTAGGGCTAAATGGCCAATTTTCCCAATGGAGAAAGGTGAATAGTGGTGTACCCCAGGGATCTGTGCTGGGTCCGCTGCTTTTTGACATATTCATAAATGACCTGGAAAGTGGAATAACGAGTGAGGTTATCAAATTTGCAGATGACATAAAACTATTTAAAGTTGTTAAAACCGAAGAGGATTGTGAAAAATTGCAAGAGGATCTTGATAAATTGGAAGACTGGGCATCAAAATGGCAGATGAAATTTAATGTGGACAAGTGCAAGGTTATGCACCTAGGGAAGAACAACCCAAACTATGGTTACACGATGCAAGGTTCCACATTAGGAACCACCACCCAGGAAAAAGATTTAGGCGTCATTGTGGATACCATGTTAAAACCCTCGGCCCAGTGTGCAGCGGCGGCCAAGAGAGCAAATAGAATGCTAGGTATGATAAGGAAAGGAATGGAAAATAAAACAAAAGATATTATAATGCCTCTATATCGTTCCATGGTGAGACCGCACCTTGAATATTGTGTGCAATTCTGGTCGCCGTATCTTAAAAAGGATATAGCGATTTTAGAAAAGGTTCAGAGAAGAGCCACCAAAATGGTAAAGGGGATGGAAGGATACTCCTATGAAGAAAGGCTAAAAAGGTTAGGGCTCTTTAACCTGGAAAAGAGATGGCTGAGGGGAGATATGATAGAAGTCTATAAATTAATGAACGGAGTGGAACGGGTAAACGTAGATCGATTGTTTACGTTATCAGAATATAGAAAGACTAGGGGACATGCAATGAAGCTACAGGGTAAACTATTTAAGACTAATAAAAGAAAATATTTTTTCACTCAACGTGTAATCAAACTCTGGAATTTGTTACCGGAGGATGTAGTTAAGGCTGTTAGTGTAGCTGGGTTTAAAAAAGGTTTGGACAAGTTCCTGGAGGAAAGGTCCATAAACCATTATTAAGAAGTGACCGAAGATATCAATGCTTGACCCAGTACAAGCATTGTGGAACTTGTGTCTCTTGGGGAAACTGCTAGGTACATATGACCTAGATTGGCCACTGTTGGAAACAGAATACTGGGCTTAATGGACCTTGGTCTGACCCAGTATGGCATATCTTATGTTCTTATGTTCTTACTAAAGGGGACCCAAGAACTCCATTGCTTGCCCCAATACAAGCACTGTGGAACCTATGTCTTCTGGGGAAACTGCTACATACTTGTGACCTAGAATGGCCGCTGTTGGAAACTGGATACTGGGCTTGATGGACATTTATTTATTGATTTACTTATTTCTTCTATACCGCCCCTTCCAGTGATCAGGGGCGGTTTACATGGAACAAATTATGTATACTACTGTATACTTTACATGGAACAGGAAACTTTCTAACTTTTTACATGGAAACTTTATAACTTTTTACATGGAATAGATTAACAAATTATGTGTACTACTGTATACATTACATTGAAACAGAGAAACCGAGAAACTTTCTAACTTTTTACAGTTGTGACAGGTGTGAAAACTGTCCAAACTATTTACATAGGTTATTTACAAGTGATTCAATACAGTGGTTCTGACATTGTGGACATTGTTCTGACTCAGTATGGCATATCTTATGTTCTTAAACAGAATTACCCAGCTGCTGAATTGTGAGTGCTAGTGGAGCGAGGACGATGTTAAGAAGAAGAGATGCTAACACAGAACCCCGGGGGACACTTCAGAGAAGAAGATAAGAAGAGGAAACAGATGTGCCCATGGTGACTCGAAAAGAACGCTGTGAAAGAAAGTACTACTACTACTACTACTAGTGAACATTTGTATAGCGCTACAAGACGTATGCAGCTCTGCACAGACACATGTAAAAGATGGGCCCTGCTTTTCAGAGCTTACAATCTAGTCGAGACAGACAACACAGTAGCTGTAGACATGGGATACGGCTAGGGGAAATGGTAAGGGAACACAAAGGAGATCAGGTGAGTCAAGGTCTGAAAGCGGCAGCGAGGAGGTGAATGTTCAGCCTGTATTTGAGAAGTGTCTGAGAAATCTTCCAATTCATTAAGGTCCTCTTGCAATTTTTCACAATCCTCTTGAGTTTTACCAACTTTGAATAATTTTGTGTCATCTGCAAATTTGATTACCTCAGGTAGTTTGTTCTAGGCATAAGGAGCAGCAAGGTGAAAGGAGCAAAGTCTGGAGTTAGCAATAGAAAAGAGAAATTAGATTTACCTGCTAATTGTTCCTCCTTGAGAGACTCCAGTTCAGTCCGACACCGTTGGGTAGTGTACCTCCTCTCGCAGCATTGGAGACTGGGCATGTCAGAAGTTTGGTACATCTACCGGTGGCACCTCCCCCCAGCTTTCAGTGACCTATTGACAAAGCACACTCAAAAGAGCAAAACATAAGTAGGGATAAACCAAATCTAAACTCGAACACGAGGCTAAAGCGCCTCCTTATATCAACTTCCCAGAGAAGAGGATAACTACTCCACCTCCCCCCTAAGAAAACACAGTAGAAAAGATAAAGAACAACAGATGATAACAAGAAATAAGTAATTGAGGTGACCAACCAGAAAGCCACCCACCACAGAGAATAAGAAACTTCCAGACACTTACCGACATACATGTCTTCGCGTGTCCGGACACTCCTCAGTTGTCAGATCAACGACTGTAGCACCCTCATGGGCGGGAATCTGGACTGAACTGGAGTTTCTCAAGGAACAACAATTAGCAGGTAAGTCTAGTTTCTCTTTCCTTTCCGTTCCTCCAGTTCAGTCTGACACCACTGGGATGTAGCAGAGCAGTACTCTAATGGGAGGGACCTGAAAAACCGGACCGCAAAACTGCCGATCCAAAACAGGCATCCCCTGCTGCCTGCACATCCAAACGATAGTGCTTGCTAAATGTGTGCAAAGATGACCACGTGGCCGCCTTACAGATCTCCACCTCCAGTACCCTGCTACGTTCCGCCCACGATGTTGCCTGAGCCCTAGTAGAATGCGCTCGCAAACCTAACGGCACCGGACGGCCCTGCAAAAGATAAGCCGAAGCTATTGCTTCCCTAATCCATCTAGCTATGGACGCTTTGGAAGCCACCTCACCCTTACGCGGGCCTTCAAACAGGACAAACAAATGATCTGACTTGCGGAAGGATCCCGAAACCTGCAAGTATTGGTGAAGCACTCTCTTCACGTCAAGTAAACGCAACTTCCTATCTGTGCCTAGCTTCCCTGAAGAATTCAATACAGGCAAGGAAACCGACTGATTCACATGAAATGGAGAGATCACCTTTGGGAGAAAGGACGGGACTGGACGCAGAACTACCTTGTCTTTGAAAAACATTAGGAGAGGTTCCCTGCACGACAAAGTCTGCAACTCTAAAACTCAGCGTGCTGAACAGATAGCCACCAGAAACACCACTTTCAAAGTCAAATCCTTAACCATGGCTTCGCTAATGGGTTCAAACGGACTTTTAGTCAACACCCCAACACCAAATTGAGGTCCCAGGAAGGAACCGGCACCTGGCGAGGAGGCCGCAAATGAGAAACTGCCTTCAGAAACCGCCCAATATCCGGGTGATAACCCACAGAGAAACCCTGAATTTTACCCCGATAACATGCAATAGCCGCCAGCTGCACCCTCAAGGAGCTGGCTGCCAACCCCTTATCAAATCCATCCTGAAGGAAACTCAACACTTCTGGAACTGCGGCTGAACCCGGGAGAAAATGCCGATCCTGACACCAACCTTCAAAAATACGCCACACTCGGACATAAGCCAAGGAGGTTGATCGCTTCCTAGCCGACAGTAAAGTGGTAATCACCGCTGCCAAATAACCTTTCTTTCTCAACCTAGCCCTCTCAAGGGCCAGGCCATAAGCGAGAATCAAACCACTTGCGGCATTAAGAGAGGACCCTGTGACAGTAGATCCTCCCGACCCTGCAGCTGCCATGGCTGACCGTCGAGAAGCCTCATGAGGTCTGCATACCAAGGCCGACGCGGCCAATCCGGCGCTATCAGAATCACCGCTCCGGGTGCCTCTCTATCCACTGAACCACCAGTCCAATAAGTGCCCAAGGCAGAAACACATACAGAAGGCCTTGTGATGGCCACCATTGAACCAAGGCATCGATTTCCTTCGGACATCCTTTCTCTCCTTCTGCTGAAGAAACGGCTGGCCTGATTGAACACTTCCTGATTCAGCTCCCATTCTCCCGGGTCCACGTGAACCCGACTGAGGAAATCCGCCTTCACATTGTCTGTACCCACTATGTGAGCTTCCGACAGTGCCTGCAACTGCAGCTCTACCCATACGAACAGCGAACCTGCCTCCTTTTCCAGCACTACACCGCCTGTTCCGTCCTGCCTCTTGAGATACACCACCGCGGACGCATTGTCAGAAAGCACTCGCACTGCTTGACCCAACAGAACTGTCTCAAAGAACTTTAGGGCCAGAGCTACAGCTCTCAACTCCAGGTGATTGATTGACCACCAAGCTTCTTCCACACTCCACAACCCTTGTGCAAAGAGCCCTTCGCAATGGACCCCCCAGCCCGCTAGGCTGGCATCCGTCATTACCTGGATCCATTGTGGTTGCTCCAACGGCATCCCCACGGTCAGCTTCTCTCTTCGTAGCCACCACCTCTGGGACAGCCAAACCTGACCCGGACAGGGCAAGCGCTTGTTCAATGAATCCTCCTGATGTGACCACCGACGAAGCAGTTACCTCTGCAAAGGTCTCATGTGCGCTAAAGCCCAAGGAATGACCTCGAGGGTTGCTGCCATAGTTCCTAGAACCCGCAGGTAATGCTAGGCTGTTGGCACCCGCTGCTTGAGAAACCCGAGGACTAAGGCCTGTATTCCTTGTATTCACGCCTCTGGGAGGAAAACCGCTCCGATCTTCGTGTCAAACTGCACCCCGAGAAACTCTAACTTCTGTGATGGACTCAAGCGACTTTTGACGGCATTGACTACCCAACCAAGGCTTTGCAACAATTGTACCACTCTGGACGTATCTTTTTCGCTCTTTGCCCGTGACTTTGCCCGAATCAACCAGTTGTCCAAATAAGGGTGAACGAGCACCCCCTCTCTGCGCAGAAACACCGCTACTACCACCATTACCTTGGTAAAGGTACGTGGAGCGGTTGCCAATCCAAATGGCAGTGCCTGGAACTTAAAATGACCCCACGGGACTGCAAAACGTAGGACCCTCTGATGATCTTGCCAAATTGGGATGTGCAAATAAGCCTCGGTGAGGTCGAGAGAGGTCAAGAACTCTCCCTGCCGCACTGCCACCATTACCGATCTTAAGGTTTCCATGCGAAAATGGGCCACTCTTAGACAACGGTTGATGCCCTTGAGATCCAAAATTGGCTGAAAGGCCCCATCCTTTTTTGGGACCACGAAGTAAATCAAGTACTGACTGGACCTGCACTGATCCCGAGGTACCAGCACCACAGCCCCTAGCTGAGTGAGACGCATCAAAGTAGCTCGCACCGCCGACTCCTTGTTCCGCCCCCAGCACAGAGACAGAACACATGAGTTTTGAACCGGTCAAGCAAATTTGAGAGCGTAACCCTCTCGAATGACCTCCAAAACCAATTGATCGGATGTTATGCGAACTCAGGCGGGCAAAAATTCCCGTAGCCAACCTGCTACAGGAAGAGGCCCCGCCGGAGTCCCTCTCGCTTCATTATGATTTCTTGAAAGCGGTCTTCTGAGGGTTAGAGAACCCTCTGCCCACTCCTTGGAAACCTCGGAAACCTTGGCACTGAAAGGAATAACGCCCTCTCTGAAATGATCCTAAATGGGTCGCCCGAAAGCGGCGGAAGCCTCGAGGCGGCCCCCGCAACCCCAAACCGGATCTTCCTGTCTTTAACTTGTCCTCTGGCAAATGACCGCCTTTGGACTCTCCCAAGTCCTTAACCAATTTGTCCAAGTCCTCACCAAACAGCAGCTTTCCCTTAAAGGGAAGCTTACTCAGGCGTGACTTGGAGGAATTGTCTGCCACACAACTCCGCAGCCAAATATATCTACGACATACAATTTTCCAAAGTTCATGTTGTTGTTGTTAAGTGCCGTCGAGTCGGAGTCGACTCATGGCGACCCGCTGGATAGCTATCCTAAATTGTGTTCGGTCTTCAGTCAGGCGGCTCATTGTTGACAGACTGGTACCCGTAGCTGCTGTTATTGTATCGATCCATCTCATTGCTGGCCTTCCTTTTTTGCGTTGACCTTCTATCTTGCCAAGCATAATGTCTTTCTCTAATGATCTCTCTCTTCGCATGATGTGTCCAAAGTATGAAAGTCGAAGTCTTGTCATCTGAGCCAAAGTTCATATCAAGTCATAATGTACGTCCACCAGGGTAAGCCGCCCCCGACTCCAGCCTGGACAAATCGTGCAATTGATCTTGGGACATCTTCGCCACCTGCGAATGCTGAAACCAACGGAGACAGGCTCGAGTTACCCATGCTCCACAAATGGAGGCTTGTATCGCAATAGCCACTGCCTCAAAGGCTTGCTTCATCATAGAGTCTATCTTTTTATCCTGTCCGTCCTTTAGCGCCACGCTACCTTCTACTGGAATAGTAGTTTTCTTTGTAACCGCAGAAACTGCCGCATCAATCTTAGGAGAGCGAAACAGCTCCCGCTCCTCATCTGCCAATGGTTAGAGCTGAGCCATGGATCTTCCACCCCTGAGAGCTGCCTCTGACATATTCCACTCATCCTTAATCATTTGCCGAACCATCTTATGGACCAGGAACCCCGCCGGTGACTTTCTCACTGCCTGAATGAGTGGATCTTCTACACCGTCATCCCCCAGGGGTGCAGATGCTGAAAGGTTAAGGGTCTGCAATGATTCAGAAATGAGTGCTGTGAGCTCCTCTCTCCGAAATACCCTAATCCGAGTTTGCTCCTCCGGTTCCTGGATCTCACCTTCCTCAAGATCATCCTCCAGATCCTCCACCTCTGCATCCAATATCTCATCATCCAACCCCTCAGATAGAGGGGCCTGGTCCTCCACCAACCGCGCCCATTTGAGAGGCTTAGGCTGGCTACATGCAGTCATCTGCGCTACCTTTTTCCCTGCGCCAGATCGCATTCTGGCTCCATCAGGCATCGCCCCTTTCCTTCAAAGGCAAAACGCCTGATGCAATAGTAGGACAAATTCCGGGGAAATTCCTCCTCAGCTTCGAGCGCTGCCCCCAGAAGAGAACTTGTACCTGGTGGAGCTGAGGTAGAGGCCTGTGGAGCAGGGGAAACCGCACGCTCTAATTCCCCTTCAGCTGCCTCCCCCGCCTCCTAAGGATTGGAGAGAAGAGCTTCCTTACCAACATTCTGCAGGTCGTGCTCCATTTGCACCGACTCAGCCACGCAGCTACGGCACACGCCGTCCACAGAAACAGCACCCCTGCATGAGCCACACAGCAGACACAGCGGTCGCCCCGGCATTAGAAATGACCCTTGACCACTGCAATCTGGGATGTTCCCGCAGCTACTGGTAAGAACAAAACTAAAAGGAAAACCTTTTATTTTACTCTCAAATCCCCAATGCAAAGCCTGGGGAGACTTCAAAATGAATAAAATACCAAGTTTCTTCCTTCTATGACCCAAGGCACTGCTTACAGCCCAAAACGAAGCCCATAGAGAAACCACAGAAGAAAACGGCACGGCAAAGAAAATGGCGGCTGAAAATTGAGCATCCGGCTTGACACGAGGTAGAAGGCCTCCAGCAGCAGCACCCCCCCCCCCCCCAGGAGACCTCCCGATGTTCCCCCACAAAACGGAACCAAAAGGAAGTTTAAATACCTGGATTCCTGCCAGTAGCTGCAGCTTCACTATGCAGGTAAGCCTCCGATGCAAAGAAAGAGCCATCTGAACCTCAGAGCTGACTGATGCAATGAAGACTCAGACGGCAGGCAGAGGACCGAAGTAAAACAGCTCCCTACTGTCCAACAAGTAGGGAGTATTACAGGGCTGATCAGAAAGAAGGAAAACCCCAGGGAAGGTGTAGTAACTTTCTATCTTTTTTTCTTTTAACGCTTAAATAAATTAAAGGGTTGGTACCCCTAAATTATAAATGTGATTAATCAAGCCCAAAAACTAACTAAAATCTACCAAAATACTACAAAAAAGCAGTCTTATGTGTTCCTCCAATTGAGCCTACCCCTAGGCTCTGAACCTCCTGCTGCATGGAGACTGGACACACTGGAAGTTGGTGGGAGGTGCCACCGGTAGATGTACCAGACTTCTGACATGTCCAGTCTCCAATGCTGTGAGAGGAGGTACACTACCCAGCGGTGTCGGACTGAACTGGAGGAACGAAAAGGAAATAAGGGCACATATAGAAGCAATTTGCCAGAAGAGCGGAGTTCCCAAGGAGGGGTGTAGGGAGAGATAAGAGAGGAAAGATGGTAAGGAGCTGCAGAGTGAATGCATTTATAGGTCAGCAGGAGAAGTTTGAACTGGATAGGAAGCCGATGAAGAGACTTGAGAAGAGCTGTAATATGAGCTGTATTATGAGCTGTAATATGAGCTGTAATATGACAAGGCTGGCGGAAGATTAGCTGAGCAGCAGAGTATTGAACAGATTGAAGGGGAGAAAGATGACTCAGAGAGAGACCAGCAAGGAGCAGGCTACAATAGTTTAGACGGGAGGTAGTGTCTTAGTAGTGTGTTCAGAAAGGAATGAGTGAATTTTGTTGATGTTGTAGAGAAAGGATCCAAACCAATTTAGAATGGTGCCCTGAAATATTATACAGACGTATGAGAAAAGGATTGTGAGATCAGAAAGCTGAAGAGAGGTCAAGGGAGACAGCGATAGTGGCATTTCTGCGATCCAAAGCATGATTGACCTTGCTAAGCAAAGAGAAGACAATAGTGTCAATAGAGTGACTGGGACAAAAGTCTGATTGGCGTGGGTGCAATGTATTGGTGGATTCAAGATGAGCAGCCAACTGTTGAAAAACAAGTTTTTTGAGCAGTTTGGATATGAAGGGTAGGTTGGAAACAGGATGGTAATTGGAAGGGGTTGATCTGTCTAAGGAGGGTTTTTTCAAAAGAGGGCAAACTATGGCTTCCTTCCAAACGGAGGGAAAAAGACAAGAAATTGCCACAGTACAGTGATCAAGATTGTGCATGCTTTTTCCCAGGCAAAACGCAGATGTGCTCTGGAGCATGATTAGCCCAAAGGAGGAAAAGAACCTCTGTAGACTAGACTTTCAAATCTACATATGATGTTTTGAAGGGAACCCACAAAGTAAACCACAGATACCAATCCCTATGGACACTTTTTCCCTAGGCATCTTCTAAAGAGATAGAAAGCATACATTTTTTCTTTGAGAATTAGTACAAAGCCTGTGGATAAAAGGATCCACATACTTTGCAACTATGTGAGCAGATATGAAATGTCATGTTTATTGACTTATTCTTGAAAGATACCATATTATTTTCCCATAGTTAGGAGACCTTTATTCCAACAAGATATTGTTTTCAATTTCATTGCTTTATTTTCTTTCCCCAACAATTCTTCTAATTAATTGTGTTGATATGTATGCTAGAATGAAGACTTTCATGCAGTTATGAAATATACCCTTAATAATAAGGAAATTTCCACATTGTTTTCTGTGAAGTCAGAGCATATAAGTCTTTGAGAGGGTATTATTTAAATTTCAGTAGAGTCATCAAGTACTTTGTGAGTACTTTGAGGTGTGTGTTTATTAAGCAGTGTTAGCTGTTAATGCAGCAGATAGCTCACACTAACTAGGTGTGTTAATAGGTACATAATGCTGGAAAAGTGCAGATAATGCAGCAATTTTCTGTACTATTTGCAGAAACCATTTTATCTGCACCAGTGGGTGGGCTATAGGTGGAGAGTAGGCGTGGTTGCGATGCATGGTTTCTGCAGGCATCAACAGTGCGCAGTAATTGCCAATGGGTGGCATTATGTGCAACCACGGTTGAGCAGGGCCACACTCTCTACAGTTTCAATGTTTATCTGCTGGAGAAATGCTGTGAACATCCCCAACAGATAACGCACAGCTTTTGTAGCTAGTGCTGTGATGTCTGCACTTTTTTGCTACATTAGCTGCAAAAGTCTAACACACTTCAGTAAACATACCCATAAGATTTTTAGGGGGGGGATATTTAGCAACAGCGGAAAGCACTTGTAAAGTGGCTAGCTGTTGCTGCTGAACTTAAAACCCAGATATTCAATTTCAGGGCCATATCCGGCCACCAGCGTTGAATATCCAGACTGGTAGGATAACAGTGAAGCTAACTATTCAGCCACTATCCCGTAAGCTTCGGCAACAAAAGTTAAGCCAGCCTTGAAGATGCCTAAATTTCACTGGTTATCCCCAGATTCTGCCTTTGCTCTGTCTGCTTGCCAGATAGCATGAGAGCATTTAGTGGCGGCACCCGAGATATTCAGCAGCACTAACCGCATTCATGCCACTGAATATCCTGATCACCGCAATTAATGCGGTTCGCAGGTCTGCTAACCATATTAATGCCAGCCTCTTACTCTTTATTCATGCAGATATCATGCAAAATAACATTCTGAGTGCTTCTTTTGCCTTATTTCAGATGCTCCTGCTATGCTAAGAGTGGAGAAGTAGCCTAATGACTTGAGAACCCAAAGGCCAGGGTTTGATTCCCACCAGTACTTCTTGTGGTCTTGGGCAACTCTCTTAGGCCTCCATTGTTTCAGAAAAATCCAAGTTATCAATGCCCTTGTTTAATGGGCATTGCAAAGGTTAAGTTGCAATTTGACTAAAATGATAAAGCAGTATGAAAAAAACCTGATAAATAAACTTTGCATGTGTATAAAGAATTTATTAGGATCATATGTTGTGTTGCAAAATGTTAGGCACTAGGAGAGCAAGGACAGGCCTAAAGGGTGTTTATTTCAGTTCTCTGAAATGTCTGGGACTTTGAACTGCCTTTTTGCAAACAAATGATATGAATGTTTTTATTTACTCAATATGGTGAATAGCATCAGAAAATAATTCTAAGCCTTGATCCAGTGTGTATTAAGCATTAGATACATTAGTCTTCATTGACATGCCCATGAGCTACATTCTAAGCTATTTCCAACCAGGGCACATTACATAAATGTCTCTCTTTAGGAGGGATATTTTGAAATTCTGGGGCCCACAAACCAGTTTCCAAACAAAAACTCCCTGTAATGTTTCCCTTAGAAAGCCCTACAGCAGTGCTTCCCAATCTTTTTTCTGGTGTGATTCTATTTTACCTGAGGAAAATTCACATGACCCCAGATACTAATAAAATTGTCACTCAAACAACATAAATATAACCATATAAATATGTAAATCTATGGAGTATGTTTACTAAACCACACTAAAGGAGCAAGTGTGTCGTTAGCGCATGCTAACAGGGCTCTTGCACCATTAGCGTGCTAATACCATTTTAGTGCATACTAACTTTACCAGCATTGTAAAGCGGCCTGTGGGTGGAGAGGAGGCATCCATGGGGCAGAGAGTGAGAGTCAATATGAGTGGGTGAGATCAAGGCCCTGCTCCCTTAACGATGGCACCTTAATGTCAGGAACCTTACCGCATATCAAAACCTCATGGTAAGAGTGTATTTTGAGGAGAAAGAGCCTATTTAAATGTCTGCAATGTCCTGCACAGACAGTTGAGCCCAAGAGAATGACAGTAGTGCTCCATTAGCAGGACAACGGTTTGTGTCGCTACCTAACCCAACCAAGGTCTGACTGACACGGGAGACGATTGGCAAGTTTGTCAGTGGAGTTTTTCTGGAAGATCGTTGCGGGATATGTCTGGAGTTTGAAATAGCCCCCAAGGGTTTTTAATGGAGGTTCATTAATTTGAATCCTTTTCCAGACGCGACTGAGTTGGAATATCTGGATTATACCAGCTCACTTCACCATTCAGCTAAGTGCCATTACTTCCGTTGTCTTACAGTCTACAGTTTACAGAACAGTTCTGTTAAAGAAAGTGTTGATGTACGTTAACATTTGGTTTATGCACGGGCTAGTCCTTTTAGGGCTTGTTGTAGCCTGCAGCATATCTAGGTTATACTGACCTTTTAAAAATACAGTTGAATAAAAGGAGGGTCTGTCATTTGAGAGTGTTTGTACACCCTCGCGACAGGCGATCCGACAAAAAATTTGAGTTAGGAAATTTTCCTGTTCTACACAAAGATTGATGAATTATATGGGACAGTGAATGATCTTTAGGTTGTAGATATAGTTTGAGTTCATTTCACAGAGGTTTAATTTTTGATGGTACTCCATTAGCAGGAACAGCATAGTGCCTAAATATGAAAGGGTACTATGCTGATGGAGCAAATGGGGTTATAAGGAGAGTGCATATAGGTCATGCAGTAGAAGCCGCTGGTGTAGAAGGTGGACCAGGCAGTTGCCTAGGTGGCACATAAGCACATAGGACGTGAAAATATGCCAGACTGTGTCAGTCCAAGGTCCATCATGCCCAGTATCCTGTGTCCAACAGTGGCCAATCTAGGTCACAGGTACCCAGCAGTTTCCACAAAAGACACACAGGATCCACAGTGTGTCTGCTGGGCAGGCAGAAGATATTCTGGTCCCCTCATTAGTAATGGTTTATGCACTGATCTCTGAAACTCAGCTACACTAACAGTCTTTATGACATTTTCCAAAAATGAATTCCAGAGTTTGAATATGCGTTGATGGAGAAACCATTCACTTCCAGTAGTCCTCAATAGCTCACACTGTAGCTGCATTGCATCTCCCCTAGTCCTACTACATTTTGATGGTGTAAACAATTGATCTACATTTACCCATCCACTCCAGGCAATATGTGCTAGACCTCTAACATAACACCCCTTAGCCATCTGTTCCCCAGGTTGAAGAGATTACAACATTGGCAGGTGGTGATAGGGTCCCTGGAGCGGCAGATGGTTGGAGGGTGATGTGTGGCCATCCATGTATGCCTCTGCCCTTTCTCCAGACCCTGCACCTTAGGCACCCGCCTACCCATATATTGGCTGGCCTGGGACTGTGCATCACCAACACTGACAGTACATGGGCATGTCAGCATGGAATGGGGGTGTTGGTGGAGGGGGCAGTGACACCTGCCTGCAACAAACCAAGGCCATGCCCTGCTCCAATGTGCCATGTGCAGTGTACCATGTGCCAAGGTCTCTCTGATGGGAAGCATGTCAGCCCCAGGGACTAATATAACCATGTGGCAGTATTGTGGTGCTCTACACACAGTTGGCGTGTATAGGAGCAGAGAGTCAAGGTTTGTGTCCTGGCTGTGGATCATGCAGTTCATGTCACTGTGGTTACATTTTATCCCACAATGCAGGGGCAACACCAACATGTGCAACCCTCAATGAATCGGCCAACAAGAGTACAAACACACACACACAGACAGGCTCCATTATCCTCATCTGGATGGAGAGTCAGGCTGACAACACTGGCACACTGAGCAGCCAGTAACATCAGGGCACACTCCTAGCTCCTACACAATAAGCACTCCTTAACAATGCCTGAGCTGAGATTAGGACCAGAGTAGCAGGCAGGAATACCAACCATCCCCATTTTTGCACAGTGCATCGATGTGAGTGTGTGTGCCTGTCTGTCTGTCTGTCCATTGTTTGGTGCCTTTCTATGCCTCACTGAGCCTCACAGTGCCTAAGCTGTTTCCAGCATTAGCTTGCAAATGTGCATGATGAGGAGAAAGTATTGTGGGTATGGCCTGAACAGGGCAGATTGGCCAGGATATGTCTG
This sequence comes from Ichthyophis bannanicus, assembly GCA_033557465.1. Taxonomy (NCBI): domain Eukaryota; kingdom Metazoa; phylum Chordata; class Amphibia; order Gymnophiona; family Ichthyophiidae; genus Ichthyophis; species Ichthyophis bannanicus. Next base: position 1,482,939,954 of record CM066032.1, read on the forward strand.
CATTGGAGGTAGGGCAATGGCTGGGATGTCACAGTGCCCAACTGCCACCTGCATGGACCCTGTGGCCAAAGCATGTCATGCTGGGTGGGAACTCTCACTCTGACTGAGCAGTCGCCATGGCACAGCTATGTATCCATATAGTGATCATATAGTGTCTGGCTCTAGTGATGTGGGTGCACCTCCTGTCCTGGGGGCTCAATCACTGAACCAATTTCTGGGTGCACATGGTTGCTCCATGCACATACAATGTGTACTGACCAGCGGACTGTCTGCAGTTAGCATGTGCATGGCTGGCTGTGCTTGCTGTGGGTGAATATTAGACCTAGTTGGTTGGGACATGAGGTGTTCCAGCCCTACCTCCAGTGGTACTGGTAGAGCCAGCAGGATCCTAGTAACAACTATATAAGTATAGATTTCTCCCTGGCAAGTGGTGTCCATGGCATCAGCATTGTAACAATGGGTATTGACATACACTGTTCTAGGTGGGTTCCCTGTCCAACAGGGGCAGATATGACTAGCGCATGCTGCAGTCCTGCAGGAAATGAGGTGACTAGCATAACCACACTACAGACAATACCTGCAGTGATGGGGATCTGCAGCAGAGACCATCTCTAGCATTGCAGGTACTGGGGACCTGGTGCTGGGTGCCCATCCTCACTCTCAGGGTGACCATGGAAACTGCTCTGTAGCATGGTTTGTAACTGAGCTGTGCTTGTATCGCACACTGTCAGTGCATCTTACTGAGCTGAGGTGATGGATACGTGCATTCTCCATTTGGTGATCAGCTGTAGACTGCTGTTCTGCATGTGCACTGCATCATGAGTACTGGTGGGGCTACCCTATACCTGCACACACAGCAGACATTTTAGGCTATGACCTGCAGTCTATTTGTATCCAGCCATTAATGTGCAGAGCAGTGTGGAAGTGTAGCCTACTGGTTAGTTCACGGTTTCCATAAGCAGCAAACAGGGGTCTTAATTCTTACCTGTTCTTTTTATGACTGTGCTACTCAGGTCATTTTCATGCCTGTAACAGTCAGGGCTCTGCAGATCGTTGCTGGCAGCCCATACCACCTTCTCCTTAGCTGCTGTCCATCCTTCAGCCCTTTTATCTGCCTTTGTCGGCTTTGTACAGTCTTGTCTTCTTGTGCAGGCTGCTACTCCATGATCTACACTGGTACCATTTTCCGCATTACGGCTCTTCGTGCTCACTTCTCCTGTGCTTGATCTGCATGTAACCACTACTACTCTGTCCTCCTGTCGCTGCAAACATCCTGTTCCTTCTGCCTCTGCTGGGGGACATGTCTTCCCCATCCTATGCCACACACTGTCACTGCAGCACTTTACATTGGCACCAGCTCTGCTTTACTGGCTGCCACATAGGGTGTCCACCGACATGGCAGGTCCCTCAACTCCCATCTGCCCTTCCTTCCATCACCTGTACATTGACATTCTTTGGTGCTCTATCCAGCGTTTGGTTTACAGTCCTTTTCCTGCCTTAAGGTGCATGCTTTCCACCTTAGGGCACCTTGTCTCTCCTTAGGATGCTGCCTCCCCTGTTAGTGCACCTTATCTCCTGTTAGAGAACCTTATCTCCTGTTAGGGTATCTTATCTCATGTCAAGATGCCTTATCTCCTGTTAAGGCACTTTATCAAATCTTAAGGCGCCTTATCTCTTGTTAAGGCACCTTATCATCTCTTAAGATGCCTTGTCTCTCCTCAGGACGTCTTGTCACCTTACCGCACGTGTTCCTGTTAACTCACGTTAAATGGCCCAAGGCACCCTAATGCTGGCATGCCCCCTACCTGACCACTGCCTTATATGGCTTCAGGCACCTTAACACTTCCCTTACCGCCAGTGACTTTACCGTGGGTTAGTAAACATACCCCTATATTTTTTAAAATAATTATAGAAACATAGAAACATGACGGCAGAAAAAGACCACATGGCCTAACTAGTCTGTCCTTTCATATCAACCACTACAACAGTCCCCTTTTTTCCTTTAAAGATCCTGTGTTTGTTCCATGCCTTTTTGAATTCAGACACTATCCAATGTAGTGACCATGCCTGACACATATGAGTTTCAAAAGTAATGACACAGCTTCTTGAAAGTTTGCAGTGTGGGGGCTGACACACTGGGGGCAGTGTGTGTGTGGGGGGGGGGGAGCAGCATAGCATATCTGTGCAGATGTGAGGAATAAGTGACTGAGGCAGCGTGTGTATGTCAGAAGCTCAAGAAAGCACAGCTTTCTAGTGGGCTTTGAGGTCTCCTTCCAGAGTTTTTGCCCTGAGCTGGTCCGAACCATATTTAGCACCAGTCCTGAACCAAAAGTTCATATATTCCAGTCACTAAATAGAAAATAAAATTTGTTTTACTACTTTGTTTCCTGGCTATACCTCAGGCAAACCAGCTCACTCGATTCATATTTCTTACAAGGGAATATTTATATAGTAAAAACATATACATATATGATGTTGACTGTACATAGTTTTCCCTGTTAATCCATGTTATATATTCCCATGTTCTATGTAAACTCAATGTTACTTGCATACATTGTTGTATATTTTGTTCAATGTACACCGCACTGATCTTAATAGCGCGGTATAGAAGAAATGTTAAATAAATAAATAAAATAAATAAAATAAAACGTAAACACTATGGGGGTCATTCCATCCTGGAAGTACAGGCCCTCTGTGCACCCAGTCAGAACCGGACGCACAGAGGTAGTTTATTTATTTATTTATTATTTATTTATTACAAGTTCTTATATACCGCACTATTCGGCATCAGCGCGGTTTACATTATAACATAAAGACCATAACAACAAGCTGTTTGGTTTACATCGAACAGGAGTACAAACTTGGAGAACCGGGGTAAACTATATACATGAGATAATTACATAGAAAAGAATAGAGTCTTAATAATATCAAGAACGGCATGGTGTGTTCATGAGTGGGTCACTTCCTCTGGTTCAATTGCTGGTAGGGTAGTATTGAAGGAAGAGGTGGTATTTGAGTGCCTTCCTGAACTGGAGTAGGTCAGTAATGGCCCTTATGTCAGAGGGTAGAGCGTTCCAGCATTTGGGTACATAGAAACTGAAGGCTCTGTTTGAGGTTGTCATGTTGCACTTTGTCAACGCCTTCGAGGTTGTCAGTAGGTTTACGGCTGTTGTTCTTCTGGATCTGTTGGGGGGTACAGTGTGAATCAGATCTGTGAGTGAGGAGGATGAGATACCCTTGATTGCCTTGAATGATAGTACTAGGGTTTTAAAGATGATCCTCCCATGGATGGGGAGCCAGTGAAGTTGTTTAAGAATGGGAGTTGCGTGATCGCTTCTGGAGGCTCCGTAGAGGACTCTTGCTGCGGCATTCATGGCCATCTGTAGTGGGCTAAGAGTGGATTGAGGGAGACCTTGTAATATGGCATTTGCAAAGTCGAAGTGTGGCAGGATTAGCGCTTGGTATATGGTTCGGAAGTCATCCGGGTCCAACAGGGAACGCATATGCCTAAGCGAGCGTATTTTGAAGTATACAGCTTTAACTATGTTATTTATGTGATGTTTCATATCCAGACGTTGGTCCAATGTAACTCCAAGGTATCTTATTGTTTCTTTAGCTTGTAGGTCAGCTTCCTTGACACTGACGTGGGCTGGAGGGGTGAAGTTGGGGTCTTTGGAGATGAAGAGCACCTCTGTTTTTTTATGTTGAATGCGAAGGTTTTGTGATTGGAGCCACTCTGAGACCGAATAGAGGCAGTCTACCAACGGTGCCAGGTCTAATTGAGTTGTAGAGAAAGGCATATATAAGAGAATGTCATCTGCATATATCAAGCAGTTGACTTTGAAGGATCTTATGACGTCGCAGATGGGCTGCATGTATATGTTAAATAGTAGGGAAGACAATGAGGAACCTTGAGGCACACCTTGCTTTTGATGGAAGCGTTTTGACTCTTCTGTACCGGACTTCACATATTGCCATCTTCCATCCAGATAAGAGTTACACCATTCTAATGCACTGTTGCAGATACCTTTCTCTTTCAGTCGTCCGAGGAGAATTTCGTGGCTTACCGAGTCGAACGCCGCAGCGATGTCTAAGAAAACGAGTACAAATCCTTGTCGGATGTTGTTAATGCCTATGATAATGTCGTTGAATAGGTTAGTGAGAAGGGTCTCGACCCCATGATATTCTCTGAACCCATGTTGGCAGTGATCTAGGGGAGCTGTGGTGTCTATATGATCTTGGATTTGCCGTTGTGCCTCCTTCTCAATTATCTTGGCTAAGAGGGGAATGCTAGCTATAGGCCTATAAGATTCGACCTTTTGCGGGTCTAGCTTGGGGTTTTTCAAAAGTGGCCTGATGGAAGTCTGCTTGAGTGCTGCAGGGAAGTACTCTGTTGTGAATGAGAGGTTCATTAGATTTGCAATGAAGGGGCTGAACGCACAACGTAGCTCCTTAATCCAAAAAGCTGGGCATGGGTCCGTTTGTGCAGTGGAAGTATTGAGAGATGCTATGGTGTCCTCGATGCATTTAGTGGATGGTGTAGAGAAGTTATTTAGTGGGGTTGCATTCGTTGGTTCTTGGAACGGGACTGTTGACACCTTGTTAGTTTGCACTATCTTGGATTGCATGTAGTCAGCGAATTTCTGTGGATGAATCTCACTGTGTTGTTCGGGAGAAGGTTCCTTTGAGAGGGATTTGACCAGGTTGAAGAGGTCACGTGGTTTATTCAGTGATCTCTTTAGAGTGTCTGTGTGGTATTGTTTCATTGTGGTTGTGATTGCTTCACGGTGTGTGGAGAGGTGAGTACGGTAGGCGGTCTGATCTTCAGTGGAAAGTGATCTGCGCAAGCGGCGTTCCAGTCTGCGGAGTTGGGTCAGAGAGGATCGCAATTCAGGAGAGAACCATGGGGCGGTGCTTCTTTTTCTCCTCTTTGTGTTATTGGAAATTGGAGGTTGTGATATGGCATGCAGATTGGAGTTCCAGGAGGTGATTAGTTCGTCGAGGTCTGGTATGGTTTTGTTGAGGAGTGATTGGGTCTCAGCCAAGATGTGTTCCCTGTTAAATGGTCTAAATCTTCTTGTGGGCGTCTGTGATGTGCTGTGCATGTTTTGGCTTCTGTGCAGCTTCTCATTGATGATGGGGATCTGGAAAATGATCAGTTTGTGGTCTGACCAGGGTACATCAACGATTGATATTGGTAGGTTGTGGTTTTGTTCAAAGACTGTCTGAGGAGCAAATACCAAATCCAGAATGTTTCCCTTTATATGAGTGGGTTTATTGATAATTTGCTTGAGTCCCATGTCTTCCATAGCACCAAGGAAGGCAATTGCGTGGTTTTGGGATAACGATGGGAGATTGAAGTCACCCATTATCCAATTTGGTTTATTGGGATTGAGGGTGCTGGCAGTAAGGTCAATAATGGTTGGGAGGTCATCTGGAGACGTGGACGGTGTCCTGTATAAGAGGTTGAGGGAGATTTGCTGGTTTGTAATGGAGAGTATGTCTAGATTGTTTGAGCTAGAGGAATCTGTTATGTGGAAGTTAAGGTCCGATTTGGATACTATGAGCACCCCTCCTCCTTTTTTGTTTTCTCTATGTCTTGTGTGTATGGCGAAATTGGGTGGTAGAAGTTGGTTGATGAGAACGTTATCTTCCGCTGATAGCCAGGTTTCTGTGATCATGAGTATCTCTAGGTCATAGCGGGAAATTGTTTCAAGAACCACAGGCCATTTTTTGCGAATAGAACGCGCATTTATGATGGCACATCTTAGGGGTCGGTATTTCGGAGGTTCTTCCTGGGTGGGTGTATTGGGTAGCTGGAGTGCTATGTGTATCAAATGGGAGCGGCGTGTGTAGGTGTCACTTCCTGGGTGGGAGTATGGGGGTCCAGACCACCTTTTTCCATGGCTATTTAAGATGGGGATAGTTCCATGAGATATGTAAAGGGCTTGGGAGGTTCCGAGCCAGTGAGTAAGTAGGAAAAAGCTGATAAGGGCGAAGAGTTGGAGGGCCATTTTGCGAGTTCCTGTTGTGTGCGAAGTACTGTAGATATGTTGCAGTATAGTGCAATAGCAGGACAGAGAGTACGGTAGTGAGACACAAAACACTATGGCAATGGACAATGGTATATGATGCTACTGACCACAGTATAAGAAGCTATTGACAGTGTTATATAGTCTACTGACAACAGTATAGGTACTATCAACAAAGTTATATAGGCTACTGACAACAGTATATGAGGCTACAGATCATAGGATATGTGAGACCATAGGAGAATATTGATATTATATAGTCTACTGACAACAGTATAGGTACTATCAACAATGTTATACAGTATAAGAAGCTATTGACAGTGTTATATAGGCTACTGACAACAGTATATGAGGCTACAGATCATAGGATATGTGTGACCATAGGAGAATATTGATATTGGCTTAGATGGATGTGCTGGAAGACTCATTTATAGCCAGTGTTTTAGGAGTGGTATACTTGCTGTGATCGGTAGGTGGCTTGGTTCAATGTGAGAGCGAGGTCTGCCATAGGTGCGCTCCAGCTGGAGGTTTGAAGAAGACGGAGATCTTTTTCAGATGATGTTGATGAGGTTAGTTTCAAACCCGCCGGGCAGTCGAGATACTGCTGTGCTTATACGGGTTATCTGTGTTTCTTGCCGTGCTCAGGCGCGGGCCCGCCAGGCGTGGGCGCGGCCGATGGCGCGCTGAATTTAAATGCCCTGTGCTGCTCCGATTGGGCAGGGAAGGCTTCACGGCCCCTCCCGCTGCTGGTGGCTCGATCCCCGGGAAGGGGAGAGTTGCTGGTGGTGGCGGGGGTCCGAAGAGGCCTGCGCCCGATGGCGCGCTGAATTTGAATGCTCTGTGCTGCTCCGATTGGGCAGGGAAAGCTTCACGGCCCCTCCTGCTGCTGGTGGCTCGATCCCCGGGAAGGGGAGAGTTGCTGGTGGTGGCGGGGGTCCGAAGAGGCCTGCGCCCGATGGCGCGCTGAATTTGAATGCTCTGTGCTGCTCCGATTGGGCAGGGAAAGCTTCACGGCCCCTCCCGCTGCTGGTGGCTCGATCCCCGGGAAGGGGAGAGTTGCTGGTGGTGGCGGGGGTCCGAAGAGGCCTGCGCCCGATGGCGCGCTGAATTTGAATGCTCTGTGCTGCTCCGATTGGGCAGGGAAAGCTTCACGGCCCCTCCCGCTGCTGGTGGCTCGATCCCCGGGAAGGGGAGAGTTGCTGGTGGTGGCGGGGGTCCGAAGAGGCCTGCGCCCGATGGCGCGCTGAATTTGAATGCTTTGTGCTGCTCCGATTGGGCAGGGAAAGCTTCACGGCCCCTCCCGCTGCTGGTGGCTCGATCCCCGGGAAGGGGAGAGTTGCTGGTGGTGGCGGGGGTCCGAAGAGTTGCGATTCTGATCCTGCAGGGCACATCTAGCCCCGCGGGATCAGAATCACGAACAGGCCTGTATGTGCAGACAGGGACTGCGATTCAGCCCGGCCTGCATGTACAGGCCTTGCCTGGCTAACTCACTCAGAACTTTTAAATGGAGCTGCAGCGCCATGGCGTCTGATTGCCATGGCACCGTTGCTCCATTTAAAATCCGCCAGCACTCAGAGTGCTTTCCCCTCAGCTCGATCCCCGATCTGGTCTCCCAGGGCCAGGCTCGGGCTGTGGGGAATACCTTCTGCTCCCTGCCGCCCCTTCCCAGCCCCGGTCCTGCCCTTTCCTCTGTATCGGGGAAATTATTCCACCTCCAAGGTGGAATAACTTCCCCGTTCAAGTCGCCAGCCCCGGACGTACAGGACCGACATTAGAATTGGCCCTGTACGTCCAGGGTCAACGACTATCTGCCCGCCCTAATGCCACCCCCGATCTGCGCCATCCCCCCTCCACCCCCATCTAACTCCTCCGTACAATGCTTGGGAAAGGAGGACGGGGCTGGGAAAGGGCACTAATAGCGGGGACGGACGTCCCAACGGGACATCTATCCCCGCTATTCGTGGCTCAGAATGACTCCTTATAAGGGTCATTCCAAATGACGAATAGCGAGGATGTATACATCCCCACTATTTGCCCATGCCCCTATTCCCTGCCCAAAGCTCCCCACACATACTTGGGGTCTAATTTCTTTAGGACCATGTTTATTAAAGTTTAGCGCTTGTGCTGTCTGTTATCATACTCATGGCAATAATATGGGTGCTGAGGCAGATAACATGCCCCTTAGTGTGAATTGGGTTCATTAAGGCTCCCTACGAAATTTAGTGGGCAGTGAATTGGTTTTCTGCACCATAATCAACTTAGTGCACATCAAATCAATGTAGCATGTACTCAAAATTCCCCATTAAAACAAATATGTGAAATTAACCAAAACAAAATACCAGAGAAATCAGGTTAAATATTTGTTAAAAAAATGTAAACTAAGCAGATTTTTCTCACCTGTGCATATCCCTGTGATTTACCTGGATACATTGAAATGTTGCTAAACTTTACTTAGGTAAAACTATGTGCAGGGATGAAAAACACATGTTCTTTTAGCCTAGCAAAATCTGGATTGGCTTCTGAAATGTGGTTTTCTTGCTTACTTAGAGGGCAAAGGTCAGGAAAGAGGGCAAAGGGAAAGAGGGCAAAGGTCAGGAAAGCATATTGCAGTGGAGGGAAGAGGATCATATCAGCATTAGCACCCATAACATTTAGAGGGGAGGGACATTGTCCCACCACCATGCCCATCCCAATCTATACGTATGGTAGGTCAGGGGAGGAGAGAGTGCTCCTGAGTAGATTTTCAAGCCTGCTGGTAAAAGAATCTGTGAACTTTGAAACTATGTGGATAAACTCAAAAAAATTGTTCAAATATATATTTCTTTAAGAATACATTGGAACTGGATGTTGAAATTAAGAATATGGATAGAAGAATAATCCTGGCATGAATTTGCTAGTAGGGTGTTTCATTTTTGTTGTTGTGAAGGATCATTTAATTTTAATTTTGGGATTGTTTAGATCATTTTTTAGTGCATACTAATTTACAAATCGAGATACTAAAACCACTTAAAACAAAAGAAAGCTACCTATGAGCTTAGCCAAACATTCACTCCCTTAATAAATGAAATAAAATTCCCTCCCAGATTCAGATAAAGCACCAAAGCACCTCCTATCTAATTAGTCACATTATGCGTAAGCGATAGCACAGTGCTTTCCAAACTTTTATCCCATATGACCCCATTTTAACAACTGAAAATCCACGTGACCGCAGATGATGATATCAAAATAGCAGCTCTTAGCCTCCTTCCCCTCCCTCCAATCATCTAAAGCAGAAAGCAGCGGCAGTCAGCCCAGGGTCCTTGCGTCAGTGTGCAGTGTGTGCTTACAGACCCCAGTCCTCAGCGTGGGTTTCCAGTCTGATATGAAGCTTACTCAGGTGGGGGAAAAGGCCAATGAATGTTGACTTACTCACAGGCCACATGCTGACTGGTGACTGCCACTACTTGGCACAGGTCACAGTGAAAGTCCAGAGAGAAAGGGAAATGGCCATGTTTCTGTGACCCCATCCACTGATGATGTGACCTCCATTTGGGGTCCTGATTCCAAGTTTGGGGAACCACTGCAATAGCATCTATTGGGAGGCTATATCTGTGTTTTTGGTTTTCTGTCCATTTGTATGCATCTATTTGTCAGTGTATGTGTTTATGTTTATGTTTATGTTTATTTAGATTTGATATACCGCTCAGGCCAAAAAGGCATTAGAGTGGTTTACAATACTATATCATTCAAGGAAATTAGAAAAGAACGCCATTTATAAAATAGGACAGAATAGAGGACAGAGACAGTCAAACAGATAAGAGAAAGAGAAGAACACGGAACAGCAAGTTACCACGATATAAACGCACGACAACCCAGTCCATGCCATCAATGTAAACTCCAGAAACAGACGCCACGAACCAACGCCTAAGGGCCACGCCAAAGGGCCCTCTGGCGAGGCCCTCAGGCACAGGCGCACCCCTGAAACGGCGGTTCTTATGCCGTTCACCATGGCTGCCAACAAACAGATGCATAGGCTTTCCTCATAGCAGCCTGAAACATCAGAAACTGGCAAGGTCCCAGGTTCTGCTGGCCCAAAAGAGGACTATGGCCCCAGAAGAGTCTGCCGGAGTACCCAGCTCCTACCAGCAAAGAGAGGAGAGTGGCCCCTGAAACAACAGAGGGAGCCCCCACATCCCACCATCAAAGAGATAGGAGAGTAGCCTCCAAATTGTCAATAGAAGTCCCCAGCTCCTATCAGATAAGGGAAGGGGCAGTGAGTGGCAGGGCACAAGAGGGTGGTGGAGTTAGAGAGGAAGAACAGAGAGGGGAGAGGTGATGAGGCAGGGCATGAGAGGTAGGGTCAGGTTAGAGATGATGACTGGAAGAGATAGGAGAGAGGTAAAGGGGTTGAGCAAAAGGTAAAGGGTAGGGTTAGGGTTAGAGGAGAAAAAAGAGGGGTTGAACAGGGACAAAGCATAAGGGAAGGAGAGGGTTAGAGAGAGGAGGGAAGAAAAGTGGGCAAATGCAGAGAGAAGGAAGAATGGAGGGGGTGGAGGAAAATTGGGATAATGGAAGAAGGGAGGGAGCAGGGAAAGAAGGGAAGAGAGAATATATGGGTGGATGGCAGTCAAGGAGGGAAAGTGGCAAAAGATAGGGAGTACAAATATGTGAGACAACGGGAGGTAGAAGGAATGATTGCAGGGGACAGGCAAAGTACAAGAGGCAGAGAAGCCTGCATTACCACAAGTTCAACACCCTACACCCCCATGGCACACCACTCAACACCTCCATGACACATACACATGCACACACCACCAGACACTTCTCCATGACATGTACACACACACAAACAACATCTGACACCTCTGCGCGCGCATACACACACACACACACACCAATGGCTTCACTAACACATACACACTCACACACCTCAACCAACACTTTATGACACACAAACTAACATATGAACAAACCCTACCAGATACCCCCATGATGTACACATACACCCTCTCCATGACATACACATGCATATACACACACCGTCTGGCATCCCCACACACACACACACACACACACACACACATATATATATATATATTGTCACCGCCCCCCCCTGGCGGCCGGTGGCTGCAGGGGCAGGTTGTGCATTTAAATCAATTGTAGAAGTAAAAGACTCTTTTGGGCCAGATGCACCTTGGTCCTTGTAGTCCTTTCTCCTTATAGAAATGAGCTGTGGATGCCAAGTAGAGGGTAAACAAAAAGCTTTTATTTCCCTTTTAGCACTGAGGTTCGCTAAGTAACAAAAGTAAAGTTTTCCTTATTTTCAGGTTTGTGCCAAAGTGTTATTAAACAAGTAAAACTGTTACAGGCTTCACAGTTCCTTGTAGGATATAAAGGGTTTTCTAAACTTCAGAGTGAAACAAATAAATCAGCTCTCCTTTAGCTCAATGTAAGCAAAATCATTGTTAGTGCATGTTCTGGTAAACTATAGCTCTGGGAGTGACTCAAGGCTTCCCGCAACAGAGCAGTCCATTAATTCCTCCTGTGACAATGCTTCTAAATCCTCAGGCTCCACTTGCATGGGTTCCAGCTCATCTGTGCTTTCTCCTGTAGTTGAGCTCTCCCTGGCTGCTATAGTGTGCAAATGAGTATTTCCTTCACCTATCCCCCAGCTGGGCTGTTCAGGGTTTTTCAAGTAGGAAGCATGGCTTGTTCTTAGGCCTCTATGGCGTGGCTTCCAGAACTCCTGCCTTCTTTCATTCCTCTCAGAATGGTTATCTGATTCAAAAGCTCTTCTAGGAGCTAAGTCTCCTTTTAGAATTAAAGTACCACTGTACCTTGGCTTCCTGAAGTCGGTGCTGCTGGTATTTTCCTTACTAGGTATCCTTCCTTGGATACGGTCTCCTTTACAGACTGTTTCTGTGAGTCTCCTGGGCACTGCTTGTCGTCCCTGAAGCTTGGGACGGCCAGGTAATGAATCCAGGCCTCTCTGCTTCTCAGTATGGGGGATTCCACTGTCAGGAACTTTCCTTCCAGTACCTTTAAGTTCCTTTCTCAATCCTTCTGGTGAGCTCAGGCCTCCCTCTAGGCATGGAGTCTCTCTCCCTTGGATCCTGGCTTCTCCTGGAGTCTCTCTCTCCTGTATCCTGGCTTCTTCTCCTCTTACTCCCCTCCCTAGTCTTGCTGCAGCTCTCTGCTTATAAAGCCGTTCTCCTCTTGAGTTTCCTGGCCTGTTCTTCAGGTGCATCTGATTAGTCCCTGCATAATCAGTACTTGGGTGTGTTCGCTCAGCCTCTGCAGGTTCGTGCCTGATCCCTCTAGCTGCGTTGCTATGCAATTGCATCTCCTGCAAGTCAGCTGCTTTGTGAAAGACAGCGTTTTTTTCCAAATTCACAGCTTCACTAGCTTCAGCCCTATCACACATCCCCCTTCTTAAAATATTATGGGCTGGCATTTCATCCTTTTCACAGCACGTAATTTGGGACATTGTGTCTGCATTAGAGTGTAGCTTCCCTGCTCTATGCTCGACCTTATATTCATAGGGTTGTAATGCCATGTACCATCTGGTTAGGCGACTATTATTATTCTTCATGTGGTTTAACCATTTAAGCGGGGCATGGTCAGTGATGAGAATGAATTTTCTCCCCGTCAGATAAAATTTCAGGGCCTCGACTGCCCATTTAATTGCCAAGCATTCTCGCTCGATTGTGGAGTACTTTTGTTCGGCCAGAGATCATTTCCGGCTCAAGAACATGACTGGATGTTCAGCACTTTCATGCATCTGTGAGAGGATGGCTCCCAAGCCAGTTTCTGAAGCATCCGTTTGAACCAGAAATTGTTGGCGGAAATCCACACCGCGTAATATTGGTGCTTTACAGAGCCTCCCTTTCAGTATTTTGAAAGCCTCTTTGGCGTCTGAGGACCATTGTATCTTATTCGGGGCATTCTTTCTTAACATGTTGGTAAATATCGCACTTTCCTCCGTGAAATGCGGGATAAAATGTCTATAATAACCGATAAGCCCTAGGAAGCTTCTTAGCTGCTTCTTATTTTGGGGAACGGGAAAATTCCTAACACTTTCCCCCTTTTTTAATAGGGGTCGGACCGTGCCCCGTCCTACTAAGTGACCTAAGTATTTGACCTCTTGGCCCGCAAACATGCATTTTTCGGGATTTAGCTTTAAACCCACTTGTCTCATTGTTTGTAATACTGCTTTTATCTGGAGTAAGTGTTGGTCCCAGGTAGAGCTGTGGATGACTATATCATCCATATAGGCTGTGGCATAGTTCTGATGGGGGCGTAGAACTAAATCCATTAATCGCTGGCAGGTTGCGGCTGCCCCATGTAGCCCAAAAGGCATTCTTCTAAATTGAAATAGGCCGAGGGGCGTACTGAAAGTGGTCTTAGGGCGTGCCTCCCTTGTCAGGGGTATCTACCAGTACCCTTTGGTCATATCAAGGGTAGTGAGGAATTTTGCTTGTCCTAATCTATCTAGAAGTTCTTCGATGCGAGGCATTGGATACACATCAAAGGTGGATACCTCATTGACCTGGCGAAAATCGATGCAAAATCTCATGGTGCCGTCGGGTTTGGGTACCAAGACAATTGGACTGCACCAGGGACTGCGTGATTCCTTGATAACGCCCATTGTTAGCACTTCTTGGACCTGGGCTATCACCTCCTGTCTTTTCGCCTCCGGTAAACGATAGGGCCTCTGTCTGATGACCTTTCGGGGCGGCGTAATTATCTCATGGGCGACTAAGCCCGTTTCTCCGGGAATAGGTGTCAGTACGTCCTTAAACCTTTCTAACACTGTGGTCAACTCTTGCCTCTGTGTTATTGAGAGTTTGTTACTGACTCGTGGCTTGGGCCTAGTTTTGCAGACGTCCAGGAGGGGGCCCAGATCTTCGTCCACTTGTTCCTTACACACCGCGGTTAAACCCTTCACATTGGTTTGCCTGGTGGAACCGAATCCTCTGGAGCCTCGGATCGTAGGGGTTACCATGGGTACTTCCTCCAGGGTTGGAAAACCAACTCGCTCACATATTAGCCTTGCAATGCAGTCCCCTATTTTGACGAAATTAAATAGCAGGACTTTAAGGGCGCCTCTGTAATCGGGGTCTATTACTCCAGCGCCTACATCTATGAAGTACTTTGAGGCTAGGTCCGACCGTGGCGCGATGCGACCGTAGCAACCTTGAGGTAATTCTATCTGGATATCCGTGTCTATTAAGGCTCTTCCATGTTTGGGGATGACTTGATTTACTGCACTATACAAATCATACCCCGCGGCCTGAGCCAACGCTCGACGGGGACTTTGAGCTTGCTTAGAAGTTTTGCAAAATTTCAATACAAATTTTGTTTTTCTTACGGGCTCTTGTACCTGCTGCGTGGATTTTAAAGCCTTTCCCAAGAGGGGACTGGGAACTGCCAGTATTTTGGAGTGGGTGCAGGTAGAAACAAAAACCTCCTGGGGTGCTAGGCCCTTTTCCAAGCCTCTCCTAAATTGGGGCCAGTCCCTGCCTAGCACCAAATCCTGGGGTAATTTGGGGACCACTGCAGTTAGCATCTCTTTCTCGATCCCTAAACCTCTTACCACTAGTTGTATACAGGATAAAATGAAGAGGCGCAATGAATACATTTTATCTTTACTTTCCCTTCCGCTCGGATCGGTGCGGATTCAACTTGCTCCTCAATCATGGACCAGAGCTTCCGCGAGATCATGCTCTGATCCGCACCCGAGTTGAGAAGAGCCTTTGCGGTTACCCCTTGCACTGTCACCTCCAACAGAAGCCCCTCACGTAACACTTTGGTGTTTTCACTTATCAGTGCTGTCCGTGATTGACATTCACTCTGTACATGTCCTATTTTCCCACACATAAAACATCTCTTAGAGTGATTTCTTGATACAGGTATAACGTTTTTCAAACCCTTGGGTTCATATCGTGAGAGACTTCCTGATGACTGCATCATTGCCCCAGCTGCCGTCTTTGAAGTTTCACTAATTTGTTGGGTGGCCAATTCGGCCTCCAAATATCTCTCGGTTAATACAATAGCTTCTTCAGTGGTCCGGCAGTTCTGCAGTATAAGGAAACTCTGCACGTTTTTAGGCACTGCAGACATGAATTGTTCTAACACGACAACATCCACTATTGTGTCAACAGTTTTTCCTCAGGCCTTAACCATTTTAATGCTAACCTTTTAAGCCTGTGACCTAAAGCTTTTGGCATCTCGCCAGCTTTAAGATGACTAGCTCGTAGCATGCGATTATACACAAAAGGGGTCAGGCCTAAGCGATCCCTTATGGCCTTGGTCACCTCTGTGTAATCGTTTGCTAGTGCTGTGGGCATAGCCCTATATGCTGACAGTGGCTCGCCTGTGAGTGAAGCTGCCAGGCGTATGGCCCACTGTTCTTTTGGCCAGCCTACTGACTGGGCTATTCTATCAAATGAGTCCAGGAAGTCATCTATATCATCAGTGGCTGCCTTGATTCTTTTGATTACTGTGTTCAGGAGGGATGTCAGTAAGGTTTCAAAACCGTGGGCCTCTCGGAACCCATGCTGTTGGGGGGTCAAGTGGAGCAGTTGCATCTACATGGTCTTGGAGCTGCCGTTGTACCGTTTTCTCGAGTAGCTTGGATATTAAGGGGATGCTGGATATAGGTCAATATGAGGCTGGAGAAGTTGGGTCAGAAGTGTTGTTTTTCAGTAGTGGTCTAATGGATGAGATTTTACGGGGAGGAGGTATAGTTCCCTGTGAGAGGGAGGAGTTAATTATCTTACAGAGTGTTGAGGCTAGTTCGTGAGCCATTGTCTTTATCCAGGGAGGTTGGGCATGGATCAAGCGATGAAGTGGAAGTGTTCAGAGATTTGAGTAAGGTGGTGCAGAGGTCTTCTGTGACTGAATAAAAAGTGGTCCAAGTGTTTGGTCAGGTTTGATCAGCCAAAGGTGGGGAGGGTTGATTTGGAGGAGATTGTGGGCAACCTAGCGGAGATATGAAGCATAAATCTCAGGGGTCAGAGCATCAGTGTCTGCTATGTGGAGCCTTTGATAGCATTTTCACTATGGACAATAGTTCCCTGGGGTGATTTAATGAGGCCATTATGATGTTTGTGTGGTGTTGCATCTTCTGGTTAAGGATTAACTCGTTATATTCTTGCTGTTTTGTCGAGTATTCTTGTTGGTCTTGTGCTTTTGTTTTCCTCCATCGCCTTTCTAGTTTTCTTAAATAGGTTTTTGCTTGCTTGATTTCCAGTGATGGGGCGTTCTTTTCGTGTTTGGAAGCTCTTGGGTTCAGAGGTGTGGTGGCAGCCTGTGAGATGGCATGGTTCCAGTTGTCTATCAGTGATGAGAGGTCAGATGGGCTGGCCTCAAGTTGGGGGATTACTTGATCAAGAAGGATGTCTTTGTTGAATTCTTTGAAACATCTATGGGAGTTTGAATGGTGCAGTCTAGGTTGCTGGGGGCCATGAGGAATGTTGAAGGAAATTGTGTAGTGGTCTGACCATGGCACAGGTGTTATTTGATAATTAATCTGGGGTTCTAAGGTGAGGATGGTAGAAGGTAAGAAGACCAGGTCCAAGGTGTTACCAGCACTGTGTGTCTGCGTTGAGATAATCTGAGAGAGTTCCAAGGAGGATAAGGCTTCCAGGAATGCTGTGGCATGGGTTAAGGTTAAGGAACTCAGGTTGAAATTGCCTAAGATTATGGGTATTTTACTTTTGTTAGTATATCTGGTGGCTAACTCGATTATGGTTGAGAAGTCTTCTGGGTTGGCTGTGGGAGCTCTATAAATTAGGCATATTACCAGGTCTTTGCTTTCCAAGGTTATAGAGTTGAGGGTAGGGGTCGAGGTCTTATTGATGGTTTTAAGACTCAGCTGTTTGTCTGCTAGGATGAGTGCACCTCCTCCTCTGCGTCCTTTTCTGGTTGATTGGTGAGCTTCCATGTGAGGTGGAGTGAGTTGGTTTAATAAAATGGAGTCCGCTTTGGTAAGCTAAGATTCGGTTATGCACATAATCTGTACTTCTTGATCGTATATGTAGTCCGAAATGGTGTGGATCTTGTTGTGGATATAGCGGGCATTTATTAGTGAGCACTTGGTTGTTGGTGTCTGTTGTTTGGGTGTTGTGTTAGCCCAGGTGCTTTCATTTGCCTGTATGTGGATGAGTCTGTTCGTTTTTTTGTGGTTGCTGGAGAGGAGGGGTTGAGATGCCAGTAGTTGTCTGGGCCTGTAGAGTATTGGAATTGATTTGTTCCAGGTGTATGTTGTTCTAAATGGCTTTATTAGCAGTGTGGCTATGAAGGAGAAGAGTAGTGAGGCTTGAATCCACCTCATGATTGCTGTCTTGAGTTATTGTGCTGCTTCACTAAGATCAGCTTGTAATGTGCGGCGGCTTTACTGTAGAGCTCAGTAGGGTGATTCGGTTCCTCTGGGGTAGTTGTGTGGCGAGTCTTAATCTGGGCCAATAGATCGTTCTTGAGTCAGCTTTAATAAGGTTCCTTTTCCTGTGAGTATGGGTCACTAGTTGTATTGATATTGTCTAGCACTCTATGCCTTGAGGATAGTATTGTATTATCTACTTGCATGGACCTTTGGAGAGGTCCGAGTGATTTTGGTGGTGAAGTCGCTTCAGATTTTACTTACATTTGCTTGTCGGTAGCGGTTGTTGGCGATAATGCTTTTGTGTGTTGGTTGGCGTTCTTGAGGAAGCATCATTCAGCTGGTGGAGCTTTATTGTAGATGAGCTGTGGGAGATTGCTGTGTGCAGCTAGAAGTTGTTCCGCCTTAGGACCCCGCCTAAGAGCCATGACAAAGGGCCCTCTGGTGAGGCCCTCAGGCGCAGGCGTGCCTAACAGCATGCTTGCTTTTAAAGGAGGATTGAGCCACTCTATGATGATGCTCTTTGGGCGGAGCTAGGCAAACACGTGTGGCTGAATGGTTTCCTTTTCAGCAGAGAGGATCAGGAGGAGCAAGTCAGCACAGCAGACACGAGATGTTTAAAGTCAGTCTCACCTCCTTTGTTGCAATGGGTAGTTGGATTATTTTCTGAGGATGGGAGTGGATGTGTGTTACTTCAGTCCCTTGGGGGGTTCAGATAGAGAGCACTTCCCCCGGTAAGGCCATAGAGGGCTTTCCCCACAGCATGCTTGCTTTTAAAGGAGGACTGAGCCGCCCTGTGATGATGCTCTTCAGGCGGAGCTAGGCAAGCACGTGTGGCTGAGTGGTTTCCCTTTCAGCAGAGAGGAGCAGAAGGAGCAAGTCAGCACAGCAGATACAAGATGTTCAAAGTCAGTCTCACCTCCTTTGTTGCAATTTACTTATATGCAGCTCTCATAGCTTTTGATATCTAGTGATATCGACCTAACTACTCCCACTTAAGTGTCATAATTGTTTTGTTCCCGTGAATTCCCATCATTCTACTCCAGTACTTTTAGTTTGCTAATTGTCCTACTGGAACGAATATATGCCTCTTTCCACAGCCCATGTCTAGCTTCTTTTTTCCTCCTCAGGTGATCATAGTTTTTCCCTAAAGAGGTTACCAATGTCTTGCATGTCTTATGTTTAAATTACTAAAATGATCAGGAATACTTACCAAAAGTGAATGACCAGAAGTGTACATTTTCCTACCACATCATCACAGCAGGGCCTGATAAGATGTCATGCTGCATTCTAAGGCCCAAAAATAAATGTACGCACAAAGAAATCACTAACTGATTGCAGTATACACATACAATATCATTTGTATTTTGAAAAAGGAGCTCAGTGCTCTTCAGAGTAAGTAAAGGTTTTTATTGTCTTAAATGTCATCATTCCTCCTACGTTTGGTGAGATATATAATAGTTAAAAGTCTCTCCAAACTCAAAAATCCATATGAAAGTTGAATAATGTTAATAAAGTCCAACAATAGAGTACTTACAGTTGTGGTCAACATTATTGGCACCCTTGCAATTCAGTCCCTTAATGTCTGATATCTCCTAAAAAAAATGGCCAGTGAAATGGCTTTGGACTATATATGCACACATATTTGACACATAAAAGAATCAAATAAAACAAGACCACTTAAAAAGAGGAAATAGTAGGAAATAGTATAAAAACTGGGACATTACCAGGACATGATTAATAGCACCCTTATAAACAATTTAAATCAGTTTGAACAGAAGAACCATATTCCCTTTGCAGTAAAATTATATGCAGCTGTGATCAATTGTCAGTGCTCACATGACTTGAATCAACCAATGAATGATAACTCTAATATTTAAAATGGCCACATTCACTCCCTGTTCCATTTTCATAATAGTGAAGACAAGAGAGCTGTCTGAGACCGTCAGGACATTATCACCAAACATCAAACTTCAAAATGATACAAGGTCATCTCCAAAGACCCTGGGATTCCTGTGTCTACAGTTAACAATATTATTACAAAGTTTTCTGCCCATAGAACTGTCAAGAACTTCTCAGGATGTGGTAGAAAGCGGAAACTTAATCCAAGAAGTTTTCAAAAGTTAGTGTGAACTATTGGAAAAACATCACACACAATATCTAAAGAGCTTAAGGCTGACCTGGAGCAATGGAGTGGTGGTTTCTACCCACATCATAGGCCACACACTAAACAAAGAAGGACTTCATGGGTGAAGTCCAATAGAATCCCACTGCTCAAAGACAGACATAAAAAGGCATGCCTGGCCTTTCCCACACTCACCTTGAGAAACACAATCTTTTTAAGAAAATATTCTGTGGAGAGATGAAACCAAACTTGAGATGGTTGGCAATGCAGACCAGTGATACATTTACAGACAAAGAAATGAAGCTTATAAGGTAAAACACATCTTTCCTACAGTTAAATATGGTTGAGGTTCCACAATGCCATGGGGCTATTTTGCTGCCTTGAACTGGAGGTCTGGAAGATATTAAAGGAATCATGAAGTCAGAGGACTACCAAGGTATTTTGGAGAAAAATATGCTACCTAGTGTCAAAAAGTTAGGTCTGGGTTGAAGGTCATGGTCTCCAGCAGGACAATGACTAAAAAGATACATCCAAAAGTATAAAAGCATGGTTGAAAAGGAAAAAATGGACTGTTTTAAACTGGCCAGCAACAAGTCCTGATCTCAATCCAATCAAGAACCTTTGGAAAGAGCTGAAATCTGCCATTGGTAAATGAATCCTGGAAACCTTCATGAGCTGGAACAAATCACAGTTGAAAAGTGAAAGAAACTACCAATAGACAGATGTACAAAACCTATAGATGGCTACAAGAAATGTTTGGTTTGTAACGAGGCACAAGAAGAGCTGAAGGCAAAAGCAAATTGGATAAACTGGCATTCTTCTTGTAAGCGATGGTAACCTCTTGTGTGGCAAAAATTGGGACTTTCTGTAGTGCCACTCCTCTCTGATGATTTAAGAAATGTCTTTGGATAGGTTGGAAAAGAGGAGTGTACAGATTATTCTATCGTTACGGCTCTTAGCTGACTTGGACAATAATGTTGCACGGTCCGTTTTAAGTGCACTGTGATATGCTTTTTGTATACAGCCTTAGGGACAGCTTCTCTCTCCAAATCTCTACTTCGTAGTTCCACCTTCATATTCCATCTTATTTCCCCAGTACTTTGGTTATTTACATGGTACTGGCTCATCATGCCTACACAATATTATTAGTTCTATGGGTCTTTTAACATCTGGGTGACTGTTTTCCTTTTTTATTTTTAGCATGTTTATTTTTAATGTTCCTATTTTTAGTATTGACATGTTTATTGCTTACTCTTACATTGCTTTGATTTATTTTATGTATCCCGGTTCTTAATTTATTCTGATTACCTACGCTTGAGATATGTGTGCTATATAATATTACCTCCTCGTGCACGGCCTAGCACTTTGATTCTTTTATCTATCTCTGTTCTGGTGTCTCAGTTTTGTGCCAAATTATCTGTGATATCGCATAATACGTTTGTACCTCTTCCCTCTTCCCTCCTCTCTCCCCTTCCCCCTTTCTCCCACTTCTCTCCCCCTCCCCTTTTTCCCCTTTCTCCTTTTCTCCTTCCCCTCCTCCCCCTATTTTTATCTTATGCTTTAATTATGCCTGTGTCCACCTCATCTCTTTTTGCTTTTTCATTTAGCAGCATTGGCCATTGGCCCATCCATTGGCTACGTGTCTATTAAAAGTGACTTTACTCGGAATGTGGGTAGCTTGATTCTACTTATCAGATTCAGCTCTTGGGATGTTTTATTGTTTCATTTTTACACTTAGGGGTATGTTTACTAAACCGCGCAATTGTGCGGGGTGCACTTGAGCGTGCGCTAAGGTACCTTAGCGCACGCTAATAGTGCGTTTTTGTGCCCCGCACACGTGCGCGCTGCACTAACGGGCCCGCACAAGTGTGCGGCGCGCTGAAGTGCGATAGAGGCGTGGAAAGGCATTCCGAGGGCGGAGGAAGGCTCCCGAGGGGCGGAGGGATGGAGTCAATGGGTGGAGAGTGGGAGGGGAGAGGCTCCCCACACAGGAGCGGGGCTGAAATTCCAGCTAAAAAATACCGCGAGTGAAAACCTCGCGTTAGAGCCGATTTAAAGGGAAGAGAAACCATTTCCGTCAGCAATGTACAGCAAAACCGGGGAAACCTACAAAACGTGAGCAGTGTGATACATGTGCACAGAACAAAATAGCAAATAAAAATTGAAAATGACCACAACAAAATTCTAACAAATTATAATCCAGCTGGGCAACAGTGATATCAATGGGCAACAATAAAAAACACTCCCAGGAAAGCTCCAAAAAAAAGAAATGATTTTTGGAAGGGTCTACGCTCATACACACCATAACAATGGGCATTACCTACAGCCGAGTCCCCCAAATGCAGTCCTGGAGTGCCACAACTCAATCAGGTCATATGTTGTTTCCAAGATAAGGACATGTCAGCATGTTGGCGGAAGGGTACAGGTGGTGGAGGGGGCAGTGGCTGCTAGCCACAGCAGACAGTGGCCTAGCCCTGTGCAGGCTGGCACGTCCACTGCAACAGACAGGCTCTGTCAGATGTACAGTCATGGGCTCCCCAGGGAATGCAGCTTATCTGTGGCAACACGGTGGTGCAGTGCACACAGACAGTATGTGCAAGAACAGAAGGTCACAGGTTCAAAGCCCAGCTAGGGCTACTGCCAATCCAGTCCACATTTTTTTCCCACAACTAAACCGTGATAGTAAGGACAAACCTTTATTGCTGAGAACATACGCAAGGTTAATATGCCTATATTTTACCCCACCGAGCACAGACACCATAAACAGGCGCAATACCTAGAGCAGAGTCTCCCAAATGCAGTCCTGGAGGGCCACACACCATTCAGGTTCCATGCTGCCTCTAATAAAGATGCCTGTGCTGCATATCTATGCACCACCCCCATGGTATGCAGATGTAGCTCATGCATATTCATGAGGGACAGCATGAAAACCCGAACAGTGTTTGGCACACCAGGACTGGAGTTGGGAACCTCTGCCGTAAAGCAGCAGCCAACAGGGGCAGACACACCCACACCCACACCCACAGGCCCCATTGGCCAATGCCTCATGGAGAGGCAGGACATTGGGCCCTGCGTGCATCTCCCAATACTAGCACTTGCATACCTTAGCAATGCAACCCTAAACCTGGGTATACGGTACACAGCTCTCAAACATTTGCTATGAGTACTGGCAGATAGAAATTCCTACGTTAAGCACAGTTTGCTGATTGAGCTCCATCATAATAATCATTCTGATGTCTGCGGTGTGTGCTTCAGGTCTGGTCTCTGACAGTGTTTACCACCCTGGGGAGTGACCCCCAACAGTATTGTGTACCATATCCATGCCTGTACTGTGCCCAGGACTGGTGTGGTGGGCATGGCTGCTGAACTCCTCTATAGTAGCACAATGCTGGCATAGGTGTCGGAGTGTGTGTCTGTCTATACCAGAGCTACTCAATTCCAGTCCTGGAGGTCCGCAACCCTGCAGGTTTTTGGGATATCCCTAATGATATGCATGAGATAGATATGCATTAGAGATAGCCTGCCAACCTGACTGGTTTTTGGCCCTCCAGGGCTGGATTTGGAGACTCCTGCCTTACACCTCTGTCATTTAAGATTGTAAGTGGGCAAGGTGCAGATATCCAAGACATCAAAAAGGTTAGAATTTGTCACATTCCTCCTTGCTTCTCACCACCACCAAAATAAACTTTTTGGTGGTGTTGAGAATCTAGGAGGAATGTGACACATTCTATCTACCCTTTTGATGTCTAGAACATCTGTACCTTGCCCACTCACAATCTTAAATGACAGAGGTGTAAGGCAGGAGTCTCCAAATCCAGCCCTGGAGAGCCACAAACCAGTCAGGTTGGCAGGCTATCTCTAATGCATATATATCTCATGCATATCATTAGGGATATCCCGAAAACCTGCAGGGTTGCAGACCTCCAGGACCGGAATTGAGTAGCTCTGGTCTATACAGTGTGTGGTGGCTGCAAACACCTTCCACAGCCCACACTGCCAGCACTGTTGCCAGTATTGGCCTGCCAATGTGCATAATGAGGAGCAAGGTACCATGGGTATAGCCCGGACAGGGTGGCCTGGCCAGGGTGCATCTGCACAGGGCATAGGGCACTGACTGGGACATTTTAGTGCCCGGCCACCACCTACACAGACAGGGTGACCTCAGTATGTCCTGCTGGGAGATCACTCTCACCCTGACTGTGCAGTGATGACAGCATGGCTAGGCACCCCCATAGTGCTATATAGTATTTCTCTCATGTGATATTTATGGGTTTTCTTTTGGGGCCCAGTCACTGACTTATCTGCTTGTTGTGTGTGCTTCCATCCCAGTTCTGGGTGCATGCATTTCCACCAGGAACATGCACTATGGACTAACTAGCAGACTGTTTGCAGCTGGTATGTGTCTTGATGGAGTGGCTGAAGGCTTGCTGCAGGAGAATATCAGATAGTGGTGGGGTGCAGCTTAGCATAAACAGGCCTAATGTCTGTCTGCTATTGTGTTATGGTTCTGTACAGAGCTGCATTGACTGCCCTGAAGGGTGTCTTTGTACCAGCAGGACTGGGGATGATGGTCCCCTCTACTGCCACCATTGCAGGGAGGTAGAATGTGGATCTGTTGATGGGAGACCCTGTTTGCCACCCTTGGCCCTGGAGAGGGAGAGGGGGGGGGGCATGGTGGTACATGGCCCACCTGGGGGCTACACCTGACTGAGACAGACAGAGATATCCAAGGTGTTTCTGCAGAAACTACCTATCTCACACATTAACACTGATTTGGATCTCTGGTATGGCCTCTTTCAGCCATGGAAGGTGCTATGGACCTGGTGCTGTGCGCCTCACCGCACCCTCAGGGTGAGCACCGTACCCGCACAATGTGATGGTGTGTAGCTACTCTGTGCCAGTAGAACACACGGTCAGTAGCCCCTACCAGGCCAAGGTGCTGTGGGGGTGCACATGGTCACTTCCCCCTACCAGGCCGAGGTGCTGTGGGGGTGCATTCCCCATCTTGTGTTTATCTGTGGACAGCTGATTTGCATGTGCAGTGCATCATGGGTACGGGTGGGCTAACTCTATCCTGGTGACCACAGCAGACTGTCTGTGTGGTGACATGCACTCCCTCTGCAGCCAGCCATGGGCTTGCTAGCTGCTGTAGCACAGTGGTTACTTTACTGCCTGGGGAGCCAGATGTCATGGGTTCAAACCCACAGTGGGGTTATTTGATGGGGCTGCCCAGAGCATTATCTCTTTTTAATGTACATTATTGCTGCCAGCAAAAACACCCTCATCGTACTGTACCCATAAGGTGCCTCAGAGGGTGCTTTATAGGGTGCCCTATAGGTTACCTTATGGTTACCGTCCATATAAGGTGCACTATATGTTATCCTGTGGAGAAACCTATAGGGTGCCCTATAGGGGACATTTTAGGGTGCCGTGGCGGACAGTGCACTTTATAATGTGCCCTATGGAGTGCCTTATAGGGTGCCTTATACGGCACCTTCAATTACGGCACGTGAGGACCTGTTTGCTGGCAGCAATTAATAAAATAAAAATAAAGTGCTGCAAGACACAAAACGTACATTGCAAAGCTTATGCCTCAGCCAGCCTTACGTATTAGGCACACTGGGGAGCAAACTCATGACCCCTGTATCAGCAGTCAGTGCCTTAACCATTGTGCTCCACTGCTGCTCCTCTTTGCATGTCAGCGCACCTACTTATGCTTTTCATTCCTTAAACTGCACAGTGCTGCCATCAAAAACAGTACATTGACCTTGCGGTACCTCATACGGCACCCTATAAAGTGCCCTATAAGCAACATTCTAGGGTGCCTTGGCGGACAGTGCACTTTAAAATGTGCCTTATGGGGTGCCTTATGTTAACACGCTTTGAGAGTGTGTTTGCTAGTAGTGATAATTAAAATACAAATAAAATGCCTCCTAAAGCAATCTTCCCCATAATTTATAATGCCTCAGCCAGCCTTGTTCATTGGGCACTGTGGGGGATTGAGCCCCTGATCCCTGCACCATTGGTCAGTGTCTAAACCATTGTGCTGTGGTTCTGTTCCTGTGCTTGCACATCATTGCGCCGCCTTATGCCGCCCAATATTAAAATGCCTCCTAAAGCAATAACACGCTGCCTTATGCCCATCAGCCTTATGCCGTCCAATATTCAACTGGCTCCTAAAGTAATGCCTCAGCCAACTGTCTTCATTGGGCACTGTGGGGGATTGAACCCCTGATCCCTGCACCATTGGTAAGTGTCTTAACCATTGTGCTGTGGCTCTGCTTTTCTGCTTGCACATCAGCGCGCCACTTATGCCTCCCGCGCAGCTTTCTCATGCGCTAATGTGCGGGGCGCACATGGGCGCCGCTCACCTTAGCGCATATTTAAATCACGTTTTTTCTTTTTCAGAAAGAAACGCCCACTCTTTTTATGGCACCCGCACATTACCGCGGCCCGCACATTAGCGGGGTTTTAGTAAACATACCCCTTAATTTTGTATACATTTTATATGTCTTATGGATTACACTCTTATGTGATAGTTTTGTCTTACTTTTTTATATTTGTGATTTTATTATCCACATGCACTTGTTTGATTTGTTTTCTTTTATTCTATTTATAGTACACATTGTTCTTACATTACTATTTATATTGATTGTTATTATTATTTAATATTTTACGTGCAATGTTTTCTCTTGTTATATATGTGTTTTATTATATTACAATTGCTCTTTTGCTTTTACCTAGATCCTGAGCCTTTGATGAAGGCCTAAAGCCAAAACATGTGCAGGGACATACCTTATAGACACGTCAATAAAGACAATCTCTACAGAACATAAGAACATAAGATATGCCATACTGGGTCAGACCAAGGTCCATCAAGCCCAGTATCCTGTTTCCAACAGTGGCCAATCTAGGTCATACGTACCTAGCAGTTTCCCCAAAAGACACAGGTTCCTTGGTGGTTTGTGATGCCTGCTCCTTTCTGGTTTTACGTTTCTGTGGGTTAGTGTGCTTTTTGTGGTTGTTTGTGCAGGAATAGACATGGACATTACCACTGGTAGGTTTAGACATACTCACTGTTTCTGAAATTGGGCACTCACATATTTTTTTCAAAAACATCCTGGGCCACCTCAGCCACATCCCCATGTATATGGACATGTTTGTCCTGGAGACACCCATATACCCAGCTTTGTAAAATACCTCTGGAGATGTCTTTGTGTTTTGCATGTCTGAAGGCCCATTTTCAGGCTTCTAAATCATGAATGCAAATGCAAATACATACAATATGTGCCTTCAAGTCAATGTTGATCCCTGGTGACCCAGCAGCTCCTGGGTTAAAATGAGCACCATTGTATGCACTTCTTATGGAGAAGACCTAGAAGATGGGTGCAAAACAATGAATTTCTTCATAGCCTGAAAGCTTTATCTTTGATTTGAATGATTGGAACAGTTATAAATTGAGGACAGGTAAATATTGTTGGATTTTATTACCATTATTCAAGTTCCATATGAATTTTTGAGTTTAGAGAGACTTTTAAATATTATATTACTCACTAAAAGTAGGAGCGATGATGACATGCTAAGCTGGTTGTTTCCTTTACTTACTATGAAGAGCACTGAGCTCCTGTTTTTAGAAATACAAATCATATTGTATGTATATGCTGCAATCAGTTTGTGATTTCCTTTGCCTGTACATTTATTTTTGAGCTTTTACACTAGGTACATGTTTAAAATCAAATTCTGAGGCACATGTTGGTTTCACCTGGCATTCTAAGGTCTCCACGGTATCCTGATGCCATTTTGGGAAAGGTACTGTCCAAAGCTCTTTCACGCACAGCACTAACTACTACTTATCTAATGGATTCCACTGAGGTGACAGACATCTGGACTGTGATCAAACCATCCATGAGGATCCTAGGGCATTAGCTATGAAGTATAGATTCAGCTGAATTCCTAGCTGGCTGTTGTTCAGCATCTCTAGCTACTTTTTGATTGGTAATTTTTATGGAAGGACACAGACTGATAAGGAAGGCAAAAAAATTGAAAAGAAGCTTACTATGGAGGCAAAAACTAATAATATAAATGTTTGCAGGTACATTCAAAGCAGAGAGCCTTTGAGGAAGTTAGCTGGTCTCTTAGATGATCATAGGGCAAAGGGGCACTCAGGGAGACAAAACCATAGTGGAGAGACTAAGGGGAGAAGTTACTAAACTGCTGCATTTTACCACGGCTTAGGTTAGTAATTGCTGTGGTACTGAGTTACTGTACTTTCCAAATCAGCCCTGTCCAGACAAGTAGGTTATGCTCACCAACCAGCAGATGGAGACTGAGAAACACAAGCTCATAGCTCAGTATAAGTAGCCTGTGCCATCTGACTTAAGTCAATATTTTTCACTCTCTAGCAGGTGATGAGCATTGCCTGTGCAACTGGTCTGTGGAGCCTAGGTCTCAGAAGCTAACAGGCCTGGGGTGCAGAACCTGTGTTCCTCCCCCACTCTCCCCCAGTCACCCCTTCTGGTTGGCTTCCTCTTTTCTTCCTCCCCAACCTTTGGGAGGGGGCCAGAGGTCAAGGTACTATCTGGCCCTTTAAGCCTGTGGCTACAAATAGTGGAACAACTACACAACAAAAAAAAAAAAGCAGGAAACAGGCACGGGCTTTTGGCAGAGGGATTGACCACAGAAGACTTGGTTTTTGAGGAGGGGCAACTGAGTAAGTCCCTCATGGAGGCTCCAGTGCGGCAGTAAGCTTGGGGGAGTAGTCATGTATGCTGCCACTTAATGAATCACTGCCGATGTGCAGTCTGTGGCAGCTACAAGGCACAGCTTCCGAAGTCCGACTGTGCTGCTATAAAAGTGGTGAAACTACGGCAGAGGGACTTGGGGGAGGTCCACTGGATCTGATGTGTGTGGAGCAGGAGCTCATGACGGCAGCAGCACTTCAGATGATGGCGGTGGCCCAGCGATTTTGGTGGGAACCACTGTCATTTTGGATGATACCCTCAGAACGGGCCTGGGGAGCCTGGGACCTTTGATGCTGCACTCAACATTGGAATTTGCATTAGGGAAGCCAACTACTCTGGTCTTAATGACAGTGCTTTTCTTCTTGCTGAAGGTGGTTTCAGATTTTCATCTCAATCAGGTGGTTATTCTGCCATCATTTCCTGGCCCATGGGATTCTGTGAAGGCTTACCTCCTGCATAAGCTAGATGTCCACAGGGCAATCAAGAGGATTGGGAATTTATTGTATCCACCTATCTTTTGAAAGAGCTGCAGGTGCCCGTGGGTCTACGAGCCCACTCAACAAGAACTTAGGTTCCTCCCCTGGACATTTGTAAGGTGGCCACTTGGTCATCACTTCATTCTTTTTTGCAGCCTTACTGCCTGGATGTTCAGATGAGGCAGGATGCAGTCTTTGGCAAAAGGGTGTTGCAGGCCAGTCTTTTGGTGCCCACCCGCTGTTAGTACTGCTTTGCTACGTCCCACTTGTCTGAACTGGACTGGAGGAACAATTTGGAAGGCAAAATTAGACCTCACCTGCTAATTTTCTTTCTTGGAGTTCCTCCAGTCCAGTCCAGGACCTTTCCTGGAAAATTTTACTGTGGCTGTTTAGAATTCTGAGGGATCTTGCTCATGTGAATTATGGATTTGAGGAAGTAGGAGTTTGTTTGGAGATCCGTGTGGGTTTTCTCAGTGTTGTTAAGTTCAAGCTTGTTTCAGGAAAAAGAAATAAAAGTGTTTTTTAAGGATGCTCTGGTGGGGTGTTGCCTATGCAGGCTTGAATACTTGTTCAGTGACTTTGTCTGCTGTCTGTTTGTACCTCCCTATGAGGAGGTGGTGGCTGGTGGGAGTCATATGGGGCTCTGGTTTGTATCTGCTTGGTGACTGGTATACTGGCTTAGGTCAGATGACACAGGCTACTTATACTGAGCTATGAGCTTGTATTTCTCAGTCTACACTTGCTGGTTGGTGAGCATAACCCACTTGTTTAGCTTGGACTAGAGGGACTTCAGGAAAGAAAATTAGCAGGTAAGGTCTAATTTCACCTTAGTGACTCCAGCCGTAAACTAGCTAGATCTGGGGAAAACCACTGCTTATTGCTGGGGGTAAGTAGTATAGAAACTATCTAACTTTTGGGTACCTGCAAAGTATTTGTGACCTGAATTGGCCTCTTTTGGAAACAGGCTACATGGCTTACTGGACCGTTGGTCTGATCCAGTATGATATTTCGTGTTCTTATGTTTTTTATGATAATTAAATATATTAGGAGATTTGAGATGACTTTGTATTTATATTTCTTTCAGTGGACTTCCAGGGAAGCTTATGAAACCCAGCATTAAAGAAGGATCAGTTGGTGTTCAGAAGTAACAAGGAAAAGAGTGACATAAAAGCTAAGCTATAATCATCCTCAACATAGGCATTAAAGAGGTTTATAATGAGAGGTTTCAGTAGTTCTCTTATCTCATTCCCAAACTGTAAAACTAGACAACATGTCTGTTTCTTATTTCTGGTTTCTCACACTGTTTTCCTTTGTCTAAATGGAACAGTATTTGTAATTCTAAAAAATCATCTGCAAATGCAGTTGAAATCACCACAATTTATTTTATGTTAATGGCTGAATTGCAAAGTTAGGCATAAGGAGGGAGATTTTTCAAAGGCATTTCTATGCAAAAAAAAAAACAGTTTTATATGCAGAAATGTTTTTTTTAATTGTTCTATATATATGTGAACACTATACTGTATATATAGGCAGTATAGCCCTAAGTTATGCACATATCATACAAGGGAGTAGTTTGACTACATCATTTGGAGGACAAAATGTGGGGGGTGACATATGTGCATATTCATTTGAATATTTGCACATCATTTACATATTCATTATGGTTATCTTTAAAAAAAAATATTAGGGGCCCGATATTGAGTTAGGATGGCTAGGCACGAGTACAGCACCTAGCCATCACCACCATTCTCTAACCCTGGATATTCAATGCTGGGGTCATATGTGGGGTTGCCGCACATGCCTGGAAGCCACAGAGACCAACCAGGTAGCAGTGATATTGCACTGCTGGCCGGTTAGCTTCTACGGTAAAGATAGGCCAGCAGAGTCCATAGAAGCTAACAGGGTAGTGGTGTAATATCGCCGCTGCCGGGTTAGCCTCTGTCACTACCTCTGTTCTTCCCTGGAATGCCCACAATATGTCCTGATGCTAAGCAGTTAGCATTGGGGCGTGTGGGGGAAAAGGAGAAATTAGACCTTGCCTGCTAATTGTCTTTCATTGAGTTCTCTCCGGGCCAGTCCAGGAACCATAGGGTAGTCAACCTCCTTCAACAGCTGAGGACTGAATTACAAAGTTTTGCTGACAGCTCATCCAGCTCCCTCTGGTGTCCGCAACTCAGTCTCCTATTGTCAAAGCAACCTTGAATTGAAACCTTCAATACAACAAACTCTTTAAACTATTCAAAAACAACAAAACCTTATGGCCTCCCTTGAGCCTCTTCTCGCATACTGTCTCTAGTGTTGAATTTCCTTAAACTTTTCTTCTATTCAAACACAGATTTATTCTTTTTTTTTAACCCAGAGTGGCCCCTACTCCTCCCCCTCTACTCTTGAGAGGGAGCCCCAACTGCAGCCACTCTGAAAAGAACCATCTACCAAGCCTCTCTGCACCTCTGGCCACTAGACGCCGAGGTGAACCCCAACTATCCTTTATCACCTGAAAAACTAGTACTCCCTGTTAATGAAAGAATACTCGCAGACCAACTGGGTGGGCCCTGGACTGGCCCAGAGAGGAGTCAAGGAAAGACAATTAGCAGGTAAAGTCTAATTTCTCCTTCCTCTTCATCTCTCCGGGCCAGTCCAGAAACCATAGGGAAGTACCAAAGCAGTTCCTAATGCCGGGAGCCCACCTATTAAGGCCGAGGCCCCAGCATTCACATCTCCTCTTGCCTGTACATCTAAACGATAGTGTCTAGTAAAGGTATGCAGTGACGACCAGGTTGCAGCACGACAAATATCCACCGGGGCACCAAAGCAAACTCCGTCCACGAAGTCGCCTGCGCTCTAGTGGAATGAACCCTTAGCCCCGGCGGAGGCAATTTGCCCTTTGCCTCATAAGGTGCACCGACCACCCGCTTCACCCAACGGGCAATGGAAGCCTTAGAAGCGGCTTCCCCCTTATGAGGCTCTCCAAAAGTCACGAACAACCTGTCCGACTCTGTCTTTATGAGGAATCTATGAAGCACTCTACCCAAATCTAACTTCCGAAGGGCATGACACATGTCACTCCCCGCTCTACTTCGAAAGGTCAGAATCAAAACCGTCTGATTCAGATGAAAACTGGATACCACCTTAGGCAGAAACAACAGCACTGGCCACAACACCACCTTTTCCTTCGTAAATTGAATATAAGGAGCCCTACACAAGAGCGCCTGAAGATCCGAAACTCTTCTAGCCAAACACAACGCAATGAGGAATGCTGTCTCCCAAGACAGCTCTCTCAGACTCACTGCAGATTCCGACTCAAAAAGAGGCTGTGTTAAAGCATCCAAAACTAAATTCAAATCCCAAGCCGGCACTACTGACCTCTGAGGAGGCCGAATCATCCTAGCTGCCCTCAGAAACCGTTGTATATCTGGGTGCACTGATAACATGCCCCCCAATATCTTCCCTCTATAACAAGCTAGAGCAGCCAGATGAACCTTGAGAGTGCTTAAAGCTAAGCCCTTTTCTAGACCGCCTTGCAGAAAAGACAAAATGATCGGAAACAACGCGGAGAACGGGCTAACATCCCGTTCCCCACACCAGCCTTCAAAAACGCGCCAGACGCGGACATACATCAGCGAAGTCGACCTCTTCTTGGATTTTAACAAGGTAGCAATCACCGACGGTGAGTACCCATGACGCCGGAGCTGCTCCCTCTCAATAGCCAAGCCATAAGCAAGAACCGATCCACCTGTGGCATCAGCACAGGACCCTGACTCAACAGATTGACCCGACTGGGAAGCCTCCATGGGCAATCTACGAGAAGTCGTATCAGATCTGCATACCAAGGCCTCCTGGGCCAATCCGGAGCAATGAGAATTACGTCCCCAATGTGCCCCGCAATTCTCCGTATCACTCGGCCGATCAATGGTCACAGGGGAAACACATACAGCAGCTGCCCCAGCAGCCAGGGCTGAACTAGACCATCAAGCTCTTCTGACATGTGCACTCTGTATCTGCTGTAGAAGTGAGCTGCTTTGGCGTTCCCAAGGGTAGCCATGAGGTCCATGACTGGCTGCCCCCGGCGAACTGTGATCTCGTGAAACACCACCGCGTTCAGCTCCCACTCTCCGGGATCTCAGACGTTCCGACTGAGATAATCAGCCTGCACGTTGTCTCTTCCAGCTACCTGCGCTGCCGAGATGGCCAGCAGATGGCCTTCCACTCACTGCATCAACCTCTGACTCTCCTCTAAGAGAGCCGCACAGCCCATGCCTCCTTGGCTGTTGATATAAGAGATTGTCACCGCATTGTCGGAGAAAACGCAAATCGCTCTCCCTCTAATCAGATCGACAAACTCCTGGAGTGCCAAGCTGACCGCTCTCATTTCTAGTTGATTGATCGACCAACCACTCTCTTCCATGGACCAGACCCCCTGCATCACATGCGATAAACAATGAACTCCCCAGCCCATCAGACTGGCATCCGTGGTGACCAACAACCACTCCGGCTCTACGAGCAAAACTCCCGCACGAACACGCAGAGGGTCCAACCACCACTGCAGACTGAGGTGCATGCCCTCTGTGCATACCAGCCTCTGGGCCAGTGACTGATGCTGCGGGGACCACCTGGATAGCAGTGCCTGTTGCAGAGGATGCATATGAGCTCTGGCCCATGGCACCAAATCCAACGCTGCCACCATGGGTCCCCAGCAGTTTCAGGTATCTCCACGCCGTAGGCGCCTGCAGACGCAAAAAAGCCTTCACTTGCTTCCAAGGTTTTTCCACCCTGTCCTTGGGCAGAAAAAATGCCCCTTTCTCTGTATCGAACAAGGCCCGAAGGTACTTCAGCCATTTTACTGGACACAACTGACTCTTGGCCTGGTTTATCACCCAACTGAGCTCCTCTAAAACTGAACCACCCGTTCGGTTGCCGTGACAGACTCCGGCTGAGACTCTGCCTGAATCAACCAATCATCCAGATAAGGGTGCACCTGAATGCCCTCTTTCCGCAATGCCACTGCGACCACCACCATCACTTTCGTGAACGTGCGTGGAGCCGTAGCCAGACCAAACGGCAACGCTCAGAATTGAAAATGGCCCACGGGCACGGCAAACCTCGAGAACCTCTGATGATCTGGCCTGATCGGAAAGTGCAGATAGGCCTCTGTCAAATCTATGGAAGACAGAAATTCTCCTGGCTTTACCGCCTGAATTACGGATCTTAGGGTCTCCATACGGAAGTGCGGAACCCGCAAACACCGGTTTATGTGCTTGAGATCCAGAATGGGGCAAAAGGAACCTCTTTCTTGGGAACCACAAATTAAATTGAGTATCAACCTAACCCATATTGCTCTCGGGGGACCGGCACCACAGCCTGGAACTGGAGCAAATGCTGGAGCGTGTCGCTTACTGCCTTCCTTTTTGCTAGGGATCCGCAAGGAGACTTCAGAAATGCGTCGGTCAGTGGTTGAGCGAACTCTAGCACATAGCCCTCGCGGATGATCTCCAGGACCCATTGGTCCGTTGTTATGTTGGCCCAGACGGACAGAAACTTCTGTAACCATCCCCCCACCGGGGGCTCTGCCTGAGCTGGCTGCCCTTCATTACGGTTTCTTGGGGGCGTTCTGCTGGGAGGTGAAATATCCCCTGCCGAACCCCCTCGCTCCTCGAAAGGACTGCCTCTGTGCTACAAAGCGGCCCCTCTGATAAGGAGCAAACTGAGGATCACGGAACCTACACATGTCCCGACTTTGT
This sequence comes from Ichthyophis bannanicus, assembly GCA_033557465.1. Taxonomy (NCBI): domain Eukaryota; kingdom Metazoa; phylum Chordata; class Amphibia; order Gymnophiona; family Ichthyophiidae; genus Ichthyophis; species Ichthyophis bannanicus. The sequence goes on from CM066032.1 coordinate 1,482,974,428, forward strand.
CTTCTTGCCAGAGGCACGGGTCTAGCGCCTCTCGGGCGATCCTCTGGGAGCCGACCTCCCTTGGAATCACCAAAATCTTTCACTATCTTTTTGAGGGCTTCCCCGAAGAGCAGCTTGCCCTTGTAAGGGAGCTTGCTGAGTCGAGTCTTAGAGGATGTGTCCGCTGCCCAATTCCGCAGCCAGAGAAACCTCCTTGCCGCAATCACCGAGGCCATGGACTTCACCGAAATCCTAACCAAATCATAAAAAGCGTCTGCTAAATACGCCACCGCTGATTATAACCTCGCTGCATCTGAGGACCCCCCTTCCTCCTTGTCGGAAACCGAGTCCCCTTGTAACCAGCGAATAGACGCCCGAGAGACATATGCCCCACAAATGGAGGCCTGAAGTGACAGCGCACTCGAATCCAATGCCTGTTTAAGCAGTGACTCCAATTTATGGTCCTGCAAATCCTTCAGGGCAGCACCGCCCTCCACTGGAATCGTAGTCTTCTTAGTTACCGCTGCCACCAACGCATCCACCTTGGGCATACGCAGCAGCTCCTTTTCCTCCTGAGGTACCGGGTAAAGCCACCCAATAGCCCGGCTACCCCTCAAGGAAACCTCCGGACACTCCCATTCAGAATCAATCATTCGTCTAATGACCCTATGAACTGGGAAACAACATTTTTCTAGCTTAAACCCTTGGAGCAAGGGATGCTCTAGTGGTTCCTCCTGTGCTATCAGAAGAAAAATGTTCAGAGCTCCTAGAGACTGGGCAATAAGAGTCCCCAGTTCTTCTTTGCGAAATACTCTAAAGACATTATTTATTTATTTTTTATTTATTTATTATTTATTTTATTTAAGGTCTCTTCTATACCGCGCTATTTAGTATCAGTGCGGTTCACATACAACAAGGATTTATACAGTGCAGGCAGCTGCACTGTATTTACAGAGAACAAGGTAGCATAAACTTGGACATTACAGAGTATACTTATTGGGTCATTAGGGTCTTCGCCAGCCACAATTTTACCTTCGTCCAACTCACTAAGTGCCCAGGAATCCAAGGCTCCTTCAGAGAAAATTTCCCCCTCCTCCGTTCCCTTAGGCTCACAGATCTGCGCCCCGAAGCAATTGGAGCCTGCTTCTGCCTCCATAGCCTTATTAGAGGAACTCTCACCCGGCTCCGGTAACAGGACTTCTCCTTTTGGAATGCTCACCCCGCTTGGTGAAGCAGACTTAACCAGGCCCTGTTCTAGCTTTAAACAGTAGGCCTTAACATTGCAATGATGAAGTCCGCTGAAAACACTGATTCCAAACCGCTCTGCAAATCGGGTAAGGGACCCAGCACTTGACTTGCATCTGGAGATGGCTGCTTAGACTTACTTTTCCGTTTCCCCGCCTTGCTAGAAAGCACGGGAGGAACTGCTGCCATAGACAAAATGGCCGCTGTTCCCGCCTTCTCCTCTGTGCCGAGGTTAACATCCGAGACATCTCCCGATACCACTTTAGCCTCCATTGCACCCCCGAAGAGCCTTTCCACACAACTCCCCATGCGAAAACAAATTTGACAGATTCCAGGCCCCAACAGCCCTCGCTGACTTCCGCACTGTGCGCACACTGCCGAACCGACCTGCATGCGCCTGAAGAAAGGCAAACTGAACACGCCGCAGAGCTCTTCGATGGGCGAATACCACCGTGACGGCAAACTAACGTCCCCCTATCTCCTACCTTTACCACGTGTTGAGATCTGTCCCCTCCCTTCACCTCTGCTGCTCGCAGGTGAAGTAGATGAGGCGCTTAGGGCATAGTGCTGCAATGTGGGGCTCCCAGATCCTCTCACTCTCCCTCCGGGGATGACTGCAGGAGCTAACCGAGGCAGGCCGTGCCTCTAGCACCAAGCACTGCACTTTCCCTTTTCTTTTTCTTTTTTTTTTTAAGTCAATCCCCCTCGGCTCTGGACTTAGTAGCCCTGTTAGGACCAACCAGCAAGAAAAATCAACACTTTCTCCAATCCCACTAACTATTCCTCTTCTTCTCTCAGGGAACCTGTCAGCCACATCCTATTCAGCTGTTGAGGACTGAAAGACTGAGTTGTGGACACCAGAGGGAGCTGGATTAGCTGTCAGCAAAACTTTGTAATTCAGTCCTCAGCTGCTGAAAGAGGTTGACTACCCTATGGTTCCTGGACTGGCCCAGAGAGACGAAGAGGAAGACCAGGGATATTCAGTGGCACGAACCATGTTAATGCCGTTGAATATCCTATTGAGTGGCATTTACACAGTTTACAAGACTGTAAACTGTGCAAATGCCTTTCAAATATCGGGCCCTAGATAGATAGGAATCCAGTATATCAAACAGGCGAGAGATGAGCTAGCGCCTCCAAAGCACTCAAAGAGGGAGCAGAAGCTTTGACTCAGTGGCTTTACCACAAAAAAAAAAAGAAAGCAACATATTCCCAGGCTATATAATTAAAATGCTTCAAAAATTGCATCTGTTTAATTACACTGGTCAACATTGAAATCGCTACTGACTTTAAAAGGCCCTAATCTGTAGTATCTTGGTGAGCTGAACACAAATATAACAGTAAAAAAAAATTATTGGCTCTCGTTTTGAAGATATTGCATGTAGTTCATTTTTTATGTTTCACTGTATAAATTTATCCAATAGGACATCAACAACATCCCAAATAAGCCTTGAATGATGTAATATTGCATCACATTGCATAATACCAGCATTCACACATCATCCAGAGTTGTTTGCACCATTTTCTGATGCAATGCAATACTACTGCCAGACGGCTGCTGAAGCCATCTGACGTCAGCAGTGTACTATATGCAGTCGGAAAGGAAAGTAATCTGGTATTCTGTTCCGATACTGAAATTGAAAGCAAGTTCTTCTATGAGGGGACAAGGGATGAGGGTGAAGGGAGATAGATTCAGGAGTAATATGCGGAAATATTTCTTTACGGAAAGAGTAGTGGATCTATGGAATAGTCTCCCAGTGGAGGTGATAGAGATGAGGACAGTAACTGAATTCAAAAAAGCATGGGACAAACACAGAGGATCTCTAAAGGTAAAAAGGGGACTGTTGTAGTTGTTGATATGGAAGGACAGACTAGATAGGCCATGTGGTCTTTTTCTGTCGTCACATTTCTATGTTTCTATGATATTGAAAGCCTCATGAATGCCTTAAAAATCACTCATGACCCACAAGGCTGGAGACTATTTATAGACTCTTCGAAACTGAGCCTGAAGGCTGTGCTTTTGAACAATGGAAACCGTCTTCCATCTATTCCAGTAGCGCATGCCGTCCACATGAAAGAGACATACGATAACTTAAAGCATCTACTCACTTCCATTAACTATAACAAGTACAGCTGGCACCTCTGTGGTGACTTGAAGGTAGCTGCCCTTTTAATGGGACTGCAGCAGGGATATATAAAATACATGTGTTTCTTATGGGAGTGGGATAGCCGAGCAAGGAATTGGCACTACTTGAAGAAGGAATGGAATCGCAGACAAAATGTAACAGTTGGAGAGAAGAATATCCATCACCCAGCTCTAGTTGAGGCTCACAAAATCCTGCTACCACCCCTTCACATCAAACTAGGTTTGATGAAAAACTTTGTGAAAGCCATTGACCGCACTTCGCCAGCTTTCCGATACCTGCATGAAAAATTCCCTCGACTCAGCGAAGCAAAGATTAAAGAGGGAGTTTTTGTGGGTCCTCAGATTCAAGAGCTCTTCAAAGGTGACCGGTTCAACAACTTGTTGCAGGGTGATGCGAAACAAGCACGGAATGCTTTTCGCCTAGTGTCAACAAACTTTCTCGGGAATGTTAGGGCAGAAAACTACAAGGAACTAGTAGAAGACATGCTGATGCAGTATCAGAAACTTGACTGCAATATGTCTCTAAAGATCCATTTCCTTGATTCCCATCTCAATTTCTTTCCTGACAACTGTTAGTGATGAACAGGGCAAACGTTTTCACCAGGATATCACAACGATGGAGCAAAGATACCAGGGAAAATGGTCCACTACAATGCTGGCTGACTACTGCTGGACACTCCCCAGAGAAGCTCCCGAACAGCTGTATAAGAGACAGGCGAAAAAATCTAAGAAGTAGTCTATGACTTGTTTTTTTACAGGTATTAACCGAAGGCCTATTGTATTTACTATTGACATGCATTTTGTGATGTAAACATTAATTCTTGTAGATTACAAAAAATCTGGAGCCAACTTTGCAATTTCACTGTCATATTCGTGCTCAGCATATAAAAATTGATAAGAAATGACTATTTTTATTTCAGTAACATGACTTTTGTAAAAATTTGTTGACCAGTGTTATTTAGCCTGGCACTCTAATATAAAAAAACTACTAACATCTTTAAATATATATTTTGCAAAAAACAAAGGAGATGTAAGGGGCTCACACAGCAAGGGACTAAAAGGAAAAGAGAACCGCAACACAGTATCTAACACCAAAATAAATTATAATTAATTTTATTTTGGCATTAGAAACTGTGGTACTCTCTTTTTCATTTTGAATATCTATTTTGCATCCAATGAAACTCCTCCTCCAATAGTAGGTGCAGAGCAGAACAAGGGCATTTCATCATAGAATCCAACATAGGAGAAAAAACAATCAGATTCCCCATGCCATTTCATTAACAGCCTCTCCAGTATCAGGCAGATTGTGAAATAAAAAAAACCCTACAAAAGTCACTGAAGACCTATAATGCAAATCTACCATACCATAGTGATACCAGCTTCTAAAATTAATGCAATAAGGAGCCGATCCAGAAAAGAGCAGCACCATTAATATTGCAGTGATCCTTAGGATATCCTTTCACCTATTCGGAAAACTAAACAAGCCAGATTACTACAGTTTCTGAAGAAATGTAATCAGAGACCAAGAAAATTTGGCAGAAAGATACAAAAAAATTTCCCATTATATTGGGAGCCACAGGCTTGATAAAGAAGAATTTCCAAGCACATCTTGACAAACTACCCATACGTGTTTCATCTTTTGAAATCCAAAAGAAAGCTATCTTTGGAATGATATAAGTATCACACTGAGCATTAGCAGTAAATTTGGGAGACTGAGATTCTACTCCATATACCCTGGCTTAGAAGTGAGATTCATGACTGTCATGCCATGCTTCTATTTACCAAGTGGATTCTGTTAAACACACTGCTACTGGAATAGACGTAGCACATATCCATTGCTTTGATATACACAGTGAAGATAGTAGCACGATCTACCTCCTTACACAGGCCAAATCCCTGACGAAAGCAGTGCGGAAATACAGCCATGTTGGATTGGTGGGTTTTTTTTTAATTTCCCTGCTTAAACTTTTAATAAACAGCATCTGTTTTACACCTCACTTTGGACAAGTGCTGTTTGAGAGTGCGAGTGTGAGTTGCTTCGACTCCCCAGCTCTAGGCTACCGTGAACCCAGAGTTGAAAAAATGGCTCCCTCTCAAGAGCCTCAGCATCCGTGATAAGAATTTTCTCTGAGAACACATCCCGTACAGTAGCCCAACACAAGGGCTGGAGGGTAGGAGTTGCCTAAACCTCAAAGAGATTACGGAGTACCGCCTGTCCGAAAGCACTGTCCCTTCGGGACTCCCTCTCGAGGCAGTAGTGGGCTGCAAAAGTCTGGCTTGAAGACCAAGTAGCAGCCTGGCAGATGTCTGTCAACAGAACAGAGCGGAGATGGGCTACTGACGTGGCTTTCACCCTGACACGGTGGGCCGTGACTCAACCCTGCAAGGGGAGGTCAGCTGCCTTGTACGCCCAGCCGATACATTCTGCTATCCAAGTGGACAAGGTACGCTTGGAGACAGGCAACCCCAGTTTATTAGGGTCAAAGGAGACAAAGAGCTGAGTAGCCCTTCCGTGCCCCCGCGTATGTTCTATGTAAAAGGACAACGCCCTCTTACAGTCCAGGGTATGCAAGACTGTTTCAGCCCGGCTGGTATGCGGCCTGGGAAATAATGTCGGAAGAACTACCTCCTGGTTGAGGTGGAAGGAGGAGACAACATTTGGAAGGAACTTCGGATAGGTCCGTAGGACCACCCTGTTCCTATAGAACCGTGTGTACAGTCTATCAGAAACCAGAGTTTGTAGTTCACTCACACGTCTGGCCGAGGTAAGAGCTACCAGGAAGAGCGCCTTCCAAGAAAGGTAGCATAAATGGCAAGGAGCCATCGGCTCAAACGGTGGGCGAGTAAGTTGTTGCAAGAACACGTTCAAATCCCACTCAGTGGCAGGTGGACGAATTGGAGACTTGAGCAAAAGTAGGCCTCTGAGGAAGCGGGACACCAAGGGGTGAACCGACAGAGACTATACCTCCACCGGTGAGTGGTGTGCTGATAGAGCACTGAGGTGGACCAGAACAGAGTTGGACTTAAGGCCTAGGTTTGACAGGTGAAGTAGATATTGTAGTACTACTGGCACAAGGCAGGAGAAAGGATTTTCATTGCACTGAGTACACCATATTGAGAACCTACGCCACTTGAGGAACCTCCACCGACGCCGCCCTCGTGAGCTTTTTCTTCCTTCTGTGCTCCCGGGAGGGAGACTCCCTTTCAGGAACCCCGACGGCACTCGGGGTCAGACTCCCGAGATGTTGAGGCCTCTGACGAAGTCCAGACCCAGCCAGATGCGGAGTCAGAGAAAATTCTCTAACGTTGATGCTGACGGCTCCGAAGCGCCTTTGACGACATTTTGCCACACGGGCCACAGGCCAGCGGGTCATGGTCGGGCCCAAGGCATCGGAGGCAGCAGTCATGTGTGTCGGTGAGAGACATAAGTTTCTTGCACCGATCATACTTTTTGAATCCGCTGGCAGTCATCGGGGGAAAAAGGGCCCCTGCAAGGTCAAAAGACCGGGCTGCCAGTGAAAACACAAAAAGAGTGTGAATGAAGGACAAAAACCAAAAATCAAAACTCTGGACTCGATATCGGTGTAGCGAGCCCAGGCGGGAAGGGGAACCGGCGTCGAACTGGATAAGACAATGCGAAAATCGCAGAAAAAAATCAACTTTTCCCGGGTGACACAAACTCACTTCCGTTGGGCTCCGTGGAAAAAGAAAGACTGAGCAAGATGGCACCCTTGGGCAGGAAGGGGACCATGCAGGCACGCTGCATTCCCAAGGCTTTCTTTGAAAGCTGGGGAAATGCTCTGCACAGGGGCTCCGTCGGTGCCGACGTCACCCATATGTGAGGACTGACTTCCTGCTTGTTCCTGGAAAATGTTTCCGCCCGGCTGGGATGCAGCCTGGGAAAAAAGGTCAGAAGAACCACTTCCTGATTGAGGTGGAAAGAGGAGACCACTTTTGGGAGGAACTTGGGATGGGTCTGTAGGACCACCCTGTTCCTATAGAACCGCGTGTACGGTCTATCAGAAACCAGTGCTTGCAGTTCACTCACACGTCTGGCCGAGGTAAGAGCCACCAGGAAGAGCACTTTCCAAGAGAGGAAGCGCAAATGGCAAGTAGCCATCGGCTCAAACGGTGGGCGAGTAAGTTGCTGTAAGACCACGTTCAAATCCCACTCAGTCGCCGGTGGATGAACCGGAGGCTTGAGTAGAAGCAGACCTCTGAGAAATCTGGATACCAAGGGGTGAACTGACAGAGACTGTCCTTCCACCAGTAAGTGGTGCACTGACAAAGCACTGAGGTGGACCCAAACAGAGTTAGACTTAAGGCCTAGGTCTGAAAGGTGAAGTAATTACTGTAGTACTACTGGCAAAAGGCACAAAGGATCTTCATTGCACTGAGCACACCATACCGTAAACCTACGCCACTTGAGGGCATAGGACTTTCTGGTGGATTGCCTCCTAGAGGCCAAGACCACTTCTTCAACCTCCTTAGCTAGAAGTAAGGGAGCTAGCATAATCCTTTCAGCAGCCAGGCGATCAGATTGAGGGACCTGAGATTGGGGTGCAGAAGGGAACCCTGCTCTTGAGACAGGAGATCGTGTTGCAGTCCCAGAGGGAACGGAGCTTCCACTGCCAACTGCAGAAGAAGTGGAAACCACGGCTGTCTCGGCCATCTGGGGGCTACCAGAATCACCGAGGCTTTGTCCCGGATGATCTTGAACAGAGTTAGGGCCACCGGGGCATTGGAGGAAACACATACAGGAGGCCCGTAGACCAAGAGATCAGAAAAGCATCTGCTGCCATCCTCAGGGGATGTGGCTGTCTGGAGCAAAACCTGGGCAGCTGACGGTTTTGTGGACTTGTAAAAAGATCGATGGATGGAAGCCCCCAGTGAAGGAAGATCTGCTGGACCACCAATGGATTCAACTGCCATTCGTGAGGCTGGAGAATCCTGCTTAGCTTGTCTGCTAGGAAGTTTTCCTGACCAGGTAGATAAACTGCTTTGAGAAACATGCCTTGTTTGACTGCAAAGGAGCAAAGGGCCAGTGCCTCCTGACATAGGAGCCTGGACCCTGTGTCCCCTTGTTTGTTCATGCAGAACATTTCCACCTGATTGTCTGTCTGAACTAGGACAGACTGTTGAGAGAGGGCATGACAGAAGGTTTGCAGAGCTAAGCGGATTGCTCGCAGCTCTAAAAGGTTGATTTGCTGTGTGGCCTCCTGAGGGGACTACAGGCCTTGAGTGCATGTGCCCTGGCAATGTGCACCCCAGCCCTTTAAGGAAGCATCTGTTGTCAGCACCCTTGTGTGTGTTGGAGCCTGAAAAGGTATACCCCTGAGAAGGTTTGGCAGATGTAGCCACCACTGTAAGGAGTTCAGAAATCATCTGGACACCTTTACTCTGTCTCAGAGGTCGCCGGTGGCCTGTGTTCACTGATCTCTGAGGCACCATTGAGCAGCCCGCATGTGCAGATGGGCATTCGGGGGTCACATGTACAGTGGATGCCATGTGGCCCAGAAGCCGCAGGTAGTGCCCGGCGGAAACATGAGAAGTGCTTTGGAACTGGTTAGCCAAGTCCATCAGTTTGTGGGCCCTGTCCTCGGGCAAGTAAGCTCTTGCCTGAAGGGTGTCTAGTCTCGCCCCTATAAACTCTAGGTTCTGAGAGGGGAGCAAAGTGGACTTTGCATAGTTTATGACAAAGCCCAGATGCTGAAGAAGAGAGACAGTGCGAAGAGTGGCCTGTCGGGCCTCCTGGAGTGACTGTCCCCTGATTAGCCAGTCGTCCAGGAAGACAAAAATCCCCTGATTCCTGAGAAAAGCCACCACCACTGCCAGGCATTTTGTGAAAACTCTGGGGGCAGAGGTTAGGCCAAAGGGAAGTACCCTGTACTGAAAATGGTTTCCTCCCACGACAAATCTGAGATATTGTCTGTGGTCTGGATGGATGAGAATGTGAGTATAAGCATCATTTAGGTCTAAGGAGCATAGCCAGTCTCCCTGCTGGAGGTAGGGCAGCAGTATCCCAAGGGTAAGTATCTTGAACTTTTCCCTCTCCAGAAACTTGTTCAGGTTTCACAAGTCCAGGATAGGTCTGAGGCCTCCTGTTCTCTTTGGTACTAGGAAGTACCTGGAGTAGAAGCCTTGCCCTTCCAGGTGATGTGGCACCGGTTCCACTGCCTGTTCCTTTAGAAGACTTGCTAACTCCTGAAGGAGGAGGTCTCTTTGTAGAGGGAGTCTTGGAGGCTCCCCTGGATAGTAGGAGGCGGGTAGCTGGTGGAAATGGAGCATATAGTCCTTCTGGACTATGCTCAGTACCCAGGTATCCCCTGTGATGGCTGGCCACCTGTAGGCATACAGGGTCAGCTGACCTCCAGTGCTGAGTAGAGCCACCGGAGGAGGAGGGGCTATGCTGTGGGAGTCAGAACCCCGCTCCCTGCTGTGCAGGAGCCAGAGCTGGCGGCTTGGGGCTCTTCTGCCTACGGGGCCCATGCCCCTGCCCCTTGGCCTGCTGGCTCTGTTGGCGAGCTGGAGAGGCCTGATACTGAGGGTAGGTTTTGTAGGCAGCACCCTTCCTCGGGAAAAAGGGCTTCTTTCCCGAGCCCTTCTTTTTGTGAGAAGGGGCAGAGGTTTTTCTGGACAGTCTTGTCCTGGTGAGAGTCTCGGTCTCGATTTCTGCAGCCTTCTCAGTCATGGGCTTGCCGAAGAGGTTGTCACCTTGGCAGGGGACATCGACCAACTTGTCCTGCACCCATGACTCCAGGTCCAATGACTGTAGCCAGGCCTGACAGCGTGCACCAATGCCGGCTGCGGCTACCAGGGCCAAAGCCTCGAAGCCATCATAGGCTGCTCGAGAGATAAACTTCGAGAACTCATGGATCCCTGTAGACAAGGCTTTGAATCTCTGCAAGGGTTCCTCAGAGAGGCCAGCCGAGAACCCATCAATCTCCTTTGCCAGGTCCTGTAAGTACATGCCCATGTACAGCTGGTAAGTCTGGACACGGCAAGAGAGCATAGAGCCCTGGAAGCACTTTCTACTGAGGGCATCCAGGTTCTGGGCCTCCCGGCCAGGAGGCACCGAGGAGTGCATCTTCTGACTTTTCAGCCGGCACATGGCCGATTCCACAACCATGGAGTTGTGCGGTAGCTGCGCCTTTTGGAACCCAGGGCTCTTACGGACTCGATAAATGGAATCGACCCATTTGCTCAGAACCGGCACCAAGGCCGGTGCCTCCCACATAAGGAAGAGCAGTCATTCCAGCATCGGAGGAACCGGAACAGTAAAGGCTTCCTTCGGAGGAAAATCATGCTGGAGGGCATCAAGCTCTTCGGCTCGAGGCTCCTCCTCAGTGTCCACAGGGAATGCCAAAGCCTTGACCATGTCCCTGACAAAATCCAAGAACCGGGTATCCTCCGGGGGGGGGGGGGGGTGGACCTTCTCCGAGGCTCAGACTCCAGGGAGTCCAATGGGAGGCACCAGGTCCGGAAGGTGTCAGGAGACTCCTCGTCCTCCGTCTCCCACACTGACTCCTCCGAGGAGGAGTCAAGCGGCTCTTGCTGTGTGAACCTCAATGCCAACCGCCGCAACACCAAGGGCACCAGCGTCGACGACCTCGGCCCCAAATGGGGGGTCGAGGGAGACCGTGGCGGAGGATCGACTCAAGACTTTATTGACTCGAGGATCGGCTCGGCCTCTGGGGTCGACTTAGACGTCGAGGTCCAGGTGGTCAGGGCACATGCACCGGTCAGACCGGCGATCAGTACCCACTGCTGCTCCATGAAGGCAGCCAGGCTGCTCTCCAGGGCCGTCAGCCTGAGTCCAAGCTCAGGAGACTCTGCAGCCCCCGACTCGGGCCCCGACGGCGTTGGGCCCGACGTTGGTTCCCCCCGGGGAGATTCCACAAGGACAACAGATGTTACCCGACTCGGGGACTCTGGCTCCAGGCGAGGTTGCTTGGTCGGCCGCTCCGACTCTGAGAGCCCGGGACGAAGGTCAGGGCTGCGTGACCTGGCCCTTGAGGATCCAGGTGCCTCCACTGACGCCACCCTCACGAGCTTCTTCTTCCTTTTGTGCTCCCAGGTGGGAGACCCCCCTCTCAGAGGACCCACGACACCGCTCGGGGTCAGACTCCTGAGATGTCGAGGCCTCTGACGAAGTCCATGTCCGGCCGGACGTGGACTCTGAAAAAATTCTTTCACGTTGATGCTGACGGCTCCGAAGCGCCTTCGACGACATCTTGCCACACAGGTCAGAGATCAGCGGGTCATGGTCGGGCCTGAGGCATCGGAGGCAGCAGTCATGTGTATCGGTGAGAGACATACGTTTCTTACACTGATCACATTTTTTGAACCCGCTGGCAGCCATCGGGGGAAAAAGGGCCCCTGCAAGGTCAAAAGACCGGGCTGCCAGTGAAAAGAACAAAAAAGGCGCAAATGCTAGTCACAAAGGACAAAAAACGAAAAATAAATTCCGGACTCGATACCGGTGTACTGAGCCTAGGTGGGAAGGGGAACCAGCGTCAAATCGGATAAAGAAACGCGAAAATCGCCGAAAAAAATCTAATTTTTCCCGGGTGACACGAACTCACATCTGTTGGGCTCCACAGAAAAAGAAAGACTGAGCAAGATGGCACCCTTGGCCGGGAAGGGGACCGCGCATGCACGCTGCATTCCCAAAGGCTTTCTTTGAAAGCTGGGGAAATGCTCCGCACGAGGGCTCCGTCGGCGCCGACATCACCCATATGTGAGGACTGACTTCCTGCTTGGTCCTGGAGAATTATTCTTCACCAGTTTTAAAGCTACTCTAAAACCCCACCTCTTTCACCTCTCCTCAGCTCCATGCCCTCCTAGGTGTGCCTGCCCCCTCCTGTTACCACTTCCTGATCCTGTCTTTTGTTCCCTTCTGATCTCTTGCCTGCTCCCTCTCTCTTTCCTCTCTCTTAATGTCCTGTCATTTAATGGCATTCCTTTCCTTTTTCTTTTCTGCATTGCAGTACTGTAACTACGTAAATCACTTTGATGCTATTGTCTCAGTGATCAATAAAATTGAGTAATAAAGATAAAGATACCTCACCTTTGCTGTACAGTAGAATGAGATGCACAGGCCTCTCTGATTCCACGTGCATGTAGCGCAGCCTCTCTCCATAGTCTTCCCCTTCCATCAACCTCAGTGCCACTTGCTCAGAGGTAGCCACTGATTAGGTGCAATGCTGGCTCTCTCTGTGGCTCATCTCTGAACAAGAATCACCAGGATTGAGGGAGGGGGCAGACCATGGGGAGAAGCAGTTTTGCCTGCATTGGGATCTGAGAGAACTGTGCCTCATGTTACTGCTCAGTAAATGTAAAAGCAGCAGCTAGCAGAGGAGTACACATGGTGACAGGACGTTATTTTTGCAGCTGTGCAGCCTATAGCTGGCACCAAAATTCTAAAAGTGCTGTTGTGCCTCTATTGCAAGCCTCGACAAATTTTGAGTGGATTTAGGAGCCAGGCCAAAAATCTTAGGAGTCAGTGCTTGTGACCACCTCACACTGCCCTCCATTTTCTCTTATTCTGGTCTCATGTTCTCAAGTCGCATGAGACCAGCACCAGGGTTCCTATATGGTAAGGCATCTTTGGACAGAAATACAGATAACAGTGATAGCTTCAGATATTAAGTCTGTATCTGTATATGATGCAATGATGGTGTGCCTGCCTATGCATAGGAACAGATGTGGTGGTAGTTCCCTTTGTGTGGGTGGGGTGCAGGGCTGCAATGCATGTGTGTGTGTGTGTGTGTGTATGTGTGTGTCTGGTCCAGAGGTGAAGTGCCAGTATACGTGAATGTGTGTGTGGTGTGAAGGTGAGATACCTGTGTGTGTATATGGTTCAGAGATGTGTGTGTGTGTGTGTGTGTGTGTGTGTGTGTGTGTGTGTGTGTGTGTGTGTGTGTGTGTGTGTGTTTGCGTGTTTGTCATATGGAGGTAGAGTGCCTATGTGTGTGTATGTGTCAGTTGTGTGGAGGTAGGATGCTTGTGTGTGTTCTTGGGGGAGGGGAAGGCAACATTTAGCAACACCTTGCATTCTTTCCTCTTTCTACAACCCCTCTCCTGCTGGCTCCCCTCCTCTGTTACACTTCCAGACTCTTCCCCTTTCACCAAAACCCCTCCCATCCTCTGCCCTAAAATCTCCCCATCCTCCTTTTTAAACATGCCCCCTGCCCCTTTAAATTGCCCCTGCCTTTTCTACCTTATTTGAACTCTTCCCCACACACAAATAACCTATTGTGCTGCAGGCCACTGGCCTCCCTCTTCTCTTCTGCCCACCGGGATTGGATCCCCATGGGCAGACTGCTTGTCTCGGCCCCTTTTATTCACCCATGGGGGGAGGGACAAATAGAAGGGGACTTTGCTGTAATCATGACCATTCCCTTCTGTCCATGGGAGATCAGATCCCTGTGGGCAGACAAGCATCATGGCAACTCATTTTGGGGATCAATAACCCCCCTCACCCCTCTCAAACTACACCCATGATATCATAGAGCTATTCCCAGGAGTGGGGTTGGGGTAGAGAGTGCATGTGTACAGATACATTAGGAATGTGCTTCATTTGTTCACCATATCTTAAAAAGAATATAGTAGAATTAGAAAAGATACAGAGAAGACCCACAAAAATGAGGAGAGGCTTAAAAAGATGGGGCTCTTCAACTTGGAAAAGAGATGGCTGAGGAGAGATATGATAGAGATATATAAATTAATGAATGGAATGGAACAGGTAAACATAGACCGTTTGTTTATGCCCTCAAAAAGTAGAAAGTCTAGGGGACATGCAATGAAGCTACAATGTAACTCATTTAAGAATAATACGAGAAAATATTTTTTTACTCAATGTGTAATCAAATTCTGGAATTCATTACCAGAGCATGTAATGAAGACTGTCAATATAGGTGGGTTTACAAAAGGTTTGGAAAAGTTCTTGGAGGAAAGGTCCCTAAACCATTATTAAAAAGGACTCGGGAAATCCACTGCTTACCCTGAGATAAGTATTGTGAAACCTGTGTGCCTCTTTGGGATCCTGCCAGGTATTTGTGACCTGGATTAGCCACTGTTGGAAACAGGATACTGGGCTTTGTGGATTTGGTATGACCCAGTATGGCATTTCTTATGTTCTTAAAAGGGAAATATCAACAAAATTTCCTTTTTCATTTCATATCATTTTAAATCTGAAAACAACACTGAAAAATCCAAAATTCATTTTCCCCACCAGCTTCATCACAGGCCAGCCTTGAACCAGTACCTTTGGGTGGGAAGGCTCATCACGTCTCCATGGGGATTGGTTTAAATCAGCCTGCTTTTAACTCTGCTGATGATCTTCGTTCCTGTTTCCTGGCTGCCCCAAAGTTTGCTTGCTTTGGCGCTGTATAGAAAATGCTAACTGGATTTTTTGCCTTGTGAATCTATTGACTCCTGCTGTAGAAATTTATTCCAAAGATTTTTCTTTTGACATGTTTAGAGAAAAGGCGGGATGGGGGTGTTATAATATAGATATTTAAATATCTCGGAGGCATAAATGCACAGGAGGGTCTCTTTCAGTTGAAGGCAAGCTCTGCTACGAGGGTACATAGCATGAGAGTGAAAGGGGATAGACTCAGGAATCATATGCAGAAGTATTTCTTTATGGAAAGAGTGGTAGATGCATGAATAGTCTCCCATTGGAGGTGGGGGACACGAGGATAATATCTGAATTCAAAGTAGCATGGGACAAACGCAAAGGATCTCTAAAGGTAAAAAGAATACTAATGTAGTTGACATGGAAGGACAGACTAGATAGGCCATGTCGTCTTTTTCTGCCATCATGTTTCTATGTTCTTGTGCCAGAAACTCTGTGAAACCATGTCTATGTATACTGTCAGAGACATTTACCAAACCAAATCTAAATCATGATTGTGCACTTAGTGGCAATGCATTACCCAATCATGCCTGTAGCCCAGAAGGATTAAAGGAGGGCTATTAAACTAGGCATGGCAGATGGACCACTCAGAAATCAATGATGCGAGTTGCTTATGTACATCTGTTTTTTAAATCTTCTATTTTTTACCCCATTATAATGGATTATTATGTTCCTGTAATCTCTACTGTGTACTGCGTATCATTGTACATTTATTGGAGATACTACTGAGCATTTGCATAAAAAGATAGAATATACAGTATAATATGAATCAATGAAACAAAATGAAGTACATACATGATGTGAGGGCCCTTGCTTTTCCTAATGAGCTGTATTTCTCATTCATTGCATCTGTTTCAGAAAATAATGTGAAAAGGAGTGAGTGACAAGGGTTTCAGATGCCCAACTGCCCATGTCCAGGGATGGCGAAACTTAATTTATGCTTGTTTCCTGGCATTACAATCATGAAATCCGGAATGCTGATTCTAAGGGGTATGTTTACTAAACCGTCTTAACATCGCAGCGGTGGTATTATCGCACGATAAGTGACTTATCGCGTGATAACGCAGCGGCGGCGTTAAGGCACACTAACGCTGTGAAATCCGGGTCTGAAGGGTGGAGTAAGGCTTCCCAGAGGGCGGGGAGAAAGGGGTCAATGGGCGGAGAGTGGGAGGGGAGAGGCTCCAGGCACACTAACGCTGTGAAATCCGGGTCTGAAGGGTGGAGTAAGGCTTCCCAGAGGGCAGAGAGAAGGAGTCAATGGGCGGAGAGTGGGAGAGGCTCCAGGCACACTAACGCTGTGAAATCCGGGTCTGAAGGGTGGAGTAAGGCTTCCCACAGGGCGGAGAGAAGGAGTCAATGGGCGGAGAGTGGGAGAGGCTCCAGGCACACTAACGCTATGGAATCTGGGTCTGATCACTAACATCAGTGAAATCCTCGCGTTAGAGGCACATTTGCAGGAAAGAGAAACCATTTCAGTCAGCAATGTACAGCAAAGGCAGGGAAACCCAGAAAGTGATAGTTGTGATACATGTGCAGGGACCAAAAAGGCAAATAAACATATAAAAGGACCAGAACCACATCTAAAATCTCAATAACCAAGCTGGCCAATAGTGATATTAATGATAAACATAAAGCGACACTACTGACAAAGCGTATAAATTAAGATATCATGTTTGGAAGGGTCTATGCTCTGTCCCCCTACAAAGTGAATGATCCCAATAGTGAATGATCCCAATAGTGAATGATCAGGGTTTCTGTCATTTAGATTGGGCAGGTTTGTCATGGCGTGCACATGTGCAGCAACAGAAGAGTGGGCATGTAGGAAACGGCAACTGTACTGATGCTGTAAATGGGATACAGGGGGCTGCAGGCAGCACATACTGTGGTCCAGCTGGGGCACAGTGTGGACTAGGCACATACCTAGGTGGCACATAGGAATGCCGAAACTCTAAAACAGCAAGACAGCAACTGGTGAGGGTCCAACATGGGCACGAGTGTGTGTCCCACAGTGTCACAGGGGAGATTACCCAGCAGGTACCCCCAAAGGCACATAACATTGGCAGGTAGTGCGGGGGGGGGGGGGGAAGCACGCATGTCCATGTAGGCACCCCTCCCCGAGAACCCACACCATAGGCAGCTACCTACCGGAATACTGTATGGCCTGGGACTGTGCATCACCAGCACCACCGGCATAATGACATGGCAGCATGGTGGCGGAGGGGTGCTGGTGGCAGAGGGGGCAGTGGCATCTGCCCACAGCAGACCATGGTCTATCCCCGTTTAGGTGGGTGCCGTGCAATGCAACAGACAGGGTCTGTCTGACGAACAGTCATGGTATCCCCAGGGAATGAACTGTCCCTGTGGCAACAGTGTGGTGCAGTGCACACAGCCAGTGTGTTCAGGACCAGAAGGTCACAAGTTCAAGTCCCAGCTGTGGCTCCTGTCAACCCATTCCCCATATTTTACCCACTACTAAACCATGGTAATAAAAACGGAAACTTTATTACAGATAAAATAAACATGCCTGAAACGCCTATATATTACCCTACAGAGCACAGACAACATAAACATGTACAATCCTTAGAGTAGAGTTTCCCAACTGCAGTCCTGGAGGGCCAAACACCATTCAGGTTTCATGCTGTCCCTAATAAATATGCCTGTGCTGCATTTGTATGCACCGCCCCCATTGTATGCAAATGAATCTCATGCATATTCATTAGGGACAGCATGAAAACCTGAAAAGTGTTTGGCCCAACAGGACTGGAGTTGGGAATTTCTACCCTAGAGCAGCGGCCAACAGGGGCATAAACACCCACACCCACAGGCTCCACTATCCAAAGCCTCATGGAGAGTCAGGCTGTTGGGCCCTGCGTGCAGCAGCATCTCCCAATACTAGCACTTGCAAACCTTAGCAATGCCGCCCTAAACTTGGGAATAGTTTACACATATATCAAAAGGTTGCTATGATTAATGGCAGATAAGAGTTCCTAAGTTAAGCACAATTTGCTGATAGAGCTGCATCATAGCAACCTTTCTGATATCTGTGGAGTATGTTTCAGTTTTGGCTTCTGACAGTGTTTACCACCCTGGGGAGTGACCCCAACAATATTGCGTACCATAGCCATGCCTGTATTGTGCCCAAGACTGGTGTGGTGGCCAGGGCTGAAAAAAGCCTCTATATTTGCACAATGCTGGCATAGGTGTGGGAGTGTGTATCTGTCTATCCAGTGTGTTGTGGCTGCCTACACCTTACTCAGCCCACACTGCTTGCACTGTTTCCAGTGTTAGCCTGCCAATGTGCATAATGAGGAGCAAGGTACTTTGGGTATGGTCCGGACAGGGTGGCCTGGGCAGGATGCATCTTCACAGGGCATAGGGCAATGGCTGGGACATTGTAGTGCCCGACCACTACCTGCACGGACAGGGTGGCCACAGCATGTCCTGCTGGGAGGTCACTCTCACCCTGACTAAGCAGTGACCATGGCATGGCTAGGTTCCCCCATAGTGCTATATAGCCTTTCTCTTAAGTGATATTTTTGGGTTCTCTTTTCTGGGGCCCAATCACTGATTTATGTGCTTGGTGTGTATGCTCACATCCTCTCCAGGAGCATGCACTGTGGACTAGCTAGCAGGCTGTCTGCCGTTAGTATGTGTATGCCTGGAGCACCTTGTGGAGTGCAGTGGCTGGAGGCTCACTGTGCTTGCTGCTGGAGAGTGCCAGATAGTGGTGGGGGGCAGCTGAGCATTTCCAGGCCTACTGTCTGTCTGCCATTGCTTTATGGATGTGTACAGATCTGCATTGACTGCACTGTAGGGGTGCCAGTCCCCCAGCAGGACTGGGGTTGATGGTCCCCTCTACTGCCACCATTGCAGGGATGCAGACTGTGGATCTGTTGGTGGGAGATACAGTCCCACCACCCTGAGCCCCAGAGGGTGTGTTGGGTGGTGCTATATAAATCTTCTTATGGGTCCAAACACCCCCCCTTCACTTAAATCATGCGACCATGGTACCCACACAGGATTATGCACTATTCTGGGTGCACCATAGTCCACAAGGGCTAGATGTGACTGGGAAATACAGATGGACACAGGTGTATTCTAGGTGTGTCTGTAAGGACTACCTATCACACATTGGCACTGATGGCGACCTACAGCATAGCTTATCTCAGTTAAGCCGGGTGCTGCGGACCTGGTGCTGGGTGCTCCACCTCGCCCTCTGGGTGAGCACAGTACCCGCACAATGTGGCAGTCTGTAGCTACTATGTGACAGTAACACACATGGTCAGTTCCCCCTACCAGGCTGAGGTGCTGTGGGGGTGCATACCCCAACTTGTGATCATCTGTAGACTGCTGATCTGCATGTGCAGTGCATCATGGATATTGGTGGGTTAACCCTATCCTGGTAACCACAGCAGACAGTTTGTGTGGTGACCTGCAGTCCTTCTGTAGCCAGCCAGGTGCTTGTTAGCAGCTATGGAGATGTAGCCCACTGGTTATTTCACTGACTGTGGGTGCAGAGGTCATGGGTTTGATCCCACAGTGGTGTTATTTGATAGGGCTGTCTGAGGCATTTCCTTTTTTAATTTAAATTAGTGCTGCCAGCAAAAACACCCTCACAGTGCTGTAACCTTAAGGTGCCTCATAAGTCGCCCTATAGGGAACATTATAAGGTGCCTTGGTGGACAGTGCACTTTATAATGTGCCCTCTGGAGTGCCTTATAGGGCGCCTTATGCGGCACTTTAGGTTACGGCACTGTGAGGGTGTGTTTGCTGGCAGCACTAATTTAAATTAAAAAAGAAAACGCCTCAGACAGCACTGATTTAAAGTAAAGGGTAATGCCTCAAACAGCCTTACTCATTAAGCCCACTGGGGGATCAAATGCATGACCCCCTGTTTCATCAGTCAACGTATTAACCATTGTGCTACACCTCTGTTGCTGTATTTGCAGGTCAGCGTGCCTAATTAAGGCTAACGCGCGTTAACGTGCCAAGGCTCCCTTTATCGCGCGATAACTGACTTTATCGTGCGATAATCCGAAATGCTACCTTAAGACCGGAACGTCCACTACCTTATATGGCATTCGTCACAGTAAGACTGCAACTAACGCCGGTAACATTAAGACGGTTTAGTAGACATACCCCTAATGACAAGATTTACTTAATTCCCACTAGCACTCCTTATGGCCTTGGGCAAGTCACTTAACCCTCCTTTGCCTCAGAAAAATCCAAGTTATCAGTGTCCCTGTTTAATGTACATTACCAAGTTTAATTTACAATGTAAACCGCTTTGACTGAAATGATAAAACAGTATAAAAAAAACCTGTTAAATAATAAAATAAATGGTTTCTGGTTTATTAAAATTTTGATATATCGCTTTTTGAACATCATATCAGAGCGGTTTACAATAATAAATAAATATTAATGCACACTACTGCACATTAGCATGCATTTATGCCATTTAACATGCATTAAATCATATTAACATGCCTCAATGCTGAATGACGCATGCTAACAAATCAATGTATGCCAGTAAATCTAGCCTTAACTTTCAGATCTCAGGCTTTCACTGGATCTTCCTATTCAGTCTTCCAGCCCTGTATCCCAATATGGACCTTGTGCCAAAGGATTTGCCCACCCCTGCCTATGTCATGAATTTATATGCATATTTTTAAGCAAGTGACATACAAATGACTTATCTGTGTAACTCCTGATTTATGAGTGCATACTCTGTCCCTAATACAGTATGCTTATCCTGTTTGACAAATACAGTATATATGTAGCTGTTTCATAGGGATGCATATTCATTAGTGCACATTATTTTCTTTTGGGCACCTTAACAATTTATGTGGCACAATTATGTGCACCTAAATAAATCTAAAAACTAACATGAATACAATTGATTTGCATATGTTAAGTTCCAAGATGCATATAAAAAAAGTTAATGAATGTGTGAAACAAAACTGAAAAAAACCCAACAGTGGGAAAATTCAGAAAAATCCAATAATAAACTGAAAACCTTTTGTCTGTGTACACTATCATAGAATTCTACAGACACTAATGTCTCTATTTTGAAATATTACTATTTCGAGCCAGTACTCAAAGACACTTATCTGATTAGCAGCACCTACTAATTGGATAAGTGCTACGGAGTCTAATATTTAATAGCAATATCCGCATAGTGGCGCTGAATATTATCTCTGACCCCTAAGTGGAGGAGTGGCCTAGTGGTTGGGGCAAGGTACTTCAGGCTGGAATGTCAGGGGTTCAAATCCCACTAGAGGACAGCAACCTTGGGCTGGAAGGACTGGGGTTTCTAGTCCCACAGGTGCTCCTTGTGGTCTTGGGCAAGCCACTTAACCCTCCATAGCCCATGTTCCCTGTAAAATAGTTATCTCCAAGTTATAATGCCCTGTTCAATGTAATTTCAGTTTGTTCAATGTAAACCACACTGATGCAGAATAGCATGGTATATAAGAGAATAAAATAAATAAATAAATAAGCATGCTCTGGATAGTGCAGGAGATCAGAGCTGTTGGATCCAGTATTTACCTTGATAAAGGTGATTTTCAGTGCCACTATTCAGATAGCAATCCACATAACTTAACTTAGGACAACAGAAAAGCTGCCCTGTATGATATGTGGACTGGCTATCCAGATATTGCCAGCTATGCCATCTTCTGTCCCGGGACTGCTGGTGCCGCCTCTGGTGCCGGTGCTGGCTGCAGGGTATGGGCAGTCATGGCCTCCTGGGCATCCGCAATACGGAGGAGCGCCCCTGCCATTGTGTCTGCTGTGGCACGCAGCTGGTGAATCTCCTGGAGAATTGCCAACAGAGCTGGTTAGTGCCTGCGGGTGGGACACAAGGTGATATTTGAGATACCTGTTACAACCCCCACTGTGACACATGCACATGTCAGGCATATCCCACCAGGTCAGTCTGCAGAAGAATCATGCATGCAACAAC
The DNA here is from genome assembly GCA_033557465.1 of Ichthyophis bannanicus. NCBI lineage: Eukaryota > Metazoa > Chordata > Amphibia > Gymnophiona > Ichthyophiidae > Ichthyophis > Ichthyophis bannanicus. The sequence continues at coordinate 1,482,996,184 of CM066032.1, forward strand.
TAGCATCGCATGACTATGTTTACATCTGTGTGTCCCATGAGCGATTCTCCTGCCAGGAAAGAGTCCTGATGAGGGCTCGTGTGAATCGCAGATCTCACACATGGTACAGTGTCACAGTTCAATGTGTCAATGCTTGATCTGTACACTGGTCATATGAGATAAGCCAGATGATGTGAGGAGTCATGGCACATACATACATATATCTGGGGGGCCCTATTTTCTCTAATGCTGGACCACAGTACAGATTATGCTGACAAACTATGCTAGGAAACAGTACCCATGGGGAGGGGTCAGTCATGTAAGCTGTTTAGGTGACCTGGGATATGTGTTTTCCACTGTGCGCTTCTTGGGATATATGGTCGTGAACAGTGTGTGTGTGTCTGAGCTCCTCACACATGCTGACACCTGACAAGCCATGCTACAAGAGGGGGGAAACGCACATGGCACAGACCCCCCCCGCACATAAGAAACAATATGCTATGTTGCCAACATATTGCGGTGCACATGCAATCTCATTGTGGATGTTATGTCCACCCCCATGGGGATTGTTGTGTATGTTGTTACCTACCTTCGGCATCATGCCTTGCTAAGGCACTGTGAGCCCGCAGCTCTGCCAAGATCGTAGCCATGCTTGTGGGAGGGGTGGCTGATGTATCTGGTACCTGCACATTGTGGTGACTCAACCTCCATATCTGTACCCTCTAGAGCCTGTGAGCTGCTGCTAGTGGTCCCCACTGGAGCACTGACATCCGGTGGCGTGTCCTCTGCCTTGGCCAGCACATGTTTCCTGTTGCTGGTGGCGTCCCCGTACATTGCGGGCTCTGGCCCCTCACCATCCTGAGGCCCTGCCACATCTTCCTCCTTATGTGCCTCCATGGTCCTGTAGTCACCAGGGGATGTAAAAGGGTACACAGCACAGATTAGTTTGTGCAGTGCACCTATCTACACCTGTGTAGAACATCCCCGCCATTATCAATGTGTTGTGCGCCTGTGCCTGCTGTTGGTACACCTACAATAGGGACAGTACAGGTGCCTACAGTGTGCTGTGCCTGGCAGGGGGTGGGGGGGGGGGTAGCAGCCTCATTCCCTGGTGTAGCTGTACCACATGGGATGCAGTGTGTGGGGGATGGTGTTTTGTGTGCCACACCCTCTTTCTGCAGTATCAGGAATGGACTGGCCGCCTGACCTTGGATGTGGCCTCAGCAATACATGTGGCCGTGGCGCATGTGGGAGCCCTGAGTGGGATTGTGTGCCGTCATTGTGTGTGTGAGAGATATGCTTGCATTTCTCTGAGTGGTATGCACGTTAGGTGTGTCCGTGTCAGCCAGACATGTCTGTGGGCCCTCCTCTTTGCAAGACACTGTGCGGTGCGGCTGGACAGCTTTCCCATACTCCATGGGTGTGGTGGGGTGTATGGGGGATGGGTGGAGCACTGCTGTGTATGGGGTTGCATCATGTGTGGGGGTATGGGAATGTGTGTGTGGCACTGTGGGACGTGTATAAGGGCTGATCCCAGGTGTCATGGGGGTTGTGCTATGTGCAATTGGTATGGGTATGGCAATGTGCCTTCCAATGTCTGGTGAGGGTGGGTGCGGTATCGCCACTGTATGTGGGCCCCAACAGAGTGTTAAGTTTGTGACATGTGTGTGATTTTTTTGATGGCGTTTGTTTGTGTCTACGTCATCATCCCAGTGTGTTAGACCTTCCCCTGTCAGAGGTCTGTGATATGTCTCTGGATAGGTAGATGCATACTGACGATAAATGTGTTTTGTTGGGGTGTGTGTGTACCCCCAGGCCAATGTTTTATGGGCTAGTTGTATGTCCCTCTTGTATATCTCCCCGTATCACAATGTGCTCAGTGACTGGCTGCAGAGGTATGATGACCGGCTGTGACTTATATGTCAGGTACTATTTTAACAAGTAAACCTCAGGGTGACAGAGAACGCAGGCTGGTACTGCTGAACACACCACAAAAGGTGTAAGCACAAAACAATAACTCAATGTAAGCCCTCATAAGCCATATGACCGCCCTTGATCTCTGGAAGGGGCGGTATAAAAGAAAATAGTTAAATAAATAAATAAATGTGTGATGAAGGAATGCAAGACCAATCTGGGTATGACAACTCCAGTTTTAGAGGAATCTGACCTCAGTTAGTCCCCCCAACCACATATCCTTAGGAGGAGGAGTACTTTGAAGGACAAACAGGCCCTGTACTCGCATGAACTCTGCATACAGCAGTGGCCAAACTCACCTATATGTACATCCCAGAGGGTCTAGCAGAACAGCCAAACTTCACAGCACTAGAGAGCAACAATGTAGAAATGATACAAGGAGGTTATCTGAATACTGTCAAATGATATCCCAATGTGGCTCTTTACTGTTACATTGCTGCTCAGGTATGCTATGATGCTCTTTGATTACAGTGGGATATCATTAGCCACTCCTCAGATATGTCCTTTACATCTCTGTTACACTGCTGATCTGTAGTGCTGTGAATTGTTGCTATGCGGCTTAACCCTCTGGGCTTTGCATGTATGTTTTCTGGAACATTGATGTATGCAGTGTTCAATCAGATATGGGCCTTGTTCGCCATGCCCCTTGCCTCTCCACTGCTTTGTGGTCCTCAACTACGCTCAGGACTGTGTCTATCATGCACACAGGCCCAGGTACCTGTCACACACACCCTGTAACTACCTTGCCATGTGCTGCTGTGTTATCACCCCATAGTTGCCAGTGTTAAGGCAACCATGCTCTCTGGACATGGTCCTCCACCAATCCCCTCCAGGTGCCACATGTGCTTGGGCGTGGCCTGTACGTGTGCTGCATATCTACTACTCCTACTCCTACTCCTACGCATTTATAGGGCGCTACCAAGCGCACACAGCACTGTAAAAGTGAAAACACAAAAAGACAATCCCTGCTCAACGGAGCCTATAATCTAAAAGGACAATGCACTAAAAGGTGTGGAAGGAGGTTTAGAACAGTAGCAAAGAGACAAGCGCAGGGGAGACAGGTCAAAGGAAGGAGGTAGGAACAAGTGTGAGAGGAAGACGGAAAGGTGAGATTAAAAAGGGGAGGAATGGAGAACAGCACACTCTTGAGCCAAAGGCAGAGGCAAATATATGAGCTTTGAACCTAAGTGGGAGGAGGGCCATAGAAGATGTCTGACGCATAGAAAAAAGGATGTTTATTCCAAGCCTAAGGAGCAGCAAGGTGTAAGGTGCATACCCACCTGCCTGTGGATGGGCGGTGTCTAACGCTTCTGGCAGTCCACGCAGGTAGATGGGCCCAAGAAGTTCTGCGAGCTCCTGCTCCAGGGGTGTGAGAGTTGGGCAAAGGGGCTACCCCCACCGGTGCCCATGGCATGTTGCCTCTCCGCCACCATGTGTGCACGGACACCATGCTTAATGTCATTAAATCTCTTTCTCAGGCTGTCCATGTCCCTGTTTGGTCCCCCTGTCTGGGCTACGGCCTCCTGTACCTCCTCCCACACATGTGTACTTGTTGCTACAGTGGTGCTGTTGCTGAGCCAGCCATAGAGCACCTCATACCGCTCCAACACACTGGCCAGCAGGATGTGGTTTTCTTGCTGGCTGAATCTCACAACCCTCCTCCGTTCCTCAGCTGGGACCGGTATACGCCTTCGTTTGGCACTGGGTGGCCCCTGTGTGGTCTGCGACACACCTGATGGGCCTGCAGCCACCACCATGGGCCCAACACTCCCTGCCGGCTCTGGGTCCTGCTGAACAGGTGCCCCCTCCTCCCCTCCTGCCATGTCCTGTCGCTCCATCTCCCTGCCCTCTGTGCCCTCTCCCTCCCTGTCACACATCCTTGCTCCTTGGCTCCTCTGCTACACCTCACACCTGCTCCTCGCCCCACCTCCTCTCCCTGCTGCCTACTCCTTAACTCAGCTCCTGTCTCTGTCACCTGCTCCTTGCCCCCCTCCTCTCTCTCTCGCCTGCTTTGCCACACACCTCTCCACAACAAACCTGCCTCTGACACTCTACACCACCACTGACCAACCCAGCCACTCTCCACGACACACCTGCTTCTGACACTCTTCACCGACAACCAACACCGCGCGCCTTCCCTCCCTCGCCTACACAATCCCCTCAATGTGTACCAGGTGAGCATGTGTATTTATAGGTTTTTTTACGTTGCGCATGCTCAGTGGCACAAGTGTGTTGGCTGCGCACGTTGTGCATGCGCCGCATAAGGTGCATGCATGGAACACCATGTTACGCATGCACTGTGCATGAGCGTGAGGCTTGGCGCATGTGCGTAACCTCACACATCTCATGCTCATGCTCAGCACATCTCACGCTCATGCACAGTGCATGTGTAACATGGTGTCCTGCATATGCACCTTCCACGTCTCGGCGGCACATGTGCAATGGGTACAGCCACCACGCTTACACTGCTGTGCATGCACAATGCACGCAACGTAAAAAAAACTATAAATACACATGCACACCTGGTACACATTGAGGGGTTTGTGTAGGCGAGGGAGAGAAGGCGTGCACTGTTGGTTGTTGGTGAAGCAAGTAGAGTGTCAGAGGCAGGTGTGTCATGGGGAGTGGCTGAGTTAGTGAGTGGTGGTGGGGTTGTGTGGCTGGTTTGCTGTGTGTTGGGGAGGTGTGTGGCTAGGTTGGTGAGGTGAGTGAGTTTGAGTGAGTTGGAGGAGTTGAGGTGGTGGAGTTTATGGCGGGATTTTTGGTTGCTGCATGTGCAGTGGGAGGTGATCGGGGCTGCAGATGACTGTCGGGGGAGATGGTGTCCATGGGGCTGAGGCACAGGGCATGGGTGTAGTCCCGCTGCAACACAGACCTGCAGCTGTGGGGGCAGGCCAGGCAGAGGCTGTGCCAGCACGGCGCAGGAGGCGTGCGGAGTTGCAGGCTCACCAGCCTCGCTTCTACAGGCCCAGGGCCCAGCTCCAGGGCATGCGTGAGGACCAGGTCATCTTCCTCTATCGCCTGAGCATGAGGGCTATTAGGAAGCTCTATGAGAATCTAAGACCTGTCCTCGTGCCCCTGACTGGTCGGTCACATGCCATACCGGGTTTGGTCAAGCTCCTTGGTGCCCTACATTTCTTTGCCTCTGGCTGTTTCCAGTCATCTGTGGCCGCAGTGGATGGCATGAGCCGCCCCACCTTCTCACACTGTCTCCACCAGGTACTGCGTGCCATGATCAGCTGGGTGGGGAATTACATTGCCATTCCCAACACTAGGCAACAGTGAGGGACTCTTAACCAGGCCTTTGAGGCGTTTGCCAGGATACCACACATGATGGGAACTATTGATTGCACACATGTTGCCCTGGTCCTGCCCAGAGACAGGGAGGTAGTGTTTCGTAACCGCAAACACTACCATTCCCTGAATGTTCAGGTTGTATGTGATGCAAATATGCATATTCTGAATGTGGTCCCTAGGTTTGCAGGGTCCACCCATGACTCCTATATCCTGCATCACTCGGCACTATTCAGACAATTTGAGGCAGGCCAGTATGAGAACTGTATACTGCTGGGTGTGTATTTCTCATCTCTGACATGCACATGGTGATCCTCTGACTAACCATATGTGCACATGTCTGTCTTTGAGGTGTAACCCTAGTTGTGTGTGTGTTTCATCTGTCTGTGTGTGATCTAACGTTGGGGGGGTAGTGCCTTCCAGCTCTACCGTGCTACGGTGCTGTGTGTTGATGGTAAAGGGATGCTAGCATTTGTGTCGTAGTTACAGATTATCTTGATTGCAATCCTTACACCTACCCCTTGTTTTCTGTGTCATAACTTCACATGCTGATGCATAATTGTGGTGTCCCATCATGTGATGTCATATGTTTCTGTGAGGATGTTTTGTGCATTTGGCTTGCGCGTACATACTTGTGTCCATTTGGGTGACATCAGCTACTGCTTTAACATTCCACATTTCTTTCTGCAGGTGATTCAGGATATGGGTGTCGCCCCTGATTGCTGACCCCTGTGCGTCAACCATGGACACGTGCAGAGAGGAGTTACAATGAGGCCCATACCTCCAGCTGCTCCGTTATAGAGCGCACCTTTGGCATTTTAAAGAGTCGCTTCAGGTGTCTGGATAGGATAGGCAGGGCCTTACAATATAAACCACAAACTGTGGCAGAGATCATTATAGCCTGTTGCATCCTGCACAATATTGCTCTCAGGCACCATATCCCTGTCCAAATTAATGAGGATCTGGAGGATGATCCTACGTGCCCTCCTGTACGTGGCCGTGGTGACACACGTGAGGGCACAGCAGTCAGGCGGCAGGTGATTAAGGAAACATTCTCATGTAAGTACTGCATATGTTGCCATATACATTTGTTTAGATATGTGTGTACTACTACTACTAGTGAACATTTGTATCCAAATAGCAGTAAGATGCAACACTGCACTGACATATAAAGGACACTGCCTGGCCATCCCAGCTTACAATATAGTGATTACTGAAACGCAGATGATGTGAGCAGGGCACAACAGTGGATGGTGGTGGATTATGTGTGTCTGGTGTAGTAGGCTTGTGGGAGGTGTTAAGCTGTCACACATGATTTGTGGCTGATTGGGATAGGTGCTGCTGTACAGCCACAGGTAGCTAGTTGGGGGCTTTGGGTGCAGCAAGGTGAAAGGCGTGTAGTATGTGGTCAACAGTAGGAGGGCGGCCCATAGATGGGACCAGTTGCCTAGACATGTGTGTTTCACATTTTGTAATATGAGCTGATGATTGGTTGGTATACTCTGATGGGCAGGGACTGTGTGTTAGTTGTTTCTGTATAGCGCTACATGTGACATGTACCACTATATACATGCTCAGTTGTAGTTGGATTACTGGTAGTTGTGATCAGTAAGGGAAGTTACTAGAACACCACGGTGTGACAGCATGTATAGGTCAGCAGGAGAGCCTTGACATGGATGCGGAGACGGATAAGGAACCTGTGAGGTGTCCTGATAGTGGGGGTATTATAGCCATTATGTGTGTGGCTGTAGAATGGCCATGCAGTGCAGTGTTGCATATTTTCATGCAGACAGAGATGATTCAAAGGCAGATCAGCAAGGTGTATTTATTTATTTATTTATTTATTAACAATTCTTATATACCGCACTATTAGACATCAGCACGGTTTACATTGAACAGAAAAACATCCGACAGGTTACATATGTCTGGTCATTACATTTAACAGGAAGTCTAACTTGGAGAAATAGGGTAACTAAATACAATGGTGGTTTATCTGATAAGGGATATCATGGTTAACTATATACATAGGTGGTACAACAGTACTTGAAACTGCTTTTTATTTACATTGTGGAGTTGGCCTGTTGCGAGGGTCTGCCTGTTTGACCACTTCTGCTATTTGCCTGGGGGTTATGTTCAGTGCTGTCATTGAGATATTTAAGGAATAGGAAATGTTTTAGCGCCTTTCTGAACTGACTCAAATTGGGGATTGCTCTGATTTGTGCTGGTAAGGTGTTCCATAAAGTTGGGGCGCTGAGTCGGAAGGCTCTTTTAGCTGTTGATCTTGTGCATCTTGTGGTTTCATTTGGGATAACTAGCATGTTCAATTCTGCTGTTCTTCGTGGCCTATTTGGTGCAAGTGGTTGTATGAGGTTGGAGAGAGAGGAAGAGGTGAGCCCCTTAGCCGCTTTGAATGTTAGCAGTAAAGTCTTGAAACTGATCCTTGCTTGAATGGGGAGCCAGTGTAGCTGTTTTAGAAGGGGTGCCACGTGGTCTCTCCTGGATGCTCCGAAGAGTACCCGCGCTGCACTGTTCATAGCCAGCTGCAGGGGGTTCAGGGTGGACCGGGGGAGTCCTTGTAGTATGGAGTTTGAGAAGTCGAAGTGGGGAAGTATAAGGGCTTGATAAATGGTGCGGAAATCATCCGGTTCAAGTAGCGTGCGTAGGTGTCTGAGGGATCTGATTTTAAAGTAGATTGCCTTGACTGTATTGGCTATGTGGTTTTTCATGTCAAGGTTTTGGTCTAGCATTACTCCAAGGTAACGTATTGCAGGTGTATGTTACAGTAGGCAAGCCTGGAGCTGATTAAGGGGGTGAATTTGGGTTTTAGTTGTGTGTTCAGGGAGGACTGGGGAAATATAGCTGATGACATCTAGACAGAAACCACAAGCCTCAACTACAAGCTGGATATGTGTGTAGAGGTGGAGAGTACAGTCCAAGACAACACCTACATTACTGACCCTGGAGAAAGGAAGGCATGACCACACACACAAAGACCCTCTGACGGGAGGGGAGGGCTTAGGTGCACATATAGGATATCCATGCTTTGCCATTATTAATTTCACACAGTGGGATGACATGCAGCCATCAATGTCAGGTGGCAGGAAGACATCGGGATGTGGTTTGGCAGACATAACTCAGGCGTGGAGAGATATATTTGCAAATCATCAGCACACAGCTGGTAATGTAGGTCAAGGGATGAGATAGCCACACCAAGGAAATGTATATCAACAGAGGATAAGGAAGAGGCCCCTGGATATTTCCCTGTGGTACAGGAACTGAGAGCAGAGTAGCAAAGGACATTGAGACACCAGAACACACACTGAAGGGGCAGTGGGAGCGATCTGGGGGACACAGGATAGCACTGCGGCCTTAGAGCCAAGCAGGGACACGGTAGCAAGGAGACAGTTCTGCTCAATGGTTTTTACGTCAGCAGAGAGGTGAGGAAGGGCACGGACAGAGTACTGGCCCTTGTAGTTTGCCACACACACTTCAGTGATGAGCATGAAGCGAATCTATACAGTGTGATGGGGAACAGTCAGTCTGTAAAGGATCTTGGGGGGTCTGCGAGCTGAGGACGTGAAGGTGCAGTGTGTGTTGCACAGTGCCAACATGACATATGTAAGTTTCTCTTGTGTTCCTAAATCCACAGGACATCCTGGTACTGTGGTGCATTGGCAGGTGGCTGTACATCATCCAACATGCAGTAGTTTGTGGTAGGTGGACCTACAGCTACTTTGTGACGAAAGTCAGGGAGAGCACATGTCTGCAGTGGATCTGTCATATTGAACATATGTTGTTGTTCACCTCTTTGCCCTGCACCCCCATACCCCATATGTTGCTGTTGGCACACATATCCACATGTGTTCCTGGCCAGTTCGTCTTCTCCAACACTGTCTCTGGGACACGTCCAACAGAGCTGTGAGTATGTGTAGGTCCTAAGTGTTTGGGTGGTGGGCTGCATGTACACCCTTCCCTGACATTGTAGGATCAGCCAAAAGCAGTGTATCATTGCATTTGACAAGTCTTTATCTCCACTAATCTCCAATTGTGCACATACAGGACATATGCTACTGCTGGCACACTCACCTTAGCATACTGTGTGGGTGGGTGTTTTTGGGTTGGCTGTGTGATGATACAGTATACAGGCATTTTTCATTATCATGTAATGTGAGGGGTCTGTACACCTGGGGAGCGGTGGTGACTGTGCTATCTCTACCTTACTGCTGTTTACCTTGTGAACATTGTGGATATGTGTTGTGTGTTGTGAGCTGACCTATCTCTTGTGTGTTGACAGACCACTGCACAACAGCATTTTTGTATCACAGATATCACCATAATGTGGACATGCATCAACAGTGGCTGGACATGGGGACATGGTGATTCTACACATTTCGATGACATCTTCTCCCTTCACTCTGACGTGCTGTGGCCTTTGAGAGCCTCAGGGGATACCAAACAAACACTTGATGCAAACACACGGAAGGTTGCAATTTTGGTCTTTTGGAAATGACATTAGCCTTTTAATGATTTACCATTTGTTTCATGGACATTTCATGTTGGGTCTCTGAACACGAACGCTGATGCACATGGGGTGGAGTTGTGAAACGCCTGTGTAACATGGACATGACATGACCATATCCATGTCACACCCTTGTCTGCGGTTCCAATTCAAAATGTCCGCAACATGCACTATGTTCTGTGTTGTGATCATGTTATGTTTGCCTGTGTGACGTTTCATTACGTACATATTGATGTTTGACTCTCTGCAATTTGTGCTGATGTTGCAAGCAGCATACGAATACATTGTTTATCCTCTTATGACACAGGGCAGAGGACATACAAAGCACATCTAATACAGTGCATCCTGCATCACCATCACCCACCTGTTGGAGGACACAACAACACCATGGAACTATCCATGGGAAATGGTGCCATAGGATGTTTGACCTCTGCAAGTGGGACACATGCCTAGGATGGGCAGTATTATTGTTGGACTGCTACTTTGCAGATGACAGGCCTGTCCAACACACTGTTGCTGCCGTGCTCTGGCTGGGTGTCGTGTTCATCGCAGGAGACACACATGACCTTTCCAGTACTGTGGCATATTGGGATGTCACACTTGACTATGCATGCCCAGGGTTTCAAGGACAGTCTTAACAATACTTGTTGGGTTGCAGACACCCTTTGCACTGTGGACACTGTGTACTGGTCCCCACTTGTGCAGCAGGGACTGAAATTGTTGCTGTATGTTGTACATCCTTATGACATTGTGTTGTTGTGTTTTGCCCATGTGTGTGACATGGAACGCAGGATATGTACATCTGTTTGGTTCAGCATGAGCATACAGCCATGCGTGTGGCATGGGGAGAATAATGGAGAGGTCCTCTTGTCCATGTACGCCTACCCTCCACTTGGACATGACACAGTATTTGCCATCATACCACTTTACTGCACACCAACATCTTGGATTGATGTTTGCACTCACCAAGGGTGTCACAGTGCATGTGTGGCATCACTTTATGATGTTTCAATGTACCCGGTGCATGTGCATGTGACTGACTATGTTAGTGCAACACAGCATGTGTCAATATGGCTTCTGTGTGGGTTACTGTGACATGTTTGACTTTTCTTTCCATCTCTATATACAGGTTATTGTGTTTGTTTACTGTACAGATGTGACACTCTGCATTGATTTACAAACCTAGTATTGCATGTCTGCAAAGTCCTAATTATCCCCTGAGGTTCCGGCACTCACATTGCCCCGTTATATTTGGTATGTGACAGTGTAGGTGTCCATTTTCTTCCTTCATTTGTGCATTCCATGTACCGTGATATATGTGTACAGACACTGTATCCACACCAACCAGTGCAGGGGACCTTCTGCATAGTGTTATCTCTGCATGTTTCTGTAGTTCGTTTCCTTTGAATTCTCTGTGCTCATGTACCTCTGCTACCTGCTAGCATATCCTCATTTTGCATTTGACCATTGTTTAGGGTTAAATTGTTGCTGCTTTGATTCTTATATCAGGCATTATGTGACAGCTGTAACATATATTTCAATATCTGAATTTACACTTTCTTACTCTTAACAACATATGCTGTTTCATTGTTGTGCCTCCTGTGTTGGCAGACAGATATATTCTTATGAACAGATCATGATTGATTGGTGGTGCATGTTGGGCCCTCATCATGCACCGCCTACTGTCTACATGCACACATATGTAACTGATGCATTTGGGGCGTGCAGCAGCATGTGGGGGTGGGGGGGCTAATGCATACTGCAGACCATGCACCTAATGCACATTTTCTCTCCTGCCCATCATCTGTAGATGGGCCAGTGATGTTTCTGTAACATGTGGGTTGCTGCCCTGCAAAATGTGTTTTTGATTTTTGCCCTGTTATCCAATCACCTTGATATTATGATAGGCGGTATCTACACTATCTCTGATGATTAACCAAAATAAATATATGTGTTGGACCTACATTTGTCTGTGCTGCTGCTTGACCACACTGACACACATATTTAGTGATTTCATTGTCATGTACATGGCCCACCTGTGCTCACATCCTTGTACGGTGCCAGCTGTCTATCTGCCACATCACTGGGTGTTACGGGTTCCCATACACACATTCCCTTTGAGGTAATATCTTAACGTTGTGCTTTCTGTGGTTGTTTGGGATAGTGGTGCTGGACATGTGTTGTAGCACCATAGGTTGCAGGTTTGATTCCCACATGGGGTTTTCTTATTTTTTGTGTTGTGCTAACCTGACCATGACCTACCTGCAGGTTCATCACCTATCCACACACCCTTCCATCTCTTCACTGTACACCAAGGTGTGCTCTGTGTGCTGCCTAACCATCACATATTAGCTGTTACATATGTCTCTTTCTTTGTAGCCCTCACATAGGCAGTCCACTTGGTGGATTGGCATTGTTGTGGTTCAGATGGTCTGTGCTACACCTATTTGCAGGTTCAATTCTCACATGTTCCACTTCTGTTCTGTTCCATATTTTGCCCTGCTCTACAGAGCGTCTCCTACCGCCCTTTGGGTTTAGGTTCTTTCCTCTTTTGCATGCTGTATCCACTGCACAGGGCCGGCCCGTCCATTGAGCAAGAATGTTTTTTGCACAGGGCCCCGCGTTTCAGGGGGCCCCGCGCAAAAAACATCTTGCATCCCATTAAAGTTTTAAAAAAATCATAAACCGGCTACGGCTGCCGCTGCCGCCATGGCAGCGGCAGAATGGAGAATCCCGCGGGGCCCATTTACAGTCCTTACCACCCCCCCCCCCCAATCAGCCCAACTAAGTTTAAAAAAAAAAAACCCAGAAACCGGCTGCTGCTGCCGCTGCCGCCGTGGCAGCGGCAGAATGGAGAATCCCGCGGGGCCCCCCTGTCCGGCAGTCTTCTCTGTGGCCTCCGTCGGCTGTCAGAGCTGCGCGAAGAGAGAGAGCTTCTCTTCTCGCAGCTCTGTTAATCACGCCGCGGGGCTGATGGGAAATCCCATCAGCCCCGCGGCGGGATTAACAGAGCCGCGAGAAAGGGAAACTCTCCCTTCGCGCGGCTCTGAAAAGCCCGCGCTGAGGCCGCATCAAAGACTGCCGGACAGGGGGCCCCGCGGTATTCTCCATTCGGCCGCTGCCACGGCGGCAGCGGCAGCTGCAGCCGGTTTCTGGGTATTTTTTTTTTAAACTTAGCTGGGCTGGGGGGGGGGTAAGGACTGTAAATGGGCTGATGGGGGGGGGAGGGAGGGAGGGAGGGGGTAAGGACTGTAAATGGGCTGATGGGGAGGGAGGGAGGGAGGGGGGGAAGGACTGTAAATGGGCTGATGGGGAAGGGGGGGGGTAAGGACTGTAAATAGGCTGATGGGGAGGGAGGGAGGGGGGTAAGGACTGTAAATGGGCTGATGGGGAGGGAGGGAGGGGGGATAAGGACTGTAAATGGGCTGATGGGGAGGGGGGTAAGGACTGTAAATGGGCTGATGGGGAGAGGGGGGGTAAGGACTGTAAATGGGCTGATGGGGAGGGAGGGAGGGAGGGGGGTAAGGACTGTAAATGGGCTGATGGGGAAGGGGGGTAAGGACTGTAAATGGGCTGATGGGGAGGGAGGGAGGGGGGTAAGGACTGTAAATGGGCTGATGGGGAGGGAGGGAGGGGGGATAAGGACTGTAAATGGGCTGATGGTGAGGGGGGGTAAGGACTGTAATGGGCTGATGGTGAGGGAGGGAGGGGGGGTAAGGACTGTAAATGGGCTGATGGGGAGGGGGGAGGGGGGTAAGGACTGTAAATGGGCTGATGGGGAGGGAGGGAGGGGGGTAAGGACTGTAAATGGGCTGATGGGGAGGGAGGGGGGGTAAGGACTGTAAATGGGCTGATGGGGAGACTGTAAATGGGCTGAGGGGGGGAGGACTGTAAATGGGCTGATGGGGAGGGGGTAAGGACTGTAAATAGGGAGGGAGGGAGGGGGGTAAGGACTGTAAATGGGCTGATAGGGGGGGGTTAGGACTGGTAATGGGCTATAGGGGGTTCGGACTGGAAGTGGGCTGATGGGGGGGGGTTAAGACTGGGAATGGGCTATGGGGGGTTAGGACAGGTAATAGACTATGGAGGGGCTAAGACTGGAAATGGGCTGATGGGGGAAGTTATGACAGGTAATGGGCTATGGGGGGCTACGACTACAAGTGGGCTGATGGGGGGATTAGGACTGGAAATGGGCTATGGGGGGGTTAGGAAAGGTAATGGGCTGATGGGGTGGTTACAACAGGTAATGGGCTAGTGGGGTCTAAGACTACAAGTAGGCTGATAGGGGGTTAGGACTGGTAATGGGCTGTGGGGGGCGTTAGGACTGGTAATGGGCTGGGGGGGTTAGGACTGGTACTGGGCTATGGGGGGGCTAAGACTACAGTGGGCTGATGGGTTCGGACTGGGAAGGGGCTGCTGGGGGGGTAAGACTGAAAATGGGCTGATGGGAGGGTAAGGACTGGAAGTGGGCCGCTGGGGTTTGGTCTGGTAATGGGCTATAGGGGGTGCGGACTGGAAGTGGGCTGATGGGGTTAGGACTGGTAATGGGCTATAGGGGGTTCGGACTGGAAGTGGGCTGATGGGGGAGCTAGGACTGGTAATGGGATGGGGGGTTGCTAGGACTGGAAATGGGCTGAGTGGAAGGGGGGCTTGAACGGCAAATAGCTGATGGGGACAGGGGCTTGGAATGGAAATGGGCTGAGTGGAAAGGGGGCTTGAACTGCAAATAGCTGATGGGGAGGGGGGCTTGGAATGGAAATGGGCTGTGAGGAGAGGGAGCTAGGACTGGAAATGGGCTGAGTGGGGGGGGGGCTAGGACAGGAAATGGGCTGATGGAGGGGCCAGGATAGGACTGGAAATGGGCTGTTGGGGGTGCTAAGGTTGGAAATGGGCTGTGGTGGGGGCTTGAATGGAAATGGACTCATGGAGGGGCTAGAACTGGAAGTAGGCTCATGGGGGGCTTGGATTGGAAATGGGCTGAGTGGAGGGGAGCTAGGATTTGACATGGGCTGATGGTGGGGCTAGGAAAGGAATAGAAATGAGCTGATGGGGGGCTGGGATTGGAAATGAGCTGATGGAGGAACTGATAGGACTGGAAATGGGCTGATGAGGGGCTGGGATTGGAAATGAACTGATGGATGGACTCGGATAGGACTGGAAATGGATGGGGGAGCTAGGACTGGAAATGGGCTGATGGTGGGGCTAGGATAGGATTGGAAATGGGCTGATGGGGGACTAGGACTGGAAATGGGCTGATGCAGGGACAAGAAGGGAGCAGATGCTGGGTGGGGCTGGAACTAGAAAGGAGCTGATGTTGGGGGAGGATTAAAATGGGATGGAGCTGGGAGAGTGAAATGGAGAGGGAAAAATATTTTGCGTGGGAGGGAAGACAAATCTACAATTGGCCGGATATTGGGAGAGTAAGTGGGATTGAGGATGGAGGGATAAAATTTGAGTGGATGAAATAGGAATGAGGAAAGAGCAAAAGGAGAAAGATTAGCATGTTAAAGCAGATGTAGAGAGAGAATGGAAAAAAAAAAAAAAGACAGAAGAAAGGACAAATGGACAGCAGATGGAGAGTTAGCAGAAGACACGAAGAAACCAGAAGAAAGTGGCTGGAACAATTGCAACTGAAAAAAAATGCACAAAAGGTAGAAAAATATCTCTTTATTTTGAATTTATTAACTGGAATATGTCAGCTCTGGGAAATGTGCATCATTAATTTTTGCGCTTTGTTTAGTACAAGAGGAAATTAATTTATAGTTTTATTTCTACAGTGTTGTTGTATATTCCAAGTTTGGCTTTTGGGGTTCCCAGTTTAATTATGGTCTTCCTGTTCCTAAATTGTGATTCCTTGTTTGGTGATGGTCTATGTTCTGCATGTGTAACTGAGCTGAGGTATACTGTTTATGTAATTCCTATTTGACATTGCCACTTGTTCTCTTTCCCCAGTAGGTCATATATTGTTGTTCTCTGAAATGTATTCATTTAATATTTGCAGTGTTGCCTTTTGATAGTTAGGGTATGGTGCTTTGTGAGTCCTGGTAGTGCTGTTAGGATACGGCGGGTTTGCTATGGGTTCTAAATGGGCAGTGTTTGTAGTAGTTCCTAATGTGCCTGGCGGTTGGTACTGGATTATAGTAATGTAGAAACCTTTTAGTCTTTCTTTATCCATATACTCATTAAGAGGCATGTTTACTAAAAGTTAGTGTATGGTAACATTATGCAAATATTTATGCAAATGAGGCACCTTATGCAAATGAGGCCCCACACCGAGTCTCCGCACATGGCCCCGCACCCCCCTTGGGCCGCCCCTGCCACTGCATAACATTTCATTGTGTATGTGCATGTAGTTATATGTATCTCTGGTCTCAATTACAGACTGTGATCTGATCTACCGGTTTGTACACTGAAATTTGTGCTAATGGTCATAGGTTTGATCCTCCCTGTTATCTTTCATTTGTATGCCTGTCCTGCACAGCTACTTTTCATTCCTGTAATAGTCATATCTGTGCAGATCTGTGCTGTTAGCACATTGTACCCTTATCACAGTTGCCAACCATCCTTCTGTACATCTATGTGTGTCTGCCAGCTGTGTGCCGTCCTGAACCGATGTGCAAGCTGCTACCCCATGTCCTGCACTGGTACACGTTTCTGCATTGCAGCTCATCCTGGTTGCCTCTCCTGTGTGTGCTCTGCATGGCACTGCTACTCCTCTGTCCTCCTGTCATTGCACCTATCCTGCCACCGCTACCTCCTCTGCTGGACACGTTTTCCCATCCTCTGCCATACTCTGTCATTGTTGCACGGTGCATTACCATCACCCTGAGCATCTCTACAGCTGCCCCCAATATGTTTGTCCATTTTTCCAGCTGCCACATGGGCTGGACGCAGATTTGTCTGGTCCATCAGCTCAGATCTATTTCCTTCCATCACTTGTGCATTGTCTTTCCTTGGTGCTCTGTGCAGTGTTAGGGTTATATCTGTGTTTGGCCCATGCCTTTCTTGTTTTTCAACTTGGGTGACCTAAGTGCCCTTGGCCAACATTTCTTGAGTCACCTATACATCCTTGGGGCATCTTTAGCCACACCTTAGATTCAGCCAGCTTGTGGAGCACCTAATATGGTGCTTTGGGGGTTGACAGCCTTTCAACGTGCCCTCTGGGGCACATTATAACCCACCTTGGCTGACGTAATGGTTTAGGATGTGCCTTCTGGTGCGCCCTAAAAGGTGCATTAGGTTATAGCACTGGGGTGCGGGTATTTTTAGCTAGCAGCACAGATTGTTGGACTGTTACAAGCAGGAAAAGGAATTGCCTTGGCCACCCTTATTCATTAGGCCCACTGGGGGATTGAACTCATGACCCCGTCTCAGTAGTCATGTACTAACCAATGTGCTACATCTCTGCTGCTGTGATTGCAGGTCAGCACGCAAAGTTAAGGTTAACGCGAGGTAACCTGCATGGCTCCCTCTATCGCGCGATAACAGACACAGCGCACTTTATCGCGCGATAACCCACTTAAGACCGGAACGCCCACTCCTTATATGGCATCCTTCACATTATCGCTGCAACTAGTGCCGGGAACATTTAGACGGTTTAGTAAACATACCCCTAAGACTCTTGCTTTTGAATGGATTTTTACAGCCCTACTCCTAATACTGAACCACACCATCTGCTGATCACTGGATACAAAATGATCTCCCACTATAACATCAGAAACACTTTCACCATTGGTAAGCACCAAGTCCAGTATGGCCCCTTCACGTGTGCGGTCTGTTACCAGTTGCCTGAATAGTTCTCCCTGTAGAGAATCCAGGATCTCCTTACTTCTAGATGATACTGCAGCAGGAATGTGCCAATCAACATATTGAAATCCCCTATCAGTAGCACTTCCCCTTTCCTGACAATGCTGCATATTCCTTCAATTAACTCTCTGTCCACCTCTTCCTCCTGTGAGGATGATCAAACGCAAAACTTAGCAGTTTATGAGGATCAGTCTGCATTCCTTTTCTAGATGTCTAAACAATAGTGTCCATGTTTGTGCGTCAACTTATCGTCTGCACCTCTCAGCCACATTCTGTGTCTAGTGTAGGTCATTTTCTATGCTGAGAAATGGAAGGAGTTTTTCAAAAGACCCTTCTCCGTAACTAAACCTTTTACCTATTGAAAATCCCTTTGAAAATTGCCCCCATAAATCAAGAAAACTAGATGAATAGTGTTTACATATTATTCCAGCAAACGTGCCCCCATTTTCATTATGACAATAAATACAGTAACAATATTAACAAGCATGAGAGTGGAGAAAAACATGTTTTCAAATTAGATTAAACTGCAGTTATTCAGTTAATGTGCCCAGAAACTATATAAAAAATCTCCATGCTATTATTTTCACTGGATATTTGTCTATTTGTAGTGCCTCCAATACAGTGATATGAATATTAATCAACAAAAACAAGGAAACTGATCAGTAAAGTCCAGTGCCCTGAAAAGCAAACATGTTGGGGTATGTTTCAGTTGAGTGATATTGTCTATTAGGGATGGTTTGCCCACCCAACCATGTGCCTAGATTTAATTGCACGAGGCCAAGCAAACCTACCTGTAAATTGGAGTGGAGGAGTGGCCTAGTGGTTGGGGCAAGGTACTTCAGACCGGAAGGTTGGGGGTTCAAATCCCCCTAGAGGACAGCAACCCTGGGCTGGAAGGACTGGGGTTTCTAGTCCCACAGGTGCTCCTTGTGGTCTTGGGCAAGCCACTTAACCCTCCATAGCCCATGTTCCCTGTAAAATAGTTATCTCCAAGTTATAATGCCCTGTTCAATGTAAACCACACTGATGCAGAATAGCACGGTATATAAGAGAATGTAAATAAATAAATTACAGCAGGAGGTGTGAAAAACTGGGGGGCACTAGGGTAATCAAGCCCCATCAACCAAACATGAGTCAGGGTTGTGGTAGAAAAGCTGATGCTGTGGGGATCCCAAACCATGTGGCCATAGCAAAGACATACAAATTATGCCATGGGGACACTAAGGGGAGGTCTTGCTGCTGTGCAGATTTGACAAGTGTGCCACAGGAACTCCAAGTCCATGGCACAGGAAAAAGAGACTTTGTTGGAGCAGTGGTGAAGATATGCCAAGTGAGTTGAGAAGGATCCAAAGTCCTGTAACACAGAAAGGAGAAGCTTTATTGTGGCAGAGGCAGGGAAGGGAAGAGCAGGTACTACAGCCCTGCTAAAGATTTGCAGGTGTGTTGCAGGAATCCTAAAACCATGGCACAAGAAAAGGAGCTGGCCAGATACTGAAAAATGTAAACACAAACTTGGAGGGGCAAGGAAAACAAAAATAGTGAGTGCAAGAAGAGACAGGAGAGGTAAAGTAACTGAAAGAACCAAATGGAAGTGAATGGTGATAGAGGAGATTGGATTCAAGATGGTGGGGAAGAGGAAGTAAATGCAAGGGAGAGGTGAAGGAGGAGTGAGTGCAGTGAGGAAGAGAGAAGGGGAGAAGAGAGTCAGGGAATGGGGGAACATACAAGGGACAGATGAAGGAAGAGGGAAAAGGAGAATAATAGAGGGGGAGAATGGGGAATGGAAAATGTGAGAGGAGTAAAGAAATGAAAATAGTATGAAACATGGCCCTTTACGCCTCCACATTCCACCATTCACTCTCTAGTGCTAAAAAAACCTGTCATCCACACTCACTCTATTGCTATAAGACACGCTCACATATATATCCACACATGTTCCCCTACCCTACACCTGACCCCACCCACCACCAAAGACAACCCCTCAACTCTCCTCAGCATCTCTCACACAGCCATACTGTATATCCACAAGACATCCACACAGACACACACCTGCATATTGTACCATTCAGAGACATATGCCCTTTCCTGTTTTGGTGTCATAAATGTGATTCTTTGAACAGTAGCCCTCTTCTCACCAGCACCGTGTGTGTACCCAATGCTGGTGCATCAGTTGCCCTGGGTGTGGTTCCAAAAGTGACCACACAATTATTCACCTCGATGGAATTCAAATTGAGCAGGTCCAAGATTCTAATACCAGGGATTGCTGGTACAGGAGATGAAGGTGGCATCCTCCACTGAACTTCTCAGCAGGACTGGCCAGGCAACAGTAGCATTTGCCTCACTCAAATGTTGCCTGTGGAAGAAGGCCAGTATCTCCACCAAGACCAAAATTTATCTCTTCCAAATGCTGATCCTGCCAATTCTCCTATACAGATTGGAAATATGGACTCTGCTCAAACCTGACTTGAACAAACTCAAAGTCTTTAAAATGCAATGCCAGACAGATTTTGGGTGTCTCTCATCGTGATTGCCATCGTAAGAAGACAATTTGGACAAGGTGTGACCATCAGTACTCAGTCGAAGAACAAATTCAAAAGTGCACTGGTTTGGCCACATTTGCAGAATGAACACCAAACATACAAACTCCTCTGGCGAGAACGACCTGTCCACTGGAGGGTTCAACAAGCAGCACAAAAGAAAATGTGGCTCAAACACATCAAGGAAGACCTAAGGAACCAATGACTGACCATCAATGAGGCCAGAAATGTTGCCACGGATTGCCAAGTTTGAAAGCCTATTGTGAGCAACATACAGAATCTAGCGGCACCTACAGCAGCATATTGGCTGAGAGGACGGCCTTCTCTCCAAATGCCAGCTAAGGATTAAAGAAGAAGAAGAAGAAGATAGACATACACAATTCTCATAAACCACAGAGACCCTATATACTCCCCCATGCCTATGCATATAGTCCTTGCCACCCTAATGAGAAAATTCTGGTCCCCTTCAGGTATTTTAAGGCCTTGCATCTGATCCTGCTACTGTTCTAGTTCTCTCTGGGTGTTTCAGGGCCTTTAGGTGCTGTGCTAACTCTCAAGGGTTTTTTGGACCTCCCATCTGTCTTGCTGCTATGTTGGCCCTCTACAGGTGTTTTAGGGTCTTCCAGGCTTTCTTGGTGCCATTGGTCTTCTTCTGGTATTTCTGTACCTTCTAGGCAATGTTATTGTTGTTTTTACTCACTCTCTGCATTGGAGTTATCCAGTATTGTTTCTAGGGATGTGCATTCATTTGAAATGAAATGAGAAATGTCAACGATTTTTCCCATTTCATTTTGTTTCATTCTACAAATGAAAACAAAATGGGAAATGCTGATATGTCATAGTTTCCTGGGCTTAATAGTGCGCACTATCACTTAATAGTGCATACAACTGAGCAATAATATGAATTATGGGCAAATAGTATGTACTACTGAGTAACAGTGTGCACTATTAAGGCATTGTGCAAGCTATTAATGCATGCAGGAATAGCATGCACTATTTAATAATAGGACACCTGTGCCCTCTGCTGGTGAATGTCAGATCATGGAGGGGGGCAGATGAGCTTTTCCAGTCCTACTGCCTGTGTGATAAGTACAGATCATCATCAACTGCCCTGGACTGCACCCTTTTGCCAGCAGGACTGGGGTTGATGGTCCCACAGCCCTTCATCATGCCCCTCTACTGGCTCCATTGCAAAGATGTAGAGTGTGGGTCTGTTGGGGGCAGATCCTGTCCACTACCTTGGCCCAGACAGGGTGAGTTGGTAGGTGGTGCAACATAATCCGCATGTGGGTCCAGACACCCCGCTGCTCTTATAACAATTGACCATGGCAACCACACTGGATATGTTTAACTTGGTTGGTTCCTGGTCCCCAAGGGCTAGATGTGACTGTAGAATACAGATGGACACAGGATTATCTTAGGTGTGGTTGCAAAGAATACCTGTCACACACTGGCAATGATAGGGCCCTGCAGCAAAGTCTATCTCAAACAACTCGGGTACTGCGGACCTGATGCTGGCCGCCTCACCTCACTCTCAGGGTGAACACAGAACCGGCACAATGGCATGGTGTGTGGCTACTCTGTGCCAGTATCATACACGGTCAGTTCCTCCTACCACTCTGAGGTGCTGGAGAGCTACATACCCCATCTGTTGATCAGATGTAGACTGCTGTTCTGCATGTGCATTGCATCATCGGTACTGGTGGGTTTAACCTATCCTGGTGGACACAGCAGACAGTTTGTGCGGTGACCTGCAGTCTTTCTGTAGCCAGCCATTGCTGAGACAGAAGCCATAGAGGTATAGCCCACTGGTTAATACAATGACATCCTAGGCAGAGGTCATGGGTTCAATCCCTCCATGGTCTCATTTTATTAGGCCTGTCCGAGGCAAGTCCTTTTATGTTTATGTTTATGTTTATTAAATTTGATATACCGCTCAGGCCGAAGCATCAGAGTGGTTTACAATAATATATCATTTGAGGAAATATGAAAGGAACGCTATTTCATTCCTGTGACAGTCATCTCTCTACAGATCTGTGCTGCCAGCACATAGTACTCTCATCACAGTTGCAAGTCATTCTTCTGTCTGTCTATCTGCATCTTTCAGCTGTGTAGTGTCCTGTCTTAATGTGCTGGCTGCTACCCCATGTCCTGCACTGGTACCCTTTTCTGCATTGTGACTCTTCATGCTTGCCTCTTCTGTGTCTGCTCTGCATGGCACTACTACTCCTCTGTCCTCCTATCATTGCAAACATCTTGCCACCTCTTCCTCCACTGGCGGACATGTATTCCCATCCTCTTCCATCCACTGCCATTGTAGCACATTACATTGCCAACACCCTGTGCATCGGTACAGCTGCCTCCAATATGTTTGTCCATTTTGCCGGCTGCCACATCGGCTGCATGCAGATTTGGCAGGTCCATCAGCTCCCACCTCTACTTCCTTCTATCACTTGTCCATTGCCTTTTCTTGGTGCTCTGTGCAGTGTTAGGGTTACATCAGTTTTTTGCCCTTATATTTCATGCTTGTCAACTTGGGGCACTTTACTGCCCTTGGGCACCATATCTTGGGTCACCTTAACATCCTTAGGGCACCTTATATGGCACCTTAGGTTAAGGTGCTTTATAAGGTGCCTTACCCTGAGGCGCCTCATGAGGCACTTTATTAGGCGCCTTATAAGGTGCCCTATAAGACACATTATAAGGCGCCCTACAAGGCACCTTACAAAGCGCCTTGTCAGCCTTGTAATTTGTTTTGTTTCTCAGCTTTAATGTGCAATGTCCCATTAACGTGTGCTAACTGTCCAAGGCGCCCTTTAACGCGTGTTACACGGCCTTTGCTACCTTAATGCCGGTACGCCCTCTTCCTTATATGGCATTACTCACATTAACACTGCATTTATCGACAGTAACGTTACCGCGGTTTAGTAAACATACCCCTTAGTCTTATGATAGTGGCTTCTGGTAGTCTTCCTACTACTGTTAGTACCCTTTACCCCTTTTCTGATGCTGTGGGAAAATTTTGGCACTCTTGATGGCTTCAAGTGCTATTGCCTGTTTTATGGATATGTGCAAGCAAGTTTCAAGCAGGTTTGAGTGAAAATGGATGGTGAGACTCATTGGTAGATTGTAAAATAGATTATCTCATAAGGGTGAATGAGGATGAATAAGACAAACACATAAATCATTTGGCATCAAAAAACAAATGGGGTCCTAGGATGAATACTAACCAAACCAAATATATTTGGTGTGCGCATCCCTAGCTCATAATTGCATATTTTATATAATACACACGTGCACTGCTATTCAACCCCTACACCATGTATTCTCCATCCCTGGGAGCACAAACTCCCGTATCACACAAAAGTAAACACTAGATTTTTTTTAGCACTACCTTCAACTATATATACCCCTGGTAACTTTTATAAGTGTCTACCTCAACACATAATACATGATTCTACAAGCTCAAGCTGCTTATAAAATTCTCTTACACTGTGCTTCAGAGTCCTTGCAAGTACTGCCATACTTAAAGGGTCTCTACTGCAAGCAAGATAATACTGTGTGGCTATTTAATACAAGGGGGTCATTCCAATCTATGAATAGCAGGGGAGGACATCCGGTTTGAACATCCAACCCTTGCTATTCGCAGGGAGCGAATTCCTAGTACCAGGCTCCCTGCATGTACAGTGACATTGTGTGGGGAGGTCTGGACAGGGGCAGGAGGGGGAGGGCTGGAGGAGGAGCATGGGTGGGGTGGAGACAGGCTGTGACCCTGGACATACAGGGCTGATTCCAGTCGTGGCCCTGTAAGTCCAGGGGTTCACAGATGGGTGGGGAACTTATTCCACCTTGGAGGTGGAATAGGTCACACTGGTCAAGAAGAATGGGACCAGTGAGCATGGGAAAACAGATGGGCAGCAGCAGGGGGTTCTCCGCAGCCCAATCCCAGCCTTGGCAGGCTGCTGCAGGGGTCGGGTGGAGAGGAACAGCATTTGTGCTGTGCAAGGAATCAGGGATCCTGCATGGTGTCCCAGTGCTATGATGACGGGATGCCACGGCACCGAAGCTCCATGCAGGAGCTGTGGGATGGTTAGATGTGGTGGGAGCCATATGTGCAGGACTTCAGAACTGGAGCACATCCTGCCCATCCAAGCCATTTGCCCCAATCCTGCTACCACAGGATGCAGAATCAGATGCAAAGCCGGCCCATCCAGATTTTGGATGACCGGTCAGGCCCTAATTCTTTTTCTGCTGCATTGTAGCTGTATTGCAAAAGGGGAATTTTTTGTGTTTTTTGGTAAAGTTATTTTTCTGCTGCTAGAGTTCTTTTTTTCCTCCTTCTTCCCTTCAAATTCAAAGAGGTAAGCATGGTAGAAGGAAAAGGATGCCACTATGGTTTTCTAAAGAAGGAGCTGAAAAGGTAAAGAAAGAGAGTGGCTTTCATAAAATACAAGAGATAACAGAGAGAGGAAGACAAGCATCTATATTTGGAAAAATTTAGAGAAGCTATGAAAGTAGTCAGGAAAACAAAGACACAAAAATAAAAAAATAGTTAATGCAATAAAATGGAGGGACAAGACGTTTTTCAGATATGTTAGTGAGAGGAGGAAGTGCAAAAGCAATATTGTCAAGGGGGACTCAAGGGGGAAGGGGAGGAATATATAGAAGCTGATGAGGATAAAGTGGAATTGCTTAACAAATATTTTTGTTCTATGTTCACAGTGAAAGACCAGGAGCAGGAACCCAGAAATGTCCTCAAATAGGAACAGAAGTGAAGGGGATCTTGAACGATTTTCATTAGACTGTATTGTGAGGAATTGTCTAAACTAAATGTAGACAAAGTGATGGGGCCGGATGAAATACATCCTAGAGTATTGAAGGAACTTTGGGATTTTCTAGCGGCTACACTGATTGACCTTTTCAATGCTTTTTTAGAGTTGGGAGTGGTCCCAGTGGACTGAAGAAAGGCACATGGGGTTCCTTTACACAAAATTGGAAGTAAGGCACAAAATTGGAAGTAAGGATGAGGTTGGAACTTCAGGTCAGTTAGTCTGACCTTTATGATGAGTAAATTAATTGAAACACTGCCAAAACAAAGGATAATGAGGTTTCTGGAGTGCAGTGGATTGCAGGATCAGAGTCAGCATGGGTTTACAAGAGGAAGGTCTTGTCAGACAAATCTGATTGTTTTCTCTGACTGGGTGAACAGAGAGTTGTACTGAGGGAGAGCCCTAAATGTGGTAGATTTCAGTAAAACCTTTGACATTGTTCCACACAGATGACTTGAGCACCCTAAAGATGGGTTAAAAATTGGTTGAGTGTGAGGCAACAAAGTATACAGGCAAATGGAGATCACTCCAAGGAAAAGGATGTTACCAGTGGTGCCGCAGGAATCTGTCCTTGGTCCGATTCTTTTTAACAGCTCTATTAGTGATATTGCGGAAGGGCTGTTGGGTAAGTTTTGCCTCTTTGTGAATGATGCCAAAATCTCCAATAGAATAGACACCCAGGAAGGACTAGATAGCATGAGGAGGGATTTAGCTAAGCTTTAAGAATAGTCTAGAATTTGACAGCTGAGATTAATGCTAAAAAAATGGAGGGTCACGCATTTGGGCTGCAAAAAACAAAGGGTGTGGTACAGTGTAGAGGGCAAAATACTTCTATCCAAGAAAGAAGAGCAGGACCTGGGCATAATTGTTTTTGATGAACTTAAAGTACGAGTAGCTAAATAGGTAGAAAAGGCTACAGTGAAAGCTAGAAGGATGTTGTGTGCATAGGGAGGTGATAGTGCCTCTGTATAAGTCTCTGGTAAGTGCCTCATTTGGAGTATTGTGTGCAATTCTAGGGGCCACATCTTTAGAAGGATATAAGCAGGCTAGAGTCAGTACAGAGGGTGGCTACTAAAATGGTTAGTGGTCTTCATTATAAAGCATAAGAGGTCAGACTTAAGAATCTTAATATGTATACCTTAGAGGAAAGGCAGGATAGAGGTGATATGATTGAGATGTTAAAATACCTCTGTGGCATAAATGCACAGGGGGAGAGCCTCTTTCGATTGAAAGCAAATTCTGCTATGAGGGGACATGGGATGAGGGTGAAGGGGGATAGATTCAGGAATGATATGCGGAAATATTTCTTTACGGAAAAGAGTGGTGGATCCGTGGAATAGTCTCCTAGGGGAGGTGGTAGAGATGAGGACAGTATCTGAATTCAAAAAAGCATGGGACAAACATAGAGGATCTCTAAAGGAAAAAAGGGGACTGTTGTAGTTGTTGATATGGAAGGACAGACTAAGGGGCATGTTTACTAAAAACCGCTAATTAGCGTGCCGCAAAATAGCACACTAAAAGCGGTACTTAAGAGCGCTTAAATGCCCCGCAAATGTGCGATGAAGCCCCGCACACTTGCACGTCACAGTAACGGGTGCCGCACAAGTACGTGCCCGCAAATGTCCGATAGAGGCGTGGAAAGGCTAACGGAGGGCGGAGGAAGGCCCTGGAGGGGCGGAGAGAAGGGGTTAATGGGCGGGGAAGGGGAGGGGAGAGGCGCCCCGCACATTATCGGGGCTGAATTTCCAAAAAAAAATAGCGCGAGTGAATCACTCGCGTTAGAATGCATTTAAAGGGAAGAGAAACCATTTCCGTCAGCAATGTACAGCAAAACCGGGGAAACCTGCAAACGTGAGCAGTGTGATACATGTGCACAGCACAAAAGTGCAATTATAAATAGAAAATGACCACCACAAAAATATGAAAAATAGTAATTCAGTTGGGGAACAGTTATAGTGATGGGCAAAACTAGATAACACACCCAGGAAAGCTCCAAAAAAAAGGAAATGATTTATGGAAAGGTGTACGGAGCGGAGACTCGTCCAAAAAACATTTCCCTTTTTCTGGAGCTGTCCTGGGAGTGTTATCTAGGGTTGCCCATTAATATCACTGTTGCCCAGCTTGGGTATATGTTTTCCCCCTTTGTTCCGTGGTCATTCCCGGGTTTTATTTGCACGTTTGTCACCACACAGGGTGAAGGAGCCCACAGTAAAAATGCATACAGCAGGGTTTGTGACTCCATCCTGCCAGGTTTACTACCTCCAGGGGCTGCACTGTCTCTGTGGCCATAGTGTGGTGCAGAGGACATAGTCATGACCTCTAGGACTAGAAGGTCAGAGGTTTAAATCCCAGCTGGGGCACTTGCCAGCCCCATCCATATATTTTACCCACCACTAAACAAAGATAGAGCAGACACCCCTGTATTGCAGGGAACATAAGCATGGGGGAAACACCCATATGTTACCCAACACCGCACACACACCACAACAATGGGCATACCTACAGCCAAGTCCCCCAAATGCAGTCCCGTACTGCCACATTGCAATCAGGTCATCTGCTTTTTCTGAGAGAAGCTCATGCCAGCATGTTGGCACACGAGTACATGTGGTGCAGGGGGCAGTGGCAGCTAGCCACAGAGGTCAGAGGCCAAGCCATGTGCAGGCTGGCACAGTACACTGCAACACACAGGCCCTGCTGGATCCACAGGCATGGACATTCCAGGGAATCCAGCCAATCTGGGGCTACAAGGTGGTGCAGTGCACACAGACAGTGCATACAAGAACAGAAGGTCACAGCTTCAAAGCCCAGCTGGGGCTACCACCAATCCTTCCCACATATTTTTCCCACAGCTACACAGTGATAGTAAGGACAAACCTTTCGTGGCGAGGACATATGCAATGGTACTACGTCTATCTTTTACCCCACTGAGCACAGACACCATGTACAGGGGCAGTACCTAGAGCAGAATCTCCCAAATGCAGTCCTGGTGGGCCACACACCAGTCAGGGTCCATGCTGCCACTCATACAAATGCCTGTGCTGTATATCTATGCACCACCCCCATGGCATGTAGATGTAGCTCATGCATATTCATGAGGAACAGAAGGTAAACCCGATCAGTGTGATGCACACCTGGACTGGAGTTGGGAATCTCTGCCGTAAAGCAGCAGCCAACAGGGGCAGACACACCCACACCCACACCCACAGGCCCCATTGGCCAATGTCTCCTGGAGAGGCAGAACATTGGACCCTGTGTGCATCTCCCAATACTAGCACCTGCATACCCTAGCAATGGAACCCTACACCTGAGGTATACGGTACACAGCTCTGAGACGCTTGCTAGGAGTACTGGCAGATAGATATCCATACGTTACGCACATACAGCTAGTTGACCCCATCCGAACAATCTGTTTGGTGTTTGTGGTGCGTGCTCCAGCCCTTGCCTCTGATGGTGTTTACCACCCTGGGGAGTGACCCCCAGCAGTACTGCGTAGCATATCCATGCCTTGCCGTGCCCAGCACCGGTTTGATGGGCAAGGCTAATTACCTCCTCAATAGTAGCACCATGATGGCATAGGTGTGGAATTGTGTGTCTGTCTATACAGTGGGTGTTGGCTGCATGCCCCTTCCACAGCCCACACTGCCAACACTGTTGCCAGTATTGGCCTGCCAATGTGCATAATGAGTAGCAAGGGACCATGGGTATATCTCAGACAGAGTGGACTGACCAGGATGCAGCTGCACAGGGCATAGGGCACTGGCAGGGGCATGGTAGTGCCCGGCCACCACCTACACAGACAGGGTGACCTCTGTATGTGCTGCTGGGGGATCACTCTCACCCTGAGTGTGCAGTGATGGCAGCATGGCTAGGCACCCCCATAGTGCTATGTTGTGATTCTCCCATGTGATATGTATGGGTGTCCTGTGGGGGCCTCTTCATGGACTTATCTGTCTGTGTGTGCTGTCACCCCAGTTGTGGGTGCATGCATGTCCATCAGGACCAGCCAGCAGACTGTTCATAGCTGATATGTGTTGTGATGGAGTGCCTTGCAGGGTGCAGTGGCTGATGGCTTGCTGCAGGTGAATATCAGATAGTGGTGGGGTGCATCTTTGAATATCCAGGCCTAATGTCTGTCTGATATTGTGTTATGGATGTGTGTGGAGCTGCTTGGACTGCTCTGTAGGGTGTCTGTTCCCTAGTGGGACTGGGGTTGATGGTCCACTCTACTGCCATTGGGGTGGGGATCTGTTGAGGGGAAGCCCTGTTTTATCCACCTGGGGGTCCCCACTAACTGAGCCAGACAGAGATCTCCAAGATGTTTATGCAGCACCCACCTATTCCACAGGTTATTGCTGCTTTGGAGCTCTGACATGGCCGCATTCAGCCATGCCTGGTGTTGTGGACCTGGTCCTGGGCGCAACATCTCACACTCAGGGTGAGCACAGTAACCGCACAATGTGATGGTGTTTAGCTACTCTTTGCCGTTTGTCCACCCACTCAGGACACCCTACCAGGCCGAGGTGCTGTGTGGGTGCACACGGACACTTCCCCCTACCAGGCCGGGGAGCTTTAGGGGTGCATTTCCCATCCTGTGTTCAATCGTGGACAGCTGATTTGCATGTGCAGTGCATCATGGGTACGGGTGGTTCACAACAGCAGACTGTCAGTGAGGTGACGTACAGGCTATCTGCAGCCAACCAGGCGCTGCTTACAGCTGTAGCCCAATGGTTATGTCACTGCCTGTGCAGCCAGATGTCATGGGTTCAAACCCACAGTGGGGTTATGTGATATGGGTGTCCACAGATTTATTTTAATTTACTGTACATATGTTGCTGCCAGCAATACCACCCTCAGCGTACTGTACCCATAAGGTGCCTCTGAGGGTGCTTTATGGGGCGCCCTATAGGGCACGTTACGGTTGCCAGCCATATAGGGTGCACTATACATTATCCTGTGTCGCAACATACATGCTGCCCTATAGGGGACATTCTAGGGTGCCTTGGCGGACGGTGCACTGTAACATGTGCCTTATGGGCCGCCTTATATTAATATGCTGTGAGAGTGCATTTGCTAGTAGTTATCACAAAATAAAATTAGAAAGCCTCCTACAGCACTCCACAACATATAACATACTGCCTCAGCTAGCCTTTTTCACTGGGCATTGTGAGAGATCAAACCCCTGGTCCCTGCACCATTGGTCAGTGTCTTAACCATTGTGCTGTGGCTGTGTTCCTTTGCTTTGGTATCAGCGTGCTGCCTTATGCCCATCAGCGCGCCACCTCCTGCTGCCCACAATTAGTGCGCCGCCTTGTGCTGCCCAAAATGAACAGTGCGCCGCCTTGTGCCGCCCAGATAGTACAGTGCGCCGCCTTATGCCGTACAAAACGAACAGTGTGCCGCCTTATGCCGTCCAAAAGTACTTTGCCTCCTGAACCACTTTTACACATTCAAGGTGTTGCCTCAGCTGGTCTTTTTGTTGAGCACAATGGGGGATTGAACCTGTGGCCCCTAGCACCATTGGTTAGTGTGTCCACCGTTGTGCTACAGCTCTGTTCTGATATATGCTCAGCAGCGCCCCACTTAGCCTTCCCACGCGCTAATGTGGGCCCCGCAAATTAGCGCGACGCGCACACGTATGGTAGGGGTTTTTTCTTCTTTCTGCCTGAACCGCCCACTCCTTATATGGCACACGCACACTACCGCGGCCCCGCACGTTAGGAATGTTTAGTAAACATGCCCCTAAATAGGCCATGTGGTCTTTTTCTGTCGTCATGTTTCTATTTGGCAGCAAGCTGCAGAGGGCAAATGAGGAAATCCAGATGAAAGTTGAAAACTGAAGAAAAAATGAAACTCTAAAAAGAAATTTAATAAAATATCTTAAAAGTTTTACAATTTTATGACATCTCATTTTCTAAAGACAATAAATAGCCTAATTAGTATTGGGGGTTCTCAACTCCAAAGATTCTACAATAACCCCCACCATCTTCAAACTAAATAGCAAATGTAAATCACTGTAGATCATTTGCCCTTCTCTCTTCATTCCCTTTTGAAATAAATATCACAACTAAAGCCTTCAGATCTATTCAGGCACGCAGTCGAAATTTAAGAAGGATGATAAGATCAAATGCTTCTGAATCAGAGTGTCTGGTATCTAGGTAACAGCAGATACAGATGGCTGTCTATCCTTTATTTGCCTGATTTACAGCTAGATATGAAAGTGACCTAATCCTCAATGCACCTGCATGCCACATATTAAATGTTTCTCTACAGTCTAAGCTGACTGTGAATAGAGTGAAAGATGAGAGTTTAATAACAATAATAATAATATTAATAATAGTCAACACAATAAATCATAATAATAATTGCTTTGGAAAGCATGCTTACAGGACCACAAAATGTCTGAATCATTGAAAGCTGCAAATCAATGGGACCTTGAACATGCAGAAGGGTCCAGTTTTCAAATACAGCTAGTGTGAAAGTTTTGTCTGTCTCTCTATTTGTCTGTACATGTGTTTATCATGTGTGATCTTGGGCCATCAGTGATGTGGCTGCATGTGTCCCAGAAGGTTGCTTCCTCCTGTGGAACACAAGACAGTTGTAGAATCTGCTGAAAAGCCCACTCAGGCTGATGACATCTGCTAGTCCTGAAAAACACAAATGTGGTCCACAATGGCTGCCATATCTCCGCACCTCCCACCTGACCTATCTCCAGGAACTACCTCTAATAGCTCAAAGTTCTCAAGCATCAACTGAAAAGGCTTCTGTGTCCATGAGCATTCAGCATTACCCCTCCCCAACACTGGCTGCTGCTAGATTCCCTTCACTCAACTGGACCATCTATTCCCTCACCCAAAGCTGTGCATGCACTCTTCTGTTCCACCCTTCCCACCACCCTAACCACCTTTGCCAGTGTTGATCAATAAGCATCATAGTAATGTGATCACATTTCTTTAGGCCATAGATCACTCGGGCAAATGCGTATTGTGCATGTTGCCTATATATTGTCTATTGTCTATATACAGTATATATCATAGTAGGGCAGCATCTGGACTACCATTCTGAAGTCCTAGTGATCCGTGTATGTTCTTAAAGAATAAACAAGTCATAATTTAAAAAAAAACACCTTACAGATGACTTTAGCAACTTGAAGTCAAAAAGAAAGATGGGCATCAAGCAAAGTGCCTAGGTAACAAATCTTCTTCTTTATTGGAATATCATAGCCATTCAAGGAAATGGAAGTAGGGGTGATGTAGTCTGTATCCTTACTAACTTCTAAGGCCTCTGTTGTCTTAAAATTATTGACAGGTCATTCTCAGTGATCCAATCAGCAATATAATAAAAAAAGATGCAGCAATTTCAAAGACGGAATATCAGTAGTTACTGAAAATTGTTCAAATACTAAAATATGATGAGCGTACTGTCTGAATTCCATCCCAATCCTTGCATCAATTTCTGTCAGCAGGAAACATCATTACAAAGACACATCTAAGAACATAAGAACATAAGATATGCCATACTGGGTCAGACCAAGGTCCATCAAGCCCAGTATCCTGTTTCCAACAGTGGCCTATCTAGGTCATATGTACCAAGCAGTTTCCCCAAAAGACACAGGTTCCACAATGCTTGTACTGTGTCATGCATTGATATCCTGGGTCCCCTTCTTAATAATGGTTTATGGACCTTTCCTTCAGCAACTTGTCCAAACCTTTTTTAAACCCAGCAACACTAACAGCCTTTACCACATCCTCCGGTAACAAATTCCAAAGTTTGATTACACATTGAGTGAAAAAATATTTTCTTTTATTAGTCTTAAATAGTTTACCCTGTAGCTTCTTTGCATGTCCCCTAGTCTTTCTGTATTCTGATAATGTAAACAATCGATCTACGTTTACCCGTTCCACTCCGTTCATTAATTTATAGACTTCTATCATATCTCCCCTCAGCCATCTCTTTTCCAGGTTAAAGAGCCCTAACCTTTTTAGACTTTCTTCATAGGAGTATCCTTCCATACCCTTTCCATTTTGGTGGCTCTTCTCTGAACCTTTTCTAATAACGCAATATCCTTTTTAAGATACGGTGACCAGAACTGCACACAATATTCAAGGTGCGGTCTCACCATGGAACGATATAGAGGCATTATAATATCTTTTGTTTTATTTTCCATTCCTTTCCTTATGATACCTAGCATTCTATTTGCTCTCTTGGCCACCACTGCACACTGGGCCGAGGGTTTTAACATGTTATACACAATGACGCCTAAATCTTTTTCCTGGGTGGTGGTTCCTAATGCGAAACCTTGCATCGTGTAACTATAGTTTGGGTTGTCCTTCCCTAGGTGCATAACTTTGCACTTGTCCACATTCAATTTCATCTGCCATTTTGATGCCCTGTCTTCCAATTTATCAAGATCCTCTTGCAATTTTCCACAATCCTCTTGGGTTTTAACAACTTTAAATCAGTTTTGTGTCATCTGTTGCTCTCTGTCTGACAAGTAAGAAAAAAACCATTCTAAAACACTGCCAGAAATTTCTACATCAGATAAATGCTTCAAAAGGATTGAAGGAACTACAGAATCAAGGGGCATGTTTACTAAACTGCGGTAACGTTACTGACCGCGCATTATGCAACGTTAACGATCGCTAGGTAATGTTAACGCGCGGTATGAAACGTTAACGTGCGTTAGCGTTAGCGTGTGGTATGTAACGTTCCCGGCCACGGTAAACACCGCGGAGGGTGCAGAGAGGGCAGGGGGAAGTGGTAAATGGGCGGGGAGAGGTTCCCTGCACACAAACATGCTGAACTGAATGGATGAATCCTACCGCAAATGAAAACCTGCCGTTAGATGCACAATTGCAGGAGAGAGAAACCATCTCAGTGTCAGCAATGTACAGCATAGACAGGGAGCCCAAGAAACGTGATAATACTGCTCCATTTCCAGCAACAGCATAGTGGCCAAGTATGAAAGGTCACTATGGCGATGGTTCAAGTGGGGCA
Organism: Ichthyophis bannanicus; assembly: GCA_033557465.1. Lineage (NCBI taxonomy): Eukaryota > Metazoa > Chordata > Amphibia > Gymnophiona > Ichthyophiidae > Ichthyophis > Ichthyophis bannanicus. The sequence goes on from CM066032.1 coordinate 1,483,030,116, forward strand.
TAGGGGGCTACAGATGGGACATGTAGCGGGGGCAGCTGGGGCACAAGGTTGACTAGGCGGGTGCCTAGGTGGCGCATAGGAACATAGAAACCGAAAATCAGCATGACAGCAGCTGACAATGGCCAAACACAATCCACCTACATCTACCTGGTCCACCCGAGCTAACAGTTGCCAGGGCACTGACCTGACATCCCCCCAGCCAACCCTCCCCCAAGCGGAAGGGACAGACTATTGGTAGGCGGTGATGGGGGGATGCAAGGATGCTCATGTATGCCCCATGCCCCAGACCCCACTCCCTAGGCAACCACCTACCCACACAGTGGATGGCCTGGGACTGCGCACTACCAGCACCGACAGCATATGGTCATGTCAGCATGGCGGGGGGGGGGGGGTGCCCTTGCTGGAGGGGGCAGTGGCACCTCCCTGCAGTGGACCTAGGCCATGCCCTGTACCAGTACATGGTGTGCAGTGCAACATAAAAGGTCTGGCTGAGGAAATGTACAGGTAGCCCCAGGGACCACCATGCATCTGTGGCAACAATGTGGTACAGTACACCCAGCCAGTGTGTTCAGAAGCAGAGGATCACAGGTTCAAGCCCCAGCTGTGGTTATTGCAGAGCATGTCCCTATGTTTTATCCTACAATGCAGATACAACAGCAACATGTGCAAAGCCCAAAGCAGCGGCGAACAGGGGTACTAATACCCACTCACACAGGCTCCACAATCCAAGATGCATGGAGAGTCAGGCTGTTGGCCCCAGGATTGAGCTGCAGTTATCACCAGAGCACTACTACTACCTCCTGCACAGTTTAGCAATGTCGGCAATGTGATCAGGACCAGTGTGGCGGGCAGGGTTGCCAACCACCCCTATCTTTGCACAATGCTGCAATAGGAGTGTGTGTGTGTATATGTCTATTCATTGTTTTGTGGCTGCCCACACCTCACCGGGCCCACAAAGTCCCACTGTTACCAGTGTTAGCCTGAATATGTGCATAATGAGGAGCAAGGTGTTGTGGGTATGGCCCGGATAGGGCAGATTGGCCAGGATGCATCTTCACAGGGTGTGGGGCAATGGTTGGGACACTGTAGTGCCCGACCACTGCCTGCATGAACAAGGTGGCCACAGCAGGGCATGCTGGGAGGGCACTCACTCTGACAGAGCAGTGACCATGGCATGTCTAGGTTCCCACATAGTGCTCTAAATTACTTGTCTCCAGTGATACTTTTGTGTTTCTAGTGTTGGAGTACCAATCACTGAAATGCCTGATTGATGCACATAGTTTCTCTGTGAGCATGCACTATGGACTGGCTAGTGAACTGTCTGCAGTTGAACTGTGCATGGTCAGAACACCTATGAAGTGCTGTCTGCTGGTGATTGGCAGACAGTGGTGTGAGGCAGTTGGGGTTTTCCAGAGCTAACTCCGTCATTGCTGTGGGTCTGCCACTGCACCAACCACAGGTATGGCTCTGGCCCACCAATCCTGAAGGGCAGTCATATACCAGCAAAATGGAGGTTGCTTCACAGGGGCTTGAGCACCTGTCCCTTACCTACCAAAAGGGCGATGTGAGCCCTTTGGGGTATGTAGTGTATACCACTTTGACCTATAAAGGCAGTGCTACATAAACCTCATGCAAGTCTGGAAACCCCTCTGCCCTGATAACAGGTGCCCATGACAGCCAGACCCTAACACGGGGTACACAGTAATCTGGGTGGTGTCTGGTCACAGAAGGCCATAGGTGACTGCAGGATAAAGATAGACACTGAATTACTTTCAGCTAAACTGCATGAAACACCTGTCACACACTGGTAGCAATGGGGATGTACAGCAGGGTTTATCTTTAACACCACATGTACTGTAGACCTAGTGCTGGGCACCCATCCTATCCCTCAGGGAGAATACAGAACCTGTACAATGGCATAGTCTGTAGCTATGCTGTGCCTGTATCACGCACTGTCAGTTCGCCTTTCCAAGCTGAGGTACCGGAGAGGTGCAGACCCCATTTGCTGATCAGCTGTAGACAGCTATTCAGCATGTGCATTGCATCATGGGTACTGGTGGGGTTACCCTATCCTGGCACTCAGAGCAGACAGTTTTTTTGCGGTGACCTGCAGTCCTTCTGTACCCAGCCATTGCTGTGACATGCACCACGGAGGTATAGCCTACTGGTTAATATAATGCCATTCTCGGCAGTGTTCATGGGTTCAGTTCTTCTTTAAACTAGATTCGTTGGGGATGGGTGAAGAAAGCCCCCAGGTAAGTGAAAGCCCCAGGGTAAGTGATACATTAAATACCTTTATGGAAATGGGTAACAGGGGTAACATATGGAAAGCAGTGTGTATTAATGCCCGTAGCATGGGAAATAAGATCTCTGAAGTTGAAGCTTTGGTGGGAGTGGCTGACTTAGATTTAGTGGCAGTTACAGAAACATGGTTCACAGAAAACCATGACTGGGATGTAACTATACCTGTCTATACTTTATTCAGAAAGGACAGGGTAGGAAGAAGGGGAGGAGGAGTAGCACTATATGTAAAAACTACTATTAAAGCTTTGGAATTACAGAGCTTAAAAGGGAGAGAGGAGGCATTGTGGGTTAAACTAGAAAGAGGGAAAGAGAAATCTATTTGCATTGGTGTGATATACAGACCTCCCTCACAAGAGGAAGAGGTGGACAGAGAGTTAATTGAAGACATACGCAGCATTGCTAGGAAAGGGGAAGTGCTACTGCTAGGAGATTTCAATATGCCAGATGTTGATTGGCACTTTCCTGCTGCAGTATCATCTAGGAGTAAGGAGATCCTGGATTCTCTACAGGGAGAACTATTCAGGCAATTGGTAACAGACCCCACACGTGACGGGGCCATACTGGACTTGGTGCTTACCAATGGTGAAAGTGTTTCTGATGTTGTAGTGGGAGATCATTTTGCATCCAGTGATCACCAGATGGTGTGGTTCAGTATTAGGACTAGGGCTGTTAGAATCCATTCCAAGGTGAAGATCTTAGACTTTAGGAAGACTAACTTTGCGAAGATGGGCCAATACCTCAGGGAGTCATTTGTGGGATGGGAACAGCTGGGGGATGTAGAACAACAGTGGGCAAAACTGAAAGGGGGTATTTTAAAGGCAACCAACCTTTTTGTTAAAATGGTAAATAAAGGCAAAAGGAACAGGAGACCGCTATGGTTTTCGAAGGAAGTAGCTGAAAAAGTGAAGAAAAAGAGGGAGGCCTTCATGAAATACAAGAGATCACAGAGAAAGGAAGACAGGCATCTGTATTTGGAAAAACTTAGAGAAGCTAGCAAAGTAGTCAAGAAGGCAAAGATTCAAAAGGAGGAGGAAATAGCCAATGCAATAAAATGGGGAGATAAGACATTTTTCAGATATATTAGTGAGAAGAGGAAGGGCAAAAGTGGTATTGTCAGACTCAAGGGTACAGGGGGGGAATATGTAGAAGCTGATAAGGATAAAGCGGAATTGCTTAACAAATATTTTTGTTCTGTGTTCACAGATGAAGAACCAGGAGCAGGACCTCAGAAAACACCCACAAATAAGAACAGAAGCGAGGGACATCTTGAACAATTTTCAGAAGACTGTGTTCGTGAGAAACTAGCTCAACTTAAAGTAGACAAAGCGATGGGACCAGATGGGATACACCCTAGAATACTGAGGGAACTTGGGGACGTTCTAGCAACTCCACTGACTGACCTTTTCAATGCCTCGTTGGAGTCGGGAGTGGTGCCAAAGGACTGGAGAGAGGCTCATGTGGTGCCTTTACACAAAAGCGGAAGTAAGGATGTGGTTGAAAACTACAGGCCGGTTAGTTTAACTTCAGTGGTGAGTAAATTATTGGAAACGCTGTTGAAAGAGAAAATAGTGAGGTTTCTGGAGTCCAGCGGATTACAGGATCCGAGGCAGCATGGATTCACCAGAGGCAGGTCTTGTCAGACAAATCTGATTGATTTCTTTGACTGGGTGACCAGGGAGTTGGACCGAGGGAGAGCTCTAGATGTGGTGTATTTAGATTTCAGTAAAGCCTTTGACACTGTTCCTCACAGGCGACTTATCAACAAACTGAGCACCCTAGGGATGGACCCTAAAGTTACTGCTTGGGTTAGAAATTGGTTGGGTGGGAGGCGACAAAGAGTACAAGTAAATGGAGCTCACTCTGAGGAGACGGATGGTACCAGTGGTGTGCCCCAGGGATCTGTCCTTGGTCCGATTCTTTTTAACATCTTTGTTAGTGATATAGCGGAAGGGCTGTCGGGTAAGGTTTGCCTCTTTGCGGATGATACCAAAATCTGCAATAAAGTAGACACCCAGGAAGGTGTAGATAACATGAGGAGGGATCTAGCTAAGCTTGAAGAATGGTCTAGAATTTGGCAGCTGGGATTTAATGTTAAAAAATGTAAGGTCATGCATTTGGGCTGCAGCAATCCAAGGGAGCAATACAGCATAGGAGGTGAAGTACTTTTGTCCACTAAAGAAGAGCGGGACCTAGGCGTAGTTGTGTCCGATGATCTTAAAGTAGCTAAACAGGTAGAAAAGGCGACGGCAAAAGTTTGAAGGATGCTTGGGTGCATACGGAGAGGAATGGCTAGCAGAAAAAAGGAGGTGATAGAGCCTCTGTATAAGTCTTTGGTGCGACCTCATTTGGAGTATGGTGTGCAATTCTGGAGACCGCACCTTCAAAAGGATGTGAACAGGATGGAGTCGGTGCAGAGGGTTGCTACTAAGATGATTAGTGGGCTTCATTATAAAGCATATGAGGACAGACTTAAGGATCTTAATATGTACACCTTAGAGGAAAGGCGGGATAGAGGTGATTATGATTAAGATGTTTAAATACCTCCGTGGCATAAATGTTCAGGGGGAGAGCCTCTTTCAATTGAAAGCAAGTTCTGCGACGAGGGGACATGGGATGAGAGTGAAGGGAGATAGATTCAGGAGTGATATGCGGAAATATTTCTTTACGGAAAGAGTAGTGGATCCGTGGAATAGTCTCCCAGTGGAGGTGGTAGAGATGAGGACAGTAACTGAATTCAAAAAAGCATGGGACAAACACAGAGGATCTCTAAAGGTAAAAAGTGGACTGTTGTAGTTGTTGTTATGGAAGGACAGACTATATGGGCCTTATGGTCTTTTTCTGTCATCATGTTTCTATGTTTCTATGTTTCTATGTTCCCCCCTCTCATGTCTGTCCTACTCAAATAGTGTGCATGCCTGTAACAGTCATATTTTTGCAGATTTGTGCTGCCAGCCCATAATACCCTCGCCACAACTGACAACAATCCCTCGGTCCGTCTATCTGCATCTGTCAGCTGTATAGAGTCCTGTCTGTCTGTGCAGGCTGTCACCCCATGTCCTACACTGCTACCCTTTCCTGCATTGTGCCTCTTCATGCTTGCCTCGCCTGTACCTGATCTGCATTTCACCACCACTCCTCTGTCCACCCATCATTGTAACTATCCTGTCACCTCCGCTTCCACTGCGGGACACATATTCCCATCGTCTGCCACCAACTGTCTTTCCAGTACTTTACATTGCCAACACCCTGTGCTGTGGTACAGTTGCCCCCAACATGTTTGTCATCAGTACTGGCATCCACATGGGATGCCCGCAGATATGGCAGGTCCAGCGGCTCCCAGCTCTCCCTCCTTCACTCACCTGTTCATTGCCTTTCCTGAGTGCTCTATCTAGTGTTAAGGCTACATCTATTTCTGTTCCTCACAAGTCATGCAAGTCATCCTGCAGCACCTTGCAGCCCTTAAGCCACACTAACCTAGGGCACTATAAGTTTGTTAGGCCACCTTAACCTATGGTTCCGTAACCCAGGGTGCCTTCTAAGGTGCCTTGTCCAGGGGTGCCTAGTACGGTGCTTAGCCTAAGGAGCCCCACTGTATAGGGCACCTTACAAAGCGCCTTATGAGGCACCTTACAAGGAACCTTATAAGGCACCTAACAAGGCGCCCTACAAGGCGCCTTGTAATGTGCCTTAAGAGGCACCTTGTAGCTCACATTAGTTTGTAACATGCGTTAGCTGATACGGCTTGCTGTAACGATGCACCACCCATGCCTTTATATGGACATCTGTACCTTTACTGCGGAACCTAACACGAGTGACATTACCGCAGTTTAGTAAACATACCCCCAAGGGTAGAAGACATGTCAATATGCAAAAATAAAAATGCTGTTCCTCTATGTTCTAGACCCTGCAGTACTTTATCAATTAATGAGACTAATAGTGTTTCCACTAACCATTTTAGTAGCCACCTTTTGTACTGACTCCATCCTGTTTATATCCTTTTGAAGGTGTGGTCGCACCAAAGACTGATACAGAGGCAATATCACCTCCTTTCTTCTGCCGTCCATTCCTCTCCCTATGCACCCAAGCATCCTTCTAGCTTTTGTGGTCGCCTTTTCTACCTGTTTAACTACTTTAAGATCATCAGACACAATCACGCCTAGGTCACACTCTTCTTTAGTTGACAAAAGTACTTCACCCCCCATACTATATTGCTCCCTTGGATTGCTGCAGCCCAAATGCATGACCCTGTATTTTTTAATATTAAATCTCAGCTGCCAAATTCTAGACCATTCTTCAAACTCTGCTAGATCAATTCTCATGTTATCTACACCTTCCTGGGTGTTTACTCTATTGCAGATTTTGGCATCATCCGCAAACAAACAAACAAACCTTACCCAGCAGCCCTTCTGCAATATCACTAACAAGGATGTTAAAATAATCAGACCAAGGAGAGAATGCTGTGACACGCCACTGATAGAAACATAGAAATATAGAAATATGATGACAGAAAAAGACCACATGGCCTATCTAGTCTGTCCTTCCATATCAACAACTACAACAGTCCCCTTTTTACCTTTAGAGATCCTCTATGTTTGTCCCATGCTTTTTTGAATTCAGTTGCTGTCCTCATCTCTACCACCTCCACTGGGAGACTATTCCACGGATCCACTACTCTTTCCGTAAAGAAATATTTCCGCATATCACACCTGAATCTATCTCCCTTCACCCTCATCCCATGTCCCCTCATAGCAGAACTTGCTTTCAATTGAAAGAGGCTCTCTCCCTGAATATTTATGCCACGGAGGTATTTAAACATCTCAATCATATCACCTCTATCCCGCCTTTCCTCTAAGGTGTACATATTAATTTCCTTCAGTCTGTCCTCATATGCTTTATAATGAAGACCACTAATCATTTTAGTAGCCACCCTCTGAACCGACTCCATCCTGTTCACATCCTTTTGAAGATGCGGTCTCCAGAATTGCACACAATACTCCAAATGAGGTCACACCAAAGACTTATACAGAGGCATTATCACCTCCTATTTTCTGCTAGCTATTCCTCTCCGTATGCCGTCACCTTTTCTACCTGTTTAGCTACTTTAAGATCATCAGACACAACCACGCCTAGGTCCCACTCTTCTTTAGTGGACAAAAGTACTTCACCCCCTATACTCTATTGCTCCCTTGGATTGCTGCAGCCCAAATGCATGACCTTACATTTTTTAACATTAAATCCCAGCTGCCAAATTCTAGACCATTCTTCAAGCTTAGCTAGATCCCTCCTCATCTTATCTACACTTTCCTGGGTGTCTACTCTATTGCAGATTTTGGTATCATTAACAAAGAGGCAAACCTTACCCGACAGTCCTTCCACTATATCACTAACAAAGATGTTAAAAAAGAATCGGACCAAGGACAGATCCCTGGGGCACACCACTGGTAACATCCTTCTCCTCAGAGTGAGCTCCATTTACTTGTACTCTTTGTCGCCTCCTACCCAACCAATTTCTAACCCAAGCAGTAACTTTAGGATCCATCCATAGGGTACTCAGTTTGTTTATAAGTCACCTGTGAGGAACAGTGTCAAAGGCTTTACTGAAATCTAAATACACCACATCTAGAGCTGTCCCTCGGTCCAACTCCCTGGTCACCCAGTCAAAGAAATCAATTAGATTTGTCTGACAAGACCTGCCTCTGGTGAACCCATGCTGCCTTGGATCCTGTAATCTGCTGGACTCCAGAAACCTCACTATTTTCTCTTTCAGCAGCGTTTCCAATAATTTACTCACCACCAAAGTTAAACTAACCGGCTTTTGTTTTCAACCACATCCTTACTTCCGCTTTTGTGTAAAGGCACCACATGAGCCTTTCTCCAGTCCTTTGGCACCACTTCCGATTCCAACGAGGCTTTGAAAAGGTCAGTCAGTGGAGTTGCTAGAACGTTCCCAAGTTCCCTCAGTATTCTAGGGTGTATCCCATCAAGTCCCATCGCTTTGTCTACTTTAAGTTGAGCTAGTTTCTCACGAACACAGTCTTCTGAAAATTGTTCAAGATGTCCCTCTCTTATGTTCCTATTCGTGGGTGTTTTCTGAGGTCCTGTTCCTGGTTCTTCATCTGTGAACACAGAACAAAAATATTTGTTAAGCAATTCCTCTTTATCCTTATCAGCTTCTACATATTCCTCCCCTACACCCTTGAGTCTGACAATACCACTTTTGCCCTTCCTCTTCTCACTAATATATCTGAAAAATGTCTTATCCCCCATTTTATTGCATTGGCTATTTCCTCCTCCTTCTGAATCTTTGCCTTTCTGACTACTTTGCTAGCTTCTCTAAGTTTTTCCAAATACAGATGCCTGTCTTCCTCTCTCTTTGATCTCTTGTATTTCATGAAGGCCTCCCTCTTTTTCTTCACTTTTTCAGCTACTTCTTTCGAAAACCATAGCGGTCTCCTTTTCCTTTTACCTTTATTTACCATTTTAACAAAAAGGTTGGTTGCCCTTAAAATATCCCCTTTCAGTTTTGCCCACTGTTTTTCTACATCCCCCAGCTGTTTCCATCCCACTAACGACTCCCTGAGGTATTGGCCCATCTTTGTAAAGTTAGTCTTCCTAAAGTCTAATATCCTCACCTTTCAATGGATTCTAACAGCCCTAGTCCTAATACTGAACCACACCATCTGGTGATCACTGGATGCAAAATGATCTCCCACTACAACATCAGAAACACTTTCACCATTGGTAAGCACCAAGTCCAGTATGGCCCCTTCACGTGTGGGGTCTGTTACCAATTGCCTGAATAGTTCTCCCTGTAGGGAATTCAGGATCTCCTTACTTCTAGATGATACTGCAGCAGGAATGTGCCAATCAACATCTGGCATATTGAAATCTCCTATCAGTAGCACTTCCCCTTTCCTAGCAATGCTGTGTATGTCTTCAATTAACTCTCTGTCCACCTCTTCCTCTTGTGAGGGATGTCTGTATATCACACCAATGCAAATAGTTTTCTCTTTCTCTCTTTTTAGTTTAACCTACAATGCCTCCTCTCTCCCTTTTAAGCTCTGTAATTCCAAAGCTTTAATAGTAGTTTTTACATATAGTGCCACTCCTCCTCCCAGAGGCGTAGCGTGGGGGGTGCAGGGGGGGCCGGCCGCACCGGGCGCAACATGGGGGGGGGGCGCTCACACTCGCAGCTCTCTGTTGCCGATGAGGGGGAAAGGCAGGTCCCTATGATACATGTTGGCGCGTACGCCATCTGGTGGTGGCACTGCAAAGAGGTTTATTTATTTATTTATTTAATGGTATTTATATACCGCCTTATCCTTCAATCAAAGCGGTCACAACACAAGTGGGGGATACATTTAACACATGGGGATTTTGAGACACATACACTAATACTTACAGGGAACATGGGCAATGGAGGGTTAAGTGGCTTGCCCAAGACCACAAGGAGCATCTGTGGGACTAGAAACCCCAGTCCTTCCGGCCCAAGGTTGCTGTCCTCTAGTGGGATTTGAACCGCCGACCTTCCGGCCTGAAGTACCTTGTCCCAACCACTAGGCTACTCCTCCCTATAGGTTTGCGCTATAGCCCTCGAGCCCGCAGTCCTGGGAGTCGCATTGTTCTTGGCAAACCCTCGGCAACATAGCGCAGGCGATGCGATTGACCCCCTCTAGGTAGCTATTTCACACAAGCTGCCGGGGCGGGGTGGGAGGGGGACTGTTTATCGCGTCATCGCCCCTCGATCTCCATGTAAAGCTGGGGTTGGGGTCGGATCACCCTGTGCGCTCGAGAAGGCGGAGCTGCAGGGCGGCATCGCGAGTTTCTGGTTCCGGATCTCCTCCTCTTCCCTGCTGTTGGGCGTTTAACCATGCTTGTCGGGCTCTTGCTGCTGTGCTGTTCGTTTCCCTGGACTCCGGCTCAGCGAGGTCAGTGCTGACGATCGCTCCCTCCCGGGGTAGGATCACGGTCGGCTCCCCCGCGCAAAGAAGCTCCCCGGCGGCTAAAATCCACGGGTTAGGGGGCGCAAATTACTTGCCTTGCCCCGGGTGCTGACAACTCATGCTACGCCACTGCCTCCTCCCCTCCTTCCTACCCTGTCCTTTCTGAATAAAGTATAGCCAGGTATAGTTACATCCCAATCATGGTTTTCTGTGAACCATGTTTCTGTAACTGCCACTAAATCCAAGTCAGCCACTCCCACCAAAGCTTCAACATCAGGGATATTATTTCCCATGCTATGGGCATTTATACACACTGCTTTCCATATGTTACCCCTGTTACCCATTTCCATAAAGGTATTTAATGTATCACCTACCTGGGGGCTTTCTTCACCCATCCCCAACGAATCTAGTTTAAAGCCCTCTTCAGTAGATTAGCAAGTCTACTACCGAAGACGCGTTGACCTTTCTTGGACAGATGGATACCATCTCTGCTCTGCAACCTCCTTCTCCTCAGAGTGAGCTCAATTTATCTGTACCCTTTGTCGCCTCTCATTCAACCAATTTCTTAACCAAGCAGTAACTTTAGGGTCAATCCCCAGGATGCTCAGTTTGTTTATAAGTCACCAGTGCAGAATGATGTCAAAGAGTTCAACTACCTGATCACCCAGTCAAAAAAACCAATCAGATTTGTCCGATAAGACCTGCCTTTTGAATCCATGCTGCCTCGGATCCGGTAATCCATTGGACTCCAGAAACCTCTGGAAATGAACTATGAAAAATATATCTACATTGTGTAATCTGCTGAGTATTTGCCACCTAGACTGGTTACTGTTTCAGACAAGATATTGGGTTCAAAGGACCTTAGTCTAACTCAGTATGGCTTTTCTTATATTTGACTGTACTAAGGTCTCATTAGGATACTTTTATTCTTTCCTGTTTGTATTCTCTTGGTTTATGTTGTCCCCAGTTAGCGCAAAAGAGGAAGGCAAGCAATACAATGGACTGATACAATAACAGCTGTTATGGATGCCACTCTATCAACAATTAGCCACCTGGCAGTAAAGACTCAGCACAATTTAGGACAACTATCCAGATGTTCACCTTAAGTCGTCATTGACTTGACAGCAACTAACAACAACATGTTATCCCTAAGTGATCAGACCCATAACAAATGGTGGGCAATATGGGATATCAACTGAGGCACCAAGTTGTTGAGGAGGGGAACAGAGGCAAAAGGGATGTATTGTGCACCTCATAGTCTCTTTCCCCTTACTTATAGGGGTATGTTTACTAAACCGCGGTAACGTAGCAGCGGCTACGTTAACACGAGCTAACGTTACCAGATGCAATGTTAACGCGTGCTAACGTCTCCGGCTGCAGTAAGTCCTGCAGAGGGTGGAGAGAGGGCGAAGAGAAGGTGTCAATGGGTGGGGCGTGGGCGGCGAGAGGTTCCTGCTACACTAACATAGGGAACTGAAGGGCCGATCATTACCGCGAGTGAAAACCTGTCAGTAGATGCATATTTGGAGGAGAGAGAAACCATTTTAGTGTCAGCAATGTACAGCATAGGCAGGGAGCCCAAAAAGTGATAGTAGTGCTACATGTGCAGCAACAGCATAGGGCCCAAGTATGAAAGGGCACTAAGGTGATGCTGCAAATGGGGCATAGGGGGCTGCAGGCGGGACAAGCAGTGAGGCAGCTGGGGCACAGGGTGGACTAGGCAGATGCCTAGGTGGCACATAGGAATGCAGAAACTGGAAAGCAGCAAGACAGCAACTGACCAAGGTCAAATATGCCCAGGAGTCCGTGTCCCATCCAGGGGACATTACTCAGCAGGTACTCCAAAGGACACATAACATTGGCAGGCGGTGCTGGGGGGAAGCATGGATGTCTATGTAGGCACCCCTACCCCAGACCCCACACCGTAGGCAGCCGCCTACCTGCACACTGGATGGCCTGGGACTGCGCACCACTAGCATATGGGCATGTCAGTATGGTGGGGGAGGGGTTCTGGTGGTGGAGGGGGCAGTGGCATTTGCCCATAGCAGACCAAGGCCAAGCCCTGTTCAGGTGGGTGGCATGCAATGCAACAGACAAGGTCTGTTTGATGATTAGTCATGGTATCCCCAGGAACTAACCTACCTCTGTGGCAACAGTATGGGGCAATATACACAGCCAGTGTGTCCTGGTTCAAAAGGTCACAGGTTCAAGTCCCAGCTGTGGCTCCTGCAGACCATGTCCCTACATAGCCTTGATATCATGAAAGGCAGTATATAAGAAATGTTAAATAGCACATACAACATAAACATGTGCACTCCCTAGAGCATCAGCTAACAGGGGCACAAACACACACACAGGCTCCACTATCCAACACCTCATGGGGAGTTAGGCTGTTGGGCCTGATGTGGAGCTGCAGTTACCACCAAAGCTCTACTACTAGCACCTACATGCCTTAGCAATGCCTGCACTGTGCTCAGGACTGGTGTGGCAGTCAGGGCTGCCAACCACCCCTATCTTTGCACAATGCTGAAATAAGAGTGGGAGTGTGTGTATGTCTTTCCATTGTTTTGTGGCTGCCTCACTGGGCCCACAATGCTTACACTGTTTCCAGCGTTAGCCTGCCAATGTGCATAATGAGGAGCAAGGTATTGTAGGTATGGCCCGGACAGGGTGGACTGGGCAGGATGCATCTGCACAGGGTGTGGGGGCAATGGCTGAGACATTGTAGTGCCCGACCACCTGCATGGACAGGGTGGCCACAGCATGTCATGCTGGAAGGTCACTCTCACCCTGACTGAGCAGTGACCATAACATACAGAATCACCAACATACCCCCCAAAAAAAATTTTTTTGCACATGCAGATAGGGGTGGTATGTTGGTGATTCTGTATGTTCTGTATTTATTTATCACTAAATTTGGGATATTGGTGGTGAGCAGTGACCATGGCATGTCTAGGTTCCCACATAGTGTTATACACTGTTTCTCTCAAGTGATATCTGGGTGTTTTCTGTTCTGGGGCCTAATCATTGAGATACTTGCTTGGTGTCTGTGCTTACATCCCACTTCTGGGTGCACATAGTTCCTCTGGAAACATGCACTATGGACTGGCTAGCGGACTGTCTGCAGTTAGCATCTGTATGGCTGGAAAACCTTGTAGGGTGCAGCAGGTGCAGACTGACTGTACCCTCTGCTGGTGAAATCTACTGAGAGTTCCTTTCTGGAGATATTCACCACCAAAGCCATATCGTGTCTTTGCCTCATAATTTTCTCCATTGAGTTTGACGATCTCGAGATTTTTCCCATGCCCTCTCTTTCTTCTTTTTTTTTTGTCTTCCTCTTCCTCAAATCGTTCCCAGAAAAAACGCAGCACATGTGAACTAGGGAACGCATTCACTTATTTATTTTGCAGTGAAAATTAATAAGAGATAATCCCCTGAGGAAACAATCTAAGAGAAACGCATTGGCGCCAAATTAAGGTGTTGGTATTGGGGAGTGGGAAAGGAACATGAAGAAAGGACACTCTGATAGAAGCTAAGTACTTTTTGAAGTTGCGCACTGGATTTTTTGAAGAGTGACTATAATTCCACCTGCTTTTATGAACACTGGATATATGTCGTTTAAGGTCGTTGATGCAAATAAGCACTGAATGAGGACATATTGTGAGTCCATGTATAAGTGCTAAAGAGTTCTGAGACCTTTAACGATATGAGTAATTAATGATGTAGTAACTATGAGAAGTAACCTTAAATGAAATTGAGGTTCCATATTGATGATAATGAGCATGTCAGCACATAGTTTATGAGTACTGTCGTGAGGGCATCCCCTGGTGACCATTCGAAGTATGGGCATGCTCCACGATAGAAATTATTTAGGGAGCATGATGAAATGTAAGGTCCACGAATGGCGAATGGTCTTACTTATTTCCAGCTTCCTATGAGAGCTCAATAATCAAACCAAGTGTAGGGAAAGCAAGGCTTTATTCCCCGTCTGTGCAAGGGTTCAAATAAGACATTGAGAAATCAAAAGAATGTCCTTTGTTTCAAAAGGTACCAGTATTAACAAGCTGCCTAATTGTTAATCTCCACAATTAGTGCAAGGGTTAACCAGAGGAATTCACTTCATTCCAACACAATAAGAATTAAACAAACTTCTTCTCAGTTATACAGTGGCTACAGATTCTAGGCTCGTGGCCATGCACAAACCACAATCCATTTCTTCTGGTGGAGGAATGGGAACAGCATTTATATATTCAGTTTCCATGGATTCTGCTCCATTACATTCATCATTAGAGTAGTCACTGTCCTTGTCTGCTACAGGTCTACGTGAAGTGTCCCTAGGCTCTTGCCTCCAATAAGACTGTGTTTTAAGTTCTCTGGGAATTTTCTGAAACCACTCTAGTTTCTTCTTCCTTACATACTGAGTATTTGTTTTAGCAGTGCCTCTAGGAGTTAAGCATTCAGTATCATGAATAAAGCTTTCATACCTGGAGCCTCTGTGGTTTGAATCCGTGGAGCTTTCTCTCCCAGAAACGTTTCTCCTGCAACAGGTTCTCTGCCGACAGGCTCTAGGCAGGGCTGTGCTTTCTAGCAGCTTGGTAAAACCTGGTGTGGATTCAACTTTATGCTTCGGTAAGAACTTAGCTTTGTCAGAAACTGCTTTTCCTTTAGTACCTGGTAAAACTTGACTAGTATTTCCCAGAGACTGCAGGCTTTCCTCCAAACCTATCTCTCTGGTTCTCTGGATACGTCTCTCTGCTTTTGAATTAGGAACGTTGTTGGAACAGGGAGTGGCACACTCTCTAGCCTTAGTGCTTTCTCCAGCAGACTCCCTCTGAACAGCTGCTCGCTTAGCCTGGCCCTTCTGAACTCCACCTTTGTGAACTCTGTTCCTTTGGGCTTGCTCAGGTAGGATTCTTTCTCCAAGTCCTTCTCCTTCTCTTAGAGCTGCTCCTTCCCTCAGAGCTGTTCCTTCTCTCTGTCTCCTCCTTTGAGGTTTTCCTCTCTTCTGTCCTTCTCCTGGAGCCGTTCCTCTCAATAGAGGTGTTCCTCCCAATAGAGGTGTTCCTCTCAATAGAGGTGTTCCTCCTTTGCTAGCATTCAGCTTCTGCTTATAAAGGAATCTTTCCTTTGAAACTCCCGGGCTCATTCCCAGGTGCAAGTCATTAGCTCTCTTAGGCTCATTAGCTCCTGTATGATCACTCCTGCCCCCTCTAGCTGTGCCTTGAGGTAACTGCACATCTAGATTTCTCTGAGAAACAGGGTTTCTTTTCAAGTTTGCGTCTTTATTGATACCCACTTCATGACAGTACTTACAAGTAATCGCTCAGAGAAAGACCACACAATCATCACAATCATGGACGGTCAAATTGTCTGGAAAGAAAATTTAGTTTCATGCATGACCATATCATTGGATTAGTTAAGGAGAAGACTCCATTTGCACAAATGGCATCAGAGGTGGATTCTATTGGTGAAAGTAATGAAATTACTTGGGAATCTGTATTAAAATTACAAAAGAGAAAAGTGAGAACTGAGTTACATAGATTCATGTTAATAGAATATATTAGTAGACAACAGATTCCGCGTGGTTTACGCGTGTATAAGGAGCCTTCTATGGATGCCTTCTATGGATTCTGTTTTCATAGAATGTTGGAGTAGAATACTTAATAAGTATTCTTTGGACTTAATGGTGCTCATAGTGGATTCAACAAAAACGATTGTGGAGAAAATGTCAGAGGAAATAGAGACGATCCAAAATACTTTAAAGGCAAAAGAAACAGATGAAAAATATGTTAAAAAACAGGAGGAATTACAAAATCAAGTTGATACTTTGATATAGGAAGTTATGTTAAAAAAATAAAAAAAATTGAAAAGGGATGATGCTGATTATATGGTGGGATACGTGTATCCCTGGATGAATTCTAATCGAAAACCAAGAAAAACCCCAAAACAGGTGAATTTTGATGATACTTCTGACGATACCAATCATACTGATTCCAGCGAATCTTCAAGAGAAGAACATTTTTAGAAGAGGAAGAGGAAGACAAAAGCAAACAGAAGAAAGAGAGGGGGAAAATCTCGAGATCGTCAAACTCAATGGAGAAAATTATGAGGCAAAGACACGATATGGCTTTGGTGGTGAATATCTCCAGAAAGGAACTCTCAGTAGAATTCATTGAATTGTTAAGCAAAGGTTTGTCGTTTGTGACTACTATTGTTTTTGATCCATTTCAATTTCGGATAGATTTTGAGAATTTGATGAGGAAATTAAACTTGAAAAATGTTTTGCATCTCATACTATTAATGAAAATTCACAAGATTCAGTTCCAATTAATGAACAAGGAATGCATCATATAAAATTACCACTGAAATCTACCTGGTCTCCTCCAGGTCCATTACATCATGCATTGGTAATTTTTAAGGAATTGGTTTTGAGAGATGTGCAGACTTTGGAAAGGTCTAGTAAGAAGACACAAACAATGTTAACAAAAGTGGAACAAGCAGCATTAAGAGAACTGCGACAACGAACCAATATAGTGATTAAACGGGCCGATAAGGGAGGAACAGTTGTTGTGTTGAGTAGGGAGTATTATGTATTTGAAGCATTACAACAATTGCAAGATCAATTGACCTATAGAGTTTTGATAGAAGATCCAAAGTCTATGTTTCAGCTTGAGATAAAAGAAATTATACATGAGGCTTTATGAAATAAGTTAATTACCTGGAAAGAATATCAGTATCTCAATGTCATAACACCAGTGGTGGCAAAATTCTACACAGTTCCAAAAATACATACAAATATGCAACAACCTCCCGGTAGACCAACAGTGTCTACTAGAAGCACTATATTGGAACCTCTGTCTACATTTTTGGATTCTTATTTACGACCATTACTGGAGGAGATTCCATAATTTGTGAGGGATACTGTGTATTTTTTAAACATTTTGAAAAGTTTAGCACGATGGGTGACCCATATGGATATATTTTTGGTCACCCTGGATGTGACGTCTTTATATACCAGCATCCACAGGTGGCAGCATTTCAAGTGGTGGAGCAGACGTTGTGCCAGCGAAGGGATCTTTCAGAGACTCAGATTCTGTTTTTGTTGCAAGTGCCAAATTTTGCAATTTTTTGAAATTCTTTTATATTCGAAGGAGTCTTATACCAACAAATATCTGGTGTGGCAATGGAGGCTATGTGTGTGCCATCCATTGCAAACCTCTATATGGGGGAATTTGAAGATCGCTGGATGCCACAATGGACTTAATAAGTAAGGCTGTCTGAGGCATTACTTTTTACTTTACATCAGTGCTGTCTGAGGCATTTTCTTTTTTAATTTAAAATTAGTGCTGCCAGCAAACACACCCTCACAGTGCCGTAACCTAAGGTGCTGCATAAGGCACCCTATAAGGCACTCCAGAGGGCACATTATAAAGTGCACTGTCCACCAAGGCACCTTATAATGTTCTGTATAGGGCGCTTTATAGGGCACCTTATGAGGCACCTTAAGGTTACAGCACTGTGAGGGTGTTTTTGCTGGCAGCACTAATTTAAATTAAAAAAGGAAATGCCTCAGACAGCCCTATCAAATAACACCACTGTGGGATCATACCCATGATCTCTGCCTTTGCAGTCAGTGAAGTAACCAGTGGGCTACATCTCTATTGCTGCTAACAAACCCATGGCTGGCTACAGAAGGAATGCAGGTCACCACACAAACTGTCTGCTGTGGTTACCAGGATAGGGTTATCCCACCCATACACATGATGCACTGCACATGCAGATCAGCAGTCTACAGATGATCACAAGATGGGGTATGCACCCCCACAGCACCTCAGCCTGGTAGGGGTAACTGACCGTGTGTGTTACTAGCACAGAGTAGCTACAGACCAACACATTGTGGGGGTACTGTGCTCACCCTGAGGGCGAGGTGGGACACCCAGCACCAGGTCCGCAGCACCTGGCTTAGCTGAGATAGGCTATGCTGTAGGTCGCCATCAGTGCCAGTGTGTGATAGTTAGTCCTTGCAGACACACCTAGGATACACCTGTGTCCATCTGTATTTCCTAGTCACGTCTAGCCCTTGTGGATTATGATGCACCCAGAATAGTGCATATCCTGTGTGGGTGCCATGATCACATGATTTAAGTGAAGGGGGGTGTTTGGACCCATAGGTGGATTATGTAGCACCATCCAACCCACCCTTTGGGGCTCAGGGTGGGGGACAGGATCTCCCACCAACAGATCCACATTCTACATCCCTGCAATGGTGGCAGTAGAGGGGACCATCAACCCCAGTCCTGCTGGGGAACAGGCACCCTACAGGGCAGTCAATGCAGATCTGTACGCATCCATAAGGCAATAGCAGACAGACAGTAGGCCTGCAAATGCTCAGCTGCCACCCACCACTATCTGACAGTCTCCAGCCACTGCACCCTGCAAGGCATTCTAGCCATACACATACTAACTGCAGACAGTCTGCTAGTTAGTCCATAGTGCATATTCCTGGAGGAGATGCATGCACCCAAAATTGGGATGTGAACACACACACCAAGAAGATAAGTCAGTGATTGGGCCCCAGAAAAGAGAACCCATAAATATTACTTGAGAGAAATACTACATAGCACTATGGGGGAACCTAGCCATGCCGTGGTCACTGCTCAGTCAGGGTGAGAGTGACCTCCCAGCAGGACATGCTGTGGCCACCCTGTCCGTGCAGGTGGTGGCTGGGCACTACAGTGTCCCAGCCATTGCCCTATGCATTGTGCAGAAGCATCCTGCCCAGGCCACCCTGTCCGGGCTATCCCCACAGTACCTTGCTCCTCATTATGCACATTGGCAGGCTAACACTGGAAACAGTGCAAGCAGTGTGGGCTGAGTAAGGTGTAGGCAGCCACAACACACTGGATAGACAGACACACACTTCCACACCTACGCCAGCATTGTGAAAATATAGAGGCTTTTGGCAGCTCTGGCCACCACACCAGTCCTGGGCACAGTGCAGGCATGGCTATGGTACGCAATACTGTTGGGGTCATTCCCCGGGGTGGTAAACCCTGTCAGAAATCAAAACTGAAACACACTCCACAGATATCAGAAAGGTTGCTATGATGCAGCTCTATCAGCAAATTGTGCTTAACTTAGGAATTGATATCTGCCATTAATCATAGCAACATTGTGATATACGTGTAACGTATTCCCAAGTTTAGGGCGGCAATGCTAAGGTATGCAAGTGCTAGTATTGGGAGATGCTGCTGCACGCAGGTCCAACAGCCTGACTCTCCATGAGGCTTTGGATAGTGGAGCCTGTTGGTGTGAGTGTTTATGCCCCTGTTGGCTGCTGCTCTAGGGCAGAGATTCCTAACTCTGGTCCTGGTGGGGCAAACACTGTTCAGGTTTTCATGCTGTCCCTAATGAATATTGTGATGCAGCAGACCAGCAGGGCATAGAAGAAAATGTTTTAAACTTGAAAAAAGATGTGCACAAGCTGTAGTATTTGCAGGAGCCTGATAAGGGGAGCAAGAGAGACCTCTGGAAGACTGAGGATCCACGCCCTACAGGGTGTAACCGAAAGCCAGCCAGCCTCCAATCCAGGAAGAGAGGAACTCCTTTTAAAGGAAGTCAGGAAGACTGGAGAGGGGCAGAGGTACCTCAAGAGACACAGACACCTCAGGACTGGAAAGCACAGGCATAGCCGGACTGGAAGACACAGCCGGACTGGAAGGCACAGCAGGACTGGAAAGGCAGAAGTAGCGGTAAAGCCAGGAGCAGCAAGGAAGGCAGCAGAGAGGTTGCAGAGCCTTCAGAAGCCGGAGGAGCGGCAGGAGCTGCCAGAGTGGCAGAAACTGCAAAAGCTAGAGAAACTGCAGAAGCTACAGACACTGCTGGAGTGCGGGAAAGAGGTACAGGCCAAAGGAACCTGAAAGGCCAAAGAATCCAGAAGGGTCCAGGAGATTCAGGTACACGGAAGCTGCATTGTGAATGCTGTAGGCAGAACCCAAGCCATATTGCTGAATCAAGGCAGAATATTACCAGGAGTAGGCCACAAGCCTCATCCCAGAGGAAGAAGCAGGAGTTACAAGGTAACCCATATTGCATTGAAGATAGCCCACAGCGGGTTAGCGCATAGAAAGGACAAGAAACAGAAGCTCCCTGTACATGTCCCACTTCGCAAGAGAGGGACCGAAAATCCAAAGCCGAGCGGAGGAGAGAAAGGACGTGCCGTTCTCAGGGCAGAGCGGAGTTGGAAGCGGGAAGAGGGATGCCATGGGTGCCTGCGGACCTGATGGAGAGGTTCCCCTCCTTTAAGATGGAGCAGAGAGCAGACCCGGCACTAGCCCGTGCATTTGAGCATGCGCAGGAAAGAAAGGATTCTTTCCCCAGATTCCTCACGGAAGAGGACATACTTTATCGGGAGACTAAGGACCCTCGTACTGGAAATATTAGGAAACAGTTGGTGGTCCCGAATACCTTTAAATCCCTGGTTTTGCGGCTAGCCCACGACCATCCAGTAGGGGGCCATAAGGGAGCACAGGGCACTCTTGAACAGATTTTAGCCAGATTTTACTGGCCAGGAGTCTTCCGGGAAACATCTCGTTTTTGTGAATCCTGCGCATCATGTGAAAGGGTCACTCCTCATCGACCAACTGAAGTACCGCTGGTTCCGATGCCCATAATCTCGGAGCCGGTAAGGAGACTTGCCATGGACATAGTTGGACCCCTCATCAAAACACCCAGAGGATTCCAGTATATCCTGGTGATTATCGACCAAGCTACCCGCTTTCCCTGGGCGGTTCCCCTGAGAAACATTTCGGCAAAGTCAATTGCCATAGAGTTAGTCAAGTTATTCTGCGAGATAGGGTTCCCGCAGGAGGTCTTGACAGATAGAGGGAGTAACTTCCTATCAAAGTACCTCGCACAAGTTTGGGACGCTTTCGTCATCCATCATGTGAAGACAGCCGCCTACCACCCCCAATGCAATGGTCTGGTGGAACGACTAAACCAGAGCATAAAACAAATGCTTCGTCGAGCATTGGGTGGCCAAATGACAGAGTGGGACACCATGTTGCCATTTATCCTGTATGCCTGTCGGGAAAGAAAACAGACTTCTTTGGGTACCTCGCCGTACGAACTTATGTATGGATGACCACCCCGAGGTATATTGGACGTCCTAAGAGAACAATGGATTGAGCCCGTTGAGACGGAGATAGGCGTACCTTTATTCTTAAAGAACTTAAGAACCCGCCTGAAAAGAACCTCCCGATTCGCAGGCGAAAGTCTACAGGAGAGTCAACAAAAACAGAAGAAATACTATGATAGGCATGCCAAACCCCGGCAATTAAAGGTCGGAGAAAAGGTGATGGTCTTGATATCGGGCGCCACTCCTAAATTTGAAGCCCGGTGGAAGGGGCCTCATACAGTGGTTAAGCCTATAGGATCAACCTCCTACTTGATCCGGGATGAAAAAGGACATACCCAAGTATATCATGCCAATATTCTTCGGCCCTGGCGTGAGCGGTCAGTTTTGCTGGCTTCGGCTGAGAACATATTCCACCCTGAACCGATACCGGTTGGCAACCGACGAGGGAAGTACGGGACCAGTCAGCTGCAGAAGAGCACGGTATCGTGTATTACGTGCTGTGTAAAAGAAACTTCACCAGCCCGTAATATTTTAAGAAGGGGGATGTGTGATGCAGCAGACCAGCAGGGCTAGAAGAAAATGTTTTAAACTTGAAAAAAGATGTGCACAAGCTGCAGTATTTGCAGGAGCCTGATAGGGGGAGCAAGAGAGACCTCTGGAAGACTGAGGATCCACGCCCTACAGGGTGTAACCAAAAGCCAGCCAGCCTCCAATCCAGGAAGAGAGGAACTCCTTTTAAAGGAAGTCAGGAAGACTGGAGAGGGGCAGAGGTACCTCAAGAGACACAGACACCTCAGGACTGGAAAGCACAGGCACAGCCGGACTGGAAGACACAGCCGGACTGGAAGGCACAGCAGGACTGGAAAGGCAGAAGTAGCGGTAAAGCCAGGAGCAGCAAGGAAGGCAGCAGAGAGGTTGCAGAGCCTTCAGAAGCCGGAGGAGCGGCAGGAGCTGCCAGAGTGGCAGAAACTGCAAAAGCTAGAGAAACTGCAGAAGCTACAGACACTGCTGGAGTGCGGGAAAGAGGTACAGGCCAAAGGAACCTGAAAGGCCAAAGAATCCAGAAGGGTCCAGGAGATTCAGGTACACGGAAGCTGCATTGTGAATGCTGTAGGCAGAACCCAAGCCATATTGCTGAATCATGGCAGAATATTACCAGGAGTAGGCCACAAGCCTCGTCCCAGAGGAAGAAGCAGGAGTTACAAGTTTTATTTATTTATTTTATTTATTTATTTACTTATTTCTTCTATACCGCCCCTTCCAGTGATCAAGGGCGGTTTACATGGAACAATTTAACAAATTATGTATACTTCTGTATACTTTACATTGAACAGAGAACTTTTTAACTTTTTACATGGAATAGATATACATTACATTGAAACAGAGAAACTTTCTAACTTTTTACAAATAATGACAGATGTAAAAAACTGTCCAAACTATTTACATAGGTTATTTACAGGTGATTCTATACAGGGGTTTTCAGAAGTTAACCCATATTGCTTTGAAGATAGCCCACAGAGGGTTAGCGCATGGAAAGGACAAGAAACAGAAGCTCCCTGTACACGTCCCACTTCGCAAGAGAAAAGGTATGAAAAGTTTTTATTGAATAAGAAACTTTTAAGTAAACTTGCTTTGCATGAAGTGCATGGAAGTCTTTGGAAGAAAGAAAGATGTTCACTTTGTAAAAATGCTCATGGCCGACGCCCCACGCTAAACTCTAGACACTGGGAGGTCATTCAGCATTTGAGGGAGAAACCTGACTATAGCTTGCCGGGAACTGTTGACTCTAGCTCAGATACATTGCAGGAGGAGCCGATGCAAGTGGAAGAGGTAGAGTCCTTGTCAGAAGAAGAAATGGATTGCAGCTATTGTACTACGGGCAGTGGGGAATGCTTGTACAACTAGTGAGCATTAAAACCGGTGTAAATAGGAATGCTTGTTTTGTAACCTTTTTCTGTGAAGAGAACAGTTTTTCTTTTGAACATGAGTTGTTATTTTTCTACCCTGATGTAAGGATATTTCTGTTGATGTTTGAAGCCGATCCTTTGAACCTTTGTTCAAACGAGGGAAATAAAGCCTTATTTTTCCCTACACTCGATGACCTTTTTGTTCTTTGGGTATTTTTGGTATTCAGGACGCTACCAGGGCTATACAACCCTGGGCCCTAGAAAGAAACACATACCAAACCCAACTTTACTTTTATTTATGTCCGACCTGCCTTGGCCACCCCTAACCACCAGGGCGGCATTGTGACATAATGCATGAGATACATTTGCATACAATGGGGGCAGTGCATACTAATGCAGCACAGGCATATTTATTAGAGACAGCATGAAACCTGAATGGTGTTTGGCCCTCCAGGATTGCAATTGTGAAACTCTGCTCTAGGGATTGCACATGTTTATGGTGTCTGTGCTCTGTAGGGTAAAATATAGGCATTCAGGCATGTTTATTTTATCTGCAATAAAGGTTCCGTCTTTATTACCACGGTTTAGTACTGGGTAAAATATGGGGAAAGGGTTGGAAGGAGCCACAGCTGGGACTTGAACTTGTGACCTTCTGCTCCTGGCTGTGTGTACTGCACCACACTGTTGCCCCCAGGGACAGTTCATTCCCTGGGGATACCATGACTGTTCGTCAGACAGACCCTGTCTGTTGCATTGCACGGCACCCACCTAAACGGAGTTAGGCCGTGGTCTGCTGTGGGCAGATGCCACTACCCCCTCCGCCACCAGCACCCCTCCGCCACCATGCTGCCATGCCATTATGCTGGTGGTGCTTGTGGTGCGCTGTCCCAGGCCATCCAGTATGCCGGTAGGCAGCTGCCTATGGTGTGGGTTCTCAGGTAGGGGTGCCTACATGGAAATGCGTACTTCCCCCCCCCCCCCCGCACCGCCTGCCAATGTTATGTGACCTTGGGGGTACCTGCTGGGTAATCTGCCCTGTGACACTGTGGGACACACACTCATGCCCATGTTGGACCCTTGTCAGTTGCTGTCTTGCTGCTTTAAAGTTTTGGCATTCCTATGTGCCACCTAGGCATCTGCCTAGCCTGCACTGTGCCCCAGATGGACCACAGCATGTGCCGCCTGCAGCCCCCTGTATCCCATTTACAGCATCAGTACAGTTGCCGTTTCCTATGTGCCCACTCTGCTGTTGCTGCACATGTGCACACCATAACAAACCTGCCCAATCTAAATGACAGAAACCCTGATCAGTGCTATTTCATTGTGGGATCATTCACTTTGTAGGGGGACAGAGCATAGACCCTTTCAGACATGATATCTTAATTTATACGCTTTGTCAGTAGTGTTGCTTTATGTTTATCATTAATATCACTATTGGTCAGCTTGATTTTGGGGATTTTAGATGTGGTTGTGGTCTTTTTATATGTTTATTTGCCTCTTTGTTCCCTGCACATGTATCACAACTATCACTTTGCTAGGTTTCCCTGCCTTTGCTGCACATTGCTGACTGAAATGGTTTCTCTTTCCTGCAAATGTGCCTTAAAGCGAGGGTTTCACTGGCATTAGTGTTCAGTCCCAGATTTCACAGCGTTAGTGTGCCTGGAGCCTCTCCCCTCCCACTCTCCGCCCATTGACCCCTTTCTCCCCGCCCTCTGGGAAGCCTTACTCCACCCTTCAGACCCGGATTTCACAGCGTTAGTGTGCCTTAATGCCGCCGTTGCATTATCGCGCACTAAGTGACGTTATCACGCGATAATGTTACATTATTGTGCGATAATGTCACTTATCGCTTAATAATACCAATGCTGTGACATTAAGACGGTTTAGTAAACATACCCCATAGAGATAGGTTAGAATTGGATAGGGCTATCACATTGAAGTCTTACTCCGAAGTTTGTGATGATAATGACGTCATTGAGGGCGGCAGTAGAGATTGTCGAATAGGAAGACGGAGTGAGTTCTTTAAATAAGTGAATGTGTTCCCTAGTTCGCATGTGCGGCATTTTTTCTGGGAACGATTTGTAAGGAGTTGGAATACTTTGGATCAGTTCCAAAATTTGTGTTGGGAAACGTGTGCAGTATCATTTGTGGTTCAGGTAGGTGTACTAACTACCATTAAGGCGATATTGTCAGTGAGAATAGTTTTTAAGGAACTTGGGAGGTTTACAAGTTACTGAAATGGATTTTATTTTGCAGTGAAAATTAATAAGCGATAATCCCCTGAGGAAACAATCTAAGTGAAACACATCGGCGCCGAATGAAGACATTGGGATTTGGGAGCGGGAAAGGAACATGAAGAAAGGACACTCTGATAGAAGCTAAGTGCTTTTTGAAGTTGCGCACTGGATGTTTTGAAGAGTGACTATAATTCCACCTGCTTTTATGAACACTAGATATATTTCGTTTAAAGTCGTTGATGCAAATAAGCACTGAATGAGGACATATTGTGAGTCCATGTATAAGTGCTAAAGAGTTCTGAGACCTTTAACGATATGAGTAATTAATAGTTTAGTAACTATGAGAAGTAACCGTGGGATAACTGGCTAGCAGCTGAATATAGCCACTAACTGGTGAACTCCGAGTGCTGCCTCCGCCCCACATCTAGAAGATCCCGATGCAAGTAGGCTAGCGTCGGAAAATTCCATGACGTCACCCACGGATGTTCAGCGGCACTAACATGAATATTCCGTTTGCTGTAATTAACACGGTTAGCAGGTCTGCTAACCGCATTAATCGCTTTAAAAAATCCCCCTAAATTTTTTACGATGCCTTAACAAACCAAATGCAAACTAAGAAATGCATACCCCTATCATCCAGCCACCCATGAGATTCTTACATCATGCTGCTGTCTGCTTCCTCTGATCATGCTGTCACTGCCGTCTTTCCCCAGCAGGTGTAAGGATCCTGAGACTCACTGCTCCTTCCCTCCTCTTCAGATTTTAATCCAGTGTATGTGTTTGTGCACAGATGGAAATACTGACTGACCCTTGAGAACAGGCACTCATGTTTTGCAAAATACACCTAAAAAACAGGCTCAGAGCTAGGAAACAGCATCCATCTCCTTCGATGTGCCTTGAAAAATTATTCATTTTTCTCTCACATTTTTAAAATGGCTGAGTTGTAATGTTACGGCCTCAATGTGTTAATTAAATTCAGCAGCAGTACACAACTGTTCTTTATTAATGGGCCCATTTCATCGTAACCTAAGCCTCCAGGAGACCCATCCAAATACTACTGTTTTAGCTGTAAGATGTTAAGTGTTAATTCAATTTTATTTATTGCTGGTTTGAAACTTCTGCACTTTCCAACAACACTCTGATGGCTTGATTTCCTAAGCTCTATTCCCCTATGAACAGAATGGGGAACTAAGCCTCATAGTAAATCTAGTCCCGAGTGCACTCAAAAGCCACATGTGACTCCAGGGTCTTGGATTAAACAGCATTGTCGTTCAAGTTTATGCTTGCTTTGCCTATGTGGGTCAATATTGTGACATTAGCTATCCGAATGTTAGCAGCGCACCGGCAAATGTTAAGCAGTGAGGCATCTTTAAAACTGACAGCTCACTTAGCATCCCTTAAGAGTAAGGGATTGGATGTGCAAATTATTCACAGCTGTGTTTTCTTTGAATGCAACGGAGGTTAGACAATAGCTACTGCCTTTCTTTTTCTCTTCTGTTACTTTCATCGCTTCCTCGTTCAGCACCTATGAAGTTTTGTTTTCATTAGTTTCTTGAACACATGCCATATACCGCTCTTCAAAGATATGGCAGAAACAGGTCAAAATAAACAATTAAAATAATTGACACAAAAGAGAGACAAGCAAGACACATGGAGGATAAACTGAAGGAGAGAAAAGATTAAGAAAATGTAAATTCCACAAAGACACAAGGGTAGAAACAACCTTGAATCCTTTAGTCGTCAAGGTACCTGCTAAATGCAATGTTGTACCCAGAGAGTGCAATTCTCAATTTTCTTTTTTTTAATGTATTTGTTTACTTAAATACCACTTTAAAAAGCCAGGGATTCAAGAGATATACATAAGTACACTGAAAATTAAAAACATAAGTGACATAAAACAGCAATTAAAACATTTTAAACAAATAAAACTGTGTTTAACCAGAGGAAATTAGTTATTTGAAAATCATCATTCTGCATAGTTAATGCCCCCCCCCCCCCCCACTTTATCTGCATTGAGTGGAGATGTTCCTGGATGTGGGTTGGGTTAAGGATTTCAGTAAGTAGTTTTGTGCAAGGATAAATTTGCCACTGAGTACTTATAGCTAAAGTTTAGTCAGGTAAATTTGTTGCCAAGTGCCGTCGAGTCAGTGTCAACTCATGGCGGCCCTTTGGATGGTTGCCCTAAACTGTGTTCATTCTTCAGTCAGGTGGCTCATTGTTGACAGACTGACACCCATAGCTGCTGTTATTGTATCGATCCATTTCATTGCTGGCCTTCCTCTTTTGCATTGACCCTAACACTGGGTATGCACTAATCTAGGTGGTGTCTGATCCCAGATGGACACCAAATTTCCTTCAAATGCACTGCAAGGAATACCTATCACACACACACTGGTCATGATGGGGATGTACAGCAGGACCTATCTCTAGCACCACACGTACTGCGGACCTAGTGCTGGGCACCCATCCTATCCCTCAGGGTGAACACTGAACATGCACAGTGGCATGGTCTGTAGCTACTCTGTGCCAGTATCACACACTGTCAGTTCGTCTTTCCAAGCTGAGGTACCGGAGAGGTGCAGACAGCTATTCAGCATGTGCATTGCATCATGGGTACTGGTGGGGTTATCCTATCCTGGCATTCAGAGCAGACAGTTTGTGTGGTGACCTGCAGTCCTTCTGTACCCAGCCATTGCTGTGAGATATGCCATGGAGGTATAGCCTACTGGTTAGTACAATGCTGTTCTCTTTAGTGGTCATGGGTTCAATTCCTCACTGTTTACTCCTTTCATGCCTGTCCTACTCAAATAGTTTGCATGCCTGTAACAGTCATATTTTTGCGGATCTGTGCTGCCAGCCCATAATACCCTTGCCACAGTTGCCAACATTCCTTCCATCCGTCTATCTGCGTCTGTCAGCTGTGTAGAGTCCTGTCTGCCTGTGCAGGCTATCACCTCATGTCCTGCACTGCTACCCTTTCCTGCATTGCACCTCTTCGTGCTTGCCTCGCCTGTGCCTGATCTGCATGGCACCACCACTCCTCTGTCCACCCATCATTGTAACTATACTGCCACCGCCACCTCCACCTCCACTGGGGGACACATATTCCCATCATCTGCCACCCACTGTCTTTCCAGTACTTTACATTGCCAACACCCTGTGCTGTGGTACAGTTGCCCCCAACATGTTTGTCAACAGTACTGGCAGCCACATGGGATGCCTGCAGATATTGCAGGGCCAGAAGCTCCCAGCTCTCCCTCCTTCACGCACCTGTTCATTGCCTTTCCTTGGTGCTCTATCTAGTGTTAGGGCTACATCTGTTTCTAGGCCTCACAGGTCATGCATGTCATCCTGAAGCACCTTGAAGCCCTTAGGGCACACTAACCTAGGGCACCATAACCTTGTTAGGCCACCTTAACCTATGGTTCCATAACCCAGGGTGCCTTGTCCAGAGGTGCCTAATATGGTGCTTAGCCTAAGGAGCCCTATATGGTGCCTTACAAAGCGCCTTATGAGGCACCTTACAAGGCACCTAACGAGGCACCTTACAAGGCACCTAACGAGGCACCTTACAAGGCACCTACGTAACAAGACACCTAACAAGGCCCCTTATAAGGCATCTAACAAGGCACATTACAAGGCAACTTATAGGGCACCTTATAGGGCACCTTGTAAGGTGCCTTGCAATGTGCCTTATAAGGCGCCTTGTAACGCACGTTAGTCTAAGGCGCCTTGTAATGCGTGCTAGATGGCACAGCTTGCCGTAATGATGCAACGCCCATGCCTTTATATGGGCATCTGTAACACTACTGCAGAACTTAATGCGGGTAACATTACCGCGGTTTAGTAAACATACCCCACAGTCTCTGCTCATCAGAGCTTATACAATCTAATCAAGACAAAACATGTGGATCCAAATTCTGTAACATGAACGTCCAGCCGGAGGGCATGTCCAAACCAAAAATCTGCCCAATTTAAACCTAATTCCACACCCACAGTTATAGATGCATCTGGTGTCTCGAATCAGAGACAGATGTTTCCAGCGCGGCATGAACAAAAACTATGGCATACGAGAGGTAGGTATACACAGAAAACACCATATTCTGAAAAGAAGGATGTTTCTGATTCTGACTGTCTTTGCCATAAACCTGTGGACAGTCACGCCTTCTCTGTAAAATGTGCATCTCCTAAGCTGCTCCTCTCACTGACAGTGTTGTGCTGATGCAAACTTCACATAAATACTGATGATACATAAATGTTGATGCAAACTAGACTATACAAACTAGTCTGTTGCATGCCCAGAACACTGCAAGGTAATCTCAGTGCACTCAAAGTAGAAAGTGATACGTTTGTCATGACATACCTTGTATCACAACATACATGGCAGTAGAAGAACTCCTTAGTTATTCCTGCAATGGTCATCTCTGAAAACAGTCTGTACAATGCTAAGTATGGTCCAAAATAAATCAGAACAGGCTCTCTATAGCTAAAGGTCAAAACATATCCCTGTCAATAATAAGGGACCCTCAGAATGAGAGCATTCAACAGTGCAAACAGCACTCAGACATGCTCAGAAGCACCATCATCGGTCTCTAAAAATGTCTACATGTGTGCACATGTACACACACACACACACACTCTCACTTGCAGTCACTAAAAACATATTTCTGCCAAAAAGATATCCTGCACCTATCAAGAACAGCTGATCTACTTTTCTCATCCAAACAAAAATCCTTTCCATGCTCACTCACATACTATCCTTATTTCAGCAGTCCCATTTTTCAGAACATAGGAATTGCTAGGGTACCCTAGATTAGCTCCTTTAGTACAAACAGCAAATGTCAACATAGCCAGAATAAACACTATTGCTCTTCTTTAGGGCAGTTTTTCTGTAGGTGTATTTATGAATGTTTCTTTACCTTACAATCTTCCCTCACCTCTGCGTTCTGTTCTTTAAAACTGCATCTTGTGTTTTTCCAGACTGCAGACACACCAGTTCAAAACTTAATTGTCACAACTGTTCTTCAATATGAGTCGCACTGAAAAGTAGAGCAGCATATTTAAGTCCTGGCCTTATTCCATGTTTCTGCTGGAACAATGGAAATGTCTGTGGGAAATACTGAAAACATACACAGGCCTTTCCCGAGTATGCTTTATATATCTCTGTGGCTGACCATGCCCCCATTCTACCTTTCTCTGATATCACCACCATGCAAGAACTGTGGATGTGCAGGGATTCAGAATACTTTATTCATGTTATGGAATATTGTATTTATACTGTGCTCTTTAGAATCAGTGTGGTTTGCACAGGGGCGGCCCAAGGGGGGTGCGGGGCCATGTGCGGAGACTCGGTGCGGGGCCTCAGTTGCATAAGGGACCTCATTTGCATAAATATTTGCATAATGTTACCTTACACTAACTTTTAGTAAACATGCCTCTTAATGAGTGTATGGATAAAGAAAGACTAAAAGATTTCTACATTACTATAATCCAGTGCCAACTGCCAGGCACATTAGGAACTACTACAAACACTGCCCATTTAGAACCCATAGCAAACCTGCTGTATCATAACAGCACTACCAGGACTCACAAAGCACAAGACCCTACCTATCAAAAGGCTACACCGAAAATATTAAACCAATACATTTCAGAGAATAACAATACATGACCTACTGTGGAAAGAGAAAAAGTGGCAATGTCAAATAGGAATTACATAAACAGAATACCTCAGCTCAGTTACACATGCAGAACATAGACCATCACCAAACAAGGAATTACAATTTAGAAACAGGAAGACAATAATTAAACTGGGAACCCCAAAAGCCCAACAACACTGTAGAAATAAAACTATAAATTAATTTCCTCTTGTACTAAACAAAGCGCAGACGTTAATGATGCACATTTCCCTGAGCTGGCATATTTCAGTTAATAAATTCAATAAAGAGATA
Source organism: Ichthyophis bannanicus (assembly GCA_033557465.1). Lineage (NCBI taxonomy): Eukaryota > Metazoa > Chordata > Amphibia > Gymnophiona > Ichthyophiidae > Ichthyophis > Ichthyophis bannanicus. The sequence continues at coordinate 1,483,061,592 of CM066032.1, forward strand.
TTTTTCTACCTTTTGTGCATTTTTTTTTTCAGTTGCAATTTCTCCAGCCACTTTCTTCAGGTTTCTTCGTGTCTTCTGCTAACTCTCCATCATCTGTTGTCCATTTGTCCTTTCTTCACTCTTCTAGGTTTTTTTCCATTCTCTCTCTACATCTGCTTTAACATACTAATCTTTCGCCTTTTGCTCTTTCCTCATTCCTATTTCATCCACTCAAATTTTACCCCTCCATCCTCAATCCCCACTTACTCTCCCAATATCCGGCCAATTGTAGATTTGTCTTCCCTCCCACACAAAATATTTTTCTACTCTCCCAGCTCTATCCCATTCTAATCCTCCCCCAACATCAGCTCCCTTCTAGTTCCAGCCCCACACAGCATCCGCTCCCTTCTAGTCCACGCATCAGCCCATTTCCAGTCCTAGCCCCCATCAGCCCATTTCTAGTCCTATCCTAGCCCCACCATCAGCCCATTTCCAGTCCTAGCTCCCCCATCCGAGTCCCTCCATCAGCTCATTTCCAATCCCAGCCCCCCATCAGCCCATTTCTACTCCTTTTCTAGCCCCACCTTCAGCCCATGTCAAATACTAGCTCCCCTCCATTCAACCCATTTCCAATCTAAGCCCCCCATGAGCCTACTTCCAGTTCTAACCCCTCCATGAGTCCATTTCAATCCAAGCCCCCCAACATCCCATTTCCAGTCCTATCCTAGCCCTCCATCAGCCCATTTCCTGTCCTAGCCCCCCTCACTCAGCCCATTTCTAGTCCTAGCTCCCTCCCCTCACAGCCCCTTTCCATTCCAAGCCTCCGTCCCCATCAGCTATTTGCAGTTCAAGCCCCCTTCCACTCAGCCCATTTCCAGTCCTAGCAACCCCCCAGCCCATTACCAGTCCTAGCCCCCCCATAGCCCATTACCAGTCCTAAGCCCCCCATAACCCATTACCAGTCCTAAGCCCCCCATCAGCCCACTTCCAGTCCTAAGCCCCCCATCACCCCATTTTGTCTTAGCCCCCCCATAGCCCATTACCAGTCCTAACCCCCATCAGCCCATTTCCAGTCTTAGCCTCCCCACAGCCCATTGCAGTCCTAACCCCCCATTAGCCCATTTCCAGTCCTAGCCCCCCCCCCCATAGCCCATTACCAGTCCTAGCCCCCCATCAGCCCATTTCCAGTCTTAGAAAGCCCATAGCCCATTACCAGTCCTAACCCCCCATCAGCACATTTCCTGTCCTAGCCCCCTTATCGCCCATTACCAGTCCTACCCCCCATCAGCCCATTTCCAGTCTTAGCCCCCCCCATAGCCCATTACCTGTCTTAACCCCCATCAGCCCACTTCCAGTCTTAGTTCCCCCCATAGCTCATTAGTAGTCCTAACCCCCATAGCCCATTACCAGTCCTAACCCCCTCCCCTCATCAGCCCACTTCCAGTCTTAGTCCCCCCATAGCCCATTAGTAGTCCTAACCCCCCATAGCCCATTACCAATCCTAACCCCCTCCCCCCATCAGCCCACTTCCAGTCTTGGTCCCCCCATCGCCCATTAGTAGTCCTACCCCCCCATAGCCCATTACCAGTCCTAACCCCCTCCCCCCATCAGCCCACTTCCAGTCTTAGTCCCCCCCCATAGCTCATTAGTAGTCCTAACCCACACCATAGCCCATTACCAGTCCTAACCCCCCTCCCCCCACCAGCTCAGATAGATTAAAAAAGAAAACCGGCTGCTGCTGCTGCTGCTGCTGCTGTGGCAGTGGCAGTGGCAGAATCAAACGTCAACGCCGTGGGGCCCCGACTGCCCGGCAGAACCTCCCTAGAGCATCAGCTCCCGAATCCCTCCCAAAGCGCGGGCTTTCAGAGCTGCGAGAGTTTCCCTTTCTTCTCGCGGCTCTGTTAATCTCGCCGGGGCTGATGGGATTTCCCTTCAGCCCCGGCGGGATTAGCAGAGCCGCGAGAGGTCAGAGAAGCTCTCGCGGCTCTGAAAGCCCGCGCTTTGGGAGGGATTCGAGAGCTGATGCTCTAGGGAGGTTCTGCCGGGCAGTCGGGGCCCCGCGGCGTTGACGTTTGGTCCTCAGCCCCCTACCTCATTGTGCCACCATGGGAGTGTATTGCCAGCTCCATCACATTCTTTGGGTCCCTCATAGAGAGCAAAATGGTGAAGTAAGGGGTCGGATTGGCTACTGGCGACAGGATGCGGCTGCACTGGCACACCAGCCGAAGCATTGGACAGATTGGCCAGGCACATCACAGGACATCTTCCTTTGCAGAATTGCCTGCATGCTCGTACATCTAAGTGTCCTTATTCCACAACCGTGGGAACATATAGCTCCTGCAAGTTGCAGAATCGGATACAAATGTGCCCCATCCACTTCCTGGGCAGTCGGAAGGCCTGGACATGCAGGGTTCTGATCGGCCTCTAAGTGTTTAGAATCCCTAACCTGGGATCCTTCTGCCAGTATCAACACTGATAAATATTTAAACTCTGATCATAGACACAAATAATTGAATGGACATTTTGTTGCAGTAAAGAAAACTGAAGCAGTTTTCACCAATTTATAGTGAAGTCTCTCTTTAATTTAAGTTCCAAGGGTCATGAAGATATTTTCTTCTCCATCCCCCTGCAAAGAATCTGAACACTGGTGATAGGAATCTGTGCTTGCTGAGTGAAAGAAGGGGAGAGAGCCTGAGATATAATTGTTCTATGATCTGGCCCCTGCAAGAGCAGCTTGCTGCCCCAGGGCAAGGAGGGTAAAAGGGCCCCAAAATCTCTCTCTCTCCCTCACTTAGTTTGCAGCTTGTCATACTGTGAGGGCTTGTGTGCATCAGTGATGCTGAGAGCTAAGCTATTGGCAGTTTAACTACTGGCAGGGTCTCCCAAGATGGACAGGTCTCAGCTGAGTTGCCAGAGCAAGACAAAACCACCCATCTGGGCAGCAGCAGAATGGGATAGTGTTGTCGGTGGAGGATCACATTTCTGTGACAGCGGCAACAGCACTAAATTTAAACTGCATGGAGGAAAGGCCCGGCAATATACTTCTGTATCTTGCCATGAAAACCCAATGGATAGTTACAACAAAACAAATCGCGCTATAGTGCTGGAAGATGAGACCCCCAGGTTGGAAGGCACTCAACTAGCTACTAAGGAAGAGCTGAAGACTTTTCAGAATAAAGCCAGCATTTATGATGTGGTTGGATCAAAGCCCTTGGGACGTCTGACTGCTGATGTAGCTGCACATGAAATGAGAGTCAGAAGCTGTAAAGATGTCTTACACATTAGAACATGGAACGTATGAAGCATGAACCAAGGGAAGGTGGAGGTGGTCAAGAATGAAATGGAATGTGTACAACGTAATCTGTTGGGTGTCAGCAAACTGAAATGGACTGGCATTCCACACTTTGCATCAGATGATCACATGGTCTACTATGCTGGAAATGAAAGACAAAGAAGAAATGGTGTTGCATTTCTAATAAAGAAGAAACTTGCAAGAACTGTAATACAATGCAGTCAGTGAACGCTTAATCTCTATTCGTCTATGAGGAATGCCTATCAACACAACTATAACTCAAGTATATGCCCCAACAACAGCTGCAGAAGAGGATGAAATTGAAGAGTTCTATGAACATGTTCAAACTGAAATTTACAGAACATGCAAACAGGATATCCTGATAGTCATGGGTGACTGGAACTCAAAAGTTGGCAACAAAGAAGAAGGCAAAGTGATTGGAAAATATGGACTTGGCAACAGAAATGAAGCTGGAGAAAGACTGATAGAATTCTGCAAGACCAACGATCTATTCATCTCAAACTCCTTCTTCCAGCAACACAAGCGGTGACTGTACACATGGACTTCACACAATAGATTGTACAAAAATCAAAAATGACTACATCTGTGGAAGTCAATGATAGAAAAGCTCTAAAACATCAACAATTCAAAACCTGGAGCTGACTGTGGTACAGATCATCAACTACTAGTATGCAAACTCAAGCTAAAGTTGAAAAAGAGCAAACCACTCATGAATGCAGCAAAATATGACCTTGAGAATATACCACTGGAATTTAAAGACTGCCTGCAAAATCGATGTGCTGCTTTAGATACAAATGACATAGCTCCAGAAGAGTTATGGAATGATATCAAGAAGGTTGTGTTGGAAGAAAGTGAGAAGTTTCTAAAAAAGGTGAAAAAGCAAAAACGGCCAAAATGGATGATGGAAGAAACTCTGAAAATTGCCCAGAAACGCAGAGAAGCTAAAGCCGGAGGAGAAAGAAAGACAATCACAGAACTCAGAGATTTCCAATGTGCAGCAAGACAGGACATGGAAAAGTACTACAATGACACATGCAAGGAAATAGAAGAAGAACCTAGTAGAGGAAGAACAAGATTGGCTTTCCTAAAGCTATGGGAGTTAAAGAGAGAATTCCAGCTCTGAACTGGAATGTTACAAAATGCTCAAGGTTCTATTTTGAATGATGCTGAGAAGATCAAGAAAAAAAGGAAAGAATATACAGATTTTTTATATGAGAAAGATCAAGTGGACCAACGGCCATTTCAACCTGTACCTTAAGATCCGGACCCATTGGTGATAAAAGAAGAAGTTGAAGCAGCATTGAAAGCCTTATCAAAGAACAAAGCACCAGGCATTGATGGCATTTCCATAGAAGTACTACAGCAATCTGATGCAGCTGTTACCACACTTACAAGACTCTGCCAGGAAATTTGGAAGACAACATCATGGCCAACTGACTGGAAAAGATCTGTGTTTATACCAGTACTAAAGAAAGGTGATCCAACTGACTGTGGGAATTATCGCACAATCACTCTGATCCCACATGCCAGCATGATTCTACTGAAGATTATTCAAAAGAGATTACAATCATACCTGGAACAAGAACTACCTAAACTGCAAGCAGGTTTCAGGAAAGGGCGAGGAACGAGAGACATCATCGTGGATGTGAGATGGATCCTTGAAAAGACTAAAGAATACCAAAAGTATATCTATTTGTGTTTTATCGACTATAGCAAGGCTTTTGACTGCATAAACCATGAGAAACTCTGGGGAAAATTAAGAAGCATGGGTATACCAGAACACCTGATCGTACTCTTGCACAATCTGTACATTGATCAAGAAGCAACAGTTCGAACGGAACAAGAAGAAACAGAATGGTTTAAAATAAGCAAAGGTGTAAGACGAGGCTGCATACCTTCCCCCTACCTGTTTAATTTATATGCAGAACAAATCATCAGAAAAGCAGGATTCTATGAAGACAACAGAGGTGTGAAGATTGGTGGAAGACTCATCAAACTTCGCTATGCCGATACTACATTACTAGTTGTGGACATTGCTCATGATGGAGACTTGCTGTAGCTTTCAATATAACCATCACACTTATCATTTATTTTCTTTCATGACTTGTGACAGCACCAATGTGGTTTATCTACTCCTCTGCCCGTGTGGCCTTGGTTACGTTGGGAAAACCAGCCGAGCTCTATGGACCCGTCTGACTGAGCATCGTAGTCGCCTCCGCCTTATGGTAGAAGGCCCTCCTTTGGTTCATCATTTTCAGTCCTCGGGTCACGTCTTTGAGGATCTAAGATGTTTGGTGATTGTACAATGTACACCTTATATCTATGGTGGAGATTTGCAGAAGATTCTGATTTGCTTGGAACAACGCTGGATTTTTTCTCTCAATACAGTTGTCCCTGATGGATTGAATGACTCCATTGAATGGAAGAGTTGTTTGTGACTGAATTTGCTTCTTCTTTTTTTGATGATTGTAAATTTTGGTAAATTCTTTAGTTTTTGGGTGAGTGGGTGGGTTGGTTAATTAATTTTAATTTTTGTTCATGCTGTTTTGCGGGAGTCTGGAGGTTTTCGAACACCAGAATGTTTTTTAACCTTAGCCGGCTATTTGCTGGTGGGGTTTAAATTTTGACGTCATTGGTTTTTTTGCTATATATTTTTGAAGCGCATGCGCTGGCGTTTCTGTTTGGCAGTTTGTGTGTTTGATCGCCACGGTTGCAGCCTTTTCTGGTGTTTTTCATTCTCTTTTCACTTCAGCTCCTGCATAATGGTATGTTTCACTTCCTGTTTGGTTTCTTTTTGTTTTATGTTTTGTTTTTGATTTTGATGTTTGGGCATGAGACGATTTAAACTGTAACTGCTGTTTTTTCTTTCTTTTTTCTTTTTTGGGCTCTTGTATCAGCTTTCATATATTGTTACAGGATAATGGCTATGGCTTAAGTGCTCTTCGAAGAAGTTTCTGCTGCTTTGACGGACAGCGGGTGGAGCGCGGATTTAAGCTCCCTGAAGAAACCGGAAAGCGAAACATCTGATGTCGGGGCTCCCTGCCACCTCTGTTTGACTGGTTTCATCTAGTTCAACTGGTTTCATCTATCTCATTATTTTGTCATCATTTACTCAACATTTGTCATCATTTGTCCTCTGCTCACCAGATACGTTGTTTCTGCTTGTTCTTCATTATAAGCCAATGCTTGTTTTTCTCATTAAGCCATTGCTTGTTTTCATCGTTTTTTTGAGCTGGGTAGCTGTAATATTAATTTTTGATTACAGCAGTTGGGTTTGGCTGCACCACTCGGGAGTTTGCTTTGTCCTGCTGAACTGGAGTTTTTTTTGACCGTTGATGTAAGCAGAGTCTGATCATCTGTTGTGACATGTTTTATGTCTTTTGACAGACTCGATCCCCCCGGGCCGTAGGTTGGAGGGTTGCTGAGGTCTTTTTTCCTCCAGCGGGGCAAGCTTCTGCTGACTGGTGTTCAGTTCTTTCTTTTTATGCGTCTTTTGTCCATTCATTTCTTTTGTGCCTAGTTTGGGGTTTGGTCTTTTGGTTTTTTTGTGAAATTTGGCTCCTTGAGGAGATTTTTTTATACATAGTTGATACTACATTACCGGCTGAAAGTGAAGATGATCTGAAACATTTGCTTCTCACTCTCTAAGAACATAGTCTCAAAATGGGCCTGCACCTTAATGTAAAGAAGACAAAGATTATGACAACTGGCAAAATCAACAGGTTCGCTGCTGAAGGAGAAGAAATTGAAATCGTGAACAACTTTAACCTACTTGGATCAACTATCAATAAAGAAGCAACAAGCAGTCAAGAAATCCGACAACGTATTGCTCTTGGCAGAATGGCTATGAAAGACCTAGACAAGATTCTCAAGAGCAGAGATGTCTCTCTCCATACAAATATTTGACTTGTTCAGGCCATGGTTTTTTCAACAACATCATATGGATGTGAGAGCTGGACAGTGAAAAAGATAGACATGAAGAAAATTGATGCCTTTGAATTATGGTGCTGGTGGCAAATACTGTGTATACCATGGACTGCCCGAAGAACAAACCAGTCAGTACTAGAGGAGATCAAACCAAGAGAAAGACATCATATTTGGTAAGATAGAAGGTCAACGCAAAAGAGGAAGGCCAGCAATGAGATGGATCGATACAATTATAGCAGCTACGGGTACCAGTTTGTCAGCAATGAGCCGCCTGACTGAAGACCGAACACAATTTAGGACAACTAAACAGAGGGTCGCTATGAGTCAACACCGACTCGATAGCACGTAACTATATATAAACACATACCTACACCCACATAAACAGGACGGCCAGCCTGAGCAAAGCTTTTGGCCATCACAGTGTTACACCCAAATATTCAATGCCAGGGTCACATCTGTCCACCAGCATTGATTCTCCGATCTGCTCAGATAACATTTTAGCTAATCATGCAGTAGTGACTTAGATCAACTTAGATCCCATACCTAGACTTCTTAGGGACTCTTTTACTGAAGTGTAGTAAGCACAGAACACACTAATTTATGTCATCACTGTAGACCATGAAATGCGTTGGGAAAGGGGTGTAGACTACATCTTGCAGTTAGTACAATGGGAACTTATTGCACAGTGTCACTCATGCAGATAGTGTGGATGCATTTGTGCTGGCACTTTGATCAGTCTCTTAGGTTTTTTTTGAGGCTCCTATATGAGCCAGTATCAAGAGCTTAGCTTAAATTTGTATATATGACATCTAGTGCTATCCCTGGTCTACATTTCCAGTCACCTAATCAACTAAATCAATAAGAATATTCTAGCATGACTTCCCTCTGGCTAAACCATGCTGTGTTGGACCCACAGCCCACTGGCGTGGTTATATTTCAATATCCAAACCTTCAGAAAAGCTTCCATTAATTTTTCTACCACAAAATCAGACCAACTCATGTTTAGGGATTTTGGATTCAGCTTATCCCTTCACCCCTTTTCAGTGATAGCACAAAGCAATGACCTGCAGGCAGAGGTAATGGAGGTTAACGCTTGACTTAGTTTGGGAATGCTTAGGAAAGATGTTGAAGGCAATGATAGATAATGGGCTGAGATATCGCATAAAGGACAAGATGGTGGGGGACTGGTGTTGGGTTACATTGCAGAATTTCTGTGCCCATCTACTCAAAGCAGAATATTTCAATGGGCAGATTATATAAAATAATTTGGCTTTTCTATCAGCAAACATTCTCATGTGCTTTGCCTAGGTTGTGGAACCATATGCAAGAAAGATTATAGATAATGAAGGATTATCCTATGATCTGAAAAAGTTAACCTTGCTATTTTAATAAGCTTTTAATATTTAAGATCAATAAGAGTCAGGTAAGGTCACTAGCCAGCTGTCAGAAGAATAGTTGTTTGGACATTGTCTTTTTCTGTAAATGGTGCTTTTAGAGTATTTAAAAGGACCCAGATACTATATATTAGAATAATTTTCAGTTATTTCCATTGGCAATAGGTTATTATAAAATTGCTTGCCATATATATGAGCAAAGGTAGACACTGAATGCCACTTTAAAAAAAACATTTCCTTGGGTTAAACAGTAGGAATTATAAACTAACTTGTATTAATGCTTTAACATGCATTAAGGTAAATTAAATGCATACATAGTAGCTCAGCCTCATTAGAAATAATGTGGCTTCCATTAAATAATGTGTGTTAACTCACCTTAATGCACATTAACTTTGACAGGTTAATGAATGAGTACAGAGAAACAGTCTTTTATAAAATTGTCTACAGGATATGTGCATGTAAATGTGTGCACGTCAAACCTAGATATGTATAAGTTTACCCAGCATTGGGACAGAGTGAATTCACGCTGTAGGATTATCCCCATTGAAGCCTTTAATTAGTTGAATTAAAGTACACAAGAAAAGATAAATTGTGCATACTAAGTAGGACCATTTTAGCGACTGGTAACGGACCTCAGTGACAGCTAACGCATGGGCATGATAGCTACCAGCCACGGAAACGAGCATTAATTGTCCATTGTGCAAAGGGGAAGGGAGTGGACAGGCTAAGGGCATGGAGAGGACATTGCAGTTAGTGTGGGCGGTACATATGACATACTGTCAGGTAGCATGATGGGGGAGGTAAGGGATTTTTAGTGGTGTTATGTTACTGTAGATCTGCATTGGGGTTTTTAACTGTGTGCCGCTTTGAATGCCTTAGGGTATATGGCGGGATACAAATATCTTAAAATGAATAAAATAACTAAATGAAGCAATTAGCACAGGTGCATCTAGCGATACCTATATGGGTGAGGTTAAATGCACCCGCGTTAATTGCATCGTGCATTAGGATACGCATCTGTGTGGTAATTGCTGGGAGCATTCATCCCACACTCCCAACACTTACCACAGAGGATTTCCATTTAACACGTGTTCATTTTCATGTTAAATGTGTGTTTAGTTAAAACTCTAGGGGGCTTTACTGAAAGAGCCCGTTAATGCACATACCTCACACACAAGTTATAGTATGTTGCCTTTTTAAAATTGCTGTAGAAGGAGGTGTTACTGAGATCAGGATTGGGGCAAGGTTTGAAACTATCATAATATAGTTGCATAGTATATGACAGTAGATAAAGACCAGTATGGTCCATCTAGTCTGCCCAGCAAGGTGGCAAGAGTAGATGCACCGGCTGCTCCATGCAGGTCACCCCTCCCCATGCCTTTCTTTAGGGGTGTACCCACCGCTCTGTGCAGGTCACTCCTATTTGTTGAGATATAAGATGTTATCCTGTTGCTATAAAGGGATCCACTGTGTCTGTTCCATGCCATTTTATGTTACTGTATTTGCCCCTACCTCTTCCATCAGGAGGGCATTCCAAGCATCCACCACCCTTTCAGTGACATGTTGTTGAAGGCAATGTTTCCTGACATTGCCTTTCAGTTTACCCCCTTGCAGTTTTATAGCTTCCCCGTCTTTGGAAGAGGTTTGTTTGTTCATTATTACCCTTTAAGTATTTAAAAGTCTGAATCATATCTCCCCTGTCCCTCCTTTCCTCTAGCATATACATATCTAGGTCTTCAAGTCTCTTCTCATACATCTTCTGGAGCAGGTGCCAAATCATTTTGGTCACCTTCCTCTGAACTGTTTCTAGCCTTTATATATCCTTCGTGAGATACGGTCTCCAAAACTGAACATAATATTCCTTGTGAGGCCTCATCAGTGACTTGTACATTGGCATTAATATCTCCTGGTAATTCCTATCTATATGAAACCCAGCATCCTTCTGGCTTTGACTACCACCTTGTCACACTGTTTCGCCACCTTGAGATCCTCGGAAGCAATCACTTCAAAGGTCCTTCTCCTGCTCCGTGCACACCAGCTTCTCGCCACCTATTGCCGTCCAGTTAGTGGCTGAATTTGTTGCTAACCGGATAGAAAAACGTCTGGCTAGTGAAAATAGATATTCAGCACCAGACACCAGATAGGGTCCAGTGCAGAATATCCAGTTTTAGTTAATGTAGTGGTGGCTTAGCACTTTAAAGGCCCTCTCCTCTGTTATTGAGTATTGATCCCTATGGGTGTATTTTAGGAAGAAAAAGCATCCATACAAATTTCCATGTGTAAACATGCACAGCTACTTTTCCTGGGATAATTTTCAAAGTACATGTAAATGTATGCATTTACTGTGAACATCTTGCAAATCTTGCAGAGCAAAACATGTAGGTATATTTTTCACCAATGTGCTCAGTTATAAAATTGCCTCATAATTGTGATTTTGTGTTGTACTGTACTTAATAGTGTGAATAATTGTATAAAACACTTCCCTCATGAAAAGCATGGTAATGGTTCTTAGAAATCTTTATGCTTAAAAAGTAGCTGTGCTTCCAGATTGATCCTTCCTTCACATGAGCTGCATGTAGGTTTCCCGGGGCTCATAATATGGGCAGAGCTGGTTTAGAATTGTGATGTAAATGTACATATAATAAAATACACGTGTACATACGGAGAGTGCATGCACATATTTAGACCTTTGAAGCAGATGGAGGAGAATTTGGAAGTTATTTTAGGAGACTTCTGGGGGATTTCTAAGTGGAAATGCTGATTTTACATCCATGTGGACATAGTGATTTTAGGATGGCTGCAATTTACATGTGGAATTGTTGGTGATGTAGAAATGTCCACATTTTGAAAAGAAACATGTTGGGAGCATGGTCTCGGCAGTGCTGAGGTCTATGGGCTCAATATTGAATTGGGCAGGCTATGCGCTGCTACGCCACATAGCCCTGCCTGCTGACCCTTAACCCAGGATATTCAATGCTGTGGTGACAGCATTGAACATCCAGGGTCACCACACATGCCCCAAAGCCACAGAAGCTAACCGGCTAGTGGCAATATTGCATTGCTACCTGGTTAGCTTCCATAGATAAAACTAAGCCAGCTTTTGCTGTGCCTAGTTTTATCCCCGACCGCTAACCGGGTAGGGGTGCAATATTGCTGCTACCCTGTTAGCGACAGTCTATGCTTCCACTCTGCCCCAACCCACCCCTATGCTAACCGCATAGTATCGGGGCATGTAACGGGATTAGAAGGGGATATTCAACAGCACGAACCATGTAAGTGACATTGAATATCCTGACTTAAGGCATTTACACAGTTTACTGGGCTGTAAACTATGTAAATGCCTTTTGAATATCGGGCCCTATATGTCTATAACATATTTCGCAAAGAACGTTAATGTTGAGGGTTAGTACATTTAAATAATGGAATTTACAGCTGTAGTAAGAAAGGTTATCACTTTAAACCAATGGCCCACTTCCAAGGGCCAGTGGCCAGTTTAATAAGTAGGAGGGGGTTGAGGGAGATATCGGGCTCATGATTGGTAGAAGAGACATCAGGCAGTGAGGCTGGGGGTTATGGTATTGGTGAATTAAAATTCTTACCAGGCCAGAAGTCAGTTGGGCATGGAACAGGCCTGCAGTGAGGGGGCAGAGTGGGAGAATGGAGTTTGTTCTGGCTGGCCTGTCCTCTTGGCCTTGATGGGTGGGGCCTCAAGCTTACCTAGGTGTGGTCTGGAGGGAGGACTTCTGGTGTTGGCTGCAGGTTCTAGTTGGGCCACCAGTCTACTAAGCCATGCATATGGCACTTCGGGCTGGATCATGGGGCTCCTACTCCGGTAGTCAAGCGGCGGTGCCAGTCTTACATATAGTAGCTCATATGGTGGACAATGAGGCACCTGTGGGTGAGTGTGTGCTGCCTGGCAGCCAGTGATGGTTTTCTTTTCCTACAGTGCTATCTTCTTCATGAGCTGAGGATCCAGACGTCCCAGGTGCATGCGTGGCAGCCACAGAGGTCTAGGGCTAGTTCAGGGGAAGCACCACAGAGGCATAGGAGAGAGTCAGAGTGGTGCCTGAGCTTTGTCTTTGGGAAGTTCTCTGGCCTGCAGTTTGTTTATTTTCAGACGTAGCATGATTTCACAGAGCTGGATTTCCTGAATTTGTGGGGGGTGGAGTAGGTGAACGGCATGAAGGATTTATATTGACTGCTCTGCCAATCCCACTTTCTGTGAGAAATTTACAGCCTGGACTCTACTACTATTACTATAAATCATCTATATAGCACTACAAAGTGTACGTAACACTGTACATAAAGATGTAAGACACTTTAGAGCTTACAATCTAATCAAGATGAAAAAACATCGCAAAGTTGTGGACTAGAGTATGGCAAGATACACAACCAGTGGACAAGAGTGAGGGGCATCAGGATCCAAAAGCAGCCTCAAAGAGGTGGATTTTTAGCTTGGATTTGAATAGGGCCAGAGAAGGAGCCTAACACACTGATTTAGGTAGTTTGTTCCAGGCACATGAAGCAGCAAGGTGGAATGGACGAAGTCTGGAGTTGGCAGTGGCAGAGAAAGGCACAGATAAAAGGGATCTGCCAGAGGAGCGGAGTTCCTGAGAAGGAGTGTAGAGTAAGATAAGAGAGGAAAGGTAGTGAGGAGCTGTCAAATGAATGCACTTGTAGGTAAGTAGGAGAAGTTTGAATTGGATGCAGAAATGAATAGGAAGCCAGTGAAGTGACTTGAGAAGAGGGATTTCATGAGCATAGTGGCATTGATGGAAGATAAGCTGTGCAGCTGAGCTTTGAACAGATTGAAGGGGAGAAAGATAATTCAGAGATTCCTTTGTCTGTATTCTGTATTCTCTCATTGTCCCAAGCTATCTTTCTTCCTGTTATAGGGTTAACTTTCTTCATTGGATTTGAAGGTTGGGTGCAATTGGGGCTTTGGGACTGGGTGTAGATTGGTTTGTTTTTTGGGGAATGTTGCGATGTTGAGGCCTTTCATAGAGCAGGTAAGTGTGGGATGGTGCTGCTTGGGCTTCGGGAGGGAGCCATAGTGGGATAAGCAAGTGGTGGGTTACAGAGTCAAATGTCTGTTGACAGCAGACGGGATAGGAGAATGTAGACCAAGTCCATGGTTTCTGTGCAGCTGGCATCTTCTGGTGAGGGCACTACTGGAGGTCTCTCTGCTGGGTTGTTAGTTTGCCACCTGACCTTTTGTGGGGCATGCTGGATTGGCATCTTTCATCTAAAGCATGGCCTGGAAGAGCAATTTCAGTTTCTTGGGCTAGGTAGTCCTGTTTGCCACAGCTCTTATCATGCTGTCAGTTGATGACTGAACAACATAAACTTGGATCCTTCTCAGAGCTTATATATGATATTTCATGTAAATAAAGACCAGCTCTACTGTCTCACCTTATCATAGTATTATTCATCTAGAAAATCACAAACGGAAAAGGCAAACCTCTGAAAACTTCAAAAGGTACCTATAGCCACATAAGTGGGTTCGGATATACTTTTTGAGTTTAACACATCAACGGTCTGCTTAAACTTTTCCTATATCAAAAAGTGGATGCCATGCCTAAATATTTTTCACCATAACATGATAACATTAAATCTTACAAACATTTCATCTAAAGTGGTATTATCATATGTTATAAATTCTTCTTAAACATCAAGCCTCCACTACCTGTGAATGTTATCATGGTATGGTGAAAAAAGTTTAGGCATGGCATCCACTTTTTGATATAGGAAAGGTTTAAGCAGACCGTTGATGTGTTAAACTCAAAAAGGATATCCGAACCCACTTATGTGGCTATAGGTACCTTTTGAAGTTTTCTGAGGTTTGCCTTTTCCGTTTGTGATTTGCTAGATGAATAATACTATGATAAGGTGAGACAGTAGAGCTGGTCTTTATTTACATGAAGTTGATGACTGAAGACTTGAAGGACTGGTCCTGTGGAACATTTAGCTATAGTGTGGAGCTGTGACATGCTGGCCAAATCTGATAGGTCTGAAGCCCCATCCTTTTATCCCTCAGGACCTTGACACATTATTTCCCTTGTGGGGTGCATTGAAAACTCATACATGTGCTGATCAGTTTAATATTGTGGGGTATGAGGTCCAAGTATTCCTTTTTGGGATGGGTGGGGAAGGGCTTGGTGGATCAACATCTACTTGATCCTCATCTGCTCCTTTTCACATTATTGATCACCACCTTTTCCTCGATACCTTGTTCTCACTGGGATTTCAGGACTCTTCTATAGTGACTTTAGGAAAACTAACTTTGCCAAGATGGGACAATACCTCAGAGTCATTAGTGGGAAGAGAACAGCTGAGGGATGTAGAAAAACAGTGGGCAAAACTGAAAGGTGATATTTTAAGGGTAAAAAACCTTTTTATTAGAAAGGTAAATAGATGTAAAAGGAAAAGGAGACTGCTATGGTTCTCAAAAGAAGTTGCTGAAAAGGTGAAGAAAAAGAGGGAGGACTTCATAAAATACAAGAGATCACAGAGAGAGGAAGACAGGCATCTATATTTGGAAAAAGTTAGAGAAGTTACAAAGTAGTCAGGAAATCAAAAGTACAAAAAGAAATAGCCAATTCAATAGAATGTGGGGATAAGACATGTTTTCAGATATGTTAGCGGGAGGAGAAAGGGTAAAAGTGGTATTGTCAGACTCAAGGGTGAAGGGGAGGAATATGCAGAATTTGATGAGGACGAAGCGGAATTGCTTAACAGATATTTCTGTTCTGTGTTCACAGATGAAGTACTAGGAGCAGGACCTCAGAAAACACTCACAAACAGGAACAGAAGTGAGGGGCATCTTGAATGATTTTCAGAAGACTGTTTGTGAGAAACTAGCTAAACTAAAAGTAGACAAAGCCATGGGATAGATCCAAAAATACTGAGGGAACTTGGAGATGTTCTAGCAACTCCATTGTCTGACCTTTTCAATCGCTCTTTGGAGTCAGGAGTAGTGCAAGAGGACTGGAGAAAGGCACATGTGGCCCCTTTTCACAAAAGTGGATGTAAGGATGACATTGAGAACTACAGGCAGGTGAGTCTCACATCTGTAAGTAATAAAATTATTGGAAAGGCTATTAAAAGAGAGAATAGTGAGATTTCTGGAGTCCAATGGATTGTAGGATCCAAGGCAGCATGGATTCACCAGAGGCAGGTCTTGTCAGACAAATCTGATTGATTTCTTTGACTGGGTAACCTGAGAGCTGGACCGAGGGAGAGCCCTACATGTGGTGTATTTAGATTCAGTAAAGCCTTTGACACTCTTCTGCACAGGTGACATATGAAAAAAACTGAGCACCCTAGGGATGGACCTTAAAGTTACTGATTGGGTTAGAAATTGGTTGAATGGGAGGCGACAAAGGGAACAAGTAAATGGAGTTCACTTTGAGGAGAAGGAGATTACCAGTGGTATGCTGCAGGGATCTATTCTTGGTCTGATTCTTTTTACCATCTTTGTTAGTGATATTGTGCAAGGGCTATCGAGTAAGGTATGCTTGTTTGTGGATGATACCAAAATCTGCAATAGAGTAGACCAGGAAGGAGTAGATAACCTGAGGAGGAATCTAGCTAAGCTTGAAGAATGTTCTAGAATTTGGCTAGCGGGGAAAGGTCCATATGGACTGTGGAGAAAGGCATGTATAGAAGGATGTCATCCGCGTATATCAAGCATTCAACCTTGAAGGATCTGATGATATTGCAGACTGGCTGTATGTATATATTGAATAAGAGTGATGATAGGGATGATCCTTGTGGTACTCCTTGATTTTGGTGGTAAGGTGCAGATGTTGCGGTCCCTGAGGTCACGTACTGCCATCTCTGATCAAGGTATGACTTGCACCAATCCAGAGCAGTGTTGTTGATGCCCTTTTCTTTTAGTCGCCCTATTAAAAGATCATGATGTACAGAGTCAAAAGCCGCAGCAATGTCCAAGAAGATAAGAGCAAAGCCTTGGTGGATGTTGTCGATGCCTGTGATGATGTTGTTGCAGAGAGTGGTAAGGAGGGTTTCAACACCGTGGAACTCTCTGAAGCCATGTTGGCAGTGGTCCAGAGGGGAGGCGGTGTCAATGTGGTCCTGTATTTGTCTTTGGGCTTCCTTTTCGATTATTTTAGCTAGAAGGGGTATACTAGCTATGGGTCTATAAGATTCAACCTTTTGTGGGTCGAGTTTGTGGTTTTTCAAGAGGGGTCTGATGGATGTTCTCTTGAGGGCTGATGGGAAGGAACCGGTTGAAAAGGATAAATTCATCATTCTAGTGATGATGGGGCTGAGATCTTGGCGTAGTTCCTTTATCCAGTGGGCTGGGCAGGGGTCAGTTTGTGCAGTGGTGGTGTTAAGGGCCGCGATGGTGTCCTCAACATGTTTTCTGGATGGTGTGGAGGACATAGATAGGTTTGCTATGTATACGGTGTCTTGAGAAGGGATTGTTGCAATGTTGTTGGTTTGAAGTAGCTTGGATTGCAGATAATTTCGGCGAAAGCTTGGGGTTGAATGGGTTCAGGATGTTCTGGTGATGGTTCCTTAGATAAGGTCTTGACTAAATTGAAAAGATCACGTGGTTTATTTATTGATCTTTTCAGCGTATCGGTATGGAATTGTTTCATCTTGGCCATGACTGACTCTCTGTGCGCAGATAGATGTACTTTGTAGGCAGCTTGGTCTTCTGAGGAGTGTGAGCGACGCCATTGTTTCTCCAGTCTTCTTAGGTGTGTGAGGGAGGTTCGTAGGTCAGGGGAGAACCAAGGAGAGGATTTTATTTTCTTTGGGTTGTTACTCTGGACTGGTTGCAGTGCAATGGTACTGATAGTGCTGTTCCAGGAGGTGATCAGATTTTCGAGATTGAGAGAAGTGTCATGGAGGAGAGGGAGGGTTTCAGTAAAAATATGTTCTTTGTTGAAGGTTTTGAATTTCCGAGATGTTACTTTAGATGGGTCAATGGAGTTTTTGTTGATGTGTGATGACTGCTTGCCTTTTATGAGGATGGGGAAGGTGATTAAATTATGGTCTGACCAAGGTACTGGGGTTACAGAAGTGTCAAGTTTATTGTTGGAATCAAGAGCTGTCAGAGGGGCAAAGATCATGTCAAGGATGTTTCCTCTCTTGTGCGTGGGAGCTTCGACAATTTGCTTGTAGCCCAGCTCGTTGATTGCTTCAAGGAGGGCTGAGGCGTGGCTGGAGTGCAGTGTTGGGAGATTGAAGTCTCCTAGTATCCAGTTGGGAATGCTGGGCTTGCGTGTGTTGGCTGCTAGGTCTAGAATGTTAGGAAGGTCGTCTGTGGAGGGTGAGGGTGCTCTGTATATCAAATTGATGAAGCATTGCTCATTTGTGATGGTTATGACGTCCATGCTGTTTGAGCTTGTGGAGTCCACGGTGTGGAAATTTAGGTCATCCTTGGTAAGTATGAGAATGCCTCCTCCTCTCTTGCTCTCTCTATGTTGGGAATGGACGGAGAAGTTGGGAGGTATGAGTTGGTTAAGGATTACATTATCAGCATCAGATAACCAGGTTTCGGTTATCATGAGGATATCTAGATTGTAAGAAGAAATTGTGTCAGCGATAACTGGCCATTTCTTGCGGATAGACCATACGTTTATGAGAGCACAGTTTATGCAGAGGGGTTGAGGGGGTTCCGCTTGTTTATTCTTCTTTGGTTGTTGAAGAGCTACGTGTATTAGGTGAGAGTGGCGTATGGGGGCCTCTATTCTTGAGTTGAGATAGGGAGCTTCTGCCCATCTTTTTCCATGACTCAGAAGTATTGGAATTTGGTGGGCAGTGTGGTGTAGGGCAAGGGCTTTGTTGAGCCAGCCTAGGAGAAAGAAAAGGCAGATAGCCAGGGTATTGAATGGTAGAGCCATTGGGGTTTCCACTGAAATGGATGAGGTACCTTCTGTGGAGGATTGGAGGGGATGTTAGGTTTGCTTTTGTGAATATGCTATTGTCAAAAAGAGTAATTTGAAATGAGCTACTGTCAGTGGTGCTGAATAGTTATATAATATGGCAGGATAATGTGTGAGTAAATAAGACACTGGCAACTGTAGTAAGATTATTCAGAAAATTGCGGTGGTGCTACTGTCAACCGTAATAATTGAGTGCTACTGGCAACAGTAATAAGTGAATACTACTGACAACAGTAATAATTGAATGCAACAGTGATAATTAAATGCTACTGGCAACAGTAAACATCGAATGCAACAGTGATAAATGAATGATACTGGCAACAGTAATAAGTGAATGCAACAGTAAAATATTGGCAACAGTACTGGCAACAGTAATAAATTGTGGGCATGCTACTGACAACAGTAATTAATATTCCTATACAGCGTGTAACTGCTAGCACTGGTGAACCTAAACTGACGTAACAAAGTTGAGCAGAATGAAGAGAATTATGATGTATAGTACAATCACAATAATTAGGCTGTAAAAGAAGAGTCAGTTGAGTCATGTATGTGGAGAGTATACTTGCTGTGGTTGAGGTTATGTGGAGAGGGTATGGTAATCGAGCTCAGTCCTGTGGGAGCTCAGCTGTATTTGGATGTAGTTGCTGGATTCAGCATTGTATATTTCTTCGTTGTTTCCGAGATGTGGGGACTTTAAACGCCAGAAGTGCGGGTGCGGCTGTTCGCGCTCTCTTTTAAGTAAAGAGCTATGCCCCGATTGGGTAGGGGTGAGGGATGACACGATGGAAATCCTGGTCACATAGGGTTCTTTTTGTGAGGACGTGTGTCTTGAGCGGGCTGCTGTGTCGGCGGCTGGTCTCCAGGCAGGCTGCAATGGAAGGTGTCCCGGCTCCTCGGTTGGGCTACAGAAGGTGTTAGAGCTAATATCAGTGCAATTATAATTAAAGCTGCAGACTTGTTTTAACAGTCCGCGCCTAAGGGCCACGCCAAAGGGCCCCCTGGTGAGGCCCTCAGGTGCGGGCCCACCAGGCATGGGCGCGCCCGATTAGCGCCGGTTTTTAAATGCAGCAGGCTGCCCCGATTGAGCAGCACCTCAGGAGGGGGATGGTGTTCCTCTTCATTGCTCCGGCCCGCTCTATCCCCTCGGGAAGAGCAGTGGAGGAGGGCCGGAGTGCTCCAAAAGTGCCGCGCGCCCGATCGGTGCCGGTTTTTAAATGCAGCAGGCTGCCCCGATTGGGCATCACCTCAGGAGGGGGATGGTGTTCCTCTTCGTTGCTCCAGCCCGCTCTATCCCCTCGGGGAGAGCAGTGGAGGAGGGCTGGAGTGCTCCAAAAGGGCCGCGTGCCCGATCGGCGCCGGTTTTTAAATGCAGCAGGCTGCCCCGATTGGGCAGCACCTCAGGAGTGGGATGGTGTTCCTCTTCGTTGCTCCGGCCACTCTATCCCCTTGGGGAGAGCAGTGGAGGAGGGCCGGAGTGCTCCAAAAGGGCCGCGCGCCCGATCGGCGCCAGTTTTTAAATGCAGCAGGCTGCCCCGATTGGGCAGCACCTCAGGAGGGGGATGGTGTTCCTCTTCGTTGCTCCGGCCCGCTCTGTCCCCTCGGGGAGAGCAGTGGAGGAGGACCGAAGTGCTCCAAAAAGGCTGCGCGCCCGATCAGCACTGGTTTTTAAAAGCAGCAGGCTGCCACGATTGGGCAGCACCTCAGGAGGGGGATGGTGTTCCTCTTCGTTGCTCCGGCCCGCTCTATCCCCTCGGGGAGAGCAGTGGAGGAGGGCCGGAGTGCTCCAAAAGAACATGTCTGTAACATTCAACACATTCCCCTGTTCCGGGTCCCCACCAATATTAACAAACCCAGGTAATAATTTTGCCTTAGGTAAATAGTAAATCTTTACTAAAGGTGGAATTAACTCCAAGGAAACCCCCAAAACCTCCACCAAATACTGCTTAAACATATCTCGAGGGGACACAGAGAGGAGTCTCGGAAAATTAATCAGTCGTAAATTATTAGCCCTGGACAAATTGTCCAAATGTTCTAACTCAATTTGAACCGAGGCAAAGTTCTTTTTCAATGCCTCCATCTGCTCTTCAAGGGCCTCCGTCTTCCTCCGGTTCTCTCCAACTTCCAACTGCAAGCCTTGCACCTTTCGTTCCAAATTCCCCACTAAAGTCACAGAGTTATCCATTTTCCATGTCAAAGATGTAATCTTTGGAACTAAGGCTTCTCCAAGGGAAAGAATAGCTTGCCAGATTGATTCCAGTGTAAAATTAGCAGGGCGCTGCATCGAGAAAACCAGACCCGACTCTAAATATGGTAAACCAGGTTCCATTTCTACTGGCGTTTTTCTTCGATGCACCTCAGAGAATTCCTGCCCTGAGTGCTCCTCCCCAATCGGCACCGATAATGATGTTGAACACTGCAACTCAATGGTTGCGCTTTCAGGGCTCCACAGCCCTACTGCTCCTGGCCCCCATGAGCCTCCACCCTCTCCCTTCAATGAGGAAGGAACAAGCTCCAAGAAGCCTCTTGGTAAGGGCTGGCCCCTATATATTTTCAGTGCAGGGCTCAAAGGGGAAGAAGATGGAACCAACTCAACCGCCGAACCATCCGATTCCTGTACAGCTGTTGCTCGGAAAACTCCCCCTTCATCCACCGGGTCCCAAGCAGCGCGTACAAGAAAAGCGTCCAAAGGACCTACGGAAACTGGCGTCGAGGTGCAGGGGGGTTGGGAGGGCACCGACTCACCTTTCCCCTTACTCTTTCTTCCCATAGAAAAACAAAGAAAAACGCGCTCACTCGGAGCTGCCAACTGCCACCATCTTAATTATGCTCCTCCCCTAGTCATGATTTTATAAGTCTCTCCTATATACCTTCTTAGCTATCTTTTCTCCAAGATGAAGATTACTAACCTGTTCAGTCATTCAATCACAAGAGAACTGTTCATCTCTTTATCATTTGATTGCACTTCTTCTTCTCACTATGGTGTCTCTTTTTGGAGATATGGCAATCAGAGCTGCATAGATTTGGAAATATTTGCCCCTTAATACGTATCAAAAGGCAATAATGTGCGTTAATTTACTCCATTGAGCCTTAAGTAATGAGATGCAAGACACCTCACTGTTATTCAAATGGAATAATGAAGCTGCATTTCCTAAAGTGGTAGTAATCTAATGGGTCAATATTCAGAAGCACTTATATGGTTAGCAGCATCTGCTTTCATATAGGTGTCTCTGTCTGAGATATTCAGAGGCACTATACAGAAAGCATCACTGAATATCCTGTGAGACTGCATTGACACCACCCAGATCATGCTCTGGCTGTCCCTATCTGGAGGATAGCTATTTACATAAGCAGAGCTTACAATCTAGTCAAGACAGACAATGCAACAGCCAAGGAAAATCCAAATTTTGGTGCTGAATAGCTGATTTTTTGCTAACCATCATGGCAGCTCAATATTGTCTCATAAGTTCTTAGCTTGGCTGGTAAAACATCCTGAGAGGATTTTTTTAGCTTCTATATTTATTGAAGCCTTATTACATGAGACCTTTTATTGGTGCAAACCTCAAGGGTAAATATAATCATGGATTTAGATTTACGACTCACCTTTTCCATCTCTGAGCTTAGACAAGTTACATTCAGGTACATAAGTTATTTCTCTGCCTAAATGAGCTCACGATCTAAGTTGCACCTGAGGCAAAGGTGAAAGAAGTGACTTGCCCTAGTTCACAAAGAACGTCAAGGAGAAAAGCCAGATTTGAACCTTGGTGTACAATTTGATTCTCTAACCACAAAGCTACTCGTCCACTTTGTGCATCAAGGCACCCAGTGTTGATTATTTATATTACCCCCATAGAAATTGTGACATTTACTTAAGCTTTCATGCTATAATTAACAGATGACTCATGAGCGCCTGGATTGTTTGGACTTTGATTATTTATTCTAACTAATGACTATTTTTTTTTTTAGGGCTAACATGTTGTATTTGGACCATTTACAGTTAGAAATGAAAAAGAATGGAAGAGGGGAGGTAACATTTAATAAAAAAAAAGCAACACTATAAGATCAATATAAGTAAAACAATACAATTCAGTTTATATACTACTGTTTAAAAGAGTGGTTTAATTTTAATTACCTTTTTAAAAAAGAAATGGCATTTGAGCATCTTAAATTATGCATGTTAATAATTACCTTGAAAGAAATATCACAGAAAACACATTAATTATAGGTGAATGTCATGACCTAACAAATTAGGAAAAATCCAGCTTAGAATTAAATTGTTTCTTCTAATTGCCCTTCTTTATAGTAGCTTTAAGTATAACCTTTCTGATTTGGATGCTTTTCTGGTTTACACCATAGAGCAGGGGAATTTGATATGACACCCCCTCCCCCCACGCGCGCCCCCTCCCCGCTTACAGATTTCTATCGGAGTGTTCTTGCTGCTTGGAAGGAAGTAGTTTTGTTTTTAGGGTGCCAGTTATTTTACACAGAAAATGTTACATATCTATAAACTGGCAAATAGGGCATGTGTTGGTGAGCATGCATTCAATTCATCTGGGTGCCTAAAAATTGCAGATTGGCCTGTACATGTGTAAACCTATGAATATAATCAATCAGGCAGTATTTTTGTCATTAACATATGTGGGCACATAGGCACATTGATGATCTCTTATACAACACCAACACCAACCAGTTTAAAAATACACGCAATCACATGATGGCGCATACTTCACCAATGGGTATGTAGAAGGGCAGAATTTGGGTGGATTATGGGTAGAGAACAGAAATAAGCAGATGGCATTCTGGCATATACACAAACTGGTGTACGTATCCATTATTTCATTTAAGACATGATCTATGCCACTTAGACAAGTTACATTTTTTTTACTGAGTTGCTGCATAACTGTGAGTCTTGTTTGCAAATAACTGTGAATCTGTGTGTCTCCACATAGCTCTCTATCGGTCCATCTTATTGGGTTCCCTTACCCACTCCATTGCTGTAGACGTTTAAGTTTTAAACTTTCTCTTACCCTTCCCTGAAGGACTCCTCCCCTCCCCCCTGCTGAGTTAGTGTTGTGGCCTTCCATTTTCTGTGCTGCACACGTGGGTTTAGCTCAGATTGCCTCTGTGTTCTCTAAGAAGAGGGGTGCTTCCAGAGCTCTTCCAAAAGGTGATTTTTTACTGAGTTGCTGCATAACTGTGAGTCTTGTTTGCAAATAACTGTGAATCTGTGTGTCTCCACATAGCTCTCTATCTGTCCATCTTATTGGGTTCCCTTACCCACTCCATTGCTGTAGACGTTTATGTTTTAAACTTTCTCTTACCCTTTCTCAGCATTTAACTTACCTTGCCTCTCTCAACTAACTGGGCTTTATCTGGTACCCCTCTCCCCCCTGCTGAGGGTTCAGGACAGGGTACCTTGTACCTGCCCTCTTTAATAGGACTTATCTCCCTCCCTCCCTCCCCGGCACCCACCCTCCCCTGGGGTAATTGTAGTTTTATAGGTACCTGCACATCTTAGAGGAAAGGGGCTGATCTCAGGTGCAGCTCGTTATCCAAATCAGTCATACACGGAGGACCTGAGATTAATTAATTAAGCTTCAGGTACACAAGGTGTATTAGGGGTATTAGATACACTTTTATTGGTATAAGCATCTACACCAATCCTTATTATATACAGAATTTAAAAGACCTAAACACAAGCTTTAAACTAAGATGCAGACAGAAGTCCAGCAATGAGATGGGGGTTCTCCGGTCTTTTGCATTGAATGTCACATGTATGATTTTCTCCCAGTTGGTGAGAGGTCTTACATATGCACTAAGTGCAAAGAAATCCTTGCTCTCAGGGAACGAGTCCGTTCTCTAGAGGCTAGAGTAGCAGACCTGGAAGACATAAGAAAGACGGAGAAGTACATGGATGTGACCTACAGGGATATAGTCCTGAAGTCCCACCTCCAGTCTGGCAGCATCCCTGTTGCCATGGAGGAGAGAGGTCACGTGACAGGGGAGCATCACCCTGGTGTGGCAGGAAGTGATCCTGTAACTAGGACCTGTCCTCCAGGTGATGTAAAACCCTCTCGCACCGAGGACGTTTCTCCAGGGCCACATGCCCATGAGGGGAGGGTCAGGACAGCTGTTATAGTTGGTGATTCAATCATTAGGAATGTAGATAGCTGGGTGGCTGGTGGACGTGAGGATCGCCTGGTAACATGCCTGCCTGGTGCGAAGGTAGCGGACCTCACGCACCGCCTAGATTTTATTTATTTATTTATTTATTTATTTATTTATACATCTCTTCTATACCGCCACTTCCAGCGATCAGTGGCGGTTTACAAGTAAACAAAATTTAATAATAGCATGCTATTATTTTACATAGAACGGGTTTAGAAACTATTTTACATAGAACAGGTTTTGAACTATTTTACAGATAGGATTGAACTATTTTACAGATAGGATCGTAGATAGTGCTGGGGAGGAGTCTGCTGTCTTGGTACATGTTGGTACCAATGACATAGGAAAATGTGGTAGGGAGGTTCTGGAGGCTAAATTTAAGCTTTTAGGTAGGAAGTTGAAATCCAGAACTTCCAGGATAGCGTTCTCCGAAATGCTTCCTGTTCCACGTGCAGGACCCAAAAGACAGACAGAGCTCCGGAGTCTCAATGCGTGGATGAGACAATGGTGCAAAGATGAGGGTTTTGGATTTGTTAGGAACTGGGGAACATTCTGGGGAAAGGGGGGGCTCTTCCGAAGGGATGGGCTTCACCTTAATCAGGATGGGACCACACTGCTGGCATTAACCTTTAAAAAAGAGATAGAGAAGCTTTTAAACTAGAAAGCAGGGGAAAGCCGACAGTCACCCAGGAGCGCATGGTTCGGACGAAGGTATCCTTGAAGGATACTACCAAAAGCAGTGAAGTTCCAAAAGGGAGTATAGTAGCCGAAATGCCCTTGAGTAAGGAGCAGACAGAGCATAAAGATGCCAAATTACCCATGCCTACCAATAGCCAGATTAATATGAATAAAATACAGTCTCTAAAATGCTTGTATGCCAATACTAGAAGTCTAAACAATAAGATGGGAGAGTTAGAATACATAGCACTAAATGAGAGGTTAGATATGATTGCACTCTCAGAGACATGGTGGAAGGAGGATAACCAGTGGGACACTGTGATACCTGGATACAAACTATATCGTAATGATAGAGCTGATCAAATTGGTGGAGGGGTTGCGCTCTATGTTAGAGAGGGCATTGAGTCAGAAAGGATTAAAGTTTTGCAGGGAACAAAATTTGCTGTAGAATCTCTATGGATTGAAATTCCACTTATGAAGGGGAAGGTGATGGCAGTGGGAGTATACTATCGACCGCCTGGCCAGAATGAACAAATGGATGATGAAATGCTCAAAGAAATCACGGAAGCTAACAAAAGTCACAACAGAGTAGTAATAATGGGTGATTTCAATTACCCCGGTATCGACTGGGTCAGTGTCACGGCAGGACAAGCTAAAGAGGTAAAGTTTCTAGATGGAATAAATGACTGCTTCTTGGAGCAGCTGGTTCATGAACCGACCAGAGGGGAAGCCATACTGGACCTAGTCCTTAGTGGAACGCCAGATCTGGTGCAAGAAATAAGGGTGTTGGGACCACTTGGCAATAGTGATCATAGTATGATTATGTTTGATTTAATTATTGGAGGACAAATAGTAAAGGAATCCACAGTACTACCTTTTAACTTTCAAAAGGAGACTATGATAGAATGAGGAATATAGTTAGGAAAAAACTAAAAGGAGCGGTTCCAAAGGTTAAAGACTTACAGCAAGCTTGGGCGTTATTTAAAACTACTATCCTCGAAGCCCAGACCAGCTGTATTCCACGCATTAAGAAGAGTGAAAGAAAGTCCAAAAAACTGCCAGCATGGTTTAAAGGTGGGGTCAGAGAGGCTGTTGCTGCCAAAAAAGCAACCTTCAGGAAATGGAAAAAAGAGCCAAATGATGAAAACTGGAAACAGCACAAGCACTGGCAAGTTAAATGCAAAGCATTGATAAGGCAGGCAAAGCGGGAATTTGAGAAGAAACTTGCTACGGAAGCAAAAACACGAAATAAAGACTTTTTCAAGTACATTCGTAGCAAAAGGCCTGTGAGAGAGTCAATTGGACCGTTAGATGATAGAGGGGTAAAAGGGGCAGTAAGAGGAGACAAGGCTATAGCAGATAGACTGAATGAATTCTTTGCTTCGGTCTTTACTGAGGAAGATGTAGGGATGTTACCCAAGACTGAAGTGGTATTTAAAGGTGATACTGCAGAGGAATTGAGAGAAATATCGCTATACCGGGAAGATATATTACAACTATTTGATAAACTGAATAGTAGCAAATCACCTGGACCGGATGGTATACATCCCAGAGTGTTGAAAGAGCTGAAATATGAGATAGCAGACCTGCTATTGGTAATCTGTGAACTTTCATTAAAAACATCTGTAATACCTGAAGATTGGAGGGTCGCCAACGTAACACCAATTTTTAAAAAGGGTTCCAGGGGTGACCCGGGAAATTACAGACCGGTGAGCCTGACGTCAGTACCAGGGAAAATGGTAGAAACCATCATAAAGAACAAAATTACACAGCATGTAGATAGTCATGGCCTAATGGGAGACAGCCAACATGGCTTTAGACAAGGAAAATCTTGTCTTACTAATCTGATATGTTTTTTTGAAGGTGTGCATAAACAGGTAGACAAAGGTGAGTCGGTTGATATAGTGTATCTGGACTTTCAGAAAGCTTTTGACAAGGTCCCCCATCAGAGACTTTTGGCGAAACTAATAAGTCATGGGATAGGAGGCAGTGTACTATTGTGGATCGGGAACTGGTTAAAAGATAGAAAACAGAGGGTAGGGCTAAATGGCCAATATTCCCAATGGAAAAAGGTGAATAGTGGAGTACCCCAGGGATCTGTACTGGGTCCGCTACTTTTTGACATATTCATAAATGACCTGGAAAAGGGAATAACTAGTGAGGTTATCAAATTTGCAGATGACACAAAACTGTTTAAAGCTGTTAAAACCCAAGAGGATTGTGGAGAACTGCAGGAGGATCTGGATAAATTGGAAGACTGGGCATCCAAGTGGCAGATGAAATTTAATGTGGACACGTGCAAAGTTATGCACCTAGGAAAGAACAACCCACACTATAGTTACACGATGCAAGGCTCCACATTAGAAACCACCACCCAGGAAAAAGATTTAGGAGTCATCGTGGATAACATGTTAAAACCCTCCGCCCAGTGTGCAGCGGCAGCCAAGAAAGCAAATAGAATGCTAGGTATCATAAGGAAAGGGATGGAAAATAAAACAAAGGATATTATAATGCCTCTGTATCGCTCCATGGTACGACCGCACCTTGAATATTGTGTGCAATTCTGGTCACCGTATCTCAAAAAGGACATAGCGTTATTAGAAAAAGTACAGAGAAGAGCCACCAAATTGGTGAAGGGGATGGAAGGCTACTCCTATGAAGAGAGGCTAAATAGGTTAGGGCTCTTTAACCTGGAAAAGAGACGGCTGAGGGGAGATATGATAGAGGTCTATAAATTAATGAATGGAGTGGAACGGATAAACGTGGATCAATTGTTTACACTATCAGAATATAGGAAGACTAGGGGACATGTAATGAAGCTACAGGGTAAACTATTTAAGACAAATAAGAGAAAATATTTTTTCACTCAACGTGTAACCAAACTCTGGAATCTGTTACCAGAGGATGTAGTAAGGGCTGTTAGTATAGCTGGGTTTAAAAAAGGTTTGGACAAGTTCCTGGAGGAAAGGTCCATAAACCACTATTAAAAAGGGACCCAGGATATCAATGCTTGACCCAGTACAAGCATTGAGGAACCTGTGTCTTTTGGGGATATTGCTAGGTACGCATGACCTGATTGGCCACTGTTGGAAACAGGATACTGGGCTTGATGGACCTCGGTCTGACCCAGTATGGCATGTCTTATGTTCTTATGTCCTTATGTTCTTAAGCTATTTGCCTTTATGAAGATATTAGCTATCTACTTGCCTCTATAAAGTAGGCTTCATAGAAACACCTTAGTAAGTGCTTCAACTAGGTGCCCCCTTATAAATCAGACATGCACAGAATACATGTTATAGATGAATCAAACAAAACATGCCCAAAAATCATGAAAAGTTTCTTTACAAAAACATGAAGCAAACATTTTTTTTGGCTGTGCATACCCTCAAAGGCAAGCAGTAATTGGTCATTTGAGAATCAATCTAATCTCTACATTTGGAACTTCCATTTAACAAATTGCACCAGATATTTGGTAATTTTGAACCTGGTGACAGAAGGAATAGGAATGACTGGAGATCATTCTTTCACCCTATGGGATATCTTCTTTGCCTTTGAGGAAAAGAGTGGGGGAGGGGGTGTCTTCCCACATCTAACCCCAGCACTGTCCCTTTTAAGAAAGTGGGAAATAGCTAACATAAGAACATAAGATATGCCATACTGGGTCAGACCAAAGTCCATCAAGCCCAGTATCCCATTTCCAACAGTGGCCAATCTAGGTCATACGTACCTAGCAGTTTCCCCAAAAGACACAGGTTCCACAATGCTTGTACTGGGTCAAGCATTGATATCCTGGGTCCCTTCTTAATAATGGTTTATGGACCTTTCCTCCAGGAGCTTGTCCAAATCTTTTTTAAACCCAGCTACACTAACAGCCTTTACTACATCCTCCAGTAACAAATTCTAGAGTTTGATTACACTTTGAGTGAAAAAAATGTTATTTTATTAGACTTAAATAGTTTACCCTGTAGCTTCATTGCATGTCCCCTAGTCTTTCTATATTCTGATAACGTAAACAATCAATCTACATTTGCCCGTTCTACTCCGTTCATTAATTTATAGACTTCTATCATATCTCCCCTCAGCCGTCTCTTTTCCAGGTTAAAGAGCCCTAACCTTTTTAGCCTTTCCTCATAGGAGTATCCTTCCATCCACTTTACCATTTTGGTGGCTCTTCTCTGCACCTTTTCTAATAACGCTATATCCTTTTTAAGATACGG
This sequence comes from Ichthyophis bannanicus, assembly GCA_033557465.1. Classification (NCBI taxonomy): domain Eukaryota; kingdom Metazoa; phylum Chordata; class Amphibia; order Gymnophiona; family Ichthyophiidae; genus Ichthyophis; species Ichthyophis bannanicus. The sequence goes on from CM066032.1 coordinate 1,483,091,185, forward strand.
TGACCAGAATTGCACACAATATTCAAGGTGCGGTCTCACCATGGAACGATATAGAGGCATTATAATATCTTTGTTTTATTTTCCATTCCTTTCCTTATGATACCTAGCATTCTATTTGTTCTCTTGGCCGCCGCTGCACACTGGGCCAAGGGTTTTAACATGTTATCCACAATGATGCCTAAATCTTTTTCCTCGGTGGTGGTTCCTAATGTGGAACCTTACATTGTGTAACCATAGTTTGTCTTGCTCTTCCCTAGGTGCATAACTTTGCACTTGTCCACATTAAATTTCATCTGCCATTTTGATGCCCAATCTTCTAATATATCAAGATCCTCTTGCAATTTTCCACAATCCTCTTGGGTTTTAACAACTTTAAATAGTTTTGTGTCATTTGAAAATTTGATAACCTCACTCGTTATTCCCTTTTCCAGGTCATTTATGAATATGTCAAAAAGCAGCGGACCCAGCACAGATCCCTGGGGTACACGACTATTCACCTTTCTCCATTGGGAAAATTGGCCATTTAGCACTACCCGCTGCTTTCTATCTTTTAACCAGTTCCTGATCCACAATATTACACTGCCTCCTATCCCATGACTCTTTAGTTTTGACAAAAGTCTCTGATGAGGGACCTTGTCAAAGGCTTTCTGAACGTCCAGATACACTATATCAACCGACTCACCTTTGTCCACCTGTTTATTCACACCTTCAAAAAAACATAACAGATTAGTAAGACAAGATCTTCCTTGTCTAAAGCCATGTTGGCTGTCTCCCATTAGGCCATGACTATCTACATGCTGAGTAATTTTGTTCTTTATGATGGCTTCTACCATTTTTCCCGGTACTGACATCAGGCTCACCGGTCTGTAGTTTCCCAGATCACCTCTGGAACCCTTTTTAAAAATTGGTGTTACATTGGCAATCCTCCAATCTTCAGGTATTACAGATGATTTTAATGAAAATTCACAGATTACTAATAGCAGGTCTGCAATCTCATATTTCAGTTCTTTCAACACCCTTGGATGTATACCATCCGGCCCAGGTGATTTGCTACTCTTCAGTTTATCTAATAGTTGTAATACATCTTCCCAATGTATTGATATTTCCTTCAGTTCTTCCGCACCTTTAAATACCACTTCAGTCATGGGTAACAACCCTACATCTTCCTCAGTAAAGACCGAAGCAAAGAATTCATTCAGTCTCTCCTCTATCACCTTGTTGCCTTTTATTGCTCCTTTAACCCCTCTATCATCTAATGGAACAACTGACTGTTCACAAACAGGTGTGGTTCACACAAGATCTAACAGCCTGGGAAAAAATAATTGCTCAATAAACATACAAATTCGTAAAATTCTTCCTTTTATAATAAATAAAGTCATAACTACCTATTAACAGGATATTCACATTAAATATTCCTGTGTGCATGAACAAGGTCACCAAGTCATAAAACCAAAAAACATAAATCATGACATATCACTGAAGAATATAGAATAAATAATTGTCATCTATAAAAAAAGCAACAAAAAATGTAGCAAAAAAATACTAGTCTTTTCAGGTATGCCCATCGCTATGCATTGCTATTAATTTATGGTTTCAGTAAAATCCAGGAAAAAGAGAGAATTTTAATAAAAATGAACAGTAAATAGTTCTCTTGAGATGGCGAGAGTTGTACCCTCCGCTTGATGTAGGTTACCCTATCGTGCTTTTGTTTAGGGTTCTACCCTCTGCTCCATGCAATTTACACCATAATGCTTTTGTTTAGGGTGTACACTCCACTCGATACAGGTTACCCCATCTTGCTTTTGCTTAGCGTTCTACCCTCTGCTCCATACAGGTTGTCCCATCATGCTTTTGTTTAGGGGTGTACCCGCTGCTCCATGCAGTTTACCCCATCATGGTTTTGTTTATGGATGTATCTTCCGCTCCATGCATGTTAAAAGGGCCATTTTAAAAGGGCTTTTTTCAACAGCTAAACATAAGTTTGCCCTACGATATTACTTTCAAAATGACCCAAAAATTTGGTCTTTATACTATTGTAATTAACATTACAAATGAGCTAGAAAGAAATGAGTGGGAAGATTTTTTGTTTAACCAAAAATTTTAACATTATTATTTTTTGTTTGAAAAAGCCTATATACTGCCTTCCAGAACCAATGTGTTCAAGGAGGTTTACAGTATAAAACATTAAAATGTCCTTTTTAAAATTTCAAATGAATTTGATCCAGTAGTAATGAGAAGGACAAACTTCCAGAAATTGTATGCACTCAGAGGCATCATTTAGAATATTTGTATTTCTGGTTTATAAGAAAATATTACAAATATGATCTATTCTATTTATCCATGTTGTAGTTACCCCCTCCAAAGTTCTAAATTTGCTCAACCTTATCTCCATTAGCCTTTAGAGCTGTGTGGAAGGTTGCCTAAGAGGCTTTGTGCCAATACCTCAGGGAGTCGTTAGTGGGATGGGAACAGCTGGGGGATGTAGAAAAAGAGTGGGCAAAACTAAAGGGGATATTTTAAGGGCAACCAACCTTTTCTATTAAAATGGTAAAAAAAGGTAAAAGTAAAAGGAGACCGCTATGGTTTTCGAAAGAAGTAGCTGAAAAAGTGAAGAAAAAGAGGGAGGCCTTCATGAAATGCAAGAGATCACAGAGAGAGGAAGACAGGCATCTGTATTTGGATAAACTTAGAGAAGTAGTCAGGAAGGCAAAGATTCAAAAGGAGGAGAAAATAGCCAATACAATAAAAAGGGGGGATAAGACATTTTTCAGATATATTAGTGAGAAGAGGAAGGGCAAAAGTGGTATTGTCAGACTCAAGGGTGAAGGGGAGGAATATGTAGAAGCTGATAAGGATAAAGTGGAATTGCTTAACAAATATTTCTGTTCTGTGTTCACAGATGAAGAACCAGGAGCAGGACCTCAGAAAACACCCACAAACAGGAACAGAAGCAAGGGACATCTTGAACAATTTTCAGAAGAAGACTGTGTTCATGAGAAACTAGCTCAACTTAAAGTAGACAAAGCGATGGGACTGGATGGGATACACCCTAGAATACTGAGTGAACTTGGGGACGTTCTAGCAGCTCCACTGACTGAACTTTTCAATGCCTCGTTGGAGTCGGGAGTGGTGCCAAAGGACTCATGTGGTGCCTTTACACAAAAGCGGAAGTAAGGATGTGGTTGAAAACTACAGGCCGGTTAGTTTAACTTCGGTGGTGAGTCAATTATTGGAAATGCTCCTGAAAGAGAAAAGAGTGAGGTTTCTGGAGTCCAGCGGATTACAGGATCTGAGGCAGCATGGATTCATCAGAGTCAGGTCTTGGTCAGACAAATCTGATTGATTTCTTTGACTGGGTGACCAGGGAGTTGGACCGAGGGAGAGCCCTAGATGTGGTGTATTTAGATTTCAGTAAAGCCTTAGACACTGTTCCTCACAGGTGACTTATAAACAAACTGAGCACCATAGGGATGGACCCTAAAGTTACTGCTTGGGTTAGAAATTGGTTGGGTGGGAGGCAACAAAGAGTACAAGTAAATGGAGCTCACTCTGAGGAGAAGGATGTTACCAGTGGTGTGCCCCAGGGATCTGTCCTTGGTCTGATTCTTTTTAACATCTTTGTTAGTGATATAGCGGAAGGGCTGTCGGGTAAGGTTTGCCTCTTTGTGGATGATACCAAAATCTGCAATATTGTAGACACCCAGGAAGGTGTAGATAACATGAGGAGGGATCTAGCTAAGCTTGAAGAATGGTCTAGAATTTGGCAGCTGGGATTTAATGTTAAAAAATGTAAGGTCATGCATTTGGGCTGCAGCAATCCAAGGAAGCAATATAGTATAGGGGGTGAAGTACTTTTGTCCACTAAAGAAGAGCGGGACCTAGGCATGGTTGTGTCTGATGATCTTAAAGTAGCTAAACAGGTAGAAAAGACGACGGCAAAAGCTAGAAGGATGCTTGGGTGCATACAGAGAGGAATGGCTAGCAGAAAAAAGGAGGTGATAGTGCCTCTGTATAAGTCTTTGGTGCGACCTCATTTGGAGTATAGTGTGCAATTCTGGAGACCGCATATTCAAAAGGATGTGAACAGGATGGAGTCAGTGCAGAGGGTGGCTACTAAAATGATTAGTGGTCTTCATTATAAAGCATATGAGGACAGACTTAAGGATCTTAATATGTACACCTTAGAGGAAAGGCGGGATAGAGGTGAATTGATTGAGATGTTTAAATACCTCCGTGGCATAAATGCACAGGGGGAGAGCCTCTTTCGATTGAAAGTAAGTTCTGCTACGAGGGGACATGGGATGAGGGTGAAGGGAGATAGATTCAGGAGTGATATGCGGAAATATTTCTTTACGGAAAGAGTAGTAGATCTGTGGAATAGTCTCCCAGTGGAGGTGGTAGAGATGAGGACAGTAACTTAATTTAAAAAAGCATGGGACAAACACAGAGGATCTCTAAAGGTAAAAAGGGGACTGTTGTAGTTGTTGATATGGAAAGACAGACTAGATAGGCCATGTGGTCTTTTTCTGTCATCATATTTCTGTTTCTTTCCATGCGCTTGGATTGAGCAGTTTGTCAATGCAACTAAAGATACAAAAGCAAGGACATAGCCAGGGATAACGGTATACTTTTCTTTATCCTTTAGTGAGGCACTGGCATTCTATACTTATATTCTTCCCTATAATCTCAAATGGGTTTTTTTTAAAATGTAAATCCTGAACCATATTGGTAGCTCTTCTGAGGTTTCATCATGAGCCTGCAGGTGTCCCAGTTCCTAAGATAACCTTGTCAGGGGACCATTTGGCCCTAGCAGTGGGGGATCAATATGCCCCACCCTGTGGACAGCTCACTGCCATCTATTCCATGGTTGCTATTTCTTTCTAGGGGCCATCTTGTTCTGGTGGATTTACAGGGTGGCTCAAAAAAAGTGAGAACATCTCGTAAATTAAAAGCTTAAATATAGTTTAATTATTTACCTTTTTTAGCTATATAACATCTTTATTTCGACAATTTCCGGTCACCATCTTTTTTTTAAAATTTGTCAGTCAATTGTTTACATCTGTCTTTTTGAATTTTTAAATAACTTATATGCTACGAGATGTTATCACTTTTTTTGGGCCACCCTGTATATTAAAACCCAGTCTTTGTTTGATCCATACTTCTACTATGTTGCCTTGTATATCTGATTCTTAGTTGCAGTCTTCCTGTGCTTCTCATCCATATTCTATTCTGTGGAAAATTGCCTTGGTCCAGTATCAGTTGTCCAAAGGAGTCTGCCCTAGCAGCTGTGCTGAGCCATCTCAGTGACTGTCTTCAAGCTCCCAGTTTTCTTGCTAGGTTCCCCCAGTATCCAGAACTTCACCCTGAACCTGTTGTTGTTAAGTGCCATCAAGTTGGTGTTGACTCCTGGCAATCCTCTAGATAGTTGACCTAAACTTTGTTCAGTCTTTAGCCAAGCAGCTCATTATTGATATAGTGGTATCCATAACTGCTGCTATTGTATCAATCCATCTCATTGCCGGCCTTCCTCTTTTACAGTGACCTTCTACCTTTCCAAGCTTTAGGTCCTTCTCCAAAGTATGAAAGCCAAAGTCTTGTCATCTCAGCTTCTAAGGAAAGCTTAGGTTTCATCTCCTCTAGTACTGACTGGTTTGTTCTTCGGGCAGTCCATTCATCACAAGCACCATAATTCAAAGTCATCAATTTTCTTCCTGTCTATCATTTTCACTGTCCAACTTTCACTTCCATATGATGTTATTGAAAATACCATGGCCTGGACAAGTCAAATCTTTGTATGGAGAGAGATACCTCTGCTCTTGAGAATCTTGTCTAGGTCCTTCATAGCCATTCTGCCAAGAGCAATGTGTCATTGGATTTCTCAACTGTCCTTTCTTTATTGATTGTTGATCCAAGTAGGTTAAAGTTGTCAACTATTTCAATTTCTTCTCCAGCAATGATGAGCTTATTGATTTTGACAGTTGTTAGGATCTTTGTCTTCTTAATGTTAAGGTGCAGACCAATTTTAAAATTATGTTTCTTGATCTTGAGAAGAAAATGTTTCAGATCGTCTTCACTTTCAGCCAGTAGTATGGTATCATTGGCATAGTGAAGGTTGTTGATGAATTTTCCACCAATCTTTACACCTCAGTTGACTTCATACAGTCCTGCTTTTCTGATGACTTGCTCTGCATATAAATTAAAGAGGTAGGGGAAAGTATGCAGCCTTGTCGTACACTTTTTCCGATTTTAAAACCATTCTATTTCTCCTAGTTCCGTTCAAACTATTGCTTCTTGATCAATCTAAAGGTTGTGCAAGAGAACTAAGAAGTGTTCTGATATACCCATAATTCTTAATGAGGCCCAGAGCTTCTCATGATTTACACAGTCAAAAGCCTTGCTGTAATCAATAAAACACATGGAGATCCTTTTGGTATTCACTTGTCTTTTCAAGGATGCATCTCACATCCATGATGATGTCTCTCATTCCTTGCCCTTTCCTGAACCCTGCTTGCACTTCCGGCAGCTGTCATTCCAGGTATGACTATAGTCCCTGCTGAATGATCCTGAGTAGAATTTTGCTGGCATGTAGGATCACAGCAATTGTGTGATAATTTCCACAGTTAGTTGGGTCACCTTTCTTCAGTATTCATATATGAGCATCTTATAGCATTCCAATTCAAGGATGGATTTTTTTCTTTAACTCCAGTAAAGTAAGGGAGATTGTGGAGTGATCAGAGATCTGAGCTGCATGAATAGTAGTCTCACTAAATATGGAGATAAGTCCCTTGGAGTCTAGGAAGAAGTCTATGTGAGATAACGAGTTATGGGGAGGAGAGAAGAAAGTGAATTCTTTATCTGTGGGGTGCTGCAGTCGCCAAATGTCTATCAAACCCAATTCCTGCATTAGAGATACAAGAATTGGATGAGCCCTGGGAACCCTAGTAGTTTTCACTGGACTCCTAAGTAATAGATGCTGAATCTCATCGAGATAAAGAGGATAATCTTTCAATAAGAAGACTGTATCAACTTCATGGGATTCGTTTTATGGTTTTCTGAAGAGTGGTACTGACATAGAGATGTGTGTAGGAAAATTAGTCTGGGAGAGTGGTGGGTTGGTTGCTGATGTGATGGGCTAAAAGCTTGAAGTTTTTCTTCAGCTTTTTGAAGTAGCCTGATATTCTGAGACCTTCCCTTCTCTTCTGGTTATGCTGATGTTATTAGTGTCTAGCTTTGGACATTTGCTATAGTTTTTGTTTTCGAGAGGAGTGTATTTTTGAGTGTTGGGATATATTTTCACTCCGAATAGTGACCTTTAGTTTTTTGGATATCAATGGGTCTAGCATGAGGTTGAATTCTCCTCCCACTATAGTCTGATATCTAGACATCTCCTGCACCAAGGCCGCAAGGGAGAAAAAAAAGGTAGGACAATCAGTGTTAGGAGCATAAACGTTGATTAAGGTCAGTTTGGTGGATCCAGTTTTAATGACAGCCATAGTCCACCGCCCATCTGTATCAGATCTAGTTTGAATAATCATGGGGGATAGAGCTTTCTAAGATGGCTACCCCATTTTTTTTATGTTGGGCAGCTGCAAAAGCCACTAGAGAGAAGGGATTTGCACCTAGTTTTAACGACTCCTTTGCATTCAAATGTGTCTCCTGCCATTAAAGAAGAATCTTTTTCTTCTTAATGGGATTGTTAATGCCCTTAACATTCAGTGAAACTATCTTAAAGGAAGATGTACTTATAATGTAGCACAAGTTGACTGTTAAATGTTGCAGAAACATACCCAATTGTAACATATAGTTTCACATTGAAGAACAACATCTTGAACGCTCTCAGAGTGCTAGCTGCACTTATAGCCCAACAAAGAAAGCCCAATAAAAGAAAATATAATTTAGCCCTGGCCCCTGTGCATGATCGCTCACAACAAAAACACATAACACTGAAAAACAAAACACCAAACCCACCATTATAGAATACCCTCCCGATAGAAGTGGTGGGGCAAACACGGTGACGGAATTCAAAATGGCATGGGACAGACGCAGTGGATCCCTTTACAGCAACAGGATAAAATCAAAATAAACTGAACCATCTAATTTCTCAACAAATAGGGGTGTCCTGCATGGAGTGGTGGGTTCACCCCTTAACAGGGACGTGGGGAGGAGTGGCCTGCATGGAGCGTCAGGTGCACCTACTCTTGCCATCGTGCTGGGCAGACTAGATGGACCATGCTGGTCTTTATCTGCTGTCATTTACTATGTTACCAACCAAACCCAGGGAGGCTATATAACCCAACAAAATTAGCAGGTGAGCCCACCAGGACAAGACAGACATGGAGGGCTAAATGACCTAACACATTCGCACTTCTATTACCACTTCACACTTTGCCCACCTCCCACTAAAGGGAAAAGACAATGTACCCAAAGCCCTAGCCATCAAACTATGTGGCAGGACACCCATAACCAACCAGATTATGATCAGAGAAACCTAGCCAAAAGACTAATGGCCATCTCACTCCTCCAAGCTCCAAGTCTCTCTTAACCACCATATATAGAACAAAACAACATAAAACACAAAAGAAAAGGAAAGAGAGAACACACAAAAACAAACATCTTGACCAGGATAGCACCCTGTTGTTCCTTCAGAGAAAACAGAGTCAATATTCCGGTACATAGTAAAATTGCATAACTAAATGTCGCCTCTGCATGGACATCGCTCTCTTACACAACCTCAGACCAGTCCAACGCCATAACATTAAGCGCCATAAAACTGCATCAAATACAGCTACTAAATGTATTTTACCGCATCACTGCTGCCTTCTTATCTTCCAGAAATGCATATAACTCCCCTGGATCATCAAAAGTCTTGGTTTGGTTATGCAGCATGACTCTCATGCGGGCAGGATAGAGCAGCCCAAAATGGGCCTGGAGATGCAACAAGCATGGATGCAGTGCTAAAAAAACCTCTTTCTTCGATCCACCATTGCCTTCGCAAAATCCAGGAAGAACAGGAGTTTGTCACTGGTATTCCAAATTTGAAAGTGCTTTGGCAGCTCCCATTATTTGCGTTACTTGCTGAAAATGTAGAACTTTCAAAATGGTTGGGCGTGGGTGCTTGCCCGCGACCACGGACTGAGTAGGCACTCTATGGGCGCTCTCAATTTTGAAAAGCATGACAAATTGCAGCTTTAACACACCCGGAATCATGGCTTGCAGAAAGGACACCATGTCAGTATCCTCTGCACCCTCAGGTACTCCTAGTATTCTTATGTTGTTTCTCCATGAGCGGTTGTTGCCGTCTTCCACCTTTTTTTTTAATGATCGTATCAGCTTGGCCTGCTTCTCAGTAGCCTTAAGCCTTTCTCCATATGATGCCACATCACCCTCCACCTTCTCCAAACAAGCCGTAATTGCCTCCATGGAAGTTCTCAAAGCACTGATATCTTCCTGCATTGCACATAGTGACTCTCTGTTAGATATGACCAGGTCTTTGACTGCCTGAATCTCAGCCAGGAGCTCCTGCAAAGTCTCAGGACAGTCTCGGATGACCGCCATTTTGTGAGGAGAGAGAGGTTCCGTTTTGGTTCTCTTTGCGCTGGCGTTTTGAGAAACTTGATGATCCAGCCACATTGGTTTGGGGCCTGACATATCCGGGATCGAATAATAACCAAGTATGTAGGAACTATTTGAGTTAAAGACAGCAGAAGTCAGGATTCTTGCCAATTGCCCTCCGGAGCTCAGCTCTTACATGTCCATCTTGACCAGCGACCAGGCCCCCGCCCCCAGCCCCCAGCATATGGTAGGCCTTTAGCTATGTTGTCTATATAGCCCATGTCGATCGCATGATGGTGGGAGGGGTAGGGTGGGTGGGCTATGAATAAGTATTTTCCTTTTGGTCTTTTAATACAAATAATAGATTTGTATTCTGATTTACTGTAATAGGGTTTTAGTTTATTTTGTATCTGTTGGAAAATATAAATAAAGAAGTTAAAAAAAAAAAAGAATAGCCATATGCTGAGATTCTGCAATAGAAGGTTGCTGACCCACTACCCCCCAGTTTCTTATTAACCGGAAGATAATAAACTTTAGTCAAGGGAGGATGTGATTCCACTGGGATCCCAAGAATGATCACAAAGTATTGTTTCAACATGTCCCTAGCAGAGGTAAAAGTCAAAGAGGAAAAGCTCCTCTTCAAACTTTATTGCAGTCAGATCTTTAACAAAATCAGACTAAAATTCCAAACTGTTGAACCTTCACCTTCAAATCTTCAACTTCACTTTTCACAACTTCCAATTCACATACAGTACCTTGAAAAGAGCAGTATTACTCTGTACCTGAACAGCCATCCGATTAGACTGCTGCACAAAAACTTCCCCAAGCTTCACTATAGAACTCCACAAGGACTCTAAAGTGAAAACCACAGGGCACTCAAATTACAGCTTCAACAGTGGAATATTCTCTGATTCTGCCGCTGTACTTGCAAAGACACCGGGACTTGCTCCCAGTCCAGATATTACCACGTCATCAACCCATGTGCTGCTCCCACACTTCTCTCAGCTTCTGCTGTTGAACCACTGATCTCTTCCCACAGAAGAGGAGCCAGTCCTATCTCAGATGCACCATTCCCAACCATGACAGAATCCATGCCTGACTTAGGGATGGTTCCCCTGGAAGCCTCTAGCTGCAAGAACCTGCTCAGAAGCACAGGAGGAAGAGGCAGACAAGGCGACAGCTCACCTCTGAGGAATATGCCAAGCTCAGTGGCCCTGGCATCAACACAGCTGGGGAAATGCCAGGATTTTGATGGCAACTCCTAGGGTAGGCCAAATAAACACCCATAGGACCAGCACAACACACTACAGGCAAGTCAGAGTGGGTTTCCATGGGCTTGGGAGGCTTCTTGCCCACTTTATCCTTCCTCTTCAGCATAATTGAAGATGCTCACCCACCAGCATGGTTGGCTAAGTGCTCACCTTGGATCCAACCTCCTTTCCACCCAGCTGCCCCCAGGAAGGGGTTTTTGATGTGGGGGGGGGGGGAGGGATCATATATCAGGGGAGGGTTCTTATTGAGTGGACTGGATGCCAGGGGAGGGATTCTTGATGTGGGGTAGGATCAGATGTCAAAGGATTGCAAAGAGCATCTGATACCTCAGTGGGGATCTTTTACAGCTGTCTATTCAAGTGGGCACTTATTTGTGTTTAGTTTAAATTTAGTTTATTTAAAATTTGACATACTACTTTTCAAGCCAGCAAAGCAGTTTACAATTGAAATAAAGAAAAGGAACACCATTCACTGATAAAAGAGGTAAAGCCATTCACAACAAGAAAAGATGGAGAAGCAAACATATACACATTCCTACACTATTAATTCCAACCAGTAAATATGTAAATAGTTCATATTCATATTTTAACTCTGCTATTTAACCTTGTTAATAGCTTATTAGTCTCTTCTTCCCCATTCAATCCAAGTTTATTTCCCTGTTACAATGTAAGCATTGATATCACTGTTCTGATGTAATGCAAATATTATGTTTTATGTAAACCGCACTGACTTTGAATAGCGCGGTATATAAGAATGGATAAATAAATAAATATAGAATAGAGCAGAAGGAGCTCAGGGAAAGAAAGAGTCTGAACAGCACATCAGGCATATGATATGTTATGTAGAGAGTTAAAAAAGAGACTTGTTGAAATAGGTGAGTTTTAAGAGAGGATTTACATTTAGTAAGGAGGATCTAATTCTAAATGGAGTTCTGAGGGAAGCTTGTTCCACAGACTTGGCACAAGAAAACAGAAAATGTCTGATGGACTCGTATCTAACTTGTGCAACAGAAGGGAGGAAAAGACATAAGCATGAATTAAGTGGAGAACCCTATGAGGAGGAATGCCAGAAAACACAATATTACAGTAGTCGAGATGGGTGATAACCAAACTAAGTAGAAGTGTGATGAGTGCCAATGGGGAGAGGAAAGGGTGGATGGACCCAATCTGATGCAGTGCATAATAAGAACACTTTAAAATAGAACTGATTTGCTCGTGAAAAGACAAAGATGTATCCAACATAACACCTAAATATTTAACAGAAGAAGCAAGTGTGATAGGGACATCAAGAAGCAGAGAAGAGAGAGAAGGGGTCGCAGTGCCATTGGAAAGCCAGATTACAGCTGTTTTCTGAATGCTGAATTTAAGACAGTTGTCAAATAACCTAGAAGTTATTGAAGAAAGGCAACCATTAATAGGAGTAATATCAGGGGCAGTAGGGAGAGTGTGAAGAATCAGTAGGATGTCGTCAGCATAGTAATAGGATGATATTCCAAATTGCTATATAAGGAAAGCTTTAAATACCTTTCTTTATCCATAGTGCACAGGACAGTATCCTCTCTCTGATGGGCAGGTTGTGGGCTGAAATCGGAGGCAGCATACATAGTCTCATTTTTATGGGCTGGGGTTTGTTTATATTAAGGGGTTTGAATGGGTTGTACTGATTGTGTTTTTATGATTTTGTATACTTCCATGAATGCTTTGGCAATCAACAATATATGTATTTTAAAATAAATTAAATTAATGGGGCAAGAAAGATGTTGAAATGCAGAGGTGATATTACAGTGAACTGGCGAGCCCCGCAGGTCAGAGAATGAGTGGAAGAGGAAGTGGAGTCGTATGTAACTGTAAAAGCGCAACTGGAGAGGATGGAGTGAAGCCAGTCAAAACCAATATCATGGAGGCGAGAAAGGAGAAATGCAGATGAGAGCTCAAGGGAGACCATGAAAGCATGAAGGCAGCTGTAAATGCCAACATTTAGATTTTTAATTAATATGAATTCCCCTTGTAAGTTGAGGAATCCATGTTGATATTGTAGAACAGCCCAAACCACTCTCTCTCCATGCCCTTGCCACATCTCCTGGCAAAATAAATATGGTGTGCATCAAGACCTGTAAACAGTCCATTTCTAAAATTGCATTTACCCATGAATGCCAATCTACACATTCAAATGCTGCATTTACATATTGGGATGCTTCTAAAATAACCACAATGAAACTGTAATGCCTCTGTATCTCCCCATGATGTGTGCAGTTCTGGTCTCCGTATCTCAACAAAGATAACAGAATTAGAAAAGGTGACAAAAATGATACTGAGGGTAGAATGACTCGCCTGTAAGGAAAGGCAAAAGACGTTCTTCACTTTGGTTGAAAGTAGGAATATGCACATGCTTGAAACAGTTTTAACTTGACAAGAAAAATACCTAATTTTTGTTTTTTTCCCCATGTCATTAATACTTTGCACTATTGAGTAATTGTGCTACTATTGAGCACTAGTGCATACTGTTTAAGCATTAGGGTGCACTACCGCATGATAGTTTTGACCTGCATACCTCTACTGAGGGGATCGATGGAAAGGGCAGTATATAAGAAACGTTTAAATAAATAAAGAAAGAAATATGATTGAGGTGTATAAAATCCTGAGTAGATTGGTATGGGTAAACATAAATCTCCTGTTTATTCTTTCAAAGAGAACAAAAATAACCACAAAGTACAATAGCTTACAAACAAATGCAAATGAGCTTTTTTTCACTCAACACATATGTAAGCTTTGGAACTTAAGAACATAAGAACATAAGATATGCCATACTGGGTCAGACCAAGGTCCATCAAGCCCAGTATTCTGTTTCCAACAGTGGCCAATCTAGGTCATATGTACCTAGCAGTTTCCCAAGAGACACAAGTTCCACAATGCTAGTACTGGGTCAAGCATTGATATCCTGGGTCCCTTCTTAATAATGGCTTATGGACCTTTCCTCCAGGAACTTGTCCAAACCTTTTTTAAACCCAGCTACACTAACAGCCTTTAGGACATAAATGAATAAAAAATAATAAAAGATGATAAATAAATAAAGGGACATAAAACATTAAAAATACATGCCTGTTCTGGGAACCTAGCAATGATGTCTCAATGAGAATTCAGGAAATCTAGCCCAAACATAAAAACTATGTTAGAAATATTGCATATCTCGTAAGACCATTAAAACTACTCAAGAAGGGCCATGGAACAAACCAATATATATGTGCTAAACCGAATATTTGTACCTGACCAGCAACCCCATAAAAATCTAAAATTACCTGTAGAGGGTAACTAACTTGGCTACACAGTGTGTAACCATTGTGCCAAAATTAAGACGTCATACCCTATTCACCTTATGTGGTTTAAAAACAATGTGAACCATTTCATGAATTAAAACAAATCTTTTTCGGAGCGCATGTGCTGGACATACTCATTCTAGGTTATAAAAACTGGCTTCCTAATAGCGAGATCCTGAAACTTTTAATGAAAATTATAAGAACTAAGCATGTATCATTATATCATAAACTTCAGGGATAAAATCTTTAAAATACAAAAACGAACCTTTTTTTGTAGGTAATATTTCAAATTAGGACAAAGAAACCAAATTTACTATAATCGGGACCGAAACCCCATTTTTAGAACTTAGCATGAATCTGGCTCAACTGAAGAACGTTATAAAGAAATTAAAAGATAAAGGGTGTTGCAATGGAACGCGGTGACAAGGGTGGTAGTAAAATTAATGTATGCATGCTGCCCAGAGGACCAAGTGAGATGGTCTTGAAAATTACTCACCAAAGACCACGTCGTTCATATAAACCTTTGCGGGATAACCAAGAATTGTATGCTGTTCCGTCTTTTTTTACAAAAAACACCGACACATGCGCACTTAAAAAACATCAACGATGTAAGTTACCGCGATAACCTCCAGGAACTTGTCCAAACCTTTTTTAAACCCAGCTACACTAACAGCCTTTACTACTTCCTCCGGTAACAAATTCCAGAGTTTGATTTCATGTTGAATGAAAAAAATATTTTCTTTTATTAGTCTTAAATAGTTTACCCTGTAGCTTCATTGCATGTCCCCTAGTCTTTCTATATTCTGATAATGTAAACAATCGATCTACGTTTACCCGTTCCACTCCATTCATTAATTTATAGACTTCTATCATATCTCCCTTCAGCCGTCTCTTTTCCAGGTTAAAGAGCCCTAACCTTTTTAACCTTTCTTCATAGGAGTATCCTTCCATCCCCTTTACCATTTTGGTGGCTCTTCTCTACACCTTTTCTAATAATGCTATATCCTTTTTAAGATACAGTGACCAGAATGGCACACAATACTCAAGGTGCGGTCTCACCACAGAACGATATAGAGGCATTATAATATTTTTTGTTTTATTTTCCATTCCTTTCCTTATGATACCTAGCATTCTATTTGCTCTCTTGGCCGCCACTGCACACTGGGCCGAGGGTTTTAACAAGTTATCCACAATAATGCTTAAATCTTTTTCCTGGGTGGTGGTTCCTAATGTGGAACCTTGCATCGTGTAACCATAGTTTGGGTTGTTCTTTCCTAGTTGCATAACTTTGCACTTGTCCACATTATTTATTTACATTCTCTTATATACTGCGCTATTCTGCATGAGTGCGGTTTACATTGAACAAACTGAAATTACATTGAACAGGGCATTATAACTTGGAGATAACTATTTTACAGGGGACATGGGCTATGGAGGGTTAAGTGGCTTGCCCAAGACCACAAGGAGCACCTGTGGGACTAGAAACCTCAGTCCTTCCGGCCCAAGGTTGCTCTTCTCTAGAGGGATTTGAACCCCCGACCTTCCGGCCTGAAGTACCTTGCCCCAACCACTAGGCCACTCCTCCACTCCATTACATTACATTACATTACATTACATTTCATCTGCCATTTTGATGCCCAATCTTCCAATTTATCAAGATCCTCTTGCAATTTTCCACAATCCTCTTGGGTTTTAACAACTTTAAATAGTTTTGTGTCATCTGCAAATTTGATAACCTCACTAGTTATTCCCCTTTCCAGGTCATTTATGAATATGTCTAAAAGCAGCGGACCCAGCACAGATCCCTGGGGTACATGACTATTCACCTTTCTCCATTGGGAAAATTGGCCATTTAGCCCTACCCTCTGCTTTCTATCTTTTAACCAGTTCCTGATCCACAATAGTACACTGCCTCCTATCCCATGACTCTTTAGTTTTGCCAAAAGTCTCAGAGTGACCTTGGCAAAGGGTTTCTGAAAGTCCAGATACACTATATCAACCGACTCACCTTTGTCCACCTGTTTATTCACACCTTCAAAAAAACATAACAGATTAGTAAGACAAGATCTTTCTTGTCTAAAGCCATGTTGGCTGTCTCCCATTAGGTCATGACTATCTACATGCAGAGTAATTTTGTTCTTTATGATGGTTTCTACCATTTTTCCCTGGTACTGACGACAGGCTCACCGGTCTGTAGTTTCCCGGATCACCTCTGGAACCCTTTTTAAAAATTGGCGTTAGATTGGTGATCCTCCAGTCTTCAGGTATTACAGATGATTTTAATGAAAATTCACAGATTACTAATAGCAGGTCTGCAATCTCATATTTCAGTTCTTTCAACACCCTTGGATTATACCATCTGACCCAGGTGATTTTCTACTCTTCATTTTATCTAATAGTTGTAATATATCTTCCTGATGTATCAATATTTCCTTCAATTCTTCCACACCTTTAAATACCATTTCAGTCATGGGTAACATCCCTACATCTTCCTCAGTAAAGACCAAAGCAAAGAATTCATTCAGTCTCTCCGCTATCGCCTTGTCACCTCTTAGTGCCCCTTTAACGCCACTATCATCTAATGGACCAACTGACTCTCTCACGGTTTTTTTTGCTACGAATATACTTGAAAAAGTCTTTATTTTACGTTTTTGCTTCCGCAGCAAGCTTCTTCTCAAATTCTCCCTTTGCCTGCCTTATCAATGCCTTGCATTTGTCTTGCCAGTGCTTGTGCTGTTTCCAGGATGTCGTTTGGCTCTTTTTTCCCATTTCCTGAAAGATGCTTTTTTGGCAACAGCTTCTCTGACCTCACCTTTAAACCATGCTGGCAGGTTTTTGGACTTCCTTCCACTTTTCTTAAAGCGTGGAATACAGCTGGTCTGGGCTTCCAAGATAGTATTTTTCAACAACACCCAAGCTTGATGTAGGTCTTTAACTTTTGCAACTGCTCCTTTTAGTTTTTTCTTTTCTATTTTCCTCATTTTATCATAGTCTCCCTTTTGAAAGTTAAAAGATAGTACTGTGGATTTTCTTACTAGCCCTCCTCAAATCAAACGCGATCATGCTATGATCACTATTGCCAAGTGGTCGCAACACCCCTATCTCTTGCACTAGATCTTGTGTTCCACTAAGGACTAGGTCTAATAAGGCTTCCCCTCTGGTCGGTTCATGAACCAGCTTTTCAAAGAAACAGTCATTTATTTCATCTAGGAACTTTATCTCCCTAGCATTTCCTGACGTGACACTGACCCAGTCGATACCGGGGTAATTGAAATCACCCATTATTATTACTGTGCTGTAACTTTTGTTAGCTTCCTTGATTTCTTTGAGCATTTCATCATCCATTTGTTCATTCTGGCCAGGCAGTCGATAGTACACCCCCACTGCCATCGCCTTCCCCTTTTTACATGAAATTTAAATCCATAGAGTTTCTACAGCAAATTTTGTTTCCTGTAAAACTTTAACCCTTTCTGACTCAATGCCCTCTCTAACATAGAGTGCAACCCCTCCACCAATTTGATCAGCTCTATCATTACAATATAGTTTGTACCCAGGTATCACAGTGTCCCACTGGTTGTCCTCCTTCCACCATGTCTCTGATATTCCAATCATATCTAACCTCTTATTTAGTGCTATATATTCTAACTCTCCCATCTTATTTTTTAGACTTTTAGCATTTGCATACAAACATTTTAGAGACTGTATTTTATTCATATTAATCTGGCTATTGGTAGACATGGGTAATTTGGGATCTTTAAGCTCTGTCTGCTCCATACTCGAGGGCATTTGGGCTACTTTACTCTTTTTTTTGGAACCTCTCTGCTTTTGGTAGTATCCTTCAAGGATACATTCTTCCAAACCATGCACTCTTGGGTGACTGTCGGCTTTCCCCTATTGTCTATTTTAAAAGCTGCTCTGTCTCCTTTTTAAAAGGTTAATGCCAGCAGCCTGGTTCCATCCCGGTTAAGGTGAAGCCCATCCCTTCGGAAGAGCCCCTCCTTTCCCCAGAATGTTCCCCAGTTCCTATCAAATCCAAAACCCTCATCTCTGCACTATTGTCTCATTCACACATTGAGACTCCGGAGCTCTGCTTGCCCTTTGGGTCCTGCGCGTGGAACGGGAAGCATTTCAGAGAACGCTACCCTGGAAATTCTGGATTTCAACTTCCTACCTAAAAGCCTAAATTTAGTTATATGTGAGATAAATGGTGAGCATGCTGATGTTAAATATGAAGTCTGATTGATCGGATTTTGGATATTTGATCATAGCTACACAATGTTAGAATATGATTATTGCCATGGATCCATGGATCGCCTCTCTTCTTTATTTTCTGTTTGACTATTGTATTCTTCTTTTATTTGATTGATGATTAAGATGCCCATACAATATGTTGTGCGCGTAGCTCTGAACAGGGGCAGGAGGGGGCACTGACAGGGAGGAGAGTGGGTGGAGCGGAGGTGGCCCTAAGACCTCAGATGTAGAAGACTGTTCCAGGTCACGGCCCTCTACATCTGGTGGTGCAAATATGGACATCAGTCTCATTCCACCTCCGAGGTGGAATAAGTCTGACAATTAGTGGGGATTGGGGCACGCAGGGCAACACAAGGCACAGGGCAGCAGGAGGTATGCCCCTGCCACTCGATTCTGCCCCCGCTGAGGGCCGGGTGGTGGGGAAAAATAGCGGGATGGCGGTGGCCCAGCACTCATGCATGGTGTCCTGGTACCATGGTGATAGGACGCCATGGCACTGGGGCTCCAGCAGGAGCATGGGGAAGTCTAGCCAGGGTGGGGGAATGGACGTTCAGGGTATTGGAATCGGGGCATGACCAGCCCATCTAGGACCCAATTCTGCACCCATGGGAACATCTGGCTCCCACAGTTTCAGAATCAGGGTCTAATCCAACCAGTCCAGTTTTTTGATTTCTGGACAGGCCGGAAGGGCCACTTTCTGCATCGGGCTTTAAGTTTCAAAGCTAATAGGAATGAAAAAGTTAATTTTATAAGGTTGGCTTCATCTATGTGTGTTTTCATACACCTGTTTTTCACCTACTATATAAAGTCAAGTACTCACGTAAATTATAGTATTTTATAACACTGGTCAACAAATTTTTACAAAAGTCATATTACTGAAATAAAAATAGTCATTTCTTATCAATTTTTATATGCTGAACATGAATATGACAGTGAAATTGCAAAGTTGGCTCTAGGTTTTTTGTAATGTTTATGTTTATGTTTATTAAATTTGATATACCGCTTAGGCCAAATCTACAAGAATTAATGTTTACATCACGAAATGCATGTCAGTGGTAAATATAATGGGCCTTTGGTTAATACCTGTAAAAAAAACAAGTCATAGACTACTTCTTAGATTTTTTCACCTGTTTCTTGTACAGCTGTTCGGGAGCTTCTCTGGGGAGTGTCCAGCAGTAGTCAGCCAGCATTGTAGTGGACCATTTTCCATGGTATCTTTGCTCCATCGTTGCGATATCCTGGTGAAAACATCTGCCCTGTGTATCACTAACCATACCACAGTTGTCAGGAAAGAAATTGAGATGGGAATCAAGGAAATGGATCTTTAGAGACATATTGCAGCCAAGTTTCTGATACTGCATCAGCATGTCTTCTACTAGTTCCTTGTAGTTTTCTGCCCTAACATTCCCGGGAAAGTTTGTTGACACTAGGCGAAAAGCATTCCATGCTTGTTTCGCATCACCCTGCAGCAAGTTGCTGAACTGGTCATCTTTGAAGAGCTCTTGAATCTGAGGACCCACAAAAACTCCCTCTTTAATCTTTGCTTCGCTGAGTCGAGGGAATTTTTCATGCAGGTATCGGAAAGCTGGCAAAGTGCGGTCCATGGCTTTCACGAAGTTTTTCATCAAACCTAGTTTGATGTGAAGGGGTGGTAGCAGGATTTTGTGACCCTCAACCAGAGCTGGGTGCTGGATATTCTTCTCTCCAACTGTTACATTTTGTCTGTGATTCCATTCCTTCCACAAGTAGTGCCAATCCCTTGCTCGGCTATCCCACTCACATAAGAAACACATGTATTTTATATATCCCTGCTGCAGTCCCATTAAAAGGGCAACTACCTTCAGTCACCACAGAGATGCCAGCGCTACCTGTTATAGTTAATGGAAGTCAGTAGATGCTTTAAGTTATCGTATGTCTCTTTCATGTGGATGGGATGCGCTACTGGAATAGATGGAAAACGGTTTCCATTGTTCAAAAGCACAGCCTTCAGACTCAGTTTCAAAGAGTCTATAAATAGTCTCCAGTCTTGTTGGTCATGAGTGATTTTTAAGGCATTCATGAGGCTTTCAATATCGGAACAGAATACCAGATTGCTTTCCTTTCCGACTGTGTATAGTACACTGCTGACGTCAGATGGCTTCAGCAGCCGTCTGGCAGTAGTATTACATTGCATCAGAAAATGATGCAATCAACTCTGGATGATGTGTGCATGCTGGTATTATGCAATGCGATGCAATATTACATCATTCAAGGCTTATTTGGGATGTTGTTGATGTCCTACTGGATAAATTTACACGGTGAAACGTCAAAAATGAACTACATGCAATATCTTCAAAACGAGAGCCAATAAATTGTTTTTAATGTTATATTCATGTTCATCTCACCAAGATACTACAGATTAGGGCCTTTTAAAGTCAGTAATGATTTCAATGTTGACCAGTGTAATCAGAGCATCTCTTGCTTGCATTGACCATGGTCTGCCCAAGCATCACCCATGTGACAGTCTACAGTGAAATTATATGCCATGAGAACAATGTTCATACTTTTATGCTAGTCAATGTTTTAAAGAGGTCATTTACATGCATAAGTGGCTACTTATACATGTAAAAGATTTTAAAAAACTAACATTTACATGCAGTGTTGATACCTAAAGCTAGGTGCCTCATATTATTGCCCCCCAAAATCTTTGAAAAAAATCTCAAATGTGAGTAAACAGATGAGGTTCAATTGAGGGTAAACAACACTTTAAGTACTTAAGCTAAACTGGAAGAATTATGTTAATAGGACCATAAAACAATCTATATAAGAAAACCAGGACAAGGGGTAGATGGGTGAGAGGTAAAATAGGGGGGATTACCAGTGGTAACGCTTTGCCCCTAAAGAGCAGTACCACCTCCCTTTTCATAGCAGATTTAAAATTCCCCCAGTAAATGTTAAAGTCCCAAAAGTAAAACATCAAGGGCTTCTCTTGAAAATCCAGGTAGGGCTTCCCCCTTTGGAACCAGGAAATGGATCCGTTTCAAGAGAACAGGATCTGCCGTCTATAAAGCAATGTTCGTTCTGCTTCCCTTTCTATGGTCCTCTTTCTTCTCTTATATTAACTGCATCATTTGATGAAAACTAGAGCTCTGGTATTCTATCTGGATATCAGAAACATTTCTCCATTCTAAGCACCATGTCAAGTATCACCCCCTTCCTTGAAGTTTATGTTAGCATTTGTCTGAGAAAAGCCCCTTGCCAGGAGTTCAGGATTGTACAACTGATTGTGCAGATGGGATGTTGTATTTCCCACCAAGAGATTCAAATTTCCCACCAGCAACACCTCCTACGTCATTGCAATCTTGTTTATGTCTTTTACTAGATCACTGTGAGGTTTGATTTACAAAAAATGTTGCTGTAGCCCCAGGATGGAATAAAACCTTTGTTAACTCAGACTCCTGATGGCAGAAGTAAATGTAGAAATTGCAGAACTGTAAGAATATGAAATTAAGTCCTTAGCTTCTCAGTCAAGGTTTGGATATATCAAAGGATTAGTGAAGGATAATTCCCACTTTTTAGAACTTTTTTCTCACATATGTTTCTCTAGGTTTAAGTCTACTTAGTTTCATGTTAAAACTAGTCTCTGACTATTCTACATTAAACGATCTGTTGCTGGTGTACATTTATGCACTGATTTACTTTTGTGCAAATGGTTTAACCAAATGAATATGTTTTGCTTTCTTCTCACTGCTAAGAAACATTACCCATCCTTGTCAACCAGCAAGCTCTTACTGTCAATATGCAGAAAT
The DNA here is from genome assembly GCA_033557465.1 of Ichthyophis bannanicus. Taxonomy (NCBI): domain Eukaryota; kingdom Metazoa; phylum Chordata; class Amphibia; order Gymnophiona; family Ichthyophiidae; genus Ichthyophis; species Ichthyophis bannanicus. The sequence goes on from CM066032.1 coordinate 1,483,113,361, forward strand.
AAAACACCAGGCTATTTGTGAGGATTGTCTTATGCTGATAAATTTGACTGTCAAATGCTGAAAGGTTCTGTCAGTCAGTGTCAAAGGACTAACAACAAAGCAATTATCAAAAACATTCATAAACCCAGGGTATAGAGTACATAAATAAATCAGACCAAATGACAGCAGTCAGCTAGTTAAAGTCCTTGAATGCTAAAGGAAATGCATTACCAAAGTTTCTGCAAAGTCACCTCATTTTACTTACTAAAAGTTACTAAAATAAGTTATGACTAAAACTGCCGGCAGCAGTTCAAACCATATTTGAAATAAAACTCTAATTTTAATCAGAAGGCAATCCAGGCAGAAATCTTAGCCATGCATGGTCTGTGCATAGTCTACAAATATTATAAACAGAGCACTTTATTATCTTTAGTAGAAACTGAAAATATAGATTGAAATAATTTTATTATGTAGTATCTCTTGATAGGAAGTCTTAGGCACAGGATTCTAGAACATTGTGCTGCTGTTGGGGAAAACTGGAATCCTTGTAGGCAGTAATACCTTTGATAGAACCAACAAAAAGATGTTACAGTACTGTGGTATACTGCGGCCGAGCAATGATACAAGATTCTATAGCAAGTAGGAGGTTTAAAAAAAATACACTTTATTTTCAGGATAAACACCCAAGCAAATGGCCCTGGTCCTTCTTGGACCTGCAATACACGTAGTGTTACAGACACACTCTTGCTCCAGGTTTCCCTCAGCTGTAGCAGTTCCTTAATCAGTCTTAGCAGCCCTGTTCCGCTGGGTGAGAGAACACTGTTCCAGCACAGACAGTTCTAAGGTAGGAAGAAACTGCTTCTTCCCCAAAGTTCCTGCATTCTCGGGCACAATTCAGTATTCTTCCCAAAGTTCCGTCACTCCGGGGCACAATTTAGTAGTACTCTTTCAGTCTTACCAGCGGCATATCCACAAATAAAGAAAACAGCAGTTCTCTATAGCACAAGAGTCCTCCAGCTGGGTAGAACTCTAACATCAAGGCTGAAGGCACAGCAGCCACTATAAACACAGTTCCTAACTTGCCAGCAGTAATCCACCTTCAAAGATAACTAGTCACTGTATATTCTAGAAAACCCCAGGCTCCTTTCTCCAGCTCCCTTGTTTCCTGGGATAAAGCCTGGAGCCTGGCCACACCCTTCCCAGGCATTCTTCAGCCTTTCTTCTTAAAGGGACAGGGGTTTACAGTGCAATACCTCACTTGTGCTAGACTTGGCTGGGGAGTTTCCCTGTGGGGGATGGGGTGTTTCCTAAGCATTCCATCACAAATACATGATTTTAAGACCAAGAAGACCTCGTCACATATATACACATCTTGAGAAGAAACTTTTGTGGCATCAGAATCATTAGGTACCTTCTTTTTTCTGTTGTTCATTTAAGAGGCATCACAATCCTCAAGTGTTTACCCATGGGAAAAACACCTTTGAAATTGTTTCCTGGCCTTGGTGGGGGAAAGTATACATGCTGTCAATAGCATCTGCAAATTATGTGGGGTACATATTGGAACCATCATGATTTTGAAAGGAAATTCCATAAGGCATAGGTTTTCAACCCTGTCCTCGGAGAACCCCAGGCCAGTAGGGTTTTCCGGATTCCCACAATGAATATGCATAAGATATATTTGCATATCATGTAGGCAGAACATGCAAATCTATCTCATGCATATTCATTGTGGGAATCCTGAAAACCTGACTGGCCTGGGGTTCCCCGAGGACAGGGTTGAATACCTATGCCATAAGGCATATTTCAAAACCTGTTTTCAGGCATGTGGGCACCAAGGGCCTGATTCGGAGATGCGAGTTGCGGGGCTGCATGTCCTGACAGACTGTGCAGCCCTGCAAGCCATCCAGGCCTGATTCCCCATCAGGCTCTCCCCACACGTCCTGAGCAGCAGGATGTGGAAAGCCGACAGGGGGCGTGATCTGAGTGGAGCAGGGGCGGGCCAACCTGGCAGGACATACAGGGCCAATTCAGCTAGAAGGATGTTGTGTGCATAGGGAGGTGATAGTGCCTCTGTATAAGTCTTTGATGCGACCTCATTTCAGGTTAGTAAAATCCATAACAGGAGAGCCGGTTTCAGCTCAACCTGCAATGCCTCAGCCACAGGACTACGCAAACTACCTGCAATCAAAAATGATTAAGACCAGCACGAACATAAATATCAGCAACCCCTCTGTATCACCTAAGGCATCCCAAATAACACCATTATGCAATTTTAATACGGTATCAACTAGTGAGATTGAGAACATTATCGCTTCCATCAATACTAGCACGGCACCTAACGACCCATGCCCAGCCAGCTGGATCAAAGATCTACGACATGATCTAAGCCAAATCTTGTGCAAGATACTGAACCAGTCCTTCCTAACAGGCTCATTCCCCCAGAGTCTGAAACACACCTCTATCAGGCCCCTACTGAAAAACAGTAAACTTGACCCATCCAAAGTTGATTCATTTAGGCCAATCTCGAGCATTCCCCAGCTCGCAAAAATCATCGAGAAAGCTGCTCAACAACAGATCCAGCATCATATCGACACGGAAGCACCACTAGACCAATAACAACATGGCTTCAGAGAAGCACATGGAGTCGACACAATCCTTACAACCCTATTCAATGATCTGGTCACAGGAATAAACAGCATCCAACAAGGATTTGTCCTCATCTTCCTAGACATCTCCGCCGCCTTCGACTCTGTGAATCATGATATACTTCTGCAACGCCTGATAGAAAAGGGGATTCGAAGCACAGCACTAGAATGGTGTAAATCCTACCTTTCCAATAGGTGGCAACAAGTCAAAACAGGCCATGAATCCTTGGAACCATTCCTACAGTCTCAAGGATCTTCCTTATCGGCACTGATGTTCAATATATACATGCAGCAGATATGTGAATTGATCCGATCTTTCAACGTACAATGCCTGGCATACGCAGATGACATCCTCCTATACATGCCGTTCAAAATTGACCAACCAGTGTTTTCCCCAATAATCAATTGTTTCGGAGCAGTAGCTGAATGGCTGCTGACACAAAACCTACGAATCAATCATAGCAAAACTGATGTTCTTTTTGTTACAAGGAATCGTAAGTTCGTACCTCCTCCATCACTACTGGTCAACAACATAAAATTGAAGTCCAAACCCACAATCCGATATCTCGGCATCACACTGGACCAGCACCTGGATATGACAACGCATGTGAAGAATGTGACAAAGACTATATATCATAAGCTCTGAAGCTCTGAAGTTCTAATGACCAAGCTCTGAAGCTCTGAAGTTCTAATGACCAAGAATTAGTAGAATTCCATGTTTTGAAAAGCTTCTTGGGAGGAAGTGATGTCACCTAGCACGATGGGTGCCTGAGCGCTCTGCTCTGGAGCCATTCCTGATCAACAGTGAAAAAACATCTTCCAAGCAGCACTGATAACGGCTTGTATATGGCCTCCGAGTACTCTGGCCAGTGGGAGCAAGATAACGAGGGGGAAATCAGCGGACCTGCAGGAATAAAAATGTGCGGGTGCAAGTGGGGACAGCGGAGTGAACAAAATGGTGATAAGTGGGCCACAGCAGCCCAAGGAGACAGAGCGAGTGGAATGGGAGACACCCGCAGCCAATTTAGAAAAAGGAGAAGGTACCATTCAAGGCATAACTCGAACCAAGATGTGGGGAATGGGTTTTTTTTCCCCTTTACATAGCATCTAGTAACATACATAAATACTCTTGCATGTAAACTTCAACATTCAACTGGTGTACAGTTTTCCCCCTCTATTATATATTATATTCAACTAACAATATTGCTAAGTAACTCCACAACCTCCCCCGAAACATTTGCATAGAAACCTACTTAAGCAGTAAACCCGTTGAAGCCATTCATCTAATGTACAAATGGTAGCAATAAGTAAATATGTAAATATGTAATGTCTGTCAATATGACCTTCCCCCGTGTGCTGTGCTTTCTCCTCCAAATCAATGTGTGTATACTTCGAAAATTTGACATGATTGTACAATTCTGTTTCGTTAATCAAACCGCTACTGATCGCTGGAAGTAGCGGTATACAAATGTATGCTAAATAAATAAATAAATAAAATAAGATCAGAACACTACGCCACCTCCGCCCCCTACTTGATTATACTGACTACCGATCAACCTTCCAGGCATTAGTCCTCCCACACCTAGATTTTGCGAACATCATCCTCCACGGGATCTCTCAATCAACTTTAAATCAGCTTCGCCTGGCTATGAATGCAGCTGCAAGAGTCCTCTCTGGGTCACCAAGATCTGCACACATAACGCCTATCATGAAAGATCTTCACTGGCTACCTCTACAAGCCAGACTCCACTATAATTCACTAGTCCTGACCGTCAAAGCCATGAATAACTACCCACCTACACAGGGCCGGATTTAGCTATACGCCATGTACGCCATGGCGTAGGGCCCACAGCTGCAAAGGGCCCACAAAAATTGAACTAGTTAGGCTTTTTTTTTTTTAATAAAATAAAAAAAAACCTGCTGGCTGCCGCCGCGGGGCCCCCTCTGCTGCCGCGGCAGCATGGACTGACCCGCGGGGGCCCCCTCTGTAAGCTCGGTCCCTCCCTCTGTGCCTCCGTGTCTCCCTCCGTGCAGGCTGTTAGAGACGCGAAGGCAGACTGTCTCCTTCTGCCTTCCCGTCTCTGTTAAGCCCGCAGGGGCTGATGGGAAATTTCCCATCAGCCCCTGCGGGCTTAACAGAGACGCGAAGGAGACAGTCTGCTTTCGCGTCTCTCACAGCCTGCACGGAGGGAGACACGGAGGCACGGAGGGAGGGACCGAGCTTACAGAGGGGGCCCCCGCGGGTCAGTCCATGCTGCCGCGGCAGCAGAGGGGGCCCCGCGGCGGCAGCCAGCAGGTTTTTTTTTTAATTAAATTTTACTTTAGGCCGGGGGAGGGGGAGGGGGTAGGACTGGTAATTGGGGGGGCTGGGACTGGGGCTGGAAATGGGTTGGGACTGGGACTGGAAATGGGCTGGGACTGGGACTGGAAATGGGTTGGGGGGATTAAGGCTGGAGGTGGGCTGATGAGGTTAGGACTGGTAATGGGCTGTGGGCTGTTGGGGGGGGGGGTTAGAACTGGTAATGGGCTTTGGGGGGGTTAAGACTGGTAATGGGCTGTGGGCTGATGGGGGCTGTCTGGTAATGGGCTATGGGGGGGCTAGTACTGGAAAAGGGCTGTGGGGGGTTAAGACTGGAGGTGGGCTGATGGGGTTAGGACTGGTAATGGGCTGTTGGGGGGGGTTAGAACTGGTAATGGGTTTTGGGGGGTTTAGACTGGTAATGGGCTGTGGGCTGATGGGGGCTGTCTGGTAATGGGCTATGGGGGGGCTAGGACTGGAAATGGGCTGGGGGGTTAATACTGGAGGTGGGCTGATGGGGTTAGGACTGATAATGGGCTGTTGGGGGGGTTTAGAACTGGTAATGGGCTTTGGGGGGGGTTAAGACTGGTAATGGGCTGTGGGCTGATGGGGGCTGTCTGGTAATGGGCTATGGGGGGGGTTAGGACTGGAAATGGGCTGGGGGGGGTTAAGACTGGAGGTGGGCTGATGGGGTTAGGACTGGTAATGGGCTGTGGGCTGATGGGCTGATGGGGGGGTTAGGACTGGCAATGGGCTATGGGGGGCTGACTGGAAATGGGTTGATGGGGTTAGGACTGGAAGTGGGCTGATGGGGGGTTAGGACTGGTAATGGGTTATAGGGGGGGCTTAAACTGAAAATGGGGTGATGGGGGTTAGGACTGGTATTGGGTTGGGGGGTTGCTAGGACTGGAAATGGGCTGATGGGTGGCTAGGACTGGAAATGGGCTGATGCAGGGACTAGAAGGGAATGGATGCTGGGTGAGGCTGGAACTAGAAGGGAGCTGATGTTGGGGGAGGATTAGAATGGGATGGGGCTGGAAGAGTAAAATGGAGAAGGGAAAAATATTTTGTGTGGGAGGGATAAAAAAATCTACAATTGGCCGGGTATTGGGAGAATAAGTGGGGATTGAGGATGGAGGGGTAAAATTTGAGTGGATGAAATAGGAATGAGGAAAGAGCAAAAGGAGAAAGATTAGTATGTTAAAGCAGATGTAGAGAGAGAATGGAAAAAAACTAGAAGAGAGAAGAAAGGACAAATGGACAGCAGACGATGGAGAGTTAGCAGAAGACATGAAGAAACCAGAAGAAAGTGGCTGGAGCAATTGCAGCTGAAAAAAATGCACAAAAGGTAGAAAAATATCTCTTTATTTTGAATTTATTAATTGGAATATGTCAGCTCTGGTAAATGTGCATCATTAACGTCTGCGCTTTGTTTAGTACAAGAGCAAATTAATGTATAGTTTTATTTCTACAGTGTTGTACATTCCAAGTTTGGCTTTTGGGATTCCCAGTTTAATTATTGTCTTCCTGTTTCTAAAATGTGATTACTTGTTTGGTGATGGTCTATGTTCTGCATGTGTAACTGAGCTGAGGTGTTCTGTTTATATAATTCCTATTTGACATTGCCACTTGTTCTCTTTCCCCAGTAGGTCATGTATTGTTGTTCTCTGAAATGTATTGGTTTAATATTTGCAGTGTTGCCTTTTGATTGGTAGAGTATGGTGCTTTGTGAGTCCTGGTAGTGCTGTTAGGATACGGCGGGTTTGCTATGGGTTCTAAATGGGCAGTGTTTGTAGTAGTTCCTAATGTGTCTGGCAGTTGGCACTGGATTATAGTAATGTAGAAATCTTTTAGTCTTTCTTTATCCATACACTCATTAAGAGGCACGTTTACTAAAAGTTAGTATATGGTAACATTATGCAAATATTTATGCAAATGAGGCCCCTTATGCAAATGAGGCCCACACCCCCCTTGGGCCGCCCCTGCTGGGGGCCCACAATTTTTGTTGGCATAGGGCCTCACTCAAGGTAAATCCGGCCCTGCACCTACACCAATCAGCAAGCTAATTCACAGCACCCTCGAAAATAGAAACAGGAGGACTACTGCTATGAACACCTTAATAGTTCCTAAGATGATGACATCGTGTACTAAGACTACGTCAAACAGAGCTTTCTCAATATTCGCTCCTCTAAACTGGAATACACTTCCCCATGAAATCCGTGGCATCAAAAGTCTAATACTATTCCGAAAAGCCGTGAAACATCATCTGTTCACAAAATGTTACCCAGAGGTTAACCCGGACACTCACACATCTAGCAAGCTTCCCACATACCCCAGATGCCTTAGCACCCTAATACAACCAGAAAATGGTTAGCCTACACGATAGCCCACATGATAACCATTTACCTGCACCATCCACATGAATTCACGCACAATATCCAAACGAGTTTAGAATATTGTATATAGTTGAAGTATATAGTATAAAGTTAACCTGTACATAGTTCTCCCGGTTATCCCATGTGTTATTTTTCCCTGTTCTTTGTAAACTCAATGTTGCCTGTATGCATTGCAGTATGTTTTGTTCAATGTACACCGCGCTGATTTTAATAGCGCGGTATAGAAGAAATGTTAAATAAATAAAATAAAAAGTAAATTTGGAGTATTGTGTGCAATTCTGGAGACCACACCTTCAAAAGGATATAAACAGGATGGAGTCAATATAGAGGGTGGCTACTAAAATGGTTTGTGCTCTTTATTATAAAGCATATGAGGACAGACTTAAGGATCTTAATATATATGGCTTAGAGGAAAGGCGGGATAGAAGTGATATGATTGAGACATTTAAATACCTCCATGGCATAAATGCACAGGGGGAGAGCCTCTTTCAATTGAACGTGTCCTGCTATGAGGGGACATGGGATGAGGGTGAAAGGGGATAGATTCAGGAGTGATCTGCGGAAATATTTCTTTATGGAAAGAGTGGTGGATCCGTGGAATAGTCTCCCAGTGGAGGTGGTAGAGATGAGGATAGTATATGAATTCAAAAAAAGCATGGGACAAACAAAGAGGATTTCTAAAGGAAAAAAGGGGACTGTTGTAGTTGTTGATATGGAAGGACAGACTAGATAAGCCATGTGGTCTTTTTCTGTTGTCATTTTTCTATGTTTCTATGTTTAACTGAGCCCATGTGTGTCTCCCCCCTCTCCCACAGTGAATATGGCATGTGACGCACTCTAGAGACCCTGAAGTGCCATTGCCAGACACTGTGCCAGAGACGACCTAACCAGCTGCAGCATATCAGGGAACGGCTGGTGGCTAAAGAAGGTCAGTGGGGTACACAGTGGAGCCCAGCAGATTCAGGGGGTGGCAGCCATGGCTGCCAGACAGGTGCAGGCAGACCACCTCGTGGTGGACTGTCTATGTATACAGTGATGGGAATGTGCTATGAGCAGCCGTGCCAACCCCTTAGATGTGCAGGTGTGCACACATGGCTGGGGCATGATATGGATGGATGGTATAGGGGCATACACCCCCAGTGGTGGCTCCAGGTGCACATTGTGCACCTGCCCACACTGCCCCCCGTGCATGCCCATCTCCTGGGAGGGGGACTGGAAGGCCACAGCTGGGCATATGAGGAGGAGAACAGAGCGGGCTGGAGATGGGCAAAGGGGAGGGTATGTACTGTGGAGGAGGCACTCCACCATGGGCTGAAGGTGGGTTGTGCGATGCATGTGTGGGCCCATGGAGATGCACCAGTCCCACTCCAGGGACATGCCTGTGCAGACCACTAACCCCCTCCTTTTTCCCAACAGCTGGCTCCAGAAAGACGCCGGGCACTGCTGGCCCACATGCCCACCACCCAGGAGCAGTGGTGCAGTGCCACAAGAGCTGTCCAGGGGAACTGAAAGCACCAGTACCTCCAGCAGTGATGGGGATGAGGAGGAGTCCAGCAAGACTGTCAGAGGACACCACAATAGAGGAGGAGGGCAGTGAGGGGGCCATAGCACAGCAGTGGGATGGGGATCAGAAGAGGAGAGATCAAAGGGCCAGGGGCAGAGTGGGGAGGCAGAGCAGTCAGAGGAGGAGGGATGGGAGGGCTAGGGGCAGGGCGGGGAGGCAGAGTGGTTAGAGGAAGAGGGATTGGAGGGCCAGGAGCAAGGCGGGGAGGCAGAGGAGTCAGAGGAAGAGGGATGGGAGGGCTAGGGGCAAGGCAGGGAGCCACAGTAGGAGGGGGTGGCAGGGAGATGCCTGCTGGTGGTGCCCAGTCCACCAAGCACCCCAGGTATGGTGGTGTGGCAGAGGCACCAACATCAGGAACTTGGTGGGGGGCCCAGAGGTGGAACTGCACCCCCTGGCTATGCTCCAGAGCCCACAGTCATGCCTACTCACAACCCTACTAGGGGCCATTTTCCAGCTGCATGGCTCAGCATAGTCCAGGTGCAATGATGAGTGGAGTCATAGTCCACTATGCACCCATGAGCATGCCATGGCCATGCTGCACCAGGCCCATCTGTGCAACCACCCCTACATTCCTCCAGTGGCTTGGTTCTTGCTGCTTGGTGGCGGAGGTGTGGCTCCTTATGGAAGAGGTGCACACTGCACACAGTCCATTGCTGAACACATCAATGCCCTCATCAGTGCCATTAGAGGGCACAAGCAGGGCTCCCCTGCACCATAGGCAGTCCCCCTGCTAGGGCATGCCCTACGATGGGATGGTCTGCAGTTTGTACCGCTGTTATTTGTCTGCCACTGTTGGCACCATTAGAAACATAGAAAAATGATGACAGAAAAAGACCACATGGCCTATCTAGTCTGTCCTTCCATATCAACAACTACAACAGTCCCCTTTTTTCCTTGTATGTGTTGTCACATGTTTGCCAATAAACTGGTCCCATTTTGCAAACATATGTCATCCATCTTGTGGGAAAACAACACAAGGGGTGAGTGGCGTGTGGAAGTCACAGGTGCCTTTATTCATAAAACCCCTACGTGTGACAGAACTCACCGTATTCACAGTTTTGTTCTGCATGAAAGAAGTGAGAAAACTCTCTCTTAGGTACAAACAGGAGTATTTTTGTCTAACTCTAGTTCTTCAAAGGACAATCACAGAGTGCAAGACTGTGTACCCCCTGAAGAAGGCAGCAGCCGAAAAGCATAGGGGTTTTATGAATAAAGGCACCTGTGACTTCAACACACCACTCGCCCCTTGTGTTGTTTTCCTACGTATTGTGAGGGCTTTGCTCTCTTTTCGTGGTCTATCTTGTGGGGGCAGGGTGTCATGTCTGCATGGGTGGTATAGGGGACCAGGGAAGGGGATCTGGGGTCTATGGGCATGGGGTGTGTGCCCCATAGAAACATAGAAATATGATGACAGAAAAAGACCACATGGCCTATCTAGTCTGTCCTTCCATATCAACAACTACAACAGTCCACTTTTTACCTTTAGAGATCCTCTGTGTTTGTCTCATACTTTTTTGAATTCAGTTACTGTCCTCATCTCTACCACCTCCACTGGGAGACTATTCCACGGATCCACTACTCTTTCCGTAAAGAAATATTTCCGCATATCACTCCTGAATCTATCTCCCTTCACCCTCATCCCATGTCCCCTCGTAGCAGAACTTGCTTTCAATTGAAAGAGGCTCTCTCCCTGAACATTTATGCCACGGAGGTATTTAAACATCTCAATCATATCACCTCTATCCCGCCTTTCCTCTAAGATGTACATATTAAGATCCTTAAGTCTGTCCTCATTTGCTTTATAATGAAGCCCACTAATCATTTTAGTAGCCACCCTCTGCACCGACTCCATCCTGCTCACATCCTTTTGAAGGTGCGGTCTCCAGAATTGCACACAATACTCCAAATGAGGTTACACCAAAGACAGAGGCATTATCACCTCCTTTTTTCTGCTAGCCATTCCACTCCGTATGCACCCAGGCATCCTTCTAGCTTTTGCTGCCACCTTTTCTACCTGTTTAGCTACTTTAAGATCATCAGACACAACCACGCCTAGGTCCCGCTCTTCTTTAGTGGACAAACGTACTTCACCCCCTATACTATATTGCTCCCTTGGATTGCTGCAGCCCAAATGCATGACCTTACATTTTTTAACATTAAATCACAGCTGACAAATTCTAGACCATTCTTCTACACCTTCTTGGGTGTCTACTCTATTGCAGATTTTGGTATCATCAACAAAGAGGCAAACCTTACCCGACAGCCCTTCCGCTATATCACTAACAAAGACGTTAAAAAGTATGCCCATTCTGTGCAGGTATGGTAGAGGGGCAATACCTGTGCAGACACTCGTGGGCATAGCCCAAGATGGGCTGTGAGCCCAGAGGTGCTACCCGTTATGGGCTGTGCCCGCAACTGTCTGCACAGGTAGCACCCCTCTTCCATACCCATGCAGAATGGGTTGCAGAAGCATGGGTGCAGCCCAGTGGTGCTGCACATACAGGGCACTCCCTGCCCCATGGAGGCACACCATCATAGTGACGGCGTGTTTCTGTCCACATGGTGTGGTTGCCATGCCTGCATACTGGGCTTAGAAAATCGGGTCCAATGTCAAGAAATACTTTTTCACTAAAAGAGTGGTGGCTGTTTGGAATGCCCTCCCGATGGAGGTGATGAGGGCAAATACAGTGACGGAATTCAAAATGACATTGGACAGAAACAGTGGATCTCTTTTGGCAAGAGGCTAAAATCAAAGCAAACTTAAATATCTTGTATACTTCAACAAATAGAGGGGGATGACCTACACAGAGCGGTGAGTACAACTGTAAACAAAGGCATAGAGAGGGGTGACCTGCACGGAGCAGTAGTTAAAATTACTCTAGCCACCTTACTGGGAAGACTAGATGGACCATACTGGTCTTAATCTGCTGTCATATACTATGTTGATATTAATTATTTCTCAGGGGCCCTCAGCATTATCAGCAAACTGCATGGTTTTTAACATTTTTCTGTAATCTCAGATAATTAGTTTCCTGCCACAGCATTGCAATGCAATGTAATGTGTGCCTTTGAGTCAGTCCTGACTCCTGGTGACCCAGAAGCTCCTGGGTTTTCTTGGCAATGTCACCAGAAGTAGATTGCCAGGTCTTTCTTCCGAGGAAATGGAGGGTTAAGTGACTTGCCCAAGGCCACAAGGAGTGCTAGTGGGAATTGAACCCTGATTGCTTGGTTACTAAGCCAGTGTTCTAACCACTAGGCTACTCCTCCACTCAACACAGCATTAATGGCAAGTTATTCAAAGCTATAGGAGCTGCCACAGAGTACGGTATTGCACCTTCTTTATCTCTTTCTTTGGTGATACCTGCAGTTACACTTTGACTGGATCCTAACATCTTTCTTGGGGTGTACCATTAAAGGTTTTGATGTAAATACTCGGGACCCTTTTCACAGCAAAACCCTGAAGGTCACTGTCATCATCTTGAGTTCACCAGTGTTGTCATTGATAATCAGTATATGTGTCATAATAATGATTTAGCCGAGTACTAACGTGGGGCTCCAAAAATCACTCTGGCTGCTGCTTTTTGTTATACTTGGAAGAACATTGCAGTAGTCTAAAGAGCATGCTTACTAAAGCAGTGTGAGGTTCAGCGCATGCCAAGTGTGCTGCAGTAAAATGTACCACTTGCTAAAAATGCAGCTTGGACTACCCGAATAGCATAAGGACTCCCTGATCAGTGTCTGCAATGGGGGAGCAGGAATGCAGTATTCTCCTGTCCCTACACTGCCAAGGCCAATCAGGGCCCACCGCTGCACATGCTGGGACTTTCAAAAGCTCTTCAGGTGCTTAGGCGTGCCCACAAGGACTCCCCCATCAGTGCCTGCAATGGGGGAGCAGGAACTCAGGATTCTCCTGCCCCCTCCCCCCCCCCAACCACCGAGGCCAATCAGGGCCCATTACTACACACTCCGGGACTTTTAAAAGCTCTTCAGGCACTCAGGTATGCCTGTGCCTGAGGGTCTTGCCAGAGGGCCCTTTGTTGTACTTAGGCGCAAACCAAGAACACAGTCAATCAACCTGGACAATCACAGATCCGATGAAAACCCCTCCCACTGCGCCCAGACTATAGCACTGAAATAACCTAAACTGACAAAAAGACTCTTCACGAGCAGACAACCCTCAGTGCACTGAACCCCCATCAACAACAGCAGCAGGGAGTGGAAGGTAAGCCCCCACTTCCTGCTATCAAGGACAATCAAAGCCTTTTCCCGGAACAACTAAAACTGAATAGGCCTCAAACCTTGAGACAACAACCCAATCAACCATGCACTCAACATGCTGCAACTATATGCCCTCATCTACTCCCTGTTAGTCTTACTTTTTCTATCCCCCCCAACAAACTTCCTCCTACTTCCCTACCCTAACCTCCTCCACCCCTCCCTCATCTCCTATCACCCACTCCCCACCATCAACATAATATCTAACTACTCCCCCCACAACCCCCACATTGCAAAACACCTCATCAAGTACCAACACATAGCACACCACCTCCCCCACTACCAAATCCCCCACCACAATATCCCTCAACTGCGCCATCATCAACATACGATCAGCAAAGATCGAAACCACACCAATAAGAGACCTCCTCTTCACCCACAACCTGGCCATCCACTGCATCACAGAGTCATGGTTCACTTAAACAGACATAATTTTCCTAAACCTATTACGTCCCCCAAACTACAACCACTTCCACTCCCCTTGCACCCATAAAAAAAGAGGTGGCATCTTCATCCTCGCCAAATCCAACCTCAACTTCACCAAGAAAGTTGCAGACTTCACCTTGACTTTGGATACTCTCACCATTACCATCTGCCTTGCCTATCCAGTGACCTCTCTGACCTCATCAACACTTCACTAGAAAACAACTCAAAGCATAAAGACCTCATCCTCCTGAGCGACCTCAACCTCTAATCAGCCACAACAAAGCAAGCATCAACCTTCATGGAAGCAATGACAACACTGGACTTCTCACAAATAGTGAACTTCCCCAAGCACTGCAAGGGAAATACACTTAACCTCATATTCATCAGCAACACCCCCACCTACATTATCTCTCACCCCCCAGTCCAAACCATCTCAGTACCCTGGACAATCCACAAGGTCATAACTTTCCAGCTGCCCCTCAACAACCTCCACAGATCCACTACACCTCCAAACCACATAAGAGATGTTTCATCCAATTGTGCAAAGATTCCTTTCTCGCTTACATCTCCCCAGTCCTCACTACTGAACCACAAGACCTAGACTCCACCATCAACACCTGGAATGAGCTTATCAGCGAAGTAGTTCCACTCCAATCTTTGATCCAGCCCCACAACTCCGCTCACAAACAGACCCCAGGGTACACCCTCGACCTCTGAAAGCTTAAATCCCAACTAAGGAAACATAAATGCAGATGGAGGAAATCACAGCTACCTAAGGACAAAACCCAATACATGACCACTCTAAGAGAATACAAACATTCCACCAACCTTTCCAAGCAAAACTACCACATACAGCTCATCCACCGATCATTCAACTGACCAAGAGAACTATTCACTCTTGTAAAGAACCTCACAGCAACACTCACCAATATTCAACCAATATTCAACCAATATCCCCATCACTCCTCAACAATTAGCAGGCTTCTTTTCTACATGCCACCCCCATCCTAAGGAAGGAACCTGTTCCTTCTCCACATCATACCAAACCAATGCATTCATGGACCACCTTTGATAACATCTCAGCCGAAAATATCCAGAACACCACCTCTTCATTCAACACCATTACCTCCTCCCTCGACCCTTGCCCAGTCAGCTGGATCAAAACCATCAAATCTGACTTTGCTCTATTCCTAGCAAAACTCACACAATGCTCCCTACTACATGGCTGCCTACCAACCTGTCTATAAACCTCCTCAATATAGAGCCTACCTTTCCTCTCCAAAATAATAGAAAAAATGGTCCAAACTTAGCTTCAAGACTACCTCAACACTCATGTCCCACTCGACCATCATCAGCATGGCTTCTGACCATACACGGAGTAGAAACCCTCATAAAGGGAACCCAAAACATCCACCAAGGTTTCGTCCTTGTATTCCTCAACATTTCTGCTGCCTTTGACACCATCAATCATAACACCTTCCAACAGCACCTCCAGTCCATCAGAATACAAGACATAGTACTACAATGGTTCTAGAGGTTCTATTTCCACAACAGAACTCAACAAATCAAAATAGGAGTGTTTTACCAAACAGCTGGTGTTAAGGTTCTCAGTGGCTGCGCCTGTAACACACGGTAGTGGAACAGCTGTTAGGGGAACATATACTGTCTCCGCCTACAGTCTGTCCAGTTAACTCCCCTTCTCCACCCCTTTGCCACTTAATGCCCGATAACATTTTATTGACTGGTAAGCCCGCGTTATTGGCACTTCCTGCAGCGGTAAGTGCTTCTAGCCGCCGATAACACATGCACATGGCACCTTTGCGCCCTTACCGGCCTTTAGTAAAAGTACAGAGGGGTCTGTTTACTAAGCTGCGCTAGTGGCTTCTGTGCAAAATCGGAGCCATGGCCCCAATTTATTCAATGGGGCTGCGGCTCCAATTTCACATGGAAGTCACTAGCGCCACTTAGTAAACAGACCCCTTAGTGTTTCATCCATATATATTCCCAAATTCTGAACACAACTAGCTGATTGAAAGTAGCTTATGTCAAATGTTATTAACAGGGGGGAAACTTGTTTTGAGAAAAACAGGCAGGAAGCTTTGACAAACCCAGACTCATTTTATCAAGAGCTTACCGCATATCTTGCTCCAAAGGAAAAATCAACTGAAAGTCACCGGTATATAAAAAGCTTAAAACACCCCACTGATGAAACAATGTTGCCAGAGAACGTAAAAATAAATTAAACAAAAGAAGGTTTGAGAGAGCTAATGGATTTTGAAAGAGTTTGCGGAACAGAAAATAAGAAATATTTCTAAGTTTAGTTTTCTTCGGACATGTTTTATGTCAAAATATAAGCTAATAAATATTGTTTAGCTTTTAATACCATGTACTAACCCTACGTCCAGCAGGCCCAACCAAAATGGTCCAAATTGTGCCCTGCTATTGCTAAGGTTGGCTGGCCCTGACTAGCCTTTATGTTCACAGGATCAGGGCCTTTTAGTTGTGCTTCTCTCAAATTATCACAACATTTTATCGATTATTGGCCCAAGATTATTGAATAAATTACCATCTGCACAACATCTTAAAAAGGATCTGCTCACATTTAGAAAACAGCTATTACTACTGAGGCAGCCATAAGGTTTAGCTGTGTGTAACCCTTCCCCCCAAGCCATGAGGATTTTACATAGTGATCAGCTTGCTAAGAAAAGACATAAAGGTTTCAGTAGGCACCCTCCCCCCCCTCCAGGCCTGAGCACAATACCCTCTTGCCCAGAAATCAGCAGACCAGAGCATACCGGTTTGGACAGGTCACCCAGGCACCTCCCCCAGGTCACCCAGGCACTTTCCCCAGGGGCTGCTGATTGGTGGACAGAAAATACCTGAGACGAATGAGATTGTAGAATGAGTTTAAAATTGTACTGTATATAAGACATTGTAGGATGTCCTTCGTGGCTCAGATTTTTGTGGAGGGTACCGGCTCTCTGTCTGAACCTGTGCACATTAAAAGATCCTGTTTGCATTCCAGCCTGTCTGTGAGTTTTCTTCTGTGGGTGAGTGAGAGAATTAGAGCTTTTTCAGCTGCTTGGCTGCTACACTACTACTACTACTATTAATCCTTCGTATAGCACTACCTCGGGTACCTGGTGCCGTGCACAAACACTTAAGAGACAGTCCCTGCTCTGCAGAGTTTATAATCTACTCAGGACAAACAAGCAAACAATCAGGGGATAGGATAATTCTTGAAGGAAATGATTAAAAGACACATGTGTGTTACATAGGAGAATAAGGGGGTCAGTATCCAAAAGCAGCCTCAAGGAAGTGGGTTTTTTGCCTGAATTTGAATAAGACCAGAGCTGAGGCCTGATGCCTCCACACAGGTAGTCTAGTCCAGGCATATGGCACAGCAAGGTGGGACAAATTGAGTCTGGAGTTGACTATAGAAGAAAAGGGCACAGAGCCGAGGTCTCCAGGAGGGTAATAGGGAGGGAGAAGACAAGAGAACTAATGAGGAGTTTTTGCCAACTCTGAAACAAACAACTTAAAAAGTGTAGACACAGTACAACAAAATGGCATGTTTCTCCTTTCCTTTATTCACAGGCTCAGTCATGTCTGAGTAGGTGACTCACTTGAAACAGTCAGAGTAATGTGTGTCTCAGTAGGATAGCAGTTGATCTGTAGGTTTGCAGTGATATTGGGTATGGCTGTGAGAAGTGACTGATGTATGCGAAGTTTAAATATATTCTGTCTGAGCGATATGATGACTCTTCATGGGACGAGTTTGACTGTTTTTCTGTGGGGATGTGTGGTAAAATGTCAAGGCATGGACTTGGGATGTTTGATTGCCTGTGATGGGGGGTGTGAGAGGGTATGATGAAGTATATAATGAAGTAAGTGGGTGTGAGTGTTGAGGCAGTATACTGGAGATATGAAGGATGTATGTGTATGTTGGTGGTAAGTGTATATGGGGAAGTATTCAAATGTGTAGGGTAAGAATGTGTGTGTGTGCTTGTGTGTGTTGGAGGATGAGGTCTGTATGTATGTGTAGTAGCAGAAGGGATTTAGTGTTAGGGGTGAAATTAGTGTGAGTGAATGTGAGTGTTCAGGGGTGGGGGTGTCAATAGGAATGTAGACTAATTTCTATTGTTATCTTGTGCTGTTCTGTCCCTTCCATCTACTTGCATTCTTCACCCTCCCTCTGACTATTGTCGCTCTTTGGATAACTTTCTGGACCGCCCATGATATAAGCACATGCCATCCCAGGAGTGTGCTGAGGTGATCTATAACAATATTCAGTGTCACTATCCATAGAGTATCCGTAGACAGTGGCAGCCATTATCCAGATACTTTCCTTTGAATATTGGGCTGATTGTATACAACATTCTTTATAATGCAAATCTATTTTATACATTTATTTGACTTTGACCATTTTCTGGTATGTCAGCCATTACATATTGGATGTTCCAAACAATATTGCATAACCCAACTAGCGTCATTTATTCAACAAAGTTATATGACTTACCAACTTACGTAAAAGTCTGCTATTATTAAATACATGTGACAAAACTTAAGAACATAGGATTTGCCATACTGGGTCAGACCAAAGGACCATCAAGTCCAGCATCCTATTTCCGTCAGAGGCCAATGTAGATCATAAGTACCTGTTGGAATCCCAAAAGGTAGACAGATACCATGCTGCAGGGATAAGTTAGGTAAGTCATCTTTGTATTAGTAAGATATATGAATTCTACCATTTAATGTGATGTTTTTTTATACTGTGCCTATGATATACAGTAAACTGCCTCAAATCCCTGTGGGGATAGAAGTATATTATAAATACCAATTTAAATTAGGGAAGCTCATATAAGTGCCTTCTGAAATCGCTCCATCTCTACCCAAAAAACGAATGGCCCAGTAACCGCTTCTGGCAACAGATCCATGCAGATAGCAAAGCCAGGTACATGCATGGTATGCGCTATTTCACAAATATGGACATCCCCAAATAGCATGGCCTCAGAAATTGGCACTTGGATATGCCCACCAGGATATTTTAGTAGGGAACAGACTATGTTATGAGACTTGAACATCCTGGCCAGACATTTCAGATAATCGATGCATGGTGATAGGCTAGCATTGTATTTGGAGTATGTACATTTGAAACTGTCATGATGAAAGTGCATTTTGCTCTTCCCCTTGGAAGCATCATATCCATGAAGCAAGTACTATTTTGCACTTTATTAGTGGTCAGGAGCAGGTATAGGCATGAATGCCTCAACAATCAGTGTCAGACATGCTTGTGCTATTCTGAAATCACACCACAACATGCCTCTCTGCCCAGGCCACACCTCCACCATGCCCCCTGCTTCTGTACATGGACGTACTCACAATGGGGAGGCCTATATCTTAGTCCCCAGCTATTGTGTTGTCTGTCTTGGCTAGATTGTAAGTGCTTATGAGAAGGGAGTGTCTCTTTCTTGTCTCTGTACAGCATGCCTTGCGGTACTATACAAATGATAAGTAGAAGCTCAGATAACAAGACTTTGACTTTCATACTTCGGACACATCATGTGAAGAGATAGATCATTAGAGAAAGACATGATGCTTAGCAGGGTAGAAGGTCAATGCAAAAGAGGAAGGCCGGCAATGAGATGAATCGATACAATAACAGCAGCTATGGATGCCACTCTATCAACAATGAGCCGCCTGACTGACGACTGAACACAGTTTAGGTCAACTATCCAAAGGGTCGCCAAGAGTCGACACCAACTCAACAGCACTTAACAACAGCAGTAGTGGTACCTGGCTTTCTCAATTGGGTCTGGGGATGTTTCTGTGATTTGCATCTCTGAATGCCTGTTTTCAGACATCCAAGCTTCTAAAATGATCCCCTAAGTGAATGCAGGATTAGTCTATCACTTTACCTTAATGTTAACACACACAAACTTGATTTAGTGCATTTAAAAAGTTCTAATGTGCGTGATAAAATTTCTTAACATCAATGTGTGAAACGAGCTAAAAAAGGTCCAAAATTTGGAAAAAAGGGCATGCAAACTGAAAATGAACTAATTTTTTAAACCTATACAAGCTCTAGAATAAACAATCTCATTGTAAACATTACAACAGGAAGACAATAATTTGCATTTATAAATACAATGGTTTCTTTTCAAGCACGTGATGATATTTTATGACAGAATTCTTGTGGTCTAATTGAAGTAAACATGACTAGAAGCCATTCTTCTTAAACTATAATGTTTCCTGTTAACGCAGTTGAACATGGCAAGAAGGAGAATACCGCTCGGCATGTAACATTAATATCAATCAACTCATGTAGCTACAGTGAATGTAAAGTGCCTCTTATCTGTGATGTGTTGCCAGTTTTTATCAAGGGATTCTCACCAGCACTGCTCTAGTTAGTCAGATGTTCTTTTATATGCAAAAAATATTGTAAGAAGGGATCCACAGAAGTCCATCAGAGGTCTCTCCAGCACACCACTGCCGTTCATTCAAATGCATAATCCCTTAATTCAAATAGGATGATAATGTTATGTAATACTTTAGAAACCAACATATAGCCACTTCTCAAATGGAAGAATTTGATTACATTTAATTTGGGCATTTATATCCTGTTTATGTCCCCAGTTGGGGTTCGAGATGGTTACAAAAGATAACAACAAAAAGAATCAAATTAATAACTAATACAAAAAAGTCTGACTAAACATCAAGATGACTTAGATACAATAGACAGAATAGGAATATAAAATCTCGGAACGTATAATGCACAATGGGGAATGTTTACTAAAGCCCATGCTGGTAACATGTGTGTGGACTACATTACTAGCATGGGGGCCTGCACTAAATTAAGAGGACATCTGTGTCCATAAATTAAGAGGACATCTGTGTCCATCCCCCTGCACTTAACATGAGCCCAAGATGCAGCGCCATTTAAGCTGGCATGGGGGTGCATTTAATGCCACCCATTGAGGTGGTGTTAGTACATCCCGTGCTAAAAGCAGCAAGCGCAGTTAGCGTGAGCTACTAACGTCCAAGCTAGCTGTGACCTGCCATAAATTCCTCCATTCCACCCCTGGCCCATCCAGTCCTGACTCCATCATGCACAACTGGGTAGCATGGGATTTTTAGCATGGGGACCCCTTGCTACCTTTTAGCGTGTTTCCCAAACCCTATACTAAATTGCACGCTACCAGTTAGCACACATTAGTAAACATGACTCATTATACAGTAGAAATTCTACCATATTTCAAAGTTATCATACCAATTGTGCAGACTATTCAGTATGGGCCCAATAGTTGAAAGGCGTTTACAGCCCAGTAAAACATGTTAATGCCTTAAATGGCACCTCCATGGTTAGTGCCATTGAATATCCCTGTCTATGTCCCCTACATGCCCTGATAGTATCCACTTGGCATCACGGCATGTTGGGGGCATTGCAGGGTGGAGCAGGAACAGAGATTGCTTTAGGATCACCTAGTTCTAGCTGCAGATGCTAACCAGGTAGTGGTCTAATATTGCTGCTATCCGGTTAGGCTCTGTGGGTGACTCTAGTTATTTATTTAACATTTCTTATATATTGCCTTTCAAGATATCAAGGTGCTTTACATTGAACAAACTGAAATTACATTGAACAGGGCATTATAACTTGGAGATAACTATTTTACAGGGAACATGGGCAATGAAGGGTTAAGTGGTTTGCCCAAGACCACAAGGAGCAGCTGTGGGACTAGAAACCCCAGTCCTTCCGGCCCAAGGTTGCTGTCCTCTAGTGGGATTTGAAGCCCTGACCTTCTGGCCTGAGGTAACTTGCCCCAACCACTAGGTCACTCCTCCCTCAGCACTAAACCTGGATATTCACTGCTGTCAACGCAGCCTTGAATATCTGTGTTTAGAAGTCAGCAGGCAGGGCTATGTGCTGACATGGTGTATAGACAGCCTGAATGAATACCGGGCCCTATATGCTTTTACTGTGAGTTGTAACTTCTGCTCTATGAAGATTACGCCCTACGGTATGCTTTTTATGTTGGGTTGGAGCTTCCACTCTGTGCAGGTTGCTCCCAATTTGTGTGCATGTAAAATTTCTAATGCATATAAAAAAGCTGACAAATACATGAAATGAACTAAAAAACCAGCAGAAATATATGAAGAAAGCAAAATGAACTGAAAATACTGTATTTTCTCGAGTCTAATGCGCCATCAAATCTAATGTGCACCCCTATTGTGAAGGCTTGAAACTTAAAAAAAATGTTTGCTGGCAATTGTAGTGCGCACCCCTCCTTAGTACTGCTTCGCCCCCGTACAGCTGCTGCTTCTGCTTTTCACAGAACAGCGGCTGCAATAAAGTAAAAAGGAGAAGGAAAAGACACCTGTGAGAAGCCCTCCGGTCATCCTAGGAAACAGAAGGAGTTTCCTAGGATGACCGGAGGGCTTCTCACAGGTTTCTTTTCCTTTTAACTTTATTGCAGCCGCTGCTCTGTGAAAAGCAGAAGCAGCGGCTGCATGGGGGCGAAGCCAACCTCCCGATCCAGCAGCCAACCTCCCGATCCAGCAGCCAACAGCCCGATCCAGCAGTCCCGATCCAGCCTTTTTTAGAGCCGATAAGTCATCCTCCGTACCTGCACTCTGGAGCTTTCCCTTTTTAATATGTCCAACCACAACTTGTAGCTGAGTCCTGACCTCATGGAGCTCAGCCTGTATTGAACTTACTTTGCCGGATAACGCCACATTGTTGGCCTTAATAGCCACCAAGATCACATC
Organism: Ichthyophis bannanicus; assembly: GCA_033557465.1. Lineage (NCBI taxonomy): Eukaryota > Metazoa > Chordata > Amphibia > Gymnophiona > Ichthyophiidae > Ichthyophis > Ichthyophis bannanicus. The sequence goes on from CM066032.1 coordinate 1,483,135,711, forward strand.
AGTCCCACTTTTCATTGGTGAGCCGGCTCCAGGGCCTATCGACATTCCAGGCACTTCATCTGCGCTCAGCAAATCCACAGCCACAGTTTGCCTGCTGCCATCTTGCAGGGTTAAGCATTCCAACATGGTTTGCTGCTGAGTTGTTTTTGCTGACTTCATCATGGCCCCTGCCGCTTTTGATATCCGGCGCAGTTCTGGTTTGCCCGACAGCATAGTTCAGGTTGTGGGAGCCCAAAAAGGTTCAAAGGGTAAAAAGAGCACAATACCGGCCTGGGTTGGGAGAGCACAGAATGCATGTCTTACTCCTACTTGACCATCACCTGACTCCCCCCCAGTGTTTGCCTCCGAATGTAAGGCACCATCGAATGTAATGCGCACCCTGAGTTTAGAGCCTCTTTTTGGCCAGAAAAGGTGTGCATTACATTCGAGTAAATATGGTATATGTTCCTGCATATCCCTAATGGTCACATAGTTGCTTTACTCTATTTGATTTTTGACTTTGCTTTTGCCTTTCCTTGTTTTTATTTTTTTTTTCATATATTTATAAAATTTAGGTTAACTACAAAACAAAAAATAACATAACAAAAAAATCCAGAAATATAATACATTAGTAAATATAATCCAGAAAAACAATCGGAAGAGTCCACGTTAAGGGAACCATAACTTCAAAATATAACAATATAAATAATCAAAGGAAATAAGGCTGAAATCGGAAAGATTCTGAACAGAAGGGACTATCACTCACATCAAGTTTACCCTCAGTGAGATTAACTGCTTTAGACTGAGAAGACACATAATATAATTGCTGAATTTCAACTGCATCTAAGACTTCCTTAAAATATTTATGTAAAGGAATCTCAAGTGACAGTAAATGTGTTTAGATAAATTCAGAAAGTGTAAATTACAAGCGCATAGGGTTTTGAAGCACTTCCACCTTAGCATGCAGGAATGCTGAGTCTTTAATGCTCGTCACATTCACTGCATGTAGGGGCTGCACCTGAGATTCTAACTTAGTCACAACCAAATCTAAAGATAAAACCTTTCCACTCAGTTGTTGCACTGAAACTACAGCTTCCTGAAAGAAAGTACACAAAGATCAAGTCTGTTTGGAAGAACTGAGTTGTGATGGTATAATATTCTACCTCTCTGGATGTTATAATGAGTCTTTACTCTTATCTCTTCTTTATCTTTGACTATCACTGTATCTCTTATTCTGTCCTATCTTATAAATGGCGTTCTTTTCATATTTTCAGTATCATTTATGTAATATTGTAAACCGCTCTGATGCTTCGGCCTGAGCGGTATATCAAATGTAATAAACATAAACATAAACATAAAGATGTGACAATAGAACTCATTATCATCAATAGTTTTAATAGCTTGCCAGATATCATGCAAAGATCTCACCTTCGGGAACAGCAGCCGAGAAACCAGCAGCCATATTGGAATCATTAAGCTGCACAGGTTTAGATAACAACACTTCAAACAGAACAGGCTCCTTTTGCTCAGGAGAAACACCAACTAACATAGATGATAAAAGAGGTGCTGGGCAGAGTGATCCTCCAGAACTTAGAGAGATCCCTTCAGGAGAGGAGAGCATGGTGGATAAAGGGACAAGATGCTTATCCATGGGTCCCACCAACCTATTACCAGAAGCAATGCTTCCTAGCCTTCTTTTTCCTTTTCCCCATACTACACCACTATAGCAACAAACAGATATAACAAAAGGGGAACTTAAGCAAGGCCACTGTGATGCCAAAAGGGTGCCAAAGGGGAATAACCTGCCCCTTTGTCCGCGCCCCTTCGGACCACAGCCTGCAGTCGCAACCCGTGGTCACGCGGAAGAGCAGACCAGAACTTAAAGGCCAATAGGGGTCCTTCCACAGCTCGGGCTACCCCCTCAGTACCTGCCCGATTCTGCAGGACTAGACTGAAGCTAAGCACAGCGTTCACACATCAGCAGTCCCAGAGGCTGGTGGTAAGGCAAACGATCCCCCTCATCAGGATTAAAGCAGGTTCTGCTGGGCAAATGCACACTGCCAGAACTTGAAGGCTGACAGAGGTCCTTCTGCATCTCAGGCTGCTCCCTCAGTGCCTGCCCAGTTCTTCAAGACTGGACTCTGACTCAGCACAGCATCCACACACCAGCAGTCCCAGAGGCCGGTGGTAAGGAGAACTAACCCCGTCATCGGAATTAAAGCAGGTTCTGTTTCCTTGTTTTTAAATTGGATCATTTCATGTATTTGTGGACTGTTTAGTAATGGATTTCTTTTAATTATCTATTTATTGAAAATATGTGAATTTCATGTTTCTATTGTCATGTTCATTGGTGGTTTCCTAAGAAGAAGGATACTACCAAAAGCAGAGAGGTTCCAAAAAAAAAAAGAGTAAAGTAGCCCAAATGCCCTCGAGTATGGAGCAGACAGAGCTTAAAGATCCCAAACTACCAATGTTTACCAATAGCCAAATTAGTATGAATAAAATACAGTCTCTAAAATGCTTGTATGCAAATGTTAGAAGTCTAAAAAAGTAAGATGGGAGAGTTAGAATATATAGCACTAAATGAGAGGTTAGATATGATTGGAATATCAGAGACATGGTGGAAAGAGGACAACCAGTGGGACACTGTGATACCTGGATACAAACTATATCGTAATGATAGAGCTGATCAAATTGGTGGAGGGGTTGCACTCTATGTTAGAGATGGCATTGAGTCAGAAAGGATTAAAGTTTTGCAGGAAACAAAATTTGCTGTAGAATCTCTATGGATTGAAATTCCATGTAAAAAGGGGAAGGCGAAGGCAGTGGGGGTGTACTATCGACCGCCTGGCCAGAATGAACAAATGGATGATGAAATGCTCAAAGAAATCAAGGAAGCTGACAAACATTACAGCGCAGTAATAATAATGGGTGATTTCAATTACCCTAGTATCGACTAGGTCAGTGTCACAGCAGGACATGCTAGGGAGATAAAGTTCCTAGATGAAATAAATGACTGCTTCTTGGAGCAGCTGGTTCATGAACCGACCAGAGGGAAAGCTATAATAGACCTAGTCCTTAGTGGAGCACCAGATCTAGTGCAAGAGATAAGGGTGTTGGGGCCACTTGGCAATAGTGATCATAGCATGATCGCCTTTGATTTAATTAGTGAAGGAGGGATAGTAAAGAAATCCACAGTACTACCTTTTAACTTTCAAAAGGGAGACTATGATAAAATGAGGAAACTAGTTAAGAAAAACTAAAAGGAGCAGTTGCAAAGGTTAAAGACTTACATCAAGCTTAGGTGTTGTTGAAAAATACTATCTTGGAAGCCCAGACCAGCTGTATTCCACGCTTTAAGAAAAGTGGAAGGAAGTCTCCGCAAGAATGAAACACCACCACTCAGAAGTATTAATGAGAGCCATAAACAAACCGCGAGAGCTTTTCAGTATAGTCAAAAATTTAGCTCACGATCCTTCCCCGAACCAAACAAACCTACCCGACCCCCAAGAATACGCAGATTATCTACGCTCAAAGTCGAGCCAACCCGGTACCCCTGAAAACAATCACCACCCAGAAGAACTAACATTGCTATCATTCTACTCCTCCCCGCAAAATGAGACAGTAGATGATCATGGCATTCTCACCTCCTTCTCCCCTCCAACAGCAAGGGAGATCCAAAATATCATCACAGACATAAACACCACTACGGCACCAAGTGACCCATGCCCCGCACACTGGGTAAAAGCGCTAAAATCAGATCTCAGCCCATTTCTCTCCAACCTAATAGAAAAATCTTTCACGTCTGGGACATTTCCACTTGACCTGAAGCAAACCTCCATAAAACCTCTACTGAAGAATAAAAAGCTCGACCCTACAAAAATGGATTCATACAGGCCAATATCGAGCATTCCGCTCCTAGCTAAAATTATGGAAAAAACAGTCCAACAGCAACTGACCCATCACATTGAAAACAATGCTCCCCTCGATTACTCTCAGCATGGATTCAGATCATCTCATGGAGTGGATACCCTACTTACTACGCTCTTCAACACCCTTACCACCGGTCTCGATAACATCAGAAAGGGTTTTGCTCTCATCTTTCTGGACATCGCAGCCGCCTTTGACTCGGTTGACCACAGAATACTCCTATCCCGCCTTGCCGAGAAGGGAGTCCGAGGCAATGCTCTAGCGTGGTGCGCCTCATACCTGAGTAACAGATGGCAGCATGTCCGCTCCGGCCTCTCTCTATCGGAACCTTTCCAGCAAGAAAAAGGCGTCCCACAAGGGTCATCCCTCTCAGCCCTCTTATTCAATGTCTACATGCAGCCCATCTGCAGCCTCATTCGGTCATTTAACATAAACTGCCTAGTATATGCTGACGATGTACTAATGTTCACCCCAATAGATACTGACCATCCAAATCTCAACCAGCTCTCCTCCTGCTTTAACGCTGTCTCTGACTGGCTATGCACTCAAATGCTCCAAATAAATCTAAAAAAAACAGACGTCCTATTCATCGTAAGAGATCATTCATTCACCCCCCCTCCTTCAATCAAGGTGGGCAACGCTGACATCAGCTCCAAGACAACGATCAGATACCTTGGAGTAACTTTGGACCAGCGCCTTGACATGCATGCCCACATAGATAATACCATCAGGACAATCTACCATAAAATACGAACGCTACGCCTCTTGAAGGACACCCTAGAACCAAATGACTTTCGAACAGTCTTCCAGGCCATCATAATGCCCCACTTCGATTACGCCAATTCTATCCTACTTGGCCTCCCAAAAAGCTCGACGAATCCTTTACAGCTAGCTATGAACACCGCAGCAAGAACCCTATACGGAGCAGCTCGCAAAGACCACATTACCCCTATCCTGAAGAGCCTGCACTGGCTCCCCATACAACACCGGATCACATTCAAGATCTTAACCATGACATTTAAAGCAGTTCATAGAATCACCTCAACCACCTTGTCAGACCTGATACAACCCACTCCAGACAACAGACTCAGAAGAACCAAGTCCTACAATACCATTCTGCTCCCAAAAGCTATCACTAAATGTAACAAATCAACAAGTAGAAGGGCCTTTGCCTTGTTTGCACCCTCCAGCTGGAATTCTCTCCCAGCAGAAATCCGGGCCATAAACAACCTCACCCAATTCAGAAAGGCCGTCAAACACTACCTATATCAACAGCACTTCTGTAACTCTGACAACATTACCTAGACAACAGTACACGACCCAACAGTCCCTCATCCCATAGCCGCCGAACTAATCTCTAATCTAACTTTCAAGTACACAGAACCACCCCTTGCAGGGCTGGTACTACAAATCCATCTATGATGCAACCCTCTTTATGTAAATAGTGTATAAAGTTCACCTGTTATCCAAGTTGAAATTCCCTGTTATATGTAAGTTCAATGTCTGATTGTTCCACATTGTACAAACCTGTTCATTGTAAACCGCGCTGATTCCGAATAGTGCGGTATAGAAAAACTAATAATAAATAAATAAATAAATAAATAAGTCCAAAAAACTGCCAGCATGGTTTAAAGGTGAGGTCAGAGAGGCTGTTGTTGCCAAAAAAGCATCTTTCAGGAAATGGAAAACAGAGCCAAATGACAAAACCTGGAAACAGCATAAGCACTGGCAAGTCAAATGCAAGGCATTGATAAAGCAGGCAAAGGGAGAATTTGAGAAGAAGCTTGCTGCGGAAGCAAAAACACGAAATAAAGATTTTTTCAAGTACATTCGTAGCAAAAAAACTGTGAATCAGTTGGTCCATTAGATGATAGAGGAGTTAAAGGGGCACTAAGAGGCAAAAAGGCGATAGTGGAGAGACTGAATGAATTCTTTGCTTCGGTCTTTACTGAGGAAGATGTAGGGATGTTACCCATGACTGAAGAGGTGTTTAAAGGTGTGGAAGAATTGAAGAAAATATCGATACATCGGGAAGATGTATTACAACTATTAGATAAACTGAAGAGTAGCAAATCACCTGGGCCGGATGGTATACATCCAAGAGTGTTGAAAGAACTGAAATATGAGATTGCAGACCTGCTATTAGTAATCTGTGAACTATCATTAAAATCATCTCTAATACCTGAAGATTGGAGGATCGCCATTGTAACACCAATTTTTAAAAAGGGTTCCAGGGGTGATCCGGGAAACTACAGACTGGTGAGCCTCACGTCAGTACCGGGAAAATGGTAGAAACCATCATAAAGAATAAAATTACTCAGAATGTAGATAGTCATGGCCTAATGGGAGACAGCCAACATGGCTTTAGTCAAGGAAGATCTTGTCTTACTAATCTGTTATGTTTTTTTGAAGGTGTGAATAAACAGGTGGACAAAGGTGAGTCATTTGATATAGTGTATCTGGACTTTCAGAAAGCCTTTGACAAGGTCTCTCATCAGAGACTTTTGGCAAAACTAAAGAGTCATGGGATAGGAGACAGTGTACTACTATGGATCAGGAACTTGTTAAAAGATAGAAAGCAAAGGGTTAGGCTAAATGGCCAATTTTCCCAATGGAGAAAGGTGAATAGTGGTGTACCCCAGGGATCTGTGCTGGGTCTGCTGCTTTTTGACATATTCATAAATGACTGGAAAGTGGAATAACGAGTGAGGTTATCAAATTTGCAGATGACACAAAACTATTTAAAGTTGTTAAAACCCAAGAGGATTGTGGAAAATTGCAAGAGGATCTTGATAAATTGGAAGACTGGGCATCAAAATGGCAGATGAAATTTAATGTGGACAAGTGCAAAATTATGCACCTAGGGAAGAACAACCCAAACTATGGTTACACGATGCAAGGTTCCACATTAGGAACCACCACCCAGGAAAAAGATTTAGGCGTCATTGTGGATAACATTTAGAACTCTCGGCCCAGTGTGCAGCGGCGGCCAAGAGAGCAAATAGAATGCTAGGTATCATAAGGAAAGGAATGGAAAATAAAACAAAAGATATTATAATGCTTCTATATCGTTCCATGGTGAGACCGCACCTTGAATATTGTGTGCAATTCTGGTCGCCGTATCTTAAAAAGGATATAGCGTTATTAGAAACGGTTCAGAGAAGATCCACCAAAATGGTAAAGGGGATGGAAGGATACTCCTATGAAGAAAGGCTTAAAAGGTTAGGGCTCTTTAACCTGGAAAAGAGACGGCTGAGGGGAGATATGATAGAAGTCTATAAATTAATGAACGTAGTGGAACGGGTAAACGTAGATCGATTGTTTACATTATCAGAATGTAGAAAGACTAGGGGACATGCAATGAAGCTACAGGGTAAACTATTTAAGACTAATAAAAGGAAATATTTTTTCACTCAACGTGTAATCAAACTCTGGAATTTGTTACCGGAGGATGTAGTAAAGGCTGTTAGTGTAGCTGGGTTTAAAAAAGGTTTGGACAAGTGCCTGGAGGAAAGGTCCATAAACCATTATTAAGAAGGGACCCAGGATATCAATGCTTGACCCAGTACAAGCATTGTGGAACCTGTGTCTTTTGGGGAAACTGCTAGGTACGTATGACCTAGATTGGCCACTGTTGGAAACAGGATACTGGGCTTGATGGACCTTGGTCTGACCCAGTATGGCATATCTTATGTTCTTATTTAAAATATGCAAAAATTATAATAATAATGAAGAAATCATAGGAAATCTTTTTGATAATTGCTAGTTTCTAAGCACATAATCTTCACTAGTAATGTGCATTCCTCAGTGGGCATACCTAAAAAAAAGTAGTGCATACAAAATTAACTTATGAATTAACATACATACAATCAATTTGTACACATTAAAACATTCTAATATGTGCTAAAAAAAGTATCAAAACAAACGTCTGAAACAGATAAAAATCCTGAAAACTGGAGCAAGTAAAAAATCTGAAAACAAATCAAAATGGTTTTGCCTGTGATTATCCCTAGACGTCAGCACCATGTGAAATGACTGCATGTAATGATAACAAATTAACAAGATGTTAATCAGCCCTACTCACTCTGCAGACTTTCACAGTGACCACCGTAGATCCATAAGCATACATCTTAATTTAATTGCTATCTCATTCACAAACAGCTCTCCAAGTATAAGGTGGAAAAAATACCCATTAGTAAGAAAACACAACTAGTTATTATCTTCTTAATGTGCATATCATGGTGAGCAGTTTGACCTGAAATAAATGCATATCAAAATTAAGTGCTCAACCTCCGTGCATATAAATAGGCATTAATGATGGTGGAAATATGCACATGCTTCAAATGACATCCATTTAAATTTGATGGGTTTACATTTTCTCATCAGCTTGTCTTTCAGCCCTTAAGAATTATCAGTAGATTAGCATCTTTGGGGTTAATAACATTAGGCTGTCCCAGGTGTATCCTATTTCCCATTCCTGATGGAATTATTGTCATGAAAATAGAACACTACTGGGCCATTAGCATACAGCACTCTTAATCCTGAGATGAGGGGAAAGTAATCTGTTAATTATATTCTTCTAATCTAGAGAAAATATCTAAGTTAAATTGACAAGATTTCACAGTTTGACAAAGCGACAGAATGGTAAGTGGTGATTCCACGCCTTGTAATAACACCTCTCCTCTCTATGCCCTTGAAATCTCTGTTCTTCTGTTTGCCCTCACCACCATCTTCTTATCTTCTATCCCCTCTCTCACCTGCCAGCACCATCCATCTGATCTCTTTCTTCTTCCCCCCCCCCCCCCAACAGTTGGGTTTAAAAAAAGACTTGGACAAATTCCTGGAAGAAAAGTTTATAAACCATTATTCAGGCGAGTTTGGAGAAAACTACTGCTTATCTCGGGGTTAAGTGGATGGATCTTGCTACTTTTTGGGATCCTGTCATGTACTTGCGACCTAGATTGGCCTCTGTTGGAAACAGGCTGCTGGGTGATGCCCTTTGTTCAGTCCCAGTGAGGCATATCTTGTTATTACATCCCCCTCTCTCTTCCCCATCATTGGTCTCTCTCTCTTTTTCTCTTCCTTTTATCATCCTCTTTCTCCTGCTCCCCAGTCTCCTTTCCTTCTCTATATTTTCCTCCAGCCTCATCACCATTTCTTTCTCTCTATTCTCACTAGCCTCCCTCGCCCCTCCCTCCCACCCATCTTTTTATCTCCTGGCAGCTCTCACTTGTTTATTTCCTCTTACTACCATTAACTGCCCACGTTTTCAGAGGAAACTCCATGTGCATACTTTCATTTTGAAACCTATCTTTGTTATAATTTACACTTACTAAGGGGCTTGTTTACAAAGCCGCGGTAGCGGTTTCTGATCGTTATTGGTGCCGCGGCCCATTGAAATCAATGGGGCCGTGGCTCAGATAACGATCGGAAACCGCTACCGCGGCTTTGTAAACCAGCCCCTAAATTTTGTGAATGCGTTTTTGGTGGAAGAATACACACAGAAGGGGGCATATCCCGAACCTGATCCGAAGCAACAGAGACCTCACCACATTCTGGAAACAACTAAAAACCATCCTATTTCAAGAATATCTTGGACCAGAAAAAGACTTTTCTCACTGACAGCACTTCCAGCCCCCCTGACCTGCCCTCTCCACCACCAACTAAGAGACTTACGTCCTCTGTCTAATTTGTTACTTCATGTTCGAATCATCAATGTTGGCCCTCTTGGTGACGGCTCCCCCTTTTCCATGTCGACTTGATTACTGTCCCCCCCCCCCCTTTTTTGTTAAACTGCTTTGACCCGGTGAAAAGTGGGATATAAATGTAGCTAAATAAATAAATTAAATAAATAAATAAAAATTCAAAGCAATTTAACTGGTTAACAGACCAGTTAAACCTCGTCAGCAGGATTTTCAGTGACAGTAAACCGTTTAATGACACGGAATATCCCCTGCTACCTGCTTAGTATGCTCCAAATCAAGCCAGCTAGCGTCAGGACATTCCAGGGGCAGAACTAGAGTTAACTGGTCAGCGACAATATTCAATTGCTGGCCAGTTAATTTAAACTGGTGATTATTAAGTAGAAAAAAAGACTGGCCTAACTTTAGCCAGTAGCCAGCAGCTGAATATCGTTGCTGAGCGGTTTGCTAGGACACTAATCAGGCAACCCAGATATTCAATACAAATGGCCAGGTGTGGCTCTGGCATTGAATAACTGGGCATAATTTAAAGCTGCAATGGCCCTCAGGTAAACATGTATGTATGCAAGCAAGCACAAGATAATCTATATATAAGGTAAGTAATTTTATGAAATCCCATTTTCACAGGTAAAACATTGTTTTACTGGCAGAACTAGCTTTGAAAATTACTCTCCGTTAGAGATGTATACAGGGAAAAAATATCAGTTTGTTTTCAGATATTTGGCCTTTTTCCCAGAATCTGAAGTTATTTTGTTCTGTACATGTAAAAATTGCTTAATGAACATTAGAACTGTTTAACACATGCAAATCGACTTCTTGTGTGTCAATTAGTAGTTTGAGTGTTAAATTGATTCTATTTGCACTAAATATTTCAAAACTCACTAACAAGCCAAATGCATGCTAACATGCAAATCCCTTCTCACTAAGAACAGTTTAACAGAAGAAAGTAGTTGCATGTAGGGCAAAGGAGATCCAAAGGTCTGGTGACTTGATATCAGTGGAGCAGTAATGAGTGAGAATTGCAACAGCTTTTGAAGATGCAACAAAAGGTGAAGTAGAGCAGATTAGAAGTAGGGGTTCAATCTGTGCAGAGGAAGGTATTTGATGCAGCACGGCTTTTTGGCCTGAGTAAAGACTATCTTCCAGGGAGAGGAGGAGCTCGGCTTAATCATTGCCTTTTAGGTTATTAGAGCTTATTTTAGAAGCATTGACACATGGAAATGGCACCCACCTGTAAATGACCACTTTAGAAAGAATTAAATGTACACATGGATATTCATAATACATAGAAATTACAAGGGGTACTGCTGAAGGTGTGGCCAGGGCATGGTCTGGAGAGATCAATAATGCTGGTCTACAATTTTTTAAAAGTTGTCTGCTTCAGAGATAAAATCTGCCAATTCTTATGTATTTTGATGTGCTGAATTCAAAAATGACAATTAAAATCGCTGATTAGCTATTATTTCCAGGATATCTAAGCTTTTCTATTTTACACATCTATATAGCATGTTGGTAGTAGAGTTTTAATCACAAATTATTATAAACCAAGGTGTTTTCATGTGTTTATGGTTGCCATATATATGACCTTGATAATATTTCACCTGCCATCTTTTTTTAAAAGTTTAAAAATCAGCCAAACGGTTATTTAAATATAATTAAAAAACTTAGTATGACACAGCAAACACAGCAAGCAAGAGATGACTATATATACATTATTTACTGTTACTTGGCGTTTCTTACATAGTAACATAGTATCAGATAAAGATCAGTATGCTCCATCTAGTCTGCCCAGCAAGGCGGCAAGAGTAGGTGCACCTGCCGCTCCGTGCAGGTCACCCCTCCCCATGCCTTTGTTAAGGGATGTACCCACCGCTCTGTGCAGGTCACCTCTACTTGTTGAAATGTCAGAGACCATTAAGTTTATTTTGATTTTATCCTGTTTCTATAAAGAGTTCCACTGTGTCTGTCCCATGTCATTTTGAATTCTATCACTGTATTTGTCCCCACCATTTCCATCAAGAGGGCATTCCAAGCATCTACCACCCTTTCAGTGAAAAAGTATTTCCTGATGTTGCCTTTCAGTTTATCCCCTTGCAGCTTCATGTTATGCCCTTTACAGCGTCCCCATCTTTGAAAAAGTTTTGTTTGTTCATTAATACTCCTTAAGTATTTAAAGGCCTGTATCATATCTCCCCTGTCCCTCCTCTCCTCTAGAATATACATATTTAGGTCTTGGAGTCCCTTTCCATACGTCTTCTGATGCAGGCTCCAAATCATTTTGGTCACCTTCCTCTGAACCATTTCCAGTTTTTTTATATCCTTTGTGAGATACGGTCTCCAAAACTGAACACAATATTCCAAGTGAGGCCTCGCCAGCGACTTGTACAGTGGCATTAGTACCTCTTCCTTTCTGCTGGTAATTCCTTTCTGTATGCAACCCAGCATCCTTCTGGCTTTGGCCACTGACTTGTCACACTATTTTGCCATCTTGAGATCCTCAGATATAATCACTCCAAGGTCCTTCTCCTGGTTCATGCACACCAAGCTCTCATCCCCTATCGCATACAATTACCTTGGATTTCTGCTTCCCAAGTGCATGACACTGCACTTCTTCACATTAAATTTTAACTATCAAGCATTAGACCATTCTTCCAGCTTTTGTAGATCTCTCCTCATGTTATCCACTTCCTCAGGGGAGTCTATTCTGTTGCAATTTTTTGTATCATCTGAAAAAAGACAGACATTTCCATTTGGTCCTACAGCAATATCACTCACAAATACATTGAACAGTACTGGTCCCAGGACCGAACCCTGGGGCACACCGCTAATCACTTTCTTTTCATTCAGATGAGTTCCGTTTAATATCACCTTCTGTAATCTGTCAGTCAACCAATTTCTGATCCAGTTGACCACTTTGGGACCCATCCCCAAACTGTTTAGTTTATTGATAAGCCTCCTCTGAGGAATGGTATCAAAGACTTTGCTGAAATTCAGGTAGATCACATCCATTGCATGCCCTTGATCTAGTTCTCTGCTCAAAGAACTTAATCAGATTTATTTGGCAAGAACATCCTTTGGTAAAACCATGTTGCCTCGGATCATGCAACCTGTTGGTTTCGAGGAAGTCCACTATTCGCTTTTTCAGAAGCACCTCCATTATTTTTCCCGCCACTGAAGTGAGGCTTACCAGCCTTTAGTTTGTCACTTCTTCCCTATTACCAGTTTTGTGCCCTTCTCTAATCCTTTGGAACTTCTCCTGTCTCCAAGAATGTATTAAAAACATCCTTTAATGGCCTTGCAAGAAGCTCTCTGAGCTCTTTCAGTATCCTGGGATATATCCCATCCAGTCCCATGACCTTGTCCACTTTCAGTTTTACAAGCTGTTCCAACACATCATCTTCTGTGAATGGTGTAATATCTATTCCATTCCCATTTATTTATTTATTTATTTACATTCTCTTATATACTGCGCTATTCTGCATCAGTGCGGTTTACATTGAACAAACTGAAATTACATTGAACAGGGCATTATAACTTGGAGATAACTATTTTACAGGGAACATGGGCTATGGAGGGTTAAGTGGCTTGCCCAAGACCACAAGGAGCACCTGTGGGACTAGAAACCCCAGTCCTTCCGGCCCAAGGCTGCTGTCCTCTAGTGGGATTTGAACCCCCCACCTTCCGGCCTGAAGTACCTTGCCCCAACCACTAGGCCACTCCTCCACTCAATATCAATAATCAATTTGCTATCCATTTCTTCGGTTTGAGTTGGAGGTCTGTAGACTATACCAGCATGGATGATAGCGCCATCTCCTCTTTCCAACACAATCCATAGCCCTTTTTCTTTTCCCCATGTCCCCTACATTTCAGCAGCTTTAATATTGCTTTTGACATATAGGGCTACCCCTCCTCCCTTTCTACCCTCTCTACTAAATAGATTATCCCCAGCTATGGCTATATCCCATTCATGCGACTTGTTAAACCATGTTTCTGTAATGGCCACAACGTCCAAGTCCATTTCCATCATTAGGGCAGCTCAGGAACTTTGTTGGCTATGCTTTGAACATTTGTGCTCATTGCTTTCCAGCATTTGTTGGCTGGGTTGCCTGTTTTACACACCTCTTCTGATTTGGCATTGATGTGTGGTTAATACTGCGGCTGTTTCCAATGTTATTATATTTTTGCTGGGAGTGACATTCTGAACTTGTTCTTCTCCATCCATCACCCCTTTCCCTAGTTCAAATGCCTGTCCACATATTGACTGAATTTTTCACTTAGGATCCTTTTCCCTGCAACAGAGAGATGTAGTCCCTCAACACAGTATAGCCTCTTGCTGTTCCATCTATTTTCACAGTCACCTATATATCTAAATTCTTCTTGTTTGCACCAGGTTTGGAGCCACATATTAAAGTTGATTATGCGATGCAGCCTTTCTGCCCCTTACCAAGTACAGGTAGAACTTCTGAGAATGCTATAGTGTTAGCAATGGATTTGAGTTTCTCTCCCAGAATCTGAAAGTCCTTCTGAATTGTAGAGGCACTGTTTCTAGCCAGGTCCTTTGTACCCAAGTAGATCATGACCAACTGGAAATGATGGCAAAACATTGCTATTATGCTACAAATCAGCTTTAAGATTTGTTTTGGATAAATTGATGAACATTTTCAACAGGGTGAATATTCAAAATGTTAAGGTGATTAGCAGGACCTGCTAACCATGTTCATCATGGTGAATGGAATATTCAGTGGCATATGGCCATTTTGTGCCATTGAATATCCTATTTCTAACCCCACTAATGGGGTTATTCTGTCCCATGAATAGCAAGGATGGATGTCCCAATGGGATGCCCATCCCTGCTATTCGTGCCCCCCCCCCCCCCCCGGCTGGCTTCAAACTTCCCCGCCGGTTGTATGGGGAAGTTAAATAAGGGAAGGGAAGGGGCGGATTGAGGGCAGAGTTAGGGCAGATGGTCGTCGGCCCTGTACATCCTTAGGTGGCCAGATTGGGGGTCAGGCTGCGGGGAACCAGCTCTGCAGCTGGCGGCCGGGGATCACAGCTTTACAATGGAGCCATGGTGCCATGACAACCAGATGCTATGGCGCCACGGCTCCATTGTAAAGCCCTGAGTTAGTCGGGCATGTCCTGTATGTACAGGCCAGGCTGAATCACAGTCCCAGCCTGCACGTATAGTAGTGTTCACAATTCTGATCCCATGGGGCTAGACTTGCCCCACGGGATCAGAATCACAAAGCCCTCTGTATGTCCGGTTCAGACCAGACATACAGAGGGTTTCAATGTCCGGGATGGAATCGGGTTGTAAATGTCCCGATGCTAACTGTGTAGAATTAGATCATTCCAAGTGTGTTCCTGGGCCAGTGCTCCAGCTAACCAGTCAGTGGTGATATTCAGCCACTGACTGATAATCTTAAACCAGCTAAAGTTAGGCACTTTAAAGACTGGCATAATTTCACCCAATTTAGCTAACTGAATATTGTGACGCCGCCTTTCCCTACTAGGCGGCTGCCTAGTGGGGGTGACGGGCCATCATACTTGTGTCCATGCTTCAGCGTATTAGCTGAGGCCCTTATAGTGTAGTTGTGGGGCTATGAAAGCAGTCCAAGTGGATTAGGCCGACACAGGAAAATTTGTTATAAATTTTTATTTTCTTCGCATCATCAAGTTAGTAACAGGCCGTGGTCAAGGTTCCCAAAACACCAACAGAAAAAGGATATTTTCTCCAAAACAAAAAGCTTTCCAAAAGTGACACGTAACTGCTTTGGCAAAGCAGTTTCTTCACTCTTTGCCTTTGTAGTTAAATTCTTTGCCACTAAAGCAAAACAGTTTAAACTCACTGTTACATGCACAGTCCAGCTACTCTTCTCTGTTTCTCTCAGCTGCTACAAACCAGCTTGTGATTACACGCTGCCTCTTAGCCTGGAAACTAAACAGCAGTTAACACACTTCCAGTATTAGTAGAATGGCTGTTTTAAAACATGAGGTTTCTTCCTTTTTATCTGCCCTTCTCAATGGCATGTACTTGGCAGAAATACCTCTTATATTTTCCTTTTCAGCAATCAATAAAACTTCTAAACATTGCTCATACAAAAAGCACATTCCATGGACTCATCAGAGGACTCTGAATTCCCTTGGTAAAATTCAACTTCCATTTCCTCCTCTGTGCTGCAAGGCTCGGAGTCTGGGACACGTTCAGGGATTTCTAGCTTCACTTTCTTTAAAAGCTTAAAACGTTTCTCCCACTGGAGATTCCTTCTTCCCTTTGGAACTATGTCAGAAACACTTGCCCTTCTTCCCCTTACTGAATCATACAGAGGTAATGTTTGGTTTACCTTGCTTGCAGACGTCCTTCCTTTACTAGGCTTTCTGAAATGTTTGGACACTTGCTCAGAGTTTGTGCTGCTGGCCTCTGAGTCAGAACTGTAGTTCTGTAACTCTCCCCAGCTCCTTTCTCTCCTCTGGCCCTGCCACTCGCCTTGGCAGTTCTGGCTGGTCCTTTTGGAATCCCCAGGTCTTTCAGCCCTGCAGTGCTGTTTCCTCTCCTGGCTTCTCTGGACTCCCTGGACTCCTGGGACTCTCTGCCTGCCTTCACTTGCTGAGTGATGCAATTTAAATGCCTGGTAGGCTGCTTCCTTCTCTGGCCCCACCCTCTCTCTCCCTGCAGTTGCCCTGGAGAGTGGGCGTGGCTTCAGACTAGCTTTGCATGTGTGTGTTTCAGTATTAATTTCACTTTGGGATCTATGCTTAGGTGAGCCCATCCCCCATTTATGAAAAAAACCTTCTTTTTTTTCTCTTTCCCAGGGCTGTGCTGCACCCGCATCACCACATATCCCCCCCCTTAAGCTATTACAGACTGGCGCCACAACCCGCGCACAGCTTGTAATCCTCGATAGGGCATCTGCGTTGGTATGGAGCTTCCCAGCCCTATGCTGTATCCGAAAATCAAATTCTTGGAGGGCCATATACCAACGCGTCAAACGTGCATTATTGTCCTTCATTTTGTTTAACCACTGCAATGGGGCATGATCTGTTACTAACAAAAACTTTCGACCGGTTAAATAAAAGCGTAACGTCATTACAGCCCACCTTATTGCAAGGCACTCGCGTTCAATCGTCGAGTATTTCCTCTCCGGAGGGGTAAGCTTACGGCTTAAAAACATCACGGGATGTTCTGTCCCCTCGTGTTTTTGCGACATCACCGCTCCAAGGCCCGTTTCCGAAGCATCGGTTTGGACGATAAAAGGTTGGTTAAAATCTACTCCGCGCAAAACCGGTGCTTCACACAACTTTTCCTTTAACACTTTAAAGGCTTGTTCCGCAACCCCAGACCACTGCAACTGTGTAGGGGCATTCTTTTTAAGCATTTCTGTTAGAGCTGCACTCTCAGTCGCGAAATGTGGGATAAAATGGCGGTAATAGCCAATTAAACCCAAAAAGCTCCGAAGTTGCTTCTTTGTCTGCGGCTTCGGGAACGTCTTAACGCTCTCCACCTTATCCAAGAGCGGTTTTACTATGCCGTGGCCGACTAAGTGACCTAAATATTTCACCTCTGTCGCGCCAATCATGCACTTAGCCGGGTTTAGCGTGAGACCTGCTTGCCTCATCGCCTCCAAAACAGCCTTGACCCAAACCAAATGTTCATCCCACCGTGAGCTATGGATGACAATGTCATCCATATACGCCGTTGCATAAGACTGGTGTGGGCGGAGGACCATGTCATCCAGCCGTTGACACGTCACTGCGGCCCCGTGAAGACCAAAGGGCATCTGGCGAAATTGGTATAGTCCAATTGGGGAAATAAACGCGGTTTTCGGGCGAGATTCTCTGGTGAGGGGAATCTGCCAATATCCTTTGGTCATGTCTAAAGTGGTCAAGTAGGTGGCTTGGCCCAAACGATCCAAAAGTTCCTCTATTCGAGGCATGGGATAGGTGTCAAATCTGGAGATTTCATTCACCTTGCGGAAATCTATACAAAAACGTAACGACCCATCGGGTTTTGGCACTAAAACTATGGGATTGTTCCATGGGCTTTTAGTCTCCTCAATTATCCCCATCTTCAACATTTCTTGGACCTGCCTTATGACCTCAGCGTGTTTTGCCTCGGGGAGTCTATAGGGACGCTGGCGAACTATTTCGCCATACGGGGTGACTATCTCGTGTGCGACCAGTTTCGTCTCCCCTGGTAAAGGAGTAAGGACATCAGAGAACCCACCTAGCAATTTGGACATCGCCTCCCGCTGAGCCCATGAGAGACCCTCTCCCATCCTAAGTACCTGCTCTGCTTTACCATCCACCAGCTGTGGGCCCAAATCGTCCTCCTCTCTCTCCACACAACTGGCAGTCAAGCCTTTCAACTCGGCCTTGCCAGTGGAGCCGAAGCCTCCCGAACCCCGGGCAGTAGGGGTCAACTCATCCACCTCTTCTACAGGCGGAAACCCCACCCGCTCACAAATCAACTGGGCGATGCGATCCCCCACACTCACCCTAAAATTCTTCCGTGCAAAATTAAATAGGAGTACCTTTATGGATCCCCGGTAATCTGGAGCAGTGACCCCTGCCCCCACGTCAATAAAATTTTAAGAGCAATGCCTGACCAAGGGGCAATTCGTCCATAACAGCCAGGCGGTATTTCCACCTGGATGCCCGTTTCTACCAGGGCCCTCCCCTGTCGTGGTACGACAATGTCCACCGCACTGCAGAGATCAACCCCTGCAGCCTGTTCTGTCGCCCGTTTCGGCACCTTAGCCTCAGGGGTGGTCCTACAGAACCTAAGTATAAATTTAGGCTTTGGGTCAATTTTTTCCCTCCATGGTTCTTTCTTAACTCCCTGTTTAACTGCAGTTCCAAATAAAGGAGCGGGTAAAAATCTGGCTTTTCCCTTCCTGGGAATGTTTTTTGAGGGAGTAATCAATTCTTCCTGAAAAGATTTCCTTGGCATAGGGTCTTTCTGAGGGTCCCTTCCTTTTCCTAAAGGCTTAAAGCCTCTGCAGGTAGTTATCATACCTGCCCTGTCTTCTCCTAGCCTGGGGTCAGCAACCTTTCCTACCTGGGGTAAGGCTTTCTCCCTGGCTGAGTTATCTTCCTGTGAAAAGGTAGCTGGTTGGCTGGTTTTCCCCTGCAACTCCTCAGCTAAACCTTTTCTGAACTGAGGCCAGTCACGGCCTGGGACTACGTCATGTGGAAGTCTAGGTACTATAGCCACATCTATTTGCTTTTTCATGCCCAATCCTTCTATTTCCACGGAATGTATGGGATAGGTAGAGGCAGCTCCATGGACGCAGCGAATCCTAATATGATTTCCAGAGGACTGTGGTGAGGGTTTATCTTTGGCCTCTATCTTCTGCCACAGCCTCTGAGATATCATAGATTGGTCTGCGCCTGAGTCCAATAATGCCTCCGTTGGGATCCCTTCCACTTCTACTGTTAACAGGAACCCTTCCCCTGCATCTCTGTGATGGGTGATTACAAAAGCTTTCATGGCTCTACAATCCCTTTTAAGATGACCCAACTCTCCACACATGAAACATTTTCTCTGTGCACTATACCTTTTATCCACAGTCATACTTTCTTTCCCAAAGCTGGCAAGCTTGGCCTCCTTTCTAGTGACTCCAGCTTTTCACTCTTAAAAACACCTTCCTTCTCAGGGCTTAACCTGTTAGCCTCTAGAAAGCGGTCAGTCAGTGCAATGGCTTCCCGAGTGTTTTTACAATCCTGGAGGACTAGAAAAGTTTGCACATTGCTTGGTACAGATTCCATAAACTGTTCTAGCATTACAGTATCTAATATGGATTCTAAATCTTTAGTCTCCGGCATAAGCCATTTGTATACTAAGCTCTTTACTCTATAATAAAGAGCTTGAGGTGTCTCACCTAACTTCAGCTTACAAGAACGTAACAGCCTGCGGTAGACCGTGGGGTTTAATCCCATCCGATCCTTAACAGCTTGCTTTACCTCTTTGTAATCCGTGACTAGACTAGCAGGCATGGCCCTATAGGCTGCCAAAGCTTCGCCTGTGAGAGAAGCGGCGAACCTTAGCGCCCACTGTTCCTTTGGCCACCTGGCCAGGAGAGCTATCCTCTCAAATGCCTCAATATAATCATCAACATCATCGTCCCTAGTGAGGCGTCCACAAGAGAAAGTCTCAGTGCCTAGAAAGTCCCACACATGGAAATCTGCCCGTGAACCTGGTACAGTCCTTGCAGCTTCGTCCTTTTTCCCTTGCGCTGCAAGCCAGCTGGACATCATCTCCAGTAGTGGTGCTTGTTGGGCTTGGAACATAGCCTTTGCCTGTTCTAGGCTCTGCGCTGACATCTCCCGTTGCTTGGCAAACTGGTTAGCGACCCAGTCCAGGATGTCGCGAGTCTCCATCGCTCTGGTAGCACTGTGAAGAAAACACAAGAGAACAAACACCAAGTGCGGTACTTCCTTATGTTCCCCTTTCCTGGTGATCACTCCCCTACAGCCTCCCTCTTACACCAGCATTATCCAGCAATAACCCTCCAGCCTACGGGTTACCTGGCCCTGGTGCAGAGTCTTGCTTTGTCAATCCCGTGGATCCTGAGT
The DNA here is from genome assembly GCA_033557465.1 of Ichthyophis bannanicus. NCBI lineage: Eukaryota > Metazoa > Chordata > Amphibia > Gymnophiona > Ichthyophiidae > Ichthyophis > Ichthyophis bannanicus. The sequence continues at coordinate 1,483,155,897 of CM066032.1, forward strand.
CCAGCTCCACTGCCACTCCGGATTTTCTTCCGCTCAGCAGACCGGGCGTGTTGACAACAGCTGCTCCTAGGGGTTCTCTCCTCCTTCTGAGGTCAGGATCTCCTTGCGGCGTGCCAAACTTGAGCCACACAAAAAAAATCCAAGAACTACGCCACCTGTGACACCGCCTTGCCCTACTAGGCGGCTGCCTAGTGGGGGCGATGGGCCATCATACTTGTGTCCATGCTTCAGCGTATTAGCTGAGGCCCTTATAGTGTAGTTGTGGGGCTTATGAAAGCAGTCCAAGTGGATTAGGCCGACACAGGAAAATTTGTTATAAATTTTTATTTTCTTTGCATCATCAAGTTAGTAACAGGCCGTGGTCAAGGTTCCCAAAACACCAACAGAAAAAGGATATTTTCTCCAAAACAAAAAGCTTTCCAAAAGTGACACGTAACTGCTTTGGCAAAGCAGTTTATTTAATTTATTTAATTTATTTATTTAAATTCTCTTATATACCGCACTATTCAGCATCAGCGCGGTTCACATAGAACATAACATCTCAGTACAGTCAACATGCATGAGTTTACAGATAACAAGGGAAGGAACTTGGATAACAAGGGTAACTGTCTACAAACTATTTACAAGGAAAATATTACTGCATAGATACCAATTACAAGGAGCAGTTACTATGAACATAATCCTTTCTTATAGAGACTCAGACTTGGCATGTTAATTGAGACACCAAGGAACTGTATTTAGTGGGTGGAATCGCTGAGGTCTATGGGTGCCGTTGGCTCTATAAGGTACTTGTTGAAGAGGTGGAATTTGAGAGCTTTCTTAAATTGTGTTAAGCTGTTGATAGCCCGAATGTCAGGAGGTAGTGCATTCCAGTGTCTTGGAGCACAGAGGGTAAAGGCTCTGTTGGCTGTAGAAGAAGTGCAGCTTGTTAAGGCCTTTGGGAGCTTCAGGGAGTTGATGGCCGTGGATCTTCTTGCTCTATTTGGTATAGTAGTGTTAATGAGGGCAGATAAGGATGTGGCGGAGAGTTTATTAAGAGCTTTGAAGGTGAGGAGTAGAGTTTTGAAGACAATTCTAGCCTGGATGGGTAGCCAATGTAATTGAATCAGCAGAGGTGTAATATGATCGGTCCTGGCGGCTCCATGAAGGACCCTTGCTGCGGCGTTCATTGCCAGCTGTAACGGGTTCAGGGTGGATTGAGGAAGACCTTGAAGGATGACATTGGCATAATCGAAGTGGGGTATGATAAGTGCTTGGTAGATTGTCCTGAAATCATTTGGTTTGAGAATGGAGCGTAGGTGTCTCAGTGTACGGATCTTATAGTATATAGTTCTGACTGTGTTTCCTATGTGAGATTTCATATCCAGTCGGTGATCCAGCGTAACTCCCAGGTAACGTATTGAAGGCTTGGATTGCAATTCAGCTTCATTTGTTTTGAGGCCTTGTGGTGGGGTGAAGTTGGGGTTCCTCGTGATGAAGAGGACTTCCGTTTTCTTATGTTGTATACGGAGGTTTTGGGAGAGAAGCCAGTCAGATACTGTGTTGAAACAGTTTATTAGAGGGGAGAGATCTAAAAGATCGGTGGAGAAGGGGGTGTATAGTAGAACATCATCGGCATAAAGCATGCAGTCGACATTAAATGACCGGATGATCTTACAGATTGGCTGCATGTAGATGTTAAATAGAAGGGCAGAAAGTGAGGAGCCCTGTGGGACTCCCTGATCCAGGTGGAAGGGTTCTGAGGTTCTGCCTCCTGAGCGGACATGCTGCCATCTTCCAGATAGGTAGGACCTGCACCATTCAAGCGCTGTTCCAGTGATGCCCTTCTCAATTAGTCTCGCTAAAAGGATTTCGTGATTCACTGAATCGAACGCTGCGGAGATATCCAGAAAGATGAGGGCAAATCCTTGGTGGATGTTATCAATGCCAGTGATAATCTTGCTGAAGAGGATGGTGAGAAGGGTTTCGACTCCATGGTGTTCCCTGAAGCCGTGTTGGCAGGGGTCTAGCGGTGCAGTGGTGTCAATATGGTCTTGTAACTGTCGTTGCACCTCCTTTTCGATAATCTTAGCGAGTAGAGGTATGCTAGAAATGGGTCTGTAGGAATCTACCCTTAGGGGGTCAAGCTTGCAGTTTTTCAACAGAGGTCTAATTGAAGTATGCTTAAGGGCTGAGGGGAATGATCCTGTTGAAAAGGAGAGGTTCATTATATTGGAAATAACTGGGCTGAAGTGGCTGCGAAGCTCCTTGATCCAGAAGGCAGGGCATGGTTCAGACTGGGATGTAGTGATGTTGAGGGCTGTGATGATGTCTTCAATTCCTTTCTTAGAGGGGAGAGAGAATGAAGAAAAGGCTCTTGAGGCATCCTGCACTGAGGTGTTGGTTGTTGTAATGGTTCTGTTGGTCAGGCACATCTTAGATTGTACGTGGGTTGCAAAGTCTTGAGGGTGTATCTCAACTTGAGGCCCAGAGGATGGCTCCTTAGACAGAGACTTAACTAGGTCAAATAAGTCGTGCGGCTTATTGAGAGATCTCATTAAGGTATCCGAGTAGTACCGTTTCATTGACTCAGAGATTGCCTTGCGGTGAGCAGCTAGGTGGGTATTGTATGTTGTCAAGTCATCAATAGCATGGGTGCGACGCCAGCGTTTTTTCGAGTTTCCGTAATTGGATGAGGGATTCTCTAAGGTCCGCTGTGTACCAAGGAGCATTCTCTCTTTTCCTAGGGTGTTTGTTGTTTGGAGACCGCATAGCAATAGCACTGAGACTATTGTTCCAGTGAGAGACTAGGTCCTCCAGGTTCATGGTGGTGGTATTGATGAGTTGTTGAGTTTCTGCAAGGATGAGCTCTCTGTTAAATGACTTAAAAGACCTAGTGGTTGGTCTTGCTGCGTTGGCTGCTGTCTTGATGTTCTTGGAATGGATATTATTTGAAGGAATCTGAAGGATGATCAATTTGTGGTCTGACCAGGGAACAGGGGCTATGGATGTTATGGGATCAAGAGATGGATTGAGGGATGACTGAGGGGCGAATACCAGGTCTAGGGTGTTGCCTTTAATGTGGGTAGGAACCTTCACTAGTTGCTTGAAGCCGTAGTAGTTAAATTCTTTGCCACTAAAGCAAAACAGTTTAAACTCACTGATACATGCACAGTCCAGCTACTCTTCTCTGTTTCTCTCAGCTGCTACAAACCAGCTTGTGATTACACTCTGCCTCTTAGCCTGGAAACTAAACAGCAGTTAACACACTTCCAGTATTAGTAGAATGGCTGTTTTAAAACATGAGGTTTCTTCCTTTTTATCTGCCCTTCTCAATGGCATGTACTTGGCAGAAATACCTCTTATATTTTCCTTCTCAGCAATCAAAAAAACTTCTAAACATTGCTCATACAAAAAGCACATTCCATGGACTCATCAGAGGACTCTGAATTCCCTTGGTAAAATTCAACTTCCATTTCCTCCTCTGTGCTGCAAGGCTCGGGGTCTGGGACACGTTCAGGGATTTCTAGCTTCACTTTCTTTAAAAGCTTAAAAAGTTTCTCCCACTGGAGATTCCTTCTTCCCTTTGGAACTATGTCAGAAACACTTGCCCTTCTTCCCCTTACTGAATCATACAGAGGTAATGTTTGGTTTACCTTGCTTGCAGACGTCCTTCCTTTACTAGGCTTTCTGAAATGTTTGGACACTTGCTCAGAGTTTGTGCTGCTGGCCTCTGAGTCAGAACTGTAGTTCTGTAACTCTCCCCAGCTCCTTTCTCTCCTCTGGCCCTGCCACTCGCCTTGGCAGTTCTGGCTGGTCCTTTTGGAATCCCCAGGTCTTTCAGCCCTGCAGTGCTGTTTCCCCTCCTGGCTTCTCTGGACTCCCTGGACTCCCGGGACTCTCTGCCTGCCTTCACTTGCTGAGTGATGCAGTTTTATATCATATCTATGCAGATGATATCATGCTATATGTCCCATTCTCTACCCAATGGCCTGTGTACTCTCCACTGATAGAATGCTACACAGCTATCTCAAATTGATTAACTTCTCAGAATCTACTCATAATAACCCACTCAGAAACTTCAGGGTCCATCCCTTGGGTGCTAAGTTTGTTTATAAATTGCCTGTGCGGAACGGTGTCAAAGGTTTTGCTGAAATCCAGGTACACCACATCTAAGGCTCTCCCTCGGTCCACCTCCCTGGTCACCCAGTCAAAGAAATCAATCATATTTGTCTGCCTGGCCCACAATGTACAACTGTACCTACCACTGCATGACTAACGTGCCACCCCATTTGCTCCATTGGCAGCATCAGCATGTAACCCTTCCATACTTGTGCACCGTGCTGCTGCCGCTAAAAGAGCACTACTATCACTGTCTGGAGCTCCCATGTCACTTCATCACACTGTCCATGTTTAAATAGGCTCTCTTCCCTCTTCAGACACCCTTTCCACCTCTGGTGAATCCATGCTGCCTCTGCACCTGTAATCCATTGGTCTCCCGAATCTTCACTATTTTCTCTTTCAGTGGTGTTTCCAATAATTTACTCACCACAGAGGTTAGACTAACTGGCCTGTAGTTTTCAACCACATACTTACTTCTGCTTTTGTGTAAAGGGACCACATGTGCCTCTCTCCAGTCCTCTGGCACTACTCGTGACTCCAAAGAGGCATTGGAAAGGTCAGTCAGTGGAGTTGCAGTGTTCTTGGATGCATCCCATCTAGTCCCATCACTTTGTCTACTGTTAGTTTAGCTAGTTCCTCACAAACACAATTCTGAAAATCATTTGACATCCCCGTCATTTCTGTTCCTATGTGTGGGTGTTTTCTGGCCCTTCATCTATGAACACAGAACAGAAATATATGATAAGCAATTTTGCTTTATCTTCATCAACTTCTACATATTTCTCCTCTTCTTCCTTGAGTCTGACAGTACCACTTTTGCCCTTCATCCTCTCACTAACATATCTGAAAAATGTCTTATCCCTTCATTTCATTGCATTTGCTATTTCTTCTTCTTTTTGTATCTTTGTTTTCACGACTACTTTGCTAGCTTCTCTAAGTTTTTCCAAATACGGATGCCTGTCTCCCTCTCTCTGTGATCACTTGTATTTCATGAAGGCCATCCCCCTTTATCTTCACCTTTTGAGCTACTTCATTTGAGAAGTATAGCAGCCTCCTTTTACTTTTACTTTTATTTACCTTTCTAACAAAAAGATTGCTTGCCCTTAAAATATCCCCTTTCAGTTTTGCCCACTGTTTTTTATATATCCCTCAGCTGTTCCCATCCTCCTAATGCCTCCTTGAGATATTGACCTATTTTGGTAAAGTTAGTTTTCCTAAAGTCTAAGACCCTCACTTTTGAATGATTTTATCAGCCCTAGTCCTAATACTGTACCACACTATCTGATGATCACTGGATGAGAGACGATCTCCCACTATAACATCAGAAACATTTTCACCATTGGTAAGCAGCAAGTCCAGTATGGCCCCTTCACATGTGGGTTCTGTTACCAGTTGCATGAATAGCTCTCCCTGTAGAGAATCCATGATCTCCTTATGTCTAGATGACACCGCAGCAGGGATGTGCCAATTCACATCCGGCATATTGAAATCATCTATCAGTAGCACTTCCCCTTTCCTGGCAATGCTTCATATGTCTTCTATTAAGTCTCCATCTTCTCCCTGTGAGGGGGGTCTGTATATCACACCAATATAAATGGATTTCTCTTTCCCTCTTTGTAATTTAATCCACAGTGCTTCCTCTCTCTCTTTTAAGCCCTATAATTCTGTAGCTTTAATATTATTTTTTACATATAGTTCCACTCTTCCTCCCCTTCTTCCTTCCCTCTCCTTCCTGAATAAAGTATAGCCCGGTATAATTACATTCCAGTTGTGGTTGTCCATGAACCATGTCTCCATGACTGCCACTAAATCCAAGTCAGCCTTTCCCATTAAAGTCTCAACATCTGGGATCTTATTTCCTTTGCTACTGGCATTTATACACATTGCTTTCCAGAAGTTGCCCCTTTTACCCATTTTTATAGAGGTATTTAATGTTTCACTTACCTGGGGGCTTGCACTTACCTGGGGCTTTCTTCACCCATCCCCAGTGAATCTAGTTTAAAGTCCTCTTCAGTAGGTTAGTCAATCTGCTACTGAAGACACGTCGACCCTTCTTAGACAGATGGATGCCATCTCTGCTCTGCAGCCCTTGGAACATCATCCTGTGGTTCAGGAAATCAAAACACTCTCAATTCATTACACAGCCATGCATTTATCTCTAGGATGCAAGCTTCTGTGCCTTGGCCTTTACCCTCAACAGGGAGGAGTGAAGAGAACACCACCTGCCACCTTTATGCTTCACCCTCTGTTCCAGAGCCATTAAGTCACTTTTGATACGCTCAGTATCATTTGTGACAACATGGATCAGCAGTATCGGGTAATAGTCAGTAGACTTGATGAGTCTCGGAAAACTCTCCGGAACATCTAAGATTTTGGCATTTGTCAGATAGCATACTCGTCTGGACATCACGTTTGATTGGCAGATGAATGCCTCAGTACCCCTTAGTAGAGAGTCACCAACCACCACTACCCTTCGCTTCCTTGTCACTGATTCTGCAGCTTTTGGGTGCTAGAGCTCTGGTTCTTCTCTTTCCTGTGATGCTTTCACCTCCTCCACTTCTAGGGCTGCATAATGGTTCTTCAATTCAAGGCCGGAGGAGTTGGATTGGTGGTTCTGAAGGCCCTGGTGACGCGTGTCCAACTATTGTCATTTTGTAGGCTCCCATCTTCACCTCTGTTGGAGATCTTGGATTTTTCAAGAGGCATCTCATCAATTTACCTCTGACAGTCTTGAATGCTCCTCAGCCTCTCCACCTCTTCTCCACCTCTTTTCTCCACATGTTTTCTGAGAGCTTCAGCATGCAGGCATATTCACTCATCAACCTCTTTTTGAAGCTTAAAGGTACCTGGACTACTTTATCTTTACTGCAACCTCTAAATCAGGTTGCTCTAATCTCCCTGTTTTGGTAGTATCCTTCAAAAATACATTATTCTGAACCATGAAACTGTTGGCTGTCCTCCATTATTTAGCTTAAAAGCTGCTCCATCTCCTTTTTAGCTGAGGTGCCAGACCAAGACAAACCACCCAACTGTGCAGCAGCAGAAGGGACAGTGTTGGCAGTGGAGGATCACATTTCTGTGACAATGGCAACAACACTAAACTTAAACTGTGCAGAGGAAAGGCCTGGCAATCTACTTCTGTATCTTGCCATGAAATCCAAATGGATAGTCACAACAAAACAAATTGCACTATGGTGCTGGAATATGAGACCACCAGGTCAGAAGGCACTCAAATAGATACTAGGGAGGAGCTGAAGTCTTTTCAGAGTAAAACCAGCATTTATGATGTGGTTGGATCAAAGCCCTCAGGACATCTGACTACTGATGTAGCTGCACATGAAATGAGAGTCAGAAGCTGCAAACATGTCTTACATATTGGAACATGGAATGTATGAAACATGAACCAAGGGAAGTTGGAGGTGGTCAAGAATGAAATGGAACGTGTACAACTTGATTTGTTAGGTGTCAGTGAACTGAAATAGACTGGCATCAGGCACTTTGCATCAGGTGCTACTATGCTGGAAGTGAAAGACAAAGAAGAAATGGTGTTGTATTTATAATAAAGAAGAAACTTGCAAGAATTGTAATGAAATACAGTGAAGTCAGTGAATGCTTAATCTCTATTCATCTACGAGGAATGCCTATCAATACAACTATAATTCAAGTATATGCCCCAACAACAGCTGCAGAAGAGGATGAATTTGATGAGTTCTATGTACAAGTACAACCTGAAATTGACAGAACATGCAAACAGGATATTCTGATAGTCATGGGTGACTGGAACGCAAAAGTTGGCAACAACGAAGAAGGCAAAGTGGTTGGAAAATATGGACTTGGCAACAGAAATGAAGCTGGAGAAACGACTGATAAAATTCTGCAAGACCAACAATCTATTCATCTCAAATACCTTCTTCCAGCAACAGAAGCGGAGACTGTACACATGGACTTCACCCAATGGATTGTACAAAAATAAAATTGACTACATCTGTGGAAGTCAATGATGAAAAAGCTTGATAACATCCTGGAGCTGATTGTGGTACAGATCACCAACTATTAGTAAGCAAATTCAAGCTAAAGTTGAAAAAGAGCAAGCCACTCATGAATGTAGCCAAATATGGCCTTCATCTGTCAGCTACAGGAATTTAAAGACTGCCTGCAAAATTGATTTGCTGCTTTAGATATAAATGACAGAGCTCCAGAAGAGTTATGGAATGACATCAAGAACGTTGTGTTGGAAGAAAGCGAGAAGTCTCAACAAAAGGTGAAAAAGAAAAAAACAGCCAAAATGTGTGACAGAAGAAACTCTGAAAATTGTCCAGAAATGCAGAGAAGCTAAAGCCAGAGGAGAAAGAAAGACAATCGCAGAACTCAACTGAGATTTCCAACTTGCAGCAAGACAAGACAAGGAAAAGTATTACAATGATGCATGCAAGGAAATAGAAGCAGAAACTATTAGAGGAAGAACAAGATAGGCTTTCCTAAAGCTATGAGAGTTAAAGAAAAAATTCCAACTTCGAATTGGAATGTTACAAGATGCTCAAGGTTCTATGTTGAATGATGCTGAGAAGATCAAGAAAAGGTGGAAAGAATATACAGAGTTTTTATATGATAAAGATCAAGTGGACCAACAGCTGTTTCAACCTGTACATTATGATCCGGAACCATTGGTGATGAAAGAAGAAGATGAAGCAGCATTGAAAGCCTTATCAAAGAAAAAAAATCATCAAGCATTGATGGCATTCCCATAGAAGTATTACAGCAATCTGATGCAGCTGTTACCATACTTACAAGGCTCTTCCAGGAAATTTGGAAAACAGCATCATGGCCAACTGACTGGAAATGATCTGTGTTTATACCAAAGTGATCCAACTGACTGTGGAGATTATCGCACATCGCTCTGATCACACATTCCAGCAAGATTCTACTGAAGATTATTCAACAGAGACTACAACCATACCTGGAACAAAAACTAACTGAAGTGCAAGCAGGGTTCAGGAATGGGTTAGGAAGAGAGACATCATCGCGGATGTGAGATGGATTCTTGAAAAAAATTAAGAATACTAAAAGGATATCTGTTTGTGCTTTATTGACTATAGCAAGGCTTTTGACTGTGTAAACCTTGAGAAACTCTTGGCCACATTAAGAAGCATGGGTATACCAGAATACCTGATCGTTCTCTTGCACAATCTGTACATTGATCAGGAAGCAACAATTTGAACAGACCAAGGAGAAACAAAATGATTTAAAATCAGCATACAACAAGGTTGCATACTTTCCCCCTATCTGTTCAATTTATATGTAGAACAAATTATCAGAGAAGCAGGATTGTATGAAGACATCAGAGGTGTGAAGATTGGTGGGAGACTCATCGACAACCTTTGCTATGCTGATGATACCACATTACTGGCTGAAAGTGAAGATGATCTGAAACATTTGCTTCTCATGATCAAGGAACATAGTCTTAAAAGGGCCTGTACCATAATTTATTTTTTTTACATTCTCTTATATACTGCACTATTCTGCATCAGTGCAGTTTACATTGAACAAACTGAAATTACCTTGAACAGGGCATTATAACTTGGAGATAACTATTTTACAGAGAACATGGGCTATGGAGGGTTAAGTGGCTTGCCCAAGACCACAAGGAGCATCTGTGGGGCCAGAAACCCCAGTCCATCCAGCCCAAGGTTACTGTCCTCTAGTGGGATTTGAACCGCCAACCTTCCAGCCTGAAGTACCTTGCCCCAACCACTAGGCCACTCCTCCACTCCAATGTAATGCGAAGTAAAAAGATAAAGATCATGACAACTAGAAAAATCAATAAGTTCATCAATGATGGAGAAGAAATTGAAATCGTGGACAACTTTAACCTACTTGGATCAACTATCAATAAAGAAGCAACAAGCCATCAAGAAATCCAACAATATATTGTTCTTGGAAGAATGGCTATGAAGGACCTAGACAAAATTTTCAAGAGCAGAGATGTCTCCCTGCATACAAATATTCAACTCTTTCAAGCTGTGGTATTTTCAATAACATCATATGGAAGCAAAAGTTGGACAGTGAAAAAGAAAGACAGGAAGAAAATTGATGCCTTTGAATTATTGTGCTGGCAGCGAATACTGCGTATACCATGGACTGTCCAAAGAACAAACCAGTCAGTACTAGAGGAGAACAAACCTAAGCTTTCTTTAGAAGCTCAGATGACAAGACTTTGACGTTCATACTTTGGACACATCATACAAAGAGAGAGATCATTAGAGAAAGACATCATGCTTGACAAGATAGAAGGTCAATGCAAAAGAGGAAGGCCAGCAATGAGATACAGAACAGCTACAGGTACCAGTCTGTCAACAATGAGCTGGCTGACTGAAGACTGAATATAATTTAGGACAACTATCCAGAGAGTCACCATGAGTTGACACCGATTCAACGGCACTTAACAACAACAATATATCTCCTTTTTATAGGTTCTTTATCTTTATCTTTATTTTATATTTGCTATACCGCCCAGGCTAAGGCATTAGGGCGGTTTACAATAAAACATCAATGCTGGAAAATGAAAAAGAAAGGAACACCATTTAAGTGACAGGAAAGAAGGAGCAGATACAGCAGCAGCCAGCAGAAATAGAGGAGAATGAGAGAGATTAAATTAAAGAAGACTGGTATATGGGATGTCATAAGCCAGTTGGAACAGATGTGTTTTGAGGTGCGTCTTGAACTTCTGATAGGAGGCTTCAAGGTGAAGCGAAGATGGCAGTGCATTTCAGAGTGCAGGACTGAGAAAGAAAAATGCAGCATGATGGGTGAGTTCTAAGTGAGCCTGAGATGGGGATGGGAGAGAAAGCCGATTAGCATGGAGGGACTGTAGTTGGTGGTAGGGGTTGTGCAATGATATGAGATTGGCAAGATACTGAAGTGTTGAGGTATAAATGACTTTATGGATCAGAATCAAAAACTTGTATTGAATTATGTAGCAGAGGGGCAGCTAATGAAGACAGGGGTAGCCTTGTTTTACATTGGTTAAGGCGGAGCCCATCCCTCCAGAAAAGGCGCTTTCTTCCCCAGAATGTTAACCAATTCCTAACAAATCCAAAGCTCTCTTCCATGCACTGTCTCATCCACACATTGAGACTCCAGAGTTCTGCCTGTCTCTTGAGTCCTGAACATGGAATGGGGAGCATTCCTGGAGGTCCTGGATTCTAGCTTTCTATCTGCTAATTTAGCATCTATGTATTGGCCTTATTGTCTAAGAATAATGAGTTCCTTTGCACTGAGTGCACACATATGACACTGAAGATCCAGGAGATAATCACACATGTGGCACTCAATACCAAAAACTGGATAGCTCCTATCTTGCTACTGGACTTTGTATTAGTTTAATTGTTCAGAGTTGCTAAAGGAATTTTTGGGGTTTTTTTAGTGCCATCAAATCAGTGTTGGGTTTTCTTGGTAATGTATCACTGGAAGTAGACTTCCAGCCTTTTCTTCAGAGGCAATGGAGAATAAAGTGACTTTTCCAAGGTCACAAGGAGGGCCAATGGGAATTGAACCCTTGATCTTTTGGGTAGTAGGCAGTTGCTCTATTAAGTTACTCCTCCACTAAAGGAATAGGGAAACCTAAATTAATATCAAAGCCTATAAGATTACTTAGGATATTTTATGCAGCATTTTGTGTTTGTTTCCCAGTGAACTACTAATAATCTATTATGAGATAAACACTTGCTGATGAATATATACTGTGAATGAAAGGATATGACTGGACTGGAGGATGGGCAAAACGAACTACCTATCTGCTTTTTTTTTGCAACTATAAGGGCCTGCCTAAATCTAACAAATACATTTTAACACTAGAAGCCCCAAAGTGTGTCAATTGACGCAAATGCACCTTCGAAGTTGTATACCAGCACCACTGCTAGAACCATGTCAGTCATGTTCCATGACTTTGTTGGCAAGGTCAAGATGTTCAAATATGTGCATCGAAAATTAATGACAGATGCACCACCTAGTGGGAAAATGAATTTATACCTAGAAGCCCCAAAGTACGTCAATTGACACACTCAATTGTCTTGGATGCGTCAATTGACGTACTTTGGGGCTTCTAGGTATAAATTCATGTTCCCACTAGGTGGCACATCTCAATCACTATTTAAAGTTTTACTCAGACATTACAAACAATAAACACACGATGACGTCATGTAATGACGTCACATACTGCACGCATTTAGCAAATAAGTAACGTCACATTAATTCACATCTGCATTTCATGCTAAAAGCAGTCGTTGTGATAATGCGTCAATTGATGCACTTTGGGGTTTCTAGGTAAAATTCCTTTTAGGGCTTCTAGTGTTAAACCTCTAAAGCAAGATTATATCTGCCTGATTTATTTTAGGGTCAACTTGTTTTTATTGAAAAAACAGCACCATGCTAATATGTGGGGATACTGACACAGCAATAGTGTTGTCTATGTTGGATTGCCTGATTGCTTTTAAAATTAAAAGGGCCTACCTACATTTAACATAAATGAATTTTAAACCTCTAAAGAAGTGCTTCCCAAAGTGGCAGCACCACACCCCCAGGGGACGCTGTGCTAATCTATGGGGGGAGGGGGGCATTGAAAGATAAGGTGGTGGCATGGGAGCACTGCACTGCCCTAGGGGAGTGCTGGGGGGATAAGCACAATATAGTGGCATGAACAACTAAGAAGTAAGAAAGTATACACATTGTGCAATATAAATTGACTGTATACTAAATGAGCATATGTTTGCATCATCGCGAGAGAACCAATGGTGCATTTGTTTACATTACATGATTACACCAGGGGAGTTTTCACTAGCATATTTGGAAGGAATAAGCAGTAAGTCGTGTCCAACATGTCAGATTTGTATGCACGAATGAAATATACTGAAAGCGAAATGTGATAAATAAACTTGTAAAACTTGTAAAACATCCACAACCAGTCTTGGATGGTGGGAAAAAATGATCTATGGTGTAAATGATATTTGTGCTCAGAAGGCAGAGAATCTGCATGCAACACATTCGTTTCAGCTACACCAATCGGTATAACTGTAAGCTAAAAAAAACAATAAATTTTGTGTCTTTACAAAATCTGCCTTTTTATTAATCTGTGATTACGCTGTGTCAGATAAAACAAGCAAAGTAACAGCCTCACTGGGTGAGGGGGTTCACTGTAATACATTTGTGGAACCAAGGGGGTGGCAGGCTGAAAGGGTTTGGGAATCATGCTCTAGCAAGCTGAGGACTCTTTTTGCTTTTTTAATGGAATGAAAGACAGACTTTCACAAATAAACCCACAATCTCTCCTGTATCCCAAACTTTAAGTCACCAAATTTGCCAACAAAGTAATATTCACTTACCCACAGAGGCTTCATCCAGCCTTAGCTTTCCTATACACGTGTAGGAATGCAATTGTCAATGCCAAGATTTACAGCTGCTCCCTAGCATGTTTAAGTGTTTAAAGAGTTTTCATTTTGACCAGCCTTACAGGAAGGATTAAGAAGGTTAATAGGCTGAGGCACTAGTCCCACTCACACAAATGGTGTTTCATGTATCCCATGGCACTGCTTCTTTTGGATCACACACTCCAAATACTTTTAGCCAGTATGATCCCATATATCCACCCACTGCACACATTGCACGGTCTGCTTGGAAAATCCATGGCACAGCCCTGCACCTACCATTTGGCTGTCAGGAGGATTCATGATGGGGCCATGGCCATCAGGGGTCATTTGCAGCAGTTAGCCATATCATGCACACTGCTCCTGTGACTGTTCCACATGAGCACTCATGGACAATCCTCACTTAGCTGCCCACATCAGGAACATGCTGCCTCCACCCAGACACTGTCCTGGCCTATGGCATGCCACACACTGGCAGTACATCTGGATATCTGTCCACACCTCACAGAAACTATAATGTAGCTTATGGCACAGTGTATGCTTTCAGGAGCATCTAGGACTGCAGCCTGTCACAGCATCCCCTCCGCTGACTCTGCTGCTGTTGCCACCACCCACCCATGACACAGCCAACACTCACACTGACCAGCATAACTAGGCAGCCACCTTTCTTGCCTAGTCAACAGCACTGACTTGCTGTAAGGTCAAACATGCTCATCACACATACTGCCACATTGCCAGACATCAGGTGAATCATCTCCATCAGCTACCAATTGTGCTTGCATCCATACCTTCTCCAATAGTTTCCCTGCCCCCCTTTCAGCATTTGAGTGGCTTTCCTGTGTTAAGGTGCATGCAAGACACCTTAACGCAGAATGTCCTGTTACTGTACTTTAAGTGTCCACTACCACCCCTTAATGCCCAAACGCCTCTAACAAGCCCAGCACACCTACTGCACGATAATGCCTTATTGCTGCCGTCACCACTTGGAAAGACATGTTCCCTTACTGCTGTTTAGTAAACATACCCCTTAGAGATGGGCATCCAAGTGGCAGATGAAATTTAATATAGACAAGTACAAAGACTCTATTCTTTTCTATGTAATTATCTCATGTATATAGTTTACCCCGGTTCTCCAAGTTTGTACTCCTGTTCGATGTAAACCAAACAGCTTGTTGTTATGGTCTTTATGTTATAATGTAAACCGCGCTGATGCCGAATAGTGCGGTATATAAGAACTTGTAATAAATAAAATAAATAAATAAAAGTGATGTACGTAGGGAAAAATAACTCAAATTATAGTTACACAATGTGTGTTCCATATTAGGAGTCACCACCTAGGAAAGGGATTTAGGCATTACCATGGACTGAAATCTTCTATCCAGTTTGTGCGGCAGTGGCCAACAAAATGTTAGGAATTATTTGGAAAGGAACAGAGAATAAAGCAAAGAATAATGTAATGTCTCTTTATCACTTCATAGTGCGCCCACATCTTGGCTATTTTGTGTAATTCTGGTTGCTGCATCTCAAAAAAGATATAGGAGAATTAAAAAAAGATTCAGAAAAGGGTGATCAAAATGTTAAAGAAAATGAAACAATTTTTCAATGAGGAAAAGCTGAAGAGGTAAGAGGTCATCAACTTGGATGAGACATGGCTGAATAGAGATATGACGGAGGCCTATAAAATCCTGAGTGGAGTGGAATGAGTAAATACAAGTCAATTGCTTTTTTCAAAAGTACAAAGACTAAGGGACATGTCATGAAGTGACAAAGTGGTACATTTAAAATAAACAGAAGGCATTATTTTTCACTCAATGCAAAGTTTAGCTTTGGAACCCATTGCTATAGGATGTGTTAAAAGCAGTTAGAACAGCTGGGTTTAAAAAAGGTCTGGATAAGTGTCTGGATAAAAAGTCAAGAGACCGCAATGAGATAGACCTGGTGAAAGCTACTGCTTATCCCTGGGGATAAGTAATATTGATTCTGGCTATTTTTGGGTATCCTGGCAGGTATTTGTGAGCTGGATTGGACACTATTGGAAATAGGTTACTTGTCTTAATGGACTTTTGGTCTGACCCAGTATGGCATATCTTATGTTCTTGTGTTGCCTACCTTGCATGTATTTTTCCAATTCATGATGTCTTATTTTATTCATTCGTAATATTTTTTGAAAGCTTAGAAATATGGACTACCAAAAGGGACTGCTACTGCTGGAAAGAAATCTGCACTTGTATTTCTCTGCTGGGAAATTCTCTAAATCTTGGGGAAAAGGAAATTCTTTGGGTTAGAGCTGATAAATCTATGTATATTAGAATTTAGTGTTTTTGTTAAGTCAGTCAGGGCTTAGTATCACCAGAGAGCTTTCATTTAAATTTAAAGTCAGTCAGTGCTTAATACTATCAGAGAGCCTTTCATTTAAGTCAAATCAGAGAAGTATAGCTTAGCATAGAAGGTAGAATAGGGTAAATGTTCTTTGAGTAGAAAGAAAGAAATTGATTTCCATTAGGAGGCAAGAGACCTGTGAAATTGTTTTAAATAGGTGTTAAAGCCAAGTGACAGATCAAAGGGGAAATTTGAAAGGCTTCCTCTATAAAACCAAGAGCTGTGTGAATCAACCAGGAAATTATTAAGAGATTACCTTAGAAGCACAAGTCAGGGCACTCTGTAGCAAGTCAGCTTTTACTGTATTCTTTCCCTCCCACCCACACCAGGCTTAATCTTAGCTTTATAGGCTCACAAACCTATTGAAGGGAAAGAGGTGATCAAATTCACTTTCAGGTTTAGCTCATCAGGAATAGATTAATTAAGGACCTGAAATTAATTAATCTCAAGGTGAACAAAGTCCCTTAAACTTATTGAGGCACATTCCATACTGTGCGACCCAGCCTCTGTGCGGTCGGAACCGGATGCACAGAGGTAGAAACAATTCTGATCCGCGGAGCATGTCTAGCACCCGCAGGATCAGAATTGCATCTAGGCTGTACATGCAGGCCGGGACCTGTTTCCCATTGGCCTGCATGTACAGGCTCCTGCCTGGCTAACTCAGTCAGGCTCCTGAATGGAGCTGCGGTGCCATGGCATTCGGTTGCCATGGCACCATGGCTCCATTTAGGAGCTGCAATCCCCGGCCACTGACCACTTTCCCCTTTCCCCACAGCTTGACCCCTGACCTGGCCTCCCATGGCCGGGGTCAGGCTGTGGGGAATCTCCTGCACCCTCTCACCATTTTGATCCCAGCCAGGCCTCCCATCCCCCGATGTCTAGGGGGACTTATTCTGCTGACCCCAGATGTACAGAGCCGACTTCAGAGTTGGCTCTGTGTGTCCAGGGCTGCAGACTGCCCACTGCCCACCCTAACTCCACCTCCGCAGTGCCCCTTCCTGCCCCCATCTAAGCCTCCCCATACAAATTCCTTGTTCATACAGGGACGGCAAGAGGATGGCAAGGGGGCAAATATCAGGAATGGACGTCCCAACAAGACGTCCATCCCTGCTATTTTCGGGACAGAATAGACACTATTAGGTATAGTTGTATTAGTACAAGTATCTCTAGCAACTTTAAGTAAGTAAACAACTTAAATAGCTCAACAAAACCTTAAAACTAAGTTGCAGACAGCAGTCCAGCAGCAAGATGGGGACTGTCCAGTCTTTTGCATTAAGGGGTATGTTTAAAATCACTGGCAGTAAGGGCAACGTTAAGGTGGTAGAAGTCATATAAGGAAGTGGGCGGGTAGGGGGCGTGCCGGCATTAGGGTGCCTTGGGCCATTTAACTTGAGTTAACAGGAACAAGTGCAGTAAGGTGACAAGACATCCTAAGGAAAGACAAAGCATCTTAGGATGTGATAAGGTGCCTTAACATCAGATAAGGCACCTTAAGATGTGATAGGGTGCCCTAAAAGAAGATAAGGTGCTCTAACAGAAGATAAGGTGTCCCAAGATGTGGTAAGGTGCTCTAACATGAGATAAGGAGTCCTAAGGAGAGACAAGGTGTCCTAAAGTGGAAAGTATGCATCTTAAAGCAGAACCATGGTTGTAAACCAAATGCTGGACAGAGCACCAAGGAATGTCAATGTAAAGGTGATGGAAGGAAGGACAGGTGGGAGTTGATGGACCTGCCATATTGGTGGGCACCCTATGTGGCAGCCAGTAAAGTGGATGAGCATGTGGGAGGCAGCTCTACCAATGAACAGGGTGGTGCCAATGTAAACTGCTGCAGTGATAGTGTGTGGCATAGGTGGGGAAGACGTGGGGAAGACTTGTCCCCCAGCAAAGGCAGAAGTGGCAGGATGTTTGCAGTGACAGAAGGACAGAGTAGTAGTGAGTACATGCAGATCAGGCACAGGAGAGGTGAGCACGAAGAGCAGTAATGTGGAAACGGGTTCCAGTGTAGGTCATGGGTTAGCAGCCTGCACAAGAAGACAGTACTGTACATAGCCGACAGAGGCAGATAGATAGATAGGCTGAAGGACAGATGATGACTGAAGAGAGGGTGGTATGGGCTGGCAGCACAGATCTGCAGAGACCTGATTGCTACAGGCATGAACATGATTTAAGCAGCAGAGTCACAAAAAGAACAGGCAGGAATCAAACCCCTGACCCCTGCTTACGGAGACCTTGAGCAAACCAATAGGCTACATCTCCACCCCTCCCTACACAGCAATGGCTGGACATAAAGAGACTGCAGGTCACCGCCTAAAATGTCTGCTGTGTGTGCAGGTGTAGGATAGCCCCACCAGTACCCATGATGCAGTGCACATGCAGAACAGCAGTCTACAACTGATCACCGAATGGAGAATGCACATATCCATCACCTCAGCTCAGTAAGAGGAACTGACAGTGTGTGATATAAGCACAGAGCAGCTACAAACTGTGCTACTAAACAGTTTCAGCAGTCACCCTTAGGGTGAGAATGGGCACCCGGCAGCAGGTCCCCTCTACCTGCAGTTCTAGAGACGGTCTCTGCTGTACATCCCAATCACCACCAGTGTGTGGCAGGTACTGTCTGCAATATGATTATGCTAGTCACCTTATGTTCTCCTGTATGTGTCAGTCACATCTGGTCCTGTTGGATCCTCACTCACCTAGAACAGTGCATTGCAATACCCAGTGTTAAAATGCTGATGCCATTGCTGCCAACTGCCAGGTGGAAGAGGCCTCTAGATGTTCATGGTGTTGTTACTAGGGTCCTTCTGACCCTACCAATGATACTGGGAGTAGGCCCAGAACACTTCACTTCCCTACCACCTAGGTCCAATATATACCTGTTGCCCACCACTGGGTGCCCCAGCCATGCAACTACCAACTGCAGACAGTTGGCCAGCCAGTACGCATTACATGGGCATAGAGCAACCATGTGCATCCAGGCTTGGGATATATAGCATGGACACACAGCAGTTGGTTCAGTGACTGGGCCCCCAGGACAGAAAGCACACCCATATCACTAGAACCAGACACCATATAGCACTATATGGATACATAACCGTGCTATGGTCACTGCTCGGTCAGAGTGAAAGTGCCCTCCCAGCATTACATGATGTGGCCTCCCACTCCATGCAGGTGGCAGTTGGGTGCTACGACTAACCAGCCATTGCCCTACCCCCGATGCAGACACATCCTGGCTCTCCATCCAGCTGTCTGGAGCCTGTCTGTGTGGATGTTTGTACCCTTGTTCACCGATTCATTGGGGGTTGCACATGTTGGTGTTGTACCTGCACTGTAAGTTAAAATGTAGCCACAGGGATATGCACTGCATCAGACGGACCTTGGCACATGTTGCACTGCATATGGTGCACTGGATCAGAGCATGACTTTGGTGTGCTGCAGGCAGGTGGCACTGACCTCTCTGCCAACACCCCCCCCTCCCCCATGCCATGCTGACATGTCCTTGTGCTGTGAGCATTGGTGGTATGGAGCCCCAGGCCAAACAACATGGGGGTAGGTGGGTGCCTAGTGCACAGGGTCTGGTAGGGGGGGGGGGCAGAGGCATACATGGACAGCCACTCATCCTCCCCACAACCATCTTCCTCTCCACGACCCCATCACTGCCTGACAATGTAACATCTCTTCAACCTGGGGAAGAGATGGCTGAGGGGTATTATGTTAGAGGTCTAGAAAATATTGCCTGGAGTGGAACGGGTAAATGTAGGTCGATTGTTTATGCCGTCAGAATGTAGAAAGACTAGGGGACATGTAATGCGGCTTGTCAGACGGCTGCCTGGGTGAGAATGTTCACAGTCTTGGCAAGTGCATATATCAATATGATTTGCAAGGGATTGTGGGCAATGCAGTCCATTCACACCAGACACAGCTGCTCACAATAATTAGTTGTGCTTGAGGGTAAAGCCAATAAGACATTTATTTATGGGGTTATTTCTCCCAACACAGATATGCTTGGTAGCACATAAACCAGGATACTTGCTTTCAGTGTTAAACTTGGAAAAACAAGGGGGGGCGGAGCCTGATGTCCAGCGGGTAGGACGCTTTGCGTTGAAGCTCCCGAGAGGCCTACTTAGAATCCTGACTTAATACCTATACAAATTTACTATTTCGCTCCGAGCTGACCGGGGCACCTCGGGGGGGATGGCGGCCCATAAACCAGCGCGCTTGGACTTCGGGTCTCCTTCTTCTTCTCACGGAAAACGCTCCAAAACAGAGGTGTCCTCCCCACAGAAGATGGTTCCATTTCGTGAAAACCCCGAAATGCACCTGGAGATTTTGGAGGAAATACGCGGCATGAAGGAATTGGTGCAGTCCAATGGAGAAGCGCTTCGAGCCATGCGAGAAGACTTTGGAGTGCTCCAGGACCGACTTGAAAGTCTTTCATTACGGCAGGACAACATGGCGGGGGTCCTCGACTCGCACGAGGTGCGCTTGGGCAAACTGGACAAGGCTGAGCGCCAGATACAGAATCTTCAAAAGGAGTTAGAAGATAGCAATAATCGAGCCCGTCGCAACAATGTGAGGCTCCTCGGAATGCCGGAGGGGGTGGAAGCAGGAGATATAAGAGAATTCTTGCTCAAAACTCTTCCCTCCTTGCTGAAGATCACTTTTCACAGAGAACTGGAAATCGATCGAGCACACCGTGTTCCTGCCCACATGGCGCTCAACCGCACGACCCCCGGCCTATTATCTTTAGCTTGCTACGATATCAACAAGTGGAACAAATTTTACATGCTGCCCGAGCGAATCATCATTTGGAATTTGAAGGTCGTAAGGTCTCCTTCTTTCCTGATTTGGCAAAGCCTACCGTTGACCGTCGGAAGAAACTCCTTGCTTTTCGCCCTCGACTTCAACAGCTACAGGCTCGCTTTGGCCTGTTGTATCCAGCGAAGCTCCGAGTGACTCTCCACAACCAAACCAGGACGTTCGAAGATCCTGATCTACTATCAACATTTTTAGACTCCAAAGAAGCAGAGCAGATGCGCTGATCCCAAATCTTGGACTCTTATCTGCCGGCTCTATCCGCCATTTTGAAGGGCCCGATGCGGCGGTCATAGCCAAGCACAGAAACAGCCTGGACTTTCTTTCTTTCTCTATATGACTTTTGTTTTTTGGTCTCCTATCCCTTCATGATGTGTGCCTCGGTCGGATTCGGAGCACGCACAGTCCTACAGGTTATGTGTTTTTTCAATTTCGGCCTTCTCTGGGGTTTCTCCCCGCAGACACATGGTCGCCAGTAATTTTGGGGTTTTGCTTCTCCTCTACCGTACTGCGGTTTTCTTTGTTAATGTGGGGCGCTTCATTGTATTATATTAGCTTATTTTTCCTATGTCATGTGTACAGCCAGATACAGTCAGTTTGAGGGACATAGTGAAATTATGTGTGC
The DNA here is from genome assembly GCA_033557465.1 of Ichthyophis bannanicus. Lineage (NCBI taxonomy): Eukaryota > Metazoa > Chordata > Amphibia > Gymnophiona > Ichthyophiidae > Ichthyophis > Ichthyophis bannanicus. The sequence goes on from CM066032.1 coordinate 1,483,177,239, forward strand.
TATCATGCTTAGAATTTTTAACTTTTCTGAATGGCCTTATGTAAAATCTTATCATTCACCGTCAAAGGCATTAATGGTCCACTCAAAGGAAAGAAAATCCTTAGCTATCTTAGCCATGAGCATGTTGATTTAGTGTTTCTTCAGGAAACGCATTTAAACTCTGCTGAAACACTGAAACTCAATGCTAAGCCTCACATGGTAGCTGCCTATTCTCCCACCGTTTCCAAATGGTACGGGATAGCCATTCTGGTTAGGAAGTCTTTGCATGCTACTGTACCTGATATTAGCGCTGACAAGGAGGGTAGATGGGCCCGTGTACACCTTGAGGTTGGAGATAGTGAATTCACGTGTATTTGCATTATGTCGGGTCTGGGGTCGTATTTAGTCTATCTCGCACTCTCAGGAGCCCCTTTCTTGGAGGATAGTGGGACTTCGCCCAGTTGCGGGGATCCCCTCTCTCCCAAAAATGGCTTATCTCCTTTCGAACTTTATGCTTGGCATTGCTATTTCCCTAATTAAGTAATACTGGAAAATTAGCTCCCATCTGAGCCCCAATGAATGGTGGAATCATGCTTGTCTTTACAGTAAATATGAACAAATACCTCGTCTGTTCGCTTCCTCCGTTCAGACTCCTTCTCATTGGTCTCAATGGAAGATGCTCAATGACTATGTACATTTTGCTAAATGCTCTCATCTGACTGTCTAACTTTGTATATATCTCTGTCCCATGATCATGCTGTATTGTAGATACTCTTTTGATCGTTTGATGTATAATCACTGTTAATTGGAAGCGCTCACATGCTGATATAATCGGGTAGAGAAGAAGCATCGGGGTGGGGGGTAATGGGTTTACTTTTCCTTATTGTATACTTGTTTTGTCTCTTTTGGTGTGTTGTTTCTTTTGTTTGTTGCAAAATGAAAATAAAAGTTTAAAAAAAAAAAAAAAAAAACTTGGAAAAACAAAATCAGGAAAACAACATTTGAACTTGGCAGGCAATCAAAGCAAAAGAATAAAGACCTGGTTGGTAACAAACTGGTCTTTTCTGTAGGCTTTAGCTAATATTTTCTTAGCAGTGTATCAAACAACAAACAAAATCCACAAAGAAAGGAAAAACTGTTCTTTTCAGGTTAACTTCTTATATCCTCACATATAGATTCAGAAGTGATTCCCTCAGAGCTCACAAGCAATTAGGTAAGGCTCAATTGCTAGCAGTTACCCAGCTGAAACCCCTTAGCTGGCTTGCTTTCTACTGCGTGGCTAAAAATCCTACTCAGGAGCTTTTCTGAGTAGATTTAAAGAACAAGTTTGTATTTCTTTGTGATGGTTGTTGTATTTTATAACAGAAAATCACCACAGGAGTTTAGACAGAGAGCAGTCCATGTAAACACAGCCTTCATCTGCAACGTCTCCCCCTTCTTCAACAATCATGGGTTCAATATCATGTATTGGCACAGAGGAATTTCTCAATAAAGCACTTTCAGGACAATACTTGCTTCCCTGCTGTCTTTCAAGGGTATAGCTAGGGCATAGATCAGTGTTCATACCTGAGCTTCCATTGCTGTTAGAGTTCCTCTCTATATAGCCTGGCCAGTATGTAGTCCAGTTCTTATGTCCAGCCTTTCAATCCAGATCCCTGGACACTGGGTCTCTCTTCACATACCTTCTGGCACGGGTCTTAGGGTCCCTTCCAATTGCAGCCGTCTCCCTCACAGGTACCGTCCGGAGATTCCTAGCTCTGCAGCACCATTCCTCTGGCTTTCCCCAGTCCAATGGTGTATGCTGGCCCTTGGAATGCCTCCCAGTATACGTACTGCTCTGGACTCCTCTAAATCTCCCAAAGGCTTTTCTCTTCTTTCTTCCAAAGGGTTTCTTGCCCTCTCTGTCCGTCCGGTTTGGCTTCTGCTTCTGATGATCCTCCAGATGAAACTGAGGATGAGGATATCCAAGTTGATCATGAAGATGATGATGATGATTCTCTGTAGAATAAACTGTATATGAGTGTTCCTCCCTAACACAGCGCAGCTGTGCTGAATCAGGCCCTGCCCTTTGAGATGAGTGCTTAGGGATTACCTCATAGCCCTCCTGATTGAACACACGTTTCCCCACTTCAGCTCCTCTAATGGCTGCTGAAAACCTGGTGCATTCTGGGATTGGTAGTCTTTTATGGGAAAATTCTGTTTTCTTATTTCTACCAGAACTGACAGGTTGCTTGTTCAGAGTCACTTCCCCTTTACTATAGCTCCTTCCTGCGCTATGATAAGCTTCCTTATCACATACCCCCCTGCTTAAGTTATTACAGACTGGTTTAACTGGTGAAACTTCTTCTCTACAGTCCGTAATACGGGAAAGGGCATCTGCATTCTTGTGTAACTTCCCAGCACGATGTTCCACTTGAAAATCAAATGCCTGTAAGGCCATGTACCAGCGTGTCAACCTGGCATTGTAGTTCTTCATTTGCTGCAACCACTTAAGTGGGGCATGGTCTGTGACCAACTGGAACTTTCTCCCTGTAAGGTAAAACCTTAACGCCTCCACTGACCACTTAATAGCTAAACATTCTTTTTCTATTGTGGAATACTTTTGTTCAGCCGGTGACAACTTCCTGCTCAGGTACATCACAGGATGCTCCTCCCCTTCATGACACTGGGATAGAACCGCTCCTAGCCCTACATCCGATGCATCTGTTTGAACCAGAAAGGGTTTCCTGAAGTCCACCCCTTTCAGTACCGGTCCTGTACACAATTTTCCTTTTAAGACTGAAAATGCTTTTTCAGCTTCAGGTGTCCACTTTAGCTGGTTTGGACAATTCTTCCGCAGCATATCCGTGAAAATTGCACTTTTCTCTGCAAATTGCGGTATAAATCTGCGGTAGTATCCAATTAGTCCCAAGAAACTTCTTAGTTGTTTCTTTGTTGTTGGAGGAGGAAAATTCCTGATGCTATCTACTTTACTCATTAGAGGTTTAATTTTTCCTCTTCCCACTAGGTGGCCCAGGTATTTTACCTCCCTATTTGCAAAGGCACACTTCTTCGGGTTTAAAGTGATTCATGCTTGCTTCATGGAGCACAAGACTGCCCTGATCCTCTTTAGATGCTCCGCCCAGGTGTTACTATGGATTATGACATCATCCATATATGCAAAAGCATAATTTTGGTGGGGTCGCAGTACCTGATCCACTAACCTTTGGCAGGTAGCCGCTGCTCCATGCAGTCCGAAAGGCATCCTCTTGAACTGGAAAAGGCCAACGGGGGTGCTGAACGCAGTCTTCGGCTTCGACTCCCTGGTTAGAGGGATTTGCCAATATCCTTTTGTCATATCAAGGGTGGTTAAGTATTGAGCCTGTCCCAGCTGGTCCAACAACTCTTCAATTCTTGGCATTGGATATGCATCAAAAACTGATATTGCGTTTACCTGCCGGAAGTCAATACAAAATCTTAAAGATCCATCAGGCTTCGGCACCAGGACTATGGGGCTATTCCAGGGACTCTTTGACTCCTCTATTACTCCCATGTCCAACATCTCCTGGACTTGTGCCACTACTTCCTGTCTCTTGGCTTCAGGCAAGCGGTATGGCCTTTGACGAACTAATTTCCCAGGTGGAGTTATTATTTCATGGGCAACCAAATGTGTCTCCCCAGGTATGGGTGTCAACACATCTGGGAATTCTTTAAGCAATTTCCTAATTTCTTCCTGTTGTACCACTGTCAGGTCCTCACCTATTTGGGGCTCTGATTTTTCTTTACAATCAGATACCTGGGGTCCCAAATCTTCCTCTTCATTCACCTCCCTCTCTCGGGCACAGGTGGCAGCTAGGCTTTTAACCCCTTTGACGTCAGTAGAACCAAAGCCTTTGATTCCACGCTCAGAATTTTCCAGGGATGTGACCTCCTCCACAGGTGGAAAACCCAGCCTCTCACAGATCAATTGGGCAATTCTGTCTCCTGTCTTCACGTGATAATCATTCTGTCCAAAATTAAATGACAGAACTTTAATATTGCCCCTGTAATCGGGATCAATTACTTCCGCACCCACATCGATGAAATATTTAAGGGCTAATCCGGACCTTGGGGCTACTCTCCCATAGCATCCAATAGGTATTTCCACTTGGAGACCAGTGTCCACCAGGGCTCTCCCTTGGCTAGGTACAGTCACATTTTCTATGCTGCACAGGTCAAACCCAGCAGCTTGAGGGATTGCCCGCTTAGGAGCTTGGGCCTTCTCTGTGACCCTATGGTACTTTAGGACGAATGTCTGCTTTGGGGTAGCTTGGTCTTCTGGACGCTTAACCATCTTTTTAGCTGGGGTCTGAGGACTTCCAAATAAAGGCCCGGGAGCTATTACCATTAAACCTTCTCCCTCCTTCTTTCCTAGTCCTTCCACTAGACCCTGCTTAAATCTTGGCCAGTCTCTTCTTAGAACCAAATCAAAGGGTAGCCTAGGCACCACTGCTAACAGGACTTCCTCTTGTTCCCCCAGGCACTTAACCTTTAGCCTATAGGTGGGATATGATGTTGCAGCACCATGAATGCATCTGATGTGAACTTGGCTTTCAGGGGTTCTAGGCACAAATCCTTCTTGGGCCTCTATCCTCTTCCAAAGCCTTTTTGACATCATATTCTGGTCTGCCCCAGAGTCTAACAAAGCATTTGTGGTAATTCCTTGCACATCAACCATCAAAAAAAAATCCTTCTTTGGGCTGTTTTAAATCCACACCCATTAAGCTAGTGTGTGTCTGGCATCCCTTTTCTAAATGTCCCCATTTTCCACATTTGAAACATTTCTTTCTACTCCACTGTGTCATCTGGTTTGATACAGTACATTCATTTTCAGAAGCATTTTTAATTATTTTCTTTTCTGATACAGCACATCTTGCCTCAGCACCAATCTTCAGAGGGCTACCCATTCTATGGCAAGCCTGCGTGGCTTCCAAGAATCTCTCTGCTAGCATGGTTGCCTCTCCAAGATTTTGGCAATTTTGCTGTATAAGGAAAGTGTGCAAATCTTTAGGCACCGCAGACATAAATTGTTCAAGCATAATAATGTCTAATAACATTTCTACAGTTTTATGCTCAGGCTCCAACCATTTTACAGCTAATCCTCTGATTCTCTGGCTCAGAGCCCTAGGTGTCTCACCCACTCTCAATGTAGTAGCTCTAAACATTCGCCTATACTCTGAAATAGACAACCCTAGGCGATCTCTAATAGCAGCCTTTACATCCTTATAATTCAAAGCCTGGGTTGCTGGCATTGCTCTATAAGCTGCAAGCGCCTCTCCAGTTAATGAGGCTGCCAGCCTTACTGCCCACTGGGTCTCTGGCCATGCTAATGCTTGTGCCACTCTTTCAAAAGACTCTAGAAAATCATCAACATTATCATCTGGAGTTAGCTTCCCAAAACTAAATGCCCCAATTCCTTGATTGAGTCCCACACTGTCCACATGTGGTGTACCAGTATTTACTGCTGGTCTTGCATCTGTTCCACTTTGGTTCTGCAGCTTAACTAGGGCTTGCACCAGATCAAGCACTGGCCTCTGCTGGTCCATTAAGGCTTTCATAGCAGTGTCCTGAGCTTGCTGCGATAGCTCCTGTTGCCTGCTAAACTGGGCTGCCATCCAGCTAGCCATCTCCCTCGGATCCAACTTGATCCCTGCAAGAAACAAAGAAAAAAAACAAAGTGCACCACCTTCCAAACAGGTGTTTTTTTCTGCTTTTTTTTTTCAATTACCCCTGTGCCTTACTCCCATCCACCACTAGACATGCCCAGGTACTTGTTACCTTATGCCAGTGATGAATCCAGCTCTGCACAGGGTCTTTTCCTCCTGGGACAGATACCTGGAACATCCACTTCTCCTCCAAAGTGCAGTTGAGGGAAAATCTTTTTTTCCAGCTTTAAACTTGAACTTTAGTTGTAATCCTTAGCAAGTAAATCCCTTCGTGCAAAAGCAATCCGAAAAACTATGCCATTTGTCAGACGGCTGCCTGGGTGAGAATGTTCACAGTCTTTGCAAGTGCATATATTAATATGATTTGCAAGGGATTGTGGGCAATGCAGTCCATTCACACCAGACACAGCTACTCACAATAATTAGTTGTGCTTGAGGGTAAAGCCAATAAGATATTTATTTATGGGGTTATTTCTCCCAACACAGGTATGCTTGGTAGCACATAAACCAGGATACTTGCTTTCAGTGTTAAACTTGGAAAAACAAAATCAGGAAAACAACATTTGAACTTGGCAGGCAATCAAAGCAAAAGAATAAAGACCTGGTTGGTAACAAACTGGTCTTTTCTGTAGGCTTTAGCTAATATTTTCTTAGCAGTGTATCAAACAACAAACAAAATCCACAAAGAAAGGAAAAAACTGTTCTTTTCAGGTTAACTTCTTATATCCTCACATATAGATTCAGAAGTGATTCCCTCAGAGCTCACAAGCAATTAGGTAAGGCTCAATTGCTAGCAGTTACCCAGCTGAAACCCCTTAGCTGGTTTGCTTTCTACTGCGTGGCTAAAAATCCTACTCAGGAGCTTTTCTGAGTAGATTTAAAGAACAAGTTTGTATTTCTTTGTGATGGTTGTTGTATTTTATAACAGAAAATCACCACAGGAGTTTAGACAGAGAGCAGTCCATGTAAACACAGCCTTCATCTGCAACGTCTCCCCCTTCTTCAACAATCATGGGTTCAATATCATGGATTGGCACAGAGGAATTTCTCAATGAAGCACTTTCAGGACAATACTTGCTTCCCTGCTGTCTTTCAAGGGTATAGCTAGGGCATAGATCAGTGTTCATACCTGAGCTTCCATTGCTGTTAGAGTTCCTCTCTATATAGCCTGGCCAGTATGTAGTCCAGTTCTTATGTCCAGCCTTCCAATCCAGATCCCTGGACACTGGGTCTCTCTTCACATACCTTCTGGCACGGGTCTTAGGGTCCCTTCCAAGTGCAGCCGTCTCCCTCACAGGTACCGTCCAGAGATTCCTAGCTCTGCAGCACCATTCCTCTGGCTTTCCCCAGTCCAATGGTGTATGCTGGCCCTTGGAATGCCTCCCAGTATACGTACTGCTCCGGACTCCTCTAGATCTCCCAAAGGCTTTTCTCTTCTTTCTTCCAAAGGGTTTCTTGCCCTCTCTGTCCGTCCGGTTTGGCTTCTGCTTCTGATGATCCTCCAGATGAAACTGAGGATGAGGATATCCAAGTTGATCATGAAGATGATGATGATGATTCTCTGTAGAATAAACTGTACCTTTATTCTGCTTAGATGAGTGCTCCTCCCTAACACAGTGCAGCTGTGCTGAATCAGGCCCTGCCCTTTGAGATGAGTGCTTAGGGATTACCTCATAGCCCTCCTGATTGAACACACGTTTCCCCACTTCAGCTCCTCTAATGGCTGCTGGAAACCTGATGCATTCTGGGACTGGTAGTCTTTTATGGGAAAATTCTGTTTTCTTATTTCTACCAGAACTGACAGGTTGCTTGTTCAGAGTCACTTCCCCTTTGCTATAGCTCCTTCCTGAGCTATGATAAGCTTCCTTATCACAGGCTACAGTGTAGCCCATTTAGGACTACTAGGGGGCTTGTTGACAAAGCCACGGTAGCGGCTTCCGCTCGATATCGGAGCCGCGGCACCATTGAATTCGGGCAGAAGTCGCTACCGTGGCTTTGTAAACAAGCCCCTAGGTAAAAATATTTTTTCAGTCAACACTTTATCAAACCCTGCAATTCATTACCGGAGAATGTAGTGAAGGCTGTTAGTGTAGCTGGGTTTAAAAAATGTTTGGACAGGTTCCTGGGGAAAAGTCCATAAACCATTGTTAAAGAAGACCCAGGATATGCACTGCTTGCCCCATTACAAGCATTGTGGATCCTGTGTGTCTTTTGGGGAAACTGATAGGTACCTGTGACCTAGATTGGCCACTGTTGGACACAGGATACTGGACATGATGGACTTTGGTCTGACACAGTCTGGCAAATTTTCAGGTCCTATGTGCTTATGTGCCACCTAGGCAACTGCCTTGTCCACCCTGTGCACCAGCAGCTCCCACTTCATGAGTCACATACACCCTCCTTAGCCCCATTTGGACCATCAAGATAGTGCCCTTTCATACTTGGACACTATGCTGTTGCTGCTAATGGAGCACTACTATCACTTTCTTGGGCTCATCTGCCTGTGCAGCACATTACAGACATTAAAATAGGTTCTCTTTCCTTAAAATGCACCCTTACCAGCAGGGTTTGATATGCGGTAAGGTTCCTGGTGTTAATGTGCAATCGTTAAGGGAGCCGGACCTTGTTCCCACCCACTCCCCGCCCATTGACCCCCTACTCTCTGCCTACTCTCTGCCCATAGGGCGCTTTATGCTGCCAATCCTGTTAGCACACTCTGAAGCAGCGTTAACGCATGCTAACGGCACATTAGCATGTGTTAATGGCGCAAATGCCCCATTAATGCGCGTTAACAGAATAATTGTTCCTTTAACAGGTTTAATCAACATACCCCTAAGTGTCACGACGATTTTCTCCCAGTTCGTGAGGGGTCTTATGTGTGCACTAGGTGCAAGGAGCTCTTTGCTCTCAGGGAACGAGTCCAATCTTTGGAGGCTAGAGTAGCAAACTTGGAGGACCTAAGGAAGACAGAGAGGTACACAGAAGAGACCTACAGGGATATACAATAGTACTGAAGTCCTTCCTCCAGTCTGGCAGCCTGTCTGTTGCCATGGAGGAGAGAGATCACGTGAAAGGAAAGCATCACCTTAATGTGGAGGGAGTGATCCTGTAGCTAGCACCTGTCCTCTAGGTCTAAACCCTCTTGCACTGAGGGAAGGGTTAGGATGGTTAGTGCAGCCATTATAGTTGTCGATTCAATCATTAGGCATATAGATAGTTGGGTGGATGGTGGATGTGAGGATCACCTGGTAACATGCCTATCTACCCCAAAGGTAGCAAATCTCGCGCGCAACTTAAAAATGGTTTCAGATAGTGCTGGGGAGAAGACTGCTGTCTTGCTAAATGTTGGTACCAATGACATAGGAAAGGGTGGGAGGGAGGTTCTGGAGGCCAAATTTAGGCTTTTAGATAGGAAGATGAAATCCAGAAACTTCCATGATGACATTCTCTGAAATGTTTCCCATTCCAAGCGCAGGATTCAAAAGACAGGTAGGATTCCGGAGCCTCAATGCATGGATGAGACAATAGTGCAAGAATGAGGGTTTTGGATTTGTTAGGAATTGGGCAACATTCTGGGGAAGAGAGGGACTTTTCTGAAAGGATGGGTTCCACTTAACAGGATGGAACCAGGCTGCTGGTGTTAACCTTTAAAAAGAAGATAAATCAGCTTTTTTTTTAAAATTCGTTATATACGTTTTCAGCCAAAATTACAACAGAAAAACCAAACAAGGTTACAATTAAAATAATACATCCCTTTGAACATAAGGACAAAAAAATAAGGCCTTAATAACCTTCCCCAACACCAACCCCCCCCCCCCCCTTCATGTGATCATCCTAGAAAGGGACTAGAAAAAAAAAGGAAGAAAGAGACTTGCAAGGGCTATGGTACCACAAAAATTGCCCTATACCTTGTGCAAACATGATTAATTGATTATCCCCTAATTCACTGCATATTGTGCTTTTGATATATAACCATATAGGGGTTTCCATTTAAGCAAGGTAGAAGGCATAGGAGTTTATTTATTTTATTTATTAAACAGCTCTTATATACCGCGCTAATTGACATCAGTGTGGTTTACATTAAACAAAATACACTCAGTAGCATCTGCTCATATTTACAATATAGACATAAACGATTCCACCATGTGTGCCAACTGAGATCTGCCGTGTGTTTGCAATTGGCAATTACGAGATGCAGCACCACTCCCATTATAAAGTCAAACAGGAAATGGAAATCCCTCTCTAACGATGAGATGTGAATTGTTGAATGGAAAATAATAATAGACCAAGAGAGAGTGGCCCTGAATCCCAAGACCTCTTGGATTTGGTTCCAAATCGAAATCCAGTAGGACTGAACATTAGGGCAGTCATATACCACATGCCTTAGAGTGCCAACATCCCTCTGACAAGACCAACACACATTTCCAATTGACTTATCCCACTTGGAGATCTTTATTAGGGTAAAATGGGCTTTGTGCTCAAAGAAGTATAGTGTCTGGGAGATAGAGGCGGATTGAGAAACTCTAATTAGTTTACCCCAAAATTTCCCCCATGATTCCGGAGAGTATCCCCAGTATCATGCTCCCATATCCGCTGAGTGCCGATAGAATGTGGAAAGGGACGATGGGCTACCAACTGATAGAAGTAGGAAGCCACCTCTGAGACCTGTTGGGCTGTTCCTATAATATTAAGTAACCCACATTCTTCAGGTAAAGATCTGATATTGATAAGGGATTTCTCTATACAGTGTCTCAACTGAATCTACTGAAAGTATAAGGATTTAGGCAACTCAAATTCACTCTGTAGACACACAAAAGGATTCCACCTACCTTCAGATATCAGTTGTCTTATAGACCAAATGCCCCTGCTAAACCTTTGCTTCCAGGCGAACGGACTTTGATAAATTTTTAAAAAAGGACTATAAAAAATGGGAATAAGCCTCGACAAGCATTTTTCCTGAGGAATTACACTCGCTAACTTCTGGAATGCCTTTTGGGTGTCCATTATAACCCTATGGAACTTCAACCTCTCCGAAGAAACCATGCCAGGGAGGAGACTCAAGGGGAAAAGAGCAGTCAATCTCTCTTTATTTATTTATTTCTTTATTACATGTTTCTACACCACCCCTTCCAGAGATCAGGGGTGGTTTACATATAACTAACATTTTACATAGAACAGTTGTTTTTAGAACTATTTACATAAAAACTTGCAAAACTTAACAACTTAACATATGCTGTTTAAAGGCGAATGTTGCCTGTACTTTGGGTTGTACTTCCAAATCAAGCCACACTGGGCATTGACCCTTATCCTTCTCCACCCATCTTAACCCCTGTTTTAACAGAAAAGCGCAGTGATAGGCCTGAAAATCAGGAAAGTTCACATCCCCCTCCTATTTTTTAGACTTAATCTTCCTAAGAGCAATTCTAGGCGGTTTGTTTTTCCATAGAAACTGGACAAGAGTCCTTTCCACTTGTCGGTATGTTTTATCCAAAAGGAAAACCAGCAGCATTTCTAAAACATAGTTCACCTTAGGAGTGATAGTCATCTTTATTGCTTCAAGACGACCCCACCAAGAGAGATAGACCGGCGACCATCTCGCAGTTATATTTCACACCATAATAAGGAGAGTAAGGAGATCCTCAATGAAGTCCTTCCAAATCTCAAGCTGACATCGCCCAACCTTGATGCTATGATAGCCACATGGAACAATAGCCTGAGCTCGTACACATGCCTGCCTACCTCAGACAAGCCGCCTAGAAGAAGGAAATCAACACGTTGGTTCTCCGCTGAACTACGGACCTCACTACTCCTCCTCAGGAAGCTAGAAAGAAGATGGTGACGCTCCTGTTCCCCAGTTGACTGGACAGCCTACACCTCCCACTTAAAAGTACACCGAGAAGCAATCTCAGCAAAAATGAAAGAACATCACTCTGAACTCCTGTGATGCTCTCTAAACAAACCTCAGGACCTCTTTAACATAGTGAAGTCCCTGAAGAAAGAACCTTCGCCCCCCCCCAAACCAAGTCTACTACACCCTCAGGAATTTTCAGACTACCTACAAGCCAAAACCACCCATACCAATGCCACCACGAAGCCCACACCTGATCACAACACACACTTACTAACACCACTCACCTCATTCATACCGCCATCCGATAGATGCATCAAGGACATTATCGCAGCCATTACACCACCACAGCTCCAAACAACCCCTGCCCAGCATTCTGGATAAGATCACTGCGCGTGGAACTCAGCCCAATCCTAGCCAAGATCATGGACTTGTCCTTCTCAACAGGAGCCTTCCCATCAATCCTAAAACAGATGTCCATTTGGCCCCTTCTACAAAACAATAAACTGGACCCCCAGAAGATGGAATCCTATCGACCAATCTCAAGCATCCCCCTGCTAGCCAAGATAATTGAGAAGGTCATCCAACATCAAATCCAGCATCACATCGAGACCACTGCCCCTCTTTACCTATGCCAGCTTGGCTTCAGAGAATCTCATGGCGTCGAGACACTACTCACCACGCTATTCAGTACCTTAATCACAGGGACAGATAACATCAGACGTGGTTACGCCCTTATCTTCATGGACATTGCCTCCACGTTCGATTCCATCAACCACGAGCTGCTTCTGACACGTCTCCATGAGAAGAGAATCCATGGTTCAGCCTGGAGCTGGTGCAAGTCATACCTAACAGACAGATGACAACAGGTATGAATGGGCTCCATGACCTCAGAACCTTTTCAACAAAGACAAGGTGTCCCCCAAGGCTCCTCACGCTCTGCTCTCATGTTCAATATATATATGCAGCCCATCTGTACAATCATCTGCTCCTTTAATATCTCCTGCCTGATATATGCTGATGATCTGCTGCTTTTCACTCCATTCTCCATCGAACAACCAGACTTCTCGACATTAGTGAGATGCTTCGATGCTGCCACCGACTGACTCCACTCACAGAGTCTCAGAATCAATTTCAACAAGGCGGATGTACTATTCATCACAAGAAATCAAGCCTTTACCCCCTCCTGCATCAATAAAGTGAGAGACGCGGAGCTCCCAAGCAGACCCACCATCTGCTACCTGGGATCACACTAGACCGACACCTCGACATGAAAGTGCACATAAGCAACACCATCAAGGCAATCTACCATAAAATACGAACACTTCAGCATCTCTGACTCTTGCTGCAGCCAGATGACTTCTGAACAATTTTCCAAGCACTTGTAACCCCCCTCCCCACTTCAATTATGCCAACGCGATCCTGCACGGACTCCCCAAGAACACACTGAACCCTCTACAGCTAGCAATGACTGTTGCTGCCCACTTCCTATACGGGGCCTCCAGAAGAGACCACATAACCCCAATCTTAAAAGACCTACACTGGCTTCTGATCAACTGCTGTCTCACCTACAAAGTATTACTGCTGACTTTCAAAGCCATCAACAAAAGATCCTCCACTTCCCTAATGGACCTTCTCCACCCCACCCCTCCAAATAGATCCAGAAGAACTTTTGCTACCAACACACTAGCAATCCCCAAAGAAATAACAAAATGCTCTCAGGCATCAAAGAACAGAGCCTTTGTGCTCTATGCACCTACATGCTGGAATGACCTCCCAACCACTATCCGAGTGATCACTGACCTCATCCAATTCAGGAAAGCACTAAAGCACCACCTTTTTCTTCTACATTACTCACACACCAGTGATATAACACCATCCACCGTAATCCCACCCACCTCGACAACATCACCAGCACGCCCTAATCATGTTGAGGCAACCGCACTCATCAGCCCAACTTTCTAAGTTGTAAATATTTGACAATCCTGTATATAGTTATTTGAGCACACCATGTTGCTACAACAGCTCAGTGACACATTGCTCATCTTGTATATAGTTACCCCAATTCTAATCCAAGTTACAATACCCGTTCAATGTAAGTGCAATGCAAGTTACCTCCTGCACTGTACATATAAAAGTTACTTGTAAACCGCACTGATTTTAAAGAGCGCAGTATAGAAAAGCTTTAAATAAATACAAAATAAATAAAATATATTGCAGTTTCAATAAGTGGATGGCAATAATGAACTCCTAAATATTTTACCATTTTGGGTTCCCATACAAAAGGGTAGTCGTTCATATCTGCACTACAAACTCGTGAATTTAAAGGGAACGCTTCAGACTTTGTCCAATTAATTTTATATCCTGATAACCCTGAGTATTGGTCTATCAACTCTAGCACAGCCAGAATTGAACTGGGCATAGTGAACAGCAATAAATCATCAGCGTAAGCAGAGAGCTTAATTTCCATACCAGCTATAGGCACACCTTTAACCACAGAACTCTGTCTCAACAGTAGGGCCAAAGGTTCCAAGGCCAGATTAAATAGGATAGGTGAAAGGAGGCAACCCTGATGGGTGCCGGGCCCTAAGAGAAAATCTCTGGATTGAGACGCGTTCACAAAAATATTAGCACTTGGATTTGCATACATACGTTTAATTAGTTTAAGGAATCCTTCACCGAAACCAAACCACCTCAAGACGGCAAATAAGAAAGGCCACTCCAGTCGATCAAAAGTTTTCTCTACATCCGACAATAATCCTACCAGTGGGCTCTCCACTCCTGCTCCTTCCAAGACATGGCAAAACACTCTGGCATTGTCAGCTGTAGAGTGTCCCTCTGTGAAGCCACATTGATCCAGGTGGATCAAAGATGGAATTAATTTGGAAAGACGACTGGCCAAGGTGGCAGCAAATATTTTATAGTCTGCGTTTAGTAACAAAATTGGGCGACAGTTACTGACCAGCTGAGGGTCCCTCCCAGGTTTTTCAAGAACCACAATTTTCGCAGAGGCGAACGCTCCAGTCTGGGCATCCGCTATAGTATTGTTGAAGATATGGACCTAGCGCTTTGAAAAAGGTTCTATAAAATTCAACCAGAAGGCCATTTGGTCCAGCAGCCTTGCCCATTTGTATAGAATCGATGGCCTGGATAATTTCCATGACTGTGATCTGCCTATCAAGTACTGCAGCTGTTTCCTGATCCAGAATAGGCCTCTGAACATCAGCCAGTAATCTCTCAAAAACTTCCTCAGAGAATTCTATCTCTGGTGAGTACAGCTGAGCGTAAAATTGACGGAAGGTTTCTGCAATTTCAGTGTCCGCGGCAATAAATTGCTGCACCTGGGGATCTCTTAAAGCAGTGATGCGAGAAGCTTCTTTGTGACCTTTTAACGAGTTAGCTAGTAAACGTCCAGCCCTATTGCCTTCCAAATAATACTGCCCTTTCTGCACCTGAATATTCTGTGAAGCTTCAGTAGTTAGGATCGAGTTATATCTAAATCTAAGGCGTCATAAACGTATCAGAATGTTAGGATCAGTTTTTTCGACCTAGGATGCGTTCCCCCGCTTTGATCTGCCTATCCAAAGCTTCTAGTTCTGCTTTACATTGTTTGACCTGCCGTATAGCAAAGCTGGTTATGGTGGCCCGTATGTTAGCTTTGAAACCCTCCCACCACACTCATCCCGAAGTGTCCTGGGGCGAGTTAAACTGAAAATACTCCTCTATGGCCACTAGAATGTTTTCACGGAACTCCTGATTGATAAGAAGAGTTCTGTCAAAATGCCATCTTGTATGAGATGGGCAGCTCATTGTGTCTAATAGGGAGAGTGAGATTGCGGCATGATCAGAAATATGAGCAGCGTGAATATTGGATTCACTGATACAGGAACATAGTCCCTTAGAGACTAGGAAAAAATCCATGCATGATACCGAGTTATGAGGGGGAAAGAAAAAAGTGTACTCCTTATCAACAGGATGCTGCAAACAGGGCCAGCCCGTCCATTGAGCAAGAATGTTTTTTGCACAGGGCCCCGCGTTTCAGGGGGCCCCACGCAAAAAACATTCTGCATTTGCCCAAGTAGATAAAAAAAACAAACCGGCTGTTGCTGCCGCTGTGGCAGCGGCAGAATCAAGTGTCCTGCCGCGGGGTCCCCCCTGCCCGGCAGAGCCTCCCTGCAGCATCAGCTCCAGAGTCCCAAAGCGCGGGCTTTCAGAGCCGCGAAGGGAGAGCTTCTCTGACCTCTCGCGGCTCTGTTAAGCCCTCCGGGGTTGATGGGAAATCCCATCAGCCCTGGCAGGATTAACAGAGCTGCGAGAAAGGGAAACTCTTGCAGCTCTGAAAGCCCGTGCTATGGAACATGGGAGCTGATGCTGCAGGGAGGCTCTACCAGGCAGGGGGAGCCCCGCGGCGGGATGCTTGATTCTGCCGCTGCTGCAGCGACAGCAGCAGCCGGTTTGTTTTTTTTTATCTACTTGGGTTGATGGGGGGAGGGGGGTTAGGACTGGTAATGGGCTATGGGGGGGTTAGGACTGGTACTGGGTTATGGGGGGGCTAGGACTGGAAATGGGCTGATGGGGGGGTTAGGACTGGTAATGGGCTGTGGGGGGGCTAAGACTGGAAATGGTGTGATGGGGGGGGTTAGGACTGGAAGTGGGCTGATGGGGGGGGTTAGGACTGGTAATGGGCTGGGGGAGTTGCTAGGACTGGAAATGGTCTGAGTGGAAGGGGGGCTTGAACTGCAAATAGCTGATGGGGATGGGGGCTTGGAATGGAAATGGGCTGAGTGGAAGGGGGGCTTGAACTGCAAATAGATGATGGGGATGGGGGCTTGGAATGGAAATGGGCTGAGTGGAAGGGGGGCTTGAACTGCAAATAGCTGATGTGGAGGGGGGCTGAGAATTAAAATGGGCTGTGAGGGGAGGGCGCTAGGACTGGAAATGGGCTGAGTGGGGGGGTTAGGACTGGTAATGGGCTGTGGGGGGGCTAAGACTGGAAATGGTCTGATGGGGGAGTTAGGACTGGAAGTGGGCTGATGGGGGGGTTAGGACTGGTAATGGGCTGGGGGAGTTGCTAGGACTGGAAATGGTCTGAGTGGAAGGGAGGCTTGAACTGCAAATAGCTGATGGGGATGGGGGCTTGGAATGGTAATGGGCTGAGTGGAAGGGGGGCTTGAACTGCAAATAGATGATGGGGATGGGGGCTTGGAATGGAAATGGGCTGAGTGGAAGGGGGGCTTGAACTGCAAATAGCTGATGGGGAGGGGGGCTTGGAATGAAAATGGGCTGTGAGGGGAGGGCGCTAGGACTGGAAATGGGCTGAGTGGGGGGGCTAGGACAGGAAATGGGCTGATGCAGGGGCTAGGATAGGACTGGAAATGGGCTGTTGGGGGGTGCTAAGTGTCATGGTGTAGATCTATCAGAACCTATGGAGATAGGTAAAACTGTAGAGAATGGATCTGACACTGACAGCTCAGAGAAGCACATGGCCCAGAGTTGCTGTAGGCAACATATAAAAACAATGTTACAAGGTGGGAGAACACGCCCAAGCAGCAAGCAGGCTCAGGATTCATTAGATAATGAAGGGCAGCTGGAAGGGGGCGGAGTTCAGGCAGACACTACGACACACACACATAAAACTAACTCACCTGAAGTTAGGAGGGGCAGAGCTGATGGAACCAGATGTGGTGGAGCCGAGAGGATGAGTGGTGGAACAAGGTGTGGATCAAGGAGAGCTGAGAGAGCTGAGAAATCCAGTTCCAGAGCAACAAGGGACAACCACAGAGACTGCTCCAGAGAGCAGCATACAGACAAGCACAAGCTCAGGGACGTTTACCACAAAGGTAGCAGAGAACACGGTCTTGGAGCCAGGCTTAGGAAAGCCGAGGAAGCTAGCCACCCCAGCTGCAGGAACAGAAGGGAGAAGGAGTTCTGGCCTGAAGACATTTTTATGTCAGAGGAAAAGCTGAAAGGAAAAGGCAGTAGGAACCTTCCGTCCTGGCCAAGCCCTGTTAACTCTGCTGTACCGAAAAACTCTGGTCTAAGGGAGCTAGAAGGTAGGCTGTTTAATTCTAATATAAGGAAAGCTGAATGCAGAAGGTTTCCCTGTAGTTGTCAGAGTTTGTGGAGCTCTCAGGGAAGAAACTATAGAGAATGTGGTAATCTTCCATTCCACTCTGTTACTGAGGAGGAGGGGAGGTCTCAGTGCCGTGAGGAGAGACTGTTTGGCAATAGCACTTTTTACAATCCGAAAGAAGGACAGTCTGAAGGGGAATGTGAGGAAATGCAACTTGATATTCATGGGGAAAAACCCTCAGATGATTGCATGGATTCTACACTCATTATTGCTGACCATATTACCTCTTTATGCTAAAGAGGCTGTTAAGACTTTCTGATAACAGGAGTGAAAGAGAGAAACTTACCTGTTTGTAAAAAGGACTGTTTTGAGCTACCTATTGTTCTGTTCATAGAAGCTGAAGATAGAAGCAATATTTTGGTTCCTGTTTGTTTCCTTTCTTTTGTACCAGAAGTATGGTCTTTTTGTCTTTGTTTCCATTGATATAAAATCCACCCGGAAGGGGAATAAAAGTCCTGTCTAAAGCCTTACCACCCGACTGCAACTCACTTCTTTACTAGCTTGTGGGACTACAACACCCAGAGGGCAGTGCAGGGCCCTCTACACCACTCCCCTTGCTGGTTTAAGATAAGCCCCAGTGAAATACCCATGCCTTTGCCTCTGGGGACCTTCTCTGGGTGACAGGCTGGCATAGTTTTCAGGATTTTTGCCCTGGAAAACAAAGGACATTATTAAGGAAATACTACTGCAAGTGGAGAAAACTGCTGCCATACCCGGAGAACCGTCTGTGAAAATTTCGCTGGCAGATCGGCCAGGTGGAGCTGGACACAGAGACCTTTCTCACATGCTTGAGTCTACACGAAGCCTAAGGTGAAATTAGCTTGGGCATAAGTGTAGAAGGACACTGGGTGAGGAAGGGGAGCTTCTGTCCACAGGGAAATAGCCAGGGTTGTAAAAAGAGAACCATAGTGCCGCACTTGGTGGGCCTTTTTCTTTTTCTCCACAGGTGATGCAGACTCCAAGGATGGATCCACAAAACGTGATGCCCTGGATGCAAGTCCAATGGGACAAGCAAGTGGAACTGGCTCGACTTATCCAAGAACAGAACGCTGCAGCGATGAGAGAGCAGCAGAAACCACTCATAGAGGCAATGGAAGCACTCCTGAAGAAACAGCAGGAGGCCGGAGCAGCTAATCCCTCTATGGTTCAGGGGGTAGGGCTGAACAGTTATAACGCTTTTACTCTGGGACAGTTAACCACCCATGATAATCTGGACGATTTATTGGCGCATTCGAGAGGATAGCTGAAGCACTTAAATGGCCTAGAGAACAGTGGGCTGTTCGCTTCGCGATGTCCCTCACTGGTGAAGCTCTATCAGCATACAAGGCTATGCCGGCTATCCTTGCCTCTGATTACGTGGAGGTAAAGAAAGCAGTAAAGGACAGATTAGGGTTAACCTCATTGCATTACAAGCAAATGTTTAGAGAGGCCAAGATAAAGCCTAAGGAGACCCCCAAAGCTTTATACCAAAGGCTAAAAAGTCTAGCCTGGAAGTGGCTGACTCCAGAAAGGAGGACGCTTGAGTCAGTAATAGACGCGGTCATACTAGAGCAATTTATGCAGGCTGTGCCTCCTGAAGTAAAGACTTTTCTCACTTTACAGAGTTGCCAAACCACCGAAGAGGCAGCCAATCTAGCAGAAAGGTATTTTGAGGCAAAGATGGCTGACACCTCAGGGATAGGGGTTTTAAAAGTAGCTGACATGGCAAACTTTGGCAAAGTGGGAAAGTATCCAAAGGTTAAAGTACCTGATCTTGATAATAATGATGATGACAATGTTTTATCTGTCTATAAGGGAAAGTGTTATGCTTGTGGAAAGGCAGGACATTTCTGGAGAAACTGCAAAGACCGATCAGTCCTCGTATCTGGAGCTGAGAAGCAAGTCCAGGAAGGATTCCTTCTGCGAGTGCAGGTAGAGGGAGTGGAAGCGCTGGCACTACTTGACTCGGGGGATGACCAGAGCATGGTTTCTCGCAAGCTCTGGGAGGCCATTGAGGAGCGCTGGCAGTCAGCCCCGAGTCAAGCAGAGGGTCAGGTGCGAATAAGATGTGTACACGGCGCATTTCTACACTATCCCCTGTATAAGCTGGTTGTTAGAGGGCTGGGCATGGAAAAAGAAGTACAGGTAGCCGTAGTCCCGAAGCTGCCACATGACATCATCCTAGGTAGGGACTGGCCTCCATTTTGTAAGGGACTGGTAAGGGATTTAAGTACCAGAACAGGCCTAGTTTCCACCCGGTTGCAAGCTGGAACCTCAGGGGCCAGGGAGATGTCCACAGAGAGAACAGAGAAGCCTGAGGATGAGGAAGAATCCCAAGGGGAGAAGTTAGAGGAGGGAGAGGCAAACACCCATCCTGTTCATGAGGATTTAATCCACACCCCATCGAGGGTGTGTAAAAGAGAGAAAGCCAAAAAGCGTCAGGAGAGGCGTTGTAGGACCCGAGGGAGGGCAGAACTAGAGACCGGAGAAGGGTTGCCCTGGGTTCCTGCAACCCTGGTTCAAAAGTTTCCTTCTTTCCCAATGGAACAGCGGGCCGACCCGGCTCTTAAGAGAGCATTTTAATGGACCCACGAAAACAGACATATGCTTCCCAGGCTTTTCTTAGAAAAAGAAATCCTGTTTAGGGAAAGCGTTGATCCGCATACAGATGCCATGAGGAAGCAGTTGGTAGTGCCAATGACTTTTAAAGCTATAGTCCTACGTTTGGCACATGACCACCCGGTAGGTAGCCACAAAGGGATTCAGGGCACACTTGATCAAATATTGGCCCAGTTTTACTGGCCAGGGGTCTTCAAAGAGACAAAACAATATTGTGAATCCTGTCCCACCTGTCAGAGGATTACCGCCATAAAAACAAAAGCCGTACCTATGGTGCCCACACCCATTATATCGGTGCCGATCCGCCGTATGGGGATGGACATTGTGGGACCTCTGATCAGAACACCGAGGGGTTTTCAGTATATTTTAGTAGTGGCAGATCACACTACGCGTTTCCCCTGGGCTATCCCGCTTAGAAATACCTCTGCCAGAATAATAGCCCTGGAGCTAGTAAAATTATTCTGTGAGGTTGGTTTTCCCCAAGAGGTACTCATGGATCAGGGGAGTAATTTTATGTCTAAGCACTTGGCTATGCTGTGGGAGGCATTTGGCCTATGGCATATAAGGACAGCGGCGTATCATCCCCAGTCCAATGGACTTGTAGAACGGATGAATCAGTCCATAAAGCATATGTTGAGAAGAGGGTTAAAAAAAGGAGAGATGTCGGAGTGGGACACTCTACTCCCATTTGTATTATATGCGTGTAGGAAACGCATACAAGCGTCCTTAGGGGCATCCCCTTACGAACTCCTGTTTGGTCGAGCCCCAAGAGGAATTTTAGATATATTACATGAACAATGGGTAGAGCCAGAGATATAAGAGGTTGGGGTACCTCAGTTTTTAAAAAACTTGAGGAAACGCCTAGAGAGGACGTCCAGAACTTCAATAGAGAATTTATGGGCCAGTCAGCAGCATCAAAAATGCCACTATGACAGAGGCACGAGACCTAGGCAATTGGTGGAGGGAGATAAGGTAATAATCCAAGTAGCAGACCCGGGACCCAAGTTTCCCAGTGAATCCCGCTGGAAAGGGCCTAGCACGGTGGTGCAGAAGATTGGGCCCGTCTCATATCTTGTGGAGAATGAAAGGGGGCACCGACAGGTTTATCAACTTAATGTCCTAAAGCCATGGAAAGAAAGGTCAGCCACTGCCAGTTTGGTCAAGGTAGAACAGCACAATAGTACCCGAGAAGAGATTACGTGCTGTCCGGTTGAATGTTCGGCAGCCCGTAATATTTTAAGGGGGGGGGATCTGTCATGGTGTAGATCTATCAGAACCTATGAAGATAGGTAAAACTGCAGAGAATGGATCTGACACTGACAGCTCAGAGAAGCACATGGCCAAGAGTTGCTGTAGGCAACGTATACAAACAATGTTACAAGGTGGGAGAACACACCCAAGCAGCAAGCAGGCTCAGGATTCATTAGATAATGAAGGGCAGCTGAGAGGAGGCAGAGTTCAGGCAGACACTACGACACACACACATAAAACTAACTCACCTGAAGTTAGAAGGGGCAGAGCTGATGGAACCAGATGTGGTGGAGCCGAGAGGATGAGTGGTGGAACAAGGTGTGGATCCAGGAGAGCTGAGAGAGCTGAGAGATCCAGTTCCAGAGCAACAAGGGACAACCACAGAGAGTGCTCCAGAGAGCAGCATACAGACAAGCACAAGCTCAGGGACGTTTACCACGAAGGTAGCAGAGAACACAGTCTTGGAGCCAGGCTTAGGAAAGCCGAGGAAGCTAGCCACCCCAGCTGCAGGCACAGAAGGGAGAAGGAGTTCTGGCCTGAAGATGTTTTTATGTCAGAGGAAAAGCTAAAAGGAAAAGGCAGTAGGAACCTTCCATCCTGGCCAAGCCCTGTTAACACAGCTGTACCGAAAAACTCTGGTCTAAGGGAGCTAGAAGGTAGGCTGTTTAATTCTAATATAAGGAAACCTGAATGCAGAAGTTTTCCCTGCAGTTGTCAGAGTTTGTGGAGCTCTCAGGGAAGAAACTATAGAGAATGTGGTAATCTTCCATTCCACTCTGTTACTGAGGAGGAGGGGAGGTCTCAGTGCCGTGAGGAGAGACTGTTTGGCAATAGCACTTTTTACAATCCGAAAGAAGGACAGTCTGAAGGGGAATGTGAGGAAATGCAACTTGATATTCATGGGGAACAACCCTCAGATGATTGCATGGATTGTACACTCATTATTGCTGACCATATTACCTCTTTATGCTGAAGAGGCTATTAAGACTTTCTAATAACAGGAGTGAAAGAGAGAAACTTACCTGTTTGTAAAAAGGACTGTTTTGAGCTACCTACTGTTCTGTTCATAGAAGCTGAAGATAGAAGCAATATTTGGGCCGGAAGGACTGGGGTTTCTAGTCCCACAGATGCTCCTTGTGGTCTTGGGCAAGCCACTTAACCCTCCATTGCCCATGTTCCCTGTAAGTATTAGTGTATGTGTCTCATATCCCCACGTGTTAAATGTATCCCCCAATTGTGTTGTGACCGCTTTGATTGAAGGATAAGGCGGTATACAAAACTGTCTAAATAAATAAATAAATAAAATAAAATAAATTTTGGTTCCTGTTTGTTTCCTTTCTTTTGTACCAGAAGTATGGTCTTTTTGTCTTTGTTTCCATTGATATAAAATCCACCCGGAAGGGGAATAAAAGTCCTGTCTAAAGCCTTACCACCCGACTGCAACTCACTTCTTTACTAGCTTGTGGGACTACAACACCCAGAGGGCAGTGCAGGGCCCTGTACACCACCCCCTTGCTGGTTTAAGATAAGCCCCAGTGAAATACCCATGCCTTTGCCTCTGGGGACCTTCGCTGGGTGACATAAGATTGGAAATGGGCTGAGTGGAGGGGAGCTAGGATTTGACATGAGCTGATGGTGCGGCTCAGAAAGGACTAGAAATGGGCTGATGGGGGGCTGGGATTGAGGGACTCGGTTAGGTCTGTAAATGGATGGGGGAGCTAGGACTGAAAATGGGCTGATGGTGGGGCTAGGATAGGATTGGAAATAGGCTTATGTGGGCTAGGACTGGAAATGGGCTGATGTGGGGACTACAAGGGAGCGGATGCTGGGTGGGGCTGGAACTAGAAGGGAGCTGATGTTGGGGGAGGATTAGAATGGGATGGAGCTGGGAGAGTGAAATGGAGAAGGAAAAATATTTTGTGTGGGAGGGAAGACAAATCTACAATTGGCTGGATATTGGGAGAGTAAGTGGGGATTGAGGATGGAGGGGTAATATTTGAGTGGATGAAATAGGAATGAGGAAAGAGCAAAAGGAGAAAGATTAGTATGTTAAAGCAGATGTAGAGAGAGAATGGAAAAAAACTAGAAGAGCGAAGAAAGGACAAATGGACAGCAGACAATGGAGTTAGCATAAGACACAAATAAACCAGAAGAAAGTAGCTGGAGCAATTGCAACTGAAAAAAAATGCACAAAAGGTAGAAACATATCTCTTTATTTTGAATTTATTAACTGGAATATGTCAGCTCTGGGAAATGTGCATCATTAACATCTGCTCTTTGTTTAGTACAAGAGGAAATTAATTTATTTCTATAATGTTGTTGTACATTCCAAATTTGGCTTTTGGGGTTCCCAGTTTAATTATTGTCTTCCTCTTTCTAAATTGTGATTCCTTGTTTGGTGACGGTCTATGTTTTGCATCTGTAACTGAGCTGAGGTATTCTGTTTATGTAATTCCTATTTGACATTGCCACTTGTTCTCTTTCCTCAGTAGGTCATGTATTGTTATTCTCTGAGATGTATTGGTTTAATATGATTGTGCAACAGTGTTCGTCAAAAAAGACCCGATTTGTGGCAGACAGAAGAATGGTTCTTCCACCACGACAACACACCTGCACACACAGCCATCTCTGTTAGACAGTTTTGGGCTAAAAATGGCATGGTTCCGCTGCCCCACGCACCTTACTCGCCTGACCTGGCTCCGTGCGACTTTTTCTTATTTCCACGCATGAAAAGGGGCATGAAAGGACACCGATTTGACAACATTGAAGAAGTCAAGAAAAAAAAGAGGGTGGAGCTGTCAGCCGTTTCTAAAGATGAATACAAAAAATGTTTCGAACAGTGGAAGCACCGGTGGGACAAATGTATCAGTTGTAATGGAGAGTATTTTGAAGGGGATAAGGTTGTTTTGTAAAGAATTTGAAATAAATAGCTTTTAAAAAATAATTCCTGGGTTTTTTTGGTACCCCCTCGTATTTGCAGTGTTGCCTTTTGATAGGTAGGGTATGGTGCTTTGTGAGTCCTGGTAGTGCTGTTAGGATACGACAGGTTTGCTATGGGTTCTAAATGGGCAGTGTTTGTAGTTGTTCCTAATGTGCCTGGCGGTTGGCACTGGTTTATAGTAACATAGAAATCTTTTAGTCTTTCTTTATCCATACACTTATTAAGAGGCATGTTTACTAAAAGTTAGTGTATGGTAACATTATGCAAATATTTATGCAAATGAGGTCCCTTATGCAAATGAGGCCCCGCACCAAGTTTCCGCACATGGCCCCGCACACCCCTTGGGCCACCCCTGGCTGCAACTGCCATATATCTACTAGGCCTAATTCTTATATCAGTGACAAAGGACAGGGTGTGTTTTGGGACCTTATTAGTTCTCACAAGGTTCCTGTCCAACAAGGGATGTAGTGTGAGGTTGAAGTCTCCCCCCATAATAGTCAGGTATCTGGATACCTCTTGCGCCAGAGCCGCTATGGAGCTAAATAAAATAAATAAATTGGGTATGTAGATATTGAGGAAGTCCAGTTCAGTGGATCCTATCTTGATAACAGCTATTACCCAGCGCCCTTCGATATCAGGTCTGGTTTGCAGCACAGTAGGGGATAAAGATTTCCTTACTAGAATGGCTACCCCATTTTTCTTATGATTAGCAACTAAGAAAGCCACAAGTGAAAAGAGTTTCATATCTAATTTTAAAGACTCCTTTGCATTCAAATGTGTTTCTTGCAGAAATAGGATGTCAGCACATTCCTTGTGCCCATATAAAAATATCTTTTTCCTCTTAATGGGATTGTTAATGCCCTTAACATTGTTTATGTTTATTTGAATTTGATATACCGCTCAGACCAAAAAGGTATTAGAGCGGTTTACAATACTACATCAGTTAGGGAAAAAGAAAGGAACGCCAATTATAAAATAGGACAGAGTAGAGTACAGACACAGTCAAACAGATAAGAGGAGAAAGACACGGAACAGCACATTACCCAGAAAAATAAGCAGGACTTCAATATAGCCCCCAGAGACCGACGCCACGAACCAATGCCTAAGGGCCACGCCAAAAGGCCCTCTGGCGAGGCCCTCAGGCACGGGCCCGCAAGGCGCGGGCGCGTGCCGGCAACGGCAGTTCTTCAGCCGTTGAGCTGGGTGGATGATTCAGTGAGACTATCTTAAAGGAAGACATAGAGACAATATAGCACACATTGATGTACAATTTTATTTATTTTTTATTTAGACAGATTTGTATACCACTTTATCCTTCAATCAAAGTGGTCATATCACATCACAATTGGAAGGTTACACCTAACATGAGAGTACTTAACAACATTTAGACAGCACAATTGGAGTTACATTTAACATTGTACAATGAACTCATATGTCTAGTTGGTGTGTGTGGGTATCGAGTTGGCGGGGGTAGTTGCGTTATGTTTGGGTTGGACCGCTGTCTTTCTGCTCATAGGTTTCTGTAAAGAGCAGGGTTTATAGGGCCTTGCGGAAGTTTATGATGTCATTTAATGCCCTCAGGCTTGTTGGGAGAGAGTTCCTCCTGTCGCTGCACAAATCCTGCCACAACTGACTCTGCTGGGGGACACATCTTCCCCATCCTATGCTACACACTGACATTGCATCATTTTATATTGGCACCCTACTGTGCTTTGGTACAGCTGCCTCCCACATGCTCGTCCAATTTACTGACTACCACATGGGTGCCAGCGGATCTGGCAGGTCCATCAGCTCCCACTTGTCCTTCCATCTATCATCTTTACATTAACTTTCCTTAGTGCTCCTTTATCCAGCGTTAGGGTTACAGCTGTTTTCAGACGGTACTGTACATGCTTGACACCTTAACGCCTGATATCCTGTTAACGCATGTTAAATAGCCCATAGCGCCCTTTACGCCGGAACACCTCCTACCCGCCCAATGCCCTTTATGCATGAGACACTTCTTATTGCTACCATTAATGCCTGTTACCTTAATTCTCTTTAGTAAACATACTCCATAGATTGGTTGTTTACCCCTTCAAGAATTTGAAAAACTAGGGGACACACAATGAAGCTACTGTAAGAGTAATAAGAGAAAATATTTTTTCACTCAATGCATAATCAAACTCTAAAATTTGTTACGGGAGGATGTAGTAAAAGCTATTAGTGTAGTTGGGTTTAAAAAAGGTTTAGACATTTCCTGGAGGAAATGTCCATAAACCATTATTAAAGAGGACTCGAGAAATCCATTGCTTACCCTGGGACAAGCATTGTGCTTTCTATGTATCTTTTGGGAACCTGCCAGGTACTTGTGACCTGGATTGGCCACTGTTGGAAACAGGATACTGGGCTTGATGGACCTTGGTCTGACCCAGTATGGCATATCTTATGTTCTTATGCTGTTAACTCTGAAAATGCCTCCCTGTTCTACTTTACTTATTTCTGTTTTAACTAAATTGCTGTTCTGGCCTTTGTCAATGATGGATTGTAAATTCTATTTAAAATGAAAGAAAAAGCTATTTTTCAAGCTTATGATGACTTGTAAATGTCAGACACCTTAATTTCATTATTGTTCAGAAAGATGGACAATGTTGGCAGCAGCACACCAAGTTATTCAGTTCCAAGAGTGAGATTTTAGTTTTTTCCTAATTTTTCAATTGACAATGCAGTGTGGTATTTCTAGTTCTTAATTCTATGCATTGAAATCAAGGTTGCAGGGTCCATAATGCATCAGGATAGGGCTGTCAGATAAGGTTGCAATTCTGCAGTAGCAGGCAGTAGTTCATCACTAGAACTGCTTCTTGGGTTCAATCTGATCTTTATTTCCTACCTTTACCCATGCCATCATATAATACAATGCAATGTTTCTCTCTTATAGCCAGCTGAGGTCTTTCAAGATAGCTCATTACATGCAGCCTGTCCACAGAACTATCATTCAACTCACCTTCAGCTGCCAGTTGCCCAATAGATTTAACATAGAAAGCACGGAAATGAGGCGACACAGATCCTTTATGAACTTTGTCAGACGGCTGCCTGGGTGAGAAGGTTCACAGTCTTGGCAAGTGCATATATCAATATGATTTGCAATGGATTGTGGGAAATGCAGTCCATTCACACCAGACACAGCTGCTCACAATAATTAGTTGTGCTTGAGTGTAAAGCCAATAAGATATTTATTTATGGGGTTATTTCTCCCAACACAGATATGCTTGGTAGCACATACAACAGGATACTTGCTTTCAGTGTTAAACTTGGAAAAACAAAATCAGGAAAACAACAGTTGAACTTGTTAGGCAATCAAAGCAAAAGAATAAAGACCTGGTTGGTAACAAACTGGACTTTTCTGTAGGCTTTAGCTAATATTTCTTTAGCAGTGTTTCAAACAACAAGCAAAACCCACAAAGAAGGGAAAAACTGTTCTTTTCAGGTTAACTTCTTATATCTTCACACATAGACTCAGAAGTGATTCCCTCAGAGCTCACAAGCAATTAGGTAAGACTCAATTGCTAGCAGTTACCCAGCTGAAACCCCTTAGCTGGCTTGCTTTCTACTGCGTGGCTCAAATCCTAGTTCAGGAGCTTTTCTGAGTAGATTAAAGAACAAGTTTGTATTTCTTTGTGATGGTTGTTGTACTTTGTAACAGAAAATTACCAAAGGAGTTTAGACAGAGAGCAATCCATGTATTCACAACCTGTATCTAAGACTTCTCCTTCCCCTTCTTCAACAATCATGGGTTCAATATCAGGGATTGGCACAGAGGAATTTCTCAATGGAGCACTTTCAGGAGAATACTTGTTTCCCTGCTGTCTTTCAAGGTTATAGCTAGGGCATAGATCAGTGTTCATACCTGAGCTTCCATTGCTGTTAGAGTTCCTCTCTAAATAGCCTGTAGTCCAGTTCTTATGTCTAGCCTTCCAATCCAGATCCCTGGACACTGGATCTCTCTTCACATACCTTCTGGCACGGGTCTTAGGGTCCCTTCCACGTGCAGCCGTCTCCCTCACAGGTACCATCTGGAGATTCCTAGCCCTGCAGCACCATTCCTCTGGCTTTCCCCAGTCCAATGGTGTATGCTGGCCTTTTGAATGTCTCCCAGTATACGTACTGCTCTGGACTCCTTTAGACCTCCCAAATGCTTTTTTCTTCTTTCTTCCAAAGGGTTTCTTGCCCTTTCTGTCCGTTCGCTCTGGCTTCTGCTTCTGATGATCCTCCAGATGATGAAGATGTCCAAGATGAGGATATCGAAGCTGATCCTGAGGATGAGGATCTCCCAGATGAAACTGAGGATGAGGATCAAGATGAGGATAATTCTCTGTAGAATAAACTCTACCTTTATTCTGCCTAGATGAGTGCTCCACCCTAGCACAGCGCAGCTGTGCTGAATCAGGCCCTGCCCTTTGAGATGAGTGCTTGGGGATTACCTCATAGCCCTCTTGATTGAACACACGTTTCCCCACTTCAGCTCCTCTAATGGCTGTTGGAAACCTGGTGCATTCTGGGACTGGTAGTCTTTTATGGACAAATTCTTTTTTCTTATTTCTACCAGAACTGACAGGTTGCTTGTTCAGAGTCACTTCACCTTTTCTATAGCTCCTTCCTGAGCTATGATAAGCTTCCTTATCACAACTTGCAGTACTTTCAAATTGCTTCACTCTATCCAGTGATGATTTCAAAGAAGTCTTAAGGAAGTTAAAAAATTGTAAATTCAAATATTGGTTCTGACATTCCAGTACTTCAGATTTCTCATATACCTTCTTTATTATCTTTAATCAGAGCAGCATTGC
Source organism: Ichthyophis bannanicus (assembly GCA_033557465.1). Classification (NCBI taxonomy): domain Eukaryota; kingdom Metazoa; phylum Chordata; class Amphibia; order Gymnophiona; family Ichthyophiidae; genus Ichthyophis; species Ichthyophis bannanicus. The sequence goes on from CM066032.1 coordinate 1,483,206,496, forward strand.
ATTTCCACTATGTGTTGGTTCAGCAAGTCCACTCTCTTGCCAGACCTCCAGAGACCTCTTCTAGGAACTGACTTTGGATTACAAAAAATGAATTTCCTACAAAGCTTTGTCAATTGTCTTTGATAGGGATTGCTATAACTTCTTCATGACATACAAAGTGCATCCATAGTTAATATACTAGATTTAATCATCACTATACATCGATCCTCTGGAATTTCAAACTACATTTCTTATGTGGAAAGCACCTCTAGTGCCCAAAACTTACCATTTTTCTCTCACAGCATGGTGAAACTCAGAAAGGATTCTTGGCTCAGGATGAAAGCTAGATGCCAGCAGTGGCACTAGAGGAGTGGCCTAGTGGTTAGAGCAGCAGCCTAAAACCAAAAAGACCAGCTTTCAAATCCCACTGGCACTCCTTGAAGCCTTGGGCAAGCCACTTAACCCTCCACTGCCTTAGGTACAAACTTAGACTGTGAGCCCCTTTGGGTACAGTGAAATGTATATTCTATCTGAATATAACTTGCCTCAATCTTCTCCTGGAAAGATGTGAGCTTAATACTACTAAAGAAGGTTTCTATAGAGTAGGATCAGAATCAGAAGCACCCAGACAGTAATGAATTGAAATATAATGGTGATACTGAAGAAGTGCATACCAATCTCTGGAAAATAGGCCAAACAAAATTAGACTTAAATACAAATCTATCAGGAAGATGATGGCAGTCATGGAATGGACTAAAAAAGCAAGCCAGTTTGGTAAGGCCTGCTGAAAGCTGCTGGCTGGAGATCAGAGGTTTACCTAGGCAAAATTCTCTTCAAAACTGAGCCTCATGAAGACCAGCAACAGAACCTTAAAGGATAAATTACATTTTTGCATCACTCGGGATAGGCCTTTCCATGCCAAGTCAGCCCCCTCATTTAAAAAATACTCCTCTACATGCTGGCACAATGAAGTCTTTAATAGTTGCCTAGGCAGGTTATAGGGAAACATTCACCTCTGGAGGGTAGAATTGCCCTCAATCCAGTTCTTCAAAAATTTCAGAACTCATTTCTCTTTGTCTGACCTTGTTGTCAAGTTTTATCACTCCTTCTTCATTCTATTGAGAAGATAGGAGATTGGCATCTCTCATAGGAAAGTTAGGAATCTTTGCTTATATAGAAAGCCTAGGGGACATGCAATGAAGCTACATTATAACATATTTAAGATTAATAATATTTTTCACTCAACATGTAATCAAACTCTGGAATTCGTTACCGGAGGATGTAGTAAAAGCTGTTAGTGTAGTTGGGTTTAAAAATGGTTTGGACAAGTTCCTGGAGGAAAGGTCCACAAACTATTATTAAAGGGACCAGGGAAATCCACTGCTTGACCCAATAAAAGCATTGTGGAACCTATGTCTTTTGGGGAACCTGCTAGGTACTTGTGACCTAGATTGGCCACAGTTGGAAACAGGACACTGAGCTTGATGGACCTTGGTCTAACCCAGTATGGCATATCTTACGTTCTTATGCCATATCTTAGGCTTGTTCCATCTTTGCAACCTATTGCCTGTACAAAGTTTACTCCAATGATTTATTTAGTCACTTTATTAGGATTTTGGATCATTCTATTCAACTAAATGCTGCAGCATCTAGCCCCTATAATAGTACACTTTGGGGTTTTCACAACTGGTAGTCATGAAAATGGTTATTTACCTAAGTTTGTTTTCTTTTTTCCTGGGTTGTATCAAACTGGTAGTTGTTGTTGTTAAGTGCTGATTCATGGCAACCCTCTGGATAGTTGTCCTAAACTGTGTTCGGCCTTCAGTCAGGTGGCTCATTGTTGACAGATTGGCACCCATAGCTGCTGTTATTGTATCAATTCATCTCATTGCCTGCCTTCCTCTTTTATGATGACCTTCTGCCTTGCTAAGCATTATGTCTTTTTTTTATCACTGTTTCTCATTTTATTGTTAAGTGTCGTCAAGTCGGTGCCAACTCCTGGCGACCCTCTGGATAGTTGACCTAAACTTTGTTTGGTCTTCAGCCAAGCGGCTCATTGTTGATAGAGTGGTATCTATAGCTGCTATTATTGTATCGATCCATCTCATTGCCGGCCTTCCTCTTTTATGGTGACCTTCTACCTTGCCAAGCATTATGTCTTTCTCCAATGGTCTCTCTCTTCGCATGATGTGTCCAAAGTATGAAAGTCAAAGTATTGTCATCTGAACTTCTAAAGAAAGCTTTGGTTTGATCTCCTCTAGTACTGACTGGTTTGTTCTTCAGGGAGTCCATGGTATACACAGTATTTGTCGCCAGCACCATAATTCAAAGGCATCAATTTTCTTCCTGTCTATCTTTTTCACTGTCCAACGTTTGCATCCACATGATGTTATTGAAAATAGCATGACTTGAACAATTCAAATCTTTGTATGGAGAGAGACATCTCTGCTCTTGAGAATCTTGTCTAAGTCCATCATAGCCATTCTGCCAAGATCAATGTGTTGTTGGATTTCTTGACGGCTTGTCTTTTCTTTATTGATAGTTGATCCAAGTAGGTTAAAGTTGTTAACTATTTCAATTTCTTCTACATCAATGATGAACTTATTGATTTTGCCAGTTGTCAGGATCTTTGTCTTCTTTACATTAAGGTGCAGGTCCATTTTAAGACTATGTTCCTTGATCTTGAGAAGCAAATGTTTCAGATCTTCACTTTCAGCCAGTAATGTGGTATCATCAGCATAGCAAAAGTTGTTGATGAGTCTTCCACCAATCTTCACACCTCTGTGGCTTTATACAATCCTGCTTCTCTATTTGTTCTGCATATAAATTAAACAGGTAGGGGGAATGTATGCAGTCTTGTGGTACACCTTTGTTGATTTTAAATCATTCTGTTTTTCCTTTTTCCGTTTGAACTGTTGCTTCTTGATCATTGTAAAGATTGTGCAAGAGAACAATCAGGTATTCTGGTATACCCATGCTTCTTAATGTAGCCCAGAGTTTCTCATGGTTTACATAGTCAAAAGCCTTGCTGTAGTTGAGAAAACACATATACATATCCTTTTGGTATTCTTTTGCCTTTTCAAGAATCCATCCCACATCTGCGATGATGTCTCTCATTCCTCGCCCTTTCCTGAAACCTGCATACACCTCAGGTAGTTCTTGTTCCAGGTATAGTTGTAGTCTTTGCTGAATAAATTTGAGTAGAATCTTGCTGGCATGTGGGATCTGAGCGATTATGCGATAATTTCCACAGTCAGTTAGATCACCTTTCTTTAGAATTGGTTTAGAAACACAGATCTTTTCCAATCAGTTGACCATGATGTTGTCTTCCCAGTTTCCTGGCAGAGCCTTGTAAGTGGTTACTGCCATTATTTAATCAGATGTTCTTTGACTAGAATTAGGGGGATCTTTTTGCGATTACCTATTATGAGAAAGATCTGCAACTTTAAACAAATTTTCCCTAAGAATTTTCTGCAACCTTTATATCCTTTGAGAATATTGAAGATCTTGGATATATTTTGAAGAAATCTGTGCTTTCTGGTAAGTATTTTGTATTTTAGTGGTTTTCTTATAACCTTCAGCTTCTAAAACAGAAAAGTTGCAAACGAGTGGAATTAGCCTAAATGTGGTTCAGGTCTGAGTTAGGAAACTAGAAGCGATACTGGTCCCTTTTACTAAAGTGTGCTGGGTTTTTGCAACTCATGTGCATTTAGTACAAAAACGAACATGCGGCAGTGCAACCGCTGTGAGCTATTAGGTGTGTGTCCAGCACGTTCCCAGCATGTTCCCAGCATGTCCAGCATGTTCCCAGCAATTATCACACTGAACAGTACCGTAACACACCATAGGTGGTGTTAGGTGAAGCCTTGCTAATTGCAAGGGTCGCAGTTAGCATGCGGTGTTCACCCTACAATAACTATGTGCAGTGCTCACCATGCCTACTCTCCACCCCTAACCTGCCTCCTTATCACCCCAGCACATGATTCATGGTTAGGACAGAAATTGGCCCATGCTAACAGGTATTACTGGCCTCAGTGCATGCTTAATTTGCATCAAAACCTGTGCTTTGTGCATAGTGCACTATAGTAAAAGGTCTCCATAGAGCACTTCCTAGGGAAGAAGTTGACATTACAAAAAGGGATTAAATTTGTGGGCAACTGACTGACTAGCAATTTTAACACAGAACTTTTTAGGATTGTTCATACTCTTACTGACTCTATAAGTATGCAAGTTGTTGAGGAATCAGAGTCACAGTATGTTAGATTTTCCTCTTTTTTCCAGCATAAAATTGTTGAGATTGAATAGGTATTTTAGACTCAGTAGCTGCTATACATACAGGCAATGCCTTTTTTTATCAAAATAATCGACAGCTGGTACCTTACTTTTAGGATCCGTGGAGACAAGGGCACTCAGCTACTTCTTCTGTTTTAGGACTTATATTATAGACTCATTCTGAGCCAATTTAAAAATTTTGATGGTACAAAGTCTTTCTGATCTTAATCCATCCTTCTGTGTTTTGAAACCCATTCCATCTGGTTTAATAAAGATAGCTAAAGGAGAAATGGTTGATTGCAGATTGTTAATGCTTCCATGGAAACAGGCATTGTGCCCCAGCTGTCTTAAGAAAATAGAGATTCAGCCTATGCCGAAAAAGTCTTCTTTGGAGCCTTATATCTTGAGTAATTTTAGGCTAGTATTGACTATACATTCCTGTTGCAAGTCATTGAATATATTGTTTTGAATCAATTATAGGCCTTTTCTAGATCACTGTTTTCTTAGATCATCACCATTCTGGTTTCAGGGCCTGGTCTGTTACTGGTGGCTTTGATGGGCAATTTATTATATGCCAGAGACAGTAGGGATCACAATGTCCTGACTTTGTTGGGTTTTTCTTCAGCTCTCAATTTGGTATGTCATGCATTTGGTATTTTCTGTACAAGTTGACAGAAATTGGTACTGCAGGAACTATGTTGAAATGTTCTTTTCTTATAATTGATCACAGCTAGTGGTGAGTCTCTCCTTTTCAGCTCTTACCTGCTTACCTCCTTGTTATCTCCTGTTTTACTTACTATCTTTTTGTATCTCCTTGTCATAGGAAATTTAGTTTGGACTTTCATACCTAGGCTGATGATATTCAGCCTTATGACTCCTTGAGACATCTGACTAAGGGTCTTGACAAATGCCAGAGCTTGCTTATCGTGCCCACACAAAATTTATGGCCCACTTTTTCTTGAACGATATATACTCAAAAATTAAGAAAACGTCGTTCACTGTCAACTATAGTCTCAGACTGGAAAAAACTAATCAAAAAATGAATTTCTTAGAGGTCTCAGTATAAAATGTGGCTAGGTTCTGTAAAATCACTTCTACGTTAAAACAATAGCCAATTCACATCAATGACCTCACCAAGCAGAAAATCAGCACCCTAGTTTACTAGCAAAAATATTTGTTAATTCCTTGTTAACTGGAGGTCGTCTCTGACTTCAATCAGAAAAGCTCTACGATCATCTGTCAAAGCTTCTAGGGGTCTGCTCGATTTTATCTCAATGCTTTTGATTTCCGTATTTCAATGCTTTTGATTCCAACGTCAATCCCCGGTACTACTAGACGTTTCACATATCTGTTTCTTCAGGGAACCGTAAGGTAGATCTAAAAACAAAATAACGAAAGAACCTTCAAATTCCAATCCTACTCTTTAATATAGAATTACAAAAATCTTAACCCATGCACAAAACCACCCTATCAAAATTTAAAAATTAAAAATTAAAAATTAAAAACCAAACTTACCGATGATGCTGCCCGCGCCTCTACTTACACCCATTCAAAGTGCAAAAATCCAACTTCAAATTCAAGAAAAACGCCGCGCATGTCCACTGGCTCCCCAACCCTCACTTTTGAAAGGGTTCTCTGCCTAATGATCCCCCGCTTTCAGCTGTGCAGCATGTCACTCACTTCATTCTTAAAGAAAACGCACCCTCTCTCGAACCTAATTCCATATACATCGACCTCTTTTTACCTGAAAATCTATCTGGCCATCTCACATCAATTTATAACCAATCGCGTTCATCCCGCTTATTTCAAAACAGAAACGATTACTCAACTCCTCACGCATCATATAGTGTATATCTGTATCGGGTTAAAACTGTTGTATATCCCTTCCTTTACTGTACTCCACTCTCGTGCATCTTTTCTAAAACTTTTCCACTATACTAGCATTGAAACATTAAATACAGGCTGCCCAGTCTATAGTGTTGTTCAAGCCATTCGGCTCCAGAGTGTTAAGGGTATATATAAAACGTTGTTCATCCAAAATTAAAATTTGATCTAAAGATTTTCCCCTTGTCCCTCACTGGATTTGAGTCAGACATAAACAACGCAGCTGTTCAAAAACATGACTCTTATTCAAGCAATGTGGTACTAATGGAGCTGTTAATACTTTACTGTTCAGACGGCTACGATGCTCTCGCATACGAACTCTAAAAGGCCGAATAGTCTTGCCTATGTAACATAAGCCGCATGGACATACTATCGCATATACTACATTGCAAGACGCACATGTCGTGGCCCGTTTTAACGGAACTAAAATACCCTGATATTCAAAAGACGAGGCTGTAATCGTTATATCGCAAATATCGCATCCACCGCAGGCTTGATGTCCTGTTTGATCCAACCTTTCGGGAGATGCCTTAGCTGTAGGCAAAACGGCTGGGCTAAGCCACTCCTTTAAATTTCTATGGCGCTGCCATACGCATCTAACCTTTTTGTCTTGGAGTCCCGGTATTACTGTGAGAATATTACTATGTTTCTTAAAGATCTTTTGGATATCAATGCTCAATGGGGAGTATTTCGAAACAAAATTGATATTGATATCGTCCAATTCACGCGTGGAACTGGGGGAGCGCATTGTCAAAAGCGCTGCCCTATGATTACATAAAGCGCGAGAAAGAGCCCTTTTTAAAATTTGTTCCGGATAACTCCGCCTCTCAAAATCTTTGAATAACTGTTTGGACTTCAATTTAAAGTCCCCCTTACTGGAACAGTTACGGCGAAAACGCAAAAATTGAGAGAATGGTAAACCCTCCTTCAGCCTCCTAGGGTGCATGCTGTCATACCGGAGAAAAGTAACCCTATCCATAGGTTTTTTATAGATTGTCTTTTCCCAGGCATTTGCCCCCCTAGTCACTTGGACATCTAAATACGTCAGGGTGTTTATATGATAAGCATATGTAAATTTAATATTATTATCACAGGTATTTATCCAAGCTAAGAAACCAAGCAGGGACTCTTCTGAACCCTTCCATATTAAAAAGATGTCATCTATATAACGTTTCCAAACTGCTATCTGAGAAATGTAAGGGGAAGGGGCTAACCAACGCTCCTCAAATAACCCCATATAGAAGTTCGCTATACTAGGGGCGCAAGTAGCGCCCATCGCGACTCCCACCTCTTGTTGGTATAAGATGCCCTCAAACTGGAAATTTTTAATTTTTAAATTTTGATAGGGTGGTTTTGTGCATGGGTTAAGATTTTTGTAATTCTATATTAAAGAGTAGGATTGGAATTTGAAGGTTCTTTCGTTATTTTGTTTTTAGATCTACCTTACGATTCCCTGAAGAAACAGATATGTGAAACGTCTAGTGGTACCGGGGATTGACGTTGGAATCAAAAGCATTGAAATACGGAAATCAAAAGCATTGAGATAAAATCGAGCAGACCCCTAGAAGCTTTGACAGATGATCGTAGAGCTTTTCTGATTGAAGTCAGAGACGACCTCCAGTTAGCAAGGAATTAACAAATATTTTTGCTAGTAAACTAGGGTGCTGATTTTCTGCTTGGTGAGGTCATTGATGTGAATTGGCTATTGGTTTAACGTAGAAGTGATTTTACAGAACCTAGCCACATTTTATACTGAGACCTCTAAGAAATTCATTTTTTGATTAGTTTTTTCCAGTCTGAGACTATAGTTGACAGTGAACGATGTTTTCTTAATTTTTGAGAGCTTGCTTATCAGCTGTATGGAATTGATCAGTTGATAAATAATTGAAAGAGAACTTGGGCAAATCTGGAATCTTAATTATTGATGATATTGACTGTACTATATCATCATGATAGAAATTAAATAACACATAAAGGCACATTTTACAGAGGACATCCATGTGAACTCTGGGATGGCTGAGGAAGTCCTAAAAAAGAACAGGTATATCCGAATTCGGGAACAATTTCACAAATGTGGATGTGCTCGATATGGATATCTGCAGGACCATCCACATAGATGCCTCTGGAATACCATTCCAGCCTGGTGACATCTCAGAGACATACAGTGGTGGTGGAAGCACAAAACAACTATCACAATAATCCACCAAAAGCCATTAAGATTTTGGAGAGTAGAGGGAATGTTGGAGTATCATCTTCTCTACATCCTCCTGATGTTTTACAGCACAAAGGAACACTTTTCTGATGTCTATTTGTGCCTGGAGCAGGTCTAAACCTGGACAACCCTCAGACGTTCCTGACATTTCTGTAATCAAGCAGGGATGTCTAAGTCTGATGCACACATCTCTGCAATGCCCCCTGCCTACTTGGATATCCCCATAGTGGAGGCATCTTAAAAAGTCATTTCTAAAATGTGTCCAGGACTGTCTCAGTGACTGGGACATCTGCATGCATGTTTTTGGACATCCAAATCATGTTTAAGCCTTTTAAAATAACCCTCCTAGTAAAAAGAGGAAGTAAAGAATCTCAGTGTTTATCTGGAATCCAATCTGATCCCTTATTCTGATACCTCCAAAGTTTCTCAAAATGTTTTTTAATCAAATTTGGCTAGTAAACAAGTTATTGTTTGATAAGTTGTTACCATCATTCTTGCTTCTGTAACCTCATAGACAGACTGCTTCAATAACTATGTAGGAGCAGCACTGCATGATCATAGCCATTTTGAAAGGTTACAAAGAAGGGGGTAGGAGGGTAGAGGACCACTCCTGCCCCCTGTTGCCACTGGACCACCAGGACACAAGGTATGGCCTTGAGGTGGAGGCCGTGGGGGTTCCCAATGCTGGTTGGATAGCTGGGAGTTGATTTTTCAAGGTGGAGGAGACTGGGGGCCCCATTGGCTAGCCTAGTTTGGATCTGATACATCAGGGAGGGGGATGTGAGAGAAGGTGTGTTGGCCAATTGTCGAGCTGAACATTGTTTTTGGCATCGGCAGGCACCACGGGACTTCCGGAGCTACCTGCTAATGCAGGTATTGTGGATCTCCGCGGTAAATCCCAAACCTCCATAGTATCTGCAGGGGAAAAGCTGAGAATGTCCCTTGCAGATATCACAGAGGTTTTAGACTTAACTGCGGGCCTTTTGCAGGTATCATATCACAATAGATGCAAAAGCCACCACAGTTTAGTAAATATGCCCCTTAATGTCAGCATCAGAATAGTCAAAGCACCATGAAACACATCTTTAGTAATTACAAAAGAGACAATAATTATGCCTTTGGAAATTCAAAACCTGCAAATTCTTGCCTTGAGCTACATTTCCCTTGACTCCAGTTTACAGTGAATAGACAAACTATCCTAGATTTTAACAAGTTCTGTAGCCTTAGCTCAAAACTTGTTAACCAAGACTCAGTCTACCCAGTTCTACTATCCTGTTTTTGCAATTTAGCTACAGTCTCTTTCAAAAAATTGCAAAACTAAGTCCAAAAATCTTGAAGCATAGTATTTGTCCTTGTACCATTTGCTAGCTGTCCATTAAAGTGACATCCTGATTGGTTGCTCCCCCGGCTTTCCAGTCAGTATTACTAACACATTAAATAGTGAAGCTACTTTAGGAAAAGGAACTATACTTGCCACTCTGGAAATTCAGCTATGTTCCCATTTATTATTTATTTAGAAGATTATAAATTGCAGTATATTTGAACAAGCCCTTTTAAATGCAGTGTTCAAAATAAACATAAACCGTTAAAATCCAACAAACACAAAAGATTTCTAATACACACACACTGTACATAAAAAATAGACACCCCTCTGGGAAAAGTCAGATCTTAACCTTTGAAAGTATCCCAAATTAGACCTTTAAGGATGCCAAAGATGAACTGAGTTCTGTAAGGGTTACCCTGAGCCATCTCATCCTAGTAGTGAACATTTTTTAGGGGAAGGTAGAGGTTATGTTGATAGTGAGAGGGATTCACAGCAGAGGTTTTGGTGATCGTGAATGTCTTGCACGGCCAAGTGGAAAAAAGGTTGCAACTGCTTATGATGGAGGCTGCTGATGTGCTGGCTGGCCTCTATGACCTATGCATGTAAGGAACTATTGTTCTGACGTACAGCATACTGACTTACTGGAAGGAGAAGCTGGGGACCGAGCTCAGGAAAGTGAGCGCCACAAGCAGGAGGGACAGAGCTAGCCCAAGGGGAACCAGGACCAGAGCTACCATTAGGCAAACTAGGCAGTCACCTAGAACACCGGCCCTCTGAGGGCAACCATTGCAGTCACAGTTGCCCCTTTCTGGGACCAACAGCGACGGCAATAGCTGCAAACAAACCCATGGAGCTTACCTTCAAGCTTTGGCCGTACGGGGCTGTTTGCTCCCACCGCTCTCTGACCCTCAATGCCGCCTTCCTGGTGCCAAAGCTTGAAGGTAAGCTCCATGGGGCTGTTTGTGACTATTGTCACTGCTGTTGGTCCTGGAGAGAGATGGCAGCAGTGGCAATGGCCTCCAGGGGGAGGGGGGAGCCACTCAGGGGGGGGGGGGTGCAAGGGATGATGTTTGCCTAGGGTGCCTCATCTCCTTCTATTGGCCCTGAGATGAACCTTCAATCATGTGCCCCCCCCAGTCCAGCATCTCCCCTTCCCTCCCTACTGCCCAGTGCAGCATCTCCCCTTACCTGACTTAACCTCTTTTATGTCCAGCATCCCCTTCTCCTTATTTTTTACTCCCCCAAGATGTCCAACATCTCCCCTTCCCTTCCCCGATTCCCCTTCCCCATATTCTTGGATTTATCCTTCCCTATTCCCTACTCTTCCATTGTTTGCAGGATCGCCCCCTACCCCTGTCTTTGCTGCTGCTCTCCTCCGTTCTTTTCCTGAGCCATAGTTGCACTTAAATTCAGCGCTGCAATGGGCCTCAGGGCTCTAGCATATGCTCCAGTCCAGCCTTGCTCTTCCCCCTCTGACGGGAGGTTTGCATCAGTGGGAACAGGATGAAGCTGGCCTAGAGTATGCTAGAGTTCTGAGGCCCACTGCTGTGCAGAGTTTATGTGCAACCATGGTTTGAGAGAATCACTGAAGTAGGGCTGCAGTGATGCCAAAGGGATGGAGGTGATTCAACACATGATGAAGGGGGAGAGGATAGGAAAGGGGTCAGGGCAGTGGTCCAAGTACTGCTCCTGACCTTTTCCACCTGAGGCAGACACCTAGCCTGGCCCTGAGGATGGAAGTTGTGATGTAGCAGGGGAAACATTAGGTACACTAGCAGACAGTACAGGTAACATCTAGCATACCTGCTCCAGCTTTAAATGCCAGTGGCCCATGAGCCCTAGCATAAGAAAACCTTGGGGACTGAAGTCCTATGCAGCAAGATCAGTCTGCACAAGTCAGACTCCTGCATGGATTTTGGTGACACACTACCTTACAGAGCCCATTGAGGCCATGCAAACAGATCCCTTAGGATATTGAGCACACAAGTTGGCAGTCTGGCCTCACTTGGCCAAGACTATCCATCATTCCCTGTCCTCCCTCCAACCGGGGCCAGCCGCAGAGTTGGTTGAAGGTGTTGACACTCTAGGCAAGCCTTAAGCTTTACAGCCCACCCCCCCCCCCCTCCACCCCCTGCTCTTTGCCAGATTTGGCTGAAGACTGGGACAGCCGTAGTGAACACATATTCTTCATGGCAGGGGATATCATGCTTCCCCATTGTTCATAACTAGCACCAGATTTAGTGGAAAATCTAGTGCTTGTGAAGATAAGCCTCTATTCCCTTTATTTTCATGCAACTGGTGGGAAGGATGAGTGCAGAGCTCTGAGTGACAGTTGCCAACAGTCTCTGTATTAAGAGCCTAGCTGTGTTTTTGACTGTTTCCACTGCAGTCTCCCTGGGATGATGCCCATTTCCAGTGTGTTCCTTTCATCCCCCCCCCCCCTCCATGCCAAAGTTTAAAATTAAAAAGCAAGAAATAAAAAAAAAACAATAAAGCAAAAAGCTGAACAAACACAAAGGAAATAAAACAAAAAAAAAAAAACCCTTTAAAAAGTCACCCTTTTACTGCTGGTCCCAGTCTCACTGTGCTGGCCTTTCTTGTTATGGCCTTTCCCTTTCTTGCCGGTCCTGCTCTCAAGATCCAAACCTAAGCCGTATTGCAGCAGTTTCCACTTCAGCTGCTATCTCCACAGTTGATCTGCGGCCTGCTATCACCTTTGCAGTGGGTCCCTTTAGGTCCATATGGCAAAACAACAACAATAATAACAAAGAAACTAAAACAATCGAAAAAAACTGAGAAAGTTCTTCTTTCCCCTTGCCTCTCTTTGCCACTGCTGCCTGTATCATTCTATTAGCACTGCTCTCATGGCTTGCCTCTCTGAAGCACTTTGCCCCTCCCTTTGCTGATTTTGGTGGTTCATGCAGCGCCATACCTAGCCCTGTGCGAAGGGGCACAATTGCCAGCTGATTGATGGTCTGTATCTTATTCCATGATATTAAGGCATTTTTCAATAATGATTTTAACCTTCTATAGTATGTATTCTTAACTGATCTTTTCTCTCAGTAATTTCTGCTTGAGTGTCGTTCCTTCCTCTATTCCGAGATATTTGTATACACCTTCCTGTTCAAGGTTCTTGAAGATCCCTGTTTAAGACATTTACATGGTTTACTGGGCTGGGTTAAACACCATGGGCTCTGGTTTAACCACGTCCCGATCAATCATAAAAGAAGTCAGAATACTTAGCTTAGAACAAAATGTTCAGCTGTATTGCATGTCATCTTAGTGCTCAATTTCATTTTTGGATGTGTTGGTTGTTAAATAAGGAAGAGGGCTGTGTACTACTCTATACAGAAAATGTGCTGGTTCTTTTGGCATTTTTATTAGAACCTCACAACTGATTGAGTTACTGTTCTGCATCTCTTTGAGTGTTTTAGGGCTTTGCAGCTGACTCAAGTGCTCTGCTGCTGATCCTCTTGGCTTGTTGTAGAGCCTTGCAGATCATCTTCCTGCTGTACTGATTCTTAACCCTACTGTTCCATGGTAAAATAGCTTTCCCTACAGACTTGAATGTGGGATGAATGGGACAAATAGGAGCATAGTGACAAACACAGAGAGCATGAAAAATTTGACGTGCACATGTCTCGTAGGCATCCCAGACTTTCCATTCCAACTGCATTGAGGGCAACAGATACACTGCTTTCTCCCACTTTTCTACCACGGCTGGCACTTTCTATATCACTGGTTGCTAATTCGTGCTCTGAGATGATATCACAACCTGACACCAGTCTCTCGATGGTGCTCTCTCACCTTCTTGGAACAGCCAATGGCGAAAGGGAGGCAAGACCCCAAGACAGTCTACTCCAACAGCTCCTCTGATGTGCAACAGATGTTCAGTTTTCCCCTGTATTGTTTTTTAAATAATCTATTTCCTCATTCTGTGTCTATATCAAGGGTTCCGACTTCATTCCAGGAGGGCCACAATCCAGCCTGGTTTTCAGGATGTCCTCAGTGAATATTAATACAATATATTTGCATGTTTTGCTCCCACTGTATGCAAATATATATTATGAATATTTATCCAGGATTGGAGTTTGACAGCCCTGGTTTATATGACAATAAAGAGTAAGTTAGCATAAGGGTAAGTTGAGCGAGATGGTGAGCTGATAACTTATCTGGAGATGTTTTCTCCAAATATCCAAGTGGAATAATCTGGGTAACTATCTAGACAACTTTAGCCAGCTATTTGTGTGAAACAATTTTACTGCACAAATTTAGCTATGTAAAGCACAGTTACTTACCTGTAACAGGTGATCTCTGGGAACAGCAGGAATTAGTCATCACATATGGGTACGTCGGCACCGACGGAGCCCGCGCGGGAAAGCTCCCCAGCTTTTCAGATTAAAAGCTTTTGGGGCCTCCCACTGCACATGCGCGCTGCCTTCCCGCCTTCCTGACCAGCTCTCGTCAGTTCGAGTTTAAAGCTGAGACAATAGAGAGAGAGGACAGGAAGATAGATAGATAGAGATACAACTCCTAGGGGAGGTGGGTGGGTTGTGATGACTAATTCCTGCTGTTCCCAGAGATCACCTGTTACAGGTAAGTAACTGTGCTATCTCCAGGAACAAGCAGGAATACGTCATCACATATGGGGACTCCCTAGCTAAGATGCCTGGGAGATCCCCCTCCAAGGGTAAACCATCTTCGCATGGATCTCAGGCATCCATCCAGGGAAGGTGGGCAGGAGTTGTTTAAGTATGGAACAGGTGTTTGAGGACAGCCTGACCAAACAAGGCATCCCGGCGGGAGTCCTTGTCCAAGCAGTAATGGGCTGTGAAGGTATGAACCGAGGCCCAAGTGGCTGCTCGACAGATCTGATCTATGGACACAGAGTGAAGATGAGCCATAGAAGTGGCCATGGCCCTCACATTGTGAGCTGTGACATGGCCCTCCATAGAAATGTTCTTACTCTGGTAAGCAAAAGAAATACACTGAGCGATCCAATTGGAAAGTGTACGCTTGGTGACTGGAAGTCCCAAATGAGAAGGATCAAAAGCCACGAAAAGTTGGGAAGACTTTCGATGTGGTTGAGTCCTGTTGAGGTAAAAGGCAAGAGCTCTTTTACAATCCAGAGTATGAAGGTTCCTCTCTGCACTGGATGCATGAGGAGCCGGGAAAAAGACAGGTAGATATACCTCTTGATTAAGATGAAAAGGCGAGACCACTTTGGGCATAAAGTGGGGATTCGTCCTAAGGACCACCTTATCATGATGAAACCTAGTATAAGGTGGATGAGCCACTAAAGCCTGCAGTTCACTGATGCGGCGAGCCGAAGTGACTGCAATAAGGAAAACAACCTTCCAGGAAAGAAATTTGAAGGAGGTAGAGTCCAAAGGCTCAAAAGGTGGCTTCATAAGCTGACCTAGAACGAGGTTCAAATCCCATGCTACCGGAGGAGGTCGGATGGGAGGTTTAGTTAGAGTCAGGCCTCTCATGAAACGTGCAACAAGAGGATGAGAGGAGACAGGTTGTCCATTTATAGGTTTTAAGGATGCTGCAATAGCACTCAAATGGACCCTTACTGAATTCGTCTTAAGGCCTGCATTTGAAAGATGCAGGAGATAGTCCAAGAGGGAATTCAAAGGAAGTGCTAGAGGGTCAAGACCCTGCTGAGCACACCAAATGGAAAAACGTTTCCATTTGAAAGCATAAGAACGCCTCGTGGAAGGTTTCCTAGAGGCATGAAGGATATCTGTCACAGGTTGAGAAAGATTAAAGTCTTGAAGACTTAGGCCTTCAGTAACCAAGCTCTGAGATGTAGGGATTTGGGGTTTGGGTGCCACAAAGTCCCCTCCTCCTGAGACAGAAGGTCTGGCGCAGCTCCCAGGTCCAGGAAGGATCCCTGGGAGAGATGCAGAAGTAGAGGGAACCACACCTGGCGTGGCCAGCGGGGAGCTATGAGGATCATAGTCCCGTGATCCCTCTGGAGCTTGAACAGAGTCTTGGATATTAGAGGAATGGGTGGAAAGGCATAGAGGAATTCCTGACCCCAATGCAGGAG
The DNA here is from genome assembly GCA_033557465.1 of Ichthyophis bannanicus. Classification (NCBI taxonomy): domain Eukaryota; kingdom Metazoa; phylum Chordata; class Amphibia; order Gymnophiona; family Ichthyophiidae; genus Ichthyophis; species Ichthyophis bannanicus. The sequence goes on from CM066032.1 coordinate 1,483,222,225, forward strand.
GAAGGCATCGTGGGCCTGAGCTCCCTGACACTGAGTTCTGGAACAGAACCGGGGAAGTTTGGCATTCCACGGACTTGCAAAGAGGTCTATGTCCGGGGTCCCCCATTCCTGAAAGATTCTGCGTATCTGGTCCATATGTAGGGACCATTCGTGTGGAAGCAGAACTCGACTGAGTCTGTCTGCACGAGAGTTTTGAACTCCTGGAAGATACACTGCAAGAAGGTGAATTTGATGCTCTCTGGCGAAGGCCCATATTCTGAGAGCTTCGTTGCAAAGCGACAGAGAGCCTGTCCCTCCTTGTTTGTTTATATAGAACATGGCTACCTGATTGTCTGTCTGAACTAGGACAGTCAGGTTGACAAGGAGGGTATAGAAGACCTTGAGGGCAAGGTAAATCGCTCGCAGTTCCAGGAGGTTGATATGAAGGGTGGCCTCCTGTGGAGACCAAGTGCCCTGAGTGGAGAGGTTCTGAAGATGAGCTCCCCACCCTGTTTGGGAGGCATCTGTTGTGAGGGTTGCTTGGGGCAACAAAGGTTGGAAGGGGGCCCCCAACAACAGATTCTTGGTGGATGTCCACCATTGGAGGGACCAAAATAGACGGCTTGAGGTGAGTATTTGGTCGGAGAGCGCTCCAGATGCTGGAGTCCACTGGGTGGCCAAGGTCCATTGAGCTGCTCTCATATGCAGACGAGCGTAGGGCACCACATGTACCGTGGAGGCCATGTGGCCCAGAAGTCGCAGCATTTCCCGGGCTGTCAAATGACTGCTGGACTGAGCTTGGGAGGCCAAACTCAGCAGGCGTTGGGCCCTGACGTGAGGCAGGTAGGCCCTTGCAGTGATGGTGTCTAACTGGGCCCCTATGAACTCGAGAGACTGAGTAGGGATTAGTTGAGACTTGGGAAGGTTTACTACCAGTCCTAGATACTGCAGAAGACGCCTTGTGCGGTCCAGGGAAATTTGGGCCTGGGACTGAGAGGGAGCTCGGATGAGCCAGTCGTCCAGGTATGGGAATATGAAAATTCCCAGGCCTCTTATAAAGGCAGCTACGACTGCCATGCATTTGGTGAACACTCTTGGAGCAGAGGCTAGACCGAAGGGGAGTACTCTGTACTGGAAATGTTTTCCCTGAAACAGAAATCGAAGGTATTTTCTGTGGGATGGGTGGATGAGTATGTGTGTATACGCATCCTTTAGATCTAGAGAACAAAGCCAATCCTGACTCTGAAGGTATGGAAGGAGAATGCCCAGAGAAAGCATTTTGAATTTCTCCTTGAAAAGAAATTTGTTCAATTCTCTCAGATCCAGAATTGGTCTGAAGCCCTCTGTCTTCTTTGGTATTAGAAAATAAGGGGAGTAGAATCCCGTCCCCTGTTGAAGAAGAGGGACCTCCTCTATTGTCCCCTGGCAAGGAGGGAGGAGACTTCCTGACCCAAGAGGGCCAGGAGAGATGGGGGAGAATTGAACTGCCTCACCATAGTATAAGGAGGAAGGTCGGAAAAATGGAGTTTGTAACCCTCTCTGATGATAGAGAGGGTCCATTGCTCTGATGTAATTTGCTCCCATCTGGGAGCAAAGTGAGCTAACCTTCCGGGTATGGTGAGGGGCTCTGGTTGTTCTAGAGCCAGAAAAGTTAAGTTCTCTAGGGGCAAGTCAAAACCCCTGAGGGGGTGGAGCCTGCTGAGGCGTAGCAGACGCCGCAGGCTTTGACCTTGCCTGTTTAGGTTGCTGACGTTTAGCAGCAAAACGAGGCTGAGAGGATTGTTGGCCAGTATTTGTAGAAAATCTGGACTTCTTGTAATAAGGCCTCTTAAAAGACTTCTTCTTGGCAGGAGTGGAGGTAGACTTAGAAAGTCTATCTAAGGTGGCATTTTCTGCATCCATTTGAGTGGCCTTAATTTGCCACTCCTCACCAAATAAGTTCTCACCTGTACAGGGCAGATTTCGTAAGCCATCTAGGACCCAAGGTTCTAGATCAGAAGCCTGGAGCCAAGCAAGACGTCGGGCTGCTATAGCAATGCCCGAAGCCCTACCAGCACCCTCAAAGGAATCAAAAGCTGCCCTGTTGGAGAACTTTGAAATATCCGAAAGGTGTTTCACCAAGGAAATGAACTGCTCCCTCTTATCCTCAGGGAGAAAGGGGGCAAAATGCCAAACTTTTAGAGCGATTTCACTGAGAAACATGCCCATGTAAAGACTATAGGAATTAATCCTGGCTATAAGCATAGTAGCCTGGAAAATTTTCCTGCCAAAAGAGTCTAGAGTCTTACATTCTCGCCCTGGAGGAGTAGAAGAGTGCCTTTTGGTACTCTTTATCTTCTTCATTGCAGACTTCACCACAATAGAATGGTGAGGCAACTGGGTTTTTTGGAAACCAGGAGAAGGGGGGACACGGTACATGGTGTCCAACCTGCGAGAAGAAGGAGACAATGTTAGAGGAGCCTCCCATAAGTCCATCAAGTGTTCTTGAAGGATTTCATGGATAGGCAGGGTGACTGCCTCTTTAGGAGACTTAGAGTATCCCAAAATATCCAGTTTCTTTGATCTGGGTTCCTTTTCAGAGGATGAAGCAATAGAAAGACCTTTAGCCATTTCTATGATGAAGTCCTGAAAGGACAAATCCTCTGGTGGAGACATTCTCCTGTTAGGAGAAGAAGGCTCCTCAGGAAGATCAAGGGAGAACTCATCAGAATCATCAGAGGAGTTAAAATCCTCTGAAGAAGCAGAGTATCCTCTATGTGCTTCCAACGCACGATACGCATACCGTTCGGTATCGACATCGGGCGTACCGGGTATGGGATCGGTACCGGGCAAAAGCCCGGATCCGGCATGCGGAACCGATCTGCGTTTGGAAGACGATGGCCTCGGTTCCGGTATGGAAGCCATTACCGGAACTGGACCCGGTACCGCTGGCTGCGGTACCGAGGGCGTAGCAGCATTAATAAAAGCCAGAATGGCCTGCTGCATGACTTGGACAGTATTGCCCATAGACGCCACTGCTGCCTGGATGTCGGTACCGGTATGGGCCGGTACCCCAGAGCAGTACAACAGGTGATCTGTCGAGGCCGCGCCATCGATGTCAACCTGTGACCCCATGATTGCTTTGGAGGCCGGAGCCTCCCGCCGGGGTTTTTTGGCCTGGGCAGAATCCTCGAACTCAGAATTGAGAGCCTCTCGATCTTTAGAAAGAGATTTGCTTTTAGAGGATTTGCCCACTGGAGTTTTGGTTACCTGAGATCCATCCGGAGAGGACTGACGAGAGCTGGTCAGGAAGGCGGGAAGGCAGCGCGCATGTGCAGTGGGAGGCCCCAAAAGCTTTTAATCTGAAAAGCTGGGGAGCTTTCCCGCGCGGGCTCCGTCGGTGCCGACGTACCCATATGTGATGACGTATTCCTGCTTGTTCCTGGAGATCATTTAATATGGTATTATGCAGCTAAATATGTTAGCCCATCCTCAAAAAGCCTCCAGCCCAAGACCACCTCTGCTTTGTTCAGATAACCTTGGCCACATTAAAGTGTTGTGCAAACTTATCAAGACAAAGGGAGCAAATAAGAAAAAGCAAGATTTATGAGAATAAAAGCTACTGTAATTTTACTTATACAAATCTTTTGACTAGAGACCTCTTTGTAAATTATAAATATGTTTTTAAGGGCTCTTTTGGGGGAAGGGGCAAGAAGGTCAGAGCCTAGGGAACTGGAAATATAAAATACCCTGAATATCCAGAGAAATATGCATTGCTGATTATGACAACAGTTATTGACACAAACAACACAAATTATGGAGCTAATAATCAGATTCTGGGGAGAGTTTGACTGCAACATCGTTTTGAAGGGAAGCTCTACACAGGTTTTCCTTTTGCACAGTAAAAGAAAAAGTTTAAAAATACTTTTTCCTGATTTTAATGCATCTGTTTGTGTTCATTTGACCTGCTTGGGGTTTTTAGATATACATTTTCTGCATACAGTAACTTAAAAATATGCACAATTGATTGTGCGTATATTAATTTGTAGGCATACATATGTACAAGTAGTTTATACACACCTTAACTTTGAGGAAACCAAACAAACCAAAAGCACATTCCTATTTGAAAATGTGGCTATCCTCGGGAAAGAGCCCTCAATCTCTCGGCATACATTAGTACCTCTTTTCAATCAGATGCTGGTCAAGTCATGGATCATACATACAGTATATACTTTCCCTCCCCTGGCCTAACTGCATTCCTTTTTTACCACAGATAATAATATTTGTGCTGTGATCAGTATGACTTCCACCTAGAATAAGGGGGAACAACGTCAAGCTCTTTATTTCCAAGGGTAAAGTTGTGTTTTCCCCATAGAAAGGGTTTGAGTACTTCCATTTTGATATATAGTCTTACTTTTACCTCCAAAACCAGCACATTACTTAGAAGTTGTGTTTCAGTTTTTCTGACTTGCTTTACTTTGCACCTATTAAATAGAATTTCCTATACTGTGCATGATGACTATTATTGGTGGCAACATAATCTGTGGAATAAAGACGAGGAAAGTGTTGTTCTACATATAATTATATTTTCTATTATTTTCCATGACAGACACCATAGGATTAACCTACTAAAAATTACTTCATAGCTAAGCTTATTCCATTGTATTGAGTGCAATTTAGTTTGTATGGTCTGCACAACTGCACCCCTGGAGAAATGGGCCAATTTCATATTCCTTTGGCTTAATGAATAAGATGTGAAATTGGTTTCATACCAGTTAAGTGCCCTAAAGTTTTTCGCTGTTATAAACATTAGAGAGCGTACAGCTTCATTTCTCTACTATTGCTCTGAAATGCCATAAAGTTAGACATTTGATCACTGGCAAAATGCCATTGTTTGACTACATTTCTGAATTTATATCTATATAGTTCTAGCTAGCTAGCTATAACTATCTAGAAATACACACACACACACACATATATATATATATATATATATATATATTTTTTAATTTAATTTAATTAACAGATTATTTATATACCGCTCCTTCCATTGATCAGGTGCGGTTTCCATATAACAACAATAAACAGTGTGGTCTGTTTTTACATATAACATTTGTAGCTAGGTAAATACATATATAAATAAATAAATATATATATAAATAAATATATATAAATATAAAAATATAAATATAAATATAAATATATATATAAATATATATAAATAAATATATATAGGCAAAAAATAAAATAAACAAAATACAATAAAGCTATAGCCAGTTAAAGTCTAGCAATCATGCATCATGTTCAGTCACTGAGCAATAGAAAAGCCAAATTCAAATCCAATATAACTTTTTCTTGAGTGGTTGTGTTGCGCAATGCTAATGGTGTGCTTTCCACATTGCTCTTGTCTGATTATCCTAGACCTGTCTTAGTTCTAAGTCTTGTAATCTTAGATGATGCCAGGACCACGCTAAACATACCCAGGGCATTTCTGATATGAGCACAAAGGGATGTTATTACAGAAAAAGCAGTTTGGGGTGACATTTTATATAACTCAAAAGTAAGATGAAAAAGAACATTTTATATACAATTTCCTACTTTGTCTTCTCCAGGCAGATGAGCATATGTGATTGAATAGTGACTTCTTACAGCTTAGGTCTTGCCAGAGAGCGACCTAACACATTTTATATTCAGTGCATGTAGTTGTACTGTTAAACTGTAAGAATTCACACACATTATTTACCAGAGACACTTTTTAAACAATATTTTGGGAAATGTAACTTTACTGTAATGTGCTCACTTTAGAGTTAGATTCACATTAAGTTGAGGGAGTCTATGCACATAGTAACAATAAGGGCTATGTTTACTAAACGTGAATAACGCGCGTAGTATGACGTTAACGACCGTAAGTGCCGTATAACGCGCGTACCGACGCGCTAACGACCGTTAACGTCATACTACGCGCGGTAACCGTAGTTAACGATCGTAAAGCTCCGCGGCGCGTTAAAACAGCGCAGAAGGTGGAGAGTGGGCGGAGAGAAGGGGTCAATGGGCGGAGAGTGGGCGGAGAGAGGCTCCCCTCATACTAACGCGCGGAGTGTCAGAGCTCACCTTCAACGCAAATGAAAACCTGTCGTTAAAGGCATATTAAAGGGAAGAGAAACCATTTCCGTCAGCAATGTACAGAAAACCGGGGAAACCCACAAAACGTGAGCAGTGTGATACATGTGCACAGAACAAAATATCACATAAAACGTTAAAAATGACCACAAGAAACATTTTAAAAAGCAGAATTCAGCTGGGCAACAGTGATAGCAATGGGCAACAAGGAACAACACTCCCTGGAAAGCACCAAACTAAAAGGAAATGATGTGTGGAAGGGTCTACGCTCCGCAGACCCTTGCAAAGAGCATTACATTGTAAAGGAGCTGTCCTGGGTGTGTGGTGTAATGTGTCCCAATGATATCATTGTTGCCCAGCTTGGTTATGGGTGTGTGCCCCTTTTGTGAGGTCATATCTGCGGTTTATGTGCACCTTTGTCTGCATACAAGGTAAATGAGGCCACAGTAAACCTGTTGCAGAGCAGGGTTTCTGACTCGTCAGGCCGGTTTAACTAACTCCAGGGACTGCACAGTCTCTGTGGCCACAGTGTGGTGCAACAGACACAGCCAGTGCCTGTACGACCAGAGGGTCACAGGTTCAAATCCCAGTTGGGGCTCCTGCCAACCCAGTCCCCATAGTTTTACCCACCACTAAACAGTGATAGTAAAGACACTCCTGTAGTGCAGAGAACATACGCATGGCCTATATTTTACCACACCAAACACAGACACCAGAAACAGGCACATTACCTATAGCAGAGTCCCGCAAATGCAGTCCTGGAGGGCCCCACAACATTCCGGTGTCATGCTGCCTCTAATAAAGATGCCTGTGCTGCATAGCTATGCACCACCCCCATGGTATGCAGATGTAGCTCATGCATATCTATGAGAGACAGCATGAAAACCCGAACAGTGTGTGGAACACCAGGACTGGAGTTGGGGAGCTCTGCCGTAAAGCAGCAGCCAACAGGGCCACACACCCACCCACAGGCCCCATTGGCCAATGCCAGCTGGAGAGGCAAGACATTGGGCCCTGCCTGTATCTCCCAATACCAGCAGTTGCATACCTTAGCAATGCCACCCTACACCTGGGTATATGGTACACAGCTATCAAACGTTTCCTCTGATAACTGGCAGATATCACTTCCTACGTTAAGCACATTTTGCTCATTGAGCCCCACCATCACAATCATTCTGATGTCTGCGGTGTGTGCTGCAGGTCTGGTCTCTGACGGTGTTCACAACCCTGGGGAGTGACCCCCCAACACTCTTGTGTACCATATCCATGCCTGTACTATGCCCAGGACTGGTGTGGTGGTATGGCTGCTGACCACCTCTATAGTAGCACAATGCTGGCATAGGTGTGGGGGTGGCTGTCTGTCTATCCAGTGTGTGGTGGCTGCAAACACCTTCAACAGCCCACACTGCCAGCACTGTTGCCAGTATTGGGCTGCCAATGTGCATAATGAGGAGCAAGGTACCATGGGTATAGGCCGGACAGGGTGGCCTGGCCAGGGTGCATCTGCACAGGGCATAGGGCAGTGACAGGCACATTGTAGTGCCCGGCCACCAACTACACAGACAGGGTGACCTCAGTATATCCTGCTGAGAGATCACTCTCACCCTGACTGTGCAGTGACCACAGCATGGCTAGGCACTCCCATAGTGCTATCTAGTATTTCTCTCATGTGATACATATGGGTTTCCTTCTGGGGCCCAGTCACTGATGTATTTGCCTGCTGTGTATGCTGACATCCCAGTTCTGGGTGCAGGCATCTCCACTGGGCACTAGCAGACTGTTTGCAGCTGGTAGGTGTTGTGATGGAGTGGCTTGCAGGGTGCAGTGGCTGATGGCTTGCACCAGGGGAATATCAGATAGTGGTGGGGTGCAGCATACCATATCCAGGCCTAATGTCTGTCTGCTATTGTGTTATGGCTGTGTACAGAGCTGCATTGACTGCCCTGTGGGGTGTCTGTTCCCCAGCAGGACTGGGGTTCATGTTCCCCTCTACTGCCACCGTTGCAGCACGGTGGACTGTGGATCTTTTGATAGGAGACCCTGTTTGCCTCCCTCAGCCCTGGGGGAGGGGTGTGGTGGTGGTGCATGGGGGCTGTACCTGACTGAAACAGACAGAGATGTCCAAGGTGTTCCTGCAGAAACTACCTATCTCACACAGTAACACTGCTTTGGACCTGCGCCATAGCCGGTGCTGTGGACCTAGTGCTGGGCGCCTCACTGCACCCTCAGGGTGAGCACAGTACCCGCACAATGTGATGGTGTGTAGCTGCTCTGTGCCAGTACAACACACAGTCGGTACCCCCTACCAGGCCGAGGTGCTGTGGGGGTGCATTCCCCATGGTGTGTATCTGTGGACAGCTGCTTTGCATGTGCAGTGCATCATGGGTGTGACTGGCCCAATCCAACCCTGTGAAACACCAGCACCTGCTCACAGGCTCTGATAAGCCATAGGCCCTCACACGTACATCTGTTAGCATACTGCATAGGTGCAGGACGCCCTACAAAGTCTGTAATATAAGATGCCCACACTGGTAAAAACACACGTACCCACGCACGTAAGCAAACACGTACCCACGCACGAATGTACGCGCGTCGCTACGCACATACCAACGTACGTGGCTAGGCACATTCCGAGGGTGTTTTTCTGACACCAATACTCAGCGTAACGAAAAGCATGCCTCCGCTTTCCTTCTGTAATGTACAGGGTGATGCCTGAGATAGCCTTCTGTGTTAGGCACACTGGGGGCTCGAACCCATGCTGCCTGTAACAGCGGTCAGTACCGTAACCATTGTGCTACAGCTCTGTTTCAGTGCTTTGTGTCTATACGTCTTCTTATGATTAACGCGCAGTAACGTGGCACGGCGCCCGGTAGCGCTCGTTAATTTTGCTAACGCGCGGTAGTGGTAACGATGTACCGCCCATGTCCTTATTTGGGGTTTCTTTCACTACCGCGGCTCCTACCGCGAACTGCACTAACGCGATTTAGTAAACATAGCCCTAACTGTTTGTCATATATCTCATGATGATTTCGTCCACAATGCCTAATTGTTCTTTATTGGTAAAAATAAATACTGACTTTTTTCCATAAAAATCAAATGCGGAGAAGAGTATAGGTCCTGTGGTGACACCAATCATCAGTGACAGGACATATGCCTATCAGCTTCTGAAGGGAGCAAAGTTCACTGACTCCTAGGCGAAGACTTGGCACTGCAGCGACTGGGTTAGCCATTACCACTGGGGCAAATAACCCAGATGGCTACAGTCCTCTCTAGAAAATGAAACGATCCTGACCTGTACAGAAAAAAATTAAGTTAAATAGGAAAAGGATGAAAAAAAATAATCACAGTCCAAAATGTTTAGCACCATGGTCACCTCATAACCTTTTATGGATATGCTGATTTTTGCTGATTCTAAAAGAATACGTCAGAGCGCCGAAGATGCATGTATAAGTATATCCAGCTAACTGGTAGTACAGAAAGGATGAATACTAGTGGTAGGAAGGGGGAGTGAGTAAGAGGCGGTGAATACTTCTTCTCTGATGTCAGTCACACAGTCTTAGGACCTGTGACGCTTTTTAATCGAAAGCTTCCACTCTCATGCTCTGTCTCTGCAGGCATTTGAGGTCCTAGGTTGAGAGTGAGGGGGGATCAGGAAAGTGAGATTGAAATAAGGTGAGAAGAAAGACTGTATGAAAATTGAAAGAGAGGATGCGTTGGGCGGCAAAGAGACTTGAAGGGTAGAAAGGTACAAGGGAACTTGGGGAAATGGATTCAGGGGTATGAGAGAGAACCACAGAGAGAATGACAGGGGATGGTGTGTGGCAGAGGTGGTATTATGGAAGGGCTCAAGTAACAATATGTTACAGGCCGTACACATGAAATACAAAATCACATAAAAGGAAGCAGGAGAAGAAGAGCTCTAGAGAGCTATAGCTGATATGGGATGGTGACAAATATGTGCAGAAGAGTGGAGCGGCTAAAGGAAAGCTGGCACAGGCTATTGGGAGTAGGTTAAAGTGTGTCAGACTGGCACAGAGGGATTATAAGATAGGGTATTTGCAGAGAGCCCATTTAAAGGGATGAGAGAGAATCATAGAGAAAAAATGAGGCAGGGGGACATGAGAAGATGATTGAGACTTAACACAGTGATGTAAATGAATGGAATTAAAAAGTCAGAGTGAGCATGATGGGGTGAGGGAATAATGATGGGAGGGTATGGGAGAACATGAAAGAGAATGAGCGAACGTAAATGGTTGAGATAGGATGAGAGTTAGAGAATATGCTTAGGAGAGAGTATGGGATGGTGGAAAGTCCTGAGGAAGACACGGAGGAGATGGCTCTTGAAGAAGATAACAGGGGATCAATTCAGTGAAGGTAAGATGAAGGCTCGGGGAGTGACAATGTGAGTTGGTGGGGTGAAGTGCCTGAACAAGGAAAACTAGAAAGCAAGAGTTGTACTTCTGATAGAATTCTGCAAACAATAATTCACTTTTCTGTGACTTTTTTCTGCCTTGTATTTTAAATTAACTATCGCTCAAAAACAATATAAGACTAATAAGAGAAAATATTTTTTCACTCAGTGCGTAATCAAACTTTAGAATTCGTTACCGGATGATTTAGTAAAAGCTGTTAGTGTAGCTGGGTTTAATAAAGTTCCTGGAGTCAAGGTCCGTAAACCATTATTAAAGGGGACCCGGGAAATCTACTGTTTGCCCCAATACAAGCATTGTGGAACCTGTGTCTTTTAGGGAAACTGCTAGGTACCTGTGACCTAGATTGGCCACTGTTGGAAACAGGATACTGGGCTTAATGGATCTTGGTCTGATCCAGTATGGCTTATCTTACGTTCTTATTTTAACAAACAAAGCATGCAGAATTTTGCATAATTCAGACCTTTTCATGCAGACGTTTAAATTTTATTTGCAGAATGCCAGCAAGAGTAATTTTATTTTGTTTACTTCATGTACTACCTTTCGAGCAACAACAAAGTGGTTTAGAAATATAGGAAAAACAAAAAGATTATGGTCATAGAAAGGACAATTCCCAGGTTCTGATGCTGATCTGCATTGCCCCTGTTCTGGTTACATTTTTTACCTGATGGCAGGATAATTCATATTTTACTATTAGAGCTGTTGTTTCTCCTTTTTTCCTAAATATTATATGGGATGTTTCCTTCTTGCTTTTAGGTTATAAAACAAAGCAAAGCAGGCAAACCAGAATAGAATGGCTGAGAAACTTCTTAATAGTGATTGGTCTAGCTCTTTCCCATTTCTTTAGCTAGTAGCGATGTGCATATCAAGAATGTTCATGTCAGCTAGTTTCTTCTCTGGAGCCTGTTCAGTTCATATTCATACACCATTCATGCATTTGCCGTGATCACCCTCATTCAAGCCTATGGGGCAAGTCATTTTACAATGTAATAATAAAGACTGCTATCCATTTCAATCAAACCTGCTTGAAAGTTGCTTATGAGCCATCAAGAGCGTCACAAACATCCCACAGCACCAAAAGAGAGACAAACAGAAAGGCTTCAATTCACCACTGGAAGGGAAAAGTGACATAAAATCAGAATAAACACAGAGTGGAAGAGAGCAGAGCAGCATCAACACTAGTGTGAGAACACCAAGGCACTTTGAGAGGGGTAAAATGTCATCAAAATTGGCAAGACAACTCCAAGAAGAGAAGTAAAGTGGCCAGAATGCTGACTGGATGACCCAAGGAAATGTGAGTGAATTAAAGGAACACTAACATTGGCTAAAATCACCAACATTTACAAAGAATTTAAACACGCTAGGCTGTCTTCAGTGTCTCCTCTAGACCCGCTCGATTTGTTGGCTCAGATTTCTGTACCAAATTTGACTTGGGACATATCTTGCCCAGCCTTTTTGGTCTATAAAAGGAAATCTCTTCTATGACAGCCACCTCATGAGTCTTGGATCCTTCTCCTTTTCCTTTACTCAAAGTCATCATTTTAAGCTTGGTCCTGTTGGGCCTTATTATTATCACTGTGAGTCTTAGAACAGGAGAAGTTTCCTCTATTTGGAAGCTGACATTCATTAGGCCTCAGTTAAAAATCCTTCTGCTGATACTTCTTTAGTTACCAATTAAAAGATCCATCTTTAATCTCTCCTTTTTATCCAAGATTGTTGAAAGAATTGTACTCTTTCAGCTTAATAGTTTTGTTGACAAGGCCCTTATCCTCCACCCAAGACAAGCAGAATTCTGTAATGAGCATAGCACAGAGATCCTTCTGTTGACATTCCACACTGGTACCCACAGGTTTCTTGACCATGGCTATTATGCTCTTCATTGTGCCTGTCCACAGCTTTTGATGTGATTAATCATCAGCTTTTGCTTTCATGCCTAGCTTCCATAGACTCCAACCTGCTTATATCCTTTCTAGACAGTCAATTTGACCCAGTATTGACTTTCAATATTTAAATTTCAGCAGTAATACGCACATACTACACTCTGAGACGGATCTGTAGCTTATGTGCAATTTTAGATATCAATGACCTTCGTACACTTATTTACACAATGGTCCTCTCATAGATTAATTACTGCAACTCACTATACAGTACATTGATTTTACTGCTACTTAGCTTAAAAGGCATCAGCTTATTCAAAATGCTACCATGTGACTACTTAAGAAAAGTACATATAAGGGGTAGTATTGAGCTCTGAAGCGCACATGACTCCTTCCCACCCAGAAATGCTTGCTGCGGTGGAATGCAACTCCCCTCACTGGACTGTACAAGCATGCTGGTGAGTGTTAGAATTGCGCAAACCCCCCCCCCCCCCCCCCACACACACACACAAGAGGCAGAGCCTGTTTGCAGCCATGGAAGGCAATGAGCCAGCTCCCCCCATCTGTTGTCTGGGAGATATCTCGTGATCAGAACCATCAAATACCCAGGGTGATGGACTTTCAAAAACCATATGAGTAAGCTTCAGGTGCTGAGCAGTGCCCATACCAAGGATAATGTGACTCAATGACAGAAGCTTGAGTACTTAGAGAATCAACTGAGGAAGAATAACTTGTTTGTTCTCAATTTCCTAAATTTCCATTGCTAACACCATTAGATTTCATTTGAAAGTACTGTTCAGAGATATTATAAGTTCCTCGGAAAACTTTGGGGCTTGTTTACAAAGCCGCGGTAGCGGTTTGCGATCGTAATCGGAGCCGCGGCCCCATTGATTTCAATGGGGCCGCGGCTGCGATCGCGATCGTGAACCACTACCGCGGCTTTGTAAACAAGCCCCTTTGTCTCTGATGATTCAAGATGAGGTCCATCAAGTGCAAGCCACATTGAAGAGTTTGGATCTCATTGGCTTCCTGGATGTGATGATGTGCAGGGCTACCCTCCTTGTCTATTTTGTCTTGGAGATGGACCAGAATAATATTAAAGACTTTGGGCCCAATATTCAAAAGGCATTTACATGGTTTACAGCCCAATAAACCATGTAAATGTCTTAAATCAGGATATTCTACGACACTTACATAGTTAGTGCCATTGAATATACCCTTCTAAGTCCCCTACGTGCCCCAATGCTATCCAGTTAGCATCAAGGCATGCCGGGGGTATTCCGGATTGGAGCAGAAGCAGCAACAAGTGATAACCAGGCAGCAGCAATATTGCACGCTGCCCAGTTAGCAATCTATGCCAAAAAGATAGGCAAGGAAAACCCTCACCTATCTTTTAGCACATGAATTAACCTGCACCTGCACCTGTCTGGAAATGCCTTGGTTACCCTCAGCGCCATCAGGCTCAACTTTAACAGAGTCACAGGAAAGAATGGAAACACTGTTCCTTCTCGTGGCTCTGCAAAGGTGAGCTGGGCTGTCAATTAGGAAGTGCAGGGCTCTTCTCCAGGGCGGCTTGAACTGGAAATGGGCTGAGCAGGGCTGGGCTGGGCTCAACTGGGCTGGGAGGAGGGGGGATTAGCACCGGAAATGGTCTGATGGGGGGGGGGGGTAGAACTGGTACTGGGCTGATCAGGGGGATAGGATTGGTAGTGGGCTGATGGAGGGGCTAGCACTAGAAATTGGCTAATGGGGAGGGGCTAGAACTGGAAATGGGAACTTAAGGAAGGTCAGGACTGGAAATGGGCTGATTAGGGGGGCTAGGATTGATAATGGGCTGATCAGGTGGGGTTAGGACTGGAAATGGGCTAGGACTGAAAATAGGCTGATCATGAGGATCTAGGACTTGTAATGAGCTGATTGGGAGTGGGGTTAGGACTGGTAGTGGGCTGATGGAAGGGCTAGCACTGGAAATGGGTTGATGGGGAGGCTAGAACTGGAAATGGTCACGTAAGGGGGGCTAGGACTGGAAATGGGTTGATTAGAGGGGCTAGGATTGGTAATGGGCTGATCAGTAGGGTTAGGACTGGAAATAGACTGATGGGGGGGGGGGTTACACTGTTGTATTTATAGTGATGCTTTTTTTTTGGATGGGCTCCATATGTGAGTTTTGGAAGTTGGTGCTGATATGATATGGTATGGTATTGTAGATTTGCTCTAATCAGTGACTTTGTTGTAGTATTTTGTATTATGCCAGTTCACAATATGCCTGGTGCTGGAGAATGTTGCTGCTGTTAGTGAGATGATCAGAATCAGATTTATTTTAAAGAGTTCTGTGGGTGAATGCCCTGGTTCTGCTCTGCACCCACTGTTGAAGGGGGTTCTGTGGATGCAAAATATTTGTTCAAAAAGAAAAAGCCAAGAGCCATAATGCAGTTTATATAACAACAAAATAAAAATGAGTCATAATTTAGTTTTGTCAACTGTGCTGTGGTTCTCACTCTTTTTTAGCTGCTTGGTGTGCAAACATCTTGCAGTTCCTCCATATAATAGAATCAGCTTTTTGGTTTGGTTCAGTCCCCGATTGGAGTTTTGAGAAATCCCCACCCCCTCTACAGGAGGGGGGGGGGGGGGCACCATCTTATCCTTTACCTCAGGCAGCAGATGGCCTGCCCAGAAGAATATCAGGCCCCTTCTTTTAAACATATGAATGAGTTGTTTTGGGATTGTAGGATTCAAATATTCCCTGATATTTCTCCTAAAACCCAGAAGAGGAAGAAGGACTGGCATTGGGAGCTGGTTTTCATTTAAAATTTCCATGCAAACGTTATTTGCTTTATCAGTCTAAACAGTTTCTTTTATTTGGCCCTAAACAATTGTCTGATTTTTTGCTTGCTAGACAGCATATATCTGAAGTTTAGTAAACTGTTGTTCCAACTTTATTTCCCATACCGACAGCTGTGACAGCTATCTATGCTCCATAGCTTATTATATTTTCTTGAAGCAGATTGATTGTATTTTCTTTTTTCTCTTAGTTCCTAAGATTTGTAGATTAATTTCTAATTAATATTATTTCCTTTTTCTTCGTTGTGTTTGTATTCTATTTATGATTTACTGCTATATCTGTTTAATTAAGGATATTGTAAATGCTTCTTTAAAATGAAAAGTATGTAGGATCATCAAACTCATTATTTATTTTAGAGCATCGGCTTCCTATTACTTTCCATATTACTTTTAAAATACTGCTGTTTGGGAAGAAGAGACGGAGTACATCACTAAGTTCTATGAGATGGCTGCATTTTTTTTTTGCCTTGTTTCCTGGCTCTTATGACACCTAAGACAAAGGTTTCCAGAACCACCACTACAGATTCTCAACAGCAGCGATTCGTGGTTTATCCCCAGGAAACCTGGTTTTGCATGTGAAACCCCTGTTCCAAGCCACTGGCTGAAGAATCAACCTCGTTTGGGGGAAAGTCATTTTTAGACCCTCAAGCGCCCTTTGACCCGCTTCTGGTGTGACAGTTGGTACATGAGTCTAGTAAGCTTGAGGATGTAGTTGGGTTACCTGCAGGGCTTGCACTAACTTCTGTTACACCTCCAGGATCATTGGCTCTGAAAGCAGCAATATCAGTGGCTGAGAATCTCTGAGGAGAGGTAACTGGAGTGGAGGAGTGGCCTGGTGGTTGGGGCAAGGTACTTCAGGCCGGAAGGTTGGGGGGTTCAAATCCCACTAGAGGACAGCAACCTTGGGCTGGAAGGACTGGGGTTTCTAGTCCCACAGGTGCTCCTTGTGGTCTTGGGCAAGCCACTTAACCCTCCATAGCCCATGTTCCCTGTAAAATAGTTATCTCCAAGTTATAATGCCCTGTTCAATGTAATTTCAGTTTGTTCAATGTAAACTGCACTGATGCAGAGTAGCATGGTATATAAGAGAATATAAATAAACTGACAAGGCCACAGGGAGAACTCATGCACATGGAGGCTGCTCACTAAGGAAAGACCCTGCTGCTATTTTTTACCACTGTTGTTTCTATTGACAGATTGAGTCCCCCATCTATAATCAGTGCTCTCCCTTGTACTGAGCTAGAGACAATATTGTTTCTGCAAATGATGCTGCAGGCCACTGTGATGGCTCAAAATCTTCCCTCCACTAATGTGCTTCCTACAGTAGTTGTAATCTACATACTATTTATTTATTTATTTATTTATTTAAAGTCTCTTCTATACCGCGCTATTCAGCATCAGCGCGGTTTACAATAAACAGTGAACATACACATTTCCAATATGGAATCCTCAAGTACTTTAAGATTCCCCCACACCTCTGAGGTTTTACAAGACTTCTGTTCTATTTCCTTGGTGGCGGGGAGGGGTGGGGGGCAGCTGCTGATGCTGCTGGACCCGAGGCTGACAGAGAAGGAGGAGCTTTGTCTTACTAAGCATCTGGAAGCTGATTGGGAATACTCTGCAGACTGCAGGCCTTCCTGTCAGTTGGGGTGGAACACTCAATCTTACTTAGGATTGTGAGGCATAAGCAAGTCCCAAGGGATAGGAAGGTCTGGATCTTCCCATCCTTCAGGGCCTGCCTGTGTCTTGCAATCCTAAGAACATAAGATATGCCATACTGGGTCAGACCAAGGTCCATCAAGCCCAGTATCCTGTTTCCAACAGTAGCCAATCCAGGTCACAAGTACCTAGCACAGTGATGGCTAACCTTTTTGAGCCCGAGTGCCCAAACTGCCGCACAAAACCAAAGAATTTCCTCAAAGTGCCAGCACGTCATTTGCATAAGTGGTCTTATTTGCATAAATATTTGCATAATGTTACCATACACTAACTTTTAGTAAACATGTCTCTTAATGAGTGTATGGATAAAGAAAGACTAAAAGATTTCTACATTACTATAATCCAGTGCCAACCGCCAGGCACATTAGGAACCACTACAAACGCTGCCCATTTAGAACCCATAGCAAACCCACCGTATCCTGACAGCATTACCAGGACTCACAAAGCACCATACCCTACCTATCAAAAGGCAACACTGCAAATATTAAACCAATACATTTCAGAGAATACTGGGGAAAGAGAACAAGTGGCAACGTCAAATAGGAATTTCCTCTTGTACCAAACAAAGCGCAGATGTTAATGATGCACATTTCCCAGAGCTGACATATTCCAGTTAATAAATTCAAAATAAAGAGATATCTTTCTACCTTTTGTGCATTTTTTTTTCAGTTGCAATTGGTCCAGCCACCTTCTTCTGGTTTCTTCATGTTTTCTGCTAACTCTCCATCGTCTGCTGTCCATTTGTCCTTTCTTCTCTCTTCTAGTTTTTTTTCCATTCTCTCTCTCTCTACATCTGCTTTAACATACTAATCTTTCTCCTTTTGCTCTTTCCTCATTCCTATTTCATCCACACAAATTTTACCCCTCCATCCTCAATCCCCAATTACTCTCCCAATACCTGGCCAATTGTAGATTTTTCATCCCTCCTACACAAAATATTTTTCCCCTCTCCATTTTACTCTCCCAGCCCCATCCCATTCTAATCCTCCCCCAACATCAGCTCCCTTCTAGTTCCAGTCTCACCCAGCATCCATTCCCTTCTAGTCCCTGCATCAGCCCATTTCCAGTCCAAGTCCCTTCATCAGCTCATTTTCAATCCTAGCCCCACCATCAGCCCATGTCAAATCATAGCTCCCCTCCACTCAGCCCAATTCCAGTCCAAGCCCCCCCATGAGCCTACTTCCAGTTCTAGCCCCTCCATGAGTCCATTTCAATTCAAGCCCCCACCACAGCCCATTTCCAATCTTAGCTCCCCCCAACAGCCCATTTCCAGTCCTATCCTAGCTGTTCCATCAGCCCATTTTCAGTCCTAGCTCCCTTCCCTCACAGCCCATTTCCATTCCAAGCCCCCTCCCCATCAGCTATTTGCAGTTCAAGCCTCCCCTTCCACTCAGCCCATTTCCAGTCCTAGCAACACCCCAACCCATTACCAGTCCTAGCCCCCCGTCAATCAACTTCCAGTCCTAACCCCCATCACCCCATTTTCAGTTCAAGCCCCCCCCCTATAACCCTTTACCAGTCCTAACCCCCATCTGCCCATTTCCAGTCAGCCCCCCATAGCCCATTGCCAGTCCTAAACCCCCCCCCATCAGCCCACAGCCCATTACCAGTCCTAACCACATCAGCCCACCTCAAGTCCTAACCCCTCCCCATCAGCCCATATCCTGTCCTAGCCCCCCCCATAACCCATTTTCAGTCCTACACCCCCATCAGCCCACTACCAGTCTTAACCCCCCCATAGCCCATTACCAGTCCTAACCCCCCCATCAGCCCACTACCAGTCTTAACCCCCCCCCATAGCCCATTACCAGTCCTAACCCCCCATCACCCCATTTCCAGACAGCCCTCATCAGCTCATAGCCCATTGCCAGCCCTCATCAGCCCACAGCCCATTGCTAGTCTTAACTCCCCCCCATAGCCCACTGCGTCTTAACCCCCCTCCCCAGCCCACTGCCAGTCTTAACCCCCCCTCCCTAGCCCATTGCCAGTCTCAACCCCCCTCCCTCCCTAGCCCATTGCCAGTCTCAACCCCCCTCCCTCCCTAGCCCATTGCCAGTCTCAACCCCCCTCCCCCCCTCCCTAGCCCATTGCCAGTCTTAACCTCCCTCCCTCCCTAGCCCATTGCCAGTCTTAACCTCCCTCCCTCCCTCCCTAGCCCATTGCCAGTCTCAACCCCCTCCCTCCCTCCCTCCCTAGCCCATTGCCAGTCTCAACCCCCTCCCTCCCTCCCTCCTAGCCCATTGCCAGTCTCAACCTCCCTCCCTCCCTAGCCCATTGCCAGTCTTAACCTCCCTCCCTCCCTAGCCCATTGCCAGTCTTAACCCCCCTCCCTCCCTCCCTAGCCCATTGCCAGTCTTAACCTCCCTCCCTCCCTAGCCCATTGCCAGTCTTAACCCCCTCCCTCCCTCCCTAGCCCATTGCCAGTCTTAACCTCCCTCCCTCCCTCCCTAGCCCATTGCCAGTCTCAACCCCCTCCCTCCCTCCCTCCCTAGCCCATTGCCAGTCTCAACCCCCCTCCCTCCCTAGCCCATTGCCAGTCTTAACCTCCCTCCCTCCCTAGCCCATTGCCAGTGTTATCCCCCCTCCCTCCCTCCCAAGCCCATTGCCAGTCTTAACCCCCCTCCCTCGGCTCATGGCAATAAAAAAAAAAAAAAGCTGCCCGCTGCCGCCGCCGCGGCATGGAGTGTCCCGCGGGGCTCCCTCTGCCCGGCGGGACTCTCCCGGCGCTGCTCAGCCCCTCTCTGCCGGCTTGCAGAGACGCGAAGGGAGAGAGAGTCTCCCTCGCGTCTCTCTTAAGCCCGCAGGGGCAGATGGGAAATTTCCCATCAGCCCCTGCGGGCTTAACAGAGACTCGAGGGAGACTCTCCCTTCGCGTCTCTGCAAGCCGGCAGAGAGGGCTGAGCAGCGCCGGGCGTGGCCCGCCGGGCAGCGGGCGCCCGGCGGGACACTCCATGCCGCCGCGGCGGCAGCGGGCAGCTTTTTTTTTTTTTTTAATGTGCGACCTTCCCGCGTGCCAGCTGCAAGGCCTTCGCGTGCCACAGCTGGCACGCGTGCCATAGGTTCGCCATCGCTGACCTAGCAATTTCCCCAAAAGACACAGGTTCCACAATGCTTGTATTGGGTCAAGCAGTGATATCCCGGGTCTCTTTTAATAATAGTTTATGGACCTTTCCTCCAGGAGCTTGTCCAAACTTTTTTTAAACCCAACTACACTAACAACTTTTACTACATATTCTTTTTAAATCAGAAGAGCTGAATGAAATCTCAGTGAATCTGGAAGACATAGTAGAACAAATTGACAAACTAAAGAGCAGAAAACCACCTGGACCAGATGGTATACACCCGAGTGCTGAGAGAACTCAAAGATGAAATTGCTGAGCTACTATTAATGATTTTTAACCAATCATTTAAATCTTTTATGGTATCAGAAGATTGGAGGGTGGCCAACATAATGCCTATTTTAAAAAAGGGCTACAGGAGTGATCTAGGAAAATACAGTTGGTGAGCCTAACATCAATGCTGGGCAAAATGATGGAAATCATTATTAAGAACAAAATTATTGTTGGACAGACATGATCGATAAGACAAAGTCAACATGGATTTAGCCAATGGAAGTCTTACCTCACCAATTTGCTCCATTTCTTTGAAGATGTGAATAAATATAAAAATAAAGGTGAGCCAGTTGATATATGGGGTTATTCCAAGCTGCTATTTGGCGCCTCTGCATCCTCAGCCAACCTCCCAGTACCAACAAGGTGTTTGTACGGGGAGGCTAGATGGGGTGAGAAGGGGGTAGAAAGGGGCAGAGTTAGAGTGGGCAGTGGGTAGTCCTGTACGTCGGAACGGGGAACTTATTTCATCTCTGAAGTGGAATAAGTTCCCCAGAAGGTGGGGGATGGCTGGCCTGGGTGATGGAAGGGCTCGGAGGGGGTGCAAGTGATTCTCTGCAGCCAGATCCTGGCCTTGGGAGGCCAGATCGGGGGTTGGGTTTTGGGGAATTGTAGAACAGGTCAGCAGCTGGGGATCATGGCTCCTGAATGGAGCCACGGTGCCATGGCAACCGGACGCCATGGCGCCATGGCTCCATTCAGGAGCCTTGTCTGAGGTAGCTGGGTAGAGGCCTGTACATGTCGGATGGAATCAGGTCCTGGCCTGTACGCACAGGCCTAATCTCGATTCTGATCCCGCAGGGCTAGACGTGTCCCACGGGATCAGAATTGTGTTTGCCCCTGTGCGTCCAATTCTGATTGGGCACACAGGGGCATGGACATCCTGTACAGAATGCAGCCCATAATGTATTTAGACTTTCAGAAAGCCTTTTACAAAGTCCTACATCAACACCTGAGGAAGTTAAAAAATCATTGCCTGGGATCATCATTGTGGATTGGAAACTTATTGAGAGATAGGAAACAGTTAATTTTCTCAATGGTGAAAGGTTTATAGTAGAGTATTGTCATGCACCGCCCTGGTGGCCGGTGGTCGTAAGGGTAGGTGGGACACAAAAATTATTTTATTACGCGAGGAGGGTCTTTTAAGAGCCAGGTGTAACCTGGTCTTAGCAGTTCAACTCCTAACTAAGAAAAATTGTGAATGCAGATTAGAGGGTTAACAAGGCATTTATTTCCCTTTACACATAAGATTCAGCTGGGTTACAACCTAAAGAAAAAGTCCTTAACTTCAGGAATGAAATCAACTCAGGTTAACGAAAAACTGTTATGTTTCACAGTTATAACAATGCTTGGTTAAGCTTTCCAGAGTAAAGCAAATGTTTCAGCACTCTTCTTCCATTTAGCGAATGAATAACATTCTGAAGATAACATATATCATTCGCAGGTTTAACAGTGACTCTGCACTGCCTGAAATACACAAAGAACAGTCCATCTCTTCCTGAGATAAAAGGCTTGGCTCTACAAGTTCCACTTGCATCGGCTCAGAATTATCTCTGTCTGTATCAGTGGTTTCACTGGCTATAATTTCTGGCCAGGCCCTAGTCCTGTTCTCTGGATGTTTAAAGAGTTCCTCTAGTGTTTGCCAATGAGCATGGCCTACCCTCGGGCGTTGGCTATTTGGCTTATGAGAGGTAGCTTTTCTTTCCTTTCTCACAGGTTTAGCATTACTTTCAGAAGGCTTTTTATAAGGTAAGGTTTTCTTCATAGAAACAGAGTCAGCATACCTTGGCTTCCAGCAGCATATAGAACTGGGATTTCCTCCTTCCCGCAGTTCTTCAGGAACACAATCCCTGTGCCAGTCTCCTCTCTGAAAGCTTCTGTTACCTTTTGGTTTGGCACCAGGTTCCTCTGGTACAAGCAAGCTTCTTTTGTTCACTCTGCTTTGCCTCCAAAGGTGATTGTTCCTTTGCCCAGCACTAGTTTCCCAAGTGCTTCTTTCTGCTTGGTCCTTGCTTGTGGTGCTTCTTTCTCGTAAACCTTCAGCTTTACCTCCAGCTCCACACCTGCAAGCACTGCTCTGCCCTCTCCAGTCTCCAGTCTTTCGTTTATAAAGCTCTCCTGTGTTTGAGCTTTCCGGGCTGACTGTCAGGTGCTCTCGATTAGCTAAGTGTGTCCACTCAGGCTCTGTGAGTGCACGCCTGCTCCCTCTAGCTGTTCTGTGTGGATAATTGCATCTTGTGCACATCTTTTTCTTCATGAAAAACAGCTTCTTCTCCTGCATTTTTGCTTTCATCAGCCCCTACTGCATGACAGTATCCAAGGGAAAAATATTGGGACCAGTGTTTTTTTAACATATTTATAAATGATCTGGAATTGGGAACAGCAAGCAAAGTTATTAGATTTGCAGATGATACCAAATTATTCTGAGTTGTTAAATCTCATTGTGAGAAACTGCAGGAGGACCTTGTGAAATAGAAGACTGGGCATCCAAATGGCAGATGAAATTTAATGTGAACAAGTGCAAAGGGATGCATGTAGGGAATATTAATCCAAACTATTGGTACACTGCTAGATTCCACATTAGGAGTAACCACCCAAGAAAAGGATCTGGTTGGGATTGTAGGCAATGCATTGAAATCTTCTGTTCAGTGTGCGATGGTGACCACAAGAGCAAACAGAATGTTAGGAATCATTAGGAAAGAAACAGAAAATAAAACAAAGGATATCATTATGCCTCTGTATCGCTCCATGGTACGACAACATCTCTAGTATTCTATGCAATTCTGGTCTCCGTCTCTCAAAAAAATATAGTGGCATTAGAAAAGATACAGAGAAGGGAGACCAAAATGCTAATGGGGATGGAAAAACTCCAATATGAAGAAAGGCTAAAGAGATTAGAGCTCTTCAGCCTGGAGAAGAATGACTGAGAGGAGATATCCTGAATAGAGTGGAATGGGTAGACATGAATCAATTGTTTACTCTTTCAAAAAGTACAAAGACTAGAGGACACAGGAGAAAATATGTTTTCTGTCAGCATATAAATACTTTTTGGAACTCAATGCTGACAGATGGGGTAAAAACAGGTAGTGTTGCTCTGATGACCCATGAAAGGCAGTATATCAAGTATTTTAATAAACTATACGAGTAAACTAAACTAAAAAACATCATGATACCACTAAGATCTCAGACTTAGACATCTTCACTTTCAGCATGGGTGGTAAAATCGCTATTTACATCTGATACAGACTTAGATCGTGACTTCTCAGGCGGGACATTCCTCCTGTGGTAGTTTATGGGAGAGTCATCACTATGGATGTGCACAGGGTAAATATTTTCTGTTTGATTTTGGTTTCTTTGGGCTTTTCTCTGGGTTTTTGGATCTTTTCTTGGGATTTGTTTCATACATTCATTTGAATAAGGCATTTTAATGTATTAGAACTTCTCAAAGCATGCTAATTAACTTAGTGGCTCTTTTACTAAAGGTATTAGCTGAGCATGCGTGCTCTGGCATGCGCCAAACGCATGTTGGGATACGCATTGCCAGCTAGCTCAGGGTCATGACAGCACGGGGCGATTAGGGTCATGAGTGGGCAGGGTAGGGACGGAGAGTGAGTGCGGTGTGCTCTTGCCATTAGCACCGGGTTCACACCTCGTGCTAGCTGCACTAGCATGGGACCACCTAACGCCACCTCAATAGATGGAGTTAAGTACATCTGCGCTAAGGTGGCGTGCGCCATTAGGGCTCCACATTAACTGCTGGGGAAATGCTTTCCATGCCCCCTGACAGTTAACACAGTGGTGTTGCACATAACGCACTATTGTTTCAGAGCTTTCGGCGCACTTGGTGCAACACAGTAGCAACCTTTACTAAAAGGGTCCCTTTTCAGCATATGGATTGTATATATTATACGATGCCCTTGAGAAAAACCTTAAGCAGGCAAAATCATGCTATGCTGAAACATAAGAATTGTGCCAGACATTAGAGAGGGCAAGCCCCAGTCTTAGCACATTGTATTTTCTAAACTGACTTTGACCTGATGGATCATTGGGGAGGGGGGTACCAGCTAGGTCTGATGTTTCTTTTTAGTTCTGATGCAGTGGCTGTATCTTTAGGTGCTCCAGCTGCCTTTATTTATAGATTTTGGCTGAGAAAGGAATGCTGCAGCTCAGTGGCGGTGCTGCTGCTGGTGCTGTGATTGGAGAATTGGGCTGCGCCTGAAGTATAAGATAACTGATGGGGATTTTGTGAGTTTGATCAAGTCATTCAGATGTTTTGTTGGTTACGGAGTCCTGCATTACCATTACCAGTGTCTTGAACCAGCAATACCAGTTTTATTGCTGTGATTCATAGGCTTTGGCCTGGTTAAAGTGTGCAGACTGAAAACAGGGCTTTTCCCAACCTGAAAACTCTCTTTACTTGCTTTATTCCTGCGATCAGGACTTGGGCTTGATAGCATTATTGCATGATGAGGGGTTTACATAATTTTATGCTTTTTTTAATGTGCTGATGGTACTATGCTTCCTTTGCTATTATTTTAATAGAAGACCTTTACGTGTGGCTGTGGTCTCTCCTCCTTCCTTTGACGCTCTTGTTTGTGGAGGTCGCTTTCCTGTTTTGTTTTCTTTCTGTTGTTAGTATGTGAATGGCAGTGGTATAAAAGCATGCTTATAAATAAATACATAAATACTCTTATGATACTATCGTGACCTTAGCATGCAATCTCTTTCTCAAATGTGTGTGTCCAGACTATGCCTTTCTTTAGAGAAGTTTATTGTCTATTGCTTCAGGGAAATATTTGTTTCCTCAGGTTTTTTTTGGAATAAGAACAATATTGTTTCATTAACTTTTGGCAGTGTTCTACCTTTATTTCATTGTTCTGCTTGTCTTCTAAATAATGGATAGGCTTCCAAGGTAGCCATGTTATCAAAATTTGGTAGAATTCCCAAAGCATCACTCAAGAAAGAAAAGGATTCTGAGAAAACTAACTGCAGCTCTCTGGCTGTAGAGGGAGATGGCCCAGTTTTAAAATCTCATTAGGTATGCTGTTGAGTGAGCTGCAATCTTTTTTTCCTGCTGAGATGGCAGGAGCTGTCTCGAGTTTGCAATCTGAGATGAAAATAATTTGAGATAGATTAGACCAAGTTGAATTGCATGTTGGAGAACAGATTGACAGTACAGATCAATTCTACTCTAAACTTAGGGCCATGGAGCATAAATTGGAGACTCTTGAACTTAAAACAGAAGATCTCGAAAATTGCTAGCACAGTTCTAGTGTCAGGATTTTAGGTATCCCTGAAAGAGGAGATCTGAAGATACGAAGGGGTCGATATTCAAAGAGATTTATCTGACTAGCAGAACCTTCTAACCGGATAAATGCTACTGAGGATATCTAGCGGCATCAACTGGCCACGGTAATTCTCAGACAGTGTCAGGGTGGTTTGTGGATGGGGAAACGGCAGTCCATAGGCATCGGAAAGGGATGGGTTACATGGGTCCTGGTACCACCAAAAATCACAGTATGGCAGGCCACAGGCTGCCCACGGGCATCCCATCCCCCACAGGCAGAAGAAGAAAAGCCACCATCGTGACAAAGACCTTTCTTGTTTGCCCACTGGAGATGAAATCCCTATGGGCAGAAAAGTACGGCGGTTATTCTGAGCTATGAATAGCAGGGATGGACGGCCCAACAGGGCGTCCACCCCCACTATTCGTGCCTTTGCCTGCCCCCAACTAGCTTCCCCGCTGATTGTGCAGGGAAGTTAGCTGGGGCGGGGAAGGGGCGGTCTAGGGGCGGAGTCTGAGTAGACAGTGGGCGGTCACCGGCCCTGGACGTACAGGGGCCGATTCTAATGTTGGCTCTGTACATCCAGGGCCGGCGAAATGTCCGGGGAAGTTATTCCACTTCTGAGGTGAAATAACTTCCCTGGATGTTTTTTTTGATGGCCTGGAGCGCAGATGGGGCAGGGAGGGCCAGGAGACATTCCCTACAGCCTGACCCTGGCCTTAGGAGGCCAGATCGTGGGTCAGGCTGCGGGGAATAAACCCTTTTTGCTGGTGGCTGGTATCGCGGCTTTTAAATGGAGCTGCAGTGCCATGGCAATGTCATGGCACCGTGGTTCCATTTAAAAGCCCTGACTGAGTTAGCTGGGGAAAGTTCTGCAGGCCAGATTGAATTGCAGTTCCAGCCTGTACATGCAGGACTGTTCGTAATTCTGATCCCGCAGGGCTAGATGTACCGCACGGAATCAGAATCACGATCCCTCTGTGCGTCCAGTTAAGACCAGGCGCACAGAGTAGATCTACAGTACCTCAGGGATGGAATTGGGCCCTAAGGGTCTGCGACGACTGCTTCATTCTTTCTTCTTCTGCCCATGGGGGATGGGATCTCTATGGGCAGCCTGTAGCAAAGACACTTCCTGTCTGCTTGTGGCAGATTAGACCCCCATGGGCAGAACAGGAAGGGTCTCTACCATAAAGAAGAGTTTGGAGTGGTTATTGGGCTCCCTCAAAGAAATAGGCCTTCCTCTGCCCCTGGGGCAGTCCCAGAACTAATATAGTTAGTGTGATTTTCAGTCCAGTAACAGGATTAGTGCCTGCATTAACTTAGAACAGGTCAAACAAATGAGGTGCCCTAGGTGAACCTCATTCCTGCTGCTCCTCTGTTCCTGCTGCCACCCCCATTGTCGCCACTGGTGCCCCTCTTGAGGACCTACATCAGTGGTAATGACTTTAAGCAACAGCGCAGCGCTTACCGAAACCTATGTCACTACATGCTCTTCCGAAACACAAGGAGGAGCAGGGCCCCCTGCAGATAGTCCAAGCAAACACAAGAAGCAGGAGACGTTGGATGAACTGAAGGGTCTTTAATACTGAAGGAGGAACCCCAACGCGCTTCGGCAACGCCTTCCTCAGGGGGAATATCACTTTAATTAACAAAAAATATCATAAATCAATAATAAATAAGGTTAAGAACAATTAAAAACAATTAAAAACAATTAAAAACACCGGCATGTCATAAAAACATATAATAATGTAATCTCATAAATGAATAAAATGAGTACATAGACAAACAAACAAACGCAGGGCTGAGAAACCAACAAAGATCATCAACAATATAAATAATAACTCATCAAGTGTGAACCATTAAAAAATAGTATATAAAATAAATCATAAATATACCTTAAACAAACGCAGGGCTGAGAGACCAACAAAGATGATCAACAATATAAATAATAACTCATCAAGGTAAGCCATTAGAAAATAGTATACAAAATAATAAATCATAATGTACCTTAAATAAATATCAATATCATGTCAATCATACATAAGAACAATAATAAAAAACAATATGTCAAAGTGTAAAAAAAGAAGAACAAAAGGCACAAAGGTGCTCCTAGTGTTAACTTAATTAAATTGCTAATAACTTAAACAAACTACAAGAATGTAAACAGCATGAGTTGAGATGTAGTAAATTATAATAAATTGTTGATAAAATTGTTATAAAGATGTTGAAAATTTGTTAAAATTAACCAATATGGTGTACCATAGAACAAAATTTTGGAGGAAACTGCACTGGGGAGATATGCATGTGTTATAATAAAAGTTATTGTAACTTAATTATAAAATTAAAAATTGTAATTAATTTTTTTTTTAGGAACTACATTAAAAGAATACCAGATTAAATCACATGCTGGGAATATGGTACCTGAAAATGCTTAAGGTGTAACAACATAAAATCCAAATCAATATATTGAAACATAAAGAACGTTAAAAGGTGTTATATGGACACAAAGGGGTATGTTTACTAAACTGCGTTAGTGCAATTCACGTTAGGAGCCGCGGTAGTAACAAAAACCCCAAATAAGGACATGGGCGGTACATTGTCACCACTAACGTGCGTTAAAAAAATTAACGAGCGTTACCGGGCGCCGTGGCGCGTCACTGCGCATTAAACGTAAGAAGACGTACAGACATAAAGCACTGAAACAGAGCCGTAGCACAATGGTTACGGTACTGACCGCTGTTACAGGCAGCATGGGTTCGAGTCCCCAGTGTGCCTAATGCAGAAGGCTGTCCCAGGCATCACCCTGTACATTACAGAGGGAAAGAGGAGGCATGTTTTTCGTTACGCTGAGTATTGGTGTCAGAAAAACACCCTCGGAGTGTGCCTAGCCACGTACGTTGGTGCGTGCGAGGTTGCGTGCATTGGTACGTGCGTAGCTGCGCACGTACAATCGTGCGTGGGTACATGTGATTTTACGTGCGTGGGTACGTGTGTTTTTACCAGTGTGGGCATTTTATTTTACAGACTCTGTAGGGTGTCTTGCACCTATGCATTATGCTAGCAGATGTACGTGTGATGGCCTATGGTTTATCAGAGCCTGTGAGCAGGTGCTGGGGTTTCACAGGGTTGGATTGTGCCAGTCACACCCATGATGCACTGCACATGCAAATCAGCTGTCCACAGATACACACCATGGGGAATGCACCCCCACAGGTAGGGGGAAGTGACCATGTGCACCCCCACAGCACCTTGGCCTGGTAGGGGGTACTGACCGTGTGTTGTACTGGCACAGAGTAGCTACACACCGTCACATTGTGCGGGTACTGTGCTCACCCTGAGGGTGCAGTGAGGCGCCCAGCACCAGGTCCACAACACCGTCCATGGCATAGGTCCAAAGCAGTGTTACTGTGTGAGATAGGTAGGTTCTGCAGGACCACCTTGGCCATCT
This sequence comes from Ichthyophis bannanicus, assembly GCA_033557465.1. Taxonomy (NCBI): domain Eukaryota; kingdom Metazoa; phylum Chordata; class Amphibia; order Gymnophiona; family Ichthyophiidae; genus Ichthyophis; species Ichthyophis bannanicus. The sequence goes on from CM066032.1 coordinate 1,483,251,292, forward strand.
CTCTGTTTCAGTCAGGTGTAGCCCCCATACACCACTACCCCCTTCCTCCAGGGCTGAGGGTGGCAAGCAGGGTCTCCCATTAAAAGATCCACAGTCTATCTCCCTGCAAAGGTGGCAGTAGAGGGGAACATCAACCTTAGTTCTGTTGAGGAACAGATACCTCACAGGGCAGTCAATGCAGCTCTGTACACAGCCATAACACAATAGCAGACAGACATTAGGCCTGGATATGCTATGCTGCACTGCACCACTATCTGATATTTCCCTGGTGCAAGCCACTCCATCACAACACCTACCAGCTGCAAACAGTCTGCTAGTGCCCAGTGGAGATGCCTGCACCCAGAACTGGGATGTCAGCATACACAGCAAGCAGATATATCAGTGACTGGGCCCCAAAAGGAAACCCATATTTATCACATGAGAGAAATAGTAGATAGCACTATGGGAGTGCCTAGCCATGCTGTGGTCACTGCATAGTCAGGGTGAGAGTGATCTCTCAGCAGGATATACTGAGGTCACCCTGTCTGTGTAGGTGGTGGCCGGGCACTACAATGTGCCTGTCACTGCCCTATGCCCTGTTTGCAGTTGGTATGTGTTGTTATGGAGTGGCTTGCAGGGTGCAGTGGCTGATGGCTTGCACCAGGGGAATATCAGATAGTGGTGGGGTGCAGCATACCATATCCAGGCCTAATGTCTGTCTGCTATTGTGTTATGGATGTGCACAGAGCTGCATTGATTGCCCTGTGGGGTGTCTGTTCCTCAGCAGGACTGGGGTTCATGTTCCCCTCTACTGCCACCTTTGCAGGGAGGTAGACTGTTGATCTTTTGATGGGGGGCCCTGTTTGCTGCCCTTGGCCCTGGGGGAGGGGGGGTGGTGGTGCATTGGGCTACACCTGACTGAAACAGACAGAGATGTCAAGGGTGTTCCTGCAGAAACTACCTATCTCACACATTAACACTGCTTTGAACCTGCACCATGGCCTCTTTCAGCCATGGCCGGTGCTGTGGACCTAGTGCTGAGCGCCTCACTGCACCCTCAGGGTGAGCACAGTACCCGCACAATGTGACAGTGTGTAGCTACTCTGTGCCAGTACAACACATGGTCAGTACCCCCTACCAGGCCGAGGTACTGTGGGGGTGCACCTGATCACTTCCCCCCTACCAGGCTGAGGTGCTGTGGGGGTACATTCCCCATGGTGTGTATCTGTGGATGGCTGATTTGCATGTGCAGTGCATCATGGGTGTGACTGGCACAATCCAACCCTGGGTAAATCCAGCACCTGCTCACAGGCTCAGATACACCATAGGCCATCACACGTACATCTGTTAGCATAATGCATAGGTGCAGGACACCCTAAAGAGTCTGTAATATTAGGTGCCCATGCTGGTAAAAACACACGTACCCACGCACGATTGTACGCACGCACCAATGCACGTACCAACGCACGCAGCCACGCACGTGGCTAGGCACACTGCGAGGGTGTGTTTCTGGCACCACTACTCAACGTAAAGAAAAACATGCCTCCTCATTCCCTATGTAATGTACAGGGTGATGCTTGGGCCAGCCTTCTGCGTTAGGCACACTGGGGACTTGAACCCATGCTGCCTGTAACAGCGGTCAGTACACTAACCATTGTGCTACAGCTTTGTTTCAGTGCTTTGTGTCTGTACGCCTTCATACGATTAACGCGCAGTAATGCGCCATGGCGCCCTGTAACGCTCATTAGTTTTTGGAACGCGCGTTAGTGGTTAGGATGTCCTGCCCATGTCCTTTTTTGGCTTTCCTTTCACTAACGCGGCTCCAACGCGATTTGCACTAACGCAGTTTAGTAAACATACCCCTTTGTGTCCATATAACACCTTTTAGCGTTCTTTATGTTTCAATATATTGATTCGGATTTTATGTTGTTACACCTTAAGCATTTTCAGGTACCATATTCCCAGCATGTGATTTAATCTGGTATTCTTTTAATGTAGTTCCTAAAAAAAATTTTAATTACAATTTTTAATTTTATAATTAAGTTACAATAAGTTTTATTATAACACATGCATATCTCCCCAGTGCAGTTTCCTCCAAAATTTTGTTCTATGGTACACCATATTGGTTAATTTTAACAAATTTTCAACATCTTTATAACAATTTTATCAACAATTTACTGCATGTCAACTCATGCTGTTTACATTCTTGTAGTTTGTTTAAGTTATTAGCAATTTGATTAAGTTAACACTAGGAGCACCTTTGTGCCTTTTGTTCTTCTTTTTTTACACTTTGACATATTGTTTTTTATTATTGTTCTTATGTATGGTTGACATGATATTGATATTTATTTAAGGTACATTATGATTTATTATTTTGTATACTATTTTCTAATGGCTTACCTTGATGAGTTATTATTTATATTGTTGATCATCTTTGTTGGTCTCTCAGCCCTGCGTTTGTTTAAGGTATATTTATGATTTATTTTATATACTATTTTTTAATGGTTCACACTTGATGAGTTATTATTTATATTGTTGATTATCTTTGTTGGTTTCTCAGCCCTGCGTTTGTTTGTTTGTCTATGTACTCATTTTATTCATTTATGAGATTACATTATTATATGTTTTTATGACATGCCGGTGTTTTTGTTTTTAATTGTTTTTAATTGTTTTTAATTGTTTTTAATTGTTCTTAACCTTATTTATTATTGATTTATGATATTTTTTGTTAATTAAAGTGATATTCCCCGAGGAAGGCATTGCCGAAATGTGTTGGGGTTCCTCCTTCAGTATTAAAGACCCTTCAGTTCATCCAACGACTCCTGCTTCTTGTGTTTGCTTACTACATGCTCTTCCTACATCCATCCCCACATCAGAAGTATCTATGCAACTAAAATTGGCCTGAAACAACGTCCCTGGTGCTTTTCTGCATTTTCTGCCCTGAATGTCCCAGATTGCACTTGAATGCCCTTTCTAAAATGCATTTCCCATGCAGATCTTGCTAGCAACTGAATATCACTGATAACCTGATAGCAAGACTGATTGCCGGCAGAACTGGATATTCAGCGCCAGATTCCAGACAGGCTCCGATGATGAATATCCAGTTTGATTTTAGGCTGTGGTGTCAGGTGCTTTAGCAGTACTGACTCTCTTAGGGGCTTGTTTACAAAGCCGCGGTAGCGGTTCGCGGTCGTTATCGGAGCCGCGGCCCCATTGAAATCAATGGGGTCGCGGCTCCGATAACGATCGCAAACCGCTACCGCAGCTTTGTAAACAAGCCCTTTAGTCTGATTAACCTTTTGGTTTTTCTTCTCTCTTTTTCCCCACTGTTGTTTCTTTAATGATTTATGTGTTTCATAACTCATAAATGATGATGTGATTCTTTTTGGAATCATTGGAAAATTGATAAAGTTTGTTTTAAAAAAAAGAACTGGACCCTCATTGGATAAACAGTGATTTAGGAGGCTACTTTCTGTGCAAGGAAGAAATGTAGATTGTCAAACTTCAAGCAGTAGTACAATGGAGCTGAATACTGATTTAAGATTAAGATATGCCATACGGGGTCAGACCAAGGTCCATCAAGCCCAGTATTCTGTTTCCAACAGTGGCCAATCTAGGTCATATGTACCTAGCAGTTTCCCCAAGGGACACAGGTTCCACAATGCTTGTATTGGTTCAAGCATTGATATCCTGGGTCCCTTCTTAATAATGGTTTATGGACCTTTCCTCCAGGAACTTGTCCAAACCTTTTTTAAACCCAGCTACACTAACAGCCTTTAAGATATGCCATACGGGGTCAGACCAAAGACATTTGGACATCACAGCCTGCATGTGGTTAGATACTGTTTTGCTAAGACTAAGATTGACATCAGATGACACTCTGCTGCCTTTTGTCCTTCTAAAAAGATTTCCTTCTAGCACCACTTCAGTGTCTATGAGGTCTTTACTTTTGGAGATAGCAGACAGCAATAATGAGATGTTAGTTAAGCAGTTGCTATCTTCAAACATTAAGTTTTGATTCTTTGTGATTACTTCTCTCTCAGGTATTCAAGTCACCTCAAGGACAGGTAAGTACAAGCTTCCCTAAACTCTAATTTTAGTTTGTTCCCATAAATCACTGGTATATACATTCAGTGGCACAGTTCATACAGTTCATACCACTGGCCAGGGCTTTAACGTTGGGGCACAGTCGTCGCGTTGTCTTTTCTCTCTTTCTCTAGGTTTAGTGACAGCTTGCTTCCTTCTTCTCTTAATTCCAGCCGAGGCTCATGTGTAACACCTACTAACCTAACTTTAACTAAAAGAAAAAGGCAAAACCCTATCTGGCCTATTATGAGATTTATATTTATTTCATTGAATATGATATACCAATTTCCTTAAAACAGGTTCATTCTTCTAAACTTTTGCTAACTTAGGGACGAAACAAAAAGAATGGTAGGTTCTCTGGCTGTCGGGACCTTATTTTGCTGTTATACTCTCTCACACCCTACACATGTACTTTGTCAGCCAGTCATTCTCTCTCTCTCTCTCTCTCTCTCTCTTTCATTGGAGCTTTATTCAGCAGAGATATTCATGGCCGTGTCTTTGTAAAGTGAATTAGCCTCTCACTTAACAGTTCAGACTTGTACAGGTCTTGCTGGAACCCGGCCTTTACTAATCTCAGACTTTCTGAGTTTATGGAATTTTTCAGGCTTATCCCACCTGAAGCCTCTTTAGTGGGAATTATATTCCATTAGTGGGAATTATATTCCACCCTTACAATATCTGGGGTGCTCCAGAATCAATTAAAATGCATTCAAACCAGTTTCATTCTCAGTCATAGTGGCAAAAGTACATGGGCCACTTTAATGTCACCTTCTCTCCTCATACACACTACTCTCACTCATAAACAGCTCTAATTTTTACCATTAGACCATTAGCTTTGGCTTTTGAGAGGCCTGGCCTCCCAGCCACTTAGACATAGGTCTGGTCACCTTGCTTCCCTGGTTGTCTCTATCTGAAAGAAGCTCAGGTAGCCTAGGAAATCCCTCCTAATTCCAGAAGGTAACCAAGGGGTTTCCATGGCATGCCAGGGAGAACCAATGGGGCGTTGAGTCTCCATTTCCCACTAGGCTTGGGATTCCCACTAGGCTGTGATGGAAGTTGGCCAGTTTGAATTGTTACCATGGCAACCCCATTAAACTATATAGAAAAATCACCTTTACTCCTTTATTTTGTGCTATTACACATATTCCCAAATTGAGGTAATGCCCCTTTAAATTTTTAGGCAAACCCTCCACCCCATGGCTCTTCTTACAATCTCCTCTCATTAATCCAATCCTTAAAAGAAAATTCCAAAGTCTCAATTCCACTCGGCCAAACTATCTCAAATAATTTAGACACTGTCAATTTAAATGTAAAAATAAACATAGGGTCATCTATCCCTAAATCCCCTTACCTGAACCCTATATTCAAATCCCTGTTACTTTTTACATTTTTTTCCTACCTTTATTATTTTTTTAACAGTGTGGCCCCTTTACATCAGCCGGAGCTCAGCAGAGCACAGCTCTGGTGTTTCATTTTACTTTGCAGTTCCATCTGGTGAGGAGTTCTTACCTTCAGCTCCTCTTCAAAGCTTCCAAACTGCCTGGCAATCCCCCAGATCGGATCCCCAGCACCCCATGACACCCAGGGACCCAGCGGGCACCATTTTTTTAAAACTTTAGATGGGTCCCTGGCACCGCGTTCTATCATGGCCTACTCTGGAGGCCTCATCCTGCCCCCAGGCACCATTTCCCAGGCCCTGGACCCCTCAGCACTGCAGGACACCAAGTAACTTGATTTATTTAATATTTCTACACACTATCCACACTATCATTAGGCCACCTGAGGCGGTACTCCGACAGTTGTGACTGTGTTTATTTCTGATTTTCATGCCTCTGCTTTCCCGTCGCTTTTTTTTCCAGCTCGAGCTCAAACGAGCGAGAAAAAAAAGTAACGGGAAGGCAGTGGCAGGTCAGAGGCGGCAAAATAAAAAATAAACACAACCGGACTGCTGGAGTGCCGCCCCCTCCTCCCCTCCTCCCCCCCCCCCCCGCTTTATTTTTCCCGCTCAAGCTTGGGATGACTCAGACTGATTCCTTGGAATGCGTGTGGCTGCTGAGCAAAAGAGGAAAAAAATTCCACTTAGCAACCGGGAAATGGGATAGGAGTGTGGAGTGAGGAGTGAGGAGTGAGGAGGAAAAGGCTGGGGGCCGGAAACAAGTGTTCAAAGTCCTCCTCCTTTCTCCTACCATGAGTCTTACTCATTATCTCATTCTATATGGACAGAGGGCATCTACTTTATTGCAGGGTGGTTTGTACGCTTCCTGGGGGTCTGTGGCCTGATTACATACACGGGGAGTAGGGTTGCCAACTGGACGGTTTTCAGCCGGCCTGGCCGGTTTTTCCATGGCCAGGCTGGCTGCTGGCGCAGATGCAAAACCGGCCCTTGAAAAGCCGTTTTTTTGCTCTGGCCGCAAGATCGGGAGCGGCCAGAGCAAAAGACTGGCTTTTCTTCCGACCCGAAGTAAAAAAACACCCAGGGCCGGCCCACACACCGGAGGGCTTCAGAGGGAGCCGGGGAAGCCTGCGCGAGACCCCAGCTCCCTCTGTACAGCCGCCAGCGTGAGGATCCTTTTCCTTCATGCTGGCGGCTGTTTCTGTGAAGCTGCGATTGCTGGGAAAGATTAAAGGCAATGATATATGTGTAAGTGCTGGTTGTATGTTATTCTCAGTTTTCCTAAGTGTTGATTTGTAAACTGCTCCTCACTCTGTATGTGGTGACAAATCCCCATGCACCTCTCCATGACCTTATGTGTATTTTAGAAAAGGCTTCAAAAATATGAGTATGTCCTTGTTATGAATCTGGTGGGGATCCAGAGGGTAAATAATGTTTGAAAAAAGTTTCAAGCCAGTAGGGTTTCTGACAGACAGTAAGCGACTGATATTTCCGGGTCTTAAATTATTGAGAGTCGCATTATGTATGCCGCATACTCCTAAGCAGTTGTTTGCCATCGAGGCACACCTGGACCTTTCTTCTTTTAATGTTCTACTAAATGAAACAAAACAAAACAGCTAATTTTCTTTCATTTTTCCTTTTGATAATCAGGAAATCAAAAAAAGAATTGCAACACAAATATCATCCTTGTTCGAAAGCAGAAGAGACATATGCAAAGGTTGATGCACCATATTCAACCCTCTGACAGCCCAGAGTTTCCTCTTCCATCTGCCATAAAGGTCTCAACACACCCAACATCAGCACCATAGATTCTTTGACCTCCCCAACATCAAGACCTTCAATCCATCACCCCCTACACCCCCTGACATCAAGATGCCCTCAATCAGCCCCTAGTCAGACAAGACCCCCCACCTCACAATCCTACTCTAGCCCTCCAAACCACACCTGATTCACACGCATATCATGCCACCTTGAAATATGAATGTGATATAGATCTTCACAGGGAAAAAGTAGCTTTCTAATAGCACTATGTGGAGGAGTAGTCTAGTGCTTAGATCAACAGCCTCGAATCCAGGAAGTCTGGGTTTGATTCCCATTGGCCCTCCTTGTGACCCTGGGCAAGTTACTTTACCCTCTATTGCCTTGGAAGAAAAGGCTTGGCAATCTGCTTCTGGTCATACCTTGTCAAGAAAACCCAGGGGCTGCTGGGTTGCAAGGAGTCAGCACTGACTTGATGGCACTTAAAAAAATCACTATTTGCACATGTTGCCAACCTACACATGCAAATGCCACTATTTACATGTGGAGATGCTTCTAAAATAAGCATCATAGGTACCTATATGTCTGAATAAAATAGACACCTACATAGCTTTCACATATAGGTAACCAGTCATAAAATTACCCTTCATTGATAGTAATGTGGCTTGTGTTAAATAGCATAGTTATAACATGTTATTTAACACAACATGGTTTAAATTGCATTACTACAATGGGGTAAATTCTGCCCCTGGGGTGCATGGGGGCCCCAAGGAAGAAGGGGTCCCACTTGCAGTTGCTCCCTAATTTTCTGAAAAGGAATTCCCTCGCTCTGGGATCCATAATTTGAATTTTTGCAACTGCATTAACGTAAACGAACACTTTAACAGAGATTAATGAATCTATTGCTGTTTAGAATTGGGGTAATTGAGGTTTAATTAACTATCAGTTTGATCTTGGTACTATTGTATAAATTCACTGCTCATTTATATACCCATAGCAGAGCTGCAGTGGGTGAAGGCAGCCAGATTTCCCTGTGTACATTTATATTTACGCAAGCATTGCTGTGGTTTAAACACACACACACACACACACACACACACACACACACACACACACACACACACATATAAAAAAGTTACTTCTCGACTTAAATATCAAAGAGTGCCCTTTAAACAATAGGTGCCATATTGTCAAGGTTAACTAAGTCGTCCTGTGTATAGAGAAGGTCACAAGTCAATATTCTTAACAAAGGATTAGTCTTTACTGTTTTGATGTCATTTGTATCTGTCTGTCAACATTGCATGTGTGCAGGAAATATGTCAGGTTTTGTGTGGTAACATGACAGCCAGAAGGATCAAAGTTTTCTTTCATTGTTGTTTATATCTTATCAGAGTATGTAAAACTCACAAGAAGTGTGAAATATTTCAGAAGGAAAACAAAAATGGTATTCAATAAGGGGGTCATTTTAGAAGCCCAGTTCATGCTTTATACAACCTAAAATGGGCATAGAGATGTCCAAAGCACAGTGACATCTCCAGAGCCATTTTAGAAGCCAGGTCTGTGGACGTCCCCACTGTGAGGACGTCCAAATATGAATGGGGGAATGGTGGAATCTCTCCAAGAACCTGGATATCTCCGCCTGATTTCAGAAAGGTCTCAGACATTCAGTGTTGCATCTAAGTTTAGACCTGCTCCAGGCATCTGAAAAGTGCTTGTTTTGGATGAAAAACATCCAAAGGATGTAGAGGAGAAAACACTCCAACATCCAGGGCCGGCCCGTCCATTGAGCGAGAATGTTGTTCGCACAGGGCCCCGCGCGAACCACATTCTCGCTCAATGGACTGCTGCAGAGGGAGCCGGGGAAGCCCGCGCGAAGCCCCGGCTCCCTCTGCACAGTCCGCAGGCGTGAAGAGCCTTTACCTTCACGCTGGCGGCTGTTTCAATGAAGCCGCGAATGCCAGGAGAGGTTAAAGGGCATTGCCTTTAACCTTTCCCGGCATTCGCGGCTTCATTGAAACAGCCGCCAGCGGGAAGGTAAAGGGTCTTCACACTGGTGGGCTGTGCAGAGGGAGCCGGGGCCTCGCGCAGGCTTCCCCGGCTCCCTCTGCAGCCCCTTAGATGGCACAGGGGTCTTCGGGGGGGGGGGGGGGTGGCTAGGACTGGATGGGCTCTGATGGGGGGGGGAAAGGGACTAGAAATGGGGGGTGTTGGGGGGGGGAAACAGACTGGAAATGGGCGGTGATGGGGGGGGAGACTGAAAATGGGCTGGGATGGGGGAAACAGACTGGAAATGGGCTGTGATGGGGGGGGAACGGACTGGAAATGGGCTGGGATGGGGGGGGAAACAGACTGGAAATGGGCTGTGATGTGTGTGGGGGGGGGAGAACGGACTGGAAATGGGCTGTGATGGGGGGAACGGACTACAATTGGGCTGTGATGGGGGGAGGACTGCAAATGGGCTGTGATGGTGGGGGGGATAGGACTGCAAATGGGCTGTGATGGTGGGGGGAATTGACGAAATGGGCTGTGATAGGGGGGGAACTTGGACTGGAAATGGGCTGATGAAGAGCTGGATTAGGACTGCAAATGGTCTGTGATGGTGGGGGGGGATAGGACTGGAAATGGGCTGTGATGGGGGGAGGACTGCAAATGGTCTGTGATGGTGGGGGGGATAGGACTGGAAATGGGCTGTGATGGTGGGGACAGACGGACTGAAAATGGGCTGGGATGGGGGAAACAGACTGGAAATGGGCTGTGATGTGGGGGGGGGGAACAGACTGGAAATGGGCTATGATGGGGGGAACGGACAAATTGGGCTGGGATGGGGGGAAACAGACTGGAAATGGGCTGTGGTGGGGGGGAGAACAGACTGGAAATGGGCTGTGATGGGGGGAACGGACTACAATTGGGCTGTGATGGGGGAGGACTGCAAATGGGCTGTGATGGTGGGGGGATAGGACTGCAAATGGGCTGTGATGGTGGGGGGAATGGACAAAATGGGCTGTGATGGGGGGAACTTGGACTGGAAATGGGCTGATGAAGAGCTGGATTAGGACTGGAAATGGGCTTATGGGGGCTGGAATAGGGTGAAGTGGGCTGACGAGGGGGCTAGGATTGGAAATTAGCTGATGGGGGAGTGTGGAGGAAATGGGCTGATGAGGGACTGGAATGGAACTGGAAAAGAGCATATGGGGGCTAGGACTGGAAATGGGCTGATGAGGAGCTAGGATAGGACTAGAAATGGGCTGATGGGCGGAACGTAGACTGCAAATGGGTGATGGGCTGGAATAGGACACTGGAAATGGGCTGATGGGGGCTGGAATAGGACTGGAAGTGAGCTGATGGGAGTTGGAAAAGGGCTGGAAATGGGCTGATGGGGAGCTTGGAGTGGAAATGGGCTGATGGGGGGGCTGGAAAGGAACTGGAAAACAGCATATGGGAGGCTAGGACTGGAAATGGGCTGATGTGGAAGCTTGGGAGACTGGGACTAGAAGGGGGCAGATGCTGGGTGGGTCTAGAACTATAAAGGAGCTGATTTTGGGGGAGGGCTAGAAAGGGATGGGAAATGAGAATGGAGAGGGGAAAAGATATTTTGTGTGGGAGGGAAGAAAAGTCTACGAAGGGCCGGGTATTGGAAGAGTAAGTGTAGATTGAGAATGGAAGGGTGAAATTTGAGTGGATGATAAAGGAATAAGGAAAGAAATGGAGGAAAGAGCAAAAGGGGAAAGATCAGTATGTTAAAGCAGATATAGAGAAAACATTTGGAAAAAAATCTAAAAGAGAAGAAAGGAAAATGGATAGCTCGCAGAAGACACAAAGAAACCAGAAGAAAGTGATTGGAGCAATTGCAACTGAAAAGAAAATGCACAAGCAACAAAAGGTAGAAAAATACTTTTTTATTTTGAATTTATTAACTGGAATATATCAGCTCTGGGAAATGTGCATTGTTAACATCTTTTGTGTTTTGTTTAGTACAAGAGGAAATTAATTTATAGTTTTATTTCTCCAGTGTTGTTGTACATCCCAAGTTTGGCTTTTGGGGTTCCCAGTTTAATTATTGTCTTCCTATTTCTAAATTGTGATCCCTTGTTCTTTGGTGACAGTCTATATTCTGCATTTTAACCAAGCTGAGGTATTCTGTTCATGTAGTTTCTATTTGACCATGTCACTTGTTCTCTTTCCCCAGTAGGAGATGCATTGGTATTCTCTGAGATGTATTGGTTTAATATTTGTAGTGTTGCCTTTTGATAGGTAGAGTTTGGTGCTTTGTGAGTCCTGGCAGAGCTGTTATGATATGGTGGATTTGCTATGAGTTCTAAAAGGTCAGTGTTTATAGTACTTCCTAATGGGCCTGGCGGTTGGCACTGGAATATAGTAATGTAGAAATCTGTTAGTCTTTCTTTATCCAGACACTCATTAAGAAGCATGTTTACTAAAAATGCATGTTAACATTATGCAAGTATTTATGCAAATGAGGCTCCCTATGCAAATGAGGCCCCGCAATTAATCTCCGCACCCCCCTTGGGCCGCCCCTGCCAACATCCCCAGTACTCTCCACAATCACAATGATAGCAGCAGTAGGATTTGAACCCTGACTTACTGGTCTTATCCATACTCTAACCCAGGGATGGAGAACTCCAGTCCTGGAGGGCCACAATCCAGCCTGGCTTTCAGGATGTCCCTAATGAATATTCATGGTATATATCTGCATCCACTGCGTCCCATTGTATGCAATTATATCCCATGAATATTGTGATAAGGAAGCTTATCATAGTTCAGGAGGGAGCTATAAAAGAGGTGAATTGGCTTTGAACAAGCAACCTGTCTTTGCTGGTAGAAATACTAAAACAGAATGTTTTCATAAAAGACTACCAGTCCCAGAATGCACCAGGTTTCAAACAGCCTCTAGAAGGGCTGAAGTGGGGAAACGTGTGTTCAATCAGGAGAGCTATGAGGTAATCCCCAATCACTCATCTCCAAGGGCAGGGCTTGAGTCAGCACAGCTGGGCTGTGCTAGGGTGGAGTGTCCCTCTAAGCACGTTAAAAGTAATAGATTTTCTGCACAGAGACAGAATGGTGAGCAGAGTGAGATCAAGGACAGAGAGAGCAAGGAGAGACAGAAGCAGCAGCAACGTGGAAGGAAGAAGAGAAAGACATCTTGGAGGTCTAAAGAAGGAGCCCACAGCAGTACGTGTGTTGGGAGTCATTCCAGAGGCAAGCATACTCCACTGGACTGGAGGAAGCCAGAGGAATGGGGTTATAGAGCCAGGAATTCCCAGACGGCACCTTTGAAGGAGACGGCTGCAGGTGGAAGGGGCCCTAAGACCGGTGCAAGAAGGTATGTGAAGAGAGACCCAGTGTACAGGGATCTTGATTGGAAGCCCAAAGAAGGATTCCTTTTGGTGGTTGATGTGCAGGGAATTACCACAAATGCTCTGTTAGACTCTGGGGCAGACCAGAGTATGCTGTCAAAGAGGCTTTGGAAGAGGATAGAGGCCCAAGAAGGATTTGTGCCTAGAACCCCTGGAAGCCAGGTTCACATCAGATGCATTCATGGTGCTGCAACATCATATCCCACCTATAGACTAATGGTTAAGTGCCTGGGGGAACAAGAGGAAATTCTTTTAGCAGTGGTGCCTAGGCTTCCATTTGATTTGGTTCTAGGAAGGGACTGGCCAAGATTTAAGCAGGGACTAGTGAAAGGACTAGGAAAGAAGGAGGGAGAAGGAATGATGGTAATAGCTCTCGGGCCTTTGTTTGGAAGTCCTCAGTCCCTAGCTAAAAAGATGGTTAAGCTTCCAGAAGGCCAAACTATAAAGAAGGAACTAGGGAAGAAGAGGGGCCTTGTATCCACCCGCTCACAGGCTAAGGTAAAGAGCCAGGAGGAGGGGGAGCAGGCAGAGTTATTAGACTTACCCTCTCATGATGATTTAATAACTCCACCATCTGGGAAGGTAAGAAAGTTGAAAGCACAAAAGCGTCGTGAGAGACTTTGCAGAGCACAGGGTAGGGCTGAGATGTTGGCTGGTCAAAGTTTACCCTGGGTGCCAGCTGAGTTAGTGGCAAAGTTTCCTAACTTTCCACAAGAACAGCGAGCTGATCAAGCTCTCATCCGAGCTTTTAAGTATGCTCAGGAGGTCAGGGAGGAGTTGCCCAGATTCATACTAGATAATGAAATATTATATAGAGAGAGTCAGGACCCCAGAAATGGGACCATACGTAAACAATTAGTGGTACCTGCAACTTTCAAAGGACTAGTACTTAGATTAGCACATGATCATCCAGTTGGAGGTCATAAAGGGATGCAAGGAACGCTGGATCAAATACTTATACGTTTTTACTGGCCAGGTATTTTCAAAGAAACTGCCCAGTTTTGCGCTGCATGTCCAGCGTGTCAGCGTGTTAAAGCGACTCACCCACCGGTGGTGCCTTTGATTCCACGCCAATTATCACAGACCCAATAGGTCGCATTGCTATGGATATTGTAGGCCCATTAGTCAAAACGCCCCGAGGTTTCCAATACATCCTAGTTATGGTAGATCAGGCAACAAGGTTTCCCTGGGCCATACCATTGAGGAATGTTTCTGCAAAAACAATAGCTTTAGAGCTAGTCAAATTGTTTTGCGAAGTGGGATTCCCAAGAGAGGTGTTGACTGACCGAGGGTCCAATTTTGTATCCAAATATTTGGCCCAGGTCTGGGATGCCTTTGGCATTCATCACGTAAAAACCTCAGCCTACCATCCTCAATCAAACGGTTTGGTGGAGAGATTCAACCAAACTCTCAAACAAATGTTGAGAAGGGGGTTAGCAGGAGAGGTAAAAGAATGGGATATGTTATTGCCCTTTGCCTTATATGCCTGCAGGGAACGAATTCAGGTGTCCCTAGGTGTAACTCCATATGAATTGATGTATGGTAGGGCTCCACGTGGTTTGTTGGATATTTTGAGGGAACAATGGATTGATCCTGAACCAGAAAATCAGGAGGTACCACAGTTTCTACGTGACTTGAGAGCACGTTTAAAAAGGACCTCGCAGGTTGCTGAGAAAAACCTGCAGGACAGTCTAGTGCGCCAGAAAGGGTGGTATGATAGGAAGGCCAAAAGCCGCCAATTAAGCATTGGTGAAATGGTTTTGGTTCAAGTAGCAGGTACAGCCCCAAAATTTGAAGTACAGTGGAAAGGGCCATGGAAGGTTGTTAGACAGGTGAGCCCAGTATCTTATGTGGTAGAAAATGCAAGAGGTCGTAGACAGACCTACCACATTAATGTACTTAAATCATGGAAGGAGAGGCCTGTAATTAATAATGACCCAGAAGCCAGCCAAGAAGTAGGTGAGCATTCAAAAGAAAATACTCTCGTAGGTATTACGGACTGTAGGAAAGAAGTTTCACCAGTTGCACCAGTCCGTAATAACTTAAGCAGGGGGGTATGTGATAAGGAAGCTTATCATAGTTCAGGAGGGAGCTATAAAAGAGGTGAATTGGCTTTGAACAAGCAACCTGTCTTTGCTGGTAGAAATACTAAAACAGAATGTTTTCATAAAAGACTACCAGTCCCAGAATGCACCAGGTTTCAAACAGCCTCTAGAAGGGCTGAAGTGGGGAAACGTGTGTTCAATCAGGAGAGCTATGAGGTAATCCCCAATCACTCATCTCCAAGGGCAGGGCTTGATTCAGCACAGCTGGGCTGTGCTAGGGTGGAGTGTCCCTCTAAGCACGTTAAAAGTAATAGATTTTCTGCACAGAGACAGAATGGTGAGCAGAGTGAGATCAAGGACAGAGAGAGCAAGGAGAGACAGAAGCAGCAGCAACGTGGAAGGAAGAAGAGAAAGACATCTTGGAGGTCTAAAGAAGGAGCCCACAGCAGTACGTGTTGGGAGTCATTCCAGAGGCAAGCATACTCCATTGGACTGGAGGAAGCCAGAGGAATGGGGTTATAGAGCCAGGAATTCCCAGACGGCACCTTTGAAGGAGACGGCTGCAGGTGGAAGGGGCCCTAAGACCGGTGCAAGAAGGTATGTGAAGAGAGACCCAGTGTCCAGGGATCTTGATTGGAAAGCTGGACATAAAAGCTGGACTACTTACTGGCCAGGATACCTGGAGAGGAAGCCTAACAGCAAAGGAAGCTCAGGTATGAACTTTGATCTATGCCCTAGCTCTTCTCCAGGAAGACAGCAGGGAAACAAATATTATCCTGAGAGTGAACAATTGAGGAATTCCTCTGAGCCAGACCCTGATATTGATTCCATGATATTTGAGGAAGAAGGAGATATATTAAATGATCAGAATGAATACATGGATTGCTCTCTGTCTAGGCTGCTGTGGTAAAATACTTTCTCACTAATACAAAAACCACCAAAAGGAACTGTAATTTGTTCTTTTATCTACCCAGAAAAGTCTGCAAGAAAGCTTTTGGGTAGGATTGAGCCACATAGAGAAAGTGAACCAGCAAAGGGGTTTGCAGCTGGCTAATTGGTGATAATTGAGCCAGGCACAAGTGCACGTGAGCTCTGAAAGGAAACTTTTCTTTTTGTGTGTGTAAATAGAAGAAAGTTATCCTTGATAAAGAACAGTTTTTGTTACTTTTGGGTTTTGTTTTTGCTTTTGGAGCAATGCTAAGAAAGTTATTAGCATGAGCCATCAAAAAGACATTTTCTGTTTCCCCTCAAGGTCTTATTTGATTTTTGCTTAAGAAGTTCAGTTACCTTATTTCATGTTTTGTTTTCCTGAATGCAATACTGAAAGCAAGTGTCCTTTTTGTGTTACCAAGTAAATCTGTGTGGGAGAATTAACCCCATGAATAAAATCCATTTTTCTTTGCTTACATTCGTGCATCACAACTCATTATTTTGTGAACGGCTGATTCTGGTATAAGTGAACTACATTCCCCACAATCCTTTGCAAGTCATAATAATATTTTTGCCTTTGCTAAGACTGTGGCCATTCACGACCAGCGCCCCCGTTTACAATATTCATTAGGGACATCCTGAAAACCAGGCTGGATTGTGGCCCTCCAGGACTGGAGATTGTTATCCTTGCTCTAACCATTAGGCTATTCCTAGAAATCTCTGGTCTTGAATACTATTCTGGGGATGTCTATGTAGATGCCTCCACAGATGTCCATATCAGGCATGTCCACATTTGTGAAATCATGTCTGCACCTGGACGAGCCTGCTTTTTTTTTTAGACATTCTGGCTTAGGTGTCCAGGATTGCACTTGGATGTCCTTTCTAAAATTCCTTCATCTAAATAAGCACACACTTTAGGTTTTAAATATGCAGTGGTTCAGTTTTCAAACCAATGTGGTTATCTGCAAAATCTATACACACTTTAACTTGCAAACTGTCTACCAGTTCTCAAAGGGAATGTGAATGCATACTTGCCCTTTGGGAATTTCCTAAGGAAACAGAGAATTGTACCTGTTTTTTGGTAGACACATTTTACTAGGGGCCTGTTTACTAAACCATGCAAACATTTTGCACTTGAGTCAAAAGAAAAAACAGCCAAAATTAAGGCAAACTGGAGGTAATTTTATAAAATCAGTTCTGCATTTATATGGGGACATATGCATGTATATCGCCTCTTATAAATTTCTGACCAATCATCTTTAACATGATTGGGCACGCTTTGTTGGTAGGACTACACAGGGGCGGAGTTTGGACAAATATGCATATAGATTATAAAATACTATAATTTACATGCACACCTAAAAATTATAGGCACAGGCATTTACACCAGCTTCAGGATTGGTATGAGATCTGCTTCTTGATCTAGCTTGATTCTTTAATACCAACCAAGAAAAACATTTAAGTTTCTACCTTTATTACAGTTTTTGACAATTAAGGGGTATGTTTACTAAACCGTGGTAATGTCACCAGCGTTAAGTGCAGCGTTAAGGTACCTGAAGCCATAAAAGGCAATGGGCAGGTAGGGGGCTTTCCGTCGAAAAGGGAGCAATGGGAGTCATAGCTGTTTGGCATAAAAAAAAACAAAAGGGAATCAAACCCATGACCCCATAATATGCATCACAGAGACATGGCTCAACCCTACCGACAGTGTACTACTCAACCAACTAGTACCGAACAACTACTCAGCATACAACTGCCCACGCATCCACAAGCGTGGAGGAGGAGTCCTAATAATAGCAAAAACAGAACTCAAGTTCAAGACACTGAATCTCACAGATACAAAGCAGTGTAACACAATTAGCATCAAGAACAAGAATATTGCAATCTGCCTAACCTACAGAGCACCCCGTGCTCCACCCGACGAACTAGCCTTCATACTCGAAGAAGCCTGTGCCATAACGTCAAACAACAAACCAGCACTACTAATCGGAGACTTCAACCTCAAGTCCGCCAATACAAAAGATGCAGAGGCCTTCCTTCAGGCAATGTCATCACTTCAATTCACACAGATAGTCAATGCACCAACACACAGACTAGGATCATCCCCAGACCTCATCTTCGCATCAAACTACCTAACTTCAAGAGACCTAATCTCTACACCCACCATCACCCCAGTACCATGGTCTGACCATTACTTAATCGAGACAAATCTGCAATCACAAGAAGACTGGACAAGCGAAAGAGCGAACTTCCCACACACACAAAGACGATTCAAGTCCTTTGACAAGGACGAATTCATCCAGGACACAATACAACACTTGAACATTGACTCAGAGGACCTGGAGGAACAAGTTTCCAACTGGAACAATGTCCTAGCTAACGCCGCCAAACCATCCGTTGACAGGACCAAGAAACAACACCACAACAAGAGACAAAACAAACCATGGTACTCAGCAAAAATACGACAGGAAAAGAGGGAGCTCAGGAAAATTGAACGGAGATGGAGAAAAAACAAAACTACTTCCGACCAACATCTTTACCTAACAAAGCAAAAACAATACAATGAACACATCAACCAATCAAAGAGAGAATTCCACACAAACCTGATAAATTCTTCCATCAACAAACCCAGAGAACTTTTCGAAATAGTAAAAACCCTGACAAAAGAGCAAGCAGCAGAAAGAGAAATACAAGTGGATCCACAGATATTCGCCGACCACATCAAAGACAAATTTCACTCCACAGAGCGCTCAACACCCAGTAGAACCAACAGAACGAACGTCCACCCCAAAACCTGGGGCACATTCCACTCACCCTCAAAAGAGCAGATATCAGACATCATCTCCACAATCAACACAAGCACTGCTCCTACAGACCCTTGCCCAGTGTCATGGGTCAAAGCCACCAAAGCAAGCCTCATACCAAACATTCATAAAATGGTACACAACTCACTCACTCAAGGACTCATGCCACAGCAATTAAAGCTTGCCTCAGTAAGACCAATCACAAAGAAAACTTCTCTCGACAAAAAGGACCCAGCAGCATACCGACCAATCTCCAGCATACCCTTCCTCGCAAAAATAATCGAAAAGACGGTTCAACTACAACTTCAGGAACACATTGACGAACACGGAACTCTCGACGACAACCAACACGGATTTCGTCCCAACCATGGAGTCGAAACTCTCCTGATCTACCTCTTCGACAGCATCATAAGAATAATTGACGACATCAGGAATGGAATTATAATGATCTTCATCGACATCTCCTCAGCGTTCGACACAGTTGATCACAATATACTCCTGGAGAGACTGAAGAACACTGGTATACACGGTACCACTCTAAAATGGTTCCACTCGTACCTAACAGAAAGACAGCTACAGGTCAAGGTGGGACAGGACACCTCCCGGCCCATAAACGTCCAACAAGGAGTACCACAAGGATCCGCACTCTCAGCACTCCTTTTTAACATCTACATCCAACCAATATGCAACATTATCAAAGAGAACAACATCCAATACACAATATACGCAGACGATATAATGGTATACTCCCCGATATCAATCGAAAACCCGGACTTCTCTAAGATAGCAGACTGCCTTACCCAAATGGCGAAGTGGTGCCAAAACAACAATCTAGCTATAAACTACAACAAGACTGAAGCTTTAATCATCACTCGAAACCAAAGCTTCACACACCCACCAAACATAAAGATACAAAGCACCACGATACCGATAAGATCGGAGGTGAGATACCTTGGGGTTACTCTGGACAGTAAACTCAACCTCAAACCACACATAGACAAAACAATCCAAAAAGCATATTATAGGATGCGAATCATCAGGAGACTGAAACCACTCCTCGCTCCAGAACACTTCCGTACAGTCTGTCAAGCACTGATAACCCCAATACTGGACTTCTGCAATCCGATATACCTCGGACTACCAAAACAAGCTCTCAAACCACTACAGCTGGCACAAAACACTGCAGCTCGAATCATATCCGGAGCCGCAAGGCAGGAGCACATCACACCTACACTAAAGGACTTACACTGGCTCCCAATCATTGCTCGCATCAGATACAAGACTATCATAAACCTATTTAAGATAAAAGAACACACATCAGCCAACAGCCTCCACCTGCTCATACAACCAGAAACCAGCGCACGTCCCAGAAGAAGTCAAACACGCAACCGAGTCAGCACCCCAAATGAGTACAAGCACACACGCAAGGACACAACAGACAGAGCTCTCTCCATGGCTGCTCCAACAATATGGAACAATCTACCGGACGATCTAAGGGCAACTCCAGACCTCAAAGACTTCAGAAAACAACTGAAAACCATGCTGTTCATAGAGCACTATGGTCACATCACATAACCTAAGAGAATGGATAACAGCACTCCAATCCTCCCAAACAACTGAATATATATAAAATATGATTCTAGCACCACTGTAAATAGCCCACCCTGTATATAGCTCAAACAAATCAAGCACCCAACACATCCCTCACACAACTAAGTTTTATCCTCACTGCATGTACAACACACACACTTTACCTGATTGCTTGCTGTGATACCACCTTGATTATTAAGATAAGGCGGTTTAGAAATACTGTTAAATAAATAAATAAATAAAATGACCCTTGGCTTGGGAGGTATCACTACTAACCAGTAGGCTACACCTCCATAGCTCTTTGAGCTGTTATCTGCTGGATACAGAAGGATGATGTGTTGGGACAGCAGCTTAGATGGGCTTCCCCATGGCTGATGTGCAGTCCTATATTAATCTGAGACCTATTCTTCCTTTCAGATTCTGTTTCTGTTTTGTGCTCCAGAATTTTCTGTGCAGTACACACAGTGTGTCTTGAAACAAAAGGTCACAGGTTCAAGTCCCAGCTGTGGCTCATGCAGACCATGTCCTTACATTTTACCCTACGTTGCAGATACAACATTGTCATGTGCACTCCCCAAAGCATTGGCCAACAGGAGCACAAACACCCACACTCACAGGCTCCATTATCCAAAGCCCCATGGATTGTCAGATTGTTGGGCCCAGCATGGAGCAGCAGTTTCCAGCAAAGCAGCTCTACTACCACCTGCATACCCTAGCAATGCCTGCACTGTGCCCAGGACCAGTGTGACAGGCAGGGCTGCCAACCACCCATCTTTGCACAATGCCAACATAGGAGGGGAGTGTGCGTATGTCTATCCATTGTTTTGTGGCTGCCTACTCCTCACTGGGCCCACAATGCTTACACTGATTCCATGAAATATTTTTTCACTGAAAGGGTGGTGGATGCTTGGAATGCCCTCCCGAAGGAAGTGGTGGGGGCAAACACGGTGACGGAATTCAAAAAGGCATGGGACAAACACAGTGGATCCCTTTACAGCAATAGGATAAAAACAAAATAAACGGTACCATCTAACTTCTGAACCATATAACATCTCAACAAATAGGGGTGTCCTACATGGAGTGGTGGGTTTACCCCTAAACAAAGACATGGGGAGGGGTGGCCTGCACAGAGTGACAGGTGCACCTACTCTTGCCATCTTGCTGGGCAGACTAGATGGACCATGCTGGTCTTTATCTGCCATCATTTACTATGTTACTATGTTACTATGTAGCATTAGCCTGTCAATGTGCATAATGAGGAGCAAGGTATTGTGGGTATGGTGTAGACAGGGCAGACTGGGCATCTGCACACAGTGTGGGGCAATGGCTGGGAGACTGTAGTGGCCAACCACCACCTGCATGGACAGGGTGGCCACAGCAGTCATGCTGGGAGGTGACTCTCACTCTGACTGAGCAGTGACCATGGCATGTCTAGGTTCCCACATAGTGCTATACAATGCTCTTCTCAAGTGATATCTGTGTGGTCTCTTCTCTGGTGCCCAATCACTGAACTATCTGCTTGCTATCTGTGGGTACATCCCACATCTGGGTGCACAGAGATGATGCACTTTGGACTGGCTAGCAGGCTGTCTGCATTTCACATGTGTATGTGTGGAATGCCTTGCAGGGTGGATGTGAGTTCATGGTGTGGGGCAGCTGAGCCCTTCCAGGCCAGTGCTCCTGTGACAAGTACAACCCTGATTGCTGGTCCCCCAGCCCATTGTCATGTGCCTCCATTGCAAAGATGTGGAGTGTGAGTCTGTTGGAGGCCAGACCCTAGCCAAATGAGGGAAGTCTGGTAGATAGTGCTACATAATCTGCATTTGGACCCAGACTTTTCCCCACTCCCCCCAGCAACCACAATGGATAGGCACCAGTTTCAGTGCATCATGGTCTATAAAAGTAAGACATGACTGGGGAATGTAGGTGGACCTAGAGATAGCCTAAATAGGTCTACAAAAAACACCTGACACACAGCAATGCCTATCTCATCCAAACCGGGTACTGCGGACCTGGTGCTGGGCGCACCACCTCACCCTCAGGGTGAGCGCAGAACCCACACAATGGCATGGTCTGTAGCTACTCTGTGCCAGTAACACACACTACTCCGTGCCAGTAACACACACAGTCAGTACCCCCTACCACGGTGCGGTGCTGTAGAGGTGCATACCCCATCTGGTGACCTGCTGTAGACTACTAATCTGCATATGCATTGCATCATGGGTACTGGTGGGTTAACCCTATCCTGGTAACCACAGCAGACATGCCGTGCGGTGACCTGCAGTCTTTCTATATCTGGAGATAAGAAACGATCACTCCATCCTAACATCAATATGCATATGGTAGAAAATACTGGAGCACAAAACAGAAAAAGAATCTGAGAGGAAGAATAGGTCTCAGATTAATATAGGACTGCACATCAGCCATGGGAAAGCCCCTCTAAGCTGCTGCCTCAACACATCATCCTTCTCTATCCAGCCATTGCAGATCAGCCAGCTGTGGAGGTGTAGCCTACTGGTTAATACTGATACCTCCCAAGCCAAAGATCATGGGTTTAATTCTCTTTTGTTCTTTTTTGTTTTGTTTTAGGTTTTTTGTTCTTTTTTTATGCCAAACAGCCATGACACCCATTGACCCCTTCTCTCCGCCCTCTCTCCACCCTCTGCGGGACTTACCGCCACCGGCGACGTTAACGCATGCTAACGTTGCATCGGGTGACATTAACGAGTGTTAACGTCACTTAACACATGATAACGTAGCTGCTGCCATTTAGGGGCATGTTTACTAAACTGCGGTAATGTCATGTGCGTTAGGTTCCGCGGTAAAGGTACAGATGCCCATATAAAGGCATGGGCGGGCATCATTATGGCAAGCATGTCAGGTAACGCGCGTTATAAGGCACGTTATAAGGCACAGTACAAGGCATGTTATAAGGCA
The DNA here is from genome assembly GCA_033557465.1 of Ichthyophis bannanicus. Lineage (NCBI taxonomy): Eukaryota > Metazoa > Chordata > Amphibia > Gymnophiona > Ichthyophiidae > Ichthyophis > Ichthyophis bannanicus. Next base: position 1,483,274,186 of record CM066032.1, read on the forward strand.
TGTTACAAGGCACCTTATTAGGCACAGTACAAGGCATGTGCCTTGTACTGTACCCAATAAGGTGCCTTGTAATGTGCCTTGTACTGTGCCTAATTAGGAGCCTTATAACACCTTATAAGGATTGCTGGCAACTGTGGTGAGGGTACTATGGGCTGGCCGCATGAAACTGCAAAGATATGACTGTCATAGGCAAGCAGCATATCTTTCTTGGACAGGAGGGAACAATGAGGAATTGAACCCATGACCTCCACCTAAAATGTCAGTGTACTAACCAGTAGGCTATACCTCTATGGCCTGTTGCACAGCAATGGCTGGGTACAGAAGGACTGCAGGTCACCGCACAAACCGTCTGCTCTGTGTGCCAGGATAGGGTAACCCCACCAGCACCCATGATGCATTGCACATGCAGAACAGCGGCCTACAGCTGACCACCAAATGGGGTCTGCACCTCTCCGGTACTGCAGCGTGGTAAGATGGACTGACAGTGCGTGATACTAGCACAGAGTAGCTACAGACCATGCCATTGTGCAGGTTCCGTGTGCACCCTGAGGGATAGGATGGGCGCCCAGCACTAGGTCCACAGTACATGTGATGCTAGAGCTAGATCCTGCTGCACATCCCCTGCACTGCCAGTGTGTGACAGGTGTCCCCAGCAGTGCACCTGAAAGTACAGCTGTTCCAGCTGGGTTGTGCAGTCACATATGGCCTTGGGGGACCAGATACCACCCAGATTAGTGTATGCCCAGTGTTAGGGTCTGGCTGCCTTTGGTACCTGTTATCAGGGCAGTGGGGTGTCTAGACTGCCACTATGGGTCTAAGTGGTATGCACTATATACCCCAAAGGGCCTCAATCAAACCTTTTGTAGATGAAGTTTGTGGTAGGACAGGTGCCTGCACCTTTCAGAATGGCTGCAGTACTAGCAACCACAGCTCTCCAGGGCTGCTGGGCCTGTGCCATACCTGTGACCATTGCAGACCAGCATTGATACTTGGGGTAGGCAGGGGAAGTCTCAACTGCCCCACACCACCATCTGCCATTCATCAACAGACAGCACAGTCGAACTGCACCTGCAGCATCCTACAAGGTGTTTCCCCACACACAGGTGAACTGCAGACAGCTCACTAACCAGTCCATAGTGCAGGGGTGGGCACCTCCGGTCCTGGAGGGCCGCAGACCAGTCAGGTTTTTGGGATATCCCTAATGAGCATGCATGAGATATATATGCATTAGAGATATCCTGCCAACCTGACTGGTTTGTGGCCCTCCAGGGCTGGATTTGGAGACCCCTGCCTTACACCTCTGTCATTTAAGATTGTGAGTGGGCAAGGTACAGATGTCCTAGACATCGAAAGGGTATATAGAATGTGTCATATTTCTCCTCGATTCTCACCACCACCAAAAAGTTGTCTAATAGACAATTTTTTGGTGGTGGTGAGAAATGAGGAGGACTGTGACAAATTCTATCTAACCTTTTTGATGTCTTGGACATCTGCACCTTGTCCACTCACAATCTTAAATGACAGAGGTGTAAGGCAGGGGTCTCCAAATCCAGCCTTGGAGGGCCACAAACCAGTCAGGTTGGCAGGATATCTCTAATGCATATATATCTCATGCATGCTCATTAGGGATATCCCGAAAACCTGACTGGTCTGCGGCCCTCCAGGACCAGGTTTGCCCACCCCTGCCATAGTGCATACTCACATATGCAGGCTAACGCTGGAAGCAGTGTGAGCAATGTGGGCTCAGTGAGGTGTTGGCAGACACAAAACAATGGAGAGACATATGCACACTCCCACACCTTTCTCAGCATTGTGCACAGATGGAGGTGGTTGACAACCCTACCCGCCGCACTGGTCCTGATCACAGTGCCAACATTGCTAATCTGTGCAGGGGGTAATAGTAGTGCTCTGGTGATAACTGTAGCTCTGTGCTGGGGCTAAACAGCCTGACACTCCATGAAGCTGTGGATAGTGGAGCCCTTGTGAGTGGTTGTCTGTACCCCTGTGCACTACTGTGTTGGGTTTGCCCATGTTGTTGTTGTGGCTGCATTGTGGGCTTAAACTATGGGGAGATGCTCTGAGGATCCACAGATGGACCTGAACCTCTGACCCTCTGCTCTTGGACATGCTAGCTGGGTGTACTGCACCACACTATTGCCACAGCAGCATAGTTGTCCCTGGGGCTACCCTTATGTTCCTCGGCCAGACCTCTTCTGTTGCACTACACACCACGTACTGGTACAGGGCATGGGCTAGGTCCACATCAGGCGAGTGCCACTTCTCCCTCCAGCACAATCACCCACCCCCTCTGCCATGCCACCATGACCATTTGCTGTCACTATCACCTTTCTTGGGTTCCCTGCCTATGCTGTACATTGCTGACACTTAAATAGTTTCTCTCTCTTGCAAATGTGTGCTAACGCCAAGTTTTCAGTTGTTAGGATTCAGCCCTTAATTTCTCCGCGTTAGTGTGAAAGGGGCCTCTCCCCGCCCACTCCCCACCCACTGACCCCTTCTCTCCGCCCTCTCTCCACCCTTTTCTGGACTTACCGCTGCCGGGAACATTAAGGCGCATTATGTAACATTAAGGCGCCTTAACGTTACATAACGCACCTTAACGTAGCCGCTGCTACATTACTGCAGTTTAGTAAACATACCCCTTAGTAAACATACCCCTAAGTCTTCATCGTCCCACACAAGGGTTTCTCTCCTAAAACCATCTTTATGACTGCACTATAGAAGCTCTCCATCTGTTGTTCTTGCCTGTCTCCTTCCCTCTCTGATTTTCTACAATTCTGGCTTTTCTTCTGTTTACTAGCAGTTCAGTTAACTAGCTTCAGTTACTTCATTGTCTTTACCTCTCTTCTGAGCAGTGACTAATGTCGCAATAGAAATATCCACGGTGTGACAGAAGTAATCCCTGAAGCATAGAGGTTGACGTCTATGTGCCTCTCAAAACATGAATTTATGTTGAGTGATTACCTGCTGAAAGAAATTTTCACGCATAGATACATTTTGATACAATTAGATTTTATTTTCAGATTTATATTTTTTTATAAAAAGGGATCAATGATGAAAATATGGGAAGTAAAAGTAATGTCTGTTTCTATATGATGTTACATATGGGCTAATAGACAATTCCTGCTTGTTGAACGTCCTGGTAGGTTTAAAGCATATATAGTAACACAGAATATGACGGTAGAAAAAGACCATCATGGTCCATCTAGTCACCCCTCCCCATGCCTTTGTTTAGGGGAGTACCCACCGCTCCATGCAGGGCCAGCCCGTTTACTGAGCAAGAATGTTTTTTGCACAGGGCCCCGCGTTTCAGGGGGCCCCGCGCAAAAAACATTCTACATTAGCACAAGTCGATTAAAAAACAAACAAACCAGCTGCTGCTGCTGCTGCTGCCGCCGTGGCAGCGGCAGAATCAAATGTCCCGCCGCGGGGCCCCGCCTGCCCATCAGAGCCTCCCTGTAGCATCAGCTCCCGAGTCCCTCCCAATGCGCGGGCTTTCAGAGCCGCGAAGGGAGAGCTTCTCTGACCTCTCGCAGCTCTGTTAATCCCACCGGGGCTGATGGGAAATCCCATCAGCCCCGGCGAGATTAACAGAGCCGCGAGAAGAAAGGGAAACTCTCGCTGCTCTGAAAGCCCGCGCATTGGGAGGGACTCGGAAGCTGATGCTGCAGGGAAGCTCTGCCGGGCAGGCGGGGCCCCGTGGCGGGACATTTGATTCTGCCGCTGCCACAGCGGCAGCGGCAGCAGCAGCCGGTTTGTTTTTTAAAATCTATCAGGGTTGATGGGGGGAGGGGGGTTAGGACTGGAAATGGGCTATGGGGGGTTAAGACTGGTAATGGGCTATGGGGGGGGCTAAGACTGGAAGTGGGTTGATGGGGGAGGGGGGTTAGGACTTGCAATGGGCTATGGGGGGGGTTAAGACTACTAATGGGCTATGGGGGGGGGGCTAAGACTGGAAGTGGGCTGATGGGGGGTTAGGACTGTAAATGGCCTGATGGGGGGTTAGGATGTAATGGGCTATGGGGGGGGGGGCTAAGACTGGAAATGGGCTGATGGAGGGTAGGACTGGTAATGGGCTATAGGGGGGGCTAGGACTGGAAATGTGCTGATGGGGGGGTTAAGACTGGTAATGGGCTATGGGGGTGCTAAGACTGGAAATGGGCTGATGGGGGGTTAGGACTAGTAATGGGCTATGGGGGGGCTAGGACTGGAAATGTGCTATGGGGGGCTAGGACTGGAAATGGGCTAATGGGGGGTTAGGACTGGAATGGGCTGTGGGAAGGCTAAGACTGGAAATGGGATGATGGGGGTTAGGACTGGTAATGGGCTATGGCGGGGCTAAGACTGAAAATGGGGGGCTTAGGACTGGAATTGGGCTAATGGGGGCTTAGGACTGGTAATGGGCTATGTGGGGCATAGGACTGGTAATGGGCTATGGGGGGGACTAGGATTGGTAATGGGCTGGGGGGGGTGGCTAGGACTGGAAATGGGCTGAGTGGAAGGAGGGCTGAAGAATGGGCTGAAAATAGCTGATGGGGACGGGGGCTTGGAATGGAAATGGGCTGTGTGGAAGAAGGGCTTGAACTACAAATAGCTGATGGGGAGGGGGGCTTGGAATGGAAATGGGCTGTAAGGGGAGGGAGCTAGGACTGGAAATGGGCTGAGTGAGGGGGGCTAGGACAGGAAATGGGCTGATGGAGGGCTAGGATAGGACTGGAAATGGGCTGTTGGGGGGGGGCTTGGATTGAAATGGACTCATGGATGGGCTAGAACTGGAAGTAGGCTCATGGGGGGTTTGGATTGGAAATGGCTGAGTGGAGGGGAGCTAGGATTTGACATGGGCTGATGATGGTGGGGCTAGGGAAGGACAAGAAATGGGCTGATGGGGGGATGGGATTGGAAATGAGCTGATGGAGGGACTCAGATGGGGGAGTTAGGACTTGAAATGGGCTGATGGAGGTTAGGACTGGTAATGGGCTATGGGGGGCTAAGACTGAAAATGGGGTGATGGGGGGTTTAGGACTGGAAGTGGGCTTATGCGGGGCTTAGAACTGGTAATGGGTTATGGGGGGCTAGGACTGGTAATGGGCTGGGGGGTGGCTAGGACTGGAAATGGGCTGAGTGGAAGGAGGGCTTGAACTGCAAATAGGTGATGGGGATGGGGGCTTGGAATGGAAATGGGCTGTAAGGGGAGGGATCTAGGACTGGAAATGGGCTGAGTGAGGGGGGTCTAGGACAGGAAATGGGCTGATGGAGGGCTAGGATAGGACATGAAATGGGCGGTGGGGGGGGCTTGGATAGAAATGGACAAAATGAGGGGATAGAACTGGAAGTAGGCTCAATGGGGGCTTGTATTCGAAATGGGCTGAGTGGAGGGGAGCTATGATTTGACATGGGCTGATGGTGGGGCTAGGAAAGGACTAGAAATGGGCTGATGGGGGGCTGGGATTGGAAATGAGCTGATGGAGGGACTCGGATGGGGGAGCTAGGACTGGAAATGGGCTGATGGTGGGGCTAGGATAGGACTAGAAATGGGCTTATGGGGGGCTGGGATTGGAAATGAGCTGATGGAGGGACTCGGATGGGTGAGCTGGGACTGGAAATGGGCTGATGCGGGGACTAGAAGGGAGCAGATGCTGGATGGAGCTGGAACTAGAAGGGAGCTGATGTTGGGGGAGGATTAGAATCGGATAGAGCTGGGAGAGTGAAATGGAGAGGGAAAAAATATTTTGTGTTGGAGGGAAGACAAATCTACAATTGGCCAGATATTGGGAGAGTAAGTGGGGATTGAGGATGGCGGGGTAAAATTTGAGTGGATGAAATAGGAATGAGGAAAGAGCAAAAGGAGAAAGATTAGTATGTTAAAGCAGATGTAGAGAGAGAATAGAAAAAAACTAGAAGAGTGAAGAAAGGACAAATGGACAGCAGACAATGGAGAGTTAGCAGAAGACACGAAGAAACCAGAAGAAAGTGGCTGGAGCAATTGCAACTGAAAAAAAATGCACAAAAGGTAGAAAAATATCTCTTTATTGAATTTATTAACTGAAATATGCCAGCTCTGGGAAATGTGCATCATTAACGTCTGTGCTTTGTTTAGTACAAGAGGAAATTAATTTATAGTTTTATTTCTACAGTGTTGTTGGGCTTTTGGGGTTCCCAGTTTAATTATTGTCTTCCTGTTTCTACATTGTGATTTCTTGTTTGGTGACAGTCTATGTTCTGCACGTGTAACTGAGTTGAGGTATTCTGTTTATGTAATTCCTATTTGACATTGCCACTTGTTCTCTTTCCCCAGTAGGTTATGTATTGTTGTTCTCTGAAATGTATTGGTTTAATATTTGTAGTGTTGCCTTTTGATAGGTAGGGTCTTGTGCTTTGTGAGTCCTGGTAGTGCTGTTATGATACGGCGGGTTTGCTATGGGTTCTAAATGGGTAGTGTTTGTAGTAGTTCCTAATGTGCCTGGCAGTTTTCACTGGATTATAGTAATGTAGAAATCTTTTAGTCTTTCTTTATCCATACACTCATTAAGAGGCATGTTTACTAAAAGTTAGTGTATGGTAGCATTATGCAAATATTTATGCAAATGAGGTCCCTTATGCAAATGAGGCCCCCACCAAGTCTCCGCACATGGCCCCACAATCCCCTTGGGCCGCCCCTGGCTCCATGCAGGTCACCCCTATTTGTTGAGATAGTAGAGACAGTTTAAGTTATTTTAATTTTATCCTTTGCTATAAAGGGATTCACTGTGTCTGTCCCATGCCTTTTTGAATTCTGTCACTGTATTTGCTCCCACCGCTTACATTGGGAGAGCATTCCAAGTATCCACCTCCCTTTTGGTGAAAAAACATTGCCTTTCAGTTTACCCACTTGTAGCTTCATGTTATGCTCTCTACTTTGGCAGCTTCCCCATCTTTGAAAAGTTTTGTTTGTTCATTAATACTCTTTACTTATTTAAAGGTCTGTATCATATCTCCCCTGTCCCTCCTCTTCTCTAGAGTTTACATATTTAGGTCTTCAAGTCTCTTCTCATATGTTTTCTAGCATAGGCTCCAAATAATTGTGGTCACCTTCCTCTGAACCGTTTCCAGTCTTTTTATATACTTTTGTGAGATATGAGTCTTGAGGGACTACAAAAAGGAATTGCTACTTCTGGAGAGAGATCTGCAATTGTATGTATTTACTTCTGGAAATTTTTCAAATCTTGGGGAAAAATGAATTCTTTAGATTAAAGCTTATTATCTGTGTAAATTAGAATCGAGTGTAGATCAAGCAAGGACTGTTAATCACCCAGGAAGTTGGTCACAGCTTACCTCAGCAGCACAGGACAGGTACTGTGTAGCAGCCCTCTTTTAATAAGTGTTATTTCCCTCCCTCCCTAACCAACACCCACCCACCCCTGGGATAATCTTAGCTTTATAGGTACTTACACATCTTAAAGGAAAGGAGGTGCTCTCAGGTGAAGCTCATTATCCAAATTAGTCATACACTAAGGACCTGAGATTAATTAAGCTTCAGGTGAACAAGGTATATTAAGCTTATTAGGTACAGTTTTATTAGTATAAATATCCATAGCAACCCTTAGTAAGTACAGTAAGTAAAGATCTAAACACAAGCTTAAAACTAAGATGCAGACAGCAGTCCAGCAGCAAGATGGGGACTTTCCAGTCTTTTGCATTGAGTGTCACATGTATGATTTTCTCCCAGTTGGTGAGAGGTTTTAGGTTTGCACTAGGTGCAAGGAGCTCTTTGCTCTCAGGGAACGAGTCCATTCTCTAAAGGTTAGAGTAGCAGACTTGGAAGACATAAGAAAGACAGAGAGGTACATAGATGAGACCTACGGGGATATAGTCCTGAAGTCCCACCTCCAGTCTGGCAGCATCCCTGTTACCATGGAGGAGAGAGGTCACAGGACAGGAGGGCATCACTGTGGTGTAGCAAGAACTGATCCTGTAACTAGGACCTGTCCTCCAGGTTATGTAGAACCCTCTCACACCGAGGACGTTTCTCCAGGGCCATGTGCCCATGAGGGAACGGTTAGGACAGCCGTTATAGTTGGTGATTCGATCATTAGGCATGTAGATAGTTGGGTGGCTGGTGGACGCGAGGATCGCCTGGTAACATACCTGCCTGCTGCGAAGGTAGCGGACCTCATGCACCACCTAGATAAGGTCTTAGATAGTGCTGGGGAGGAATCTACTGTCTTGGTACATGTCGGTATCAATGACATAGGAAAATGTGATAGGGAGGTTCAGGAGGCTAAGTTTAGGCTTTTAGGCAGGAAGTTGAAATCCAGAACTTCCAGGCTAGCGTTCTCCGAAATGCTTCCCATTCCACGCGCAGGACCCAAAAGGCAGGCAATGCTCTGGAGCCTCAATGCGTTGATGAGACAATGGTGCAGAGATGAGGGTTTTGGATTTGTTAGGAACTGGGGAACATTCTGGGGAAAGGAGGGGCTCTTCCGAAGGGATGGGCTTCACCTTAACAGGGATGGAACCAGGTTGCTGGCATTAAACTTTAAAAAGGAAATAGAGCAGCTTTTAAACTAGATAATAGGGGAAAGCCGACAGTCGCCCAAGAGTGCATGGTTCGGAAAAATGTATCCTTGAAGGATACTACCAAAAGGAGAGATGTTCCAAAAAAGAGTAAAGTAGCCCAACTTTCCTCGAGTATGGAGCACACAGAGCTTAAAGATCCCAAGTTGCCCATGCCTACCAATAGCCAGATTAATATGAATAAAATACAGTCTCTAAAATGCTTGCATGCAAATGCTAGAAATCTAAAAAATAAGATGGGAGAGTTAGAATATATAGCACTAAATGAGAGGTTAGATATGATTGGAATATCAGAGACATGGTGGAAGGAGGACAACCAGTGGGACACTGTGATGATAGAGCTGATCAAACTGGTGGCAGGGTTGCTCTCTATGTTAGAGAGGGCATTGAGTCAGAAAGGATTAAAGTTTTACAGGAAACAAAATTAGCTGTAGAATCTCTATGGATTGAAATCCCATGTAAAAAGGGGAAGGGGACGGCAGTGGGAGTGTACTATCGACCGCCTAGCCAGAATGAACAAATTGATGATGAAATGCTCGAAGAAATCAAGGACCCTAACAAAGGTTACAGCGCAGTAATAATAATGGGTGATTTCAATTACCCCGGTATCGACTGGGTCAGTGTCACAGCAGGATATGCTACTGAGATAGTTCCTAGATGAAATAAATGACTGCTTCTTGGAGCAGCTGGTTCATGAACCGACCAGAGGGGAAGCCATATTAGACCTAGTCCTTAGTGGAACACCAGATGTAGTGCAAGAGATAAGGGTGGTGGGGCCACTTGGCAATAGTGATCATAGCATGATCGCCTTTGATTTAATTAGTGGAGGATGGATAGTAAGGAAATCCACAGTACTACCTTTTAACTTTCGAAAAGGCCACTATGATAAAATGAGGGAAATAGTTAAGAAAAAACTTAAAAGGAGCAGTTGCAAAGGTTAAAGATTTACATCAAGCTTGCGTGTTGTTGAAAAATACTATCTTGGAAGCCCAGACCAGCTGTATTCCACGCTTTAAGAAAAGTGGAAGGAAGTCCAAAAAACTGCCAGCATGACTTAAAGGTGAGGTCAGAGAGACTGTTGTTGCCAAAAAAGAATCTTTCAGGAAATGGAAAAAAAGAACCAAATGACGAAACCTGGAAACAGCACCAGCACTGGCAAGTCAAATGCAAGGCATTGATAAGGCAGGTAAAGGGAGAATTTGAAAAGAAGCTTGCTGCAGAAGCAAAAACGAGAAATAAAGACTTTTTCAAGTACATTTGCAGCAAAAAACCTGTGAGAGAGTCGGTTGGTCCATTAGATGATAGAGGGGTTAAAGGGGCACTAAGAGGCGACAAGGCGATAGCGGAGAAACTGAATGAATTCTTTGCTTCGGTCTTTACTGAGGAAGATGTAGGGATGTTACCCCTGACCAATGTTCCCTCTAATTTTCTGTAGGCTGTGTGCGCATAAAATATCAGCTGTGCAACTTTTGAAGAAAGGTTAAATTTTTGTGCGCAACATAACGACACTCGGAGTTATATACTTTAAAATTTGACTACACATCAGAATACAGTATGTACACCACATTGATTTTAATAAAATTAAATGAAAATAGACTATTACTAAATGAAGGGGAACATTTCTAGTAATTACAATCACAAATTTAAAAATTTAAGACATCTGTGTTTTCTATTAGAATCAGAACCGTAATTTTTGTGCGCTCTATTGTAAAGTATGTGCGCTCACTCGGCGAGGTGTGTGCGCGCGCACACGCGCACAGCTTAGAGGGAACAGTGCCCCTGACTGAAATGGTATTTAAAGGTGCGGAAGAATTGAAGGAAACATTGATACATCGGGAAGATGTATTACAACTATTAGATAAACTGAAGAGTAGCAAATCACCTGGGCCGGATGGTATACATCCAAGGGTGTTGAAAGAACTGAAATATGAGATTGCAGACCTGCTATTAGTAATCTGTGAACTTTCATTAAAATCATCTCTAATACCTGAAGATTGGAGGATCGCCAATGTAACACCAATTTTTAAAAAGGGTTCCAGGGGTGATCCAGGAAACTACAGACCGGTGAACCTGATGTCAGTAAAGGGAAAAATGGTAGAAAACCATCATAAAGAACAAAATTACTCAGCATGTAGATAGTCATGGCCTAATGGGAGACAGCCAACATGGCTTTAGACAAGAAAAATCTTGTCTTACTAATCTGTTATGTTTTTTTGAAGGTGTGAATAAACAGGTGGACAAAGGTGAGTCGGTTGATATAGTGTATCTGGACTTTCAGAAAGCCTTTGACAAGGTCCCTCATCAGAGACTTTTGGCAAAACTAAAGAGTCATGGGATAGGAGGCAGTGTACTATTGTGAATCAGGAACTGGTTAAAAGACAGAAAGCAGAGGGTAGGGCTAAATGGCCAATTTTCCCAATGGAGAAAGGTGAAAAGTTGTGTACCCCAGGGATCTGTGCTGGGTCCGCTGCTTTTTGACATATTCATAAATGACCTGGAAAAGGGAATAACGAGTGAGGTTATCAAATTTGCAGATGACCCAAAACTATTTAAAGTTGTTAAAACCCAAGAGGATTGTGGAAAATTGCAAGAGGATCTTGATAAATTGGAAGACTGGGCATCAAAATGGCAGATGAAATTTAATGTGGACAAGTGCAAGGTTATGCACCTAGGGAAGAACAACCCAAACTATGGTTACACGATGCAAGGTTCCACATTAGGAACCACCACCCAGGAAAAAGATTTAGGCGTCATTGTGGATAACATGTTAAAACTCTCGGCCCAGTGTGCAGCGGCGGCCAAGAGAGCAAATAGAATGCTAGGTATCATAAGGAAAGGAATGAAAAATAAAACAAAAGATATTATAATGCCTCTATATCGTTCCATGGTGAGACCGCAGCTTGAATATTGTGTGCAATTCTGGTCACCGTATCTTAAAAAAGATATAGGGGTATGTTTACTAAACTGCGCACTTGTGCGGGGCGCACTTGAGCGCTCTAAAATGATGCATTTAAGTGCTCTTAAGTGCCCCGCACGCGTGCGCGTCACATTAACAGGCCCCGCACACGTGCGACGAAAACGCGCACGTTTGCGGTGCGCTGATGTGCAATAGAGGCGGGAAAAGGCTAACGGAGGGCGGAGGAAGGCCCCCGAGGGGCGGTGAGACGGGGTCAATGGGTGGAGAGTGGGAGGGGAGAGGCTCCCCGCACAGGAGCGGGGCCGAATTTACATGTAAAAACTACCGCGAGTGAAACACTCGCGGTAGAGCGCATTTAAAGGGAAGAGAAACCATTTCCGTCAGCAATGTACAGCAAAAGCGGGGAAACCTAAAAAACGTGAGCAGTGTGATACATGTGCACAGAAGAAAATAGCAAATATAACTTGAAAATGACCACAACAAATTCCAAATAAATTATAATCCAGCTGGGCAACAGTGCTATTAATGGGCAACAATAACAAACACTCCCAGGAAAGCCCCAAGCAATAGAAATGATTTTTGGAAGGGTCTACGCTCCGTAGACTCTTTCAAAAGCACTGCAATGTAATGGAGCTTTCCTGGGAGTGTATTTCAGGTTGCCCATTGATATCACTGTTGCGCAGCTTGTTGTTATATCTTTCTCCCCTTTTTTGAAGGGCATATTTGAGTTTTTTGTGCACCCTTGTCCCCATACAAGGTAAACGAGCCACAGTAAAATTGTGCAGAGCAGGGTGTCTGACTCTTGCGGCCAGGTTTCCTATCTCCAGAGACTGCTCTATCTCTGTGGCCACAGTGTGGTGCAGCAGACACAGCCAGTACCTGTAGAACCAGAGGGACACAGGTTCAAATCCCAGCTAGGGCTCCTGACAACCCAGTCCCCATAGTTTTACCCACCACTAAACAGTGAGAGTACAGACACTCTTTTATTGCAGAGAACATAAGCATGGTCCCAACACCTATATTTTAGCCTACACTGCACACAAACCATAACAATGGCCATTACCTACAGCCGAGTCCCCCAAACTCAGTCCTGGAGTGCTACAACTCACTCAGGTCATATGTTTTTCCCAGATAGGGACATGTCTGCATGTTTGTGGTTTGTGGTTTGTACCAGGTGGCGGAGGGGGCAGTGGCTGCAAACCACAGCAGACAGTGGCCTAGGCCTGTGCAGGCTGGCACCATCCACCGCAACAGACAGGCTCTGTCGGATGTACAGTCATGGACTCCCCAGGGAACACAGCATATCTGTGGCAACACGGTGGTGCAGTGCACACAGACAGTGTGTATAGGAACAGAAGGTCACAGGTTCAAATCCCAGCTGGGGCTACTGCCAATCCAGTCCACATATTTTTCCCACAACTAAAGCGTGATAGTAAGGACAAAACTGTATAGCTAAGAACATATGCATGGTTCATACGCCTATATTTTAACACACCATTCATAGACACCATAAACAGGCACATTACCTAGAGCAGAGTCTCCCAAATGCAGTCCTGGAGGGCCCCACACCATTCAGGTTCCATGCTGCCTCTAATAATGATGCCTGTGCTGCATAGCTATGCACCACCCCCATGGTATGCAGATGTAGCTCATGCATATCTATGAGGGACAGCATGAAAACCAGAACAGTGTTTGGAACACCAGGACTGGAGTTGGGAAACCCTGCCGTAGAGCAGCAGCCAACAGGGCCAGACACACCCACAGGCCCCATTGGCCAATGCCTCCTGGAGAGGCTGGACATTGGGCCCTGCCTGTATCTCCCAATACTAGCAGTTGCATACCTCTGCAATTCCACCCTACACCTGGGTATACGGTACACAGCTATCAAACGTTTGCTATGATAACTGGCAGATCTCCAGTCCTACGTAAAGCACAGTTTGTTCATGGAGCTCCACCATAACAATCATTCAGATGTCTGCGGTGTGTGTTGCAGGTCTGGTCTCTGACAGTGTTTACCACCCTGGAATGTGACCCCTAACAGTAATGAGTACCATATCCATGCATGTACTGTGTCCAGGACTGGTGTGGTGGGTATGGCTGCTGAACCCCTCTATAGTAGCACAATGCTGGCATAGGTGTGGGGGTGGCTGTCTGTCTATCCAGTGTGTGGTGGCTGCAAACACCTTCCACAGCCCACACTGCCAGCAATGTTGCCAGTATTGGGCTGCCAATGTGCATAATGAGGAGCAAGGTACCATGGGTGTAGGCTGGACAGGGTGGCCTTGCCAGGGTGCATCTGCACAGGGCATAGGGCACTGACTGGGACATTGTGGTGCCCGGCCACCACCTACACAGACAGGGTGACCTGAGTATGTCCTGCTGAGAGATCACTCTCACCCTGACTGTGCAGTGACCACAGTATGGCTAGGCAACCCCATAGTGCTATATAGTATTTCTCTCATGTGATATATATGGGTGTCCTTTTGGGGCCCAGTCACTGATATATCTGTGTACTGTGTATGCTGCCATTCCAGTTCTGGGTGCATGCATCTTCACTGGGAACATGCACTATGGACTAACTAGCAGACTGTTTGTAGCTGGTATGTGTCCTGATGGAGCAGCTTGTAGGGTGCAGTGGCTGATGGCTTGCTGCAGGAGAATATAAGATAATGGTGGGGTGCAGCTTACCATATCCTGGTCTAATGTCTGTCTGCTATTGTGTTATGGATGTGTATAGAGCTGCATTGACTGCCCTGTGGGGTGTTTGTTCCTCAGGAGGACTGGGGTCTATGTTCCCCTCTACTGCCACCTTTGCAGGGAGGTATAAGGTGGATCTATTGATGGGAGACCATGTTTGCCACCCTTGGCCCCGGGGGGGGGGGGGTGGTGGTGCATATCCCACCTGGGGGTCCATGGGGGCTACACCTGACTGAGACAGTGTTTGTGCAGACTACCTATCTTACACATTAACACTGCTTTGGATCTCCCTCAGCCATGGAAGGTGTTGTGGACCTGGTCCTAGGCGCCTCATCGCACACTCAGAGTGAGCTCAGTAAACACACAATGTGACGGTGTGTAGGTACTCTCTGCCAGTAAAACACCCGGTCAGTACCCCCTACCAGGGCGAGGTGCTGTGGGGGTGCATTCCCCATTTTGTGTTCATCAGTGGACAGCTGATTTGCATGTGCAGTGCATCATGGGTACTGGTGGGCTAACCCTATCCTGGTGAGCACAGTAGACTGTCTGTGCAGTGACGTGCAGGCTCTTTGCAGCCAGCCAGGGGCATGCTATCAACTATAGAGCTGTAGCACAATGGTTACTTCACTGCCTATGCAGCCAGAGATCATGGGTTCAAACCCACAGAGGGGTTATTTGCTAGGGTTTTCCACAGCATTATTTTTCGTTAATGTACATATTTTGATGCCAGCAAAAACACCCTCAGCGTACTGTACCCATAGGGTGCCTCTGAGGGCGCTCCATAGGGCACCCTATATAGCACCTTATGGTTCCCGTCCATATAAGGTGCACTATACATTATCCTGTGACACAACTTATAGGGTGCCCTATAGGGGACATATTAGGGTGCCGTGGTGGACAGTGCACTCTATAATATGCCCTATGGAGTGCCTTATAGGGTGCCTTATACGGCACCTTCACTTACAGCACGTGAGGGCGTGTTTGCTGGCAGCAATTAATAAAATAAACATACCGTGCTGCAGGAAAACATATGTACATTGCAAAGCTGATGCCACAGCCAGCCTTACGTATTAGGCACCCTGGGGAGCAAACTCATGACCCCTGTATCAGCAGTCAGTGCCTTAACCATTGTGCTCCACTGCTGCTCCTCCTTGCATATCAGTGCACCTACTAATGCTTTTCATTCCTTAAACTGCACAGTGCTGCCATCATAAACAGTGCTTTGACCTTGCGGGACCTCATACGGCACCCTCTAAAGCGCCCTATAAGCTACATTCTAGGGTGCCTTGGCGGACAGTGCACTTTGAAATGTGCCTTATGGGGCGCCTCATGTTAACATGCTTTGAGGGTGCGTTTGCTAGTAATGATAATTAAATAAAAATAACATGCCCCCTAAAGCACTCATGCCCATAATACAAAATGCCTCAGCCAGCCTTGTTCATTGGGCACTTTGGGGGATTGAACCCCTGATCCCTGCACCATTGGTAGATGCCTTAACCATTGTGCTGTGGCTCTGCTCTTCTGTTTGCTCAGCAGCGCGCTGCCTTATGCCGCCCTATATTGAGATGTCTCCTAAAACAACATGCCACCTTATGCCCATTAGCCTGCCACCTTATGCTGCCCATTATTTCAATGTCACCTAAATTATTGCATCAGCCAGCCATCTTTATTGGGCTCTGTGGGGGATCGAACACCCAATCCCTGTACCATTGGTAGGTGCCTTAACCATTGTGCTGTGGCTCTGCTCTTTTGTTGGCTCAGCAGCGTACCACATATGCCTCCCGCGCAGCCATCTGATGGGCTAAGGTGCGGGGCGCACCTTAGCACATATGCAAATCACGGATTTCCTTCTTCAGCGCGAAACGCCCACTCCTTATATGGCACCCGCACTCTACCACCGCCACACACACTTACGGCGTTTAGTAAACATACCCCATAGTGTTATTAGAAAAAGTTCAGAGAAGAGCCACCAAAATGGTAAAGGGGATGGAAGGATATTCCTATGAAGAAAGGCTAAAAAGGTTAGGGCTCTTTAACCTGGAAAAGAGACGGCTGAGGGGAGATATGATAGAAGTCTATAAATTAATGAACGGAGTGGAACGAGTAAACATAGATCAAATGTTTACGTTATCAGAATATAGAAAGACTAGGGGACATGCAATGAAACTACAGGGTAAGCTATTTAAGACTAATAAAAGAAAATATTTTTTTCACTCAGCGTGTAATCAAACTCTGGAATTTGTTACCGGAGGATGTAGTAAAGGCTGTTAGTGTAGCTGTGTTTAAAAAAGGTTTGGATACGTTTCTGGAGGAAAGGTCCATAAGCCATTATTAAAAATGGACCCAGGATATCAATGCTTGACCCACTACAAGCATTGTGGAACCTGTGTCTTTTGGGGAAACTGCTAGGTACGTATGACCTAGATTGACCACTGTTGGAAACAGGATACTGGGCTTGATGGACCTTGGTCTGACCCAGTATGGCATATCTTATATACTTGTTAAATCAGTCAGGGCCTAGTATCAGCAAAGATCTTTAAGTTAAATTAAATCAGAGTATAACAGAATTGAATCAATAGGAATATCGGGAACCCCCCTAAAATGGTTCTCATCATATATAACAAACAGAATGCAACAGGTCCAGTTCAACGATGAAAAAGCAGAGGCGTTCCCCCAAACCCAAGGCATACCTCAAGGCTCAGCTCTTTCCTCACTCCTCTTCAACGTATACATGCAACCAATTTGCGAAACCTTCCAGAAGCACAAAATCGACTACCACATATATGCAGACGATATAATGCTGTATACACAACTTGACGCAAATAATCCAAATTACACACCACTAGAAGAATGCCTAAGCGAGATGCAAACCTGGTTACAACGAAACAACATGGCTATAAACCATAAAAAAGCAGAGGTGATGTACATCTCCAGAAAACCGGATTTCAACCCGCCTGCATCAGTCACCCTGTGCAACAATACCTACCACACGAAGAAAGAAATAAAACATCTAGGGGTAACGCTCGATAGCGACCTAAAGATGGAAAAACACCTCCACATAATAAACAGGGCTATCTTCCACAAACTAAGGGGTATGTTTACTAAACTGCGGTAATCGTGAATAACGCGCGTTGTATAATGTTAATGCTCGTTAGCATGTCATAACGCGCGTTATGATGCGCTAACGAGTGTTAACGTTATACAACGTGCGTTATGACGCGCTAACGAGCGTAATGCTCCGCGGCACGGTAAAACACCGCAGAAGGTGGAGAGAGGGCAGAGAGAAGGGGTCAATGGGCGGAGAGTGGGCGGGGAGAGGCTCCCCTCACACTAACGCGCTGAATTTCAGGGCTGAATTCCAACGCGAATGAAAACCTACCGTTAAAGGCACATTACAGGGGAGAGAAACCATTAAAGTGTCAGCAATGTACAGCCCAGACAGGGAAACCAAAACACAGTGATAAGTGTGATACATGTGCACAGAACAAAAGGGCACAGAAACACTGAAAATGACCCCAACAAACTGGAAAGAACAATAACCAAGCTGGGCAATAGTGGTATCAATGAGAAACATCAACCCCTCCCCCCCCCCAAGTAAGCCCCATAGAACAGATATAAATAGTGGAAGGGTCTATACGCCGTCCCTATACAAGGCGAATGAGCCCACAGTGACATAGCGCTGCTCAGGGTTTTCCCCACCATCGGACAGGTGCACATGTCCCGCGACATCAGGGCGGGCATGTCGGAACGGCAACTGGACAGATGCCGGAGAAGGGGATACAGAGGGCCGCAGGCGGCACATGCTGTGGTGGAGCTGGGCCACAGTGTGGACTACGGTTATGCCTAGGTGGCCCATACGAATGCTGAAAGAGCGGAACAGCCAGACAGCAACTGCTGAAGGTCCAGCATGGGCATGAGTGGGTTTCCCAAAGTGTCACAGGGGATAGTACCCAACAGCTACCCCCAAGGGCACGGAACATTGGCAGGCGGGGCGGGGGGGGGGGAGCATGGACGTCTATGCAGGCACCCCTACCCCAGAACCCGCACCATAGGCAGCCGCCTACCTGCACACTGGATGGCCTGAGACTGCGCACCACGAGCTCCACCAGCAGAAGGGCATGTCAGCATGGTGTCTGAGGGATTCTGGTGGTGGAGGGGGTAGTGGCAGCTGCCCAGAGCAGACCATGGCCTAGCCTTGTGTAGGTGGGTGAAATGCACTGCAACAGACAGGTCCTGTCTGACCAACAGTCATGGTATCACCAGGGAATGCACCATCTCTGTGATAAAAATGTGGGGCAGTGCACAAAACCAGTGTATTCAGAAACAGAAGGTCACAGGTTCAAGTCCCAGCTGTGGTTTCTGCCAACCCAGTCCTCATGTTTTACCCACTACTATAACGTACTAATACAGACAGAATCTTTCGTGCAGATAACGTAAACATGCCCAATACACCTACATTTTACCCTACAGGGCACAGACACCATAAACATGCACATTACTTAGAGCAGAGCCTCCCAAATGCTGTCCTGGAGGGCCAAACACCATTCAGGTTCCATGCTGCCTCTGATAAAGATGCCTGTGCTGCATTTCTATGCGCCACCTCCATGGTATGCAGATGTATCTCATGCATATTCATGAGGGACAGCATGAAAACCCGAACAGTGTTTGGCACCGCAAGACTGGAGTTGGGAAACTCTGCCGTAAAGCAGCAGCCAACAGGGGCAGACACACCCGCACCCACAGGCCCCATTATCCAAAGCCTCCTGGAGAGGCAGGACTTTGGGCTCTGCATGCATCTCCCAATACTAGCACTTGCATACCTTAGTAATGCCACCCTAAACCTGGGAATATGGTACACATCTATCAAAAGGTTGCTATGATTACAGGCAGATAGCAATTCCTAGGTTAAGTACAATTGTCGGAGTGAGCTGCATCATAGCAACCTTTCTGATGTCTGTGGAGTGTGCTACAGGTCTTGTGTCTAACAGTGTTTACCAATCTGGGGAGTGACTCCTACAGTATTGCGTATCATAGCCATGTCTGCACTGTGCCCAGGACTGGTGTGGTGGCCTGGGCTGCCCAACACCTCTATAGCTGCACAATGCTGGCATAGGTGTGGGGAGTGTGTGTCTGTCTATCCAGTGTGTGGTGGCTGCCAACACCCTCCACAGCCCACACTGCTAGCACTGTTGCCAGTATTGGCCTGCCAGTGTGCATAATGAGGAGCAAGGTACTGTGGGAATAGCCTGGATAGGGTGGCCTGGCCTGGCCGCATTTGCACAGGGCATAGGGCAATGGCCAGACATTGTAGTGTCCGGTACCACCTGCACGGACAGGGTGGCCATAGCATGTCCTGCTGGGAGGTCACTCTCACCCTGACTGAGCAGTGACCATGGCATGGCTAGGTTCCCCCATAGTGCTATATAGTATTTTTTTTATGTGATGTTTATGTGTTTCCTTTTGGAACCCAATCACTGACTTATCTGCTTGGTGTGTATGCTGATATCCCCGTTCTGGGTACATGCATCTCCTCCAGGACCATGCACTATGGACTAGCTGGCGGCCTGTCTGCAGCTAGTATGTGTCTTGCTGGAACACCGTGCAGGGTGCAGTGGCTGGAGGCTTGCTGCTGTAGAATGTCAGATAATGGTGGGATGCAGCTGAGCATTTCCAGACCTGCTGTCTGTCTGCTATTGTGTTATGGATGTGTACTGCTCTGCATTGCCTGCCTCTAGGGTGTTTGATCCCTAACAACACTGGGGTGATGGTCCCCTCTACTGCCACCATTGCAGGGGGGTAGAAATTGGATCTGTTGTCGGGAGATCCTGTCCCCCACCCTGAGCTCCAGTGGGTGAGTTGGGTGGTGGTATGTAATCTCCCTGGTAACCACAGCAGAATGTGGGTGTGGTGCTGTGCAATTCTCCTGTAGCCAGCCGGGTGTTTATTAGCAGCTCTAGCCCTCTGGTTACTTCACTGCCTATGGAGCCAGAGGTCATGGGTTCACAACCCACAGTGGGGTTCATCGTTAGGGCTGTGTCTTAGCAATTGTCTATTTGTATTGTATATTAGTGGAGGAGGGATAGTCAGGAAATCCACAGTACTACCTTTTAACTTTCGAAAGGGAAACTATGAAAAAATGAGGAAAAAAGTTAAGAAAAAACTAAAAGGAGCAGTTGCAAAGGTTAAAGGCGTACATCAGGCTTGGCTGTTATTGAAAAATACTATCTTGGAAGCCCAGACCAGCTGTATTCCACGCTTTAAGAAAAGTGGAAGGAAGTCCAAAAAACTGCCAGCATGGTTTAAAGGTGAGGTCAGAGAGGCTGTTGTTGCCAAAAAAGCATCTTTCAGGAAATGGAAAAAATAGCCAAATGATGAAACCTGGAAACATTACAAGCACTGGCAAGTCAAATGCAAGGCATTGATAAGGCAGGCAAAGGTAGAATTTGATAAGAAGCGTGCTGTGGAAGCAAAAATGCGAAGTAAAGACCTTTTCAAGTACAGTCGTAGCAAAAAACCTATGAGAGAGTCAGTTGGTCCATTAGATGATAAAGGGGTTAAAGGAGCACTAAGAGGCGACAAGGCGATAGCGGAGAGATTGAATGAATTCTTTGCTTCAGTCTTTACTGAGGAAGATGTAGGGATGTTACCCATGACTGAAGTGGTATTTAAAGGTGTGGAAGAATTGAAGAAAATATCGATACATCGGGAAGATGTATTACAACTATTAGATAAACTGAAGAGTTGCAAATCACCTGGGCCGGATGGTATACATCCAAGGGTGTTGAAAGAACTGAAATACGAGATTGCAGACCTGCTATTAGTAATCTGTGAACTATCATTAAAATCATCTCTAATACCTGAAAATTGGAGGATCACCAATGTAACACCAATTTTTAAAAAGGGTTCCAGGGGTGATCCGAGAAACTACAGACCGGTGAGCCTGACATCAGTACCGGGGGAAATGGTAGAAACCATCATAAAGAATAAAATTACTCAGCATGTAGATAGTCATGACCTAATGGGAGACAGCCAACATGGCTTTAGACAAGGAAGATCTTGTCTTACTAATCTGTTATTTTTTTTGAAGGAGTGAGTAATCAAGTGGACAAAGGTGAGTCGGTTGATATTGTGTATCTGGACTTTCAGAAAGCCTTTGACAAGGTCCCTCATGAGAGACCTTTGGCAAAACTAAAGAGTCATGGGATAAGAGGCAGTGTACTATTGTGGATCAGGAACTGGTTAAAAGATAGAAAGTAGAGGGTAGGGCTAAATGGCCAATTTTCCCAATGGAGAAAGGTGAATAGTGGTGTACCCCAGGGATCTGTGCTGGGTCTCCTACTTTTTGACATATTCATAAATGACCTGGAAAGTGGAATAACGAGTGAGGTTATCAAATTTCCAGATGACACAAAACTATTTAAAGTTGTTAAAACCCAAGAGGATTGTGGAAAATTGCAATAGGATCTTGATAAATTGGAAGACTGTGTGTGGGCATCAAAATGGCATCAAAATGGCAGATGAAATTTAATGTGGACAAGTGCAAGGTTATGCACCTAGGGAAGAACAACCCAAACTATGGTTACGCGATGCAAGGTTCCACATTAGGAACCACCACCCAGGAAAAAGATTTAGGCGTCATTGTGGATACCATGTTAAAACCCTCGGCCCAGTGTGCAGCAGCGGCCAAGAGAGCAAATAGAATGCTAGGTATGATAAGGAAAGGAATGGAAAATAAAACAAAAGATATTATAATGCCTCTATATCATTCCATGGTGAGACCGCACCTTGAATATTGTGTGCAATTCTGGTCGCCGTATCTTAAAAAGGATATAGCGATTTTAGAAAAGGTTCAGAGAAGAGCCACCAAAATGGTAAAGGGGACGGAAGGATACTCCTATGAAGAAAGGCTAAAAAGGTTGGGGCTCTTTAACCTGGAAAAGAGACGGCTGAGGGGAGATATGATAGAAGTCTATAAATTAATGAACGGAGTGGAACGGGTAAACGTAGATCGATTGTTTACCTTATCAGAATATAAAAAGACTAGGGGACATGCAATGAAGCTACAGGGTAAACTATTTAAGACTAATAAAAGAAAATATTTTTTCACTCAACGTGTAATCAAACTCTGGAATTTGTTACCGGAGGATGTAGTAAAGGCTGTTAGTGTAGCTGGGTTTAAAAATGGTTTGGACAAGTTCCTGGAGGAAAGGTCCATAAACCATTATTAAGAAGGGACCCAGGATATCAATGCTTGAACCAATACAAGCATTGTGGAACCTGTGTCCCTTGGGGAAACTGCTAGGTACGTATGACCTAGATTGGCCACTGTTGGAAACAGAATACTGGGCTTGATGGACCTTGGTCTGACCCAGTATGGCATATCTTATGTTCTTATGTTCTTAAGTGCTGCCAGCACAACCACCCTCAGGGTTCTGTCACCTTAGGGTGGCTCATAAGGCGCCTTATAGGGCGCCTCATATGGCGCCCTATAAAGCATCTTATTAGGTGCCTTATATGGTGTCCTATAGGGGATATTATAGGGTGCCTTGGCAGACAGCGCACTTTATAATGTGCCCTATGGAGTGCCTTCCAGGGTGCCTTATGTGGCACCTTAGGTTACGCCACTGTGGGGGTGTGTTTGCTGGCAGCACTATTAACGTACAACTCAACTTCCTCACAGCTCAATACTTAACCCTTTCCAGGCCAAGCCCAAAACCTTCGGGATCCAAAGATCTGCCTAAATATTCCTATCAAATGGTATATAATACATGACCATGGCAGAGGGAACGTCACTATTGGAACATATTGAATATGACGGTTACAATTTTCCTGACATGTGCAACATTAACCCGGCTGCAGACTGTGGATTAAAATATTATAGTAGGCTTTCAAAGGGTTACACATGATGCCTCAGCCAGCCTTATTCATTAGGCACACTGGGGAATCGAACCCATGACCCTTGTATCATCAGTCTGTGTAGTAACCATTGTGATACAGCTCTGTTTCTATATTTGGGTGTCTGCGCGCCTTCTTACGCTTAACTCGCAGTAATGCGCCCTGTAACGATCGTTGCTGCGCGGCGCGTTACAGCACGCGTTATCACTAACGATGTACCGCCCATGTCCTTTTTTGGCATTTCTTCCAGTAACGCGGCTCCAAACGCGAATCACACTAACGCAGTTTAGTAAACATACCCCTAAGAGTCATACAACCACTACGGAACATCATTGAACCTCATGATTTCAGGACAGTAGCTCAAGCTCTTATCACACCTCACTTCGACTACTGCAACGCCATTTTACAGGGCCTACCAAAGAAAACCCTGAACATACTGCAAATGGCGCAAACCGTGGCGGCTAGAATCATCATGAAAAAAGGTTTTGCTGGACACATCACACCAGTGTTAATCGAGCTACACTGGCTCCCCGTTACAGCTCGCATAAAATATAAAACCCTAATAACCACATTCAAACTCATTCATAACACAGCGCCATCTTTCCTCTCCAACCTAATCAACACACAACCTCTCAACAGAAGCAGAAGAACCACCAATTTAAATACCCTTTGCTTACCGAAAAGTATAAGATCTGTCAAAACCGGTACAAGCAACAGAGCATACTCATACTGTCGGCGCTCCCCCTTGTGGCCAGGCAGTTGCCTAGGTGTAAGGGGGTGCCCTGATCGTCCTTCTTAATGAAACTGGCCTCTTCGCATGTAGTTGTGTCTTACAGATTATAGCCGAGATCGAAGGTCACAGGAAAATTTCTTTTATTTGGAAAAATAAAGTTCTGCATAACCAAATTGAATTCTTTGGTTAGGAATTCAGCTACTACAAACAAAACTCAGGATGCTTCTCCATTCACCAAAACATAAGCCTTGATACACAGTCCATGCTTTGGCTTTGTTTCTGCGGCTTAGTTTAAACACGTCTCCAAAATCATTCCTTTACTAACAGAAATTGGTTCCTAGGTCTCCAGGATGCAGCACAGCACCTAACTGTTTCTTTCACAGGTTTTAACAGCACTTTAACATCCTGGTCCACCAACAGTTTAAAACTTATGACATTTTCTTTTTCCAAAGGTGCTTTCAGACTTTAGTTTTCACAGGCAACTATTAACTCTTGAAGCTTATTCAACCAGCTCTCATTAATTGCCTGATTAAAGTCATGAACTTCAGCAGAGAATGTTTCTCCCTTTAAAACTTCTGGGTTTTCCCAATTACGTTAAAACCCTTCAGTTTTTTACTTCTGACTGGCACAGAAAGAACATTCTATTTCCATATCAGAATAATCATTCTCTATATAACTGTCTCCTATTTCCATTTCCTCTTCACTGGCTTCCCTCAGTGACTTGCTATCCACAGCATCTGCATGGGAAGGCTTCAACTGCTGCAACACTGTTTTCAGCTGTTCCCATTGAGACCCCTCACTACATGAGGTTGTGGGGGAAGGGTATGAAAGAGCTTTCTTATTCAGAAGCTTTTTAAGAGCTTGTAATGGGCTCACCTTGCTAGCAGTAATGTGTCTCCTTTCAGACCCTGCCACAGATGTATACTTGCTTTCTGGTCCTCCCAGGAATATTCCTTTCTCCTGCTCCCCAACAGTACCTTGTTTAAAACAGGCTCTCCAAGGCTCCACATTAGCTGCAGACTTCCTTTCAGCTGAACTACGTTCTAGACTTGAGCTGTCTCTGTACTGTTTGCAAGAGGAATCCCTTTTTATATGGCCAGTCCACCAGCTTCTAGAGAATATCTCCTCCTCAGAAGATTCCTCCCCCGAGCTTGCCTCTGCCCTTTTCTCCAGCTTTCTCTCAGACGTCCTCCTGGATCTCTCCTCTTTACCACGCTGATTCTCCTTTCTGCCACGCTGATTCTCCTCTCTGCCACGCTGCTTCTTGTCACCCTGATTCTTGTGACTGAAACTTCCCTGCTTAAATGTTTGGGGCTGTCCTATAGCTCTAGACTCCGCCCCCAAACCACTCCCATTACCTCCCTCGGTTTCCATGGGGACTGGGTGTGTCTCTGGTTCTACACTTCTGTGCAGGGAGTTTTTAGCTTTGTTTAGAGTTTTAACCCCTGCTGTGCCTGCAGTTCTGTTGGGCTCAGGGAAAAAAGACTGTTTTTCCCCCTTTTCCTTCCACTCTAAACCTACTTCACCACCACAGTACACAGCACCCGCACTCTGGAACAAACTCCCGCCTGAGCTACGCTCTAGCAACGACCTGATGGACTTTAGGAAAAAACTCAAGACTCACCTATTTCAGATTCATTATAACATGATCTAAACAATGAGGACTAACCCCCTAACAACTAACTAACAATGAGGACTAAAAAAAAAAAAAAAGAAAAATGTATATATGTATATATATAATTAATTCCTCCCATCTTATGGAAGGAAAATCAATCACCTAACTACTGTGTGTCGTGCTTATCCTGTCAATCACTTTGTATATAATACAAATTTTCTGTCCTGATCAGACATCTCCGACATGTAATCTAATACGCTACTGATCGCTGGAAGTAGCGGTATACAAATGTACGCTAAATAAATAAAAGGAAAAAAAGGTCAGTATTTTTTGAGCAATAAATTGTTTCTAGAGACCTTTACAAAGATAGGGGGCAAGAGATCTGTGAAATTGTTTTAAATGAGTGTTAAAGCCAAGTGACAGATCAAAGGGTTTTTTTGAAAGACTCCCTCTATCCAAGCAAGGGCTGTGTGAATCACCCAGGAAATTGGTCACGGATTACCTTAGAAGCACAGGACAGGGTACTGTGTAGCAGCCAGCTTTTAATCAGTCTTCTTTCCCTCCCTCTCTCTCTTCCCGACTCCCAGCCACTGCTGGGATAATCATAGCTTGATAGGTGCTTAAATCCTTTATAGGGAAGGAGGCTCCCATATTCACTCTCAGGTGCAGCTGTTTATCTTCATCAGGCATACATTAAGGACCTGAGATTAATTAATCTTGAGGTGAACAAAGTCCATTAAACATATTAGTTATAGTTTTATCAGTGTAAGTATCTCCAGAAAACCTAAGTAAACAACTTAATATCTAAACACAACTTTAAACATGTATGATTTTCTCCCAGTTGATGAGGAGTCTCATGTGTGCACTGGATGCAAGGTGCTCTTTCCTCTCGGGGAATGAGTCCAATCTCTGGAGGCTGGAGTAGCAGACTTAGAGGCCATAAGACAGACCGAGAGGTACATATATGAGACCAACAGGGAAGTAGTACTGAAGTCCCACCTCCAGTTTGGCAGCATTTCTGTTGCCATGGAGAAGAGAGGTCACGTGACAGGAGAGCATCACCTGGTGTGGCAGGAAGTGATCCTGTAGCTAGTCTTACTCTGGTCTACCAGACCATCTACACCCTCAAACCTCAGTATCTCACTGATCTTCTGGTATTCCATACACCTTCTCGTAGCCTTCGCTCGATCATAGAAACATAGAAACATAGAAATATGACAACAGAAAAAGACCACATGGCCTATCTAGTCTGTCCTTCCATAACAACTACAACAGTCCCCTTTTTACCTTTAGAGATCTTTGTGTTTGTCCCATGCTTTTTTGAATTCAGTTACTGTCCTCATCTCTACCACCTCCACTGGGAGGCTATTCCACGGATCCACTACTCTTTCCGTAAAGAAATATTTCCGCATATCACTCCTGAATCTATCTCCCTTCACCCTCATCCCATGTCCCCTCATAGCAGAACTTGCTTTCAATTGAAAGAGGCTCTCTCCCTGAACATTTATGCCATGGAGGTATTTAAACATCTCAATCATATCACCTCTATTCCGTCTTTTCTCTAAGGTGTACATATTAAGATCCTTCAGTCTGTCCTCATATGCTTTATAATGAAGACCACTAATCATTTTAGTAGCCACCCTCTGCACCGACTCCATCCTGTTCACATCCTTTTGAAGGTGCAGTCTCCAGAATTGCACACTATACTCCAAATGAGGTCGCACCAAAGACTTATACAGAGGCATTATCACCTCCTTTTTTCTGCTAGCCATTCCTCTCCGTATGCATCCAAGCATCCTTCTAGCTTTTGCCATCGCCTTTTCTACCTGTTTAGCTACTTTAAGATCATCAAACACAACCACGCCTAGGTCCCGCTCTTTAGTGGACAAAAGTACTTCACCCCCTATACTATATTGCTCCCTTGGATTGCTGCAGCCCAAATGCATGACCTTACATTTTTTAACATTAAATCCCAGCTGCCAAATTCTAGACCATTCTTCAAGCTTAGCTAGATCCCTCCTCATGTTATCTACACCTTTCTGGGTGTCTACTCTATTGCAGATTTTGGTATCATCCGCAAAGAGTCAAACCTTACCCGACAGCCCTTCCGCTATATCACTAACAAAGATGTTAAAAAGAATCGAACCAAGGACAGGTCCCTGGGGCACACCACTGATAACATCGTTTTCCTCAGAGTGAGCTCCATTTACTTGTACTCTTTGTCACCTCCCACCCAACCAATTTCTAACCCTAGCAGTAACTTTCTTCCTTGGCTCATTTGTTTTGTTATATTGTAAACTGACCAATGTAATGGGGGGGGGGTGGGATATCAAGTACCCGAATAAACATAAACATAAAAAGCAATACGAGTCTTCGCACATGGCACCACACCCCCCTTGGGCTGCCCCTGACTATGCCCACATCACTGCTGACCCACTGCTGACCCACTGCCCACTGCTGACCCACTTGTCCTAACAACTAGGCCACTCCTCCCACTGTGTGGGAGGAGTGGCCTAGTGGTTAGGACAAGGTACTTCAGGCCGGAGGGCTGGGGGTTTAAGTCCCACCTGGGGACAGCAATCTCAGGCCGGAGGGACTGGGATTTCTAGTCCTATAGGTACTCCTTGTGGTCTTGGGCAAGCCACTTAACCCTCCATTGCCCATGTTCCCTGTAAGTATTAGTGTGTCATATCCCCTCGTGTTAAATGTATCTCCCAATTGACCGCTTTGACCCGGTGAAAAGAGGGATATAAATACAGCTAAATAAATAAAAATAAATAAATAAAATCCGACAGACCCATTGCTAACCTACCAATTACAGTACAGCCAAGAACATTGAAAAAACAGGATCTAGGGCCAGGCACCAGCACTCTTGCAAGTGTGTCCTTGATAAAGACTATCGTCTTGAGGAACCTCACACAGTCTCTGCCAGCCGAGGAATCCTTCTTGAGGACCTTGGTGGGGCACTTCTCGGGTTTCTCTGGTTCAACCTCGGTGGTCTTCAAAGACTTCTTCTTTTTCTCTGGGTTTGAGGTCTTCTCGGAAGATCTGCTGCACGGGACTCCAAGGACACTTGGGCCTCGCGGGATGTGCTGAGCTTGAACCTCTGAGAAAGTCAGCAGCTAAATCCTAAACCCAATTTTAAGGCATGCTAACAAACCTCACTTGGTTTGCAGATTGCATGCTGGAAGATGAAACCCCCAGATTGGAAGGCACTCAAATGGCTCCTGGGGATGAACTGAAGATTTCTCAGAGTAAAGCCAGCATTTATGATGTGGTTGGATCTACTGATGTAGTGTGGCGCTGCACCCTGTCTAGGCGGTCGCCTATAAGGGGCCGCGTGCCAACTGTTCTTGCTTAACACCAGAGCAAATGCTGCTGGGACTTTTGTAGTTGTGGTCAGTAAGCAGTCCAAGTGGTTTTAGGCAATATGCAGGAAATTTATTAATTTTCTCTTTTATCATCAAAACTTTAACAAAGCAAATCTTCTTCTGAATATAAACAAGTAGTAACAGAAACCATAATGAACTCATATAGCTTTCTTCAGCATACAGGAACTAATGCTTCAAACAAAATACATTTGTAATCCTTTCCCTTCAGCATTCAGGGTTCAGAAACCTCAGAGCATTTATCACAGTCCTGAAACATTCTTTTCAGCTAGCAAGTCAGCCTTTCTCCTATGAAACATAGGCTGTTGAACAATCCATTGGAGACTCTGTAACCTCCTCCAATCCAGTTAAGTCCGTTTCCATATCTTCACATTCACTCTGAAACAGCTCTGGGTCTTTATGTGCATAATCAGGTTTTAAGTGCTGCATTAGCTTAAACAGTTTCTCCCAGGGATTACCTTTTCTCCCTTCAGGTTTTCTGTGTGATCTGCACGGCTTTATTTCTCTGGGGAAAACACTCACATGCTTCAGCTGCCTTCCCTGGCTTCTAGGAACAGATTTCCTTTCAGGCTTCCTAGAGGGAGAAACCTCCCCTTCTGAATCCTCAGTAGCTTCACTGCTATCTGAACTATATTCCACAAAGTCTCCCAGAGTTTGGTTTCCTACCTTTACCAAGGCTTGCAAACTCTGTATAGCTGTCTCTGCTGGGAGAGCTGCTGTTGGAACCCCTTCTGTGCTGAAGGTCAGTCTTTCTCTGCCGTGCTCCAAAACCTCTGGTCAGACTCCTCAGGCTTTCTCTTTCTTTCTCCTTCTCCTGCTCACGCTCTGACCTCTGCTTCTGTTCAAAGCCCAACTCCTTCTCTCTTCCTGATCCTCTTCCTATTCCTGTTCCAGCTCCTGTTCCTCTCTGCCTTTGATTCTGAGAGGTTAAATGCTTGAGTGTGAAGCCCATTTCCTTGCCCCTCCTCCCCAGGTGTTTCTCCTTTGCACTCTGTGTTGCCATGGAGGCAGGGTGTGGCTTGTACTCAGCACACTCAATCCTGTGACTTTTCTCTCTAGGTGCTAATTTAAATGAATGCCTGTCTGAGCCCTGCTCTAACTCAGAAGAAAAAGTTTTAAAAGCAGCCCTTTTTCTCTGCTTGTCAGTAAGCTCATCACCACAGTAGCTGTGCATGAAAACAGAGTCAGAAGTTGCAAAGATTTCTTACATATTGGGACCTGGAATGTACAAAGCATGAACCAAGGGAAGTTTAAGATGGTCAAGAATGAAAAGGAACATGTACAACTCAGTCTGTTGGATGTCAGTGAACTTAAATGGACTGACTTTGGGCACTTTGCATCTTTATCTTTATCTTTATTATAAAACTTTTTATACCGCCAAGACCAAAAAGGCATACAGCGGTGCACAATAAAACAGACTACTAAGAAAACAGAAAAGAACGCCAATTA
The DNA here is from genome assembly GCA_033557465.1 of Ichthyophis bannanicus. Taxonomy (NCBI): domain Eukaryota; kingdom Metazoa; phylum Chordata; class Amphibia; order Gymnophiona; family Ichthyophiidae; genus Ichthyophis; species Ichthyophis bannanicus. Next base: position 1,483,304,452 of record CM066032.1, read on the forward strand.
TTCATAAAAGAGACAGCAAGGATAGAAAAAGGAGAACAGAGAAACAAACCAGTCAACTGTGGGCAGGGAGGGAAGGAACATCAAAAGCAACACAAAAGAGGTGAGTTTTGAGGGAGGCCTTGAAAGTATTAAAAGATGACTCCATGCGTAAGGTTAAGGGAAGAGAGTTCCAAAGGTGGGGGCCGAGGAAGAAAAAAGCAGAAGAGCGTGTTGATTCGAGGTGAGCCCGGGAAGGAGGTGGGAGGAAAAGATGATTAGCGTGAATTGACCGAAGCGTTCTAGAGGGACAGTGAAAGCGCACCAAATCAGAGAGGTAAAGAGGAACACCAGTGTGCAGAGCTTTGTGAACGAAGATCAGAACTTTATATTGAATACGGAAAGGGATAGGCAGCCAGTGTAAATGAATAAGAAGCGGAGTGATATGAGCCGAACGTGAGGAATTAGTCAGGAGACGAGCAGCAGTATGATGGACCAGTTGAAGACGACGAAGCTGAGAAAGAGGAAGGCCAGCCAAAGAAGCATTACAGTAGTCTAAACGAGAAGCCACAAGAGAAAGAAGAAGTGTAGTCAGAGAAGAAAAGGAAAGAAAAGGCCGGATAGCACTAAGTTGACGCAGGGTGTAGAAGGAACGTTGAACAATAGAAGAAACATGCTCTTTGAAGGTTAAAGCTGAATCCAAAGTAACCCCAAGATAACGCATAGTAGAAACAAGAGGAATAGGCCCAGCAGACAGAGAAGGAGCAAGAGTGGGAAGAGAAGCACCAGCAGTGAACCAGATGGCTGAAGTTTTTGACAGATTGACATGTAAAAAGTTGTCAGAAAACCAAGAAGAAACAGTGGCGAGACAGACATTGAGGGGACCGATATCAGGGGAAAGAGGGCAAGTGTGGTAGAGAAGAATGATATCATCTGCGTAATAATACACAGAGATACCGTGCTGTTGGATAAGTAGAGCAAGAGGGGCCAGAAAAATATTAAACAGTAAAGGGGCTAATACAGAACCCTGAGGGACACCACACGGCAAAGGTGAAGGAGAAGATGAAGTGGTGCCTGACAGAACTGAGAAAGACCGATTGAAATGAAAGGAGTGAAACCAACGAAGAACCGAACCAGAAAGACCAATAGAACGAAGCCTTAGGAGAAGAGTGCGATGGTCAACAATGTCAAAAGCAGCAGAAAGATCAAGTGAAACAGCCAAAGAAATAGAACCACGATCATGAGCAACGTGCAACTCGTTAAGAAAAGAAATGAGGATAGCTTCGGTACTGTGCCCAGGATGAAAACCAGATTGACAGGGGTGAAGAACCAAAGAATCCTCCAAGTGTGAAGATAATTGAGTAAAGACCAACCGTTCAAGAAGCTTAGAGAGAAAAGAGAGATGATCATATGGTCTACTATGCTGGAAATGAAAGACAAAGAAGAAATGGTGTTGCATTTATAATTAAGAAGAAACTTGCAAGTACTGTAATGAAATACAATGCAGTCAGTGAACACTTAATTTCTATTTGTCTATGAGGAAAGTCCATTTAACACAACTATAATTCAAGTATATACCCCAACAACAGCTGCAGAAGAGGAAGACATTGATGAGTTCTATGAACAAGTACAAACTGAAATTGACAAAACATGCATACAATCATGGGTGACTGGAATGCAAAAGTTGGCAACAAAGAAGAAGGCAAAGTGATTGGAAAATATGGACTTGGCAACAGAAAGGAAACTGGAGAAAGACTGATAAAATTCTGCAAGACCAATGATCTATTCATCTCAAACAACTTCTTCCAGCAACACAAGCGCCAACTGTATTCATGGACTTCATCCAATGGATTGTACAGAAATAAAATTGACTACATCTGTAGAAGACAATGATGGAAAAGCTGGATAATATCAACAAATACAAAACATGGAGCTGAATATGGTACAGATCACCAACTACTAGTATGCAAACGCAAGCTAAAGTTGAAAAAGAGCAAGCCACTCATGAATGTAGAAAAATATGACCTTGAGAATATACCACTGGAATTTAAAGGCTGCCTGAAAAATCGATTTGCTGCTTTAGATACTATCACGGCTTAGCCAGTCCGCTGCCTAGAAGGAGCGGGATTTGACCGCCGGATGACCCTTTCGATAAAGGAGTAGTTGTGGACATGAATGGGTCAGGTACAAGATAGGGTTTTATTTCCCCTCCCGGGGTTAGATTTTCAAATATATAACACAACAAACTTAGGACAATAAAGCCATACACTCTGGCATGTGGTAAAGGAAAATGAAAGACAGCTTCTTCTTGCTTCTTACTCAAATTATATCCACAGGAAACAATATTATCAGCATACAGTTCCTTGGCAAATGAACAGCAAGTCTTGTGCTCTTTACAGCTAGCTTTAAGCAATGCACAAATGCTGGCTTAACACAAAGAAGTAATCTTGTCTGAAATGGTTAGCGTACAATCCATTGGAACATCAAATGAATCTTCACTAGCAGAATCAATTATCATAGGCTCCTTCTGACTTGCAGCTGGACAAACATTTTCTTTATTGCACAACGTTTGTAAATCTCCTGCTACTATATCTTCATGGGGCTTATCCAGCCAGCCCTCTCTAAGGTAAGAATTACTGTTACCATATATATCAGAGTGTGAGAGAGGAGAGACCCAGGATTTTCAGCATATAACATTTTATAAGAGCTTTTCCCTTTAAAGTATTTTCTTGTCCTACCTTCAGGTTTTGGCTGAGGATAATGTAACTGTTCTGTCCTGTTAGCAAAGGGTTTTGCCCTTGGAAGCTTTCTCTGAGGTTTAGGCTTTTCAAGCCCTTCTTCTTCTGACATGCAGATATCTTCTACACAATACCTCTCCCCTTCTGGGGCTTGTAAATGCTCCCACGATAGCTCTCCTGTTAAATCCTTCTGGCTGCCTTTCCAGCACGGCACCAGCCTTGGACTTTTCCCATGGGGCTTCTGAGCATTAACTCTCCAGGTATTTCTGCTACCAGTAAGTTCCCTTAAGTCTGGTTCAGAATCACTTCCAGGGTCAGAATTCTCAGATACATACGGTCCCACTCTCTCAGGCTTCCATTCACTCTGCAAAGCACGTTGCCTCTGAGATCCAAACTGCATCACAGCAAACTGACTCTCACAGCTGTTTCTCACTCTCTCTCTGGGTCTGTCACGGGGACTCTCCCTGAGTTCCTTCTTGTTTCCTCCTTCTCCCCTTTCTCTCCCTACTGAGTGTTTCTTATAGTGCTGATTAGCACTTCCCCCACTCAGGTGAAAACTATTTGCTTCAGGAGCTAAGGATTGCTTACTAGTTGGGCGGGGTTGCAGATCTCGTGGCTGGGTCTGTTTACGTTGCTCCTGACAACTATTGATCATGTGGTTTGACTGCCTGTCAGATTCTGACCTGCTTCTCACAGAATCCTGTGTTTTTAAGCAAAGGATGGATCTTCCCCATTACAATACAAATGAGTTATAGTAACATAGTAACACAGTAAATGACAGCAGATAAAGACCAGTATGGTCCATCTAGTCTGCCCAGTAAGATGGCAAAAGTAGGTGCACCTGCCACTCCGTGCAGGCCACCCTTCCCCATGTCTTTGTTTAGGGGTGAACCCACTGCTCCATGTAGGATGCCCCTATTTGTTGAGAAATTCAATAGTTAAGTTTATTTTGATTTTATCCCGTTGCTGTAAAGGGATCCACTGTGTCTGTCCCATGACATTTTGAATTCTGTCACTGTATTTGCCCCCACCACTTCCATCGGGGGCGCATTCCAAGCATCCACCCCCCTTTCAGTGAAAAAGTATTTCATGGCATTGCCTTTCAATTTACCCCCTTGCAGCTTCATGTTATGCCCTCTAGTTTTACAACTTCCCCGTCTTTGGAAGAGGTTTGTTTGTTCATTATTTCTCTTTAAGTATTTAAAGGTCTGAATCATATCTCCCCTATCCCTCCTCTCCTCCATATTTAGGTCTTCAAGTCTCTTCTCATAAGGCTTCTGATGCAGGCTCCAAATCATTTTGGTCGCCTTCCTCTGAACAGTTTCCAGTCTTTAAAATCCTTTGCAAGATATGGTCTCCAAAACTGAACACAGTATTCCAAGTGAGGCCTCACCAGTGACTTATACAGTGGCATTAGTACCTCTTCCTTTCTGCTGTAAATTCCTCTTTGTATGCAACCCAACATCCTCCTGGCTTTTGCCACCACCTTGTCGCACTGTTTTGCCACCTTGAGATCCTCATAAATAATCACTCCAAGGTCCTTCTCCTGGTCCATGCACACCAAACTCTCACCCCCTATCGTGTACATTTTCCTTGGATTTCTGCTTCCCAAATGCATGACACTGTACTTCTTCGCATTAAATCTTAACTGCCAAGCATTAGACCATTTCTCCAGCTTTTGTAGATCTTTCCTCATGTTATCCACTCCCTCAGCGGAGTCCACTCTGTTGCAAATTTTCATGTCATCTGCGAAAAGACAGAATTTTCCATTCAGTCCTTCAGCAATATCACTCACAAATACATTGAACAGTTATGGAATGACATCAAGAAGGTTGTGTTAGAAGAAAGCGAGAAGTCTCTACATAAGGTGAAAAAGCAAAAACAGCCAAAATGGATGACTGAAGAAACTCTGAAAATTGTGCAGAAACGCAGAGAAGCTAAAGTCAGAGGAGAAAGAGAGGCAATCACAGAACTCAACAGAGATTTCCAATGTGCAGCAAGACAAGGAGAAGTATTACATAACAGATGCAAAGAAATAGAATCAGAAGCTATAAGAGGAAGAACAAGATCCGCTTTTCTAAAGCTATGAGAGTTAAAGAAAAAATTCCAGCCTCGAATTGGAATGCTACAAGATGCTCAAGGATCCATGTTGAATGATGCTGAGAAGATCAAGAAAAGGTGGAAAGAATATACAGAGTTTTTATTCCATAAAGATCAAGTGGACCAACAGCATTGAAAGCCTTATCAAAGAACAAAAAACTCCAAAACAAACACTCCCCCAAATCAATTCCAAAACCAAAAACAAGAGTGAAATCAATGTGAGCATACAAAAATGTCTTATATTATGTAATTGCTTTTTTGTTTTCTTTTGTTTTTTTGTCGGAAGATGGCCCTGGGGTTTAAAAACCTCTCGAAGCCATTTCTTCCATTTTAATCAACACATAATTTCTAAAACGTCGAAATTATAGACCCACTCAGGAGCCAACAAGGTGAAAAACATAAACCACTATTTAGGCACCACCTTGAATACTTTAAAACTGCTTAATAGCATTCAACCATAGCCAATTATCAAAACTGACTTATCTGGCTTATCGGAACCAACGAAGATCAGGAACACTGCAACATTTAGAGTCCTTATCGTCTTGATGATCTATGGTCCAAAAAATGCTAGTCAATACATCGCTGACACAGTACTGCGTTTCGGGCACTATCAAATTACATGCCCTGTCTCAACGCGTAGTTGAACTGCCACAACTTCCATTCAGCATCTCCTCCTTCCGAAGACGCCGACGCATGCTCTTTGTAAATCCAAGGCCCAATGAAAAGAGTAGCCACTTTAACTGTCAAAAAGACCAATCAGCTTGCAGCAGAGAAAAACAGCCAATGGCTGCAATCCAGCTTGCGATGCACAAATGTAACATAAAAATGAAGGCAAAATCCAATCCTAAATAAAAAAGTTGATGAAAAAGAAAACTGGTATATAAAAAAATCTGGTATGAAAAAATCTGATATGAAAAAATCCGGTATGAAAAAACAAATGTCACAATTTACCATCATAAATAAGCCAATCACAGCACACTAAGCCAATCCAGTTTGCGATTAAGTCCCAATGGCTCAACAGTAGACCAAGAAAAAATCCAACGTTGTTCTGAGATTTGAAGTAATTGCTCCCGGTCCCCTCCTCTCGGATTCTCAGGAACAAAATCCAACACTCTCCAAGTGAACTGGTCAAAAGAATGCTGGGTATCCAAGCAATGCTGGACAATAGGAGCTGACAAATTAGTAGATCGTAGCCGAGACGCATGTTCTCCTAGACGGACCCGTACCGGACGGATTGTCCGTCCAATGTACAATAGGTTGCAGGGGCAGACTAAAACATAAACCACATAAGGAGTGGAACAAGTAGTATGCCAACGGGCCGTATGTACCAAGCTGGAATTTGGTACCATCCATTCTTTGCCCGTAATAGATTGTGAACAATAAACACATGAGGTACAAGAGAAATGGCCCACTTCCACAAAAGGCTCTGATATATATCTGTCCAGTGGGGAGACAGTAACTCCCACAATATCCCGAAGATTAGAAGCCCTCGTATGAGCAATTTGTAAACGGCCTTGAAAACATGAATGTAGTTGTAAAACATGCCAATGTCGGAGGAGAATCTTTTTAAACCGATGAACATGAGACATATAAGGAAGAACTCCAACAAACTTTTGTGCTCGATCCTCAGAATCCACTTCCGATTCACAGACATTTGTTGGCTGGAGGGCAGAAGATGGAAACAACCATTCCCGATGAGTGAAATGCGCCCTCAAAAAAGCTTGTTTGATAATCTTCTTGGAATAGCCCCGTTGAGTCAACCGAAGGGACAAATCACGGGCATGTTTTAAAAATTCTTCCAACTCGGAACAAAATAGCTTCCGAGGCGCCTTCACAGGAGGAGGGGAGTAAGGACTTGCTGTCAACTTCAATTTCAAATTTGGCTGCCAATCAGGTGGTTTTTGCATTTTCTGATGCACATATTCAGGAGCTGGCTCAAAGACCGTCCCTGTTTGAGGATTCAGATGGGTCTGCACTATCTTCATCTTTCATTGATATTGTGGATTTGCATACTACTTGTTCCACTCCTTATGTGGTTTATGTTTTAGTTTGCCCCTGCAACCTATTGTACATTGGACGGACAATCCGTCCGGTACGGGTCCATCTAGGAGAACATGCTTCTCGGCTACGATCTACTAAATTGTCAGCTCCTATTGTCCAGCATTGCTTGGATACCCAGCATTCTTTTGACCAGTTCACTTGGAGAGTGTTTGGATTTTGTTCCTGAGAATCCGAGAGGAGGGCCTTGGATTTACAAAGAGCATGCGTCGGCGTCTTCGGAAGGAGGAGATGCTGAATGGAAGTTGTGGCAGTTCAACTACGCGTTGAGACAGGGCATGTAATTTGATAGTGCCCGAAACGCAGTACTGTGTCAGCGATGTATTGACCAGCATTTTTTGGACCATAGATCATCAAGACGATAAGGACTCTAAATGTTGCAGTGTTCCTGATCTTCGTTGGTTCCGATAAGCCAGATAAGTCAGTTTTGATAATTGGCTATGGTTGAATGCTATTAAGCAGTTTTAAAGTATTCAAGGTGGTGCCTAAATAGTGGTTTATGTTTTTCACCTTGTTGGCTCCTGAGTGGGTCTATAATTTCGACGTTTTAGAAATTATGTGTTGATTAAAATGGAAGAAATGACTTCGAGAGGTTTTTAAACCCCACGGCCATCTTCCGACAAAAAAACAAAAGAAAACAAAAAAGCAATTACATAATATAAGACATTTTTGTATGCTCACATTGATTTCACTCTTGTTTTTGGTTTTGTTATCAAAGAACAAAGCACCAGGCATTGAGAGCATTCCTATTGAAGTATTACAGCAATCAAATGAAACTGTTACCATACTTACAAGGCTCTGCCAGGAAATTTGGAAGACAAATTCATGGCCAACTGACTACCAATACTAAAGAAAGGTGACCTGACTGACTGTGGAAATTATTGCACAATCGCTCTGATCCCACATGTCAGCAAAATTCTACTCAAGATCAATCAGCAGAGACTACAACCATACCTGGAACAAGAACTGCCTGAATGCAAGCAGGGTTCAGGAAAGGGCAAGGAACGAGAGACATTATTATGGATGTGAGAAAGATCCTTGAAAAGGCAAAAGAATACAAAAAAGATATCCATATGTGTTTTATTGACTACAGCAAGGCTTTTGACCGTGTAAACCAGGAGAAACTCTGGGCCACATTAAGAAGCATGGGTATACAAGAACACCTGATTGTTTTCTTGCATAACCTTTACATTGATCAAGAAGCAACAGTTCGAATAGAACTAAGGGGCATGTTTACTAAACATTCCTAACGTGCGGGGCCGCGGTAGTGTGCCTGTGCCATATAAGGAGTGGGCGGTTCAGGCCGAAAAAGGAAAAAAAAAGACCGTATGTGTGGGCGTCGCGTTAATGTGCGGGGCCCACATTAGCTCGTGGGAAGGCTAAGTGGGGCGCAGCTGGGGACATATAGGAACAGAGCCGTAGCACAACAGTGAAGACAATAACCAATGGTGCAGGGGCCACGGGTTCAATCCCCCAGTGTGTGCAGCCCAAAAAGGCTGGCTGAGGCACCACCTTGAATGTGGAAATGTGTGTCAGGAGGCAAAATAATTTTGGGGCGGCATAAGGCGGCGCACTGTTCATTTTGGGGCGGCATAAGGCGGTGCACTGTTCATTGTGGGGCGGCATAAGGCGGCGCACTGTTCATTGTGGGCAGCAGGATGCGGCGCACTGTTAATTGTGGGCAGCAGGATGCGGCGCGCTGATGGCCACAAGGCGGCGTGCTGATACTAAAGCAAAAGGACACAGCCACAGCACAATGGTTAAGACACTGCCCAATGGTGCAGGGACCAGGGGTTCAATCCCTCACAATGCCCATTGAAAAAGGCTAGCTGAGGCAGTATATTTTATGTTGTGGAGTGCTTTAGGAGGCTTTTTAATTCTATTTTGTGATAACTACTAGCAAATGCACTCTCACAGCATGTTAACATAAGGCGGACCATAAGGCACATGTTACAGTGCACCGTCCGCCAAGGCACCCTAGAATGTCCCCTATAGGGCAGCATGTATGTTGCGACACAGGATAATGTATAGTGCACCCTATATGGATGCCAACCATAAAGTGCCCTATAGGGCGCCCAATAAAGCACCCTCAGAGGCACCTCATGGGTACAGTACGCTGAGGGTGTTATTGCAGGCATCAACATATGTACAGTAAATGTAAAAAATGCTTTGGAAAACCCTATCACAGAACCCCACTGTGGGTACAAACCCATGACCCCTGGCTGCACAGGCAGTGGCGTAACCATTGGGCTACACCTCTATAGCTGTAAGCAAGCTCCTGCCTGGCTGCAGATAGCCTGCACGTCACATCACAGACAGTCTGCTGGTGTAAACAGGATAGGGTTAGGCCACCCGTACCCATGATGCACTGCACATGCAAATCAGCTGTCCACAGATGCACACAAGATGGGAACTGCACCCCTAAAGCTACCCGGCCTGGTAGGGGGAGGTGTCCTTGTGCACCCACACAGCACCTTGGCCTGGTAGGGTGTCCTGAGTGGGTGGACAAACGGCAAAGAGTAGCTAAACACCATCACATTGTGCGGTTACTATGCCCACCCTGAGTGTGTGATGATGCGCCCAGGACCAGGTGCACAACACCTTGCATGGCTGAATGTGGCCATGCCAGAGCTCCAAAGCAGCAATAGCCTGTGAAATAGGTAGGTGCTGCATAAACATCTTGGAGATCATTGTCTGCCACAGTTAGTGGAACACCCCACCCCCTGGTGGATAAAACAAGGTCTCCCACCAACAGATCCCCATACTATCTTTTCCCCTCCACTGATGGCAGTAGAGTCAACCGTCAACCCCAGTCCTGCTGGGGAAGTAGCCCCCCCCCCCCCCCCCCCAACAGGGCAGTCCAAGCAGCTCCACACACATCCATAACATCAGACAGACATTAGGCCTGGATATTCATAGATGCACCCCACCACTATCTGATATTCTCCTGCAGCAAGCCATCAGCCACAGCACCCTGCAAGGCACTCCATCAAGACACATACCATCTGTGCTCAGTCTGCTGGTTGGTCCTAATGGAAATGCATGCACCCACAACTGGGGTGGCAGCACACACAAGCAGATAAGTCAGTGAAAAGGCCCCAACAGAAAACCCATATATATCACATGAGAGAAACACAATACAGCACTATGGGTGTGCCTAGCCATGCTGCCATCACTGCACACTCAGGGTGAGAGTGATCCCCCAGCAGCACATACAGAGGTCCCCCTGTCTGTGTAGGTGGTGGCCAGGCACTACCATGTCCCTGCCAGTGCCCTATGCCCTGTGCAGCTGCATCCTGGTCAGCCCACCCTGTCTGAGACATACCCATGGTCCCTTGCTACTCATTATGCACATTAGCATGCCAATACTGGCAACAGTGCTGGCAGTGTGGGCTGTGGAAGGGGCTTGCAGCCAGCACCCACTGTATAGACAGACACACACTTCCACACCTATGCCAGCATGGTGCTACTATTGAGGAGGTAATTAGCCTTGGCCACCAAACCTGTCCTAGGCACGGCAAGGCATGGATATGGTACGCAGTACTGCTGGGGGTCACTCCCCAGGGTGGTAAACACCGTCAGAGGCCAGTCCTGGAGCACGCCCCGCAAACACCTAACAGATTGTTCTGATGGGGTCAACTAGCAGTATGTACGTAACGTATGGATATCTATCTGCCAGTACTCCTAGCAAACGTCTCAGAGCTGTGTACCGTATACCTCAGGTGTAGGGTGACATTGCTAAGGTATGCAGGTGCTAGTATTGGGAGATGCACGCAGGGTCCACTGTTCTGCCTCTCCAGGAGACATTGGCCAATGGGGCCTGTGGGTGTGGGTGTGGGTGTGTCTGCCCCTGTTGACTGCTGCTTTACGGCAGAGATTCCCAACCCCAGTCCAGGTCTGCATCACACTGTTCGTGTTTTCCTGCTGTCCCTCATGAATATGCATGAGCTACATCTACATGCCATGGGGGTGGTGCATAGATATACAGCACAGGCATTTGTATGAGTGGCAGCATGGAACCTGACTGGTGTGTGGCACACCAGGAATGTATTTGGGAGAGTCTACTCTAGGTACTGCCCCTGTTCATGGTGTCTGTGCTCAGTGAGGTAAAAGATAGACGTATTACCATTGCATATGTCCTCGACACGAAAGGTGTGTCCTTACTATCACTGTGTAGGTGTGGGAAAAATATGTGGCTAGGATTGGCAGAAGCCCCAGCTGGGCTTTGAACCTGTGACCTTCTGTGTGCACTGCCTGTGTGCACTGCACCACCGTGAAGCCACAGATTGGCTGGTTTCCCTGGAACGTCCATGACTGTGGATCCGGCAGGGCCTGTCTGTTGCAGTGGACTGTGCCAGCCTGCACATGGCTAGGCCTCTGTCTTCTGTGGCTAGCAGCCACTGCCCCCTGCACCACATGTACTCGTCCGCCAACATGCTGGCATGAGCTTCTCTCAGAAACAGCAGATGACCAGATTGCAATGTGGCAGTACGGGACTGCATTTGGGGGATTTGGCTGTAGGTAATGCCCATTGTTGTTGTGTTTTTGCAGTGTTGTGTAAAATATGGGTGTTTTCCCCATGCTTATGTTCCCTGCAATACAGGGGTGTCTGTGCTATCTTTGTATAGTGGTGGGTAAAATGTAGGGGCTGGGCTGGCATGTGCCCCAGCTGGGATTTGAACCTCTGACCCTAGAGGTACTGGCTCTGTCCGCTGCACCACACTATGGCCACAGAGACAATGCAGCCCCTGGAGGTAGTATACCTGGCAGGATGGAGTCACAAACACTGCTCTACGCATTTTTACTGTGGGCACATGCACTCTGTCTGGTGACAAACATGCACATAAACCCCGGAAATGACCACAGACACTGGGGGACAATATATCACCACGCTGGGCAAAAGTGATATTAATGGGCAACCATAGCAAACACTCCCAGGAAAGCTCCAAAAAGGACATTTGTTTTGGATGAGTCTCCGCTCCGTAGACCCTTCCAATATTCATTTCTTCTTTCTGGAGCTTTCCTGGGTGTGTTTTCTATATTTGACCATTACTATAACTGTTCCCCAGCTGTATTACTATTTGTGATATTTTTGTTGTGGTCACTTTCTATTTTTATTTTCACTTTTGTGCTGTGCACATGTATCACACTGCTCACGTTTTGCAGGTTTCCCCGATTTTGCTGTACATTGCTGACGGAAATGGTTTCTCTTCCCTTTAAATGCCCTCTACCGCGAGTGTTTCACTCGCGGTAGTTATGCTTTGGGATTCGGCCCCGATAATGTGCGGGGAGCCTCTCCCCTCCCCTTCCCCGCCCATTAAACCCGTCTCTCCGCCCCTCAGGAACCTTCCTCCGCCCTCCGTTAGCCATTCCACGCCTCTATCGGACATTTGCGGGCCCGTACTTGTGCGGGGCCCGTTATTGTGCCGTGCACCTGTGCGGGGGTGACACGTACGATTGCGGGGCGTTTAAGCGCTCTTACGTACCACTTTTAGTGTGCTATTTTGCGGCGCGCAAATTAGCGGTTTTTAGTAAACATGCCCCTAAGAGAAATAGAATAGTTTAAAATCAGCAAAGGTGTATGACAAGGCTGCATACCCCCTACCTCTTTAATTTATATGCAGAACAAATCATTAGAGAAGCAGAACTGTATGAAGACAACTGAGGTGTGAAGATTGGTGGAAGACTCAACAACCTTCGCTATGCTGACGATACCACCAGGGGCAGCCCAAGGGGGGTGAGGTGTGATGTGTGAAGAATCATTGCGGGGCCTTATTAGCATATGGGGCCTCATTTGCATAAATGTTTGCATAATGTTAACGTGCACTAACATTTAGTAAACATGCCTCTTAATGAGTGTATGGATAAAGAAAGACTACCAGATTTCTACATTACTATACTCCAGTGCTAACCGCCAGGCACCTTAGAAAATACTACAAACATTGCCCATTTAGAACCCATAGCAAACTGCTGTATCAGCACTACCAGGACTCACAAAGCATCATATCCTACCTATCAAAAGGCAACACTGCAAATATTAAACCAATATATATTAAAGAATACCAATACATCTTCTACTGGGGAAAGAGAGCAAGTGGTACTGTCAAATATAAACTACATAAACAGAATACCTCAGCTCAGTTACACATGCAGAACATAGACCAGGGGTCCTCAAACTACGGCCCGCGGGCCACATGTGGCCCGCCGAGGACATTTATCCGGCCCACCGGGTGTTTTTGTCGCCGCTGCCTGTCCTCAGGGGCGGATCTACCATGAAGCGAAGTGAGGCGGCTGAAGTTGCTAGTTATGTGGCAGGCTTTCCCTTCATGCCTAGAGGCGCTTTGCCTTTCTTTGGTGTTCCGGTGGCCTGATTGGTCTTGTGAGGGTGATCAGGGAGGGGCTTCATTTCCCGCTCAACACCCCGATGCCGATCGGGACTGCTGCAGTTGCTGGTTGTGTGGCGGGATTTCCCTGTTCATTGTAAGTTCAATGTTAGACTGTTCTACATTGTTCAACTTTTGTTACTTGTGAACCGCGCTGATGATAAATAGTGCGGTATAGAAAAACAATAAAATAAATAAATAAATAGAGGTACTTTGACTTTCTTTGGTGTTCCGGTGGCCCGATGGGTCTTGCGAGGGTGATCGGGGAGGGGCTCCACTTCCTGCTCACCGCCCCGATGCCGACCATAAAAAAGATAGGGGGTATTAGAATACCTTCTTGTCTATGGCAGAATGAGAACTTTTCTGATGCATATTCATGTCCTGGAGAAGGTACTGTATAAACTTGGATTCAATATGTGAAGGGCATTGCTGAAATTGGGTGTGGACATCCAACGTCTTGGGAAAGCCCCAAACATGCCTCTATTCAGCCTTGGATGTTTTTGCGCTGGTGACATCCTTAGAACTGCTTTATAAAATGGTTCCAGGGATGCCTCTATGCTTTGAACATCTGTATGTCCATTTTCAAAGCAAGAATAGTGTTCCTAAAATACTCCCCTCCCCCCTGATATTTATCATCTTGATTCAAAACATCTCATTCGATTTTATTTCAGAAGTAAAAATACAATAAGGCCATACTTCTCCCTAAAGAAGGACTCTAGTTTCCTCTTTCCTATAGAATTTATTAGTTGACTGGAGAGCAAAAGTGGACAACAAAGAAGAAGGCAAAGTGGTGGGAAAATTTGGACTTGATAACATAAATGAAGCTAGAGAAGGACTGATAGAATTCTGCAAGACCAAAGATCTATTCATCTCAAATACCTTCTTCCAGTAACACAAGTGGCAACTGTACACATAGGGGTATGTTTACTAAACTGCGTTAGTGCAATTCACGTTAGGAGCCGCGGTAGTGACAGAAACCCCAAATAAGGACATGGGCAGTACATCGTTACCACTAACGCGCGTTCCAAAAACTAACGAGCGTTACAGGGCGCCGTGGCGCGTTACTGCGTGTTAATCGTAAGAAGGCGTACAGACACAATGCACGGAAACAGAGCTGTAGCACAATGGTTACTGTACTGACCGCTGCTACAGGCAGCATGGGTTCAAGTCCGCAGTGTGCCTAACGCAGAAGGCTGGCCCAGGCATCACCCTGTACGTTACATAGGGAATGAGGAGGCATGTTTTTCTTTACGTGGAGTAGTGGTGTCAGAAACACACCCTCGGAGTGTGCCTAGCCACGTACGTTGGTGCGTGCGAGGCTGCGTGCGTTGGTACGGGCGTAGCCCCGTGCGTAGCTGCATGCGTTGGTGCGTGCGTACAATCGTGCGTGGGTACGTGTGTTTTTACCAGCGTGGGCACCTTATATTACAGACTCTTTAGGGTGTCTTGCACCTATGCATTATGCTAACAGATGTACGTGTGATGGCCTATGGTTTATCAGAGCCTGTGAGCAGGTGCTGGATTTTCCCAGGGTTAGATTGTGCCAGTCACACCCATGATGCACTGCACATGCAAATCAGCTGTCCACAGATGCACACCATGGGGAATGCACCCCCACAGCACCTCGGCCTGGTAGGGGGAAGTGACCATGTGCACCCCCATAGCACCTCGGCCTTGTAGGGGGTACTGACCGTGTGTTGTACTGGCACAGAGTAGCTACACACCGTCACATTGTGCGGGTACTGTGCTCACGCTGAGGGTGCAGTGAGGTGCCCAGCACCAGGTCCACAGCACCGTCCATGGCTGAAAGAGGCAATGGCGCAGGTCCAAAGAAGTATTAATGTGTGAGATAGCTAGTTTCTGCAGAAACACCTTGGATATCTCTGTCTGTTTCAGTCAGGTGTAGCCCCCATGGACCCCTAGGTGGCCCTTGTACCACCCCCCCCCCCCCCAGGGCCGAGGGGGGCAAACAAGGTCTCCCAACAATAGATCCACATTCTACCTCCCTGCAAAGGTGGCAGTAGAGGGGAACATCAACCCCAGTCCTGCTGAGGAACAGACACCCCACAGGGCAGTCATTGCAGCTCTGTACACATCCATAACACAATAGCAGACAGACATTAGGCCTGGATATGGTAAGCTGCACCCCACCCCTATCTGATATGCTCCTGCTGCTAGCCACTCCATCAAGACACATACCAGCTGCAAACAGCCTGCTAGTTAGTCCATAGTGCATGTGCCCAGTGGAGATGCATGCACCCAGAACTGGGATGTCAGCATACACAGCAAGCAGATAAATCAGTGACTGGGCCCCAAAAGGAAACCCATCTTTATCACATGAGAAAAATACAATATAGCAATATGGGGGTGCCTAGCCATGCTGTGGTCACTGCACAGTCAGGGTGAGAGTGATCTCTCAGCAGGACATACTGAGGTCACCCTGTCTGTGTAGGTGGTGGCCGGGCACTAAAATGTCACAGCCAATGCCCTATGCCCTGTGCAGATGCACCCTGGCCCAGGCCACCCTGACCAGCCTATACCCATGGTACCTTGCTCCTCATTATGCACATTGGCAGCCCAATACTGGCAACATTGCTGGCAGTGTGGGCTGTGGAAGGTGTTTGCAGCCACCACACACTGGATAGACAGACAGCCACCCCCACACCTATGCCAGCATTGTGCTACTATAGAGGTGTTCAGCAGCCATACCCACCACACCAGTCCTGGGCACAGTACAGGCATGGATATGGTACGCAATACTGTTGGGGGTCACTCCCCAGGGTGGTAAACACTATCAGAGACCAGACCTGCAGCACACACCACAGACATCAGAATGATTGTTATGGTGGGGCTCAATGAGCAAAATGTGCTTAACGTAGGAATTGATATCTGCCAGTTATCATAGGAAACGTTTGATAGCTGTGTACCATATACCCAGGTGTAGGGTGGCATTGCTAAGGTATGCAACTGCTAGTATTGGGAGATACAGGCAGGGCCCAATGTCCTGCCTCTCCAGGAGGCATTGGCCAATGGGGCCTGTGGTTGTGTGTGTGGGTGTGTCTGACCCTGTTGGCTGCTGCTTTACGGCATAGTTTCCCAACTCCAGTCCTGGTGTTCCAAACACTGTTCGTGTTTTCATGCTGTCCCTCATAAATATGCATGAGCTACATCTGCATACCATGGGGGTGGTGCATAGAGGCAGCATGGAACCTGAATGGTGTCGGGCCCTTCAGGACTGCATTTGCGGGACTCTGCTCTAGGTAATGCGCCTGTTTATGGTGTCTGTGTTTGGTGTGGTAAAATATAGGCGTATTAACCATGCGTATGTTCTCTGCAATAAAGGAGTGTCTTTACTATCACTGTTTAGTGGTGGGTAAAACTATGGGGACTGGGTTGGCAGGAGCCCCATCTGAGATTTGAACCTGTGACCCTCTGGTCTTACAGGTACTGGCTGTGTCCGTTGCACCACACTGTGGCCACAGAGACAGTGCAGTCCCTGGAGATAGGACAACTGGCCTGACGAGTCAGAAACCCTGCTCTGCACAATTGCACTGGGGGCTCATTTACCTTGTATGGAGACAAAAGTGCACATAAACCTCAAAAAAGACCTCTAAAATAGGGGCAAACACCCATAACCAAGCTGGGCAACAATGACATCATTGGGCAACATTAAAAAACACTCCCAGGAAAACTCCAATAAAATGAAATGATTTTTGAAAGGGTCTACGGAGCGTAGACCCTTCCAAACATCATTTCTTTTTTTTTGGAGCTTTCCTGGGAGTGTTTTTTATTGTTGCCCATTGCTATCACTGTTGCCCAGCTGAATTATAATTTTTACACTGTTTCTTGTGGTCATTTTAAAGTTTTATTTGACATTTTGTTCTGTGCACATGTATCACACTGCTCACGTTTTGTAGGTTTCCCAGGTTTTGCTATACATTGCTGACGGAAATGGTTTCTCTTCCCTTTAATATGCCTTTAACGACAGGTTTTCATTCGCGTTGGAATTGAGCTCTGAAATTCAGCGCGTTAGTGTGAGGGGAGCCTCTCCCCGCCCACTCTCCGCCCATTGACCCCTTCTCTCCGCCCACTTTCCACCTTCTGCGGTGTTTTAACGCGCCTCGGGGGGTTACGATCGTTAACTGCGGTTAACGCGCGTAACGTACACTTAACGATCATTCGCACGTCAGAACGTGGGTTATGACGTGCGAACGATCGTTAAGTGTACGTTACGCGCGTTATTCACGATTACCGCAACTTAGTAAACATACCCCATAGACTTTCCCCAATGGATTGCACAAATATCAAATTGACTACATCTGTGGAAGTCAATGTTGGAAAAGCTCAATAACATTAACAAAGATAAAACCTGGAGCCAACTATGGTACAGATCACCAAAATAAGATATGTGCAGTGTGCATAGGAATTTGTTCATAGTTTTTTTTTAAACTATAGTCCGACCCTCCAACGGTCTGAGGGACAGTGAACTGGCCCCCTGTTTAAAACGTTTGAGGACCCCTGACATAGACCATCACCAAACAAAGAACAAGGGATCACAATTTAGAAATAGGAAGACAATAATTAAACTAGGAACCCCAAAAGCCAAACTTAGAATGTACAACAACACTGGAGAAATAAAGCTATAAATTAATTTCCTCTTGTACTAAACAAAATGCAGAAGTTAACGATGCACATTTCCCAGAGCTGACATATTCCAGTTAATAAATTCAAAATAAAAAAGTTTTTTTTCTTCCTTTTGTTGTTTGAGATTTTTATTTTTCAGTTGCAATTGCTCCAGTCACTTTCTTCTGGTTTCTTTGTGTCTTCTGCTAACTCTCCATTGTTTGCTGTTCATTTGTCCTTTCTTCTTTCTTCTATTTTTTTCCATTCTCTCTCTATATCTACTTTAATATACTGATCTTTCTCCTTTTGCTCTTTCCTCCATTTCTTTCTTTATTCCTTTTTCATCCACTCAAATTCTACCCCTCCATCCTCAACCCGCACTTACTTTTCCAATACTCGGCCAATCGTAGATTTTTCCTTCCTCCCACACAAAATATTTTTCCCCTCTCCATCCTCACTCCCCCAGCCCCATCCCATTCTAGTCCTCCTCCAACATTAGCTCCCTTTTATTTCCAGCCCCACCCAGCATCCGCTCCTTTCTTGTCCCATTCATCTATCCCCCTGCATCAGCCCATTTCCAGTCCTAGCCTCTCCATCAGGCCAGTTCCAATTCTAGCCCCCCCATCAGCCCTTTCCAGTCCAATCCTAGCCCCGCTATCAGTCCATTTCCAATCAAAGCCCCTCAAACAGTCCATTTCCAATCCAATCCCCCCGATCAGCCCATTTCCAATCCTAGCCCCCCATCAGCCCATTTCCAGTCCTATCCTAGCCCTTCCATCAGTCCATTTCCAATCCAAGCCCCCCCCATCAGCCCATTTCCAGTCCTAGCTCCCTCATCCATTTCCAGTCCTATCCTAGCCCCTCCATCGCCCACTTCCAGTCCTAGCTCCCCCCACTCAGCCCATTTCAAGTTCAAGCCCCCCTCCCCATTAGCTATTTCCAGTCTTAGCCCCCCCCCCCACGAAGATCCCCGTGGCTGTCTAACAGGCATTAGAAGGAGTCGGTGAGGTCCCGGCTCACCTCTGACAGCTGCTGAAGTGAAGAGCACCTTTTTTCTTCACTTCGGTAGCTGTATTGTAGTATAGGCTGCTGGCGCTGAGTGCTGGGAAACACGAAGTCCCCTTTGACCTTGGCACACCAGCATCCTATACTACAATACAGCTGCCGAAGTGAAGAAAAAAGGCTCTCTTCATTTTGGCGACTGTTAGAGATGAGCTGGGGCCTCTCTGGCTCCCTCTAAAGCTGCCCTGCTTGCTGGTGCCAAATGAGAGATGTTGTTGGCACGGGGCCCCCTGAAGTGTGGGGCCCTGTGTGAACAACATTCTCGCACAATGAACGGGCAAGCCCTGGATACCACATTACTGGCTGAAAGTGAAGACGATTTGAAACATTTGCTTCTCAAGATCAAGGAATGTAGTCTTAAAATGGGTCTGCACCTTAACGTTAAGAAGACAAAGATCCTGACAACTGGCAAAATCAATAAGTTCAACATTGATGGAGAAGAAATCGAAACAGTTGACAGCTTTAACTTACTTGGCTCAATTAATAAAGAAAGGACTAGCAGTCAAGAAAACAGACAACGTATTGCTCTTGGTAGAATGGCTATGAAGGACCTAGACAAGATCCTCAAGAGCAGAGATGTCTCACTCCATACAAAGATTCGACTTGTCCAGGCCATGGTATTTTCAATAACATCATATGGATGTGAAAGATGGACAGTGAAAAAATAGACAGGAAGACAATTGATGCCTTTGAATTATGGTGCTGACGACAAATACTGTGTATACCATGGACTACCCGAAGAACAAACCAGTCAGTACAAGAGGAGATCAATCCTAAGCTTTCCTTAGAAGCTCTGATGACAAGACTTCAACTTTCATACTTTAGACATATCATGCAAATAAAGAGATCATTGGAGAAAGACATAATGCTTGGTAAGGTAAAAGGTCACCGTAAAAGAGAAAGGCCAGCAATGAGATGGATTGATACAATAACAGCAGCTATGGATACCACTCTATCAACAATAAACCACTTGGCTGAAGACCGAACAAAGTTCAGGTCAACTATCCAGAGGGTCGCTAGGAGTCGTTACCGACTCGACAGCACTTAACAACAACAACAACAAACTGAATGTATGCTAATAAATGTACATTCCTGCTTCCTCCTTATATCATTATGTTGCCACCGCTGAATCCAAAAGCTCACAGAAACATGGGAGGGAGGGAGGGATTTTGAGATGATCCAATGAGTTTTCCATGGAGGAATAGCTGTCTTATCATAGGAGACCCTATTCTTGCTCAGAGGCAGGAGTCATCATGCTTACATCTCTTCAGTAGATGTTAAGATCTTGCAGGGCTTTTGGCACTTTGCTAAAACATTGCTAAACTCCACCATAGAACTCAAGTTTTGCTAATTGCCCTCTGAGGCAAATTGCAGAGGCAACAGTCTGAGTACTAAGACAGGACATGTTACTGCTGGAAAGGAATCTGCACTTGTGAGGGTTTGCCTGCTTTGAAATTGTCTCAAAACTTGAGGAAAAGGAAGATTTGGTTAACTGGAATTCTATACAGTTCTGTATTTGTAAGATCAGTGAAACAATCAAGTTGCAAAACTTTCTTTGATGTTTATCCATTAAGTGGAAGATTTCACAAAACTGTATGTCCAAGAGAAGCTGAGCTCCAAAACTCATGTTTTAGGTGCTTTTAAATGCAACGAAGAAAGTGCAGTCCTCCTCCACCCCCAAACCCAAACTCCTTCAAACTCTAGGTCCAAACAAATAGTTAGCTGACAGTTATGAATGCCTGAAAACAAGCATAAATACTGATGGCCTGAGGTAGGAAACCATGTATACTTTTCAGGTGTACTCAAACCACAACATCCCCTTCAAAACTATGCATGCCATAGATATACACATGTAAGTAACAGCTTTCTAAAATTGCTATTAGCATATGTTGGACCATGTGCATGTGTAAATCTGCTTTTTACACATGAAAAAGGTTAGCTAACCCTTCTAAAATGATTTCCTATGTAGAGCAAATTGTGACATACCATAATACATTACTGTAGTTCTTTGCTGTAAATTCAAAGTTAAAATGCTGTTAATGATGGCATATATGAATGGGAAAATGTTTTCACTAAGGATGTGCGTTCATTTGAAATGTTTTGTATCATTTTAAAAAGAAAACAATAAAAGAAATAATGACATTTCATCGCTTCCAGGTTTTCATCAATAGTATACACTATTGAACAACTCTAGTCAGAGTTTTGGCTGAATATCATCCTGAATCTTGCTGGCAAAATGTCAGCCAACTAGAAGTTGAAAAGTGTACCAAAACGTACATGGTTGCTGCTGAAAAGAAATGTGAATCTTTAAATTCCTCAAAATAAAGGTCTCACCAAGGTTTCACCTTCTGGCATGTAAATTATTTTAAAGTCTGCTGAAGTCTGATCTGTCTGTCCTCCAAATCCCATCCCCTGCCTTCCCTCCCTCCCGACATTAAATATTTTACAACAAAGACTTTCCATGGTTCAGAACCCCTCCCTGCTTTCTTTTCTCCATCCTGTCCAAAACAAACAGAGGGCTAGGAGTGAGAATCCCTCTCCTCCCCATTCTGCCTAGAAGACAGGAGGGCAGGAGGTGGGACCATGGAAATGTATTTTTCTTAATGTGCAGAAAGGGCATGGAGATTATCCTTCAGAGATTAAAAAAATGTATATAAGGTTGAGGGATAGGGGACTGGGCCAAAAGAAAGTTAGTTTATTTACAAATTGCAGATGGGAAGGTGAAAGGGAGGCTGGCTGGCCAGATATAAGCCTGAATCTTGCAGTTCCTGGATTTGACAGACCAAGAGAGGCAGCTAGCACAGAAAACCATCTCTAGTTACCTAACTCCTCTGCCCATGACTCAATCCCAGCCCCGCACTCACCCAGAATTGGACCAACTAACTTGAGCTACCTAGTAAAATTTAGGAGACTCAAGTTAGTGGATTTTGAAAGACTTTGATCTAGCCTGTTAAGTCCTAACTCAGCAGGTTAGATCCTTTTGAAAACTGGCCTCTATATAAATAGAGATAAGAAAGCAAAATATTCAAGCACATGAATAGATTTTGACCATTATTTTGTGAAAGATACAAGGGCATGCAATAACAGCAACAACATATAGAGGCCAATTTGCAAAGTTTTGACATGGGTAAGTGTGTTTATCCCCCATAAAATACTATTTTGAAAATTGACACCGTGCATGCAGCAACATGTACACCTATTGTATCACATGGTAAAGAGCAATAGGCTTGGACAAAGGAGGGTAAAATGCTCCAAATCAGGTGTAAAGCATGTGGCTACAAAAGTATCATTTCCCTACCAGCCCTGAATTTTCAAAGGAAAACTTATTTATTTATTTTCTTGAACTGATTTTATATACCGTTCTATTTAGCAGACAGAGTGCTTTACATACAACATTGAACAATGAACAGAAACATTATTTACATATATCAGGATTGATAACTTGGATAACTTAACAGGGTAACTATGGTGGTCATTCCGAATGGCGAATAGCGGGGTTGGACGTCCAACCCGTGCTTAGCCCCAGGACATGATTCTGAGCAGTTGTGTGGGGAGCGCTGGATGTGGACAGGAGATGGCGGTGCGGGAGCAGTGCGAGGGAGGTGCCATCTGCCAGGACGTACAGAGGGAATTCAGGTCTTGACTCTGTATGTCCTATGGCATTGACCTGGATGCCCGGCTTATTCCACCCCTAAGATGGAATAAGTGCCGGGCTCCATGCTGATTGCGTGTTGCAGCTCCCCTATCCCTTTGCGCCGCCACGGGAGTGAATCCACCATCTGTTCCTGGCGTTGGGGGCCCCCACCGAGAATCAGACAGCAGATTGACTGGGCTGATCAACGTCTGGGCACTGTGAGCCTCCAGCTGGTCATGCCGGTGCCATGGCGACAGGACACCACTGCACTGGCACACCAGCCGGACCGTTGGGTGGCTGGCCGGGCAAATCAAAGGGCATCTCCCTGTTTGGAATTGGGTGCATGCTAGGTCATCTAAGTTCTCGATTCTACAACCATGGAAACGTATAGCTCCTGCGGTAGCGGAATCTGGTACAACTCAGGACTGTTCAGGTTTTGAGCATCCCCACGGCCCAGACATGCACCTTTGTGAATCGGCCTCCACATGTTTAACAAATCAAATTTTGTGGAGGGGGTATGAGGGAAGGAGTTAACAGTGAAGATGGGCCCTTAAACAGTTCACTCATGGCAGGACTTTCTCTTCCTATTGAATGTTCTTATAGCACTGCTAGACTAAATGTGTTTTTAGAGACCTGCGAAAGCTTGAGACATCAGAGTTAGCTCAGAGCGGGTCAGGCAACGTGTTCCACAGGGTGGGAGCATACAATGAGAATGCTCTACTACAGGCTATTTTGTTAGTTTTTATTCTTGCTGCAGGAGTTATGAGTGTATTGTGCATACTTTGTCGTCTTTTCTTATTATCAGGTATGCAGTGAATGGCGGATGAGAGAGAGTCTGCGGACATCCTATGTAGGGTTTTAAATCTCATGCAGGAAGTTTTAAACAACTTGCAGGAAGCTTTTCTTTGAAAATAAGCTAATGAGTTCAAAGGGATTTAAAGCTGCTGAAAGAAGAGAGAAACATTTAAATTTTACTTTGGTGGCAATTATTCAACGTGGCAAGGTGGAACATTATACTACTTCCCATTGCCAACACAATTTGACTCTGTAGCATGTGCTTGAGAAAGTAGGCAAATTTATTTAGAGTGGTGCTTGACATACCAGAGATGATCTGCTCCTGTGTTAAACCGAATTGGAAGAGACAAAGTCACGATTATGCTTTGGCGCTCCTACGTCCAGCTTTTGAAAAAAGAACACAAAGATTACAATTTTTAGTTACTTGAGAAAGGCAAAAAATGAAGCCGTAATTGAGATTGGAATAAAAAAATTCCTAAGATACTAAGTCATCGGCCAGAGATATAGATAATAAATATAAAGTACACTGGGATGCACTAAAATGCACAATTAAAAAAAGAACCAAAAGAGGTAACCTAAACTATACTAGGCTAAGGAAGCACTTCAGTGAAATCATATTCATATGGTTTGGAATTCAGATGGTTACATAGATAAAGTCTAGGACTGATATTCTAATTTATATTCTTACTGTGGTGTTTGGAAATTGCTATTTCATATGACAAGACAATAAAAATGATACCCAATTGTCTAGTTACAGTGTCAGTGCTAGATTTTCAAGCTTTAATATATGTTCCTTAATAATTTATTTTCAAAATATTAGGTGAAACATGCTGTTTATTGTTTTCCATCATAAAATCTATGCTAAAGCTTCTATGGTGCTTTCTCTCAATTATTCCCAGTTTGGTCATTCGGTTCCACTCAGGTCTGTTTTTTAAGCTAGCAAACCACATGAAGGAAGCACTTCACTAAGCCAAAAGAAATAGAACACTGGGTGGAGGACAAACCAGGCAAGACACACAACAAAGAGATAAGTCAGTTTTATTAACAACCCTACATGGCCATGTTTTGGTTAGTTGCCTGAGTTCATAAATACATACAGCCTAATCATGTAAGATTTGCATGTGGCCTCTTCAGACAGTAATAGATAACTGTACAATTACAGCAAAATAATCAAGACAGGACCACTAGACACCAGTAGTCAGCACTGTGTTTTTGAAGGAAATGCTGGCTGCTGGTGTCTAGCGGTCCCACATTGATTACTTTGATATAATTGTTAAGTTATCCATTGCTGCTTGAAGAAGCCATTTGTGAATGGTCAGATTGTACATAAGAACATAAGATATGCAATACTGGGTGAGACCAAGGTCCATCAAGCCCATTATCCTGTTTCCAACAGTGGCCAATCTAGGTCATACGTACCTAGCAGTTTCCCCAAAAGACACAGGTTCCACAATGCTTGTACTGGGTCAAACATTGATATCCTGGGTCCCTTCTTAATAATGGTTTATGGACCTTTCCTCCAGGAACTTGTCCAAACCTTTTTTAAACCCAGCTACACTAGCAGCCTTTATAACATCCTCCAGTAACAAATTCCAGAGTTTGATTACATGTTGAGTGAAAAAATATTTTCTTTTATTAGTCTTAAATAGTTTACCCTGTAGCTTCATTGCATGTGCCCTAGTCTTTCTATATTCTAACGTAAACAATCAATCTACGTTTACCCATTCCACTCCGTTCATTAATTTATAGACTTCTATCATATCTCCCCTCAGCCGTCTCTTTTCCAGGTTAAAGAGCCCTAACCTTTTTAGCCTTTCTTCATAGGGGTATCCTTCCATCCCCTTTACCATTTTGGTGGCTCTTCTCTGAACCTTTTCTAATAACGCTATATCCTTTTTAAGATACGGCGACCAGAATTGCACACAATATTCAAGGTGTGGTCTCACCATGGAACGATATAGAGGCATTATAATATCTTTGTTTTATTTTCCATTCCTTTCCTTATGATACCTAGCATTCTATTTGCTCTCCTGGCTGCTGCTGCACACTGGGCCAAGGGTTTTAACATGGTATCCACAATGACGTCTAAATCATTTTCCTGGGTGGTGGTTCCTAATGTGGAACCTTGCATCGTGTAACCATAGTTTGGGTTGTTCTTCCCTAGGTGCATAATTTTGCACTTGTCCACATTAAATTTCATCTGCCATTTTGATGCCCAGTCTTCCAATTTATCAAGATCCTCTTGCAATTTTCCACAATCCTCTTGGGTTTTAACAACTTTAAATAGTTTTGTGTCATCTGCAAATTTGATAACCTCACTCGATATTCCACTTTCCAGGTCATTTATGAATATGTCAAAAAGCAGAGGACCCAGCACAGATCCCTGGGGTACACCACTATTCACTTTTCTCCATTAGGAAAACTGGCCATTTAACCCAACCCTCTGCTTTCTATCTTTTAACCAGTTCTTGATCCACAGTAGTAGTACACTGCCTCCTATCCCATGACTCTTTAGTTTTGTCAAAAGTCTCTGATGAGGGACCTTGTCAAAGGCTTTCTGAAAGTCCAGATATCAACCAACTCACCTTTGTCCACCTGTTTATTCACACTTTTAAAAAAACCATAACAGATTATTAAGACAAGATCTTCCTTGTCTAAAGCCATGTTGACTGTCTCCCATTAGGCCATGAATTTTATTCTTTATGATGGTTTCTACCATTTTTCCCGGTACTGACGTCAGGCTCACCGGTCTGTAGTTTCTCGGATCACCCCTGGATCCCTTTTTAAAAATTGGTGTTACATTGGCGATCCTCCAATCTTCAGGTATTAGAGATGATTTTAATGATAGTTCACAGATTACTAATAGCAGGTCTGAAATCTCATATTTCAGGTCTTTCAACACCCTTGGATGTATACCATCCGGCCCAGGTGATTTGCTAATCTTCAGTTTATCTAATAGTTGTAATACATCTTCCCGATGTATCGATATGTCCTTCAATTCTTCCATACCTTTAAATACCACTTCAGTCATGGGTAACATCCCTACATCTTCCTCAGTAAAGACCAAAGCAAAGAATTCATTCATTCTCTCCGTTAACGCTTTTGTTGCCTCTTAATGCCCCTTTAAACCCTCTATCATCTAATGGACCAACTGACTCTCTCACAGGTTTTTTCCTATGAATGTACTTGAAAAAATCTTTATTTTGCATTTTTGCTTCAGCAGCAAGCTTCTTCTCAAATTCTCCCTTTGCCTGCTTTATCAATGCCTTGCATTTGACTTGCCAGTGCTTATGCTGTTTCCAAGTTTCGTCGTTTGGCTCTTTTTTCCAATTCCTGAAAGATGCTTTTTTGGCAACAACCGCCTCTCTGACCTCACCTTTAAACCATGCTGGCAGTTTTTTGGACTTCCTTCCACTTTTCTTAAAGCGTGGAATACTGATTTAATGATAAGGCGGTATACTAAATCCTTCTAAATAAATAAATAAAATAAATAAATAAATACAGCTGGTCTGGGCTTCCAAGATAGTATTTTTCAACAACTCCCAAGCTTGATGTAAATCTTTAACCTTTGCAACTGTTCCTTTTATTTTTTCTTAACTATTTTCCTCATTTTATCATAGTCTCCCTTTCGAAAGTTAAAAGGTAGTACTGTGGATTTCCTTACTATCCCTCCTTCACTAATTAAATCAAAGGCGATCATGCTATGATCACTATTGCCAAGTGGTCCCAACACCCTTATCTCTTGCACTACATCTGGTGTTCCACTAAGGACTAGGTCTAATATGGCTTCCCCTCTGGTCGGTTCATAAACCAGCTGCTCCAAGAAGCAGTCATTTATTTCATCTAGGAACTGTATCTCCCTAGCATTTCCTGCCGTGACACTGACCCAGTCGATACCGGGGTAATTGAAATCATCCATTATTATTACTGCGCTGTAACCTTTGTTAGCTTACTCGTTTTCTTTGAGCATTTCATCATCCATTTGTTCATTGTGGTCAGGCGGTCGATAGTACACCCCCACTGCCATCGCCTTCCTCTTTTTACATGGAATTTCAATCCATAGAGATTCTACAGCAAATTTTGTTTCCTGCAAAACTTTAATCCTTTCTGACTCAATGCCCTCTCTAACATAGAGCGCAACCCCTCCACCAATTTGATCAGCTCTATCATTACGATATAGTTTGTACCCAGGTATCAGTGTCTCACTGGTTGTCCTCCTTCCACCATGTCTCTGATATTCCAATCATATCTAACCTCTCATTTAGTGCTATATATTCTAACTCTCCCATCTTATTTTTTAGAATTCTAGCATTTGCATACAAGCATTTTAGAGACTGTATTTTATTCATATTAATTTGTCTATTGGTAGACATGGGTAATTTGGGATCTTTAAGCTCTGTCTGCTCCATACTCGAGGACATTTGGGCTACTTTACTCAATGTATTTATGACCTCTGATGCAGGCAACTCACCAAAACACAGCCATGTTGGATCATTAATAAAATTGACATCTCTGTATGGGACATTTTGGCCTGGTTTGTCCTCTGCTTAGTGTTCTATTCCTTTTCAAGATAGCCAGAATTAATAGGCTTGAGATAGAATTCCATGCATTGTCTTAATTCTTTGGAAAGATATTTCATATATATGTTCCTTGTAAATATTTTGAAACCTATGGGCCCAATATTTGAAAGGCATTTATATGGTTTACAGACCTTTAAGCTGTGTAAATGCCACTGAACGGGACATTCAATGACACTAACACAGTTAGTGCTGCTGAATATCCCCAATTATCACCCCTACAGGCCTCGATGCTAACCGCTTAGCACTGGGATGTGTCATGAGTGTTCTGGGGCAGAACAGAGATGGTGATAGTCCCTAACTGCGTAGTGGCAGTATTGCATCACCTCCTGGTTAGCGACCTGTGGATAAAATTATGATCACGGGGATAGCTGGCTCATTTCAATATCAGGCCCTGTATTATTGGGGTGGTTCCTAAGAACTGCCCAGTAACACATTTTGAATGTGGGAGATTGGGTCGATCACAGTTCACTTGGCTAGATGGGGCTTCCTCATCCGTAAAATCATTACTTGGCAGACCACATGGGCCATGTCAGTCTTCATCTTCCATCATCCACTATGTTATTTTGTAAATATGTAAAGCCAACAATGATCAGTACTGCTGCTAAATAGCTGGATATAGCTGTCATTTATTTATTTATTTGACTGTGATTATATACCGCTTTTCACTAGGTCAAAACAGTTTATGTTAAACAAGAGATACATCGAATAGGTTGTAACATATTTACAGTTATTATTGCAGGAATGGGGGAAAGGGGGTTTACAATCAATATGGTTTCAACTTATTTACAATCCCAATTTGTGTAAACATCAAGTGTTCCTAACTTATTTACAATTCCTTTTCATGTCTTGGCCACTAATTTATATTGTGTACAATGTAATCCGGTGTTCATTTGGTCTGTGCCAAAGTGTTCTCTGAATAAGTGAGTTTTTATTTGTTTCCAAAAGGAGGAGAGGCCCTTGTTGTTCCAGATTTTGGTTGGGAGAGAATTCCATAGGGACGGGGTGTAGAGGGGAGAGAATTCCATAGGGACAGGGCGTAGAGATCAAATGCGCGGGCACTTGCTTAATTATTGTGTTTTGTCCTTGCATGGGGTATGGAACCACAAAAAGCAAGAACCAGAAGTCAGGACTATTCAAAACCAATTTATTGATAACAGACCCCGACGCGTTTCGGCAATGATGCCTTCATCAGGGGGTAACAGCTATAATGTAAATAAAAATAATAATATACATCAACCGTAAAAGAAATAAATAAAATAAAATAAACGAATACTTGAAATGTTATAATCTGGATAAAAACTGGGACTGGTGGAGCTAACATCAATAAAATTAAACAAAGACAAATGTATAAAAATGTATAAAAACGCAGGACATAGAAATATGATAATCAAAAGTAATAATGGTAAACATAAACACTTATAAACAATTATGAATAAAAGTATGTCTGAGAAAAATAAATGAAAAACAACATAAGTCTCATAACATCAAGAGAAAAAGAAAATGATTCAAAAAATTCTGGTACTTACATACAATCATGTGCATGGGCTAAAAGTATAATCCTAAGTTCAAGGCTGTGTACGTTCTGTCTCACTATATTGAAGAGACTGAATGTTGCCTAAGTTGGACTACAAATATAATAAGTAGCAAGGTAAGACATCAGTTGAACTCAAACATGTTAAGAAAATCGTAAATAGTTAAATTATTGAACAAGATAACAACAATAAAGTAAATATATAATAATACATTATTATATTATTTTATCAATAAATGTTAATAAGCATATTGATTATCGGCCCATCAGAATGTATACGGCTGTTTTAAAATGAGACTAATAAACAGAGAGTCAAAGGTTGAGAATCTATATCATGGCAAAAAAGTAAGACCAGGAAAGACATAACAACTATTCCAATGAGGTAAAATTGCACAAATCGAAGGTGCCAACACATAAAATAACATTAAATAGTCTGAGTGGTAAGTCTTTTATACGTATAAAGATAACATCAAATAATTTAAATAATAAATTGATGATTATGTGTGTTTGTACCTATATCTTTGTATTGAGAGGGAAGACCAATGATAGTAAAAAGATTAGCTCTAGTAAAATTACTATAAAGGATATATATATGTAATAACATGTGCGTACCCACTAATGATATGTTTGATAGAACACACGCTTATCTAAATCTTAAAAAACTGTATGTATGCATAATTAATTAATTAAATAAATGAATAAATATGGTTTATCTTAAAAATTTGATAAATTAAAAAACAATGATCTTAATTAATCCTGTGTCAGGAGATACAACAAGAGTATTATGATCAAGACTCTGATATTGAGACAATGACATTAATTGAGAACAGTATGTAATTGATTTAAAGGACATATATGGATTTCTTGATAACGTTATATCATTCTCTAGATGCAGTAAGTTAACGATATAGAACTTATGTAGTGAAAAAATTCATATGTCTTGATATAATGTCACGTACTGTTGTTGTGAGCTAGAGAAAATCACATGTGATCATTAAATAGCGGGCTTAGGAAGGAATGGGCCAAAGTTTATTTAAAACTAACCGGCATGGTGGTTTGACTCGAGGAAAAGAGATATAATGCCTCAGATACAATTATAGTGACCCAAAGTGTAAATTACCTTAAAAAGGTCTTATTCCTTCCAAGATCGTTGCCTAAATATAAAAATGCATAAAAATGTTCAATTACTGTATGAAAACAGCAATTTTACCTCATTGGAATAGTTGTTATGTCTTTCCTGGTCTTACTTTTTTGCCATGATATAGATTCTCAACCTTTGACTCTCTGTTTATTAGTCTCATTTTAAAACAGCCGTATACATTCTGATGGGCCGATAATCAATATGCTTATTAACATTTATTGATAAAATAATATAATAATGTATTATATTATATATTTACTTTATTGTTGTTATCTTGTTCAATAATTTAACTATTTACGATTTTCTTAACATGTTTGAGTTCAACTGATGTCTTACCTTGCTACTTATTATATTTGTAGTCCAACTTAGGCAACATTCAGTCTCTTCAATATAGTGAGACAGAACGTACACAGCCTTGAACTTAGGATTATACTTTTAGCCCATGCACATGATTGTATGTAAGTACCAGAATTTTTTGAATCATTTTCTTTTTCTCTTGATGTTATGAGACTTATGTTGTTTTTCATTTATTTTTCTCAGACATACTTTTATTCATAATTGTTTATAAGTGTTTATGTTTACCATTATTACTTTTGATTATCATATTTCTATGTCCTGCGTTTTTATACATTTTTATACATTTGTCTTTGTTTAATTTTATTGATGTTAGCTCCACCAGTCCCAGTTTTTATCCAGATTATAACATTTCAAGTATTCGTTTATTTTATTTTATTTATTTCTTTTACGGTTGATGTATATTATTATTTTTATTTACATTATAGCTGTTACCCCCTGATGAAGGCATCATTGCCGAAACGCGTCGGGGTCTGTTATCAATAAATTGGTTTTGAATAGTCCTGACTTCTGGTTCTTGCTTTTTGTGGTTCCTGCTGGACTTTTGCAAGCACAAGTGCTCCTTGTTTTTTCCCCTTGCATGGGGTATGGTCATAACATTATTAGTGGTCTGCCTTGTGGATCTCCTACAGTTTGGTTGTGGTAGGAGGATGCATAGATGTGATGCTTATTGTTGGTATAGTGCTTTGTGAATCAATAATAAGGATTTGTTCTTGATCTGAGATTCCAGTGGGAGGATGTGGAGGTGTTTCAGTATTGGAGAGATATGGTCATACTTCCTTGCCCTTTGAATGATCCTGGCAGCTGTGTTAAGGGCTGTCCATAGAGGGTAGAGAGTGGAGAGCAAGAGTCCTTGATATATCACATTACAGTAGTCGAGGTTGGGAGTGGCATTGCTTGTAGTACTGATCTGAAGTCCTGGGGGTCTAGGAGTGGTCTGAGGTGCTGTATCATTTTAGTTTTGAAGTATATTGTTCTCATGGTTTTTGCTATTTGTTGCCTG
Source organism: Ichthyophis bannanicus (assembly GCA_033557465.1). Classification (NCBI taxonomy): domain Eukaryota; kingdom Metazoa; phylum Chordata; class Amphibia; order Gymnophiona; family Ichthyophiidae; genus Ichthyophis; species Ichthyophis bannanicus. Next base: position 1,483,336,430 of record CM066032.1, read on the forward strand.
AGTTAGAGGGTTTTATTTATTTTATTTATTTATTTGGTTTTATATACCACGCTATTTTAAATCAGTGTGTTTACATTATAACAACTTGATACATAAAACAAGTATACATAAAATAGTTGAACTTGATACATAAAACAAGTATACATAGAACAGTTGGACAGAGCTTACAGTTAGAAAAGACAAAGTTTGTCAAGTATGACTCCTAGGTACTTTATTTGTACTTGACCTCTTATTTGGGTTGTTCCCAGGGTGAGGTGGGTTGGTGGGGTGAACGTTTGATCCTTTATAACAAATAATGCTTCTGTTTTCTTGAGGTTGATTGTGCGATTGTTTTCATGGAGCCATCTGGAGACGTCATTGAAACAATGTATTAACTATGTGTTTATGGGGTCTGTGGTGGTTATTGGTCCATATAGCATAATGTCATCTGTATGATCATATTATTGAGCAGAGTGGTTGTAGATAAATGTTAAAGAGCAGTGCCGATAGTGCACAGCCTTGAGGTATTCCTTGAATCTGGTGGTAGGGGGTAGGAGTTTGTTTGAATTAGCTAATACCTGTCTGTCAGATAGGACTGAACCACTGAAGAACCTTATCCTGGATACCAGTTTCTTGTAGGCAGTGGAGGAGGATGCTGTGTGATATGGTGTCAAACCCTGCTGATATATCTAGCAAGATGAGTATATATCCAGTTTGTTTGGTTTGTATTTCCTTGATCAGTGTACTCATTAAGGAGACCATGACTCTATGTGATGGACGGAATCCATGCTGTTGTGGGTCGAGTAGGTTGTTCCTATCCATGTGTTCCTGTAGTTCCTGCTGTACTGTCTTCTCAATGACTTTTGTGGAAAATGGGAGGCTTTTCTACGGGTCTGAAGGAGGCAGGATCCAATGGGTCAAGTTCAGGCTTCTTAAAAGTGGGGCAGATGATGTTCATTTTGAGGCTAACAGGCATCTGGCCTTGTTTGAGTAATTCATGTGCAATGGTTATGAGTGCTGGGTTTAGCTCCTGCTTTGTCATCTCGATCCAGCTGACAAGGCATGGATCAAGGGGGGAGGTGGCGGTGTTGAGAGTTATTATGATGCTTTTGTCCTTCTCCTTGCTGACTGTTTCAAATGTGCCCCATGTGCTAGTGGGGGTGGAGTGGTGCCGATTCAATGTTGGAGTGAGTGGGACAATAGGGGTTGGGTGGAGTTGTTTATATTGTGCAGCGAGCTGTTGTGGGGGGGATGTTTGGGAGTTGATTGGTGTGGTTAGGGGATTTGGTCAGTTGTTTGACGAGGTCAAAAAACTCACATGAGCGGTTAATAGATGCATTGAGGATCTTTGAGTGGTAGTCTCTTCAAGTGTTGTCAATTTCAGCATGATGGTTGTTTTGGCATTCATATATCTTGATCTGTCTGAACCAGTTAGGTTTTTCTCCAATTTCTCTCGATTCTTCTTCTTGTTTTTAGTCTCCATAAGGTGGGAGTGTACCAGCATGCTTTTGCTGGTTTCTCATTCTTACCCGTGAGGGCTGTCATTGATTGTGCTGCTGTAACTATTGCATTGTTCCAGGCACTGGTCAGTGTATTAGGGTCAGAGCGTCTGGACTGTATGTTCAGTAGGACTTGTTTGAGAAAGTTGTCTTTCTTGAATGATTTGAATCGTCTTTTCGGCTGTGTGTCATTAGTAGTGGTAATTAGTTGTTTGGATGTGGTGAAGGTGATGAGCTTGTGGTGGTTTATGAGTTGAGGAATATGAGATCAAAGGTGTAACCCTTCTCGTGTGTTGGTGGGCTGCAGAGTCTCCCAAATGCAGTCCTGGAGGGCCAAACACCATTCAGGTTCCATGCTGCCTCTAATAAAGATACCTGTGCTGCATTTCTATGCGCCGCCCCCATGGTATGCAGATGTATCTCATGCATATTCATGGGGGACAGCATGAAAACCCGAACAGTGTTTGGCACACCAGGACTGGAGTCAGGAACCTCTGCCGTAAAGCAGCAGCCAACAGGGGCAGACACACCCACACCCACAGGCCCCATTATCCAAAGCCTCCTGGAAAGGCAGGACTTTGGGCCCTGCGTGCATCTCCCAATACTAGCACTTGCATACCTTAGCAATGCCACCCTAAACCTGGGAATACGGTACACATCTATCAAAAGGTTGCTATGATTACTGGCAGATAGCAATTCCTAAGTTAAGCACAATTTGCTGATTGAGCTGCATCATAGCAACCTTTCTGATGTCTGTGGAGTGTGCTTCAGGTCTGGTGTCTGACAGTGTTTACCACCCTGGGGAGTGACCCCAACAGTATTGCTTACCATAGCCATGCCTGCACTCTGCCCAGGACTGGTGTGGTGGCCAGGGCTGCCAAACACCTCTATAGTTGCACAATGCTGGCATAGGTGTGGGGAGTGTGTGTCTGTCTATCTAGTGTGTGGTGGCTGCAAACACCCTCCACAGCCCACACTGCTTGCACTGTTGCCAGTATTGGCCTGCCAATGTGCATAATGAGGAGCAAGGTACTGTGGGAATAGCCAGGATAGGATGGCCTGGCCTGGATCCATCTGTACGTAGCATAGGGCAATGGCTCGGACATTGTAGTGGCCGGCCACCACCTGCACAGAGGTCACTCTCACCCTGACTGAGCATTGACCACGGCATGGCTAGGTTCCCCCATAGTGCTATATAGCATTTTTTGTACAAGATATTTATGGGTTCTCTTTTGGGGCCCACTCACTAACTTATCTGCTTGGTGTGTATGTTGACATCCCAGTTCTGGGTACACGCATCTCCTTCAGGAACATGCACTATGGACTATCTAGCAGACTGCTGCAGCTAGTATGTGTCTGGCTGGAACACCTTGCAGGCTGCAGCGGCTGGAGGCTTGCTGCTGAAGAATGTCAGATAGTGGTGGGGGGCAGCTGGCCATTTCCAGGCCTACTGTCTGTCTGCTATTGCTGTATGGATGGGTACAGATTGGCATTGCCTGCCCTGTAGGGTGCCTGTTCCCCAGCAGGACTGGGGTGGATGGTCCCCTCTACTGTTACCACTGCAGGGAGGTGGAATGTGGATCTATTGGTGGGTGATCCTGTTTCCCACCCTGAGCCCCAAAGGGTGGGTTGTGTGGTGGTACATAATCTCCCTATGGGACCAAACACCCCCTCCCCTTCACGTCACCATGGTACCAACACAAAATATGCACTATTCTGGGTGCATCATAGCCCATAAGGGCTAGACATGACTGAGAAATACAGAGGGACACAGATGTATCCTAGGTGTGTCTGCCGGAACTACCTATCACACACTGATGGGGACCTGCATCATGGTGTATTTCAGCCATGACAGGTGCTGTGGACCTGGTGCTGGGCGCCCCACCTCACCCTCAGGGGGAGCACAGAACCCGCACAATGTGACGGTCTGTGGCTACTCTGTGCCAGTACTACACATGGTCAGTTCCCCCTACCAGGCCAAGGTGCTGTGGGGGTGCATACCCCATCCTGTGCCCATCTGTGGACTGCTAATTTGCATGTGCAGTGCATCATGGGTACGGGTGGGTTAACCGTATCCTGGTAGCCACAGCAGGGTTTTCTGCAGCCAGCCAGGGTTTTCTTAGCAGCTTTAGAGCTGTAGCCCACTGGTTACTTTACTGCCTGTGCGGCCAGAGGTCATGGGTTCATACCCATGGTGGGGTTATTTGATAGGGCTGTCTGAGGCATTGTCTATTTTTGATGTACATTAGTGCTGCCAGCAAAAACACCCTCAGTGTACTGTAACCTTACGGTGCTTCATAAGGCACCCCATAAGGCACCTTATAGGGTGCCCTATAAGGTGCCCTATAAGGTGTTCTATAGGGGACATTATGGGGTGCCTTGGCGGACAGTGCACTTTATAATGTACCCTATGGAGTGCGTTATGGGGTGCCTTATGCGGCACCTTAGGTTACGCCACTGTGAGGGTTTGCTTGCTGGCAGCACTAATAAAACTAAATGTAAAATGCCTCAACAATCACTACTTAAATGTAAAGGGTGATGCCTCAGCCAGCCTTATGCACACTGGGGAATAGAACCCATGACCCCTGTATCATCAGTCAGTGCAGTAACCATTGTGCTACAGCTCTGTTTCTGGGTTTTGTGTCTGTGCGCCTTCTTAAGATTAACGCGCGGTGACGTGCCATGTAACGCTCGTTAATTTATGGTGCCTTGTAACGTGCGTTATCAGTAATGATGTACCGCCCATGTCCTTATTTGGGATTTCTGCCTGTACCGCGGATCCTAACGCGAATCACACTAACGCAGTTTAGTAAACATACATACCCCTTAGTGAAATTAAAAAGTCATGGGATAAGAGGCAGTGTAGTATTGTGGCTCAGGAACTGGTTAAAAGATAGAAAGCAGTGTGTAGGGCTAAATGGCCAATTTTTCCAATGGAGAAAGGTGAATAGTGGAGTATCCCAGGGATCTGCTGCTTTTTAACATATTCATAATTGATCTGGAAATGGGAATAACGAGTGAGGTAATAAAATTTGCAGATGACACAAAATTATTCAAAGTTGTTAAAAATCATGAGGATTGCGAACAATTGCAAGAGGACATTGATAAACTGAAAGGCTGGGGATCCAAATGGCAGATTAAATTTAATGTGGAAAAGTGCAAAGTTATGCACTTATGAAAGAACAACTCAAACTATGGTTACACGTTGCAAGGTTCCACATTAGGAACCACTACCCAGGAAAAAGATTTGGACATCATCATGGATAATATGTTAAAACCCTCCACCCAGTGTGCAGCGGCAGCCAAGAGAGAAAACAGAATGCTAGGTATCATAAGGAAAGCAATAAAGAATTAAACAAAGGATATTATAATGCCTCTGTATCGTTCCATGGTGTGACCACAACTTCAATATTGTGTGCAATTCTGGTTGCCATATCTTAAAAAGGATATAGCGTTATTAGAAAAGGTACAGAGAAGAGCCATCAAAATCATAAAGGGGATGGAAGGATACCCCTATAAAGAGAGGCTAAAAGGTTTAGGGCTCTTCAACCTGGAAAAGAGATGGCTGAGGGGAGATATGACAGAGGTCTATAAATTAATGAATGGAGTTGAACGGGTAAATGTAGATTGATTGTTTAAGTCATCAAAATATAGAAAAAGTAGGGCAGGGCCATACCGAAGTTGAATCGCGCCCTGTGCGACTTGCACAACGGGCATGCCCCCCTCCCCCGCGGCGGGAGAGAAGAGGCGGACCCACTGTGTAAGTCACCAGCACTCTAAGCAGATCTGTCTCTTCTTGCTCTGACGTCACGTCAGAGGAGGAAGATTCCAGATCTGCATAGAGTGCCATGAGGAGACTTAAGTGGCACATTTCGGCTGTCTGCTGTTGCCTGCCGCCAGTGAGAGAAGAAAAAGTGGCGGCGGCAGGCAACGGCAGACAGCCGAAATGTACCCCTTAAGCCTTTGTGCCCTGTGCAGCTGCCCCACTCGCACAAGGCTAGGTACGGTCATAGACTAGGGAATATGCAATGAAGCTAAGGGTGACCTATTTAAGACTAATAAGAGAAAATATTTTTTCACTCAATGTGTAATCAAACTCTGGAATTCGTTACTAGAGGATGTAGTAAAAACTGTTAGTGTAGCTGGTTTTAAAAAAAGGTTTGTACAAATTCCTGGAGGAAAGTTCCATAAAACATTATTAAATGGGACCTGGGATATCTGCTGCTTGCTTCAACACAAGCATTTGCGGCTTTTGCGGTAACTGCTAGGTACTTGTGACCTAGATTGGCCACTGTTGGAAAGAGGATACTGGACTTGACGGACCTTGGTCTGACCCAGTATGGCATATCTTATGTTCTTATGTTATGTTCTGGTATGGCAACCAGAACAGGGAGACATTTATGACCACACCAGTATCTCCCATAGAATGTGAATCCGAAAGACAAGGGGCATCATTGCATCTGATTGAAGGGAAGGAAATCCAAGCAGAATTTTACAAAATAATTTTGCTTCACTAAGATTGTTGAGCACCTGAAATAGTTTTATTGAAGGTCATAGGAGACAAAACAATGATGGAGTTAAAACATCCATGAAGTATATCTAGCATAATTTTTTTTTTAGTGCTGTCTTCTGGTGACCCAGCTGTCTGGGTTTTTTTAGCAATGTATCACCTGTAGTTGATTGTCAGGCCTTTTCTTCTGAGACAATGGAGAGTACAGCAACTTGCCCAAGGTCACAAAGAGTCCTCGCTGGAATCGAAAGCTTGATTGTTTAGGTAGTAGGCAGCTGCTCTATCCATTAGACTACTCTTCCAATCCAGCATAATAAAGGAGGCCAAATACTAATAAAATTGATGATATTTATCGGGCTCCATGTACTGCAATAAATAAAATTCACGATATCTCAACTGAATGAGCCCAATTAATCACCCAAAACAGCAAATGATCTCCATTCATAAAAATCTTCTTAAACCCACCATATCAATTGCAAATATCAAGACCACAGTATTCTGTGATTGTAGATATCATAAATTGTCTTGTGAAGAATGTGCTTCCTTCATACTATAATATCATATGTCCATGTCCAACACGGTATTGCATTTCAAAGTCTTCTTCAGGGATTACTATGTGAAGAGAGGACGCGGTCTTTGATTATGATGAGGCCGCGAGGCAGGGTCCTCACCTGCCGTCGGTAACCGTGCATGTCTGCTTGGTGCTTAGGTCCTGCTCGTCGCGTGCGAGGGGGCAATGGCTAAGGGGGCATCTTTTGAACTCATTGGCTCACCGGAAATGAACAGCGTGGTGAGCCAATGAGAAGTGCTGGGCTTGGGGGGGGGGGGGGTGTTGGAGGCAAGGCGCACGTTGGCGGAAGTCTGTATGGAAAGGGCAGCAGGAGTGTGCACGAGTTCTGCCTCGGTTATTCTCCTCCACATCTGCCTTATATACAAAGATAAAATAAAAACTGTCACTCATCAGAAAGATATCCCATAGCTCTCTTTGTTAAAATGTGCTATAGAAAACTTTTTAATAAACTAAACTTTAACTAGATATTCAGCTGACTCATCCAGTTGTTGGGCCACTGAATACAATATCCACAATATAATATCCATAAGTTAAATGGATAATGTAACCCTGGTAAGCCCGGAGGTCCTCTTCGCCTCCTTCAGCAAACCTTAACACCATATACATTAACTTAACCACACACAAAAAATACCCTGACAACTGAATCTGGTACAAACTTTGGTCGCAGCTTTATTTAACACCTGTAACAACCGGCCCAACACGGGCCAACATATACAACCTTCCAACATAACCAAGCCCCCCACCCCATCACCAGACGATGCCCCTACCCACCGTATTAGTAGCAAGGCGAAGCATCCTCCTCCCCCAGACCCCGCCGCCTGCCTCGCCATGCTAGTAGCAAAGGCCAGCCCCCACACCCCACTAGCGGGCCGAGACACCCAACCGGGATGTCTCGCCTCACCCCGGGGAGCCCTTCGCCCCCCACTGCTCCTAAATCAGTTAAAGCCCCCGCCGCTTCCGCGAGCACTGGCTCTCTACCCCGCCCCCACCAGCTGCAACATCCCTACCCACCACCTCAAAGGGTGGGTGGGCGGGAATACGTCTTCCAAGCCGAGGAGCCGCGGCGAAAAGAACAGCCACGCGACTCCTCGTCGACACCTGCTATGCCCCCCTTGACCAAAGAGCCAATGAAATCGCTCCCTCTGGTCCAAAGGAGCGATTTCAAATGCCGCGCTCTGCCAGCCTCCTCCCCCCCCCCCCACCTAGACCCCTGTCACGTGCAGGAGGCCGAGGCCGAGGCTGGACCCGGGCCCAAGTTACTGACAGCCGTAGGACCCAGCCCGCGGCCTCGTGCATTAACCCTGGTAAACCCGGAGGCCCTCCTCGCCTCCTTCAGCATACCTTAACACCATATACATTAACTTAACCACACACAAAAAATACCCTGACAACTGAATCTGGTACAAACTCTGGTCGCAGCTTTATTTAACACCTGTAACAACTGGCCCAACACGGGCCAAAATATACAACCTTCCAACATAACCCAGCCCCCCACCCCATCGTCGGACGATGCCCCTACCTGCCGTATTAGTAGCAAGGCAGAGCATCCTCCTCCCCTGGACCCCGCCGCCTGCCTCGCCATGCTAGTAGCAAAGGCCGGCCCCCACACCCCACTACCAGGCTGAGACCCCCAACCGGGATGTCTCGCCCCACCCCGGGGAGCCCTTCGCCCCCCACTGCTCCTAAATCAGTTAAAGCCCCCACCGCTTCGGCGAGCGCTGGCTCTCTACCCCGCCACCAGTGCGAGGTAGTTTACTTATCCTCGCACCGACCCCCCCCCCCATAAAGCTGCGACTAACCCACATCTCCAGAGCTTCCTGCCAATCATTTAGTAACAGGTCCTGACCGACCGGAGACAAGTGTACCCCATCAGTACGGTACAGCCCCGCACACTTCGGATCTGCCCAAGGGTGCTGCACCTGCCATCCCCCAGCCTGCTGCAACCAACGCCCAATCTGTCAGTTGACTTTCACTAGTCCTCGCGACCACCATCGCTGGGACTTGCAGGCCGGCCGCGGGATAATGTCCGACCAGATAATTGCCACACCTGGCCACTCCTCCTGCAGCGCCCGAAGGTCCCGCTGCACCGCCCGAATGAGCTGTCTGCACATCCAATTGGATATGTCATTCCCACCAAGATGTATCAACACTCCCACTGGTCGCTGTCGCCTGTCTGCATGCCGTCGAACCCAAGGAAGTAGCTGCCACCAGCGCATGCCGCATTCGCCCATCCACAGCGACCAAACATTGCAGGACACCAGGCCCAGGTGCAGACCTAGCAGGCACATCAAGGCTCTGCGCTCCGCCCAGTACACCAAGGAATGCCCAAGAATCCACCACACTCCTGCTGGGCTCACATATTCACTCCGGGGGTGCAAACCCTGCAGCAACCCTGAAACAGGAAACACATCATTAATACCCCCTCACACCCCCCACACCCACCACCGACAGACGCCTTCACAATTGGTCCAGGCGAACATAACCCTCATAAGCCCCAGATCGCCATCTCCCGATCCGTTGAATCACCTCCCCCCCCAGCCCGGCTGCAGCCGCACTTGTTTCCGCCCCGATCCGGAAGGAATGAGATGCATACCGCCGCTCCTCTAAACCCAACTGCCGCAAGGCCAGGCGCAGAACCGCCATGAATTGAAACTGAGTGACCAGGATCCCATCCGAGTGGCAGAAACAATAGCCTGCCCTATCCGGCCGCCGACGAACATAGGACATCAAATTCTGTTCCGGACCAGGAGCACCACCCCGGAATTGCATTCAATAGCACCCATCGGCCAACACTTTGCTGGTCCGTCTTTGAGCACGCCAAATAAATCCGCACTAGGGTCTCCTTCAGGTCCACATGTTGAACCTCCAAACCACCCCAAGCCCCCAGCCTACTTGACCGTGGGACCAACTCACTGACCCGAAACGCCCCGAAAAAGGCAGTAACAAACAAAGCACGAAACAGCGCCGTCTCAAACTCAGACGCCGCCACCTCTGGCAATACACCCCATATGCTCAACAGCAACTCGTGACACGGGGCGACTCCAATCTCGAACCAGCGGCCGTTCCTTTGCCCACCCAGCCAGGAGCCGCTTTACCACAAACGATGCACTTGGACTGCCCCAGCCCACCACCCTGCTGAAAAATGAGAAACCCGCCAGCGCCGCCCGCACAGACGACCGAGACCAACCGCGCCCCTTTTCCCACACTATAAACAAACCCACCAACCTGTCCTCTACTCTACCACCTCTCCATCCGCTCCCCCATAAAAATTCCCGCACTCTCGCATAACCCCGCCTGTACGCCGCCCACGTACCTAGAGCCAAGGAGGACCGCAACAAATCCATCATTCTGGCGTCCCAATCCTCCAAAGGTGCTCCGGCACCACTGCCACTGTCTCCTCCGCACCCGGGGCCAAAGCCCGGAACTGTGCCCACTGAAAACGGGACAAAGCATCAGCAATGGCATTCTGTGAACCTGGCACATGACGCACTCGAGCCGTGACATCGAGACGAAGACATGCTAGCACAAACACCCGCATCAGCGCCGCAACTTGCGAACACTTGGGCGAGTGTCTGTTAATAACCTGCACTACCGCCGCTTTGTCGCACCAGAATATGACCCTCTTGTCCCGCAACCTTTCCGGCCACACCCAAAATGCAACCACTATCGGGAACAATTCCAGGAACGTCACATTACGCGTCAACCCACTCGCAGTCCAAGATGCCGGCCAAGGCGCCACACACCATGAACCTTGACAATACAACCCCATACCCGAACTGCCCGCCGCATCAGAGAACAACTGCAAGTCAAGGTTTGACAGTTCCGATGATTGCAACACAGAGCAACCATTAAACTCCACCAGAAAAGCATCCCAGACCCACAGATCGGCCCGCATCCCTGACATCACCCGGATGCGATGATGCCCGCATCGCACCCCCGCCATAGCCAGGGACAGCCGACGCGCAAATGGCCTCCCCATCGCAATGACTCGACAAGCAAAATTCAAGTGACCGACTAGCACCTGCAGTTCCTTCAGCGTCACCTTTGAGGCAGATCCCACCGCCGCCACCAATATGCGCAAACGCTCAACTTTATCCAAAGGTAAATGGACCACTAATTCCCCTGCATCTATTTTGATCCCCAAAAAGGAAAGACACGTCACCAGTCTGAGCGTCTTTCCCTCTACCAACGGGATACCGAATTCATCGGCCATCTCATGGAACAAGCCCAGCAAGGACTCACACACCGCGGTTTGCGCTGGACCCACAAACAAAAAATCGTCCAGGTAATGCACAATAGATTGGCGCCCAGACCGCTGCACTAAAACCCAGTGTAAGAACGAGCTAAAGGCCTTGAAGTAAGCATAAGAGATCACGCAACCCATTGGCAAACACTTGTCATAATAGTACTGAGCGTCAAACCGAAATCCCAGCAATGGAAAGGCAGATGGGTGAACTGGTAACAGCCTAAATGCCGATTCAATGTCCACCTTTGCCAGCAAAGCCCCTTTTTCGCACTGGCACACCAGCTCCAAAGCCTTATCGAAGGACGCATAGCGTACCGAGCATAACTCACGCGGGATATGGTCATTCACCGAGACCCCAGGGGGGCAGGACAGATTGTGTATCAACCGATAGCACCCTTACTCCTTCTTCGGGATGACCCCCAGCGGTGAAATAATAAACGGCGAAAAGGGTGGATGGTCGAAAGGTCCAGCTACTCTGCCCAGAGGACATTCAGCCGCAATTTTTTCACGGGCCACCTCCGCCAACAGACGCACCGATCTAGCATTGTTGGCTGCCACCTCAAACACCTCACTGTGACACTGGATACAAAATCCCACCCACAACATTCTCCCCACCTTGCCGTGCCTAGTCTTCACATAACGTTCTAACCACGGCCATAACGCCTGAATTTTGATGGGGTAGGCGCCAACCCCCCCGCTCACTTCTTCACTTACCCCCAACCGGTGCCCCTGGCACTCCTTTCCAGCTACACTTCGCGGCCGAGTGACCTGCACCACAGAGCAAGCAGGCATGCCGAAACTTGCAGTCCGGGAAAGGACAGGAAGATTTATTGAAGCGCCAGCAAAGGTCCTCACCCGGTCCACCTTTGGGCGGTTCTGGCACTGAGCCCATCGCCCGAAAGGAACGAAAACTCGCCGCCGAAGGATTGCCCGCTGCCCTGACCTGACCCCCACCACACCCCGCACTTCCTTTTTTGGCTGACATTTGCGTAAGCCAAAGGTTAATATCCTTCATCCCCCAAGACAGCTGCCGATTCTCCTCCATCATATCATGAAACTCCTCATCATAATTGAGCCAGGCCCAACCATCATGCGCCTGGGATGTCGCCAGGATGGCATCCGCATAAGCCAACAGCTCACCATAATGACTCTGGTCCGCATGCCCACATACACTCGCCAAACGCAAAAAGGCCCGGGTCCAATTTAAGGTATTACGGGACACCTTCCGCACCCTCCCCACCTTCTCATCCTCCTTACGTTTCTTCCTACTCTCCCCCTAATGCTTCCTCCACTCCAGGAGCCAGAAGATATCAATATATCGCCGTTTCAGGATCTGCCGCCTCAACTTGCGCGGAACGCTCTCCCACAACTCCGCGCAACGCACCACCGATGACCCCGCCCCGTCACCTACCTTCTTGCCCACAGTGGAGGTGTCAGAGGAACTATCCGAAGACGAAGAGGATGAAGACGATGACGATGCGCTACGCCTACAACGACGCCTGTGCTTCCTCTTCGTCTTGGCTTTGCGTGCACTCAAACCTCCCTCCCCAGCCGGCAACATCTCACCACCAACGCCAACTGAATTCCCTAGACACTCACCTTCTGGGACTCGCTCGGCCGGCTCAGGCACCACCAAGGTCGGACAGGTCTGATCCACACTCTGCGCCATCACTGTCTGACTGCCCCCTACTCCACCTGCTGCTGCCAGACCGCTCGCTGGAACCTGCAGAGGGAGAGAAGCACCAACAACAGGAGTACCCATCCCATACTGCCCCACCCCCAACCTGCTCCTCCCCCCTTGAGGCCACGTGGAAGTACCTAAACCCCCTGCAGCCCAACCGGCTGCCCCCCATGGAGGCTGTCCCCCGCCACTTGGAAAGCCAGCCCCCACCCAGTCTCCCCAGCCACACCCCCAGGGACCCATGCTTATGGGCCGTCCAGACAAAGGGGACCAGCCCAGCAACCCCTCTCCCCGCACACCCGGCCTCCCCACCCAACCGGAAATCATGCGTAAGTACCCGCGCCGACCAGACTGAAGGGGACCCCTGAAGGGCTGAAGCCTGTTTCCTGTGCCCACCCCACAACTCCCCTGTCCCTCTGCTCCCCACTTTCCCCCACCTGCCCTAGAGCAACTCCCCGATCTGACGTGACCCCTTCACCCCCTCCCCCAAAACCGACCCTTGCCCCCCCCCCTGCCTGAGCTCCACATTCTCAGCAAGCGCACCCCCGGACAACCCCAAACCCAATACCCACCCTCCGGTGCAGACAAACACCCCCTACTCCCCCTCCCTCTTTGCCTGGCAACTCCACCTGCACCCCGCGTGCTCCAACCGCCAGCCCTGGCCCCCGTGGTTGTACCGGGCCCCCAAGACCATCCACCCCTCCCCCCAGACCTAGAAACAGAGTCCCCACCCCTCTGCCGCCCCCTAGCCCCCTTACCCGAGCTTGCCATGCTCCCTCAGCCCTAGGAACCAAGCAGGCTTGCCTTAAAGATTCTCTACTCCGCCTGTACGCCTGTCCTTTTCTTTGTGTTTTTTTTTTTTAATTATGGCCCCTCCTAACTAAGCAGGCCAATTAGCCACACCCAGCCAGCAGCGGTAACCTATCCCCTACCACAGAGCCGGCACCCCCCCCCCCCAAAAACAAATACTCCCCCCCCCCAGCGCCAAGACACTCACCCGATGTCCCGAAACCACCACGGACGCCCCGGCAGAAAAAACGCTTTCCCCGAGCTGTACCCAACACTGCCAAAGGCGCAGAGCACGAAGCAACACGTCTTCCAAGCTGAGGAGCTGTGGCGAAAAGAACAGCCACGTGGCTCCTCGCCGACACCTGCTCTGCCCCCCTTGACCAAAGAGCCAATGACATCGCTCCCTCTGGTCCGAAGGAGCGATTTCAAATGCCGCGCTCTGCCAGCCTCCTCCCCCCCCCCCTAGACCCCTGTCACGTGCAGAAAGCCGAGGCCGGGCCCGGGCCCAGGTTACTGACGGCCGCGGGACCCGGCCCGCGGCCTCGTGCATTTATCTGATTAACTTTAGGAGAGTTATTTTTAGGACCAGACTTAACAGAAATCAGTGCTATCAGATGAAAGTTTTACTTTATCATTATCACACCTCCTACTCTGCTCAGACTTGAACTGGCCTGCCATTGAAAAATTTATTTACCTAAGATTTGTGTGGGTAACTCCCAAAGTTATCTAGACAAATCCTTTGGAATCAGCATCCAAAGGGACTTTAGTAGTAGAGGGGAGAAGTCCAGAAACTGAATAAAAATGATTAAAATAATGTCAGCTAGTGCAAATGGGAAAATTATGTGAAAAGTGTTTTTTTTCCTAATGAAATCTCTATTTCTCTGATTCTGTGTGTAACTCAAACGACTTTGCAGCATTTATTTCATTAGTTGTACTCTTTTTCAGGGAGATCAATCACATTTCCCACAGACAGACTTTGAAGTAATTTAGTCTTGGAAATGTTTACTCATGGCCATGGAGCCCTGAATACAGCAATTATGGATATCAAATGATTCCCTTCTTTGATGTGATAAATATTTTTTTACGTGCTTCTGATGGTATGTGAAGAACATAGTAGAGTTGTGCATTCAAGGAAATGAAAACAATATTTTGCATACCGTTTCACATTTTTTTTTTTGCACAAAATGATCAAAATACCCCCTAAAGGGGAGGCGGAGCCAGCTGGCGACCTGCATGGACGCTTAAGGGAGAGCTCCCGCGGACCTAACAGAAGAATCCTGTCCCTCCTTGCGTGGTTTTGCATTTGATGTGTTTGATTAGTGCCAGCGACAGTGGAATATGGCTTGCAGTAAACAGACGAGGTTGGAATTTTCTAACCCCTCGATCCCCGGAGTTAAGCGATCGAAAGCGGACCCGTTATCCCCTCTCAAGATGGCGCCGCAACGTGAGCAGGAGGACGTGCTGCGAGAGATTTTGAATGAAGTCCGGGCGATACGCAGTCGTGTGGATACCAACGGGGAATGCTTATCAGATCTGCAGTCGACTACTAAAGAGTTGCGAGAGCAATTGTTGTCGCTGGCAGCAAGGGTGGAGAAAATTGAGATTAACGCAGCGCAGTATGAAAAGAGAATGGTGCAGCTAAGTAAGACCACGAGGAGACTGGAGCTGTTGGATCGCAGTCTGGAGGACATGAGCAACAGGGCTCGGAGAAATAATATCCGCATTGTTGGAATCCCGGAGGGAGCCGAAGGGAAAAATTCTATTGCGTTTCTGGAAGAATGGATTCCTAAAATGCCTAAGCTGGACTTGACCCGCCCATTTGAGATTGAGCGGGCGCATCGGGTGCCCTCGGCTTTAAACCTGCAGTCTAAGGTCCCCAGGCTGCTGATCTTATGTGTTCTAAGGCACCAACAGGTTGTACAGATCATGCAGGCCGCGAAAGCCTGTACTAACCTGCAGTTTGAAGGCCATAAAATCTCCTTTTTCCCTGACTTCAGCAAGGCCATGGTGGAAAAGAGGAAACAATTTTTGGCGCTCAGTCAAAGGCTCCAACATCTCCAGGCGCGATACGGGCTGTTTTACCCTGCTCGTTTTCGCGTCACCCTCAACAACGTGACCAAGAACTTTGAAGATCCAGCTGCACTTGAGAGTTTCATTGTTGATCAAGAAGCGCTCCAAATGCAATAAGAGAGTGGAAGTTTGGAGATGGAGTACCTTCTCTTCCTTTGTGTGGGCCTGGACTCTGTGGGACTTTTTGTATGTTTATTTTTTAAATTTGTTCCAGGGCTCACAATGTGCTAGGCACGTAGAGGTGCAAGGAAAGCCCTCGGCAGTGTATACAATTGCAAGAGGTAGTTGAAGTATCCAAACGGGTGGGTTTTGTGGGTTAGTAGCACGCAGGGAGGGTTTGATGTTAGCTTTGAATGGATGGTCTGATTGCGGCATGCTGGGCCAATTGCTGACTCACCCAGCCAGGGGTATGTGGGGTTTACGTTTAGTTTGTAGGGCTTCTAATTGGCTCTCTGAGGGGGGTAAAATAATGGTCTCAATGTGTAAAATCCATACAGTCTTAATCGGGTATCATGGCCTAGCCAGGGAGTGTAGCTAGAGCTGTGCATTTCCTTTCTCTGAATGTGAAAGGGATTAGAAGTCCTATTAAAAGCAAAAAAATACTTGCATATTGTAAACATCAGCAGGCGGACCTGATTTTATTACAAGAAACCCATTTAAATTTGGCGGAGATAAAAAAACTAGAGGATAAGCAGTTTTTGCTATTAGGTGCATCTCCTGGCCCACATAAAAGAAATGGGGTGGTCATTTTGGGGCAGAAATCCTTAGGTTTTAAAATATTGAATGTTCGCAGTGATGCAGAGGGCCGATGGGTGCTAGTCTCTGTAGAATGTGGGGAAGATACTTTTACCATAGCCAATGTTTACGGGTCAAATTCTGATGATCCAGGGTTTTATATGGACTTATCTAGGGTGCTGCAGGAGCACTCTATGTCTCCGTTGGTTGTTGGAGGGAATTTTAATGTTTCTCTTGACCCCCTTTTGGATAAGCAGCTGGAAAGAGTGGAGAGGTCTTCCAGGGCAAGAGTGGCATTCTCGGCTTTGAGTGCTGCCCTTGGGCTATCAGATGCTTGGAGGCTTCTGCATCCCAGGGACAGGGACTTCACTTTTTTTTCACCTCCGCACCATTCTTGGTCACGGATTGACTTTTTTCTTCTCTCCAAAAGTTTGATACCAGGTCTACGTAGTGCAGAAATTTTGGGTATCCATATTTCCGATCACGCTGCCATCTCTTTACATGTAGACTGGGGTGACGGGATCAAGCAGCCGCGGGCGTGGTCCTTTAATAGGTCTCTCCTGGCGGACCCATTGTTCCAGGAGGAGATGAGGGCTGCCATAAAGGGCTATTTTGATTCTAATCATTGGGGGGGGGGGGGGCGGAGACGTCTAGTTGGGCCTGGTGGGAGGCCTTTAAGGCTTTCTTACGGGCAAGGATTACCAGCTTTTCCATTAAAGAGTCTAAATGGAAAAAAGCCAAATTGCTTGTGCTAGAGGAACTGATTAAGGCTGGGGAGAGGTTCTTATGTAGGCAGTCGGATCCAAGTATCATGCTCTGGTTTCAGTACAATGAGATTTTGATTGCGGAGGTAGAGCAGGTGTTACTGAAACAGCAATCTCGGTATTACGTGGAAAATAACAAAGGGGGAAGGTTGCTTGCCAATGCTTTAAAAAGGAAGCAGGAGAAGGCAAGAATCGCGACTATTGTTGATCAGAACCGTGGAACGGAGCAGATCCTAGAGGTGTTTACGGAGTATTATCGTAAGCTTTACTCCGTGGAATGTATGCCGGAACCAGAGGCAGTCGGGGACTTTTTAAGTAGTTTAGCGCATCCGAAGCTATCAGAACAGCAGGCGGATGAGTTGGATAAGCCATTTTCGGGGGAGGAGATATGTAGTGCAATAGTCGGTCTGCTATCGGGCAAGGCGGTGGGCCCAGATGGCATCCCTGCAGAATTCTTTAAAGTTTTTAAGAAATATCTCTTGCCCTACTTGTTGATCTATTATAAAGATTTGGGTGAACTTTCAGCGCATGTGGGTAACTTTGCGGAGGCAACAGTAATTGTATTAGAAAAACCCGGGAGGGATCCAACATTAGTCTCGAACTACAGGCCTATCTCTCTACTGAATGCTGATTATAAAATCTATGCCATGGTTCTAGCGAAGAGGCTCACCAAAGTTATGGAGGAGCTGATCCATCCGGATCAGTGTGGTTTTATTCCGGGTACGGCAACCTCTGATAATGCTAGGCTTTTCTGTAACTTGTTGGAAAGAGCTAACTTTCTTGATGCTCCCCATGTGGGTATTTCCCTGGACGCGTAAAAGGCCTTCGATAGGTTGGAATGGGTCTTTTTATTAAGAACGTTTGAGTGGTTTGGTATAGGTCGGCAGTTCATTAACATGACTCGTAGCCTGTACGTGAACCCCACAGCCCGGATTTCAGCAAATGGTGCCTTGTCGCGTTCCTTCTCATTACATCGGAGCACCTCTGCTTTTTAATTTGGCTCTCGAACCGCCAGCCATAGCAATAAGGCAAACTAAGGATATCACAGGCTTTGTTATTGGTGATTGGCAGATTAAAGTTTCAGCATATACAGATGACCTGCTGTTGTTCACTCAACCGTCGGACATTCCCTCGATTTTGAGCTTGTTAGCAGGACTGTCCAGGTATAAAATCAATTGGTCTAAGTCAGTGGCGTTTCCTATGAATAGCAGCGCCACAGCAGAGCACCTGGCTTCTTTTCCGTTTCGGTGGGAAACAGGTAACATTAAGTATTTGGGAGTTAAATATGGGGTTCCCCTAGAGCAAGCCATTAAAGAGAACATGGAGGATTTGTTGCAGAACATAAAGCATTCCATAATAGCTTGGTCCCCCCTTCATCTTTCCTGGTGGGGGAGGCTGGAGACCATTAAAATGACGTTGACCCCCAAGATTAATTATGTGTTGGGCATGCTACCGGTTCCGCTGGATTTAGGATTTTATGCAGAAGTAGAAAGATGTTTGTGCAGATTCCTATGGGGTAGCCAGCAGCCTAGGATAGCTCTTAAAAAGTTGAAAGCTTCCAAGGATGAAGGAGGCGTTCAGTTTCCCGATTTTAGGGGCTATCATCAGGCGTTCCTTCTAAAGCAAGGAGCGCTGTGGGCCTCTGAAGAGGTTCTGACATCTAAGCCAGTATGGTTAGAAGTGGAGAAGCGGATTGTCCACCCCTGCCCAGTAGGAATGCTCCTTGGTATGAAGCACCCTGTAAAGTCGCAGGTTGGGAGGGTGGTCTCTGCGACGCAAGAGGCGTACTTGGCTTTGGTCCAGCTTGCGGAGGCTGACGGATCTCTGGGTAGGAGGCTACCGTTGTGGTGGAACCCTAAGTTTAGAAATGAGGGTAGGATGTATGCATGGAAATGATGGCAAGCGTGTGGGATTTGGAGTTTAGGACAGCTGTTTGACAACTCCAATTGGAAGGACTTTAAAGCTTTGCAGCAAGAGTTTTCATTACCTGACTGCCTTTTTTTACTGGCTGCAGCTTCAACATAGAGTTAAAGAGGCTAAAATTAAAGCTGCAGATTTGGTTGCTGAGGACCGTACCTTCCAGCAATTGATGGAGATGATTGGATCGGGGGGGGGGGGGGATTACTTCTAAAATATATGCGTATTTGAGGGATAGAAGCCCGTTCTGCTCAAAGGGCCTAGTAAAAAGTTGGGAACTGGAGGTTCCAGGTTCTATATCTAGTAGAGCTTGGCGATCCATATGGGGCCCTGTGTCTAGAGTTTCTAAGTCTGCTGCGATCACTCAATCTTTATATTTTTTCATGCATCATGCCCATATTACCCCTGTTAAGCTGGCCAAATGGGATAAGTCAGCGACGGGTAAATGTTGGTCCTGTCAGCTGTTGGATGGTACTCTCAAGCACATGATGTTTGATTGCTATTACGTTCAGAGATTTTGGGAATCCATATGGATAAGAATGCAGGCTATTTTAAATATTTCAGGTACATTATCTTGGAGTATGTCTGTTTAAGAGTGGCAGTGCAAGTTCCTGGCTTAACCAAAGCAAACTGCTTTTTATTTAATTTTATGATTGCCATTGCTTTAAAAGTTATTTTTGTAAATTGGAAAGACGCGAGTAGGCTGTGCTTTGATATGTGGTGGAATCTAGTCTGTCAATATGCCAGGTATGAGAAGTTGTACAGTAAACTCCATTTTCCTGATAAAGCTAAAAGTAGCTTAAATAAATGGATTTTTCTGGACAATTTTGCTGCTCGTGCTCAGATACGAGGTAAGTGGGGATTCTCCTTGATGGGCAGGGTTGTTCTGTGGGCAGTTTGTGGGACTGTTAACAGGATTATTTACCTAGAGATTTGGGCTGGATGATACTTAATTGTTGTAACCTCAGAGAGCCGGGGGGGGGGGGGGGGCAAGGGGGGTGTTATTTTGTTTTGAGTGTGTCGGTTTGGTTGTATTGTTAAAAATCATAAATAAAAGATTAAAAAAAAATACCCCCTAAAGTTTCAAGTTTTGTCTCATCAATAGCACACACTATTGCACAACAGTGTGTATTAACTCTCCACAGTGTGCCCTGTTCCTCAATAGGTGCACTATTGTGCAAGAATGCACCCCATTGGTCAATAGCGCACACTGTTAATGACATTGGCCCAAGAATGAAAACAAATAAAATAAACTCTGTAAATGATATGAGAAACTAAACAAAAAAACAAACATTTTTGCCTGCACACCCCTATAACATAAAGGTAGGCATGTTGCTGATAATAATATGAAAGCATTTACAATAATTGTATGGATGTGAGACTGCTATAGAACCTATTTAAGGGTACATAAACATAAATTTTGTTACAATTCTTCTCTTGAAGACATAGAACTTTAGGTAATAAACCCATATTGCAATTGAATTGCCACAGCAACATGGGC
The DNA here is from genome assembly GCA_033557465.1 of Ichthyophis bannanicus. NCBI lineage: Eukaryota > Metazoa > Chordata > Amphibia > Gymnophiona > Ichthyophiidae > Ichthyophis > Ichthyophis bannanicus. Next base: position 1,483,356,692 of record CM066032.1, read on the forward strand.
AGAGATTCTTTGGGTTTCTAATGCAAGCAGACAGCTACCTAACATCAAAATTCCTTTTGGGGGACTATGAAATCCCTCTAAAATGACAGGTCAGTAATCTTGGAATACTGCTGGACTCCTCACTTACTTTGAGCTCACAAATTCCAGCAATCCTTAAAAATTGTGTCTATCACTTGCAATAATTATAAAATCCATCTGCATGTATCATGAAGATGAATATGTTGTGATAAAGTCACAGCTAGACAGCTAGGGGTGTGCAGGCAAAAATGTTAGTTTTTTTGTTTAGTTTCCCTTGTCATTTATAGGGTTTATTTTATTTGTTTTCATTCTTGGGCCAATGTCATTAACAGTGTGCACTATTGACCAATGGGGTGCATTCTTGCACAATAGTGCACCTATTGAGGAACAGGGCACACTGTGGGGAGTTAATACACACTGTTGTGCAATAGTGCGTGCTATTGATGACACAAAACCAAACTTGAAACTTTAGGGGGTATTTTGATCATTTTGTGCAAAAAGATAATTTGAAACAGTATGTAAAATATCGTTTTCATTTCCTTGAATGCACAACTCTACTATGTTCTTCACATACCAGCAGAAGCACGTAAAAAATATTTATCACATCAAAGAAGGAAATCGTTTGATATCCATAATTGCTGTATTCAGGGTTCAATGGCCATGAGTAAACATTTCCAAGACTAAATTACTTCAAAGTCTGTCTGTGGGAAATGTGATTGATCTCCCTGAAAAAGAGTACAATTAATGAAATAAATGCTGCAAAGCCTTTTGAGTTACACACAGAATCAGAGAAATAGAGATTTCATTAGGAAAAAAAACACTTTTCACATAATTTTCCCATTTGTACTAGCTGACAGTGCTGGTTGATATAAAGTCTGTGGTTGAATGTGTCATTCTTTGTTGAATTAGCAGAGACCTAAAAAACTTACTTTTACTGTGAAAATTTGTGATTTTGCATGTTAAGATGAGAGGTGGACATAATTTTGCATATACCTGTTATTACACCACTTATTATTCTTGCAGTTTTACTCTGTTATATCATTAATATTAGTGTGTGTTCCTTTTGAATGTTTATCACCAATGTTTGTAAGCATGTTGTTATTTACTTCTTCAAAAATAGTTTTTTTATGTTTTTATAATTAAAATAAGTAAAAGTTAATTAATTATTTAAGATATAGATTTCACTTAACCCTGGGAGTACCGATGGGGTCAAAAGTGACCCCACTGTGTTTCACAACGCGTATCTCAGAAACTAGTTGTTCAAGAATGCAATCTTTTTATGACTTTTCACATGTCAATATTCTCTTTATATTGCACCATGAGAGGAATAATTTTCATCCGCTAGGTGACGCTAGTGATGAATTGCAGCACAGAGTACCAGTGGGGTCATTTTTTACCCCAGTTGCTTCCGTCTGGTTTGGATCGTGATACAATTTGCAGTTTTGTGAATTTTTTGATCTGACAAATGTATTTTTACATTAATTACACAGGTACACTACCAAAAAACTGCCTCCAGTTTTGCAACTGATTCCTATAGATTTTGGGGTGCTGAATCCAGGAAAAATAGCCAAAATGTTCCATCATGTCACATTTTCTTGCAAAATTAGATTTCTTACCCATATAAGGAATGTTCACATAGGGGCATGTTTACTAAAAACCGCTAATTTGCGCGCCGCAAAATAGCGCACTAAAAGCGGTACTTAAGAGCACTTAAATGGCCCGTAAACGTGCGGGTCACCACCGCACGCGTGCGCGTCACACGAACGCGCCCCGCACAAGTACGGGCCCGCAAATGTCCGATAGAGGCGTGGAAAGGCTAACGGAGGGCAGAGGAAGGCTCCAGAGGGGCGGAGAGACGGGGCTTATGGGCAGGGAAGGGGAGGGGAGAGGCGCCCCGCACATTATCGGGGCTGAAATCGCAAGTAAAAAATAGCGCGAGTGAAACACTCGCGGTACAGGCCATGTAAAGGGAAGGGAAACCATTTTCGTCAGCAATGTACACCTAAACCGGGGAAACCGTCAAAACGTGAGCAGTGTGATACATGTGCACAGCACAAAAGTGCAATTACAAATATCAAATGACCACCACAGAAATAGTACAAAGAGGAGGTCAGCTGGGGAACAGTGATAGTAAAGGGCAAAACCAAAAAACACACCCAGGAAAGCACCAAAAATATAAATGAATTATGGAACGGTCTACGGAGTGGAGACCTTTCCCAACACACATTTCCTTGTTACGTACGTTCCCTGTGAGTGGTGTTTATGGTTGCCCATCAATAGCAAGGTTGCCCAGTTTGTTTATATATCAACCCCCGTCTGCGGTGGTCAGTTCCGGGGCTCAGTTGCACGTTTGTCACCAGACAGGGTGAATGAGCCCACAGTAAAAATGTGCAGAGCAGGGTTTGCGACTCCATCCTGCCAGGTTAACTATCTCCAGGGACTGCACTGTCTCTGTGGACACACTGTGGTGCAGCGGACAGAGCCACTACCTCTAGGACCATAAGGCACAGGATCAAATCCCAGCTGGGGCCCATGCCAGCCCAGTTCCTATGTTTTACCCACCACTAAACAAAGATAGCACAGACACCCCTGTATTGCAGGGAACATAAGCATGGTGCAAACACCCATATTTTGCCCTACCCCGCACACACCCCATAACAATGGGCATTACCCACAGCCCAGTCCCCCACATCCAGTCCCGGAGTGCCACAATGCAATCAGGGCATATGCATTCCCTGAGAGTAGGAATGCCATCATGTTGGCGGACGAGTACAGGTGGTGGAGGGGGCAGTGGCTGCTAGCCACAGAAGACAGTGGCCTAGCCATGTGCAGGCTGGCACCGTCCACTGCAACAGACAGGCCCTGTCGGATGTACAGTCATGGACTGCCCAGGGAATCAAGCACATCTGTGGCAACACAGTGGCGCACTGCATACAGACAGTGTGTGCAAGAACAGAAGGTCACAGGTTCAAAGCCCTGCCAATCCTCTCCACATATCTTTACCCACAACTAATCCGTGATAGTAAGGACAAAACATTATTGCTGGGGACATACGCATTGCTCATACGCCAATTTTACACCCCACTGATCACAGACACCATGATGAGGGGCATTACCTAGAGCAGAGTCTCACAAATGCAGTCCCAGAGGACCACACACCATTCAGGTTCAATGCTGCCGCCCATACAAATGCCAGTGCTGTATATCTCTGCACCACCCCCATGGCATGTAGATGTAGCTAATGCATATTCATGAGGGACAGCAGGAAAACGCGAACAGTGTGTTGCAACCCTGGGCTGGATTTGGGAACCTCAGCCGTAAAGCAGCAGCCAACAGGGGCAGACACACCCACACCCACACCCACACCCACAGGCACCAATGGCCAATGCCCCCTCGAGAGGCAGGACATCGGGCCCTGTGTGCATCTCACAATACTAGCATGTGAATACCTTAGCAATGTCACTGTACACCTGGGTATACGGTACACAGCTTCCAAACACTTGCTCTGAGTACTGGCAGATAGATATCCCTACGTCACGCACATTCTGCTCCTTGAGCTCCATCATGACAATCTGTCTGTTGACTGCAGTGGGTGCATCAGGTCTGGTCTCTGATAGCGTTTACCACCTTGGGGAGTGACTCAAAACAGTATTGCTACCATATCCATGCCTGTACTGTGCCCAGGACTGGTGTGGTGGCTAATGCTGACAAACGCCTCTACAGTAGCACAATGCTGGCATACGTGTGGGAGTGTGTGTCTGTCTATACAGTGTGTGTTGGCTGCAAACACCTTCCACAGCCCACACTGCCAGCACTGTTGCCAGTATTGGCCTGCCAATGTGCATAATGAGCAGCAAGGTACCATGGGTATAGCTCTGACAGGGCGGGTTGGCCAGGATGCATCTGCACAGGGCAGAGGGCACTGACTGGGATAGTGTAGTGGTTGCCCACCACCTACACATACATGGTGGCCTCTGTATGTGCTGCTGGGGTTGCACTCCACCCTTACTGTGCAGTGAAGACAACATGGCTAGGCACCCCCATAGTGAATGATAGTATGTCTCCCATGTGATATATATGGGTTTTGTGTCGGGGCCCAGTCAATGACTTAACTGCTGGTGTGCACTGCCATCCCAGTTCTGGGTGCATGCATTTCCAACAGGACTAACTAGCAGACATATGTCAGCTGGTGTGTGTCCTGATGGAGTGCTGTGCAGTGGCTGATGGCTTGCTGTAGGCGAAGATCAGATAGTGGTGGGGTGCAACTTAGCATATCAAGGCCTAATGTCTGTCAGATATTGTGTTATGGATGTGTATGGAGTTGCTGTGACAGCGCTGTAGGGTGTCTCTCCCACAGCAGGACTGGGGTTGATGGTCCACCCTACTGCTACCATTGCAGGGAGGTAGCATGATGATGATAAGAGACCCTGGTATCCAACCTGAGGAGGAGAAATGGTGGTAAAGAGCCCACCTAGGTCTCACATAAGGGGTGCCCCTGACTCTGCCTGACAGAGATATCCAAGGTGTCTCTGCAGAAACAACCTATCTCACAGAGTAATAGTGCTGTGAAGCTCTGGCATGGCCTCATTCTGCCATGGAGGTTGTGGTGGACCTGGTCCTGGGTGCCCCCACGCACACTCAGGGTGAGCACAGTACCCGCACAATGTGACGGTGTGTAGCTACTCTGTGCCAGTACAACACCTACTCAGTACACCCTACCAGGCCGAGGTGCTGTGTGGGTGCACATGGACACTCCCACCTACCAAGCTGTGGAGATGCCGGGGTGCATTCCCAATCCTGTGTCTATCTGTGGACAGTTGATTTGCATGTGCAGTGCATCATGGGTATGGGTGGACTAACCCTATCCTGGCTACCACAACAGACTGTCTGTGTGGTGACATGCAGGCTCTCTGCAGCCAGCCAGGGGCTTGCTGGCAGCTATAGAGCTGTAGGCCAATGGGTACCTCATTGCCTGTGAAGTCAGAGGTCATGGGTTCAAACCCACAGTGGTGTAATTTTGTAGGGCGCTGCACAGGTATGTAACATTTAATGTGCAGATGTTGCTGGCAGCAAATCAACCCACAGCGTACTATACCCACATGGTGCTCTTGAGTGTGGTTGATAGGGCACACAATAGGCCATCTTTTAGTTTAGGTCCATATGAGGTGCACTAGTCTCCATCCGGAGACAAAACATATATGGTGCCCTATAGGGGACATGCAAGGGTGCCTTGGCGGACAGTGCACTCTAACATGTGCCTCATGAGCTGCCTCATGTCAACATGATGTGCGAGTGCGTTTGGTAGCTGTGCTAAATAAAGGAAAACTAAAAGCCACCCTACAGCACTACTCACCAAAAACATACTGCCTCAGCCAGCCCTGTGCACTGAGCACTGTGAGGGATCGAACCCCTGATCCGTGCACCATTGGTCAGTGTACCCACCATTGTGCTGTGTCCCTGTTACTGTGCTGACACATCAGTACGCCGCCTCATGGCCATCTGCGCGCGGCCCTAAGCTGCTCACAATGAACAGTTTGCCGCACACTGCCGCCCCAAAAAACAGTGCGCCGTTTCATGCCGCCAAGAATGAATAGTGCGCCGCCTGCTGCTGCTCAAAATTAACACTGCTCCGCCCTATGCCGTGCAAAAGTAAGATGCCCCCTAAAACACCTCTACCTATTAAAGGTGATGCCTCAGTCAGGCGTTTACGTTGTGCACAAAGGGGGTTTGAACACATGGCCCCTGCACCATTGGTCGGTGTCCCCACCATTGTACCACAGCTCTGTTGATATCGTGGTAGGCGACGGCCTATGATCCATGCTAATTGAACTAAGCAGACAGGCCTAAGCAGCTTGACCTGAAACTGAGGCCTGTAGTAAGGCCCAGAGGAATGAAAACCCCCCTGAATGATGACACCATAGAATTGAAACTTAACTCAGTTTAACTGAACATAGCTAAGCAGAAACGAAACTGAGAAAATATAGAAAAACAAGTTTAATTGGTACTGATAAGGTGTGCTATGCTTCTATGGAATTAATTAACTCTGCAAAAAGCAAGGTTACAGTGCCCTGCTTCCCATATGTTTTAACAAGCTAAGCGACCTTGGAGGAGAGATGTAACAAGTTAGAGACACTGACCATTGTAATTGGGACTAGAAGGGGGGCAACCAGGTGCTGAGCCCAGACCAGGGTCCCGATTGGGTAGCCATATCAGTACCGGGACCAATAGATGGGTGAGAGGGGTTACTTGGACCAATGAAAGGTATGCCTATGTCTAGAATGGAGAAGAACGCTATAAAAGTTGTTGTGTTGCTAGAAACCATTGCGCAGCCATTTTGAAATTGCTTATTGCTTGAGCCATGTGCACATTAAACTGGCTTTGATCCTTGAAACGACTCCTGGTTTTATTTATTGCATGCTTATCTGCTGCTACATTTCGTGTGTGTCCAACAGCGCGCCACGTGGCCTTCCGGCCCGCAAATGTGGACCCCGGCCATTAGCGCCTGGCGCACCAGTCAGGTCGCGTTCGACCCCATGTTTTATCTCCACGGCCTGAACCCCACACTCCGTATATGTCACAGGCACACCAACGCGGCCCCGCACAATCTCAGGGTGCACTAAACATACTCCATTGGTGCCATGTGTGACTGCTGAGATCAATGCACATACATATCTCCAACACCCTAACCCTTGGGTGTGCAAGTTGCGTGCATTTCCAATGTATAACATAACATCCACGCAGCCATGAGGAACGCAATAGCAACACAATGTCTGGAGCGCAGCCATGCGGAGTGCATGTGCGCGAGCCGCAATGCGCAAATGCGGAGGTTGCGTCGTCAGCGTCGTCACGTCCAGAAGGGCAGAAAACAAAATGGCTGCCAGAATGCGCAAACCTGCATTCAGCCACACCGAACTTTGCCACCTGGCCGCATTGGTTGGGCCAAAGATGGAGAAGCTGTTCCCAGGGGCCGCCAGGGGAAAAGACACAGAAAAGGTCCAGAGGGCCTGGGAGAGAATCAAAAGGCGTTTCAATCGTGTGGCAGACAACCAAAGGGAGGTGAGTGCATTGCCACAGGTCATAATTACCATAGACACAGACAGGGTTGTTTGCATCTGTCAATGGTGCTGTGTGTAGGTATTCCAGATCAGTAAAGTGTAGCTGGGGGACCCACATGCCAAGGTCTATATGTAATGAAAACAACTAAACCATCTAAATTGAGCTTATAATAAATAGTGAAACCACCAAACATTCAAAAGAGAGGTCTATATGTAGCACATATGAGTGTTTTGCCATCTACCCAGGTGTTTAGGGACGTAGTCACAAAGGGCATGATGCCATCCTGGAGTCCTTGCTGCTGCTGTGCTACAAAACACTGTAACACACCTAGCCCATAGAGCTGCCTGGGATGGGTCCAGAGACATCATGTGCAACTGGCCGTGTTCTGCATCCTCAGGGCTGCACACATTGGCCACCCTCAGGGGGTGTGAAACGTGCATCACATGGTCTGGCAGCCACCCTGGAGCTATGGGGTGTGTGCCAATGTTGGTCAGGGCAAAACCCCTATCACCAGGACCCTTGAGAGCCCATCAGAGTGGGCCCACCATCACCCTGGAGATATGGGGATGTCTACTAATGTTGTTTAACCCATCAGCCCTGTCCCCAGGAGTACAGAGAAGCCTTCAAAGTGGGCCCTCTGTCATCCTGGAGTTATGGGGATGTCTACTAATGTTGTTTAACCCATCATCCCTATCCCCAGGGGTACAGAGAACCCTTCAAAGTACACTCCCACCCACCCTGGAGTTATGGGGATGTCTACTAATGTTGTTTAACCCATCATCCCTGTCCCCAGGAGTACAGAGAAGCCTTCAAAGTGGGCCCTCTGTCATCCTGGAGTTATGGGGATGTGTACTAATGTTGTTTAACCCATCATCCCTGTCCCCAGGAGTACAGAGAAGCCTTCAAAGTGGGCCCTCTGTCATCCTGGAGATATGGGGATGTCTACTAATGTTGTTTAACCCATCATCCCTGTCCCCAGGAGTACAGAGAAGCCTTCAAAGTGGGCCCTCTGTCATCCTGGAGTTATGGGGATGTCAACTAATGTTGTTTAACCCATCATCCCTGTCCCCAGGAGTACAGAGAAGCCTTCAAAGTGGGCCCTCTGTCATCCTGGAGATATGGGGATGTCTACTAATGTTGTTTAACCCATCATCCCTATCCCCAGGAGTACAGAGAAGCCATCAAAGTACACTCCCACCCACCCTGGAGTTATGGGGATGTCCACTAATGTTGTTTAACCCATCATCCCTGTCCCCAGGAGTACAGAGAAGCCTTCAAAGTGGGCCCTCTGTCATCCTGGAGATATGGGGATGTCTACTAATGTTGTTTAACCCATCATCCCTATCCCCAGGAGTACAGAGAAGCCATCAAAGTACACTCCCACCCACCCTGGAGTTATGGGGATGTCTACTAATGTTGTTTAACCCATCATCCCTATCCCCAGGAGTACAGAGATGCCATCAAAGTACACTCCCACCCACCCTGGAGTTATGGGGATGTCCACTAATGTTGTTTAACCCATCACCCCTGTCCCCAGGAGTACAGAGAAGCCTTCAAAGTGGGCCCTCTGTCATCCTGGAGATATGGGGATGTCTACTAATGTTGTTTAACCCATCATCCCTGTCCCCAGGAGTACAGAGAAGCCTTCAAAGTGGGCCCTCTGTCATCCTGGAGTTATGGGGATGTCTACTAATGTTGTTTAACCCATCATCCCTGTCCCCAGGAGTACAGAGAAGCCTTCAAAGTGGGCCCTCTGTCATCCTGGAGTTATGGGGATGTCTACTAATGTTGTTTAACCCATCATCCCTGTCCCCAGGAGTACAGAGAAGCCTTCAAAGTGGGCCCTCTGTCATCCTGGAGTTATGGGGATGTCAACTAATGTTGTTTAACCCATCATCCCTGTCCCCAGGAGTACAGAGAAGCCTTCAAAGTGGGCCCTCTGTCATCCTGGAGATATGGGGATGTCTACTAATGTTGTTTAACCCATCATCCCTATCCCCAGGAGTACAGAGATGCCATCAAAGTACACTACCACCCACCCTGGAGTTATGGGGATGTCCACTAATGTTGTTTAACCTTGGTGCAGCCACGGAAGAAAGTTCTGGGGGAAAAGCCATTCTTCCCAAGGAAGAAAGGGGGCTGTAGTGGTATGCTGAACTTTCAGGCCTTCCCGGCCCCTCAACAGGACCAGCAACAAAACGGCCAGGGGCATGGTCCCTGAAGTCCCAGACACCGGCTCCAGCCCAGCCTGGGGGGAGCTTTTGCCTCCCTGGGCATGACCTCTTCTCCCCCAAGAGGTCCCCTTCTGCCCAAAGGGGGGTGCGCCTAGCCCTGTTTTCCGACAGATGGACATCCATTATCACTGACATCTGGGTGCTACAAGTGGTCAGGGAGGGTTACCTCCTCCATTTACAGCGAGTGCCACCCTCGTACTTCCCAGGAGAGCCCACCAGACCTCTCTTTCACCAGACCCTGCTTCTCACCAAGCTAGCAGGCCTAATCCAGGACAAGGCAGTGAAGCCATTCCCAAGTTTGCACTGTTCCGTGCTGTTCAGTATTAACATTGGTTGTTTATTTTATTGCTTTTGGCTACATGATGTTATATGTAAAACAAACTCTGATTTGTTAATTGTTGTTCATTGTGAACCGCAACTGAACTATGGAAGATGCGGTATATAAATCATTGTTAAATAAATAAATAAATAAAATAAATCAGCCCTGTCCCCAGGGGTACAGAGAACCCTTCAAAGTGGGCCCTCTATCACCCTGTGGATATGGGGCTGTTTGCCAATGTGGTTTAAACCATCCCCCCTATCACCAGGTGTACACGGAGCCCAGCTGGGTCGGGCAGCAAGCACCATGGGGATATGGTGCAGTATGCCTATGCTGTTGGAACCTGTCCCTCCATCACCAGGGGACCTGATAGCTGCCTAATTATTCCTGGGCAACACCCTGTTCTCAGTTTGTATCTTGCTGATGTGGTGCTGTAGGACACACCAGACCTAGGGGGGTGGGAAAGCAGACTGTGACGGAGGGTATGTCAGTCGGATATGTTTCTAGGCTATGGTGGGTAGGTTGCACATCTCACACAGTCCTTGGGGTGCACGACAGTCGGCCTGTGAGAACGACAGCTGACGAGCACTCACATAGTGATGATCTCACACCTCCCACAGCCATTTCAACTCATGTGGAGACACACACAGGGGTGCAATATTTGATCAGGCGCAGTCCAACAGGTATCCCATCCATACCGGACTCTGAATCGCACTGCACTGTGTTGACCAGGGAACCATGGATGGTCAAATAACACCTCCACAGGGCCCACACAATGGGATCCTCTCCCATGCTCGCACAACTAGGGTGCCCCCACCAGTGGGGACCATGTTCCACACCTCCACGTCCAACACATTCCTACATACCTGTATCAGCTGATAACCCTGAAAATAAGGGATCTGTCAACACATACACAACATTGCCCCCAGGGGATGTGACACCCTCGCACACACTCCCTGTCCCTCTCACACTCTCCCACCCCCTATACCCCACCCCTTTGTCTCCCTCTCTCCCCCACCATTGCAAACATGACGTGCCTAGGGTGATGATATGGGGTGGGGGGTGGGGAAGCCTGTAGGTGCTGGGCAATGCTGCTGGCTGGTGTCCCATATGATGATGCCTGCAGACCCCCGACAGGCGCCGTGGGTCCCACCCTCACACTCATAGGCAGGCCTATGCACACATTTCCCAGGGATCACCTGTCACAAGTGTGTGACTGTGCAGGAAATACAGAACACACAGCAGGGCACACGGAGCAGGGTGACAGTGGCCAACCATGAATATGGGTATGTTAACTATCCACCTGTGCAGAAGGGTAGGTAATGACCCCAAACAATGTTTGTTTATCAACAGGTGGAGGATCTGAGGAAGAAGGTGCGTGAACTACGGCAGTTCCATGGAGACTTCCTGGCGCGCTATAGCAGGGGGCCACAGACACCCAATGATGGTGAGACTGGACAGGCATGACTCTCAGTTTATGATGTCACATTGGCCCACCAACGTGTGTGTTTAATGCATCTGTAGATGTGTAACGTAACACTCATGTACGTTTTGATATGTCTGTTAACTTTAACAGGGGGAGAGGAAAGCAGCGGCGAGGGCCACACATCGGCCTACTCACTCCGGCGGCCCACCACCCACCGTGCAAGGGAGGTGGAGCGGGTGGTGGTGGAAAGCGAGACGGAGGTGGAAGAGGGATCCCAGATCGAGCTGGCAGAGGAGGAGACGGAGGAGGAGCAGCAGATGGGGGAGGGGGGGGAGGAGGAGAGGGAGGAGGAGCAATGGACGGTGGTGGGGGGTGACGAGATGGGAGAGGAGGAGAGGCCCCCACAGGCACACCCAGAGGGTGATGCTGCTGGCAGGAGGGCGGCTGCGGGTGAGGGGGGCAATGTGCAACCTGTGTGTGGGGGGGTGCTGGGTTGGGCAGAGAGGGTGGCTGAGAGTGTTTTGGGGGGAGGACAGGGTTGGGGGGGGTGCGGGGGAACACAGCACAGCACAGGGCTACGTGGGCCCCCGTCAGACACTGCAGGTGGAAGCTGGGGATAGGCGTCGTCGCACAAACATGTCATCCACGGCCCACGGCATATTGCATGCACATGCCAGCACACAGACCACGGGCACCATTTGCCTATGTGCTGGCAGGTGCATGCATGATGTGCTGGGGGCAATTGATGATGTGCGGCGCGACGTACGCCTAGTCTTTCATGCACTGCAGTGTCTGACGGGGGCTGTCCGGCAGGTGTCCGCCGATGTTGCGCAGCTGCAATGTCGGCGGGCATCTGCCGAAGGGTGTCACAGGCACCTCTGAGAACACCTGTGATGTGCACATGTGCCCTGTGCTGTGCTGTGTTCCATGCACAAAATGGGGATGTTTGTGTGGTGGCATGTTGCCAATGTTTAAATGTTCTATAATAAACATGTGTTTTTGTTATGTGGAAACATGGTCATGTGTCTCCCTCAACCACCCACCATGGATGAATGCCTGGGATATGTCTGTGCATCTGGACAGGCTGTGGAGGCTGACATGGCTGGCAGACATGGACTGCTTACACATGCCGTCATGGGGCGTAAACGTGTGCAGTGGCTAAGGGCCAGGGAAGCCGCATGGGATGTTGAAGTGTGAGGGGGATCCCAGAAACAGCCATGCTGTTGGGTGGATTGAACTGCTAACAAATGTGTCAGCGGAGGGAGGAAGCCAACATAAGCATGCTACGCATGTCTGCCTGTGCCACATGCATGCCTTGGGGGGGTGCCAGACATGTTCCCACTGTTGTCTTTGATATAGGCTATGACCACAAATATGGAACCAGGTATGCTGGCAGAGGGGGGGAGGGGGTGATGCCGCTGACAACAGACCATGAGGTATGGGAACAGTACACCTGAGACAACATGGGTCAGTGTGTGTGTGGAGAACCCCTACAGCCAAGGGGCTGTGACTATGGACTGTGTAGGTGACACATAGCATGTCGTGCCGTCTGTTCTGCAACACCTGGTGGAGCAGCTAATGCGACAGCAAGGGTCTGCTGATCAACGACACGACATGCATGTGGACACCACATAGGGGACCAAAGGGACACAAATTGCAATGACACGTATCATGTATGTTGTTCAAAACATTTATTTACACACCTAGGAACCACGGCGTGGCCTGCCCTTTCTGGCACGTCGCAAAACCCTACCCCCTTGTGCTGCACCCTCCCCCTCATCTTGTGCTTGTGGAGGTGGTGGCGGTGGTGGTGGCGGTGGTTGTGCATAACTCTGCAGTATGGCACGTATCCCCTCCAGGGCCACACACATTCTTTCAAGTGGCATGTCCCTGATATCCTGCCGCAAGTGGCAAATCTCCAGCGTGTTGGCATCGATAGACTGGCGCACAGCTGCCAATTCACGACAGATGCCTGTAGGGGGGAAGCAAGGGTGGTGTGTGATATACCTCCCAAGAAACACACAACAAGATGACTCATATAACACATGATTGTCATTGTGACTGTACAAACTATAGTATGCACGCGGATATGGTTATGAACACGCAATGTCAGAAAGGTGTATGTCAATGCCACACACAGCACATGGTTGATCTATGTGATGTGGGTGGCACACACAGGGATACACAGGTTGCCCACACACCCCCACGTGCTGCAGATATTGGAATAGGCCTGTGGACACATAGCACACACATGTCCAGTGTGCAGTGTGGCGGAGCGTGTTCGATGGACAGCAAACACACCTGTGGATACGTCGTGCTGCAGAGAGATAGAATGTGCACAGCCAACCCATGTGGGAGCACATTTGGGGGGATACACACAGCATGGACAGGGTACAGGTGTAGCGCCATTGACTATGAGGGATGGGGTTCGTGCAGCAGGATCACATCCCGTACATGGGCAGGTCCACCAATGCCACATGTGTCTGACGGCAGAGGGGTCCACATACACCCAGTGGTGAAGGACCTGGGGTCAGATAACAGTGCATGTACACCTTGGTACACATGTGGAGGATGCACAACGTGCATGGAGAGGACCAGATGGTGCAGCACAGGGTGACACAACGCAAAATGGCGACTACAGGGTCATGCTGAGCATGCAACAGCATGTGGTGAGCCCTCGGGAGGAGTGAGTCACAGAGATAGGGGGGGGCCCTCCCTTAATGTGTTTGGCAGCAGGGGTGCCACCTGTGAGCTGTCTAGTCCATCAGGACCCAGCATGGGGCACCAGATAACCTGTGTGATCCGGGGGGTTCATCACAAACCATGCATTGTGCACCTCAGTGTCACATATACATGAACGGGACATGTTGCGAGCCCTGTCTGTATGTCCACCAGCCTAACGTAATTGTGGACATACATGCTGCCTCCAGGGACCTGTAAGCCTCCCAAACCATGGGTACAGGATCCTAGACCGTGTCCTGTCTGTACATCGTGCTATATGTGTGTCTGATGTCATTCCAACTGAAAGTGTCATGTGGTAGGAGTGGTCTACACCTGGTGATGCAGACCATAGGGGATGGGGTCTGTGTGACGGTGCATGACAGACATGTATGTTTATTTACTTATTGTTTTTAAGTACTTTAAAACGTTTATATACCGCGCTATTTGTTATCAGTGCGGTTTACATACAACAAGGGTGCACAGTCAGAAGCCTGTTCTGTGCTTACATTGTAACAGGAGTTTAAACTTGGAACATACATTGTAACAGGAGCATAAACCTGGAGCAACAGGGGAACTATAAACATATGTACAAAATATAATTAGATTTGGATTGTATATACAGGAGGTCTAAGGCGGGTTCAAGATACTTGTGACAGGGTGCGGTTTGTAGACATTGGCAGGTGGGTGAGATGAGGTGGGGTGGATGCATGAGCAAAGTGAAGTAGGAAGATGTGGTGTTTCATTGCCTTACGGAACTGCATAAGGCCTTTGATGGATCTACTTTCCGGTGGAAGTTCGTACCAACATTTTGGGGCATAGAAGGCGAATGTCCGTTTCTTGGGTCTAGGTATGTCATCTCTGATTCCCCATGGCCCATGTGACAGTTAACATGAGTAGTTACTGGGCCACGGCTGGGCTACAGTGCTGAAGCTCAGTTGTTCAAGTGCTATGCTATTCGTGGGGTATTGTCACACAACATGATGCAGCTGAAACTGCATACCTAGTAGGTCTGCATCCATAGGTGTACACTCACCCTAGGCTCAATGTTCCCTCTAATTGTCTGTAGGCTGTGTGCGCATAACATATCAGCTGTGCAGCTTTTGCAGCAAGGTTCAATTTTTGTGCGCCACATAACGACACTCGGAGTTATATACTTAAGATTTGACTACACATCAGAATACAGTATGTACACCACATTGATTTTAATTAAATGAAATGAATATGGACAATTACTAAATGAAGCGGAATATGTCTAGTAATTACAATCCCAACTTTTAACTTTTAAGGACGACTATGTTGTTTTCTATCAGAATCAGGACCATACATTTTGTGCGCTCTGCTGTAAAGTATGTGCGCTCACTCGGCGAGGTGTGTGCGCGTGCACACGCGCACAGCTTAGAGGGAACAGTGCCTAGGCTGTTATGGTGTGTGTCACATTAACATCCGCTAACATACGTCGTAACATTGCTTGTTGGGCAAATGTATCCCGTCTACTGGAGACACACATGTGACAGCTTTGGACGGTATATTGTCACATCCAGCACAGACACACCCCACACAGAGAGTAGTGGGTTGTGCGTTGTGCCTGTCACGTTCCGTTTTTACCAGTGGTCCCTCTCAGCTGTGCACATGTGTGTGCGCACACGACTTGCCGAGCAATCACACTACTGTATGACATAGCCCACGGAGAGAAGGTATGTGAGTCAGCTCAACAGCAACAACTACGTGCTCAGATGTCTAGATGTGTGTGTAGGTATGGTTTGCACAGGTTCTACCATAGTTTGTACTGCATGCATTGTGCTGCACATACTGCATCCGGACATGTACTCCACAGGTAGGTTGTGTACACCCCATTGCCTCTCTGTGGTGTGTAACACATTAACATTAATGCCATGGGATGCACAGCTGATATCTAATGGGCACACTGCATACAGAACATTGGGGGTGACATTGCTTCTCACCCACCTTCTGCATCCTGCCGTGAGGATGTTGCATGGGCTCTGAGCTCCCCCATGAGGTCATCCTCGACCACATCATCCTGCTGTGGTGGTAGGCCGGTACCTGTTCGACTAGACACCATTGGTGGGTAGGTGCTCATCTGTGGCTGCAGGGGACTCTCCCCGGAACATGGGCGTGCCACCGACATTACAGGCTCCGCCTCCTCCTCCTCCCCCTCCAGGATGTGAGGGACGGCCACATCATCCCCCTCCTCCGCACCCTCCTCGTCCACCGCACCCTCCTCCGCATGTGTCAGCATGGTGCTGTAGTCACCTGTATTGTGGGCAAACACAGATAGCACACATATGTTTACGCACTACAGCTATGTACACGTGTGTGCTGCAGACAACACATACCTGATGGTGTGGGGACCCAGCATGTGTGCTGCATACAGGGCCCCCTACACACCCCCATACCTGTCTGTAGCCAACATGTACCTGCCCCAGGGAAACAGGTGTGTGTTTTAGGTCTGCACACCTAGTTTGTTTCCCATGCCTCAGCTACAGCTATAATTGTGCAGTGATCCCCCATGCCGTCTGTCACCCCATCTGGCCAACATCTGTCCACTCACGGCTGCTCCTTTCTCACACTTCCACCTGTATTTTCTACCCCCTGTTTGATTGTGCATGCCATTGAGCAGGCCATATGTCCCTGGGACATACTGTGAGCATACTGCTACATGTGTCTGGCAGTGACCTACTGTGCATCGAGCAGCTAATGTAAAGCATCTTGTGCCCATTGACAGGCACATGTATCAATGTGCGTATGGTATGTCACATAAACATGCACCCCTCACAGGCCAATGCTATATTACAGGGGATGAGGAGCACTGTTGGGGGGGGGGTAGGTAAGGGCCTGGTACACGTGGAGATGTTTGTGACAGGTCAGGGGACTGAGGGGATGAGGGACACATGTTGATTGTGTCCCTGCAGCATGGCAGGCAAACAGTGTGACGCCAGACAATACAAAGGCGTGTGGAGCTCTGAGGGACAGACACATATTATCTTTAGAGACATATGTCATTGTCCCAACACAGGCCATGTTTCCGTGACGTCCACAGGGGCTGAGGGTCGACAACACATCTGCCGTTATCGCATCCGCAACCGTGTATTACTACACCTTGCCAATGCATTGTCATATGCCGGCGACAGGGAAGGTCCCCATACAGTATGCTGTTATTGGGGGACTGCTGTAATGCCAGGCGTACATACAATGCTGTGGAGACCGCTTTTACCGTCATTCACTGTGCTATCCACAGCCTTTACAACAACGTCACATATGTCCACATCTTTTCTACCTTGCTCAGATGTACGTGTGCGGTGAGGGAGGGTGATAGCACAGTTATAGATTTAACGGATTATGTGATCTGCATTGCCTCTACGCCTGCCATATCTTCAGTCTCCAACTGCTCCCTGATGTAGGTGAAACGTTCCGTTCGTCCGCTGTTAAAGGTTTGTGGCCAGGGTGTAGGTGTACATGTATGAATGAGGTGGAGGAGCACATGTCAGGGACACGTACTGCCCCTGCGGCTGCCAGCACAACCAAGCATATGTTGGGTACGTGGCATTTGTGTTTGCCACAACTATGTATTTGTCCTACAGGTCTCCCAGAGTCTTTGTATTGGCTTGATGTTACCTTTGGGGTGCGCGTGTGTGTTTGTGTTGGACAGGAGTATGCAGGGGTACAGCACAGACCTCTGACACCAGCATGGGTACATGATGGGGCTTGGTAGAGATTTATGGGGGTGCATGTGCAAATGTCTGCCATCTACACAATGGCTATTTCACCAAGGTATGGAGAGGTGAAATATATGCGTAGCATACGTACCTGCATGCGGATCTGCTGTATCCAGGGCCACAGGAAGGCCATATGTGTATATTGGCCCAAGCCTGTCTGCAAGCTGCTGCTCTAGGGGCGTGAGCATGGATGGTAGGGGGCCCCCTCCACCTGTGCCACTGGCATGCTGTCGTTCTGCACACAGGTGCTGGCGCACCCCTCTTTTGATATCAGAATACCTCTTCTTTAGACAGTCAATGTCTCGCAGAGGGCCTCCTACCTCGGCAACTGCTCTGCGTATCTCCTCCCACACCGCATTACGGCCTGCTGTACTTGTGCGGCTGCTCTGCCTCCCAAACAGAGCCTCATAGTTCTCGAGGACCGTAGCGAGGAGGTTGTGGTTCTCAGAATCTGAGAACCGTGTGGCCCTCCTCCTCTGGGTCTCAGGTACAGGGGCCCTTTTCCTCTTCCCAGTGTGGCGGCTGGGTGCAGCCTGGCCCTGTGTTGATGGCCCTGCATCTGGCTCAGCCGCCATAGCCCCTGCCTCCTGCGCAACTGGTTGCCGCACCTCCTGCACTCCCTCACCCTCCCTTTCCCTCATCCTTTCTCTGTCACTCTCTCTATCACTCCCTCTATCCCTCTCTCTCTCCCTCTCTCTCTCCCTCTCTCCCACCCTCCCTCTATCCCTCTCAATTGACCACTCTCTCTCCCTCACACTCACCCACACCGTGCCACGTCCACGCGCCCAAAGGCTCTCACTCTCCCCCTGCCGCTCCATCGCCCTCCTCTCCCCACACCCCAGGCCACACGCAACCTCACCTCACCTCACCCCTTCTCCCTCTCCTACGCCACACACGTCACAGACAAAACTGATTTGAGCACAATACTACAAACACAACACAATAAACTGAACAGTACACACCACAATACAGAGACAATTGACGACAATCCACTACACTGACACCTGCTCCAATACCTCCTGCTCTCACACTTCGCTATCCTACCTCTCACTCCTCACTCATCCCTCAACGTGCAACAGGCGCGCAGGGTGATTTATACGTTTTAGACGGTTACCTACATTGCGCATGTGCAACTGTGCCACGGCGATGCTTGTGCGCGGCGCGTATGTGACATTGCGCATGGGCGTGCGTTGGTGGATGTGTGTGTGCGCGATACGCATGTGCAGCTGTTAGCGCATGTGCGTTTGAGTGCGTGTGACGTCATGCACGTGACGCATACGCACAGGCGACGCATACGCCCATGCGTAACGAGTTGCACATGCGCGCCGCCCACAGACAGACGCCCATGCGTAAGGGGTTGCACATGCGCGCAACACACACACAGACGCAAATTAGGGCATTGCTGCACATGCGCGCCGCGCACGGCCATAACCGCGCATGCGCAAGGTACGTACAACATAACCTGGATAAATATGATTGCAGATTGGGTCCACATTGAGGGTTGTTTCGTAGGCGCGGTGTATGTTGGTTGTGAGTTACAGGGAGAGAAAGGCAGCTGTAGTGTATTGGATTCTGTGTGTCTGTATGGTATTGTTCTGTATTTCTCCGTTTACTGTGCTGTATTGTGTGGATCTAGTCTTGTGTGGTGTCTGCTGTAGTTGTGCTGTACGTTGCATTGTATTGTGCTGTTTTGTGTGTCTCCTTTCATGTGTGGGTTGTAAGGTGTCCAGTGTTTAGGCAGGTGTGGGTGTGTTTTTGTGTGTGTGTTTGTGTGTGTCTGTAGTTCATGGTGGCTGTTTATGTTGCTGCATGTGCCCTGAGACGTGGGCGGATGCTGCGGTTGCAGGACAGGGGAGATGGTGCCCATGGGGCTGAGGCACAGGGCATGGGTGTGGACCCGCAGCAACTCAGACCTGCAGCTGTGGGGGTGGTCCACACAGGTGCGGTGCGTGGACGACGCAGATGGCGTGCTGAGGTGCAGGCTCGGCAGCCTCGCCTCTACAGGCCCAGAGCCCAGCTCCAGGGCATGCGTGAGGACCTGGTCATCTCCCTGTACCGACTGAGCACAAGGGCTATTCGGGAGCTCTATGAGGATCTGCGACCTGACCTCGAGCCCCTGACTGATCGGTCACATGCCATACCAGGTTTAGTCAAGCTCCTTGCTGCCTTACATTTCTTTGCCTCTGGCTGTTTCCAGTCATCTGTGGCTGCAGTGGGTGGCATGAGCCGCCCTACCTTCTCACGCTGTCTCCACCAAGTACTGCGTGCCATGGTCAGCCGGGTGGGGAATTACATAGCCGTTCCTCACATTGGGCAACAGTGGGGGACCCTGAACCAGGCCTTTGAGGCGTTAGCTGGGATACCACACGTGATGGGAGCTATTGATTGCACACATGTTGCCCTGGTCCCGCCTAGAGACAGGGAGGTGGTGTTCCGCAACCGCAAACACTACCATTCCCTGAATGTTCAGGTTGTATGTGATGCTAATCTGCATATTCTGAATGTGGTCCCGCGGTTTGCAGGGTCCACCCATGACTCCTATATCCTGCATCACTCAGCACTGTTCAGGCAATTTGAGGAGGGACAATATGGGGACTGTATATTGCTGGTGAGTATTTCCATCTAACCTATTATGTGCTGCATATATGTATTGGTTTATGTAACATCTGTTATATAGGGCGCTGTTTGCCAGCTTTGCATTTGAAAACGTACCTCACGTTCAAAAGACATATGACTGTTATGTGTTTACATTGTTACAGGAGTGTATATGTGGATTAACAGGGGACCTAATTTGAATTGAGACATCAGGATTGTGATACGGTTTGATCATACCCTGCTCATGTTGTTCTGGAAACTAAGCTCAGGTGCAGATGTGTGTCCTGTTGGTGGATTGGTACTAGTGTGTGTGTGTGACATCTGCCCACATGAGGGGGGGGGAAGGTTGCTGCCCATCACACACACCTGTGATGGCGGCTCATTTTCTGGTCCTTTTGTTATTTCATGTAACGTTTATGTTCTGGACAATCCATACACCTAACCCTTGTCATGTGTGTGTGAGGTCCACACACTCACTCAGTACTGGGTTGTCACCCCGGAGGTCGCATATATACTGGGGGGGGGGGGGCTACATATGATGGGTTTCCCTGACCTTAGCATCTGCGAGTACAGTTTTGCATATGGATGGTCATGCATTTGGCCTGTTTCACCGCAGGAGAGATACCTTTGGCCACTGCAGATGTGTGGGACATAGGCGACGTTGTATGTGCTGATCCTAATGTTGTTGAGCATTGTGGACAGGTGACAGCAGGGGCAAGGGACTACATGGGTGAATACAGAGAGGTATTGGTCGCACATACCCAGATAGGTACTCTGCCTCTGTCCATGTGATTGGTGCAAGCTCATGTGGGCTACGGTGTGCACTTCTGTGGTCCACAGTTTAAAAAGGCTCTGAACATGATGGAGACAGTGCAGAGGGTGGCTACTGAAAGGATAGGTGATTAGCAGGAACCAGCATATGGAGTCAATATGCTCATTTTTGAGATGTGGACCTTGGAGGACAGGGGGTATAGCGGTGATATGGTTGTGACCTTGTCAGACCTGCCTGGCATACATGGTCTGGGTGCGAGGCTCCATCGGATTACATCACAGTTTTGGGTTGTGTACATTGCTGACATATACTTTGAACAGGTGATATGTGTATTGGTGGTATAGTCTAACGTTGGAGGTGGTCGAGATGAGGACAGGAACTGCAGTACAATACGCATGTGCCACACATAGAGGATTTCTATAGGTACAACTGGGACTGTTTTTTTTTATGGCAGTATGTACAGGCTCCATAGGCCATGTTTACCATTTATATCAACATATGTATATGTTTCACAAATGCATAGTTGGTGTGTCATATATGTCTGTCAGGATGTGTTCTGCATTTGTTTCGCACGTCCATACCTGTGTAAATGAGAGGTAACATGCACTCATGCATTGACATGCAACATTTCTTTCTGCAGGTGATGCAGGGTATGGGTGTCGCCCCTGGCTGCTGACCCCTGTGCGTCATCCACGGACACATGCAGAGCGGAGGTACAATGAGGCCCACGCCTCCAGCCGCTCTGTCATAGAGCGCACCTTTGGCGTGTTGAAAAGTCGCTTCAGGTGTCTGGATAGGACAGGCGGGGCCTTACAATATAGACCTATGACTGTGGCAGAGATTATCATTGCCTGTTGCATCCTGCACAACATTGCTCTCAGGCACAATATTCCTGCAGAGATTAATGAGGATCTGGATGATGATCCACCATGCCCCCCTGTACGTGCCAGTGGTGACACACAAGAGGGCACAGCGGTCAGGCGGAGGTTGATTGCAGAGATCTTCTCTGGTACGTATTGCATATATTCCCACATAAATGTGCTGTTCTGTGTGTGTGATGGTCATAAAGGTTTTTGTGTCGGAACATATCACCTTCAGGTGCAACACTGCATTGTCATTCAACTTAACATCCCACGGTCACATATAGCCATGCGTGTGTGACCAACAATGTGGCCGCGGCACAACAGCAGCTGTTGGTGTATTATGTGTGTGGGTGTTGCTACACCTTTCAGATACTTTGTGGGTCACATTCCCAGTTAGTTGGTGGTGGTGATAGCAGTTGCTGTGAAAAGAATCGTTCGCTGGTTTCATGGTCGGGATGGAGCACGGTGGCAGGCATATGTTGCGGTAGTCACAGTGGGAGGGATGACCCTGTTTGTGGACAGTTCCCCTGCGGGGTATTTGTTTATATTGTACACCTTTTGTCCACTTGTGTGGGTGTTATGCTTGTGTGAGCTGGCTATGTGTGTATGTTGGCTAGGTGTGGTGACACATGTCATACATAGCACAGAGCACATGCTTATGACTGCTTTCCAATGATGTTATTAATTATGTGCGACGGTTGTTAATGCAACCCCACAGTGTGCCCTGATGTATACCTTATCACGTAGCCTTGACATGGATGTGTGGCAGGAGGGGGACCTGCGCTGTGGTGCAGCCAGGAGGCCATATCATTGATAGAAGCTGTATTGTGGAGTGGCCAGTCAGTGCATTGTTGCATATGTACACACATACAGAGGTGATGGACGTCAGATCAGCAAAGGGTGGGTTACAGTAGCCAAGTGGTACGCTGCATGTGTGTGTGTATATTCAGTTTAGAGGTTGTCCATGAGGAACATGGCATGTGTAGCCGATGCTATCTCAACATATGCCACATTGCTGGATGTGTCATCAGACTCTGGGATTTGTATGCAGAGGATATGGTAAGGGCTGTTATTGTAGCTGACTTTGAATGGAGGTTTGGACATGTTCCTGCAGGACAGGTTAATAGACCACTATAGAAGAAGGTACCCCGGATAATCGGTGCTTGACACAGTACAGGTATTGTGGGACCTGTGTCTTTTGGGGATACAGCTAGGTACGTATGACCTAGATTGGCCACTGTTGGATACAGGATACTGTGATGTCTGCTGCTCGGAAAAACCCAGTATGACGTATGGCATATCTTACATGCTGTGGATGTGTGTAGGGCAGGAAAGCACAGTCCACATCAGCAAGTACCTTACGGACCTTCCAAGGGATGTTACGTCCACATACACACAGACACCTAGATGACCGTTTATTGGTTACGGTGCACATAGAGGCCATCCATGGTTTGACATTCGCACTCTCACACAGTGGGATGACATGCAGCCATTATGGTCAGGTCACAGGCAGACATGGGGGTGTGGTTTTACAGACGTGGCGCTGACATTGCCATCTATTTGAGCGCATCATCAGCACACAGCTGTCAATAATATTTGGGGTGTGCGAGGTACACTGCAGGATATGTCTTTGGCCAATGGATACAGGAGGTGTTACTGCATATCTCCATGTGTTACAGCAATGTACAGTGGGGTAACATAGAACAGTGGAAGGGCAGTACACACGGAGAGGGGTATTGGTGGCAACATGGGGGAGACAGCCTGATATTGTGACCTTGGGATGGGCCATAGACATGGGGGAGCAAACACCTATCTTGACCAGTGTGTACAACAACAGAGTGGTAAGGGAGATGACAGGGGGATTGGGGTTACCTTTATATAGCAACGGACACTTCCGTGCTGCCTCTCCTATGTCACAGTTCCGTACAGTGTGATAGTGCACAGCCAGTCCATAGGTCATGTTGTGGGGTGTGACAGCTGGGGGACAGAGAGGTGCAGTGTGTGTTTCACACCTTGGACATGAAATATGTTTGTTTCTCTTGTGTTTTCCACTGCACAGGACATACTTTGTGAGGAAGCTGTTTCTGTGGTGCAGTGCCACCTGACTGGACAGCAGCCACGATGCTGCGGTCCGGGGTAGTTGGATCTACAGCTACATTGTGCCTGCAGTCATGGGCCCAACATGTCGTATGGTATGTGTCATACTGTGCAGATGTTGTGGTGGTTTTATTTCCTTAGGCCTCCCTTACCCATATATCTTGCTGTTGTCAGACATATCCCTATGTGTTTGTGTACAGTATGTCTTCTGCAAAACTGTTTATGGCATTTGTACGACATAGCTACATGTGTATGTGTTTTCGTCTGACTTACAGGAAAATGCACTTGCTGCCTCCCCAACACTGTTATCTCAGCCATCACCGGGGTATCAGGGCAGGTCACTGCGCCTTTATGTCCACAAGTTGCCAGTTGTGCACATACATGCCATGTATCACAGCTGTCCCGCAGACCGACGCATACTGTGTGGGTGCATGTTTATGCGTTGACTGTGTGCTGATGCAGTGTCCAGTCATGGTACATTATCATGTGCTGTGAGGGGTGGGAGCACCTGGGGGGCAGTGGTGACTGTGCTACCTGTACCGTAGTGCTGTTTACATTGTCAACATTCTCAACATGTGGTGTGCGTTGTGAGCATAACTGTGTATTGTGTTCTGAGGGACCACTGTTGAGCAACCTTTTTTTATTTCAGGTATCGGCATGATGTGGACATGCATCAACAGTGACTTGACATGGTGATTCTACCTGTTTGGCTGACATTGTCTCCCTTCACTGTGACCTGATGTGGCTGTGGAGTCGCTCAAGGGATCGATGACGTACACATAATGCACACACAGGGTATGTTGGACCTTTGTTATTTGGGGGTACATGTGGCTGTACCTGTTGATGAGTTACTGTTTGTCTCATGTATATGTCATGGTGCCTGTCTATGCACACGAACAGATGCATATAGTGTGTAGCAGTGTGACATGGATATGGACATGCCCATATCCATGTGACACCCATTCTGCATTGACATTTGATGTGTCAACAATATGCATATTATTTCATGTTCATATTATGTCATGTTTGCCTTTTCATCTGTTTCATCTGTATTTTCACAGGTGCGACTCTCTGCAATTTGTGTTGTTTGTACAAGGTGTCCAACACGACCATACGTATCCTCTCCTGACACAGGACAGAAGGCATCCCGGACACATTTCCTACAGTGCATCTGGCATCGCCATCACAAACCTTTTGGGGAACAGACCACCATGGAATTGTTTCTGGGGAATGGTGCCATTGGATGTTTGACTTATGCGAGTGGAACACATGCCTGTGATGGACAGTATTGCTTTTGGACCGCTGCTTTGGCCATGACGGACCTGTACACCACACTGTTTCTGCCATTCTGGGGCTGGGGGTCCTGCGCATTGCAGGGGACACAGATGAACTTTCACGGACTGTGGCATATTGGAATGTGACACTTGGCTATGCAAGCCCAGGGTTGCATGGAGACGTTTGACCTCACCTGTTGGATTACAGATACACCTTGCTTTTTGGACGCTGGGTGTAGCAGGGACTGACATTGTCAGTGTATGTTGTACATTCCTCCCCAGTTGTGTAGTTGTTGTGGGTTGGCCATGTGTGTGACATGGCACCCAGGATACGGTCATCTGTTAGTTTCAACACGAGCATACAGCCATGTTAGTGGCATGGGGGTGACGATGGAGCGGTCATATTATCTATGTCCACCTGCCCTCCACCTGAACATGATACCGTTTTTCCCACACCAACCCTTTCATGCCCAACAACATCATTGATTGATGTTTGCAATGGGCAAGGGTGTTTACATGTATGAGTGGCATCACTGTATCATGTTGGTATACGGATGGTGCTTGTGGTTCTGACTGCTTATGTTTGTGAACCACAGCATGTGGACCTATGGCTTTTGTGTAGTTCACTGTAGGATGTTTGGCCATCATGTCCATCTTAACATGCTGGTCATTGTGTTTGCTTACTGCACAGACGTGACACTCTGCATGTATGTACACACCTTACATTGCACATCTGTACGGTCCTGTTTATCCGCCGCGGTAATGACACTCTCATTGCACCATTATATTTGGTGTGTGGCATTGTGGGTGTCCATTGCCCTCCTTCAATTGTGCATTCCATGTACCGTGTTATATGTGTCCACACACTGTCTAACCAACAAACACTGGAAGGGGCACTCCTGCATGGTGTTATCTCTGGAGCTTTCTGCAGGTTGTTTTGTTTGTATTCGCTCTGGGTTCATGTGCCTCTGCGACCTGTTAGCATATGCTCATTGTGCTGGTGATGATTGCTGTGATCTACATTATCGCATTTCTGATTCCTAGATCAGGCATTAGGTGAGAGGTTGCACATTACGTTCAGGAGTTATTTTCACTTGACAACATATGATGTTTTCATTTGTGAGCCTCCTGTGTTGCCTGATGGCTATGTTGCGAGGGACAGGTGATGTGTTTTGGGTCCTCATCCAGCAACGCCTACGGTTTTCATGCACTCATATGTGCGTGACACATTTGAGGGATGCAGCAGCAGGTGGGGGGTGGGGACCTGATGGCCAGTGCATAGCGTGCACCTGTTGCACATTATATCTCGTGCCCTTCACTTACAGTCAATGAAGTGACCTTTCTGTGGGATGTGGGTTGGTGCCATGCTAAATGTGTTTCTGTCTCTCACCAGGGCTGCACTCACCTTGATATTATGATAACACGGTCTACAGTGTCTGTGAGGGGTGACCCAAATAAAGATATGTATTTGACACACATCTGTCTCTTTTGCTCCTTGATCATGGTGACACACATGCAATGCAATGTGTGCCTTCGAGTCGGTCCTGACCTGACTCCCTGTGACCGTGAAACTCCAGGGTGTTCTGGTCAATGTCAGTTTTCTGGTCATTCGTCCACGGTAATGGGGGGTTATGTGACATGCCCAAGGCCACAAGGAGTGCTAGTGTGAATCGGGCCCTGGTTACTTGATGTCCACAACAGGTTTATGACCAGTAGGCTACTCCTCCACTCTTTGAGCACATGTGCACTTCTATAGACTGGTTGCTGGTCATGTCCATGGCCCACCTGTGCTCACATCCTTGTAGAGTGACAGGTGTGTATATGTCACCCATTTGCAACATCAGTGGGTTTGACAGGTTCCCACATAGACCCTCCCTTTGGACTATTTGTTCTGCCTTGTACTCAGTGTGCTGTTTGTGGTAGTGGTTAGAGGCATGTGTTTTAACACAGTAGTGTGCAGGTTTGATCCCCACATGTGGTTGTTCTGTTGTTTTTCTGTTGTGCTACCTGGACCATTTGGTACCAGCAGGTTCATCAACTCTACACACACCCTTCCCTCTCTTCACTGTACAGCAAGGTGTGCACTCTGTGCTGTTTAGCCATCAGATGTTATCAGTCACATATGTCTCTTTCTTTATGGTGTTTACATGGCAGTGCACCTGGGGGTTTGGCTGTGGTTCAGCTGGTGTGTGGTACACCTGTTTTCATGTTGTGTTCTCTCCTGCCCTGTCCCATATTGGTACCCATCTCCAGCGAGTATCCTCTGATGCCCTCAGGATTTGGTTTCCTTCCTCTTTCGCATGCTGTATGCACTGCATAACATTTCATTGTGTGTGTGTGCATGTGTCCCTGGTCCCACATACAGACTAGGTTCTGATCTGTACTCAGATGACCTGCATGTCCATTTGGTCATGATTACTGTTGGGGGTTTGCCTGTCCTGGCAGCCAGCATGCGTCTTGTGTGATGGGCTTCAGTATTTCTGTATGCAGCCTCTGCTAATGCACTGATGTTGGTGGTGTGGCCTACCAGTTGTTGCCTTGGCATTTGTGGTGGTGGTCATAGGTTTGATTCCTCTCTGTTCTCTTTGATGTGTATGCTTGTCCTGCATAGGTGGTTTCGATTTGTATGACAGTCATATATGTGCAGATTTGTGCTGCGAGAACATTGTACCCTCATCTGAGATGGGAATCATCCTTCTGCCCATCTTATGTCTCCCAGCTTTTTGGCCATCGTATCCTGACGTGCATGCTGCTACACCCACGTCCTGCACTCCTACACATTCCTGAATTTCATCTCTCCCTGGTTGCCTCTCGTGTGTGTGCTCTGCATAACACTGCTACTCCACTGTCATCCTGACATTTCATCTATCCTGCCATTTCAGCCTCCTTCGCTGCACACATCTTCCCATCCTCTGTCAAACACTGACATTATAGCATGGTACATTACCATCACTCTGTGCATAGCTACAGATGGCCCCGATCACATAACCAAACAGTCACAGCACATATTTAACCACAGCTGTCTCCTTCTTACTAGCATCCTTGCTAATTTGTGTAAATAGTTTGGGTATGTTATCTTGTTCACCAATCATATATTCCATGTACATAGTTTTCCCATGTTATTCCAGGTATATGTTCCTGTTATATGTAACAACAACCAGCCTGTTGTTCAGGTCTTTCTTTTGTTCTCTGTAAACCACGCTCCTACCACATAGTGACATGGACATAAATAAACATAACTAAATAACTGGATATATGTGTGTCCATTTCTCTAGCAGCCACATGGCCTGGGGCTGAGTTGTGTAGTACAGCAGCTTTGATCTACATCCTTCTATTACCTCTGCATTGTCTTTCCTTTCAGCTCTGTGCAGTGTTTGGGTTACATGTGCGTTTGGCACATACCTCTGTTGCCCCTCACATTGTGGGATGTTACTGCTCCTAGCAAATGTTTTTGGGTTCACCTATACATCCTTGGGGCATCTTATGTCACACCTTCGTTTCAGGCAGCTTATGAGATACCAACTATGGTGCCCTGGGAGTTGCCACCCTTTCCACATGTCCGCTGGGTAACATTATAACTCGCCTTTGCTGACATGGTTGTTTCTGATGTTCGTTCTGTTGCACCGTGGAGGGTGCATTAATGTATGGCACTAGGAAGGCCTTCTTTTTAGATGGCAACACAGATTGCTGTTCAGTTGCATGCAGGGAACATACGTACCTCAGCCAACCTTATTCACTGCTGATGTTAACCCATGACCCCTGCACCATCAGTCAATCTCCTGACCATTGTGCTGCACTGCTGTTCCTTCTTGCATGTGTGCACACCTACGTAGGATTTCCATGCGTTACAATGCACAGTGCTGCCAGCACAAACAGTGCTCGTACCTTGCCCTGCCTCATACGGCACCCTATAAAGCGGCCTATAGGCAACATTGTAGGGTGCCTTGGTGGACAGTGCACTTTATAATGTACCCTCTAGGGTACCTTGTAGGGCACCTTATACAGCACCTTATATTACAGTGCTTTGAGAGTGCATTTGCTAACAGCAGTCACTACAATAAAAGCTTAACATGCCTCCTTCAGCTATATTCATCATGACAGATAATGGCTCAGCAAGCCTTACTCATTGGACACTGTGGGGGATTGAACCCCTGATGCATGCATCATTGGTGAGTGTCTTCCCCATTGTGCTGTGGCTCTGTTCACATGCTTCCACATCAGCGCGCCACCTTAGCCTCACACTATTCAAGTGCCTCGTAAGACATTAGCGCGCCGCCTATTGCTGCCCATTATTTCTATGCCTCCTAAAATTATGCCTCAGTGAGGCTGGTTAACTGGGCATTGTGGGGGATTGAACCCCTGATGCATGCATCATTGGTGAGTGTCTTCCCCATTGGGCTGTGGCTCTGCTCCTATGCTTCCACATCAGCACGCCACCTTAGCCTCACACTATTCAAGTGCCTCGTAAGACATTAGCGCGCCGCCTATTGCTGCCCATTATTTCTATGCCTCCTAAAATTATGCCTCAGTGAGGCTGGTTAACTGGGCATTGTGGGGGATTGAACCCCTGATGCATGCATCATTGGTGAGTGTCTTCACCATTCTGCTGTGGCTCTCTTCCTGTGTTTGTCTGTTGACGCACTGCCTTCGGCCTTCCAAATTTGCAGCGCACCGCCTTCTGCCGCTCAAACTGCAAGGACTTAACAGCACATCGCCTAATGCACACAATTTGCAGCGCAAAGCATTCTGAGCCCAATATTAACAGTGCGGCGCACTCTGCCGCCCAGATATGAACAGTGTGCCGCCTGTTGCTGCAAAAGGTTAGCAGGGTTCCCCTTTCTGCCGTACAGGATTCATGTGCCTTCTAGTGCACCTTTAACCATTAATGTTATTGCCTCAAGCTGGTGTTTTTGTGGTGCACAATGGGGAATTGAAACCATGGCCCCTGCACCATTGGTTAGTATCTTCACCGTTGTGCTACGGCACTGTTCCTATATGTGCCCAGCAGCGCCCCACTTAGCCTTCCCACGCGCTAATGTGGACCCGCAAATGTGCGCGCCGCGCACAGGTACGGTCATTTTTATTCCTTTTTTCTGCCTGAACCGCCCACTCCTTATATGGCACAGGCACACTAATGGGGCCCCGCACAATTTCGGTGTTTCGTAAACATGCCCCTATGTTCCTTGATCTTGAGAAGCAAATATTTCATCTTTGCTTTCAGTCAGTACTATAGTATCATCAGCATAGTGAAGGCTGTTATGAGTCTTCCACTAATCTTCACACCTCAGTTGTCTTCATACAGTCCTGCTTCTCTGATGATTTATTCTGCATATAAATGAAAGAGGTAGGGTGAAAGTATGCAGCCTTGTTGTACAACTTTACTGATTTTAAAACATTCTGTTTCTCTTTATTCTGTACAAACTGCTACTTCTTGGTCAATGTAAAGGTTGGGCAAGGGCACTATCAGGCATTCTGGTATACCCATGCTTCTTAATGTAGCCCAGAGTTTCTCATGGTTTACAGTCAAAAGCCTTGCTGTAGTCGATAAAACACATATAGATATCCTTTTGGTATTCTTTTGTCTTTTCAAGGATCCATCTCACAACTGTGATGATGTCTCTCATTCCTCTCCCTTTCCTGAACCTTGCTTGCACTTCAGGCAGTTAAATTCTGGGTATGGATGTAGTCTCTGCTGGATGATCTTAAATAGAATCTCGCTAGCATGTGGGATCAGAGTGATTGTGCAATAATTTCCACAGTCAGTCAGATCACCTTTGTTCAGTATTGATATAAACACAGATCTTTTCCAGTCAGTTGGTTATGATGTTATCTTCCAAATTTCCTGGCAGAGCCTTATAAGTATGTTAACAGCTGCATCTGATTGCTGTAATACTTCAGTGGGAATACTATCAATGCCTGGTGCTTTGTTCTTTGCTAAGGTTTTCAATGCTGCTGCAACTTCTTCTTTTATCACCAGTGGTTCCTGATGATAAAGTACAGGTTCAAATGGCTGTTGGTCCACTTGATCTTTATGGTATAATGACTCTGTATATTCTTTCCACCTTTTCTTGATCTTCTCTGCATCATTCAACATGGATCTTTGAGCATCTTGTAACATTCCAATTTGAGGCTAGAATTTTTTCTTTAACTCTCGTAGCTTTATTTATTTATAGTTCTTTTATACCGCACTCTTTTTCATCAGCGCGGTTTACATTAAACAGGAATACTCATTGCAAGCAACAGACTGTGATGAGTTTACATATAACAGGAGAATTCAACTGGGATTTTAACTTTGGGAAACTTTGTACATATTTGTAAAAACTTTGTAAAAACTTAGTACATATTTGTAAAGAACCTATATACTTTGAGAAACTCTATACATATTTGAAAGAACCTATATACAACGAATAGAATTTCTTAGTAACATCTTGAGTAAATATGGTATTTACAATTTATACTGTGCCTGTTAGAGGGATGATGATGTGCTTTGGAAATGCAGAATGAAGAGGTGGTGCTTTATGGCTTTTCTGAAATGCTTGAGGTCAGTAATAGCTCTTATGTTGGGGGGTAAGAAAAGGTGATCTTTTTCTTCCTTTAATAGTTTCTGCTTCTATTTCTTTGCATGTGTCATTGTAGTACTTCTCCTTATCTTGACTTGCTGCATGTTGGAAATCTCTGTTGAGTTCTATGATGATCTCTCTTTCTCCTCTGGCTTTAGCTTTTCTGCATTTCTGGACAATTTTCAGAGTTTCTTCGGTCATCCATTTTGGCCATTTTTGTTTTTCACCTTATGTAGAGACTTCTTGCTTTCTTCCATCACAACCTTCTTGATGTTATCTCATAACTCTTCTGCAGCTCAGTCATTTGTATCTAAAGCAGCAAATCAATTTTGCAGGCAGCCCCCCAATGCCCCTCCCCCGCCCAGAGCCCGCAACCAGCTCCCCGATACGAAACGCTCCGAAAAAGGCCAGGGAAAAAACCGCCCGGAACAAAACGGCCTCATACTCAGACGAAGCTACCTGCTCCAAAGCCCCACAAACCCGCACGAGAAGCCCATGTGTAATCGGCAACCACGAATCGCACGGAGTCGGCTGCGCCCGCTCCCAACCTTGCATCAGCCTACGCGTTAAGACCCCCCAGCCGGGAGACCCCAGCCGACCGCGCTCGCAAAAAATGTAAACCCCGCCAAATGCGCGCGCACCGCCGACCGCGAAAACCCAGCGCTCTTGGCCGCCACAATATATTGGCCAAGCAAACCCTCCGAGACCCCCCCAGCCTGCCACCCGCACGAGCCCAAAAAAGCGACCACCCGGTCGCACCCCCTCCGGTACGCAGACCAGGTCCCTGCAGACACCGAACTCCTCAGAAGGTCTAGCATCTCTCGAGGCCAAAGCTCCACAATTTCTCTGGGACCACAGCTCCATCCACGTCCGCTTCGGGGGCCAACGCCCAGAACCGCTCCCACTGAAAACGAGAAAGAGCATCAGCAATCTCGTTAGTGGACCCTGGAATGTGCCACGCTCGCACCGCCACATTCAGCTGCAGACACGCTAGGACCACTTCCCGCATCAAGCTAGCCACCCACACGCACCTCGGGGTGTATCGGTTAATCACACTGACTACCGCCGCATTATCACACCACCAAAGCACCCTCCTGTTCCGAAGGCGCTCCGACCAGAGCTCCAAAACTACCCGAATCGGAAAGAGCTCCAAGAATGTGATATTCCTGGTCAGGCCCGCCGCACACCAAGACGCCGGCCACTGATCAGCGCACCAGGCCCCTCCGAAATACACTCCCAAGCCGGCCCCCCCCCCGCTGCATCAGTGTACAATTGTAAATCATCACTGGATACTTCAGGCTCCAGAAGCACTGAAGTCCCATTGAAGTCCCCCAGAAAACGATCCCACACCCGCAAATCCACGCGCATTGCCGCCGTCACCCGAATCCGATGATGAGGTTTCCGCACCCCGGCCGTCGCACAGGCCAACCTCCTAGAAAACACTCTCCCCATCGGAATCGTCCGACAGGCAAAATTCAAGGACCCCAACAGGGACTGCAACTCCCGCAAGGAAACCTTACGAGCCGATAACACATTGGCAACTGAAATCCGCAAGCGAGCGACTTTGTCTTGAGGCAACCGCGCCACCATATCCGCAGAATACAACTCCACACCCAAAAAGGTCAACCGCGTAGTCGGACCCTCAGTCTTCCCGTCCGCCAAGGGAACCCCGAACTCCTGCGCCAGCCGCACAAAGCCAGATAACAGACTTTGACATTCCCCGGAGTCCGCTGCTCCTACGAACAAGAAATCGTCCAGGTAATGCACCACAGACGACAAGCCAGATTCACGAACCAACACCCACTCCAAGAAAGTGCTAAACATCTCAAAGTAAGCGCAAGAGATAGAACATCCCATCGGCATACACTTATCAAAGTAATACTCGTCCTGAAAACAAAACCCCAACAATGGGAAGGAAGCCGGATGGACGGGTAACAAACGAAATGCCGATTCAATGTCCCCAGCCTTTGCCCTGCCAGGCATCCCTCGTGGGTTTGAAAATTTTTCTTTTTCTTACAAACGACGGCCGCACACCGGCAGCCCCCGGGAAGCCTCAGCGCCGGAAAGCCCCCACCACACCAGAACCCGACGTAAGCTCGACCGAGCACACTGCACACACACTCACCCAGCCTCTGCCGTTCTAGGACCGACGCAGCACCACACCGCCCCGAGGAACCGCGCTCAGCAACGAGGTAGGGACGCCGGCACCGAAGCAGCCTCCGCAAGACTGACCACATGAAGGCTGCTCGGCCCCCATCCCCCCTCGCGCCCCAACCCCAAGGCGCTAATTGGCTCCCTCGGGTCCGCGACCCACGGGAGCCAATCAGTTTAAAGGACGCGCGCTCGCGCCCGTCAGGGCCGAGCGCACACATCCCGACCAGGCCGTGCACAGGGTCCCCGCGCTGGGCCGCGCGCCCGGTTAGCATCGGCCGCCGGGACCCTGCCCGCAGCCTTGGAATTTCCAACTACTTTGCCTTCTTCTTTGTTGCCAACTTTTGTGTTCCAATCAACCATGACTATCAGGATACCCTGTCTGCATATTCTGTCAATTTCAGCTTGTATTTGTTCATAGAACTCATCAACTTCATCCTCTTCTGCAGCTGTTGTTAGGGCATATACTTGAATTATAGTTATGATGATGGGCATTCCTCATAGATGAATATAAATTAAGCATTCACTGATTGCATTATATTTCATGACAGTTCTTGCAAGTTTCTTCTTAATTATAAATGCAACACTATTTCTTCTTAGTCTTTCATTTCCAACATAGTAGACCATATGAAGATTGGATGCAAGGTGCCCAATGCCAGTCCATTTCAGTTCACTGACACTCAAAAGATTGAGTTGTATGCATTCCATTTCATTCTTGACCACCTCCAACTTCCCTTGTTTCATGCTTCGTATGCTTCATGTCCCAATATGTAAGACATCTTTGCAGGTTCTGACTGTCATTTCATGCACAGCTACATCAGCAGTCAGATGTCCCAAGAGCTTTGATCCAACCCCATCATAAATGTTGGCTTTACTCTGAAAAGTCTTCAGCTCCTCTCCAGTAGTCAGTTGAGTGTCTTCCAACCTGGGGGTTTCATCTTCCAGCACTATAGTGCAATTTGTTTTGTTGTGACTTTCCACTGGGTTTTCATGGCAAGATACAGAAGTAAATTGTCAGGCCTTTCTTCCACACAGTTCTTTTTTTTTTTTAAACTTTTATTTTCATTTTGCAACATACAAAAGAAACAACACACCAAAGGAGACAAAACAAGTATACAATAAGGAAAAGTAAACCCAATTACCCCCCACCCCCACGCTTCTTCTCTAGCTGATTATGTCAGCATGTGAGCGCTTCCAAACAACAGTGATTATATATCAAAACAATCAAAAGAGTATCTACGATACAGAATAATCATGGGACAAAGATATATACAAATTTAGACAGTCAGATGAGAGCATTGAGCAGAATGTACATAGTCATTGAGCATCTTCCATTTAGACCGATGATGAGGAGTCTGAATGGGGGAAGCAAACATACGAGGTATTTGTTCATATTTACTGTAGAGACAGACATGATTCCACCATTCATTGGGGCTCAGATGGGAGCTATTTTTCCAGTATTTCGTAATTAGGGAAATAGCAATGCCAAGCATAAAGTCCAAAAGGAAGTAAGCCGTTTTTGGAAGAGAGGGGATCCCCGCAGCTGAGCGAAGTCCCACTATCCTCCAAGAAAGGGGCTCTTGAAAGTGCAAAATAGACTGGATACGACCCCAGACCCGACGCCAGTAATACTGTAGTGCGGGACATTCATACATAACTAGACTACTACATCTGCAACCAACTACCTTCAACCTGAAGTGACCCAGGCTGGTACAACCTCGAACTCCGCGGAAAACAGCTCTCAGCATACCTTGCCCCAACCATCACCACTATACAAATTTGAAAAAATATCACGCAGAGAGATTGAAGACACTATCGCTGCAATCAACCCTACTACCACACCCAATGACCCATGCCCTGCATTATGGATAAAGGAGTTACGATGTGACTTAAGCCAATATCTGAGTGAATTAATAAACCAATCTCTTACAACCGGATCGTTTCCACCAAGTCTGAAACAAACATCCATCAGACCACTACTAAAAAATAACAAGCTGGACCCATCGAAAGTGGAATCATACAGACCAATTTCAAGTATCCCCATGCTTGCCAAAATAATCGAAAAGTTAGTACAGCGCCAAATCCAACAGCATATTGATACTGAAGCCCCACTGGATCCCTCCCAGCATGGGTTCAGAGAAGCACATGGGGTTGAAACCCTCCTCACCAACCTATTTGACCATCTAGTCTCTGGAACCGACAAAATTCATCAAGGATTCGCCCTCATATTCCTAGACATTGCGGCGGCTTTCGACTCGGTGAGTCACAACGCCTCAGCGAGAAAGGAATTCAGGGAACAGCCCTAAAGTGGTGCAAGTCATACCTGACTAATAGATGGCAACATGTAAGGTCAGGCTCCACAACCTCCGAACCATTTTTACAAAACCAAGGTGTGCCACAGGGCTCGTCACTATCTGCATTGATGTTTAACATCTACATGCAGCCCATATGTGCCCTAGCACGTTCATTCAAGGTCAACTGTTTAGCCTACGCAGATGACATCCTCCTATACATCCCATTCAGGACTAACCAACCGGACCTCTCCCCTCTAACAAGATGTTTTGAGGCAGTAGCAGAATGGTTCAGCACACAAAACATGAGAATCAACTACAGTAAAACAGATGTCCTTTTCATCTCAAGGAACCAGGACTTCACCCCTCCACTCTCTTTAAAAATCGGCAACACAGAACTGAAAACCAAACCCACAATCCGCTACCTTGGCGTTACACTGGATCAACACCTGGATCTGAAAACTCACATAAAAAACACAGTAAAAACAGTATACATGAAAATAAAGACCTTAAAACATCTCCGACCGCTACTCGACTTCAGCGACTACCGATCGATCTATCAGGCATTAATATTACCTCATTTCGACTATGCCAACGTAATTCTACACGGTCTCCCTCAAGCAACGTTAGCTCCTCTCCAGCTTGCAATGAACACTGCTGCAAGAGTACTAACAGGGGCTTCACGGAGAGAGCACATAACGCCAGTACTGATGAACCTCCATTGGTTACCGGTTCAAGCAAGAACCCTCCACAAAGTTCTAACCTTAACTTTCAAAGCCTCAAACACTCTGACCCCCACAGCCCTCAGCAAGATGATACATAAAGTACCACAGAACAGAAACAGAAGAACCATGATGCAAAACACCCTAGAGGTCCCAAAAGTAATGACAAAATGCACAAGAACAACAACAAATAGGGCCTTTACGATTTACGCTCCCAGAGCATGGAATGCTCTCCCTACCTATATTCGAAATATCACTTACCTAACCCACTTCAGGAAGGCAATAAAGCAGCACCTGTTCACTACATACTACCCTGAATCTAGCCTTAGTAACCATACATATGGCCCCCCAGACAATCTCTCATTACAAGTAAACAATCAGACTCAGCATGAAAAAGGATAATCAACTGATCGCTCAGAATGTACCCCAGTGTAAATAAGATGTAGATATGTTCTGCCTGAAATCAGGTACCAGTGTGATACAATGTATAGAGTTAAGAATTGTACATAGTTTCCCCCAGTTACTTCCAAGTTGATCTCCCTGTTTATTGTAAATACAACTCAAAGTTCCTTGTGTTGTATAGTTGATGTTAAATGTAAACCGCTCTGATCTAAAATAGAGCGGTATAGAAGAACTGTTAAATAAATAAATAAATAAAATAAATGAGGTAGTGAACCAATGGCCGCATGACATGTCCAACAACTATTGCCCTGAGTAGTGTTCCATTTGGCTAATCTGTCAGGAGTGTAAAAACACCGGTGGGCTAGAAAGAAGAGTGTCTGAGTGAGTGAGGCGGATCGGGAGACCCGTGTCACTCTACTCCAGACAAGGCTCCATTGCTCCGGGGTCAAAGTCACATGCAATTCTCTCTCCCATGCTTTCTGCGCTATAGGGGTATCTCTAGTTATAGCATTACATAAGGTTTTGTAAAAATTGGATGCTACACCCGGTGAATTACCGATAGATCGGATAGTCTCCGACCAACCTTGTGTAGGGGAGGCCGATGGCGGGAGCACCTTAGCACTCCGAAGGCAATGCTGAAGTTGCACCAACTGAAAGTAGTGTTTCGCTGGGAGACCAAATTCAATTTGCAATTCACTAAAAGTTTTCCAGCGACCTTCATGGAACAACTGACTAGGAATCCAAATGCCCCTAGTGTACCAGGGGCTCCACGCCATCGGCTTATTTTGTATTCGAAATCGAGTATTGTACCAAAGTGGGAGCATGTCTAACGGACAGAGTCGGGAGTCTAAAGATTGCATAAGAGTATTAAAGGCACCTAAGGTGTCTAAAAGCATTGGTGGATAGTGGGAGTCTGATGGGAGAGTCATACCAGGGAGAAAAGTAAGAGGAATCGGTTTGCAAAGGTCCTCTTCTATGTCTAGCCACACAGGTCTACCCGGTACTGGATCTTCCAGCCAACGAGCGCCTTGTTTGAGAAGAAAAGATTGATGATACTTCAGGAAATCAGGGAATCTGACACCCCCATTTTCCTTATCTGCTTGCAGCTTATGTTTCGCTATCCTAGGTGTCTTGTTTTGCCACAAGTATCTAGTCAGAAGGCCCTCTATATCTTTATATATACGTCGAGGTAAGAGACAGGGCAACATTTCTAAGATATAATTCACTTTCGGAACAATCATCATTTTTATGGTTTCTAATCGACCCCACCAGGTAAGTGTTAAAGGAGTCCAGCGGTGAGTAAGCGCCCGGACTTTAGAGGTTAAGTCTTTGGCATTGAAGGAGATAGTGTCTTCCAAAGGAGAACAATAGTGAACCCCAAGGTATTTGACCATGCGAGGTTGCCATAAAAAGGGGAAGGGTTGCATATCTGCCTGATGAAGCAAAGGATTTAATGGAAAGGCTACCGACTTGGTCCAATTTATCTTATAACCGGACAGTTGTGAGTATTTACCAATTTGCTCTAGGACAGCCGGTACTGAGTCTATAGAGACAAAAAGCATAAGGTCATCAGCATACGCTGAAATTTTGATTTCCCTATGGGTGAAGGGGACTCCATGAATCTCCTCCGATTGCCGGATTAGCAAAGCCAAGGGTTCGAGTGCAAGATCGAAGAGAAGTGGAGACAGTGGGCATCCCTGGCGAGTGCCGCGTTGAAGGGGAAAAGGCTGAGACTTTAAAGCATTGGCACATATACTGGCTGTAGGCTGTGCGTACATGGTGCGAAGACAACGGAGAAAACCTTCCCCGAATCCGTACCAGCGGAGGACTGCAAACAGGAAGGGCCACTCTAAGCGATCAAAGGCCTTCTCAGCATCAAGTGAGAGGCCAACAAATGGGCGATCAAGATTAACTGCGGTAGTCAGTACATGGCATAGAGTCCGAGCATTGTCAGCAGTTGATCTACCAGGAATGAAACCGCATTGATCTGGGTGTATTAAGGTAGGCATCCTATCAGAGAGCCGGGTAGAGAGAATGGTGGCAAATATTTTATAGTCCGCGTTTAGGAGGGAAATTGGACGATAATTAGCTGTTAGTTGCGGGTCTCTCCCCTCTTTCTCAAAAACTACTACATTTGCCATTGAAAAGGACCCAGAAGGAGAACCCTCCTCGGCCAGAGCAGAAAAATAAAGTTTCAAAACTGGAGCTAAGTCAGCGTGAAAGGTTTTGTAGAATTCAGCAGGGAGACCGTCTGGGCCTGCGGCTCGACCTGAGGCACATTTCTTGATAGCAGAATGGATTTCTGA
This sequence comes from Ichthyophis bannanicus, assembly GCA_033557465.1. Taxonomy (NCBI): domain Eukaryota; kingdom Metazoa; phylum Chordata; class Amphibia; order Gymnophiona; family Ichthyophiidae; genus Ichthyophis; species Ichthyophis bannanicus. The sequence goes on from CM066032.1 coordinate 1,483,396,233, forward strand.
GACAGTAAATGGTGTGTCCAAGGCCACTCTATCTTCGTCAGATAGGGTCGGTCTTTGTACCCCTGAAAGTAAGCGTTCAAATACATCTGGCTCAAAATCACATTCAGATTGATAAAGCCGAGTATAAAAATCACGAAAGAGTTCTAAGATTTCGGTATCTTTAGTGACTAAGCCCCCCCCCGACGGATTACGGAGGGCGGTAACACGCTTGGCTTCTTTTTGACCTTTTAGGGCATTTGCTAATAATTTGCCAGCACGGTTATTTTCCCGATAATATAGCCCTTGTTGTGATTCAATATTTTTAACAGCAGCAGTGTACAAAAGCTGATTGTATTGAAAACGCAAGCGTTGTAAACGGATTAAAATACATGGGTCAGTACGGGACGTGAGGAGACGCTCCCCAGCTTGTATCTGCTGCTCTAGAATCAGTAAATGCTGCTTTCTTTGTTTCCCCTGCCGAATTTGATAGCTAGTTATAGTTGCGCGGATAGATGCTTTAAAACCCTCCCACCAAGCCCAGCTCGCTGTGTCATGGGGTGAGTTAAAATGAAAATAATCTTGGATAGCGGCCTTTATATCAACCTGAAAATCTTTTTGACCCAGTAAGGATCTATCAAAAAACCAAGCTCGGGGAGAATCGTCCCGCGCAGTGACATGTAATGATAAAGATATGGCAGCATGATCTGAAATATGGAGAGGATGAGTCCTAGTCGTGTCTACTTGAGAAATCAGTGCTTTGGAAATGAGAAAGAAATCTATTCTAGATTGGGAGTGATGGGGGGCAGAAAAGAAAGTGAACTCTAAGTCGGAGGGGTGAAGCAGCCTCCATATATCTACCAGCGCAAGATCTTGCATCAGAGCTGTAAGGGTAGCAAGACTCTTTGGTGGACTACTCGTTCTAGGCGGCTGTCTATCTATCAGAGGGTCTAACACTTGATTAAAATCACCACCAAGTATTAATGGAATATTGGCAGAGGCCTGTGCCAACTGCGCAATACTTGCATAGTAAGCAGGGTTGTCCACATTCGGGGCATAAATGCAAATACATGTAAATTCACTATCTCCAACCTTAAGATGTACTCGGGCCCATCTACCCTCCTTGTCAGCGCTAGTATCAAGTACAGTAGCTTGCAAAGATTTCTTAACCAGAATGGCTACCCCGCACCGTTTGGAAACGGCGGGAGAATAGGCAGCCACCATGTAAGGCTTAACATTGAGTTTCAGTGTTTCAGCAGAGTTTAAGTGCGTTTCCTGAAGAAACGCTAAATCAGCATGCTCATGGCTAAGATAGCTAAGGATTTTCTTTCTTTTGATTGGACTATTAATGCCCTTTACGTTGAGTGATAAGATTTTACATAAGGCCATTCAGACAAGTTAAAAATTCTGAGCATGATAGCGCACATAATTTCACAATGTCCCTCATATTGACTGTATCTGGCTGTACATATGGCATAAAAGAAAATAAGCTTAGATAATACAATGAAGCGCCCCACATTAAAAAAGAAAAACCGCAGCGCGGTAGAGAAGAAGCAAAACCCCAAAAATTACTGGCGACCATGTGTCTGCGGGGAGAAGCCCCAGAGAAGGCCGAAATTGAAAAAACACATAACCTGTAGGACTGTGCGTGCTCCGAATCCGACCGAGGCACACATCATGGAGGGATAGGAGACCAAAAAACAAAAAAGTCATAGAAAGAAAGAAAGAAAGTCCAGGTAGTCTCTGTGCTTGACTGTGACCGCCGCATCGGGCCCTTCAAAATGGCGGACAGAGCCAGCAAATAAAAGTCCAAGTCGTTGAATTAGCGCATCTGCTCTGCTTCTTTGGAGTCTAAAAATGTTGATAGTAGATCAGGATCTTCGAATGTCCTGGTTTGGTTGTGGAGAGTCACTCGGAGCTTCGCGGGATACAACAGGCCAAAGCGAGCCTGTAGCTGTTGAAGTCGAGGGCGAAAAGCAAGGAGTTTCTTCCGTCGGTCAACGGTAGGCTTTGCCAAATCAGGGAAGAAGGAGACTTTGTGACCTTCATATTCCAAATGATGGTTCGCCCGGGCAGCATTTAAAATTTGTTCCACTTGTTGATATCGTAGCAAGCGAAAGATAATAGGCCGGGGGGTCGTTCGGTTGAGCGCCATGTGGGTAGGAACACGGTGTGCACGATCGATTTCCAGTTCTTTATGAAAGGTGATCTTCAGCAAGTAGGGAAGAGTTTTGAGCAGGAATTCTCTCATATCTCCCGCTTCCACCCCCTCCGGTATTCCAATGAGCCTCACATTGTTGCGACGGGCTCGATTATTGCTATCTTCTAACTCCTTTTGAAGATTCTGTATCTGGCGCTCAGCCTTGTCCAGTGTGCCCAAGCGCACCGCGTGCGAGTCGAGGACCCCCGCCATATTGTCCTGCCGTAATGAGAGACTTTCAAGTCGGTCCTGGAGCACTCCAAAGTCTTCTCGCATGGCTCTAAGCGCTTCTCCATTGGACTGCACCAATTCCTTCACGCCGCGTATTTCCTCTAAAATCTCCAGGTGCATTTCGGGGTTTTCCCGAAATGGAACCATCTTCTGTGGGGAGGACACCTCTGTTTTGGAGCGTTTTCCGTGAGAAGAAGAAGGAGACCCGAAGTCCAAGCGCGCTGGTTTATGGGCCGCCATCCCCCCCGAGGTACCCCGGTCAGCCCGGAGCGAAATAGTAAGTTTGTATAGGTATTAAGTCAGGATTCTAAGTAGGCCTCTCGGGAGCTTCAGCGCGAAGCGTCTTACCCGCTGGACATCAGGCTCCGCCCCCCCTCTTCCACACAGTTCTAGTGTTGTTGCCATTGTCACAGAATGTGATCCTCCGCCACCAACAGCATCCCATTCTGCTGCTGCCCAGATGGGTTGTTTGTCTTGTCTGGCACCTCAGCTGAAACCTGTCCATCTTGGGAGACCCTGCCAGTAGCTAAACTACCAAAAACATAGCCCTCAGCATCACTGATGCACACAAGCCCTCACAGCACAACAAGCTGCAAACCAAGTGATGGGGTTTTCAGGATATCCATAATGAATACACATGATATAGATATGCATGCCCTGCTTCCATTGTATGCAGATCTATCTCATGCTTATTCATTGTAGATATCCTGAAAATCTGACTGTCCTGGGGGTCCCAGTGGACTCGGTTGAGAACCACTGAGCTATCTAGTTTGATGCAATTTATTGGCATATTTACCTTACAATTTTCAAAGAGAAAAATGTAAATATATATTTTTTTCAAAATTACCAAACAAGAAATACAGACACAAATTTGCATGTCATACATTTAGATTTTAAGAAATATGTGAACAAATGTGAGCCTTATCCCAACCCCAACATCAGGAAATCCTCCTTTCAGTTCTGATAAACTTATAGACATTCAGCCTGCATACCCACATATAGGGACATGTTTTACCCACATAAAGGGACATGTTTACTGAAGTGCAATAATTTTTGGCAAATTAACACATACTAAGGAGGTGTGGCACACCCATGCTAAATGTTGGGGGTGTTGTCAGCATATCACCAATGTATTTAATGTAGTTCAGAGGCTTTGTCTGCACTAAATCGGGAGCTGCATTTAATGTAGGTGCACTAAATGCCACTCGAGGTGGCAGTAAGTGCACCCGTGTTAACTGCAGCATGCATGATTAGAGTATGCCAAGTATGCCCATGCTAACCACGATGTGCATTCCACTTCCACTCTCCGCCCTAAACCTACCCAGTCTCTGCTTCATCTCACAATAAGCGGTTAACAGGGGATTTTTTTGCATGGCTGCATTTTTAGAATGCAGTAATTGTTACCATTGTCCTGTGCTAACCCCTTAGTGTGGGATGTAGCATGTGGTAATTCTTATTGCACTTTACTAATCATGCCCCATAGTCTGGGCAATTTAAAAGCAGCATTTCTGCCCATAAACCTTTTAAGCCTACTTACAAAATTATGCAAATAAGATCATTACTGGATCAACACATTTCCACTTTTGGAGAAAATAGCAGAGGAAAAATCATTTTTTTAAACATTTTATGCAAAAAGCGAAGATGCCAAAGCTGCTTGTTTTATTTCTACAGCCAGACTTTTTTTCACATTGAAACTGCAATGTTAAATGAATATTTGCTTTCATTTCCATGAAGATTGCCTTCTATTTGTACAATTGTTGGCAATTTGTTTCTTCTTACTGCCTCATCCTTATCTTCTCTCATGCACGTTTCATTTTATGTATGCATAACAAAGCAAAAGGAGGTATGATAACTGTAAATTGGCAAGATTTCATTATTGTTTCACATATAAAATTGCTGGTTCAAATTGACCATATAAAATGTGTAGGTTACAGTTCAGTGCTATCCTAGGAGAGATTTTAGCATAGCTTGAGGAGCAAATTAGTGCTCAGCTGTGCTTATTTAAGGCATTTGGTTACATTATGAGAGCTCTGAAGTAATCAGATCCAAATTAACCCCACAAACTGTGGGAAATGTTAAACATTTCATTAAGATTGGTCCCTGGTTTCTTTTTTATGTTACCTTAGGGTTCATGAATAATGCATTGCCTTGCCTCAGAGTTACTGTAATAGAAACTATTCAGCAGATTGCTGTGCTATCTCTTCACATGTGCTGAATCCAGCAAACTTACTTTAATCAATTAGAAATTAGTGAGTGGCCATCCTGTCTCTTACTCTCATGGAGAAAATCAGTTTTTCTCAAGTTCAAGTATATATTTTCATTTATAGTATGAGTTTCCAAATCATAACTCAAAGAAAAGGTTTGGAAAATACAAGTTGATAGGCATATCTAGAGCCAATAAAAAGCTTTGGGGTATGTTTACTAAACCGCGCTCATGTGCGCGGTGCACATCAGCGTGCGCTAAGGTACCTTAGTGCACGCTAATGATGCGTTTTTGTGCCCCGCACACGTGTGCGCCGCACTAAAGTGCCCGCACATGTGCGCGGCGCGCTGATGTGCGATAGAGGCGTGGAAAGGCTCCCGGAGGGCAGAGGAAGGCTCCCCAGGGGTGGAGAGAAGGGGTCAATGGGTGGAGAGTGGGAGGGGAGAGGCTCCCCGCACACGAGTGGGGCTGAAATTCAAGCCAAAAAATACCGCGAATGAAAACCTCGCGGTAGAGCCGATTTAAAGGGAAGAGAAACCATTTCTGTCAGCAATGTACAGCAAAACCAGGCAAACCTACAAAACAGTGATAAGTGTGATACATGTGCACGTACAAAAGTGCAAATAAACATTGAAAATGACCCCAACAAAATCTAAAAAAATTATAATCAAGCTGGGCAATAGTGATAGTAATGGGAAACATCAAAAAACACTCCCAAGAAAGCCGCAAAAAATAAATATGAATTTTAGAAGGGTCTACGCTCCGTCCCCATACAAGGTGAATGATCCCACAGTGAAATAGCACTGATTAGGGTTTCCCTCTCCATTGGACAGGTTACCTATGGCATGCACATTTCCAAAACAGCAGGGCGGGCAGGTCGGAATGGGCAATTGGACAGATGCTGGGAAAGGGGATACAGAGGGCTGCAGGCGGCACATGCTGTCGTGCAGCTGGGGCACAGTGCGGACTAGGCAGATGCCTAGATGGCACTTAGGAATGCTCAAATTGAACAGCAGCCAGACAGCAACTGATGAGGGCCCAACATGTGCACGAGAGTGTTTATCACAGTGTCACAGGGGATAGTACCCAGCAGGTACCCCCAAGGGCACAGAACATTGGCAGGCAGTGATTGGGGGACTTGCAGACAAATTTGCAGGCACCCCTACCCCAGAACCCGCACCATAGGCAGCCGCCTACCCGCACACAGGATGGCCTGAGACTGTGTACCACCAGCACCACCAGCAGAAGGGCATGTCAGCAGGGTGGCACAGGGGTACTGGAGGTGGACGGGGGCAGTGGCAGCTGCCCAGAGCAGACCATGGCCTAGCCCTGTGTAGGTGGGTGCAATGCACTGCAACAGACAGGCCCTGCCGGACAAACAGTCATGGTATCATCAGGGAAGGCAATTTCTCTGTAGCATCACGGTGGTGCAGTGTACGCAACCAGCATGTTTGGAGACAGAAGGTCACAGGTTCAAGCCCCAGCTGGAGCTCCTGCCAATCCAGTCCCCATATTTTACCCACAACTAACTAGTGATAGTAAAGACGAACCTTTATTGCAGAGAACATAAGCATGGCTCAAACACCTCTATTTTACCCTACAGAGCACAGACACCAGAAACATACACATTACCTAGAGCAGATTCCCCCAAATGCAGTCCTGGAGGGCCACAAAAGCCTTCAGGGTTTATGCTGCCCAGAGCAGACCATGGCCTAGCCCTGTGTAGGTGGGTGCAATGCACTGCAACAGACAGGCCCTGCCGGACAAACAGTCATGGTATCATCAGGGAAGGCAATGTCTCTGTGGCATCACGGTGGTGCAGTGTACGCAACCAGCATGTTTGGAGACAGAAGGTCACAGGTTCAAGCCCCAGCTGGAGCTCCTGCCAATCCAGTCCCCATATTTTACCCACAACTAACTAGTGATAGTAAAGACGAACCTTTATTGCAGAGAACATAAGCATGGCTCAAACACCTCTATTTTACCCTACAGAGCACAGACACCAGAAACATGCACATTACCTAGAGCAGATTCCCCCAAATGCAGTCCTGGAGGGCAACAAAACCTTCAGGGTTTATGCTGTCTCCAATCTAAGGATGGAGCGGTACTGTTGGTGGAGGTGGCAGCAGCTGGTGGCCACAGCAGACCATGGCCTAGCCCTGTCCAGGTGGGTGCCGTGCACTGCAACAAACAGGCCCTGTCGGATGTACAGTCATGGACTCCCCAGGGAATGCAGCATATTTGTGGCAACACAGTGGTGCAGTGCACACAAACAGTGTGTGCAAGAGCAGAAGGTCACAGGTTCAAAGCCCAGCTGGGGCTACTGCCAATCCAGTCTACATATTTTTCCCACAACTAAACCGTGATAGTAAGGACAAACCTTTATTGCAGAGAACATACGCATGGTTAGTACGCCTATATTTTACCCTACAGAGCACAGACACCATAAACATGTGCATTACCTAGAGCAGAGTCTCCCAAATGCAGTCCTGGAGGGCCAAACACCATTCAGGTTCCATGCTGCCTCTAATAAAGATGCCTGTGCTGCATATCTATGCACCACCCCCATGGTATGCAGATGTATCTCATGCATATTCATGAGGGACAGCATGAAAACCCGAACAGTGTTTGGCACACCAGGACTGGAGTTGGGAACCTCTGCCGTAAAGAAGCAGCCAACAGGGGCAGACACACCCACACCCACACCCACAGGCCCCATTAGCCAATGCCTCCTGGAGAGGCAGGACATTGGGCCCTGTGTGCATCTCCCAATACTAGCACTGGCATACCTTAGCAATGCCACCCTACACCTGGCTATACGGTACACAGCTATCAAACGTTTCCTATGATTACTGGCAGATAGCAATTCCTACGTTAAGCACAGTTTGCTCATTGAGCTCCATCATAACAATCTTTCTGATGTCTGTGGTGTGTGCTGCAGGTCTGGTCTCTGACAGGGTTTACCACCCTGGGGAGTGACCCCCAACAGTATTGCGTACCATATCCATGCCTGTACTGTGCCCAGGACTGGTGTGGTGGCCAGGGCTGCTAAACTCCTCTATAGAAGCACAATGCTGGCATAGGTGTGGGGGTGTCTGTCTGTCTATCCAGTGTGTGGTGGCTGCAAACACCCTCCACAGCCCACACTGCCAGCACTGTTGCCAGTATTGGCCTGCCAATGTGCATAATGAGGAGCAAGGTACCATGGGTATAGCCCGGACAGGGTGGCCTGGCCAGGATGCATCTGCACAGAGCATAGGGCACTGGCTAGACATTTTAGTGCCCGGCCACCACCTACACAGACAGGGTGGCCTCAGCATGTCCTGCTGGGAGATCACTCTCACTCTGACTGTGCAGTGACCACAGCATGGCTAGGCACCCCCATAGTGCTATATAGCATTTCTTTCATGTGATATTTATGGTTTTACTTTTGGAGCCCAGTCACTGACTTATCTGCTTGTTGTGTATGCTGACATCCCAGTTCTTGGTGCATGCATTTCCACCAGGAACATGTGCTATGGACTAGCTAGCAGACTGTTTGTAGCTGGTATGTGTCTTGATGGAGTGCCTTGCAGGGTGCAGGAGAACATCAGATAGTGGTGGGGTGCAGCTTAGCATATTCAGGCCTAATGTCTGTCTGCTATTGTGTTATGGATGTGTACAGAGCTGCATTGACTGCCCTGTGGGGTGTCTGTTCTTCAGCAGAACTGGGGTTGATGGTCCCCTCTACTGCTACCATTGCATGGAGGTAGAATGTGCATCTGTTGATGGGAGACCCTGTTTACCACCCTTAGCCCTGGAGGAGGAGAGTGGTGTACATAATCCTCCTAGGAGGTCCATGGGGGCTATACTTGACTGAGACAGACAAATATATCCAAGGTGTTTCTTCAGAAACTACCTTTCTCACACATTAGCACTGCTGGGGACCTGCAGCATGGCCTATTTCTGCCATGGCAGGTGCTGTGGACCTTGTGCTGGGCGCTCCACCACACACTCAGGGTGAGCACAGTACCCGCACAATGTGATGGTGTGTAGCTACTCTGCGCCAGTAACAAACATGGTCAGTACCCCCTACCAGGCCGAGGTGCTGTGGGGGTGGACATGGTCAGATCCCCCTACCAGGCCGAGGTGCTGTGGGGGTGCATACCCCATCTTGTGTTCATCTGTGGACAGCTGATTTGCATGTGCAGTGCATCATGGGTACGGGTGGCCTAACCCTATCCTGGTGACCACAGCAGACTGTCTGTGTGGTGACGTGCAGTCCCTCTACAGCCAGCCAGGGGCTTGCTGGCAGCTATAGAGCTGTAGCCCACTGGTTACTTCACTGCCTGTGGAGCCAGAGGTCATGGGTTCAAACCCACAGTGGGGTTGTTTGATAGGGCTGGCCAAAGCATTATCTATTTTTAATGTACATTATTGCTGCCAGCAAAAACACTCTCTGCGTACTGTACCCATAAGGTGCCTCAGAGGGTGCTTTATAGGGCGCCCTATAGGGCACCTTATGGTTACCGTCCATATAAGGTGCACTATATATTATCCTGTGGAGCGACTTATAGGGTGCCCTATAGGGGACATTTTAGGGTGCCATGGCTGACAGTGCACTTTATAATGTGCCCTATGGAGTGCCTTATAGGGTGCCTTATGCGGCACCTTCAGTTACGGCACGTGAGGGCGTATTTGCTGGCAGCAATTAATAAAATACAAATAAAGTGCTGCAGGAAACAATATGTACATTGCAAAGCTGATGCCTCAGCCAGCCTTACATATTAGGCACACTGGGGAGCAAACTCATGACCCCTGTATCAGCAGTCAGTGCCTTAACCATTGTGCTACACTGCTGTTCCTCTTTGCATGTCAGCGCACCCACTTCAGATTTCCATGCGTTTAAATGAACAGTGCTGCCATCAAACACAGTGCTATGACCTTGCTGTGCCTCATAGGGCACCCTATATGGCGCCCTATAGGCCACCCTTTCAGCAACACTGTAGGGTGCCGTGGCGGACAGTGCACTTTAAAATGTGCCCTCTGGGGTACCCTATGAGACGCCTTATGCAGCACCTTATGTTACAATACTTTGAGGGTGTGTTTGCTGGCAGCACTAATTAAAATCAAAATAAAATTCCCCCTACAGCAATATTACCTATAACAGGTAATGCCTCAGCCAGCCTTTGTTATTAGGCACAGTGGGGCATTGAACCCATGACTACTGCATTATTGGTCAGTGTCTTAACCATTGTGCTACACTGCTGCTACACCTTGCATGTCAGCGCACCTAATTATGACTTTCATTCCTTAAACTGCACAGTGCTGCCATCAAAAACAGTGCTGTGACCTTGTGGTACCTCATACGGCACCCTATAAAGTGCCCTATAAGCAACATTCTAGGGTGCCTTGGCGGACAGTGCACTTTAAAATGTGCCTTATGGGGCGCCTTATGTTAACACGCTTTGAGAGTGCGTTTGCTAGTAGAGGTAATTAAAATATAAATAAAATGCCTCCTAAAGCAATCTTCCCCATAATAGGTAATGCCTCAGCCAGCCTTCTTCATTCAGTACAGGGGGGGATTGAACACATGAGCTCTGCACCATCTGTTAGTGTCTTAACCATTATACTGTGGCTCTGCTCCTGTGCTTGCACATCAGCGCGCCACTTATGCTTCCCGCGCAAGTTTCTCATGCGCTAAAGTGCGCGGCGCACATGAGCGCAGTGCACATTAGCGCATGATTAATCCCAGTTTTGCTTTTTTCTGACTGAAATGCCCACTCCTTATATGGCATCCGCACACTAGCGCGGCGCGCACCCTAACGGGGTTTTAGTAAACATACCCCTTTGTTTCTATTGAAAACCTACCCAAGGTTTTCTTGTTATTTGTCATATTTGTACACCTACTATTCGTGCAGATTGCTTGTGTGCACGCATACCTACAAATTCACACATGCACAACAGATATACATGTGCACAAGCAATTTGTGTGCATCCTTAATATCTAGGTGCCCAAACGAGCCTGAAATACACTTTCCTGAAGATTATTTTATGAACCTACCTCTTCTGGGGGATCTTTTTCCAGTGTTGTCATGTTGCAAGATAGATGCTTAGGGGTTTGTTTACAAAGCCGCGGTAGCGGTTTCCCATCGTTATCGGAGCCGCGGCCCCATTGATTTCAATGGGGCCGCGGCTCCGATAACGATCAGAAACAAGCCCCTTAGTGTACTATGGATCATCTGATTTGGTTGTGAATCTAGTTTGATGTACAAGTCAGGGATTAATACTGAGTCTGCATTCTATCTGTTACCCATTCATCCATTAAGTTCTTGTTCTGGGTTTTTCATCTGAAGACCTGTTTTATGCAGATCACTGCTTACCTGTAGGTTTACCTATGAGTTTTTAGTAGTTCATTAAGGGGGTGGAGAGGAAATCCAGATTAGACAACATTATTTATGATCTGAATGACTTCCTCTTAATGGGCTGGGGAATTCATAGACTTGGGACTTCTGATTGAGAGAAGATGGCAGGGACTTTGGGTAATGAATAAAAGGGAAAGGGAATTGGATTCAGCTCATGACTTTCTCAGTGGTTCAATTGAGAACATAAGAAATGCCATACAGCGTCAGACCAAAGGTCTGCCTTTCCATAGTGCGGCCATATCTTGAATATTGCGTACAATTCTGGTCACCATATATTAAAAAGAATATAGTAGAATTAGAAAAGGCACAGAAAAGAATGGTCAAAATGATAAAGATGATGGAAGAATACTCCTGAGGAAAGCTTAGAAGGTTAGGGCTCTTCAATTTGGAAAAAAGACAGCAGAGGGAAGATATGATAGAGGTTTACAAATTAATGAATGGAGTGGTGTGGGTAAATGTAGAACATTTGTTTACTCCTTCAAAAAGTAGAAAGACTAGGGGACACTCAATGAAGCTAAAAGGTAGTCCATTTAAGGCTAATAAGAGAAAATATTTTTTTTACTCAACGTGTAATCAAACTCTGGAATTCATTAGCAGAGGATGTAGTAAAAGCTGTTACTCTAGCTGGGTTAAAACATGGTTTGGAGAAGTTACTTGAGGAAAAGTCCATAAACCATTATTAAAAGAGGACAGAGGAATCCACTGCACACCCCTTGAATGAGCAGCATGGAATCCGTATACTTTTTTGGGAACCTGTCAAGTACTTGTGACCGGGATTGGCCGTTGTTGCAAACAGGATACTGGGCTTGATGGACCTTTAGTCTGATAAAGTATGGCATGTCTTATGTTCTTACATAGGGATATCCTTCCATCCCCTTTATCATTTTGATTGGTCTTCTCTGTACCTTTTCTAATTCTACTGTATCCTTTTTAAGATATGGCAACCAGAATTGCACATAATATATAAGGTGCAGTTGCACCATGGAGCAATACAGGGGCATTATAATATCCTTGACTTTATTCTACATTTTTTTCCTTATGATGCCCAGCATTCTATTTGCTTTCTTGGCTGCCACTTCACACTGGGCAGATGGTTTCAATGTATTATCCACAATGACACCTAGATCCTTTTCCTGGGTTGTGATTCTTAGTGTAGAACCTTGTGTCTTAGGCAAGAGTCTGCTGGGTGAGAGGCAGCAGTATCTGGTGTCGTTGTTATGCAAACTGTTAGATAATATCTTGCATCCAGAAATTATCGTTGTGCCCCTAGGAGGAAATGGTGTGGGTCAAATGATTTGCTACCAGTGGTTGGGGATTATGAGAGTAGACTGAGATACTTTAGCAGCACATTTACCTCGTATTTAGAATGAGATTATTAATAAACACCATAATGAGGATATTATCCAATTCCTAACAGCAGTTGCATTAGTGTCTGCAGTATAGTTTCTGATAGGGTTGCCCCCTCCCCTCTTCTGGGATGCATCAGTACACGACTGTCATGAGAGTAGGGCCTCCACCCTGTTGCAGGTGACCAAGATTGAAACAGAAGGGGGCTTTGTCAGAATCTTGTTGCAGGAATAGCCCAAGCAGCAAGGGATGGACTCTAAACTGAAAATGTAGTTCTTGCAATTAATGGCAGACCAAAAGGGTTAGGGATCTTGATGCCTTTAACAGTGGTGGGAGTTTGCAATTTAATGCAGGCCTGACAAGATGCATTGCAGCCTATGCCCTTATTAATGTGCCCAGTAGGTGTTCTGCTCCTCTTCATCACTCAGGTATTGCCTCCTTGTAAAAAGCTCATGGATGGGGATGTTCAGATAAGTAGGTTCAGCCCCCTTCCCAGCCTTTCTAGCCTCTGCCCTTGCATGGTGTGAGGTTTCCGTTCCTATCCACTTAATGGTTAATGTACATGTTACATTTTGATGTTTTAATGTTAGACTAATATCAAAGTGTAATATACCTTGCTGTTGTTCTTATAATCATGTTTTGTTAGATATTGTCATGGCAAGTGAACAAGCCTGAAACAGAAGGGAACTTCATTAGAGCAATGTTGGGGGTATAGCCAAAGTAGCAAGGGCTGGACCCAAAACTGACAATTTAGGGTGTGTGTGTGTGTGTGTGTGTGTGTGTGTGTGTGTGTGTGTGTGTGTTTCAGCATGTCTGCTAGAGGTTGGGCCTTGCAATTCAAGGTGTTCCTGGAAAGCTGCATTTCAGTCTTGATGAATAAAGGCAGGATCTGATCAACTATGCTCTTATTAATGCATCTAGTAGGTGTTGTGCCCCTTTTGACTGCTCCACATACAATAGAAAGCTTAGGGATGAGGAAGTTTAGGTATATAGGTTCAGGTTCAGGCAATTGATATGATACATGTTATTTAATAAAGCTGTGGCTATTTATATCCAATCCCGCTTGTGAGAGTGTCTTTATATATAACAGAAGTAAAAGGAAGGGCATTGTCCTTCTCTTTCTGCCCAAATCCTAGTCATCTATTTCTATGACAAAGTCCACAAGATTACACTCCAATATCCCCAAAAATCATCTTCATCCCCTCTTCCTCCTCTTCAATACCAAATTTTCCCCTCAGTCTCTGATACCCTTTCACCCTTTCATCCTAAGATCTCTGAATAGAAAATCTCTCATCTTCTTTCCTCCTCTAAGCTTACTACCTGCTCCTCTGATCCTATACCTGCCCATCTCCTTAATTCCATCTCCTCCTCTGTCATCCCTTCCATCTCTTATATTCTCAACCTATCGCTCTCCACTGCAACTGTCCCTGCAGCATTCAAGCATGCTGTGATCACAACCCTCCTCAAGAAATCTTCACTTGACCCTACTTGTCCTTCTAATTATCGACCCATCTCCCTTCTTGCTTTCATCTCCAAACTTCTTGAATGTGCAGTTCTCCACCTTTACCTTGAATTTCTCTCCTCTCAAGCCCTGCTAGATTCACTTCAATCTGCCTTTTGTTCCTACTGAGATGACTTTTGCCAAAGTCTCCAGTGACTGGTTCCTGAATAAATGCAAGAACCTTTACTCAGTCCTCATTTTCCTTGATCTTTCTGCTGCTTTTGACACTGCTGACCACCACCTTCTCAACAAATTATCCTCACTTAGTTTAAAGGCCTCTTTACTGTCCTGGTCACTCTTTCAGTGCTTGTTTGGGTGGTTCCTCCTCTACTGCTATCACACTGTCAGTCAGTGTACCCCAAGTGTCTGTTCTAGGCCCTCTCCTTTTCTTTCTCTATACACAGTCCTTTGGTGCTCTCATCTCCTCCCATGGTTTCAGTATCATTTTTAGGCTGATGAATCTCATATCTATCTATCTACACCTGATATCCCTCTGTCACTCCAGGCATGTATCTCTGCCTGCCTATCTGGCATCACTGCCTGGATGTCTCATCACCATTTGCAATTGAACATGGTCAAAATGTAGTTTTCCTCCTAAAACCTCTACCCCTCTTCCTCCTTTCTCTATCTCTGTAGATAACACTGTTCTACTTTGTTTTCTCAGCCCAAAATCCTTCTCCACACACATCCAACTGATTGCTAATACCAGTTGTTTCTTTCTCTATAACATTAACAAAATTTTGCCCCTTCCTTTCTGAACACACTAATAAAACACTTAACCACCTTTTAGTCACCTCTCATCTTGACTTTTGCAACCTCCTTTTTTACTGGTCTCTCTTTGAGAGTCTATCTCTCCTTCAATATGTTCAGAACTCTGCTGCACAGTTAACCTTCTGCCAGCCCCAATATACTCATATAATCCCTCTGTTCAAATCACTTCATTGACTCCCCTTCCCTTACTGTATCCAAGTCAAACTTTCCCTTCTGACCTATAAATGTATTCATTCTACTGAGGAAAACAAGAAGCGTTGTGGATTGTGTTGAAGAGAGGAGATGGCACTATCATCATTGATAATGTAAAGGTAGCCATGAAGGGGGAAGTGATCATATAGGGTGACTTTAATCTACCCAATGTGGACTGGAGTATTCCTACTGCAAATCTGGAAAGAGGTAAAAAGATTGTGGATGCCTTCTAAGAAGCATTGCTCAGACAAATGATGATGGAACCAACCATGGAATGTTTGATGCTGAATTTAGTACACGCCAATTGAGATAGCATATCAAATGTCCAGGTCGGTGCCCACGTGAGCAGCAGTGATCATCACACAGTGTGGCTTGAAGCAAAAGCCAAGGCAGAGTCCAATCATAGAAAACTCAAAGTCCTAGATTTCAAAAACGCTGACTTCAGTAAAATGGCAAAGTGCCTGAAGGAGAAGCTGGCAGGGTGGGAGGGGATAAGAGAAGTGGAATTGCAGTGGGCTAAACTAAAAGAGGCAATAAAAGGGGCAACAGATATATATGTAAGGAAACTAAATAAAAACAAGAGGAAAAGGAAACCTATATGTTTCTCCAAAGAAGCGGTTGCACAAATAAAGGCAAAAATCACAGCTTTCACAAAATTTAGAAAATCGCAGAGGAACACAGAAAAAAAATACAGGATAAAGCTAAAAATGGCAAAAAGAGAAATAAGGATAACAAAAGCAAAGGCAGAAGAAAAGATGGCTAAAGATCTTATGGTGGAGCAAAACGTTTTTCGGGTATGTTCAGGAGAAGAGGAAGATCTGAGGTGGAATTGCAAGACCAAAAGTGCTGAGAACAAATTTGTGGAACGTGATACTGAAAAAGCGAAAATGCTAAACAAATACTTCTGCTCTGTTTTTACTAAAGAAAATCCTGGAGAGGGACCACATATGATTGATAAAGATACAAATGGGAATGGAATAGATACCACACCATTCACAAAAGATGATATTTTTGAACAGCTTACAAAATTGAAGTGGACAAGGCCATGAGACCGGATGGGATACATCTCAGGATACTGAAAGAACTCAGAGAAGTTCTTGCAGGGCCTTTAAAGGATGTTTTTAATAGATTCTTAGAGATGGGAGAGGTTCCGCAGGACTGGAGAAGGGCTAATGTGGCACCTCTTCACAAAAGTGGTAATAGGGAAGAAGTGACAAACTCTAGGCCAGTAAACCTTATCTCAGTGGCGGGTAAAGTAATAGAGAAACTCCTGAAAGAGAAAATAGTGGATTTTCTAGAAACCAATAGGTTGCATGATCCAAGGCAACATGTTTTTACCAAAGGACGATCATGCCACACAAATCTGATTGAGTTCTTTGACTGGGTGACCAGAGAACTAGACAATGGCATGTGATGGAAGTGATTTTGGAGTGTAGGAGCAGCCTAATGGTTAGAGCACTGGTTTAGGCACCAAGATACCAGGATTCTATTCCTACTTGCACTCCTGGGGGCATGTTTACTAAACACCATTGCTGTGCGGGTTCCCGTTAGTGTGCTGGTGCCATAAAAGGAGTGGGCGGGCCAGGCAGAAAAAAGCAAAAAACTGGACCGTACGTGTGTGCGTTGCGCTAATGTGCGGGGCCCACATTAGCGCATGGGAAGGCTAAGTGGGGCGCTGCTGCAAAACCAAACAACAGAGCCGTAGTACAACGGTGAAAACACCAACCAATGGTGCAGGGGCCAGGGGTTCAAACCCCCATTCCACTCAACAAAAAAGACCAGCTGAGGCACCAACATTTATGGGCAAAAGTGGTTAGGAGGCATATTAATTTTGGGCAGCAGAAGGCGGCGCACTGTTATTTTTATTACGGCATGAGGCGGCGCACTGTTTAGTGTGGGCGGCAGATGGCGGCGCATTGTTAAGTTTGGGCGGCAGAAGGCGGTGCGCTGATAAATGTGGGCAACAGAAGGCGGCGAGCCGGTGGGCAGAAGGCAGCGCGCTGATGTGTGAGGGGGCAGTCCAATAGTGGGAGGGATAAGTGGCGCGCTGATGTGCAAATAACAGGAACAGAGCCATAGCACAATGGTTAAGGCACTGACCACTCATGCAGGGATCATGGGTTCAATTCCCCACAGTGCCCATTGAAGACAGCTGGCTGAGGCATTATTTTAGGGGCATTTCCATGTTGTGCGGCATAAGGCGGCGCGCTGTTAATTTAGTGCGCCACAAGATGGCGCGCTGATGGCTACAAGGCTGCGCGCAGATGCACAAACACAGGAACAGAGCCACAGCACAATGGTTGAGACACTGACCAATGGTGCAGGGGCCAGGGGTTCAACCTCTCACAGTGCCCAGTGAACAAAGCTGGCTGGGGCAGTATGTATCATGGTGAGGAGTGCTGTAGGAGGCCTTCCATTTATATTTTATTTCCCACCACTAGTAAACCCGCTCTCACAGTGTGTTAACATACGGATGCCCATAAGGCACATGTTACAGTGCACTGTCCGCCAAGGCACCCTAGAATGTCCCCTATAGGGCACCATGTATGTTGCGACACAGGATAATGTATAGTGCACCCTATATGGATGGCAACCATAAGGTGGCCTATAGGGCGCCCTATAAAGCACCCTCAGAAGCACCTAATGGGTATAGTAAGCTGTGTGTGGTTTTGTCGGCATAGACATATGTACAGTAAATAAAAATAAAGCTGTGGACAGCCCTATCAAAGGGCCCCACTGTGGGTTTGAAGCCATGACCTCTGGCTGTACAGGGAGTGACGTAACCATTGGGCTACAGCTCTATAGCTGATAGCAAGCCCCTGGCTGGCTGCAGAGAGCCTGCACGTCACCCCACAGACAGTCTGCTGTTGTAGACAGGATAGGGCTAGGCCACCCGTACCCATGATGCACTGCACATGCAAATCAGCTGTCCACAGATGCACACAAGATGGGGAATGCACCCCAACAGCTACCCGGCCTGGTAGGGGGAATTGTCCATGTGCACCCACACAGCACCTTGGCCTGGTAGGAGGTCCTGAGCGGGTGGACTACCAGCAAAGAGTAGCTACACACCGTCACATTGTGCGGGTACTGTGCTCACCCTGAGGGTGTGATGTGGCAGCCAGGACCAGGTCCACAACACCAGCCATGGCTGGATGAGGCCATGACAGAGCTCCAAAACAGTACTAACCTGTGAGATAGGAAGGTGCTGCAGAAACATGTTGGATATCTCTATCTGTCTCAGTTAGTGTGGACCATCAAACCCCAGTCCTGCTGGGGTAACAGACACCCTACAGGGCAGTCCAAGCAGCTCCACACACACACCCATAACACAATATCAGACAGACTTTAGGCCTGGATTTCCAACAATGCACCCCAGCACTATCAGATATTCACCTGCAGCAAGCCATCAGCCACTGCACCCTGCAAAGCACTCCATCAAGACACATACCAGCTGTGAACAGTCTGCTGGTTAGCCCTGATGGAAATGCATGCACCCAAAACTGGGGTGGCAGCACACACAAGCAGAGAGTTCTGTGAGGAGGCCCCAACAGGAAAGCCATATATATCACAAGAGAGAAACACAATACAGCACTATGGGGGTGCCTAGCCATGCTGTCATCACTGCACACTCAGGGTGAGAGAGCTCCCCCAGCAGCACATACAGAGGTCACCCTGTCTGTGTAGGTGGTGGCCTGGCACTACAATGTCACAGCCAGTGCCCTATGCCCTGTGCAGATGCATCCTGGCCAGCCCACCATGTCTGACCTATACCCATGGTACCTTGCTGCTCATTATGCACATTGGCAGGCCAATACTGGCAGTAGTGCTGGCAGTGTGGGTTGGGGAAGGTGTTTGCAGCCAACACACACTGTATAGACAGACACACACTCCCACACCTATGCCAGCATTGTGCTACTATTGAGGGGGTGATTAGCCTTGGCCACCACACCGGTCCTGGGCACGGCACAGGCATGGATATGGTACGCAGTACTGCTGGGGGTCACTCCCCAGGGTGGTGAACACCATCAGAGGCCAGGCCTGGAGCACGCACCGCAGACACCAAACAGATTGTTCGGATGGGGTCAACTAGCAGTATGTGCGTAACGTAGGGATATCTATCAGCCTGTACTCTTAGCAAACGTTTCAGAGCTGTGTACCTCAGGTGTAGGGTGACATTGCTAAGGTATGCAGGTGCTGGTATTGGGAGATGCACGCAGGGTCCAATGTTCTGCCTCTACAGGAGACATTGGCCAATGGGGCCTGTGGGTGTGGGTGTGGGTGTGTCTGCCCCTGTTGGCTGCTGCTTTACGGCAGCGCTTCCCCACTCCAGCCCAGTTTTGCATCACACTGTTCGGGTCTTCCTGCTGTCCCTCATGAATATGCATGAGCTACATCTACATGCCATGCATAGATATACAGCACAGGCATTTGTATGAGTGGCAGCATGGAACCTGACTGGTGTGTGGCCCACCAGGACTGCATTTGGGGGATTCTGCTGTAGGTTCTGCCCCTGTTCATGGTGTCTGTGCTCAGTGGGGTAAAAGATAGAAGTATTATCATTGCATATGTCCTCGTCACGAAAGGTGTGTCCTTACTGTCACTGTTTATTTGTGGGGAAAATATGTGGGCAGGATTGCTGGTAGCCCCAGCTGGTCTTTGAACCTGTGACCTTCTGTTCTTGTATGCATTGTCTGTGTGCACTGCACCACTGTGTAGCCACAGCTTGGCTGAATTCCATGGATAGTCCATGACTGTGGATCCGGCAGGGCCTGTCTGTTGCTGTGGACTGTGCCAGCCTGCACATGGCTAGGCCTCTGTCTTCTGTCGCTAGCAGCCACTGCCCCCTGCACCACATGTACTCGTCCGCCAACAAGCTGGCATGAGCTTCTCCCATAAAAGGCTGGTGACCTGATTGGAATGTGGCAGTACGGGACTGCATTTGGGGTACTTGGCTGTGGGTAATGCCCATTGTTGTGGTGTGTGTGCGTTGTTGGGTAAAATATGGGTGTTTTCCCCATGCTTATGTCCCCTGCAATACAGGGGTGTCTGCGCTATCTGTGTTTAGTGGTGGGTAAAATATGGGGACTGGGCTGGCAAGTGCCCCAGCTGGGTTTTGAGCCTCTGACCCTCTGGTCCTAGAGGTACTGACTCTGTCTGCTGCACCACACTATGGCCACATAGACAGTGCAGCCCCTGGAGGTAGTAAGCCTGGCAGGATGGAGTCACAAACCCTGCTCTACGCAAATTTACTGTGGGCATATGCACCCTGTCTGGTGACAAACGTGCACATAAACCCCGGAAATAACCACGGGAAATGGGGGACAAAATATCACCACGCTGGGAAACAGTGATATTAATGGGCAACCATAGCAAACACTCCCAGGAAAGCTCCACAAAAGGAAATGTTTTTTGGAAGAGTCTCCGCTCCGTAAACCCTTCCAAAATTCATTTCTTTTTTCTGGAGCTTTGCTGGGTGTGTTTTCTGTATTTGCCCATCACTATAACTGTTCCCCAGCTGAATTACTATTTTTAATAGTTCTGTTGTGGTCATTTTCTATTTTTATTTGCACTTTTGTGCTGTGCACATGTATCACACTGCTCACGTTTTGCTGGTTTCCCCGGTTTTCCTGTACATTGCTGACGGAAATGGTTTCTCTTCCCTTTAAATGCTTTCTACCGTGAGGGTTTCCCTCGCGGTAGTTTTTACATGCAAATTCGGGCCCGATACTGTGCGGGGAGCCTCTCCCCTCCCATTCTCCACCCATTGACCCCGTCCCTCCGCCCCTCCGGAGCCTTCCTCCGCCCTCCTTTAGCCATTCCACGCCTCTATCGGACATTTGCGGGCCCGCACTTGTACGGGGCCCGTTAGTGTGCCGCGCACCTTTGCGGGGGTGACACGCACGTGTGCGGGGAATTTAAACGCGTTTATTAGCGTTTCAGTGCCGCGTTTCCGTGCGCTATTTTGCGGCGCGCACATTTCCGGCTTTTAGTAAACATCCCCCCTTGTGTCCTTGGGCAAGTCACTTAACCCTCCATTGCTCAGAAAAATCCAAGTTATCAATGTCCCTATTTAATGTACATTGCCAAGTTTAAGTTACAATGTAAACTGCTTTGATTGAAATGATAAAGTGGTATAAAAAAACTGATAAATAAAAAAAATCAACCTAGATTTCAGCAAAGTCTTTGATACTATTCGTCATAGGAGGCTTATCAATAAACTGAATCAGCCTGGGGATGGGTCCCAAGGTGGTGAACTGGATCAGAAATTGGTTGACTAAAAGACAAAAGAAGGTGAGGGTAAGCAGAATTCATTTGAATGAAAAGAAGATAAATAGTGGCGTGCCTCGGGAATCAGTCCTGGGAACGGTACTATTCAATGTATCAGTGAGTGAAACTGCTGAAGGACTTTCATGATATTTGAGCTCAAAAATAGTTCATAGATTGATAAAAGAGAACTTTTATTGGGGGTGACATTTATTTGGGAAAGGACTACTGAGGGTAGTTTCACCAAATGTAAACATTGTATACAAATGTTTATTTTTATCTTCTTTGTTAGTTAATTTGTAATATTTTACACACACAGTTGGAGAATTGTATACTTACTTTATTATAGAACTTACATAGGCAGAATAAACTTACCTTTATACCATCTGGGTGTTTCCTAAGCTCTTATCCTTTAGATATTTCATGTATTCCTGACTGCATGCTCCTTGTGAGTAGTCCAATACGGACTTACAATAGTATTTTTGACATCCCCATCACACCTGAAGTGGGTTGGATAGTAGAAACATCCCGGCTCCCATGAGCAACTCCTACACAAGGGGAAGCCTATGCTATCTTGCCTGGGTGGGGGTGGGTTGGTCTTACAAATGGCATCTGAAAGAAAGCTTGATTGTACCGGGTTGGATACACAGTCAGGCTCTGTGTATAATATTATATTGCTATAATCCCTAAGAAAGAGTTAATATCATTTGTAGCTCCTTATTTAATATTATTCTTGAGAACTCTGTAGAAGAAATTGGGTGAAAGGTTTAGATAGCATAAACATTAGCCTATGTTATTAGAAAGATAAGTAAAGGGCAAGCTGTTTACCCAGCCTCTCAGTCTTACAGTCTCTGGTCAGAGATATCAAACTGTCAGTGTTAGAATTAATTAGAATTAAGGCCTACATAGTCATGCCTGAGAATATATGTATGTCTTTTCATGATTGTTTATGACGTGCATGCCTATAGAAAAGTATGTTATGAATATACGTAACACTAGATGTAGAATAGAATATGTATATTATGAATATATGTGATGTGAGACGTAGAATAATAAAGTGAAATTATGCTGTGTAATGGAATCTTTTCCTATAAATAAAGTGGCCTAAAGCTAGGATGTCAGAGTAAACATAGGCAAAGGCCTGGCTTGCTCTCCCAAAGCGCTTTGGTCCTGTGTTTATAATACAAGTGTGTTGTGTATTATTTACAGATTTGTGTATTATTTAAAGATTATGATCAATTAACCTTCTCCTTGTTTTGTGTGTGGATTGATTCCGTAGCACATTGGGATTCAGTGACAAAAGGTAATGTGAATTTGCAGTTTCCTTTGGAGGGAACTTTCTCTGTAGATAAGGTCCATTGCCTGATATGAGTTAGCGGTTAAAGGTAAACCGTGCAAATGTGCTTACATGGTGGGAACAGATGGTACATGATGAAAACATTAGGAATGTTTATGTTTTGGAACAAAAGTTGTTTGTGTTAGGAAATGTACCTATTGACCAGCTGAGCAGGTACGGGTCACTCGTGTAGCAGAGCTAAGATAAAAAGTAAATATTTAAAAAGCAACAGAAGTTAGGGGGAGTAGAATTGTGTATTTTGGATATTTGGAATGTCTCCCAGCTCAACGAATTGAGAGCATGTTTGAATCAAGAAACGGAAAGTGTTGTACTTGTAATAAGAATCTTAGAAGTAGCAATAGGTCATAGAGTTTCTGTTGCAAAAGAATTAGCATTCTCGGAGAATAAATTACCTATGCCTGGAGTTCAGGATAGCAGTAATGATTTGAAATTCAAAGCAGTATTTATAGGTCTTTAAGCAGATTTGTTATTGTGTACTTCTCATTTGTGTGTACTTTTCAAAAAGAATTACGTGTTTCTGATGAAGTGTGATCAATTATATTATGATTTAGGCTCTATTCAGGATGTTCTATTCAGCCTAATTTATGTTCTGCCACTGTGAAACTGAAGCAGCTGTGGGAAATGATATTGTGACTACTTAAAGAAGTGTTTGATTTGACTAAAACTTTTCCTAGCTACAGGGATAATCCTGGTAGATTTGTGTCTTTATGGTCTCAAATAATTAACAGTTATAATCCTACTTGGGCAGATCTAGATAATTTGCTCAGATCTGTTTGTTTTAATCCAGCTGATTTTCATAAGGTTACTCATCCAATTAGGGATGACAACTGGCAATGGCCACTGACAGACCCTGTAACAGATTTTCAAGAAAAAAACACAAAGAGATAATTTTGTTTTATGTAGAGAAAAATTGTTAGAATCTATAAAGGTAGTATGCAAACTTGTAAAGGATTGGTCGAGATTAACATCTCTAAGGCAGGATAGGAGTGAAAAAGTTACAGATTTTCACACTAGGTGCATGCTAGTTTTTAAAGACTATTCTGGTGAAGCAGAAGACACACCTTCAGGATTCACTAATATTTTTGTAAATGGTTTAAATCCCGAGAATAAAAGAGCTTTTAGAAACTTCAATAATAGATTGGCCAGCTAGAACAGCCGATGCAATTTTGGAAGGGGCTCGATACAATGAGTTGAAGTTCCTCAAGGAACAACAGGAACAACAAACCAGATTGGATGTAAAAAAAAAAAAAAAAAAGCGAAGTTGCTTAATTTGCAGATTGCTTCCATGCAAACTCCCATGGGAAGGGGGAGGGGTAGATTCAGAGCTAGAGGAGGTTATGTGAATTCTCAGCGAGGGCATGGACAGTCCAGAGAGTTGTGTACTTGTTACACTTGTGGAGAGGCTGGACATTTGCAGCGAGTATGTGGCTATTTCTGATTCCTCTGCTACCTGTGTGCTTTTACAAGCTTTCCCAACTGGTTGCAAGCCGGTGGGCTATTTCTCAAAGCGATTTGATGCAGTGACTTTGGGACTCCCACTATGTCTATGTAGTTTGGTAGCAGTGGCTTTTGCAATTGACACTTACTGATTTTCTGGTTCTACAGCACCCTTTTGTTCCATCTAATCAAGAATCAGCCTTTGTCCTCCACACGTTTTATTGACTCTGGAATTAATCATTTCTCCGCTTCATGTTTCAGTATGTACTATATCACTATGCAACCTTTCAACACTTGTGGAGGAAGATGGGTCTCATAATTGTTTCCAAACAATTTTCAATTGTTTCCAAACTGTACCTCTACCAGCCCCGTATTATACCTTTGTTTGTGGATAGTTCTGCTTTTAGAGATGACAAGGGCAAACTTTGTGTAGGCTATGCAGTCACTACGGTTTTGTGGAATTTTGGCAATATTTGGCAGCAACGAGGGGTTTGACTTCTGCTAATAAACCAATTAAACATGCTGCATACATTCACCGTTTGTTACAGACTGTCCTCTTGCCAGCACAAGTTGCAGTTTTAAAATGTAAAGGACATTCTTCTGCTGTAGATTTTGTGTCAAAGGGCAACCATTTTGCAGACCACGAAGCACAGCAAGCTGTTCTTAAGCATCGGTATCCCCGACAGTGCTGTATTTAACACCGTTTAATATGACTTTGTTTTCCCTTTCATCTTTCTTGCAGCAATAGCAAGATACTTCCTTTGAAACCCCAGACTCTGACTTCATGGGGTGCATCCTGTGATGCTCAGGGCTGCTGGAAAGAGGATCATCTGCTTATTTGTCCTGACAGTCTTTTGTTTCTACTTGCCCTGTTCCTGCATTATAAGCTTTGCCGCTGTGGCTATGAATTATGTCTTTTTGGTTCTCCGGTATCACCTGAACTTCTGTTATTTTTTTCTTTGGCACAGCTTGTCTGCACTGTTTCAAGACTGGCACTGTAGGGTCAGCTTAGGGTCAGTTATTAAGATTTCTGCCTTCCGAACTCTTTTTGATTTTGCAGCCTGTTTTGCAGAGCTGCCCTGTGCCAGAGGAAGGAGGTGGTATTTGTCCGGATGGGTAGAAGCTTATCCATTACCAGTTTATTCCTGTCTGGGGTGTTCCTTTTGTTCTTTCTTGTCTGGGTCCAGCCATTGTTGCGAGTGTATGGGAGGGTATTGAAAATTTGCTTTGGTATTAAGAGATAACTGCACACTCCTTATCATCCGCAAAGCTCTGGCCAGGTGGAACGGATGAATAGGACAATCAAAAGTCACTTGCGCACTATGACACAGGATTGGGCTACAGATTGGTTGGAAGCCCTTCCCTTTGCCCTTATGGCAGTGTGTAATTCCCCCAGTCTGACACCATATGAAATAGTTACTGGACGTCCAGCTACCTCTCCACATTACTTGGCAGTTATCCCAGATCCCCAATTGTTGCGCAGCGATATTTTGACTTATTGCTCATGGTTGCACTCAGTCCTGTCTGTTTCCCTTTTATTGCAAGTGAATCCTCAACGAGATGACAGAATCATCATATCCAGAAGCATCATATCCAGAAGTCAAGTCACCAGACTGGGTCCTGATTAAGAATTTGCATCCAAAGACGCTGCTGGTTCCCAAGTTTCTAGGTCCATTTCGTGTGCTCCTGGTGGGATACTCAGCTTGTAAAGTGGAAGGACATTCTCGTTGGATACACCTTACACAGTGTAAAAAGGCTCCTTCACAGACTCCAGACGGCGGCTCCCTTCATCAGTTCCCTGTAAAATAGTTATCTCCAAGTTATAATGCCCTGTTCAATGTAATTTCAGTTTGTTCAATGTAAACCGCACTGATGCAGAATAGCGCGGTATATAAGAGAATGTAAATAAATAAATAAGTCAGTGAATCAAGAAAATGCAACGCAGAGACTTATTGAACATTACATTGATATTACAGAAAAGATCATCAGGATTTACATGCTTTTTGAATGAACTACTTATGCAAAAACCTTTTGTCCAGCATTTATACTACTGATTAGGTGGATAAAGGTGGTTTGATTTAGTATTTTACTAATATATAAGCAATGACCTTTGGGTACTTAACCTCTACTTCATGACGTAATTGAGAATTAAGGGGTAGTTATAGCTATAATATATATCTTCATCATCTTAAGAAGAGTAGGTGTATTTTTATTTTTGTCTTAGAACATTTATTTTGGAGTAATTATAGTTTCAGATGTTTAGAGGTTTGCTAAGAATGTTTCTGTATTTGGACTTAGTTGTGCTATGGCATATTATTGTTAATGAAGCAGTACTGCATTTAGAATCTTGGGAAAGTTATGGGGAATATCCAAATATTTTTGAGTCACATTTACACTCAGTTACAAAACATTTTAATCTGTCACGTTGTGCGGTCTGCCTTCCATCTGTGACAGCTACTCAACACGGGTTTCTACCACAAGTTAGGCCCAAAGCCTTTGAAGAGTTTTGTGATACAGCTTTTAATCTAACTACTGTACGATGGTCTCATACAAACACAGAACCTAGAGTAGTTAGTTCTATGCCTTTAAAGTCCCCTCCAATATGTTTTATGGCTCAAGGTACAGGGAAAAAGGTAGGGGACACCCCATGGAACTTTGTAAAATAATAATGCTACATAATTCTTCCATCTGGTATAAAAAATCCCACGTACAGAAACCTTATATTTCCGTAGTACAATTAATGCAAGTTCAAGGGAATCAGGTGCATGATTATGACTTGTTACAGTATAATAGTTCTGGCTACCTTTTGAATGACTCAGTCCGAGACATACCTAACTGGAGTTGCCCCTTATTAGGATATTACCATCCCTGGGAACATAATCTATCTGTAGGAATTAAGGAAATGAATATTACTCAGTGGGCTTTGAATAACTGTACGCAGAATCTAGTCTGTCCCCGTAACTTGACAATTTGGGAAAATGGATTAGTGGCTTTAAAGGGAGACTATTTTGTGTGTGGTAATCTTGCATATATAGAACTTCCCAGAGGTTGGTCAGGTGCTTGCTATGTTGCTCAGTTAGATACCCCGTGGCGGTTTTTACCTTACCAAAATGTTACTTTATTATCAACCTTGAATAATTCCTTAAGAAGAAAAAGGGATGTTTCCCCTCAGGATGAAGCCATAATAGCAGCACAACAGTTGGTAGACGCTACAATTCCTTTAACTAAATCTCAGATGGATGCATTTACAGGTACTGTTTGGCTCTCAACCTTTGGAGCCATAGCACCCACTAGAGAATATGGTACCCAGATTATGCGATTACAGGCAGTTGTTGAATTTACAGCCCTGGATCTCACAGAGGCTATTAGCATGTTACAAGGTGCAGTAGACAAGGTGTCCACTTATGCAGCTTAGAATCGCATGGCTTTAGACTACCTACTAGCGAAAGAAAATGGCGTATGTGGCCTAATTTCTGATTTCTGTTGCAGTATGCTTGATGATGAAGGGAAAGTAGTGAAAGGCCTACTAGATAAAGTTAGGAATCGTACATTTGTATCAAGTAGTAGTTATGTAAGTTCTTTTTCTGATTTTATTGGGTCTGTTTCTTCTTTCTGGAATTTATTATCTAGGCCCCTGCAAGGCATATTAGCTTCATTATTTGGCTTATTAGGGATTATCATTTTAGGAACAATAATTCTTTGTGTAATATCTGCTTGCTGTAAGAAATCAGTGGAGACACTGACCCCTAAAATGATGTAAAGGTTGACCCAGAAGCTAGCTATGATCCATTTTTAATACCGATGTCTGAGGGGTATGTTTACTAAACTGCGCTAATGTGCGCTACTGTGCGCTAATGTGCGCTGCGCGACTTTAGCGTGCGCTAAGGTACCTTAGCGCATGCTAATGTCGTGTACGGGGCACAAATATGCTCGCTCATGTGCGCGGCGCTCATGTGCGTGGCATGCTAATGTGCGATGAAGGCGGGGAAAGGCTCCCGGAGGGCGGAGGAAGGCTCCCCAAGGGCGGAGAGAAGGGGTCAATGGGTGGAGAGTGGGAGGGGAGAGGCTCCCCGCACATTAGCGAGGCTGAAATCCGAGGCAAAAAATACCGCGAGTGAAAACCTCGCGTTAGAGCCGATTTAAAGGGAAGAGAAAACATTTCTGTTAGCAATGTACAGCAAACCCAGGGAAACCATAAAAAGTGATAAGTGTGATACATGTGCACAGAACAAAAGGGCAAATAAACACTGAAAATGACCCCAACAAAATATAGAAAAAACATAACCAAGCTGGGCAACAGTGGTTTTAATGGGAAACATCAAAAATCACTCCCGAGAAAGCACCCAAAAAAAGATATGAATTATGGAAAGGTCTACGCTCCGTCCCCATACAAGGTGAATGATCCCACAGAAATAGCACTGATCAGGGTTTCCCTCTGCATCGGACAGGTGTCCTATGGCATGCACATGTCCCGCAACAGCAGGGCGGGCATGTCGGAACGGGCAACTGGTCAGATGCCTGAAAAGGGGCCACAGAGGGCTGCAGGCGACACATGCTGTGGTGCAGCCGTGGCACAGTGCGGACCAGGCAGATGCCTAGGTGGCACATAGGAATGCTGAAACTGTACAGCAGCCAGCCAGCAACTGATGAGGGCCCAACATGGGCATGATTGTGCGTCCCACAGTGTCACAGGGGATAGTACCCAGCAGGTACCCCCAAGGGCACAGAACAGCGGCAGGCGGTGCTTGGGGGGAAGCGTGGACGTCTATGCAGGCACCCCTACCCCAGAACCCGCACCATAGGCAGCCGCCTACCCGCACACAGGATGGCCTGAGATTGCGTACCACCAGCACCACCAGCAGAAGGGCATGTCAGCAAAGTGGCAGAGAGGCACTGGTGTTGGAGGGGGCAGTGGCAGCTGCCCACAGCAGTCCAGGCCCAGTCCTGTGTAGGTGGGTGCCGTCCACTGCAACAGACAGGCTCTGTCGGATGTACAGTCATGGATTTCCCAGGGACTACAGCATATCTGTGGCAACACGGTGGTGCAGTGCCCACAGACAGTGTGTCCACAAGCAGAAGGTCACAGGTTTAAATCCTAGCTGTGGCTCCTGCCAATATATTCCCCATATTGTTCCCACTAAAAACACATGTAGTAAAGACTGAACCTTTGCTGCCAGAACCAAAGTGGGGGTGAAATGCTCATATTTTACCTTAAACAGCACACACCACATAAACATGTGCATTACCTACAGCAGAGTCCCCCAAATGCAGTCCTGGAGGGTGACAAATCATTCAGGTTTTATGCTGTCTCCAATATAAGGACATGTCAGCATGGTGGCGGAGGGTTACTGGTGTTGGAGGGGGCAGTGGCTGCTGCCCACAGCACACGGTTGGCCTAGCCCTCTTCACGTGGCTGCCGTGCACTGCAACAGACAGGGCCTGTCAGACGAACAGCCATGGATTCCCCAGGGAATGCACTGCTTCTGTGCCAAGACGGTGGTGCAGTGCACACTGCCAGTACCTTCAGGAGCAGAAGATCACAGGTTCAAATCCCAGCTGTCAACCCAGTCCCCACATTTTACCCACCACACAAATGTGGTAATACAGACAGAACCTTTAGTGCAGATAACGTAAACATGCCCACTACATCTATATTTTACCCTACAGAGCACAGACACCAGAAACATGCGCATTACCTAGAGCACAGTCCCCCAAATGCAGTCCTGGAGGGCCACAAATCATTCACGTTATATGCTGTTTCTAATAAAGATGCGTGTGGTTCATTTCCATGCGCCGCCCCCATGGTATGCAGATGTATCTCATGCATATTCATTAGGGACAGCAGGAAAACATGAACAGTGTATGGCCCACCAGGACTGGAGTTGGGGACTTCTGCCCTAGAGCAGCAGCCAACAGGAGCAGAAAGAACCACACCCACAGGCTCCATTATCCAAAGTCTCATGGACAGGCAGGATATCGGGCCTTGCGTACATCTCACAATACTAGTACGTGCAGACCTTAGCAATGACACCCTAAACCTGGGAATACAGTACACATATATCACAATGTTGCTATGATTACTGGCAGATAGCAATTCCTAAGTTAAGCACAATCTGCTCATTGAGCTGTATCATACCAATATCTCTGATGTCTGTGGAGTGTGTTTCAGGTCTGGTGTCTGACAGTGTTCACCACCCTGGGGAGTGACCCCAACAGTATCGCATACCATAGCCATGCCTGCGCTGTGTCCAGGACTGTTGAGTTGGCCTGGACTGCAAAAACTATCTATAGTAGCACTATGCTGGCATAGGTGTGGGAGTGTGTGTCTGTCCATCCAGTGTGTGCTGGTTGAAACACCTTACTCAGCCCACACTGTTTGCAATATGTCCAGTGTTAGCTTGCCAATGTGCATAATGAGGAGCAAGGTACTGTGGGTATAGCTCGGATAGGGTGGCCTGGGCAGGATGCATGAGCACAGGGCATAGGGCAATGGCTGGGACATTGTAGTGGCCGGCCATCAGCTGCATGGACAGGGTGGCCCCTGCATTTCCTCCTGGGAGGTCACTCTCACCCTGACTGAG
This sequence comes from Ichthyophis bannanicus, assembly GCA_033557465.1. Taxonomy (NCBI): domain Eukaryota; kingdom Metazoa; phylum Chordata; class Amphibia; order Gymnophiona; family Ichthyophiidae; genus Ichthyophis; species Ichthyophis bannanicus. Next base: position 1,483,426,700 of record CM066032.1, read on the forward strand.
CAGTCACCATGGCATGGCTAGGTCTCCCATAGTGCTAACAGCATCTCTCTCAAGTGATATCTATGGGATGCCTTTTGGGGCCCAATCACTAACCTATCCGCTTGGTGGGTGTGCTGACATCCTAGTTTTGGGTGCACACATTTTCTCCAGTAATGTGCACTATGGACTAGCTAGCAGACTGGTTGTAGTTAGTATGTGTAAGGCTGGAACACTTTGCAGGGTGCAGCGGCTGCAGATTCAGTGTGCTCGCTGCTGGAGAATGTCAGATAGTGGTGGTGGGCAGCTGAGCATTTCCAGGCCTCCTGTCTGTCTGCTATCACCATATGGATGTGTTACAGAAATGCATGGACTGCCCTGTATGTTGTCTGTCCCCTAGCTCGACCTAGGTTGATAGTCCCCTCTCCACCAGCACCATTGCAGTGATGTGGAATGTGGATCTGTTGGTGGGAGATCCTGAGCTCTAGAGGGCAGTTTGGGTGGTACTACATAATTCGCCTATGGGTCCAAACAGCCTGCTGCCCCCCCCCGCCCCCCCGCACCCCCCCCCCGCATAAGTGGTAAAGGAGACATGGATTTCCATTTTGTTAAAGGTTCTAAGAGGTGGAATTGGTACTTGGAGCCCAGGATTCCAAAATTAGAGTGTTGGGATTCAGGTGACCTAAATTTCAGACTTTGCGATTTTTTTTTATAACCTGACCCTGATCTATATTTCTCCACAACTTTGGGGTATGTTTGCTAAACCGTCTTAATGATACCGGTGCTAGTTGCAGCATTAATGTAAAGAATGCCATATAAGGTAGTGGACGGTCCGGAGGGAAGGTTGCAAGGAATCTGTATTGCGTGATAGTGGGCGCCATGGCACGTTAACATGCGTTAACCCTAAGTTCATGCCAGCGCAGTGCTAGAAGCTATAAGGATGTAGCCCACTGGTTCCTGCAATGACTGCGGAGGCAGAGGTCATGGGTTTCAATCCCGCAGTGGTGTTATGTAAGAAGGCTGTCTGAGGCATTTCCTTTTAATTTAAATCAGTGCTGCCAGCAAAAACACCCTCACAGTGCAGTAACATAAGGTGCCGCATAAGGCACCCTCTAAGGCACTCCATAGGGCACATTATAAAGTGCCCTGTCTGTCAAGGCACCTTATAATGTGCCCTATAGGGAACTTTATAGGGCTCCCTATAGGGTGCCTTATGAGACACCTTAGGCTACAGCACTGTGAGGGTGTTTCTGCTGGCAGCACTGATTAAAATTAAAAGGCAAAACCTCATACAGCCTTATTAAATAATGCCACTGTGGCATCGAACCCATGACCTCTGCCTTTGCAGTTATTGAAGTAACCAGTGGACTACATCTCTATAGCGTCTAACTCACCGCTGGCTGGCTACAGAAAGACTGCAGGTCACCACACAAACTGTCTGCTGTGGTTACCAGGATAGGGTAAATCATAAGATGGGGTATGCACCTCTATAGCACTCCGGCCTGGTAGGGGGAACTGACTGTGTGAGTTACTGGCACAGAGTAGCTACAGACCATGACATTGTGTGGTTCCTGTGCTCACCCTGAGGGTGAGGTGGGGCACCCAGCACCAGGTCGGCAGCCCATGGCATAGCTGAGATAGGCTATGCTGCAGATCCCCATCAGTGCCAGTGTGTGCTAGGTAGTCCTTGCAGACACACCTAGGATACACCTGTGTCCATCTGTATTTCCCAGTCACATCTAACCTTGTGGACTATGATGTACCCAGAATGGTGCATATAATGTGATGTTGCCATGGTCACATGTTATAAGTGAAGGGTGGTGTTTGGACCCAAAAGCAGATTATGTAGCACCACCCAACCCACCCTCTGTGGGTCAGGGTGGGGGACAGGATCGCCCACCAACACATCCACATTCTACATCTCTGAAATGGTGGCAGTAGAGGGGACCATCAATCCCCATCCTGCTGAGGAATAGACACCCTACTGGGCAGTCAATGCATATCTGTATTCATCACATAGGGCACGGGCAGACAGGTCAGCTGCCCCCACCACTATCTGACATTCACTAGCAGAGGGCACAGTCAGTCTCTACCCACTGCACTCTACAAGGTGTTCCAGCCATATATATGCTAACTGCAGACAGTCTGCTAGCTAGTACAGGTTCCTCAAGGAACTGTGTGCACCCAAAAATGGGATGCAAGCACACACACCATGCAGGTATATCAGTGATTGAGCCCCAGAAAAAGAAACTCATAAATATCACTTATAAAAAATACCATATAGCACTATGGGGGAACCTAGCCATGCCGTGGTCACTGCTCAGTCAGGGTGAGAGTGACCTCCCCCCAGCATGATATGCTGTGGCCACCCTGTCCGTGCAGGTGGTGGTTGGGCAGTACAATGTCCCAGCCATTGCCCTATGCCCTGTGCAGATGCAGCCTGCCCAGGCCGCCCTGTCCGGGCCATACCCACAGTACCTTGCTCCTCATTATGCACATTGGCAGGCTAACACTGGAAACAGTGCAAGAATTGTGGGCTCAGTAAGGTGTAGGCAGCCATAAAACACTGGGTAGACATACACACACTCCCACACCTATTTCAGCATTGTGCAAAGACAGAGGTGGTTGGCAGCCCTGACAGCCACACCAGTCCTGGGCACAGTGCAGGCATTGCTATGGTACTCAATACTGTTAGGATTATTCCCTGGGGTGGTAAACACTGTCAGAAACAAAAACTGTAACACACTCCACTGATATCAGAAAGGTTACTATGATGAATCTCTGTCAACAAATTGTGTTTAACTTAGGATTTGTTATCTGACAATAATCATAGCAACCTTTTGATATATGTGGAACGTGTTTCCAAGTTTAAGACGGAATTGCTAAGATATGCAGGTGCTAGTATTGGTAGATGCTGCTCCGCGCAGGGCCCAACAGACTGACTCTCCATGAGCCGTTGGATAGTGGAGACTGTAGGTGTGGGTGTTTGTGCCCCTGTTGGCCGCTGCTCTAGGGCAGAGGTTCCCAACTCCAGTGTTGGTGGGCCAAACACAGTTCAGGTTTCATGCTGTCCCTAATGAATATGCATGGATACATTTGCATACAATGGGGGCGGTGCATACAAATGCATCACAGGCATATTTATTAGGGACAGCATGAAACCTGAATGGTGTTTGGCCCTCCAGGACTGCAGTTGGGAAACTCTGCTCTAGGGATTGCACATGTTTATGGTGTATGTGCTCTGTAGGGTAAAATATAGGTGTTTATGGTGTGTTTATTTTATCTGCAATAAAGGTTCTTTCTTTATTACCATGGTTTAGTACTGGATATAATATAGGGACATGTTCTGCAGGAGCCACAGCTGAGACTGGAACCCTTGACCTTCTGCCCCTGAACACAATGGCTGTGTGAACTGCACCAAACTGTTGCCACAGAGGCAAGTCATTTCCTGGGGATACCATTACTGTTTGTCAGACAGACCTTGTCTGTTGCAGTACACGGCACATACCTAAACAGGGCTTGGACTTGGTCTGCTGTGGGCAGATGCCACTGCCCCCTCCACCACCAACACCCCTCTGCCACCATGCTGACATGCCCTTATGCCAGTTGTGCTGGTGTTCCGCAGTCCCAAGCCATCTAGTGTGCCGGTAGGTGGCTGTCTATGGTGCGTGATATGGGGTAGGTGTGCTGACGTGGGCATCAGCACTTCCCCCTGGCACTGCCTGCCAATGTTCTATGCCCTTTGGGGTACCTGCTGGGTACTGTCCCCTGGGACACTGTGGGATGCACACTCATGGCCATGTTGGATCCTGGTCAGTTGCTGTCTTACAGCTTTTCAATTTCTGCATTCCTATGTGCCAGGTAGGCATCTGCCTAGTCCACACTGTGCCCCAGCTGGTCCACTGCATGTGCTGCCTGCAGCCCCCGTACCCCATTTACACCATCACCATAGTGCCCTTTCCTATGTGGCCACTCTGCTGTTGCTGCACATGTGAAAGCCACATAAGCAAGCTGCCCAATATACACCACAGCAAACCCTCATCAACACTATCAATGTTGGAACATTCACTTTGTAGGGGGAATCAGAATTGACCCTTCCAAGAGTGACAACTTCCTTTTATTCTTTATGGGTAGTGTTGATTACCGTTTATCATTGTTTTTTCTATTGGCCAGCTCGGTGTTTTGCATTTCTATTTTGATTCTAGTCATTATCTCTTAGGTTTTTGCATGTTTTGTTACTGCACATTTATCACTGCTATCACTTTTCTTGGTCTTCCTGTCTTTGCTGTACATTGCTGACTGAAATGGTTTCTCTCTCCTGCAAATGTGCCTCTAACACAAGGTTTTAACTGGTGTTAATTTTCAGACCCTGATTTCACAGCGTTAGTGTGCCTGGGGCCTCTCCCCGCCCACTCTCTGCCCATTGACCCCTTATCTCCACCCTCTGGGGAGCCTTATTCCTCCCTCTGTGCACCTTAACGCCGCCAGAGACATTATCGTGCGATATGTGACATTATCGCATGGTAATGTGCCATTATCGCGCGATAATGTCACTGCTGTGATGTTAGCGCTGTTTAGTAAACATACCCCTTTGTCTCTGACCTGTTTGGAGTGTTCCTTGGTCTTCATGTTGCTTGCTTAGTGGTGTTGCAGAGTCAGGGGTCTTTCAGAACAGCTATATTTATATAGGCATCATGTGACACTGATTGAACACAGGTGGATCCTAATAAACTAATTATGTGACTTCTGAGGTTAATTGGTTGGACCAGATCTTATTTAGGGGTTTCATAGCAAAAGGGATTATTACACATGTCCTCACAACTTTTCAGTTTTTACTTGTTTTTTATATATACAAGGTATTTTATTGTCATTTCACTTTACCAATTTGGACTATATTTTTAGGACCATTATGTAATATCCAAATGAACCTCCATTTTCATTCCAGGTTGTACGCAATGTGACAAAACAGGACAAAAGCCATGGGGATGAATACTTTTGCAAGGCACTGTATCTGTGCAGTAGTAGTAGTCCCACTACCCCAGTTAGTGGATATACAAAAATACTGGTGACTCTTTTTATTCCAGCCATACTTCTTTGTTTCTCATTTAAGAATTTTCATCTTTTTTTTTTCTATTTTAAATGGTGCTTAGATGATGCTGGAACATTATTAACTGCTGTGAATTTCAGTGGCAGAAAATTAACAAAAAGAAACCCATCTGTTTATTTTAATGCTTAAGAAAATCACAATGATATTAAAATTTACTACAGACAAAACATGTTTGAATTAGGCCCTATATGACATGTGAATGAGTTCCTAATTATTTGGAAACTAATAAAACAGGCATGCAGAAATAATAATGGGCACATTGCTTGTTTATATTTCTTGATGTTGCTGGCATGCCATCCATATAAAGCAATCTAATTAGAGCTTTCTATCCTGTTAAAATGAATTTAGTTGTACTCTCATTGATCCTACAAAAGAATGTGGTTTGAGACATTTCCTAAATTAGTTTGGGTGAAAGCCAAAAGAACAATGTCAATAAAATACGGCTTCTGACAAGATATATAGACAAGCTGAATCTAAATTTTATCAATACATTAAAGTCTTTTTATATATGAGGCAATTTTCAAAGGGTTTAAACCTCTAACTTTGAAACTGATTTACTAAATTGTGAAGCCCGCTCACAACCTACACAAAAAATGTCAAACGTCCACTGTTTTGCATTTTTTGCACAAAGCACCCTTTTGGAAAATAGTAAAGTTTACTTCAAGTTGAAAGTCCCTGTCATCTCCTTGTTAATGAGCTGTTGGGATGCAAAGTGTGCAAAGAATCTCATTAATGAAAAATTTAGGGGAAAATGGCATGTGAAAGGCTTTTCATATTGATTATTTTAAAGAAAAAGAACTACAGCTCAGTAACTGCAGATATTGTTCACAGGGGCCTGTTTTGTTCTAATTGCATGGCAGTGATAGATAATTAAAAGGGGGAGTGTTTTTGTAGTGAATAAGAGGCTCCTGAGGGGCTTAATTTCCAGTTAGGCCATTGAACCCTTCTCCTTTGGTGCCATTTCATTGATGATGTGTTTGTTTTATGGAACGGTCAGGTGAATATCTTTGAGGAATTTATGGAGTGGTTAAATAATTGTGACAAGAATATTCAGTTTGTTAGTACTTGTAATGATTGTGAGATTGTGTTTCTAGATGTGGTAGTTAGGAAAGTTTTTAATGCGTGGAATACATCTGTATATAGGAAAACAACTGATAGAAACACATTTCTGCATTACAAAAGTGCTCATCCTCTACAGCTTTGCAACAGCTTACCTTTTTCGCAATTTGTGCGCTATTGCAGAAATTGTTCTGATGATGATGATTTTCGATCACAAGCGAAAAGGTTAGCTGATGGGTTTAGATCTAGGGGGTATCCCAGTGCGGTTATTCAAAAAGCATATACATGAGCTTTTTTTTGTAATAGAATGCTAATGTTGACATCTCGAGATAAAGAAACTACTGATTATGATGATCAAATACATTTTATTTCTAAATACTCTCCGTTGAGTGCTGCAATACAGCGTAGCATTAGTAAACATATAAGTGTGATTCGGACTGTTCCTGGTTTGAGTGATAAATCCATTTGTTGTGTTTGGAAACGTCAAGGAAATCTGAAAGATTTTTTGTGTCCTTCAGTATTGCGTCCGGTGTTTGTACCGGGTGCAGTGCAGGGGCATAGTGCTTGTGGTAAGTGTTCTATTTGTGAGGTTTCTATGTCTGTGACTCAGTTTAGTTATGGGGGTTGTGTATTTAAATTAAAGAAAAAAACATCATGTTTTTCTTGTAATGTAGTATATGAGATTTTTTCTCCTTGTGAATTATTATATATAGGCAAAACTAGTCGAGTGTTTAGAAAGCGGATTTTGGAACATAAAAGTAGGATTTCTTGTAGAGTGTTGGAAGCCCCGATGGTGTTGCACTGCATGGAACGCGGTCATTTGTTTTCAGATTTACGCTGCTTTTGCATTGATCAGGTGGAGGTGGGGCATGATGGTCGGACTGAAGATCAAACTCTTTTGGTCAGTGAGCAGAAGTGGATTTATAAAGTGGGTACGGTAGTTCCTAAGGGTTTGAATGGGCAGATTGAATGGAGTAGCTGTATTTGAGTGCTGATTGTTTCTGTTTTATGACGTGAATGTAGTTCGGGTTGTGATTGGTTAAGTGGGATTTAAAGGTAGTCAGGATGGTGATGGCGGTATGCGCGTTTGTACGGATTTGCAGGCTGATTTGGAAAAAGCCATTTAGCAGTACAGCAGTGTGTTTTGCGCGTTTGTTTTTGGAAAGGTAAGTTTGAGGGAGTTTTTAATGTAGTGCGGGTAGATGGGTCTGTTACATTTTTTTTTTATAAATCGTGTGTATTGTTGGTTGTCTTTTTGGTTTTGGTAGAATAGTTCCCCTGAGGAAGCGTGTGGAGTCACAAAACGCTTGATAGCGCTTGATTTGAGGCGCTGGGGTTGGATTTCCGAAAATTGTCATCTTTACAAAACTGTCATCTCTACAAATTAATGCAAGATAAGTTTATCTGCTGGCTTTCCAGTTATCGGGGTTATTTATGTAATGGAGGTCACTGATGTGAAATGGGCTATATATATTGGTGTTTATGTCTGAGTTACAAATAGTCACGTTAAACACTGGCCCGGTAGTACTGAGACCTGCCGTTGCATATGAATTGAAGTTCACCGCGACTATGCACATGTGCATGTTATAAATGTGTTAAGACTGTTCACCATGATTATTTGATATATTTTTGTTGCATTTGATTGTTATATATGAAGCATAATGCACGAGGAAGGCTATGCATGTCCAGAATATCAGCAAGGTATGGAGGCAGACCTGTGTGGATAAGTATTTGTATTGAAACCGGAATCTAAGGGGGAGTCAGTATAAACAAATGAGGAGGGATGTCACGTCTTCTGTGTGTGAGGAGTGAGTCAGGAGATGGGCGGCTGTGTTTTGGAATAATTGTAAGTGTTGCAGATGATACTGGGGTAAACTGACTAAAACAATATTACAATAATCAAGGCGGGACAGAAATAGAGACACTGCAAGAGAGAGCATGGAGCATACTGCCTGTAGCTAATGAAGTGTGATAAATGAATGACGCACGAGTGAAGTAATATGGTGGTGGAAAAAGATGGAGGAATCGAGTGTCACACCCAGGTATTTAAATGGATGAAGTAAGAGGGATGTGGCTGTCAAGTAGTATGGGAGCTACTGAGGGGCAGGGGGCGCCAAAAGTAAACCATATGGTGGCTGATTATGCGGGGTTGAGGTGTAGATAGAAGACAGTCACATGGAGATCTATGCAAGGCAGTGATTCAGGGAAGCGAGGTTAGGGGGAAGAGGATTAATGCAAAAAAGGAGAATAATGTTGTCGGCATAATAATATGCCGACAGTCCTGATTGTTGTATTATCAAGGTGAGGGGAGCCAGGAAAAGATTGCAAAGGAGAGGGGCCAGCACAGAACCTTGGGGAAACATGCAGGGCAGGGGGGTAGCAGGTGAGGAGGAGGGACCAAAGTGAACTGAAAAAAAGAGGGACGATTGGAATCATCAAAAAGCCATGCCTCGAATCCCGTAATCATGTAAGCGAGATAGAAGTGTAGGATGGTCCACAAAGTTAAATGCTGACAAGAAGGCCAGGGATACAGCTAGGGAAAAATCACCTTGCTCATGCGCAAGATGGAGTTCATTCAGGAAGGCGGGGACAAGTTTCCATACTGTGGCCAGTACAGAACCCAGATTGATGGGGGTGGAGGCCAGAGGTGGAGTTGAGGTGCGTAGATAGTTGGAAAAAGTTGATCTTCTCCAGGAGCTTAGATAGAAAGGGAAGGTTGGAGATGGGGCACCAATGTGCAGGGACAGAGGGGCCCAGGGATGGCTTCTTCAGAATGGGGTGAATAATTGCATGTTTCCAGGCCATGGGGAAGGAGCTAGAGGAAAGACTAGGGTTGATCATATGAAGCAAGTTTGGAAGGAGAGCAAGGGAGGGTTCTGACAGCCAGTGAGAGGGGATAGGATCTGAGGGGCATTTAGTCTTGTGTGATGAACCAAGGACCTTAGAAAGCTCCGTAGTGGTGACGGGGCAGAAGGAAATCCAGGTGTGCATTAAACTTGAACTTGGAGGGTAGTGTAGGTGGAAAGCGGATGCAGGAGGGAAGGAGAGGGATGGGGAAAGGGGAGGAGGCCGGGAGGGAAAGGTGAGATGCACGGTATGTACTTTTTAGAGAAGAAAGTAGCCAGGCTGGAGGGGTCCGGAATAGCAGAAGGCATCACAGAGACACATACAGAGGAATGCAATACTGAAAGGAATGAAGAGTGAGATATAGCTGGCAAGAGGAGTTGGAAGAGGAGGTGATATGGTTGGAGTAGAAAGTAAGATTGGCTGAATGAATCATGCCACAGTAGAGGTGATAGTTATACTTAAAGGTGGCTAGAGATTCTGCTGAGGGACGCCAATGCCAACGTCATTCTGCATGGTGGAGGTAAGTGTGCTGAAGATAAAGACCGAAAGTGTACCAGGGGTGATGAGAGGAGGAGCAAGAGAAAGGGACAGAGACCTGTGAGGCTAGGCTATCTAAAGTGGTAGTTAGGGAGGTATTCCAAGTATGGACGTGCTCATCTGTTGGAAGAGAGGCAAAGTCAGGGGGAAAGATAGTATTAGCAGAGGGGAAGGCCAGAAGAGTGGATGGTGTAATCCAGCGCATCAACCGGGCAGGGCAATGAGCAGGGGGATGAGTTAGAATCGACACAGGAGAGGGGAGGGATAGGGACAGGAAGAAGAGTAAGCAGAAGTGATTCATCCAAGGAAGAGGGAGGGCCATGATGACAGAGGGAGCGAGTGAGGACCCAGTTGGGGAAAGAATTAGGTCCAGAGTATGACCAGCAATGTGAATGGGAGAATTAAAGTGCTGATGTGAGGAGAGATCATCAATGAGAGTAGAGAAAGTTCGGACCCTGGACGGGACAAGGAATCATAGTGTGACTTGAAGTCCCTGAGAATTACCAGATGAGGGAGAGAGGGACGTTTCAGAGAGGGACAGGAGGAGAGCATCCCAAAGTTCTGGGTGAAGAGAGAGGGGGGCATAAATCAGCAGAAAGTGGATTGGCGGAGAGACTTCCAGCCAAAGGAGCAGAGATTTGGGGTAGCGAAGAGAGGTGTGGACTTCAGTGAATGCAAGGGATGTGCGGTAGAGGATGGCTACACCCCCACCACTATGACCCGAGTGGGGAGTATGAAAGGCTGAGAAACCTGGAGGGAGACATTCATGAAGTAAAGCCTCCTCTCCATTCTGGAGCCAGGTTTCAGTGAGAAATAGGGCATCTAAGGAGTGCTGGATGCAGAGATTCTGGATGAGAGAGGATTTTGAATGACGAGATCTGGAATTTAGAAGGGCCAGACTGAGGGTGAGGTAGGATGGGGCTGACAATGATGGAGGCTGAGGAGCAGTGACAGGAATGCAAGGCAGAAGGTTGGCAGTAGTTTGGACTAGGTATCCAGGAGGGAACGCAGGGAACGGCAAAGGGTGCCAGTCCCAATAGACCAAAATAACAGGCATAAGCAGGAAGTATAAGAGTAGGTATGCAAGGAGCAATGCGTAGATCTTACCAGACAGAGTTGTCTGACACATCCTGTGTGTGTAAGTCAGATTTGAGTCAGGAAGTTGAATATCACCTGCACTGCCAGACCTGCCCCAAGGTGCTCACCCAAGAAGCAGGGCCTGCTCCTTGTGCACGTGCTGCCATATCCCAGAACACTGCAGTGGCATCAAATTTATAATCCTGGACAGCTAAGGGAACGTGGGCGGGACTACACACAAAACACAGCAGTACAGGATACAATGCAGGATACATTGGAGGAGCACCTGAAAGACAACAGAATAGGAGATGGTTAGCACAGCGTTATCTTGCGGAGGCAATCAGAGGGCAGAGCAGACAGTAGCAATAACAGCAGTAGTAGCAGACACCAGCAGCACTAGGAACGCCACAGTGGCACCAAATTTATAATCCAGGACAGCTGAGGGAACGGTCACATCCGATGGGCGGGACTATGCACGGGACACAGCAGTACAGGAAACAATGCAGGATACGGTGGAGGAGCACCTGAAAAGACAGCAGAATAGGAGATTGTGAGCACAGCGTTATCTGCCCCCATGCTGCCCCTGTCCAGCTCTCCCTGCACAGAGGCTGTGTGTATGTGGGGAGAGAGTTTCTCTGCATTTGGGGCTGATGGCTAGCAGGGCTGCACATCCCATTGTGATGAACAGTCCCACTATTCTCCTTACAGAATCAGACCCATAGTGAAACTGGGGACTGGAGCAAAGTAAGGTACACATAAGTAGTGGGCAAGAGAATAAGGCGCATCAGGATCCAAAAGCATCCTCCAAGAGCTTGGCCTTTAGTCTAGACTTGAATAAGGTAAGAGAAGGAACCCAACACACTGATTCAGGTAGTTTGTTCCAGGCATATGGAGCAGCACGGTGGAATAGTTGAAGTTTGGACTTGTCAGTGGCAGAGAAGGGCACAGATAAAAGGAATTTGCCAGAGGAGGTGAGTTCCCGAGGAGGAGTGTAGAGTGAGATAAGAGAGGAAAGGTAGTGAGAGCCACAGAATGAATATTCTTGTAGATAAGTAGGAGACGTTTCAACTGAATGTGGAAACAGATAGGCAGCCAATGAAGTGACTTGAGAAGAGGGGTTACATGAGCATAGCAACACTAGCGGAAGATAAGCCATGCAGCTGAGATTTGAAAGGATTGAAGGGGACAAAGATGATACAGAGAGAGACCAGTGAGGAGCAGGTTACAATAGTCAAGGTGAGAGGTGACTAGTGAACAGATTAGGATCTTAGTATTGTGTATAGAAAGGAAAGGATGAATTTTGCCAGTGTTATAGAGAAAACTTCACTTGGTTTGCAGCTTGTCGTGCTGTGAGGGCTTGTGTGCATCAGTGATGCTGAGAGCTAAGCTATCAGTAGTTTGACTACTGGCAGGGTCTCCCAAGATGGACGGGTCTCAGCTGAGATGCCAGATCAAGACAAACCACCCATCTGGGCAGCAGCAGAATGGGACAGTGTTGTAAGCGGAGGATCATATTTCTGTGACAAATGCAACAACATTGGAATTAACTGCACAGAAAAAAGGCTTGGCAAATCTACTTCTGTATCTTGCCACAAAAACACAATAATAAACAATGTAGATTTTGGAGAGCCACTGCTCATTCCTGGAAATGAGCTACATAAAGTATATCTACCTTTTTGTATCTGCCAGGTACTTGCAACTCAGATTGGCTACTCTTGGAGACAAGATGTTAGGTTCAGTGGCACTTAGTCTGAGTCAGCATGTTGTTTTTTTTAAATATTTTATTTCTCATTTAATAACAAATACATCAAGTAATATTACATATACTTGAGGAAAGGAAAAGCACAAATGAATTTACTCCGAAGGAGTCAAAAAAGAAATAAAAAAAAAACAAAAATAAGTAAAACAGCCCACTTGCGCTAAACACTATACAGGAGAGGGGAAACCACACCAAAAAGGAAAGGTTTTGATGTTATCCCATCATATTTAACAAAAGGACAAAAGAAAACAATTATGATAGAGAAAATAATGATTGCATAGCCCAATTACATCTTAACCATCCTACAGAGAATCGATCTTTTGGACTCCCCATCAGGTCTGGCCGTGCTCAGAGTTTTTCGAGCATCCAGAAAAGATCACAAATGCTTAGAATCGTAAAAAATATACCTACGAGATCAAGATTTAATCAAGCATTTACAAGGAAATCTAAGCAAAAAGGTAAATCCCATAGAGACCACTTCAGATCCCATCGACAGAAATTGGCGTCCTTTTAGTTGCGTATTAAAGGAGATGTCCAGGAAAACTCAGACTTTCTGACAAAAAAATAACTTCTATGAATTACGAAAATACAATCTCAAGGTCCAAGCATGATCAGGTTCTAGAACATAGGTGACCAGTAAAGTTGCTCTCTGCATACTCTCCCCCGCTGAATCCTCCAAAACCTGTGTTAAATTCAGAGTTTCCAGAGCCGTGCCTCTTTGCCCCTCAGACCAAGACACACTATTCGACCATTTTTTCACAGGAAAAAAATAGATTTTAGATGTAGAAGACAAAGCATTCTCTGGCCTCTCCAGTATTTCCAAAAGGTACTTTTTAAAAAGTTCAACAGGAGACACCACAGCAGACTTGGGTTCACAAAAAGCAAATTCAATCTTTTAGAAAAGTTTTCTAACTTCTCCAGTTTTGACTGTGTTGCCAAACTGTCCTGCATAAATGAGGCATTCTGCATTTGAAACGTTTGTATATGTGTATTAAGAGATTCCAGCTTAGTTCCAGTGTCTGAAATAGTTTGCTCCTGTAGCAACATTCATGCCTGAAGATCCTGAGTGGACTCTTCAACAACGTTCTAGCGCCTGGATGCTGTCCTCTCCAGCAACACTATCGCAGACCAGATGATGTCCAGTGTAATAACCGGGGGCTTCAATAGAACACTGGCTTCCTCTGGAGGGTGAAAAGTCAACAGCGTCAATGTAACACCCGGGCCAGACACCATCGTTGACGCCATAACACCTGGGACTGCACCAGACACAGCTTGGGGGGGACCTAAAGAAGACTTCCCCTCCCCTCCACGGGACTGTGCAAGTGTTTCCAACACTGACCGCTGCCCCAAACCTGGCTCCAAACATCTGCAGGATGGAGTGGCCTGAGCGGCACAGGAGCCTCCTGTGAAAGAAATCCTCTGACAGGAATAAGCTGCTCCAGGCTCAGACTGACATCCGAGGCTGACTAAACCGCCTTCCAGTCAACTCCAGCACTAACCCCAGCAGCTCTGTCCACAGCACCAACAATCACAAACTTAGTAATAGGCATCTGAGCAGGAGACTGTCCAACCTCGGGGTAAGTTTTGACTTTCCCCTTTCTCTTCCCCATTTAGCAAATAGGAAAATCAAACAAAAAAGGCAACACTTGAGAATGTCAGAGCCTAAAACAGCAGGACCAGACAGAGCGGGCTAACATGCAACCACCATCTTGGATTGCCCCTACCTGAGTCAGCATGTTTTTTCTCATGTTGTTAAGTTATGCCAGAATCTAGCCTTGCTCCTAATCAAAGATGCCTCAGGAAATTCCATTGGCTCTTTCTCCCAGCGTTTTTCTACAGGGTTCTTCAGTGCCTGCACTGCTCACTGTGTTTAGTCTAGCTAAGGCCTGGCATCTGCCAGCAACTAAAATCTCAGCCCAAAGGAAAGGTGCTGCTATACACAAAAGATAATACTGACCATCTTCAGACTTGGGCACATCTCACATAGTGAGCCAGTCAGTGGACTTCATCCTGCCCATTACTCCTGTGTCCTTCTGATTGCTATGATTTGTCACACTGAATAGAAACTGAACAACCAAGATTTAAATTTCATATCAAGGATCAATGACAGTAGTTTGATTTCAATCTTCCATGGAAAGCTATTCCTTTATGAAGCAGCTATGATAGGGTGCCTCTATTAAAGTATATTCACTTGATCATAAGGTTCCATTAGGCCTATACCATTTGAGTCTATCAGCAAAGTACCCTAGCTTCCTATATTTAACTACCTGAAATGTCATCAATAGAACCTGAAATTTAAAATGTGTGGCAAGCAAAACAGCGACCTCAATATATGCTTGTTACTTTTCCATTGTGGTGCAGTAGCAATTGGTCTTGCAGTCATGTTTTGATTTGGCTGCAATCTTTTGGCTGCAAAGCTTTATTTGCATGTAAAAAAAACAGACTAATTTACATTAGGGTAAGTACAATTTTGCTGGGTGATACAAAGAAAAACACAAAAGCTCGATATTCAAAAAAAGCTGAACTCTTAAATTTAAACTCCCAAGTTAGGCTTCTAAATCTGTGCTCTATTTTGAGCCTAAGTTTTCAGCTGAAAATCCATCTTAATTAGGAGCTTAAAAGTTATGCTTATAAATGTATACCTTTATACTCTGAAATTACCAACTTTGAAAAATTACTAGGGCTGAGTTTCTTAAGGGGCCATTTTAAGAGGCTTAGATGTGATTTGGACATCCATATCACTGGGACATCCCCAAAACCATTTCACAAATGTTTTTTTTAAGATGTCTCTGCTGTAAGGATATCCCAGTAGGCATGGGGCATAGTGGAGTCATGTCCAGGGTGGGGCAATGGGTGTAGACATCACTGATTTATTTCAGAAACCTCAGGGATGACTGTGAGCTCGTCCAACTTTAGACCTGCTCCAGGCAAGAATAAGCATAGGGAAAGTGCTCTTTTGGGCCCCAAAAAATCTGGCTGGTGTAGACAATATGGCATTCCACTATCCTCAGTATGCTCCACAATCACAGTGTATTCATTAAAGGAGGAGTAGCCTAATGGTTTGAGCACTGGTTTAGTAACCAAGAGACTAGCATACAATTCCCACTGGCACTCCTTGTAGCCTTGGGCAAGTCACTTAACCCTCCATTGCCTCAGAAGAAAGGCCTGGCAATCTACTTCCAGTCACACTGCCAAGAAAACCCAGGAGCTACTGGATCACCAGGAGTCAGCACTGACTTGAAGGCCCACATTGCATTTTTTTTTTTTTACTAAAAAAACATTGCAGTTTTTTGTTTTAGTAAAAGTGTTTTCTATTTGCACCACCACTGCATGTGTTTTAGATGTCCCCGGTACTGAATGCCAGGGACATCTATGTAGATGTCCATATCAGCCACATTCATATTTGTGAAATCGTGCCCAAACTTGGACGTGCTTGCCTTTTTTTCTAGACATTATAACTTGGACACCCCATAATGCACTTGTATGTCCTTGGCAAAATGTGTCATCGCATGCTCCTAAATTTATTTGAATTAGCTCAAAACGTAGGCTTTTAAATTTGGCTTAAAATAGGGTACACATTTAGGAAACGTAGATACTTAAATTTAGGAGCTCAGCTTTTTTTGAATATCGGGCTCTATGGGAATTATTTTAAAATCCCTATTCATGCTTTGGATGACTGAAAAAGGGCATGGAGCTGTCCAAAAATATTTCCAGTGCAATTTTAGAAGCCGGCTCTGTGGAAGTCTCCGAGGGGAGGATGTCCAAGTCTGAATGGTAGCATGGAGTAGGCATGTCTGGGGTGTTCCCAAAATCTGGTCTCAGGAATGCCCCTGGATGTCCTGAGACATGTCCAAGCTTATACCTATTCAAGGCATAAATAGGCATCGGAAAAGTGCTCATTTTGTCAGACAGACATCTGGAAGGTGTGGAGAAGAAGATACACTCATGTGGCCTATATTTTCATGCCAATAAGAAATGCTGACAGGGAATGAGTGCTCATATTTTTGTTTTACTATGTCACTGGACATTTGCTTATGCTAGCTTATATGAGAGGGATGTCCCTGCCCCACACTTTCCTGAGGGGGACATCTTTGTGGCTGCCGGTACAGACATCCACGTTGGGGAAGCCTATGTTATTAAAATCAGGCAGAGACATAGATATCCCTGGCATTTCTTAGCATGTTCTGCCTTGGATGTCCTTTCTAAAATGTCACTTCATGTGTATTTGGAGAATATTTATTTTATTTATTTTTTATTTATGTATTTAACAAGTTTTCTATACCGCCTTATCTTACATTCAAAGTGGTTTACATTAGAACAACTGGAAGTTTACATTGAACAGGGCAGAGAACATGGAAGGCTAATTGGGATATATGAAAATTATGATTATAAATTATAATTAACATGGAAGGCTAATAGGGATATATGAAAAATATACAGATACCTAAGCTCCATGAACAGAACAATGGCTGGGAAAAATCGTATCGCTAAAGCTGTTGCCCCCGTTACAGCTTCTGCCTCGGTCCAGACAGAGGTCCTAATGCCAGTTGAAGGACCGGTTCCATGTGCAGGGTGCCTGCATGCTGAAGCTCTGAGGAAACAAGTGGAGGAACTCAGAGAGGAGATGGCGAGGCTGAGGAGCATTCAAGACAGTGAGAAGTACATTGATGAGATGCTTCTTGCAGCAACCAAGCTCTCCAGCAGAGGAGAAGATGGGTGCCAACAGAATGTCGATGGTTGGACACAAGTCACCAGGGCCTGCAAAATCACCAATCCAACTTCTCCAGCCCTTGAATTGAAGAACCATTATGCAGCCCTGGAAGTGGAGGAGGTGAAAGCATCCCTGGAAGGGAAGAACCAGAGCTCAAGTACACCAAAGTTGCAGAATCAGTGACCAGAAGGAAACGAAGGGTAGTGGTGGTTGGAGACTCTCTTCTGAGGGGTACTGAGGCATCCATCTGCCAGACTTGATGTCCAGAGAGGTATGCTGTCTGCCTGGTGTCAAAATCCAAGATGTTATGGAGAGTTTGCCGAGACTCATCAAGCCCACTGACTATTACCCAATGTTGCTAATCCATGTTGGAACAAATGATACTGCCAGGTATACCTCGGAATGTATTAAAAGTGACTTCATGGCTCTGGGACAGAGGGTGAAGCAGTTAGGTGCATAGGTGGTGTTCTCTTCAATCCTCCCTGTTGAGGGTAAAGGAAAAGGCAGAGAGGCTCGCATCCTGGAGATGAATGCATGGCTGCGTGGGTGGTGTCATTAAGAGCGTTTTGGTTTCCTAGACCATGGGATGCTATTCCAAGGGTTGCAGAGCAGAGATGGCATCCATCTGTCCAAGAAAGGTCAACGCGTCTTCAGTAGTAGACTGGCTAATCTACTGAAGAGGGCTTTAAACTAGATTCGTTGGGGATGGGTGAAGAAAGCCCCCAGGTAAATGTATGCCCCCAGATAGGTGATACATTAAATAACTTTATGGAAATCGGTAACAGGGGTAACATGGAAAACAGTGTGTATAAATGCCTGTAGCATGGGAAATAAGATCCCTGATGTTAAAGCTTTGGTGGGAGTGGCTGATTTGGATTTAGTGGCAGTTACAGAAACATGGTTCACAGAAAACCATGATTGGGATGTAACTATACCTGGCTATACTTTATTCAGAAAGGACAGGGTAGGAAGTAGGGGAGGAGGAGTGGCACTATATGTAAAAAACTACTATTAAAGCTTTGGAATTACAGAGCTTAAAAGGGAGAGGGGAGGCATTGTGGGTTAAACTAGAAAGAGGGAAAGAGAAATCTATCTACATTGGTGTGATATACAGACCTCCCTCACAAGAGGAAGAGGTGGACAGAGAGTTAATTGAAGACATGTGCAGCATTGCTAGGAAAGGGGAAGTGCTACTGATAGGAGATTTCAATATGCCAGATGTTGATTGGCACATTCCTGCTGCAGTATCATCTAGAAGTAAGGAGATCCTGGATTTTCTACAGGGAGATCTATTCAGGCAATTGTTAACAGACCCCACACGTGAAGGGGCCATACTGGACTTGGTGCTTACCAATGGTGAAAGTGTTTCTGATGTTGTAGTGGGAGATCATTTTGCATCCAGTGATCACCAGATAATGTGGTTCAGTATTAGGACTAGGGCTGTTAGAATCCATTCAAAGGCGAGGATCTTAGACTTTAGGAAGACTAACTTTGCGAAGATGGGCCAATACCTCAGGGAGTCATTAGATGGATGGGAACAGCTGAGGGATGTAGAAAAACAGTGGGAAAAACTGAAAGGGGATATATTAAGGGCAACCAACCTTTTTGTTAAAATGGTAAATAAAGGTAAAAGGAAAAGGAGACTGCTATGGTTTTCGAAAGAAGTAGCGGAAAAAGTGAAGAAAAAGAGGGAGGCCTTCATGAAATACAAGAAATCACAGAGAGAGGAAGACAGGCATCTGTATTTGGAAAAAACTTAGAGAAGCTAGCAAAGTAGTCAAGAAGGCAAAAATTCAAAAGGAGAAGGAAATAGCCAATGCAATAAAATGGGGGGATAAGACATTTTTCATATATATTAGTGAGAAGAGGAAGGGCAAGAGTGGTATTGTCAGACTCAAGGGTGCAGGAGAGTAATATGTAGAAGCTGATAAGGATAAAGCGGAATTGCTTAACAAATATTTTTGTTCTGTGTTCACAGATGAAGAACCAGGAGCAGGACCTCAGAAAACAACCACAAACAGGAACAGAAGCAAAAGACATCTTGAACAATTTTCAAAAGACTGTGTTCGTGAGAAACTATCTCAACTTAAAGTAGACAAAGCAATGGGACCGGATGGGATACACCCAAGAATACTGAGGGAACTTGGGGACGTTCTAGCAGCTCCACTGACTGACCTTTTCAATGCCTCGTTGGAGTCGGGAGTGGTGCCAAAGGACTAGAGAGAGGCTCATGTGGTGCCTTTACACAAAAGCGGAAGTAAGGATGTGGTTCAAAACTACAGGCCGGTTAGTTTAACTTCGGTGGTGAGTAAATTATTGGAAACGCGGCTGAAAGAGAAAATAGTGAGGTTTCTGGAGTCCAGCGGATTACAGGATCCGAGGCAGCATGGATTCACCAGAGGCAGGTCTTGTCAGACAAATCTGATTGATTTCTTTGACTGGGTGACCAGGGAGTTGGACCGAGAGAGAGCCCTTGATGTGGTGTATTTAGATTTCAGTAAAGCCTTTGACACGGTTCCTCACAGGCGACTTATAAACAAACTGAGCACCCTAGGGATGGACCCTAAAGTTACTGCTTGGGTTAGAAATTGGTTGGGTGGGAGGCGACATAGAGTACAAGTAAATGGACCTCACTCTGAGGAGAAGGATGTTATCAGTGGTGTGCCCCAGGGATCTGTCCTTGGTCCGATTCTTTTTAACATCTTTGTTAGTGATATAGCGGAAGGGCTTTCAGGTAAGGTTTGCCTCTTTGCGGATGATACCAAAATCTGCAATAGAGTAGACACCCAGGAAGGTGTAGATAACATGAGGAGGGATCTAGCTAAGCTTGAAGAATGGTCTAGAATTTGGCAGCTGGGATTTAATGTTAAAAAAATGTAAGGTCATGCATTTGGGCTGCAGCAATCCAAGGGAGCAATATAGTATAGGGGGTGAAGTACTTTTGTCCACTAAAGAAGAGCGGGACATAGGTGTGGTTGTGTCTGATGATCTTAAAGTAGCTAAACAGGTAGAAAAGGCGACGGCAAAAGCTAGAAGGATGCTTGGGTGCATACGGAGAGGAATGGCTAGCAGAAAAAAGGAGGTGATAATGCCTCTGTATAAGTCTTTGGTGCGACCTCATTTGGAGTATAGTGTGCAATTCTGGAGACCGCACCTTCAAAAGGATGTGAACAGGATGGAGTCGGTGCAGAGGGTGGCTACTAAAATGATTAGTGGTCTTCATTATAAAGCATATGAGGACAGACTGAAGGATCTTAATATGTACACCGTAGAGGAAAGGCGAGATAGAGGTGGTATGATTGAGGTGTTTAAATACCTCCGTGGCATAAATGTTCAGGGAGAGAGCCTCTTTCAATTGAAAGCAAGTTCTGCTATGAGGGGACATGGGATGATGGTGAAGGGAGATAGATTCAGGAGTGATATGCGGAAATATTTCTTTACGGAAAGAGTAGTGGATCCATGGAATAGTCTCCCAGTGGAGGTGGTAGAGATGAGGACAGTAACTGAATTCAAAAAAGCATGGGACAAACACAGAGGATCTCTAAGGGTAAAAAGGGGACTGTTGTAGTTGTTATGGAAGGACAGAGTAGATGGACCATGTGGTCTTTTTCTGTCGTCATATTTCTATATAAACCAGCTGTGGTATAAAGCACTGGGCTGTTTACTATGGAGGAGAGTTGAGCACATCTGATAGTGGAAAGAAAATGTGTGTGTGAGACGGGGTATAATGGTGGTTGTTTGTGGGGAATGTGTGTGTGGAAATCAGTATGTGTGTGGGGTAGAGATATGGAAGGAAAGGGATTGGAGGTCTTTTGGGAATTGTGTGTGTGTGTCTCTGGGGAGATGAAAGGGTATGACTATGTGTGGTTGAAGAGGTGGAAATAAGGGTTAACAAACAAGTGGTAGGCGCAGTGGTGTACCAATGGTGGGGTGGTTGGTGCTGGGTGCCGGTTGAGAGTGAGTGCATCCTTGCTGGGCCCACATGGTGAAGCCAGCATAGCAAACTTAATTTAAAGCCATGGGTGACTTTCTGCACTGCCTCCACTCCAGGCCCAGTGTTTGTTCTTTCCCTGCCAAAGACTTGAGAATTGCGAGACTTCAGTCCAGGAGAGAAGAGCCACAGAGCCTGGAATGGAGGAAGCGTGGCAAGCTACCCATGACTTTACCACACTGACTGCACTGTGTGGGCTTGTGTACTGCACCATGCCACGTAGAGAAGGTGATGGCTGAAAGGGGGGACACCTGCTGCGGGTGCCCAAGGGGCTTAGAATGCCACTGGGTAGGAGGTTCCTGTCTATTAGACTAGCATAATGTATCTTTGAGAAGCTTTCAAGTGTTATCCTTTCTTCATCAAATCAAGGAAGAAGCAGTGCAGTTACAGTGGGTTTAACTAATGCAAACTCATCTCAGTCTTAGGCTGCTTATGTCATTAAAGTTCAGTGAAATGGGGGACGGATAGACAGAGGTGATGAGATGATGACATCTTACAGTTCAAAGGTCCTATACGTGAGAAAGCCAATGTCTCTATTGAGAACTTTTGTGAAAATGTCAAAGTATTTGAGCATTCTAATCTCAAATGCTTTCCATTCCTGTGTACTCCTGATCCTGATGTTTCTTTTAGTACCTTCATTGTGATGTCATTAAGGGAGCGATCTTCTTTAAGCTGTCATTCTGTGTTGTTTTCTTTTCTGCAATAGTTTATGGTATGTCTATGAAGACTGATATGTGTTCTCAGATTCCAGCTGGTTTCTCTGGTGTAGCACCCCTCTTCACCAGATTGGATCATTTTATTTATGATTAGATCATATACCCATTCAAAGAGAAGCATGAATGTGACCCTTTTATAAGAACATAACATAAAAACATAAGATATGTCATACTGGGTCAGACCAAGATCCATCAAGCCCAGTATCCCGTTTCCAACAGTGGCCAATCCAGGTCACAAGTAACAAGCAGTTTCCCAAAATGACAAACAGGTTCCACAATGCTTGTATTGGAACAAGCAGTGGATTTCCTAAGTCCTCTTTAATAATGGTTAATGGATCTTTTCTCCAGGAACTTGTCCAAACCTTTTTTAAACCCAGCTGCACTTTTTTATTTTTTGTCTTTGTAATGTCTTTCCCTAGAGTGGAGGAGCAGCCTAGTGGTTAGAACACTGGCTTGGTAACCAAGCAAACAGGGTTCAGTTCCCACTAGCACTCCTTGTGGCCCTGGGCAAGTCACTTAACTCTCCATTGCCTCAGAAGAAAGGCCTGGCAGTCTACTTCCAGTGACACTGCTAAGAAAACCATGGAACATCTGTGTGGCTAGGAGCCAGGACCAACTCAAAGGCACACATTGCACTTGCAATGTCTTTCCCATGTGAATAGCCATTGGGCCCTGTGATATGTGCCAATATAAATTGTATATTACAGGTTTTATCCCATTTTATTCTTTTTGGGATTCTATTTGGCATTTACCCCTTATAGACTTTTGTTTCAGACTTGGTAGTTGGTGGAAGGTGAGAGTTGAGCCTCTTTGTTTAAAGGATTCTATTGGAGCTTTAATGTGTTTATTCCACCTTTGTGGATCAGAACAAATGCATTGGTATCTAACATCTTTGTTAGTGATATAATGGAAGGGCTATCAGGTAAGGTTTGTCTCTTTGTGGATGATACCAAAATCTGCAATAGAGTAGACACCCAGGAAGGTGTAGATAACATGAGGAGTGTTCTAGCTAAGCTTGAAGAATGGTCTAGAATTTGGCAGCTAGGATTTAATGTTAAAACATGTAATGCCGTGCATTTGGGCTGCAGCAATCCAAGAGAGCAATATAGTATAGGGGGTGAAGTACTTTTGTCCACTAAAGAAGAGTGGGAGCTAGGCGTGGTTGTGTCTGAAGATCTTAAAGTAGCTAAACAGGTAGAAAAGGTGACGGCAAAATCTAGAAGGATGCTTGGGTGCATACAGAAAGGAATGGCTAGCAGAAAAAATGAGGTGATAGTACCTCTGTGTAAGTCCTTGGTGCGACCTCATTTGGAGTATAGTGGGCAATTCTGGAGACCGCACCTTCAAAAGGATTTAAACAGGTTGGAGTCAGTACAGAGGATGAGTACACTAATGGATAGTGGTCTTCATTATAAAGCAAATGAGGACAGACTTAAGTATCTTAATACGGACACCTTAGAGGAAAGGCGGGATAGAGGTGATATGATTGAGATGTTTAACAGTAGAAGCCCCAAAGTGCGTCAATTGATGCAAATGCATCTTCAAAGTTGTATACCAGCGCCACTGCTAGAACCATGTCAGTCATGTTCCATGACTTTGTTAGCAAGGTCAAGATGTTCAAATATGTGCATCGAAAATTAATGATAGATGCGCCACCTAGCGGGAAAAGGAATTTATACCTAGAAGCCCCAAAGTACGGCAATTGACACAACCAAGAAAATTGAGTGGTTTTCACAAGTTTCTTACAATGACTAACATAAGAACAGTGTTAACTAAATGTAAAAGTAACTGCAAATTCAAAAGTAACTGCAAAGTCCATGTCAGTTAACGAACGAACAGGATAAGCATGTACGCCTGCATAACCTGTAACATGTAGGTCAACGTTTGAATATGATTTTGCACCAGCACATCTAGGCACTGCTGTCTTCTTATGAGGTCTCAGCATTCTGTAACTAGAATCGTAGAAAAAAAATGAATACAATTTCAGGGAGGAAGCGATATGCTAAAGGCTCTGGAGTGTCAGCCTGTTCTAGAGTGTGTTCGAAAGTCACAACATTGTACATACCTGTGTAACAGAGTAAATTTCAGTTTTAAATCAATCACTGTTTACAGTTTTACTCCGACAATACAAAACAATAAACACACGATGACGTCATGTAATGATGTCACATACTGCACATATTTAACAAATAAGTAACTTCAAATTAATTCACATCTGCATTTCATGCTAAACGCAGTCGTCGTGATAATGCGTCAATTAACACACTTTGGGGTTTCTAGGTAAAATGCCTTTTGGGGCTTCTAGTGTTAAATACCTCCGTGGCATAAATGCAAAGGGGGAGAGCCTCTTTTAATTGAAAGCAAGTTCTGCTATGTGGGGACATGGGATGAGAGTGAAAGGGGATAGATTCAGGAGTGATATGCGGAAATATTTCTTTACTGAAAGAGTGGTGGATCTGTGGGATAGTGGAGGTGGTAGAGATGAGGACAGTATCTAATTTTAAAAAAGCACGGGACAAACAGAGAGGATCTCTAAAGGAAAAAAGGGGACTGATGTAGTTGTTGATATGGAAGGACAGACTAGATAGGCCATGTGGTCTTTTTCTGTCATCATTTTTCAATGTTTCTATGTTTCTAATGCATGTAACACAGACCCTTGTGGTATGTGTGTGCCCTGTTTGCTAACTGCAGTACATTTGCTTACTATGCCAACACAGTGCACAGCCTTTGCCCATACCTCATGTTTGGTTTTGCTGCAAATGTGTGGTAAGTGCAAAACTTAGCATACTTGAGTAAACTGGCCCCTATTTTTTTAGGATACACTAATGAACCAAATGCATACTAATAAATTCATCCTCCTATAAAATAGCAGTTGATGAATTTCCCCTCTCAATAAATGTTAAATAATACTATAACAGTCTATGTCATCATTCATTCCAAAAAGTTTCCAACTATGTCTCAAAAATCCAGAAATGTTCCTTAAATGCAAACTGAGAGGTTACATGAATGCATGAGTGGATGAGGACATGCCTTGTCTTGCTTCTGGGCTGCCCTGCCTAATATTACACAATACAATTGGAAAATACTGATTCTTTGGGGTGAGTCCTCCCCTGCTTCCACCAAGATCTTTCCCCTCTGCAGTTGGTAGGGGGCATTGAGCCAGCATGCAATCTGCACTTAAAAAGGACCAGGATAAAGCGGCACATGACTCTAAAATGGCACCTGGGACAGTGGGTAAGGCTGTGCCAACTTCACCAGGCTTAGAGAGTGTAGATTCCACTCTGGACAACTTGGCTCATGAGGTAGTTAAGCTACTGAACCCTAAGTTTGACCGGGTGAGGAAGTTGAGGACGCACTGTCGGAGATGGACCGCAAGGTAGAGGAGGTAGAACTCAGAGTGCCAGCACTGGAGGACAGTGAGGTGCACCATGAATGGGACATGCAGAAGCAGCAAAAAATCAATGAGACACTATCTGCTAAGGTGGATGACCTGGAGAACCACTCCAGACGGGACAATTTGCACACTATTTGAACAATGGCTGCCTAAAGAACTGGGACTGAACTCACTCTTGGCTACTATCATAGTGGAGAGAGTATACCAACTTGGGCCTAGAATGGAATGCCCCATCCTGGCACAAATACTCAATTTTCAGCACAAAACTCAAAGTCTGCAGGCTTTCCGTAAACACAGAAATCTGCACTTAGATAACTAGTAGGTAATGCCGTTTCAGGATTACTCTGCATCTCTTGCACCCAAGAGGAAGGAATTTTTTCATTTGCAGGGAACTGTCTAAAAGTGGCACCCATTTCACCTTGGTGTACCCAGCAATCTTAAAAATCTACCATGATGGGGCTACTCATGCTTTTGAACAGACTGGTGAAGCTAAGAAATTTGTGACCACATTGCAGCAGGTGAAGAAGAGCTCCAGTGCAGGACAGTGACCACCAGCATGGATTGAATAGGGAGCAACCCTGGTGCCCAGTACTTTGTGGTAAAGCGATAGTGCGGGAACCTTAGATTGCAGTCCTGGCTGAGAATCCCCATTAAATACTGTGGCTTGCTTCTTCCCCAACAAAGTGAACATTAGAAGAATATCACTTCTACTGTTCTCATTTAGATTCAGTGGTATTTGTGGGCCTCATGACTGGTAGGGGACAGCCCGGTGGCGCAGTTGTGGTTGGTGGATGGCTCCATTGCATCAGAGGTTGGCTGAGGCAGTTGATATTAAGGTTTGCGTGATGTGTGTGTGAGATAGTAGATAGGATTAGGTGGGAGTGGGAGAAGGGGTTAGGGTGTTAGCTGGGGTGTAATTGAGGAGTGTATGACTATGATTATGGTTGGGGGTGGTGAGTTGGTTGCCGTTTTATTGGTTCTATGAAGGAGGGGGGTAGGTGGGGAGGGTTGAGTGGATAACGTTATATGCTAGGTGGGGAGAGGTGGGTTTGTACAGAGCACATGCATCTACATAGTGAGGCAAAGTACATGTGCGGGTGCTGAGGCTGAGTAGTCCCGGTGCGGTCTGATAGTGTGGACTCAATGGTACTCTCCTTGGTTGGGCTCCATCACTTAATGTTAGGATAATCTCATGGAATGTGGGCGGGATTGGTTCTGCTATTAAATGGACAAAAGTCTTGCAAGCCTTAAAACGATAGGGGGCCCAACTAGGGCTGCTCCAGTAGATCCACCTAAGTGAAACAGAACACACAAAATTGGCATGTGATTGGGTGGGTGATGTATTTGGGTCTCCTTGGGAATTCAGAAAGCCAGGGTAGTGATATTGGTCAAAAACGGCTTGCCCTTGGAAGTTCTTAGTTGGAGGCAGATCCCCAAGGGTGTTTCATTTTTTCTAAAGGCTAAACTAAATAATGAAGAGCTCCTAATTGGTAAAATTTATTCTCCAAATGAGTACGATCATGGAGTTTTTAGAAGGGAAATAACTTGGTATCTTTCTCCACTTTTTCTTAGTCTCTGACTGCATTTCTTGGTACTTGAAGATTTTCTCCTTCTCAACACAATTCACAGAAAAGTCGCTTGGGACTGACACCTCTATAATCAATGTTATTCTGGTGGTTCTTCTCCTTTACCATTATATCTTGCTTCCTTGCATCTAGCTTTTTATCGATTGGAATGGAAGTATCCCAAGTAATCACAGCCTCTTCATTCTCCATAATTTTCTTAGGGTCATGCTTTTCAGACAGGGCTGGCCCAACCACTAAACAAACTATGCAGTCACATAGAGCAACAACCTCTGGAGGACTGTAAAAGCATGCCATTCAAAGCTAAATAATAGATTTTGACAGCTAGAGGGAGTGTAAAACTTGAGGTTCACCTAGGACTCCTACACATGGACGAACTCTAGGGCTGGCCCTGTTTTCAGACACAGTTATGTTGCACTGTTTACAACATATTTGCATGAAGGTGCAAGCACTTTGGAAGAGTGTGTATGAGTTTCCAATGGATGAGATGTACCACTTTATTGTGCCTTTCTGTATAGTAATCTTCTCCTCATTCTCCTCTGTAGGGAATAATATTAGGTGTCAACTGCTCTTCTAATGATTATGGCTATGAAGGGCAACAATCTCCAAAGCACTTTATAAAAAAGAATACAGAATTTAATAAGGGTTTGATGCCTGTTAGTAATATTCACAATGGAAAACAAGATAACATTAAAAATGTGTGTTAAGTTTTCATTGTTCCTTAATAAATAGTCCCCTTGGTCTTTTGTCCTTTTATCATCTTCTATTTCCTCTATAATGTTCTTCCTCAAAAAAATTATTTGCAAGTATTAATATAACTATTAGTATCCTCCACTGTGTATATATTTCAGAACAGGTGGTTATCCTAAACAAGTATACCTTAATCCTTTAGACAGTTAGTTCTAATAATTAACAGTGAATGAGTGACTTAAATTAGCTGGTATCCAAACATACACAATAATTTATAAATTACAAATTAAGGGCCTGATTTACTAAAGCTTTTCACTCATTCTTTTTCAATGGGGAAAACAGAGATTGAATTGGGCCCTCAGTGAATTAAGCGGAAAAGGCATGTTTATTAGCAGCTTTGTATTTTATGAATTTTGTGAGCTAATAAGGTTTTTAATTAATGTTGCCAAGTGGCATACTTCGTGCATATACCCCTGGAGCTTTACAAAGCTGCTGCAAAAAACTTAATGAATGCCTGAACAGTTCTAATGGTGCACTAGTAATTAAAGAATGGGTAATTAGTGTGCATTTGTGATAGGCTCATGGGCACTATCTATAACTCTGTGGTGCTCAAGAAAAAGAAAAATAGGACCTTGGCAAGGAAATACGGATTTATCTTTCCTTTATAAATTTTAGATCTGCAGCTATGTTTCATTAAAGTAATAAACTCATTCCCTTTTATATAATCAGAGAAGATGCTAGGACTGATTAAAGTTGATAATACCATAAAACTAATAGACATCTCTGAACATCTCTTTGCAAAGATGAATGACTTTACCCTAAAATGTGTTATGTATTTGAAAAGGATGAAAAAGTGCTCATGGGGTATGGACCTGATTATTTTTTTAAAGTAATTTGATCACTATAAATGAAAGTGATCAGAAAACATAAAAACAAACAAGATACCAATATAGATGGACCATCTGGTCTGCTGAGTTTGTCAATTTGCACCTGCCCACTGCGTTATCACTGGTTTCAGTCTCTCCCTCGGTCACTAAGGTCCCTTTTTTTCTGTCCTGTGCATATGGGAATTCTGCCAATGTTTTGGTTCTTAAACCTATGCTTGTAGTCTGTTTCAGCTGTCCACATCAGCTTGCTAGCCAAAGGCTACTTGAACATAATTCCTTGAAAGTTGTCAAATTATTTCAGCAAATGTTTTAAAACAGAAACATACAACGTGAGCCTCTCAAATCAGTAAATCTGAACTGGACTTGGAGCAATTTCACTCAGTACAAAGAATCAGGGCTGAATTAAAGCAATAATTACAAACATACATTAAGGGAATAATGTACATTCTTTGACAAATAGCATGCATTAAATGGAAAAATTATTGCTTATTTACCCTTAACATATGGTGATTTTTTTTTATTTATAAAATGTTTGATATACATAAGAGGAAAAAAACCCTAACAATATACCATACAATATATAGCATATAAGATATAACAACCAAACTTAACTTTAGCCCACATCAAGGAGATGCCAGTATTAAAAAAAAAAAAAAAGAAAAAACCTGATGGGTTGCCGATGAATATAATTAAGCTTCATTACCTAAGGGGCTTGTTTACAAAGCCGTGGTAGCGGACTCCGTGTGATATTGGAGTCGCGGCCCCATTGAATTCAATGGGGTCGCAGCTATGATGTCGTGCGGAGTCCACTACCGCGGTTTGGTAAACATGCCCCCAAGTCAAGAAACTAGAATAAACAGAACATACACTACCTCGCTATGCCTTGCCTTTTAAAAATTCCATCAAATGATTCTCCTCAAAGAAAACATATCTTTTACCCTGAAAAGTTATAAGACATTTACAGGGAAATTTCAAATGAAAGACAGCTCCAAGAGCCAAGACACGCAGCCGCACCTCTAAAAAGGCCTTACGCCGCCCCTGTGTAGCCTTGGAGACATCCGGAAACATCTGAATAACTTGTCCACAAAACGTTTCAGATTTCTTTTGAAAATAAGCACGCAAAATTCTATTTTTATCCATTTCTAATGCTAGAGAGACTAATAATGTAGCCCTAGAGGAAATATCATCGCAGGTAGACTCCAAGAAAGCAGATATATCCAGGGCAGAAGAAGCTAAATGATCACATTAATTCACCCCCTCACCCTCTCCACCCGATACCTTAACTAATTTCCCCAAAGGAACATAATATATCTTTGAAACGACAATATAATTCAAATCAGTAAACAATAACACGTCTTTAAGATATTTTTGAAACAGTAATAATGGAGATAGGTAATGTGTCCGAGGAAAGTTTAATAATCGCAGGTTTGTTTGGGTTTTTTTTGCATAAAGTTTTAATTGAAAGTCATAAAACAATCAACACAGGATTATCTCCACACCACCACACTCATAATACCAATCCATAAACATTTACGGGTGACCAATATAAATACCCTGGTTGCTGCTAAAACAACAAAGCAAGAAAGAAAGAAAAGGAAAGAACTCCCCGTGCTAAAAAGAGGGCACTACCTAACAAGCATGTACTGAGTAACCAAGGAGATTCCCCCCCACCTCAAGATGAAACCAACCCTAGAGTATAGACTTTTGTTATCTAAACCCCACCCCCTTCCCCCAACCCTCCCACTCCCCCAACCCCCTAAATCCCCTCCCCTCCAACCCCCCCACCCACCCACCTCCTATAATACCATGACCACCAAGGAGAGAGAGGAGAAGGAGGAGAAACCAAACCAGGACAGCCACCAATATCCCAAACGAATGGTTGAAGATACCTAGTTAGTCCAGACCCTCAGACCCAGAAACCAGCACCTACCCCCCATCCCCTGTGGGGGACGACCGTTGCTCGGAGTCAGTAGGTCCAGGCCTCCAGTAACTCTCCCACCCACCAAATCACAGGGGCAAGAATTTGTTCCATAGAGTATTCAGCTTGCCCCTCCTACCACGCAATTCCATCGTCATCTTTTCCATACGGTAGAGATCCCACACCTTGACCATCCACTCCTTATGGGTAGGAACAGTCCGTCTCTTTCAAAAGTGACTAACCACAGAGCGAGCAGCCAAAAACAAACATTGAGCTAAGCGGGTGTGATCCTTGGATGGTAGTTCCGGGTGAAAGTGACCCAAAATGCAGTGTTTCACATCAAAGGGGATGGAGATCCCTAGTTTTTGGGTAATCGAAGAGTGAACCAAAAACCAATAAGAGTGAATCATCGGGCAGCTGCACCACATGTGGATGACGTTGCCCACCTCCCCACATAGCCGCCAACACAGGGGATCATCAGACCGTCCCCACCGGTAGAGAGCGACCAGAACTACTGACATCCTCAAGACAATCCGAAGCTGGGTATTGATTAGCGACAAGGAAATAGAGCATGTGTGTGCATAGTGAAACACCTCAGGTCAGAAGTCCTCCACTTGGGGCTGAATAACATCTTCCCACTGCTTACACACCTTCGGACTTGGAGCTACCTGTGCAACAGAGCTCACTAGCACCCGGTATAATTTCGCCAAGAGCACTTTAACGGATTTCGAGAAAAAAAGTAGACTCTCCCAAACAGAAGGGGTGGAAGCCGCAGCTTCCCTCAGCACCGGAGAAGAGAAACAATAACAACATTGTGATATTGAAAAATGGAGACCGAACTTTGGAACCTCGACTCTAGACCTGTCTGGGAGATCTTCGGATAAAGCTCATGCAGAGAGGCCAGGTGAAAAGTATCTAGCATGTGCTGCAAAGACGGAGGCAGACTTCTGACAAAGGAGAAAGTTCCCAAAGACGTGCAAAGAGACCACAATGAAGAACGAGCAGTTTTGGCACATACCTTACGCCAGGCCATCCAGACGGGGCCCAGAAAGATATGAGAACGAATTAGCCATAGCACCTGGGACTCCTCTATGAAAGGACTGTTATCAGCGGGAAAGGGGCGACTATCGAGGCTTCAAGATCGACCCATCCCGAAGCCCCTCTCAGATGCCACAAGGGGATAGCCCGCAAACAAGCGCATAGATAATAAAGCTCGAAGTCGGGGAGACTCACTCCCCCCCCAAACTTTGGGCCTAATCATAGTACTCCAACTTAACCTAGACAGTCTTCCCTTCCACACAAAGTGTATGAGTATCCTGCGTAGGCGAAGAAAAAAAGATCTTGGGACTCGAATAGGGAGTTGCTGAAATAGAAAAGTGATTTTCAGTAAAAGCAACATTTTTTTTTTTAATAGTAGTTTTTATTCAGTTTTAACATATAAAATAACAATACAAATGATCGTAATATAGCAGGATACAAGCAGATGCTATTGATCAAAATAGCAAAAGAATATAATAACTTGAACAAGACAGTACAATAACGTTAACAAGAACTAGTATCAGTTCATGCCAGCACGCCACCCTCCCTCTCTCCGTTCAATGTGGTTACAGCAGAGACCATTCCACAAGGCAGCCTCCAGCAATCACTTTCATCAAACATAATTTTGTAAAGCTGACCATTTCTTACTTAGTTTACCAGACCATGGGTTCTTGGCTATATAGATCTCTTCGTAGGTCTTATGTAGGATTAAGAGACTCCACCAATGCTCGAAACAAGCTTTGTCGAGATTCTTCCAGTGTATTAGAACTATTTTAAGCGCTATCCCGAGCATTAAGTCCAGCAGTTTACTATCCCATTTCATCAGAGTAGGTTCCAGAGCTATGGATTTATATATCACTATCCGATAAGTGATAGGAGTTTGTAAGTTGAGGATCTGTGATATGCGTTCCCAAACTCTGTTCCAATATATTTCCAGGGATTTACAATGGAACAACATATGTGCCAGTGTCCCAATTTCCATGTTACAGGACCAACATCGATTTCCCTCCTGTAGTGTCCATTTCATTTTCTTAGCCGGTGTAATATGCGCTCGATGTGCTATAAAGTACATAGATTGTGTGAGAGACGCTGCTCTCGTGGCACGTATGTGAGTTCCCCAAAAAGTGTCCCAATTTTCCGGAGGTAGATCTTGACCGGTTTCAGTAGCCCACACCGACTGTATCTTAGAACATGTCTTGTCACTTTTGGATCGGAGAATTGCAACACATCTCGAGACAGCTTTGGCATCTGTTTGTAATTCTTGAAGTGTCTGTCGCAGTGGCCATCCTGTACGTATCAAGACAGGTGACACACCCGCTTTGCTCATGCAGTATCGGAGCTGACACCATTGGAAATAGCATGTATTAGGCAATCGGAATTCCGTTCTTAATCTGTCAAAGGTTTTAAATGCACTTCCATTGATCAGTTGTCCAATGGTGATAAGATCATGTTCCACCCATTTTTTCCATAAGACAGGCTTCCCTCCGATGATAAGGCGCGGGTTCAGCCATATGGGCATATCTGCGGCGAAGTCATCCCCTCCATCGATACATGATGCCAATAATCGACAGGCATGCTGTGTTTCTCGGATAATAGCATTATGTGGTGCAGTCTGATCTACTACTGTGCCTACCAGTAGCCATGCAGGTAGGGGGGAATGTAGGGCCCGCTCCACACTCAGCCATCTAGGTCCTTTATCCGTGTCGTCAGAGTCGACCCATTGAGCACCCTGCTTTAAAAGAGAGGCAGTGTGCAGCCAGCCGAGATTTGGGAAATGGACACCTCCTTGTGTATTAGGTAACTTCAGTTTCCAGGCAGCTATTCGAGGTACTCGGTTGTTCCATAGAAAGGCTATCAGTTGACTATTCATTTTCTTATAGAAGGCTGACGGGAAACGTAAGGGTATCATGCTTAATATATAGCTGAGTTTTGGTACCAACATCATTTTTATCGTTTCTAGCCTGCCCCACCAGCTCAAATGAAGGGGGGTCCACTTGCAGATGTTATCATGTACAATTTCTTGACACATCTTAATGTTGATTGCGACAGTCTCTTCCAAGGTGGTGCCATAGGTCACGCCCAGGTATCTAAAGGATGACTTCTCGTATTGAAAGGGGTATCCACGCATCATTTCTTCGCTGACCTGTTCATTCAGAGGAATAATTGTTGTTTTATTCAGATTTACTTTATATCCGGATATCGCTGAGTATGCATCTATGAGTTGCAGTGTTTCAGGAAGGTCTGATGGTTGTAGAAAAATGAGCAGGTCATCGGCATATGCTGACAATTTACAAGGACCATCAGCTAACTCAATTCCTTTTATGTTTTCCTTCTGTCGGAGCGCTATTAATAAGGGTTCCAGGGCTAAATTAAAAAGCATCGGTGACAGGGGGCAACCCTGTCTGGTCCCTCTTTGCAACTGAAAAGGGGCTGAGAGATGTGAGTTGACCGCTATTCGAGCTGTGGGTTTGGTATATAACAATTCAACGCGTTTTAGGAACTTTTCTCCTATCCCAAACCACCGTAGGGATCGAAATAGGAAGGACCATTCCAGTCGATCGAAGGCTTTTTCGGCATCCAATGCTAGCCCTATCAGGGGCTCGGCCTTGGTCTTGGCGGATGCCAGTACATGTGCCAATAATCTTCCATTATCTGTAGTGGATCTGTTTTGTATAAATCCACATTGATCCTCATGTATCAAATCTTTTAAGATCCGTCCTAATCGGTTAGCAAGCACTTTAGCATAGATTTTATAATCAGAGTTTAGGAGAGAGATGGGTCTGTAATTCTCTATCTTTTGTGTATCCCTGCCCGGTTTCGGGTGAATTACCACCACAGCCTCTGCCAGGGCTCCAATCTCTGGAGATTCATCTTGCAGGCCACTGTAGTAGATCTGTAGCATGGGAGCCAATTGAATGCAATATTTATTATAGAATTCCAGTGGGATACCATCTGGACCGGCGGCTTTGCCATGAGCCATCTGTTTGATCGCATCTTGTATTTCAGTTACTGAGATCTCTTGTTCCAGCGTTCGACTTTGATGACTGGTTAATGTGGGTCCTACTATCTTGGAGACAAAATCTTCAAAGGCTCTGTCACTACATTGGGTATCTGAGCGATATAGTTCCTCATAGAATTCTTTGCAGTGGTCTAGTATTTTGTCAGATCTCAGGAGAAGGCCCCCGGAATTGTCCTGCAACGCCTCTATAGCGGTCTTGCTGGTTTTTGGTCTGAGCTGCCGAGCTAAAAGGGATCCAGAGCGGTTGCTTTCATAGTAGTATATACTACGTTGTAGCTGGATACTACTCAGTGCTTCTTTGTTGAGGAGAGCATTATATTGGTATCGCAATTTTTGGAGTCTAGTCAATATCATTGAGTCAGCTCTTTTGGCTAGTAACCTTTCTCCAGCTTTTATTTGGAGTTCCAATTCATCTTTTTCTTTTTTCCTGGCTTTACGCCGTCTAATGGTGTAGGTGGTAATATGAGCTCGTATGGTCGCTTTAAAACCTTCCCACCAGCTCCAGATGGAGGTATCAGTGGGTGTATTATATTTAAAATAGGTCTCAATTTCCCCTGACAGTAGCTGTACAAAGGAGTCATCTGCTAGTAGGGATTTATCAAAGGTCCATCTTGGCGGAACATGCTGTGTAACGTTGGTATTCAACACTAGGGAGACAGCGGCATGATCCGATACCGTTGTAGCATAGATCTCTGCGGACAACACTTGGGGCATCAGCTCTGTGGACAGTAGGAAGAAATCGATCCTTGTTTGGGTATTATGTGGGATGGAATAAAATGTGTAGTCTCTTTCTTGGGGATGAAGTAGGCGCCATGGGTCTACCAAATGTAGTTCTGTTATGATGCCTTTAAGAATCGCCTGCGATTTGACTTTGTCTACAGCCCGATAGGGCGTGCGATCTAACAGTGGATCCAAGATGACATTGAAATCGCCCCCTAATATGATATTGGTGTGAGCTGCGGCTGTAACTTCTTTAGCTATCAGTTTGAAAAAGTTAGGGTCATCGAGGTTGGGCGCGTAAATATTGAAGAATGTGTAAAGCTGTTGATTTATTTTCATCGTCACTCTGGCCCATCGACCTAGCGGATCAATCTGTGTGTCGGTAATGGCGGATTGCAGGAATTTGCGCACTAATATTATTACCCCCCCTTTGCGTTGAATGGCAGAGGCCGAGGCCGCCACCAGGAAATATTTAGAGGTTACTTTCTGCGATTCAGTATCTGTTAAATGTGTCTCTTGTAAGAGGGCAATATCTGCTTTTTTTTGCTGGCAGTACGCTAAAATCTTCTTTCGCTTGACAGGGCCAGTAATACCTTTTACATTTAACGAAAGCATTAAAAGATCACTAGACATCAACGTTGGAATAAGCTGTCTTATAGGTGAAAGCTATCCCGTGGATAGGCCTGCCGCGTACTTGCATTTTGCGTGTATGTGGAGGGTTTTGTACTGGACTGGACTGACACAAACAACTGCATAACTGGCAAACATTGTATCGCTAAGGTGAACACAATCCACTGAAACAGTAACCAACCCCGACCTCCCGTTGCCACCCCTACATTTCAAGCAGAAATATCTGTTTAATTAAAACTATTTAGAACAACAGAAATACAATCAATGAGGTGTTTAACAAGGCTTAAGGCGTTCTAAAATTTGTGAGAACGCACGGCCGCACCCCCTGAGTATATGCTGAGTTCTCTACACTGCGTGAGAGATCAGAATATTGACCTCAGGTTTCCATACCGCATTTTTCTTGTAGGAAAGTTTTCAGTTTTTCAGCTTCAACAAAATTCCTCGTTTCATTATGCAGCGTGACCCGCATGGTTCCTGGGTAGTATAGCCCGTATCTTGCCTGTGCACTTTGTAGCATGGGTCTACAGGCCAGCAACGCTTTTCTCCGATCTACCATTTGCTTGCTCAAATCCGGATAGAGTGCCACTTTGTGTCCCTGGATTTGCAGTGATCCGGCCTTCCGTGCAGCTTGAAAGATCTGTAGGACCTGTGGGTATCTCAGTACCTTCATTATGAGTGGGCGCGGGTATCGTGTGTTTTCAGCTTTGTGTGTTGGGATTCGATGGGCCCGTTCTAGTTCAAAAGGCCTTGCAAAGACAAGCTGCAGCATCTCCGGTATGGTTTTTTCCAGAAATCCAATCGGATCGGTACCTTCAGCACCTTCAGGGACTCCAACAAGGCGGATATTATTTCTACGGGTATGGTTATTTTGATCTTCAATCAGATTTTCTATGTGCCGGACTCGTTTGACCAAAGGACCCAGCTGTTCTAATGCAACGCCATGCTTCTGGGTTTGTAATTCAACTGCATTAAGTCGAGTGGTGATGGTGAGGAGTTTCTCTTTTACCTCCAGCAAGTCTTCTTGAATCATGTTCAGTGAACTAGAATTGGCTGCAATCATTTCTTTAACGCATTTCAATTCCTGTAGCACTTCACGTAGGCCACCGGCAGTCACTCCCTCCTTCTCTCCCGCGGCCATTTTCTGCGGGGAACCCACTTCGGGTTTGGATCGTTTCGCTGCTGAGCCGGATCCCTGTGGAAATTCCAGCCGGGCAGGCTTCAGGGATGCCATCCAGCTGTATTGCGGTGTTATTGATGTAGGTAGGGGGTACAAACTTCAAGGTAATACCGGGATATGTTCAGGATTCTTGGGCAGCAACGGGAGCAAAAATTCAGGCGTCCATTCTGTTCAGTGGCTAGCTCCGCCCCCGTAAAAGCAACATTTTAATGGTGTTCACCCTTCCAAGCCATGAAACCGATAGCTCTTGCCAGGTTGCCGTCTCCTTAGACAATGCGACTAGCAGCGGGGAGTAGTTGTAAGCAAAAAGCTCCTCCACTTTCTGAGGAATCTGTATGCCCAGATATTTGAAGCCCGTCACCAGGGGAAAGACACTATCTCGCCTCAGCCGACACACCCCATGCAAAGTCACACATGGCATCAGGACCGATTTCGTAAAATTGATCTTGTATCCTGACATCGTAGAGAAGTCTGTTAAGATCGAAACTAACACAGGTAAAGTCAAGTCCGGCTCCCGAAGAAAATTTAACGCGTCATCCGCATAGAGCGAAACCATGTGGAACTGATTCGCTAGGGGGATTCCCAGTCAAGCTTCCTGAGCCCTTAATTGTACCACCAAGGGTTCCAGCGCCAGCGTGAACAGAAGAGGTGAAAGACGGCACCCCTGCCTGGTCCCACGTTCTAAAGCAAACGGCTCCGAGAGGAACCCATTAACTAGTACCATACTCGACGGCGCTTTGTAAAGAGCTGAAATCCAAGTGAGAAACGAGGGCTCCACCCCAAAATGTTGTAGGACACTTAAAAGTTACCTCCACTCTACCTTGTCAAATGCCTTCTCAGCATCCAGGGAAAGGACTCCATAGTTGCCCTCTAACTGTCTGACCCTATCTAAAATGTTAATGAGACGCCAAACATTTTCAGCTCCCTGACGCCACGAGATAAACCCCGTCTGATCCGGATGCACTAACCCTGTGATCTTAGAATTCAGGCGGGAAGCAAAGATCTTAGTAAAAATGTTGTAATCTATATTTAACAGTGAAATAGGCCTATAATTACTTTCTTGCAGTGGGTCCTTGCCCTCCTTAGGAATTACTGTGATTAAAGCTTGGCGCTGCGACTCCGGAAGTGTGTTGCTCAACAAGATAGAGTTGTAAACTCTAGTTAACACGGGCGCCACGTGTTCTCAAGGGACTTGTAAAATTCCACTGGTAATAGGTCAGGGCCCGCGGCCTTCGCCGATTAGAGCTGCTTTAAGGTCAATCGCACTTCAGAGATACTAATTTCTCTGTCTAAGGCGTCCCTGTCTTCTACCGACAGTTTCGGTAAGTGGAGACCCGATAAGAACTGATCTATGATGGAGCTATCAACGGAAAGATGGGAAGAGTATAACTCTTTGTAGAACCTAGCAAATCGCTCAGCAATCTCAATCAGGGGCCGGTTGTGTTCATCCAAGACTGCTGACACCCGACAATTTAAGCACTGTCTTTTTAATTGCCATAAGAGTAGTTTATGAGCTTTGTCTCCGTGCTCGAAGAAGTACCGTCTCGTCCTCAACAGAGCAGAAGATATCTCTGCTGTCTCCAGCGCTGCTAACTTGCCTCACAGATCTGTTCATTGACGGAAGGTCGAGGGCTCCTTATATCGCTTGTGCTGTCTTTCCAGACCCTCAATCCGCAATCTAAGGTCAGCTTGGAGGTGTTCACTTTGGCACTTGAAGGAAGCCGATAAGGAAATGACCTGCCCTCTGATTACAGCCTTCCCTGCCTCCCAAAGTAAGGATGGAGAGATCTCTCCCTTGTCATTTTGAACAAGATACTCCTGCCATCCCTCCTCTAGCTGCTTCACAAAGCCGCCATTTTGCAACAAATGTCTAGGGAAGGACCAGGAACGCAGTGGATATTCTGAATCCATAGGCTCCCAATCTAAGACAATGAAATAATGATCCGAAGGACCCCTCGTACCAATCCTTACCTTGTCAATTTGTCCTGATAACACCTTAGAGGTAAGCCACATATCAATACGCGAATATGAGTGATGGGCCATGGAGAAAAATGTAAATATGAAAAGGTGTAAATACAAAAATGTGGAAATGTACAAATTGTAACCCAGAAATGTGTAAATACGAATGTATAAATGTAAATATGTATAGTTCATTCCCCCATGACACTAACCCTGTGTGCTGTGACCTCCCCTCAGATCCATGTATTTACTCTCCCCTCCCAGTCCTGATTTGACACCACCAAAAGAAGAATCAAACCGCTGCTGATCGCTGGAAGCAGCGGTATATAAGTGTGTATTAAATAAATAAATAAAATAAATAAATAATCCCTCTCCCCCGGGTGACGAGAATGCCACACATTCTCCAAAGCAAGGGATGAAAGAAGCGTATTCAGAGTTCTAGATGCACCAGTCAATAAATTAGGACCTGAGGATCTATCAACCTCTGAGAGAACACAATTGAAATCTCCTCCCATAATTATGTCTCCCGCCACTTGAGTTGCTAGGATATCGAACAAACATTCTAATGACTGCACAACGTCCACAGGGGGAATATACACATTCACCAGGGTAATCGCCGCACCGTTAAGCATGCCTAACAATATCAAGAAGCATCCCTGTGGGTCTTGAAACTGGTTTACCATTTGGAACGGACACTTCTGAGCAAGCATAATAGCCACCCCTCTTTTATGGGTTGAAAATCCGGAGGAATAAACCCTAGGGAATCTGCAGGACACTAAACAAGAATGGACTCCCGGAGACAAATGGGTTTCCTGAAGAAAAACAATATTGGCACATTCTCTATACAGCCCCTCTAGCACTCTGCGTCTTTTAATTGGGTGATGTAAACCCCGGACATTCCACGACATAAGTTTAACCATCATCCCCACGAACCCAACGGAACTTGAAACTAGCTTTAGTCCTAGCGCATCGCTCACATACCAATGCCAGGACTCTCTCCATCTGGCTTCTCCACCATACCTCTGCACCCTTTTAATTCCAGCAAAAACACCAACCCACTCGTAACTTCCTCCAGCTCCAAGTCCACCGGTCTCTCCTTGCCGGCCAGTCCCAATTACCAGTCATGCAATCCTTCCTCCCTCCTCTCCCCCCCCCCGAATTCCCTCCCTCCCTCCCACCCCCCTCCTAACCCCCCTCCCCCAACCCTATCCCAAGAGACCAGAACTCCCCTCTTAGAGTGCTAAAGGAACCCGACATGCTCTCTTAAGGAGAGTTCGTATCATGGGTGGAGTATCTTCCCACCCAGTGAGGGACACTAAAGGCTGAAAGTCCCCTACTAAAAGCACCTAGCCACCATCCCCACCCTGAACCCCCCTGAACCAGTAATCTGCTTTAGAACCTTGCCAACCACTAACTCACTGTAGTCAATCAAGTGCATAACTGCATTACAGGAGCACTTGAAACATAACCCCTAACCCCCTGACAACAAAAGTGAAGAACTGAGAGTCGTCGGAGCTAGCTAAATCAGCTCCTCCCCGAAGAAGTCCCAATTCTAGCATCATATAGATATTATAGATTTATACACCCCAGAAACCCCCTAAGAGGGAACAAAGAAGAATACAAGAACAACAAGAAAATACTGTTTCTCCCTCAGGTGGGATTGGTGGTGTCCATTCCAATGCTCCCAGCCCCATCTGGATCCGCTTCGGAAGAGCTTCGGGATCTCGGTACTTTCCTTCATTTGGGCATAGAGACTTCCCAATCCCCATTAGGTTTACGGTGTGAAAGCGAATGGTCTCCATACTGAAGAGAATCCAAAAAGCATAAACAGTCAGAGAGTTCTGAGATCTGTTTTCGAGACCCTTCCCACTCAAAATTCAAAGAGAAAGGGAATGCCCACCGATACGGGATTGACCGCTTCTGAAGAGCTTGCGTCAAGGGACGAAAACTTTTCCTCCATTACAGAGTTCATTATGCAATGTCCTGAAAAATCTTCAGCTCATGCCCCTTGAATACAAAGGAGCATTGACCCCGCGTACTGCGCAGAAGGGCCACCTTATCCTCGAAAAAGGAGAAGCAAACAATGATAGGTCATGGACAAGAATTATTATCTTTCCTGGGCCTCAAAGTGCAGTGTGCATGTTCCAACTTGACCGGGCATTCTGTGGAAGGGACACAAAATGCAAAAATCTCTTGCACAAGAGCTGCCGAATTGTCCTTGTCACCGGAACTCTCTGGGTCTCCCAGGATGCGCACATTGCTTCTTCGCTGTCTATTCTTGAGTTCCTCCTGCCGATCCATCAATTCTTTAGATGTTTGGTCCAGCTTCCTCAGCTTGGTCTGAACCTCTATCGAAGAATCCATCTGTTCCCAATAAGGGTTTCCGCATGCGACACCAGGTCATCCAGAGCATTGATATCCGACCGCATTCATGCAATCACTTTGGTGAAATCTGTGCGGAAAAGTTTAAGCTCCTGTAAGATCTCCGCCAGGTTTTGTTTCTTTGCAAGCATAGAGAGCACAGCCTCCTCAATCACCCTAGGCACCCCAGACTACTCCAAGTTAGAAGCAATTTTTGGAGAATCCTCCCCCGATCTAGAGAACTTGGACAGAGCTGAGGCATAGTTCTTCACCTTGGCCATCTTCGCCGAGATCTGAATTATGCTCCAGCAGAGGCACAGAGTAAGCCAAGTTGTACTCTTTGATGGCACCCTTCTGACGCTGGGGATGGACCCGTAAAAATTGGCTACCTCTGGTAGACTGCCTGAACCCTCTCCTTGTGTGCTGAACTGTAAAGGCTGATGAGTAGAAATAACAGAGGAGATTCAGAGCACAAGTACTTCTCAAAAAAGAAAACAAGTCCTTGTAGAATGCAGATCTGCCACAATATGGAGCTCCAGGATAAGCCACAAATATGCAGAGAGGATAGTGTAGCTGCAGACTCAAACAGTCGTCCCAATCTGGAGAGAAAGGTAGAAATTTGGCCGGAGAAAACACAAGCCTCTGCCGGTAACTGTGGGGCTCCAAACTGCCCTTTTCAAACAATCAGGAGAGGAATCAGACACCCCCTCAACATCAGTGAGTTGGTGGACTCACTAACACCCTGCGGCCATCTTAAAGGGGTGTGCTATGTATTTCAATGACGAGCTCTGCAAGCGGCGGCCATTTTAAGTCGGCAACTTTGCATTCCAGCCTCCGAAGCAAATAAGACAGCTGCGAGGGAAGGAGCACCACAGGTCTGCATTCCACAATGGATTTCCCGCCTCAGCTCCTGCACATTCCTGCATGTCAGCAAGTGAGCCCTCTTCTCTGATCCAAAATGGCTCCTCGTAGCTGCCCGACATCAAAGAAAATCCCTTCAGGCCACAGATCAGCTCCCGCAGACCCCCCTCACACACATCTCCTGCACATATTCCCTCCAGCGTTGCAGAAAAAGGAGTGCTTATTCCACTGCTGTGATAACACTGCCATCAGCTCCTTCTCATGCACTCCCCGATCCCCGAACAGGACCTCCCCCAAATGTATTCTGAGGAGAGCCGATCGCTCTCAGCGAGGAGAGATCCGATGTGATGAGGAAACTCCCACACTACCCCACACTTTCACCCTCTGAACCTCTCCGCTCCGGGGCTTCACCAACCTCTGTATCGCTGTCTCCAGAAGCCACTCACAATGTCAGACTGACCCGGCCAGACCAGCCACACTCCATCTCAGCAGGGCCACCAAAATCGGAACCGGCCACATATTTGGATCCAGGTGGGTAAAGTTAACTTGAGAATGTGGTTTTCAGGCAGATTTCATCGGGATCACTGGCAAGGTGCCATCAGCTAGGAAATGAGGCTACGGAGAGTCAGGAAAGTGTGGCCAACTTGCATGGCTCACGAGCGCCCCCCCCCCCCCCCAATCACAGG
The DNA here is from genome assembly GCA_033557465.1 of Ichthyophis bannanicus. NCBI lineage: Eukaryota > Metazoa > Chordata > Amphibia > Gymnophiona > Ichthyophiidae > Ichthyophis > Ichthyophis bannanicus. The sequence continues at coordinate 1,483,469,403 of CM066032.1, forward strand.
TTTTTAGATCATAAAGAATTCTCCAAAATCTTATCCTGATGATGGAGTAAACAGGAATCCTGAGCAAAAGTAGCCATCGTTCATTTTTGAGAAAGATTAGCTGTCTCCTATGACTCAACCCTCTTCTCCAAAGAAGATAACCTACATTCATAATCAGACAATTTTTGGACTGTTTCCTTGGAGAAGTCTGAAACTTTCTGGAGGGAAGCCCCAAGCACCAACTCCATTTGGGAAATCAATGCCAAAATATCTTTTAAAGAAACATCTAAAGATGGAGCTTGGGCTTCCCCAGCAAACCTGAATGTTATCACAGATGGAAGGGGTCGTTGTAAATTCTCTGAGGAAGAATCAACTCGTAAAAAAGCAGTAGGAAGCAAAGGCGCTCCGTTATCACATTGCCCAACCTCCTCTGGGAGGGGAAGTGAAATGGATAACTGACCAATCTCTTGGCTGGGCGGAGCAGAACCCAAGACACGTGGGGAGGAAACAGAGGAAACCGTACTCACGGTTGCCATATCCTCCACTCCAACACCAGACCGCTGAGCAGAAGGCGATGACTCACCCACACGAACATAGCCTACCTGTTATCTCAACTAATGCTTCACACAAATATACCCAGTGAGAAAGTCATTGGTGGAGTATGGGATATACGATTTAGCTGACGTTCATAAGCCTAGACTACAGTGCCGACTCATGGCAACCCTCTGAATATTTGTCCCACAATGTATTTGGTCTTCAATCAAGTGGCTAATTTTTGATAGAGTGGCATCCATCGTTGCTAATGTATTGATCTATCTCATTGCTGACCTTCACCCTTACCAAGCATGATGTATTTCTTTAATGATCTCTCTCTTTGCATTATGTGTCCAAAGTATGAAAGTCAGTCTTGTCATTTGAGCTTCTAAATAAAGTTTAGGTTTGATCCTCTCTAGTACCAACTGGTTTGCTCTCCAGGCAGTCCATGCTTTACATAATATTCTTTGTCAGCACCATAATTCAAAAAGAATCAATTTTCCTCTTGTCTTTTTCATTATCCAACTTTCACATCCATATGGCATTACTGTAATTACTATGGCTTAGATAAGTGGAATCTTTGTATGGAGAGACGCCTCTCTGCTCTTGAGAATCTTGTCTAGGTCCTTCATTTTTTTTTTTTAAGTTTCAAAACAATCTTTATTGGAAAATAAACAGGTATTACAACCAAGTCCACATCAACGAGAGAGTGAGGAAAGCATAATATATAATAAATCCTTTAACATAATACCAAAACAATATAAGCGGGGTCCATGAAAATACTATAACAGCCCTAATTACTTGGAAAGGAAGGGGACACATTAACCAGTTTCTTTGTTAAGCAGGAACACTTCCAACTGATCTGAATCCATAGATACATATTTAGTCTGCTCATAAATCAAAATACATTTACAAGGATATTTAAAAAAAAAGGCTCCTATTGCCAAGGATCGAGATTTTAACAAAAGAAAAGCTTTCCTACGCTTCTGAGTAAGTCTACATACATCTGGAAAAATCTGAATTGGGCTGCCACAAAAGGCCTGATCTTTCTTTGCAAAATACAACCGCATAATCAAATTTTTATCCATCAATGATAGAAAGGAGACGATTAAGGTAGCTCGCTGATTAATCTCATCAGTAGAAGACTCCAAAAAAACAGAAAGATCCAAAGACTGAGATAAAAGGTTTTCTCTGTCCTTAGCAATAGGAGAATAAGTTTCTGTGGTAGAAAGAGAAGGAACATAATATATAGAAGAAAATTTTATAGCGTTAGCATCTACAATTAATAGAATCTCTTTAAAGTATTTATACAACAATATACTCGGAGAAAGATAATGGGTACGTGGAAAATTTAAAAAACGTAAATTTTTCAAACAAACTACATTTTCCATTGATTCTATCTGGGCACTTTGCATCAGATGATCACATGGTCTACTATGCTGGAAATGAAAGACAAAGAAGAAATGGTGTTGCATTTATAATAAAGAAGACACTTGCAAGAACTGTAATGAAATACAATGCAATCAGCAAACACTTAGGGGCTTGTTTACAAAGCCGTGGTAGTGGTTCGCGATCGCGATCGCAGCCGCGGCCCCATTGAAATCAATGGGGCTGCGGCTCCGATTACGATCACAAACCGCTACCGCGGCTTTGTAAACAAGCCCCTTAATCTCTATTCGCCTACTAGGAATGCCTATCAACACAACTATAATTCAAGTATATACCCCAACAACAGCTGCAGAAGAGAATGAAATTGAAGAGTTCTATGAACAAGTACAAGCTGAAATTGACAGAACATGCAAACAGGATATCCTGATAGTCATGGGTGACTGGAATGCAAAAGTTGGCAACAAAGAAGAAGGCAAAGTAGTTGGAAAATATGGACTTGGCAACAGAAATGAAGCTGATAGAATTATGCAAGACCAACAATCTATTCATCTCAAACACCTTCTTCCATCAACACAAGCGGTGACTGTACACATGGACTTCACCCAATGGATTGTATAAAAATCAAATTGACTACATCTGTGGAAGTCAACGATGGAAAAGTTCTATAACATCAACAAAGACAAAACCTGGAGCTGACTGTGGTACAGATCATCAGCTACTAGTATGCAAACTCAACCAGACAACTATCACAAGAGCATTCTCATCCTTTGCCCCTAGATGTTGGAACATGCTACCACCCAACATCAGATCACAAAAGGACCTCTCACAATTTAGAAAAGATCTAAAAACACACCTCTTCCTACAACACTTCCCTCAGAGTATGAACTTCCTAAGTCATTCCCTCCCGACACGCACCAATGATCATGGTTAGTCAAGTACACCCCCATATTCATTTCTCACCCCATTTCAAATCCCCTTAGAGCCCAAGCCTTTGAATTATAAACATGTGATTTCCTGCTATAAATAGTTTGAATTCTTGTGGTCTATTTAATCCCCAGTTATCCAAGTTCATTCCCTGTTACCTGTAAACTTAACATATGTTCATGCTTAAGTACAATTTGTTAAAATGTAAACCGCGCTGATGACGAAGAGTGCGGTATATAAAAGATGTTAAATAAATAAATAAATAAATAAATAAACTCAATCTAAAGTTGAAAAAGAGCAAACCACTCATGAATGCAGCAAAATATGACCTTGAGAATATACCACTGGAATTTAAAGACTGCAGGAAAAATAGATTTTCTGCTTTAGATTCAAATGACAGAGCTCCAGAAGAGTTATAGAATGACATCAAGAAGGTTGTGTTGGAAGAAAGCAAGAAGTCTCTACAAAAGGTGAAAAAGCAAAAACGGTCAAAATGGATGATGGAAGAAACTCTGAAAATTGCCCAGAAACGCAGAGAAGCTAAAGCCAGAGGAGAAAGAAAGACAATAACAGAACTCAACAGAGATTTCCAACGTGCAGCAAGACAGGACAAGGAAAAGTACTACAACAATGCATGCAAGGAAATAGAAGCAGAAACTATTAGAGGAAGAACAAGATCGGCTTTCCTAAAGCTACGAGAGTTAAAGAAAAAGTTCCAGCCTTGAACGTGAATGTTACAAGATGCTCAAGGTTCTATGTTAAATGATGCTGAGAAGATCAAGAAAAGGTAGAAGGAATATACAGAGTTTTTATATGATAAAGATCAAGTGGACCAACAGCCGTTTCAACCTTTACCTTATGATCGGGAACCATTAGTGATGAAAGAAGTAGTTAAAGCAGCATTGAAAGCCTTATCAAAGAACAAATCACCAGGCATTGATATCATTCCCATAGAGATATTACAGCAATCTGATGCAGCTGTTACCGTACTTACAAGGCTCTGTCAAGAAATATGGAAGACAACATCATGGCCAACTGACTGGAAAAGATATGTGTTTATACCAATACTAAAGAAAAGTGATCCAACTGACTGTGGAAATTATCGCACAATCACTCTGATCCCACATGCCAGCAAGATTCTACTGAAGATTATTCAAAAGAGACTACAACCATACCTGGAACAAGAACTACCTGACGTGCAAGCAAGGTTCAGGAAAGGGCGAGGAATGAGAGACATCATTGCAGATGTGAAATGGATCCTTGAAAAGACTAAAGAATACCAAAAGGATATCTATTTGTGCTTTATCGACTATAGCAAGGCTTTTGACTGTGTAAACCATGAGAAACTCTGGGCCACATTAAGAAACATGGGTATACCAGAACACCTGATCGTACTCTTGCACAATCTGTACATTGATCAAGAAGCAACAGTTTGAACGGAACTAGGAGAAACAGAATGGTTTAAAATAAGCAAAGGTGTAAGACAAGGCTGCGTACTTTCCCCCTACCTGTTTAATTTATATGCAGAACAAATCATCAGAGAAGCAGGATTGTATGAAGACAACAGAGGTGTGAAGATTGGTGGAAGACTCATCAACAACCTTCGCTATGCTGATGATACCACATTACTGGCTGAAAGTGAAGATGATCTGAAACATTTGCTTCTCACAATCAAAGAACATAGTCTCAAAATGGGCCTGCACCTTAATGTAAAAAAGACAAAGATCATGACAACTGACATAATCAACAGGTTCATTGTTGAAGGAGAAGAAATTGAAATTGTGAACAACTTTAACCTACTTGGATCAACTATCAATAAAGAAGCAACAAGCAGTCAAGAAATTGGACGACACATTGCTTTTGGCAGAATGGCTATGAAAGACCTAGATAAGATTCTCAAGAGCAGAGATGTCTCTCTCCATACAAAGATTTGACTTGTTCAAGCCATGGTATTTTCAATAACATCATATGGATGTGAAAGCTGGAGAGTGAAAAAGATAGGAAGAAAATTGATGCCTTTGAATTATGGTGCTGGTGGCAAATACTGTGTATACCATGGACTGCCCGAAGAACAAACCAGTTGGTACTAGAGGAGATCAAACCTAAGCTTTCTTTAGAAGCTCAGATGACAAGACTTTGACTTTCATACTTTGGACACATTATGCGAAGAGAGAGATCATTAGAGAAAGACATCATGTTTGGCAAGATTCATTTATTTAGACAGTTTTGTATACCACCTTATCCTTCAATCAAAGTGGTCACAGCACAATTAGGGGATACATTTAACACAAGGGGATATGAGACACATACACTAATACAGGGAACATGGGCAATGGAGGGTTTAGTGGCTTGCCCAAGGCCACAAGGAGCACCTGTGGGACTAGAAACCCCAGTCCTTCCAGCCCAAGGTTGCTGTCTTCTAGTGAGATTTGAACCCCCAACCTTCTGGCTTGAGGTAACTTGCCCCAACCACTAGGCCACTACTCCAAGATAGAAGGTCAATGCAAAAGTGGAAGGCCAGCAATGAGGTGTATCAATACAATAACAGCAGCTATGGGTACCAGTCTGTCAACAATGAGCCGCCTGACTCAAGACCGAACACAATTTAGGATAGCTATCCAGAGGGTCGCCATGAGTCGACTCCGACTCGACGGCACTTAACAACAACAACTATTTGATGATGCACAATAACACTATCACAAATAGAAGACAAAACTGCAGCCTGAACCACGGAAACCTGATCCTCTAATTTATTTAAAGAGGTTTTACATTTAGTAATAGACTCATCCTGAGCAGAAAACCTCTGTACGACTTCCTTAGAGAACTGTGAGACCTGGGAAGGAGATGCACACAGAGAAACTTCAATGCGTGCAAGAACTTCCCATATGTCTCGCAGTGAAACATCCACAGGAGCACTAACAATTGGAGTAAGAGCAGAAAAGTCCAAGACGGACAGCAGAAAAGACGTATGACTATCCATATCTGGCAACAAGGAAGGAAGTTCCGACTCAGCCAACGGGGGCTCTCCCACCAGTTTCCTATCAATGGAGGACAACACACCCACCGGAATTCCTTCCTGTCAGGGTAGGGCAAACCCAGACGCAACTAAGGAAATATCTGAAACAGTATTCACGGAGCCCAAGGATAACTTTTGCTCAACCGGAGCACTTTGTAGATGTCGATCCATAAGGCCCACGATCTTAATGGCCTTAGCACCAGAAACAACAAACACTTTCTTCCTCCGTTTACCCAAGGGCTCTCTTGGTACTCCTCACCACTCCTCAGTACCCTGAAGGGGCTTCAAAGGGGCATGGCAAGCCCCTTTGTTCACGCCCCTTCGGGCACGCGACCACGGGTGTGCGCCTGGAGGTCGCATTCTGTGGTGGGCCAGTGTTTTTAAATTGGCCAAGTGGGGCGGACCTGCAGTGCTCCTCCTCCGCCACGAGACACAGGCTCTGACAGCCTTCCTCTGCTCTTTCGGCATCTCAGCTGTGGGCCGGTGTTTTTGAATCGGCCCGGAGGGGGGTGGATCTGCAGCGCTCCTCCTCCGCCACGAGACACAGGCTCCGACAGCCTTCCTCTGCTCTCCCGGTGTCTCAGCTGTGGGCCGGTGTTTTTGAATTGGCCCAGGGGGGGGGGCAGACCTTCAGCGCTCCTCCTCCGCCACGAGACACAGGCTCCAACTGCCTTCCTCTGCTTTCCCCATCTTGGTCCTTCATAGCCATTCTGCCAATTGCAATGCCTCATCAGATTTCTTGACTGTCTTTTCTTTATTGATTATTGATCCAAGCAGGTTAAAGTTGTCCACTATTTCTATTTCATCTCCATCAATGTTGAGCTTATTGATATTGCCAGTTGTCAGGATCTTCATCTTTTTCATGTTAACGTTCAGGCCCATTTTAAGGCTATGTTTCCTGATCTTGATAAGCAAATGTTTCAAATTGTGCTGCTGAATATCCCCTCATATGGCGTTTGGATGCACCAGCATCAAGTCATTCCAGAGGCAGAGTGGGAGGTTCACTGTGGTATTAGCTGGTCCACAGAAATATTTAGCCGCTGACTAGTTAACCCATGGCTGTCTTAACTTTAGCTGGTTTTCCAATCTGGCCAGTAGCAAAATTTCACCACTAGCTGGATTGCAAACAGGCAATCTGTTCAGCCAGGCTATTCAATGTCAGTGGTCAGATATGGCCCCGGCACTGAATTTCCGGGTTAAAATTATAATGGTAATTGTCAGCCACCTTAAGTGTGTTGGCCACCATAACTGAAAATGCCCCCTTAGGAGCTTTCTTCTAGTTCATTTGCTTCTGTACACAGTTCTTTGCTCCTGCTCCAGGTCTACACATTTGTTCAAGTCTCAGGTACACCTCCTGATCTGGCCTGCATTTTTCTCCGATTGGTCCAGGTCTATATTTTGCCAGGCAGTCAAGACAGCATTGGGCTACCTTGAAGCACATGTTCAACCTATCCTTTTGCAGAGTTTTGATTTGTCCCCAAAGACAATCAGAGATGCCAAGTTACCCAATTCCAGAAGAGAAACTTCCCGGGTTTGAACTTACTGTACATCTCAAAAAGAGTGTGTTTTTTGTAGTCCTTGAGTCTATCCACTGAAATCAGTGGTGCAGGTCCCATAATGCATCAGGATAGGGTTGCCTAAAATTCAAGACTGGCCTAACATCTCCCTCCTGAAGCTGGGTAAGTTGGTAGGTCTAGACAGTGATGGTGTGAGGTCTTCTTAATCCACATTTTTTCAAGTTGTCTTGACATTTTAGAACATATAATTCATATCCATGGATGTATACTTTCATATACTTGTAATAAACATTTGGAACATTCATCAATGGCTTTGAGGTATACAGGTATGGCATCTTCCTCTTCATCATCTTTTCTCTCCGCAGATGCAAAATACTATTCAAAGGTTACCTTGAGTGAATTTTGGGTGTCAGCTAAAGAAGCCCTTCATATAAAACAAGTACTTGAAAATTAAGCATAGATTTTTGCAATGTTCATAATTAAAAAATAAAAAATTCTGACTGACAAAAACAAAATCAATTGCTTTTAATTTCCCCGGAGATTAGGTTGGAGTAATTATACAATGTTTTGTTTATATTCATCTTACTTAATGAAGTTTTGTGATGAGCCAATAAAACAATATTGGAGTTTTCAGCTTGTGGTCCCAAAACACAATTTAGTGCAATATAAATAACAAATATTTTATGCTTAGAAAAAGATTGCCAAGTTGTTTTTTATGTAAACTATGATCCTATACATGAGATAAAAATATGTTTAAAATTGCACTGCTGGGATAGATTTGTGCATACTTTATGATGCTTTCTTCCATTAAAAAATATCATTGCCATTCTGATGAGGTCCAATTGGAATTAAAGGACCATAACCATATACTATATTTAGTTTGATTTAGCTCATGCCTCTTCAGCAGTAGTTCATTGCAAGTTACATTTACATTTGTAAAACACTTTTCAGCTAAGAAAGACAATATATAAAATCCTAAAAAAAAATCATGAAGCATTTATAGTCGTTATTTCCCTGCAATTGGAGTTTGTAGTCTAAGTTTGTACTGGGAAAATTAGAGTTAGAACATAAGAAATGTTATACTGTATCAGACCAAGGTCCATCAAGCCCAACATCCTGTTTCCAAAAGTCGCCAATCCTAGTCACAAGCACCTGGCAGATTTTCAAAAAGATGCACAGGTTCCACAATATTTGTTCTGGGGTAAACAGTGGATTTTCTGGGGCCTCTTTAATAATGCTTTATGGACCTTTTCTCCAAGAACTTGTTCACACCTTTTTTAAACCCAGCTACACTAACAGCTTTTACTGCATCCTCCAGTAACAAATTCCAGAGTTTGATTACACTTTGAGTGAAAAAAAAATCTTTTCTCTTGTTATTCTTAAATGAGTTATATTGTAGCTTCATTTCATGTCCCCTAGTCTTTCTACTTTTTGATGGCATAAACAACCGATCTACGCTTACCTGTTCCACTCCATTCATTAATTTATAGATCTCTATCATATCTCCCCTCAGTCATCTCTTTTCCAAGTTGAAGAACCCTAACCTTTTAAGCCTTTTCTCAAAAGTGTATCCTTCCATCCACCTTACAATTTTGGTGGCTCTTCTCTGTACCTTTTCTAATTCTGCTATATCCTTTTTAATATATGGTGACCAAAATTGCACACAATATTCAAAGTGCAGTCTCATATTTCAGTTCTTTCAACACCTTGGGTGTATACCATCTGGTACTGGTAATTTGCTAGTCTTCAGTTTATCAAATTACCTGGACCAGATGGTATACATCTGAGGGTATTGAAAGAACTAAAATATGAGATTGCAGACCTACTATTAGTGATCTATGAACTGTCATTAAAATCATCTATAGTACCTAAAGATTGGAGAATGGCCAATGCAACACCAATTTTTAAAGAGTTCCAGGTGTGATCTAGGAAACTACAGACCGGTGAGCTTGACGTCAGTACTGGGCAAAATGGTAGAAAACATTATAAAGAAAACAAATTGCTAAACATGTATATAGTCATGGTTTAATGGGAGAAAGCCAACATAAATTTAGCCAAGGAAAGTCTTATTTTAGTAATCTTTTATATTTTTTGATGGTGTAAATGAACAGGTAGACACATTTGAGCTAGTCAGTATAGTGTATCTGAGAGTTAAATGACTTGGCCAAGGTCACAAGGAACATTAGTGGGATATAAGCCCTTGCTTACTGGTTTGCAGCCTGCCACTCTAACCATTAGGCTACTCCACCAGATGCTTGATAATTGACTCCAAAAATACATTTAAAAAAATAAAATTGTTAAATACATAGCTGTTAAAAATGTGTGATTAAAATCATTTTTAACAAGTAGTCCATAAAAATCACTTTCATAACAAAGTGTTAATAAAAAAAATTACCGACTGCAAACACCTGGTGTCATGCCGGTGAAAATAATATCATCACTTTTACACAAATTAACTTTGCTAGATACCGTATGAAGGAAAATATTGGATTGCATACTCACTTACTGCTTAGCTTCCTTGTCCTGGAAATATTGTTTACCAATACCACATTGTATTTACGGAATAAATATCACCATAGGATGAATATAACTTACTCAGAGCAGTATATTTCTACAAGGAATGCAAAGATTGAATTGACATTCTTAGTAACAGTGTTTGATTCAATACTGATTGCAAAATAAGAATGCACCACCTGCTTTGCCACTGCCAGTCTAAACAGTAGATTGCACAAGTTGAACCAGTCAATCAGTACATGATTTGTTTTCTTTGCCCCATTTATTCCTGCTCCCATTTTCATAGGAAAGAGTTATCTCTCTTGTACCTAGCTCTGCTAAAAAGAACAAGTAAATAATATAAAAAAAATAGCTAGATCAAGGTCCTCATTTAATATGCATTTCTTTTCCATAGAAACAGAATGGAAGAAATTTATACCAAATAAATAAATAAATAAAATAAGAAAACCTTTAAGGGCTCTTTTACGAAAAGGTGTTACAGAGTTGCATCTAATGCTGCGTAGCACCCAAACCCTTAGCGCATTAGGGGCAACAGCACAGTGTTAATTGTTGGGAGAGTGAAAAGCATGTTCCTGATGGCTAATGTAATGTACTCTGCCATAATGTAGCCTAAAATTAGCATGGGTTCATTTACCTTGCGTGCCTTGCACTTAGTGCAGGGTGCACTGACTGCAAGGCACTCATCCCACCCACTCTTTGCTCCTAATCCACCTATTTAGCACCCAAGTGCTTGCAGGACAGTTAGTGCAGAAATTGGGCTGCGCTAACTGTGCTGGTCCTATGCTAATATTTACCACAGGTCGCAGTGCAGGGTGTGCTATAACAAGCTCTAACCACTTTAGTAAAAGGGTCCCTTGGTAAATCAAGCCCAAAAAATAGCCAAGTTTCCTTGTAGACTTTCAAAATATTGCAATCGCAGATTGCACTACGAATGTGGATTGACAAACTTTTGGTCAGATTTATTTTTTTATCTATCGACCTTGTGATTCATTTTCTGTTCCCTAAACTTTGTTTTGCTAATTTTATTAATGTTCATTAAAGTCAACAAAACAAGAAATATTGCTCTTTAATAGTGGGGTTTCTATAATTTTTTTTTTACTTGCTGAAACCTTTCTGGCAGGCATTGCTACAAAAGCAACAACACTCTAACATCAAGAGTGGCATGAAGACTCTTGAACATCAAAAGAGGAGCAAAGGACACTAATAATGGCATGGGCACTCTATGACGCTGTAAGAGAGAATTGGAAAGGGAAAGGGCATTGTATTTAACTCACTTTTCTCAGTTCAAGATGAGTTACATTCAGGCAGAGTAGGTACAATATTTTCCTATCTTCAGAGGGCTTCAAGTCCAAGTTTGTAAATGAGGCAATGGATAGTTAAGTGACTTTTCCAAGATCACAAGGAGTGGCAGTGGGCTTTGAACCTAGATTCCCTGGTTCTTTAATTCTGAGGTCGTTAAAGGAGTTGTTTTCCTTTGAGAAGCATTCACCCACTATGCTGATGTTCTGTTTTGCTCTGTGATAGTTTATGGTCTGTCTATGGTTATGGTTTATTAAAGTTTACTATACCATCCTTCAGGTCAGCAGAGCAGTTTACAATAAAATCAACAGGAGGATAGACTCCAAAATTAAAATTGTAAAAAAGAAAAGAACTCCAGGAAAGAGGAGAGACAGAACATAAAGACCTAGATGTGGAAACAAAAGGAAGGAAGAAGTAGGACAAAGGAAAGTATCACAGGCTAGGCAAGGCAAGGGATACAGGACCCCGTATCACTGAGGGCCCAGGTTGAAAGCAAAATGGAATAAGTGGGTTTTTAGAAAGGTTTTAAATCTAGAACAGTTCAAGGCAAAGGCCAGATGGTAGTGACTTTCGTATACTAGAGTCAAGAAAGTAGAAAGTGGAATGACGAGTAGATTTATACTGGTCACAAGGGGCAGGGGGGAGGTAGAGATGATTGCTGTGACTAGAATGCAGAAGGTGCATGGGTTATAATAGGGGAAGAAAGATAGGAGGATAATCCAAAGTGCAGAGTTTTATGAACCAAAGTGAGGATCTTAAACTGAATGTGGTATTAGACAGGTAATCAGTGAAAGTGGAGAAACAGCAGAGTGAGCTGATCAAACTTGGATGTATGTGCTAGTAACCATAGTGCAGTATTCTGAAGAATTTGAAGATGACAAAGTTGAAAGTTGGGGAGACCGGCATAGACAACATTGCAATAGTCCAGGTGAGATAGGATGAAAGAAACAAGCAGTGTGGTGAAGGAGAAGATGGAGAAAAAAGAACAGATGACTCTGAGTTTATTTATTATTATTTTACATTCTCTTATATACCACGCTATTCTGCATCAGTGTGGTTTACAATGAACAAACTGAAATTACATTGAACAGGGCATTATAACTTGGAGATAACTATTTTACAGGGAACATGGGCTATGGAGGGTTAAGTGACTTGCCCAAGACCACAAGGAGCACCTGTGGGACTAGAAACCCCAGTCCTTCCGGCCCAAGGTTGCTGTCCTCTAGTGGGATTTGAACCCCTGACCTTCTGGCCTGAAGTACCTTGCCCCAACCACTAGGCCACTCCTCCACTCCAATAATGATTTATTTATTTAACAGGTTTATATACTGCATTTCCAAAAGTCAAAGTGGTTACATGGAACAAAATTTCAGCATTATAGAGAATGTGGATTATGTTTATGTTTATGCAATTCTTGATATACTGCCCAGGCTGAAGGGCATCAGAGTGGTTTACAATCACTATATAAGCAGGTACTGGTACTCACAATCTATGTGTACCTGAGGCAATGGAGGGTTAAGTGGCTTGCCCAAGGCCACAAGGAGTGCCTATAGGACTAGAAACCCCAGTCCCTCCGGCCTGCGATTGCTGTCCCAGGTGGGAATTGAACCCCTGGCCCTCTGGCCTGAGGTTCCCTGTCCTAACCACTAGGCCACTCCTCCCTCCTTATGCAGAACAATAAATACACTTTAATATAACATTAACTGAAAGGGTAACAAGTAAGAGGGTGAATTGGGCTAAGGGAGAGGGTATGTTGATGGGGTAGGAGGTGAGGTTGATACGTTAAATGTCATGTGACTTGTGATGCGAGCCAATGAACTAATAGGATAACAGAAATGTAATGGGAACGTCCATAGGAGAATGGTAAAAGATTTGAGGTCAGGTTATATCTTCAAAGTGATCTTTGAACAGGAAAGTTTTTAAGAGCTTGTGGAAGGTTGTGAGGTCAAAAGAGGTATGGAGGTCTTGTGGGAGCAAGTTCTAGATGCTGGGAGAATGTAGAGAAAAGGCGCATGCACATGTTGTTTGGTTTCTTGTAGTTAACTCTTGTGAGAGTGCAAGTATGTTCCTTACAAAGCTTTTTCTGAGTCTGTTCTCCAGAAGATTTTGTAGAATGTTCTGTCAGTAGTGTGGGCCTGATTTGTTGAGGAGTTTGAAGGTGATTACAAGGGTTTTATATTTGATTCTGGATAGGAAAGGCAGCCAATGAAAATCCTTTAGAAGGGGGTGATATGGCTAGATCTGGGTGCACCCAAGAGTATTTGGGCGACAATATGTTTGTGAGTTGTAGAGGGTGACGAGAGTTTTGGGGTATTACTTGTATAATAGCATTACAAAAATCAAAGTGAGGCAATATTAAGGCTTGGAAGACTGTTCTGAAGTTATGTGTTTGAAGAAACAGTCTGAGACGTTGAATAACCCTTATTTGTGTGATACAGTAGACGGTGTAGAGCCCATGATAATAGGTGAAAAATAAGAATTTACCTTGGAGCCTGATAGGCAGCAAACACACTCAGCTCACAGGAGGCAAAAGAGCAATAGAATAAGTTTACCACATACTAGTCCTGACATAGCAGGAAGGTTAAAAGCTAATCAGGATCACCGGTCCATGAAAGCACAGGCAGCGTGCAAAGGACATGTGGATAAAAGCTGCTGGGTAAATCCAGGAACAGCCAGTGGGGGCAGTGACCTAGGAGGAATGAGCAACCAGCCTGAGAGCAGACATCACACAGAAGGAGGCCTGCTGAATCAAGGAAGCGGTAGGTGTGGCCCGATAGCAGGAAGCAGCCGGGGGAAAACTTCTCAGGAACGTGGCCATAGCACTGCTCAGACTGCTGGTAGCTGGAGGTCCCGGGAAGGAGCTGTCTGTAGCCCAGAGAGATGAGGCAGGATAACAGAGAGGAGGTGGGAACCTAGCTTTAAGAGAGAAAAAGCTAAGAACTCTGTTTTGTCTGGAGGGCCAAGGCATGGCATAAAAAGTAAAGTAAATGCTGGGAGCTATGAAGTAATTCCTCATTACGGGAGAGAAAAAGAAAGCCAGAGTGAAACTATCACAGTACCAGATATTCAAAACCCTGCTTGCATAGAACAGTTTCCTGATAAGCTAACCAGTGCCTCACAGAGAGGGTTTTACAATGTAACCAGCTATGAGGATTTTAACCCACCTGCAACCCCGGAGGATTGTGAACTAATGCAGTGAGAAAATAATAGCTGTAGCCTTGAACCCACATCAATGGACTGTACGTTATGTTTCTCTGATGATATTGAATCATTGTGCTAAACAAGTGGGCAGAAGCTCTGTAAGAAAATACCAAAGGAAAAGAACATATTTTTCTTTGAAGAAGCTGTTTTTTGTTCCTGGTTTTGTTATGTAAAAGGAAATCCATAGGGAAGGGGAAATAAAGCCCTATTCTTATTTTGCCTTAATTATTCGACTGCAGACTGTTATTGTGCTAGAAGGCAACTTGATCCTCAGGGCCCTAGGCGGCTGCCTAATAGGGACCGGGAGAGGAGTCACATTTTATTGTAGATGACTTGCGTTACTCTTCTAATGTGCGATTAAAGTGAGAGGTATTGGCCAATGGTGACACCTATATAATTTACTTCTGGTCTTATGATCAGGTTAGCATAGTTGACCATGAGTGTTGATGGTGGGGAGAAGTTTTCATATAGTTAATGGTGAGGTGGTGATCCGACAACCAGAGAGTGATGGCATTAAAACAATTGGTAATAGTGCTGAAGGTGTTTTTGATGGTAGAGAATGGTGCATAGATCATAATGTCATCTGCGTAGAGGTGGTAGAAACATTATGGTCTCGAATGATGTCACGTATTGGCTATTTATAGATATTGAACAGCAATGCAGATAGGGCAATGCAGATTGGGGGACTCCTTGCTTTTGTATATAGGGTTCAGATGAGCTGGGTCCAAATTGCAGATATGGTAGACAGCCCATCAGGAATGAGCAGAACCAGTTGAGTGCAGTCCCTTATATTCCAATGTTATGCAGGCACTGTAAGAGAACGTCATGGCATATTGTGTCAAATGCAGCAGCTCTATCCAGAAAGATCAGAACAAAGGATTAGGATTTCCATTGCCTCTTATGAGGCTATTGATGAGGGAGATTAGTAGGGTTTCAACCCTGTGACCAAGTCGGAATCCATGCTGTTGTATGTCCAAGGGAGCACGAGTGTTGATAGGATCTTGAAGTTGGTGTAGGACTGATTCATCCATTATTCTCACTAAGAAAAGTAAGCTTGAGATTGGTCTGTAGCAGTTCGGGTCACTTGATTCAGTTTAGGGTTCTTTAAGACTGGGCATTCTTTAGGCTGGTAGGTACAATTCCTTGAGAGAGAAAGGTGTACCATATGGTTGTGAAAGGTAAGGGCAGTGTCCAAGTTGATGCCGAGGTAGTTAAATGAAGGCTGCAGAGAGATAGCAGTGTCACCAAGGAGAGGAGCTGTGGAAGGAGCAGAAGAGGAGCCAGTGATCCAAGTAACCAAGGTTTTAGAAATGTTATGTGTCTATGAAGGTTAAAGGGTGTACCCACTAGATCATAGATACTATATTCATGCTCCTCTAAGAATATACGGCCCGATATTCGAAAGGCATTTACATGATTCACAGCCCAGTAAACAATTTAAATGCCTTAAATCAGGATATTCAACAGCACTTACATGGTTAGTGTCATTGAGTATCCAACTCCCCTAGTCTCCCCAATGCTATCCAGTTAGCATCAGAGCATGCCAGGGGCATTCCAGGGTGGAGCGATCTGCACCAAAAAGATAGGTGAGGAAAACCCTTGCCTATATTTCGGCATAGGAGCTAACCAGGCAGCATGCAATATCACTGCTGCCCAGTTACTTAATGTGGCTTCTGGCGTGTGCAGTGATCTCTGGATATTCAATGCTGGGACCGCATATAACCACAGTATTGAATATCTGGGGTTAAGGGTTGACAGGCAGGGCTATGAGCCATAGTGGCACATATTCAGCCCAGATGAATATTGGGCCCATAGAATCTACAATCCAGGACAAAAGATATGAAGAGGGATGCTAAATTAGGGTAACAAGCTAAAACTGAACAGGCACTAAGATGTTGCAAATAATGCACCAATAGCGTCAAAAATATGGCATGTTAAGTGCAACACCATCACATTAACTGTAAAGGGCATGCAAAGAATTTCTCTGGCAGAGAACGCAGAGCGCTGTCCCCTCATGCATACTGCATTAGCACAAGTGCAACTAATGCTACCTTTTGAGGTGGCGTTAGGTGAACCTACACTTATGCAGTTAGCACATGGTGTGCACACAACGCCACCAACCCACCCACTCACAACCATAAAGCAAATTGCACTGTTAGTGCAGGAATCATCCTACCTTAATGGTCATGGCACTGCTCTAGCTGGCAATGCATGTCCCAGCATGCCTTCAGAGCACACCAAAACACGTGCTGCCAGCTAGTTAGTTTGGAAGAGACTTTACTCTCAACTAGATGGTGTTAGAGAAGAATATGTGATGACTCATGATATATTGTTTATCAGTTCATGTGTGTATTAGAATTTGGAATATATAATGCTTAGAGAGACTCCTTACAATAATAGAGCTTTAGAATTGTGTTTTAAATGTTATAGCATTAATCTGAAAATGAATAGTGTTTATTTAAAGTTTCTGTCCTCATTTCTTCAGTAATCTGGCCATACCCCTGAAGCAGTTGCAAGGTGAAACTGGGCCACATCAGGAGAATGACCGGATGTGGATTAATTAATACTACCTGCCGAAATGCATAAGATAAGTTTTCAGTTGAAAAAGTTTCATTGAACAGAGGTCCTTGATATGACATGTGAGTTCTAATGATTAGTCAATGGGAATAGTTTAAATTTTGTAAAAATAATAAAAAAACAAGGGGTTTTTTTAGACCTTTGAGGATTGGTGCCTTTCTTTGAAAAAATCATTGATCCTTTAATGGATTCAATGGACTAACTGAGGTCTTTTCCCTTGTAGTGAATGTTTAAAATTTCAGAAAAATGGTTTATTAATAAATTTGTTTGGTTGGTTTTTTTGACAAAAGAAGAGAAACGCTGTTTTAAGGGAGTATTTTTGTGACAGTTATTGGCATTGAGATATTTGTTAGTTTTGCACATCCCATGACAGTCATGAACCTTTCTTCTAAGCCAGTGTATGTGGAGTATGATCTCAGTCTCTCAAATTTACTGCTAATGATTGGTGCAGTACTTGCACTGTGTCAAAGAGAGCTTCCTTCTGGAGTTTGTAAGATGTATGGGTAGGTTGTCAAGACGTGCTTGTGAATTCTTCCCTATCAAGCCTGTGGCTCCCACTACAATGGGAAATATTTCTGTATCTTTCTGCCCCATTTTCTTGGTCTCAGACTGCATTTCTTGATACTTCAGGATCTTCTGCCTCTCCACACGAGTCACAGAATAATCACTCAGAACTGACACCTATGCCGTTCTGGTGTTTTTCTCCTTTACCATTATATTGGTTTTCCTTACATCCAGTTTCTTATCCATCAGAATGGGAATGTCCCAGTGGTCATAACCTCTTCATTCTCTGTAATTCTCTTAGGGTTGTGATCCCAGTGCTTTTCAGACACAGTGATGGTCTGCCTATCATTCTAGGTTCTTCTGTGGTACCCTCTATTCCTCCATATGCTCTTCACTCCTCTCAGCCTCCTGGTTATTCCACCTTACTCTTTGGTTCACCTGGAGGATACGTATAAATCCTGTTTTAGGGTCCCCACTGTTACATTGTGGAATGAGTTGTTTTGGGATCTACAGGTTGAAATATCATTCAGGAAATTTAGGTTTGCCTTCAACACTTGGGGTCATTCTGATCAGAACTTCCAGGCCCCTCTGCACCTGATTGGAATCAAATGCACAGGGAAGACACAATTCTGATCCTGCGGGGCACGTCTAGCCCCCACGGGATCAGAATTGTGACTAGGCCTGCACCTACAAGCCCCTGCCCAGCTAACTCAGTCAAGGCTCCTTCTGCTCATTTATAGGTGAGTAGTGTTTTTGATTGCTCTAACAGTAAGCTCCCATCATGCACTTGTTATTTACTCATAGCTCTATATCTATAAATGATTGTATTTAAGGATAAATTTCCCATTTAATACAATACTTGAAATGACACATAATATATTCTCTATAATAATATCCTTACTTTACATTACCATTCATGTGTGATTTTTATTTCTTGTTTGTACACTTTATTAGTCCAGTACTATGTTAGATTTTATTATGTGCATTATGATTTCTCTTCACTTTGTTATTATTATTTTATCATTGGATCTTATGGGTTCTTTGTCATATTTATTTATTTATTATGTTAATTTGGTGTTTTAACTGTTTTATTGTTTATTGTAGAGGCCACTAACCCCTGAAGAAAACCTCCTGGCTGAAACACATGTCGGGTTGATCTCTTAGGCCTTGAATAAAGTTCTTTTTCCATGATGGGTTTCCTGTCCTGCTTTCCTTGTGCCTGGTGATGCTGCAGGAAGGGTGTTCTTCTCTGATCTTCCTGCTGGCCTTGGCTTTATTCTACCTGCGTAGCCACCCTAAGAACATCAGAAACTATCACATCCAGGTCCTGCTCCTCTTTCTTGGATAGAAAAACTTTACTCGCTATGCTGTATCGCATCCTTGGATTTTGTAGTTCAAATGCATGACCCAGCATTTTTAGTACCAAATCTCAGCTGCAAAATTCTTGACCATTCTTCAAGCTTTGCTAGATTCCTCCTCATTATTTATATCTTCCTGAGTGTCTACCCTAATGCAGATTTTGGTATTATCCTCAAAGAGGCAAACCTTACCTGACAACACTTCTTTTTTTTAATGCATATATTTTTTATTAAGGTCAAGAACAGATCAAAGACTTATCAGTACAAGCCTATACAGACAGGGTAATATGAGAAATAGGAATAAAGAATAGACACATGGAATACTCAAAGCAGTACTTTATATGCCCCATCTCCTAACACCTGCAAAAAGACACAGCAACCAGTAAAAGTAAATGATCAATAAGTTATCATATAGATGCAAGTTTGATGCAAATGCATGGAAATCTGCCCCCCCCCCCAAACAGAGCTTACATGTGTAAGAAAACTCTCTCCTGTCTGGACCCTCAGCTGTCTAACCCTCCCCCCTCCTGCCTTTCACCATCCTACCCTCCCATCCCCCTTCCCTATTCTTCCCTTTCTATAAAGCCATTCAATCAGTACGACAACAAGGGTAGGAAGCATCTTTGTCAAGTAGTGTCGAGAGTCCGGAGTTAGTCAGATAAAGACGTGATCATGCTCAAACTGAAGATAGCCCCTGTCTTGGTGCCACAGAAAGTCTCAGTCATCCAGTGGGAGAAAAGAAGACCAAAGACCCTTTAGCTTCTCAGGAGTCCCATGCAAATCAACTGTGAGTTTTTCCATCCGATATATATATATATATATCCTCCATTTATCCAGAGATGGTGCACAGGGTCTTTTTCAATACTGCTTATCACCGAATGAGCAGCAAAGAGTAAGCATTGAACCAGACAAAGGGAATCCAGTGGTAGGGAGTCTGGAGTAAACTAGCCAAGAACACAAGATTCTAAAAGAAAAGGGAAATGAACCCTCACCACCCAAATTATTCGGTTATACATCAAGGACCAAAACTGTTGGATAACAGGACAGGTCCACCACATATGGTAAAAATCCCCTCTGAGTCCATAGAGTAGCCAATATAAAAAGTCATCAGTGCACCCCCACCTATAGAGATCCACAGGGACTACAGGCATGCAAAAAAGACTCCTAAATTGAGCATTAACCAAGGATAAAGAGATAGAACACTTGGGAGAAGAAATGTATACCTCCATCCAGAAGTCTTATGTCCTGTCTGGAAGGTCCAGAATCCACTGAGCTCTATGATTAGGGAGTGAGGAAGCGACAGGAAAGTCACAATAAAGCTGAGCTAGAAGAACAGTAAACCATGGGGAATCAAACAGAATTCTCTCCCAGAGTTTAGGTGGGCGCCCACATCTCTGCGCATATAAAGTGGACTCCATACAGTGCTGTAATTGTAAATACTGAAAAGAAGAAATTATATTACCCCCTGCTGTTCAAAGCATGCCTTTGCTATCAAAATGTGATCATCATAAAGAGATGCTAATCCAAATTAACCTCCAGAAGACATAAATTGCATTCCAAAATCTCTGGCAAAGGGGAAAGCGGCAAGCATAGCATACAGTAAGGAAAGTATTGTTGGGATAACTGGTAACGGTTGCATATAGAGGACCATACCTGCCAAACTGGTCCAATAAACACATGGGAGAGAACCTGCTGCTGATCTTTAGGTTCATGTACAAACAATATAGACCTAAGAGGTATCAGAGCCACCCAGTCTGCCTCCAAAGTCACCCAAGAAGATGTAGAATCTACCATCCTTAGATGTAAAACACGCAGGCAGGGCCGGATTTACCTTGAGTGAGGCCCTACGCCAACAAAAATTGTGGGCCCCCAGCAGGGGCGGCCCAAGGGGGGTGCGGGGCCTCATTTGCATAAGGGGCCTCATTTGCATAAATATTTGCATAATGTTACCATATACTAACTTTTAGTAAACGTGCCTCTTAATGAGTGTATGGATAAAGAAAGACTAAAAGATTTCTACATTACTATAATCCAGTGCCAACTGCCAGACACATTAGGAACTACTACAAACACTGCCCATTTAGAACCCATAGCAAACCCGCCGTATCCTAACAGCACTACCAGGACTCACAAAGCACCATACTCTACCAATCAAAAGGCAACATTGCAAATATTAAACCAATACATTTCAGAGAACAGCAATACATGACCTACTGGGGAAAGAGAACAAGTGGCAATGTGAAATAGGAATTATATAAACAGAACACCTCAGCTCAGTTACACATGCAGAACATAGACCATCACCAAACAAGTAATCACAATTTAGAAACAGGAAGACAATAATTAAACTGGGAATCCCAAAAGCCAAACTTGGAATGTACAACACTGTAGAAATAAAACTATACATTAATTTGCTCTTGTACTAAACAAAGCGCAGACGTTAATGATGCACATTTACCAGAGCTGACATATTCCAATTAATAAATTCAAAATAAAGAGATATTTTTCTACCTTTTGTGCATTTTTTCAGCTGCAATTGCTCCAGCCACTTTCTTCTGGTTTCTTCGTGTCTTCTGCTAACTCTCCATCGTCTGCTGTCCATTTGTCCTTTCTTCTCTCTTCTAGTTTTTTTTTCCATTCTCTCTCTACATCTGCTTTAACATACTAATCTTTCTCCTTTTGCTCTTTCCTCATTCCTATTTCATCTACTCAAATTTTACCCCTCCATCCTCAATCCCCACTTACTCTCCCAATACCCGGCCAATTGTAGATTTTTTATCCCTCCCACACAAAATATTTTTCCCTTCTCCATTTTACTCATCCAGCCCCATCCCATTCTAATCCTCCCCCAACATCAGCTCCCTTCTAGTTCCAGCCTCACCCAGCATCCATTCCCTTCTAGTCCCTGCATCAGCCCATTTCCAGTCCTAGCCACCCATCAGCCCATTTCCAGTCCTAGCAATCCCCCAACCCAATACCAGTCCTAGCCCCCCATCAACCCACTTACAGTCCTAACCCCCCATCACCCCATTTTCAGTTTAAGCCCCCCCTATAACACATTACCAGTCCTAACCCCCCATCAGCCCACTTCCAGTCCTAACCCCATCAACCCATTTCCAGTCAGCCCCCCATAGCCTATTGCCAGTCCTAACCCCCCATCAGCCCACAGCCCATTACCAGTCCTAACCCCATCAGCCCACCTCCAGTTTTAACCCCCCCAGCGCATTTCCAGTCCTAGCCCCCCCATAGCCCATTACCAGACAGCCCACATCAGCCCACAGCCCATTACCAGTCTTAACCCGCACCAAAGCCCATTACCAGTTCTAAACCCCCCCAACAGCCCATTACCAGTCCTAACCCCATCAGCCCACCTCCAGTATTAACCCCCCCAGCCCCTTTCCAGTCCTAGCCCCCCATAGCCCATTACCAGACAGCCCCCATCAGCCCACAGCCCATTACCAGTCTTAACCCCCCCAAAGCCCATTACCAGTTCTAAACCCCCCCCCCAACAGCCCACAGCCCATTACCAGTCCTAACCCCATCAGCCCACCTCCAGTCTTAACCCTGCCCCAGAGGACTTACAATCCATGTTTGTAACTGAGGCAACAGAGGCTTAAGTTAACAGAGGCCTAGTTCATAGCCTGTAGCTCTAACTAGTAGATGACTCTTCTACTCCAGATGAATGCCTTTGAACATCAACCCATATAAGTGTACTTCCCACAGTGACAAAACAGATTTTCAAAATGTTCCTTTTCTAATTTAGCCCTGCTCCAAGAAACACATCAGTGTCAGCTACCTTCTTAACCCCCCCCGCCCATTTCCAGTCCCAGCCCCCGCCCCCCCGATAGCCCATTACCCGTCCTACCCCCCCCCCCCCCCCGTCGGCCTAAAGTAAACTTTTATTTTAAAAAAACCCTGCTGGCTGCCGCCGCGGGGCCCCCTCTGCTGCCGCGGCAGCACGGACTGACCCGCGGGGGCCCCCTCTGCAAGCTGAATCCGTCGATCCCTCCCTCCCTCCGTGCAGGCTGTGAGAGGCGTGAAGGAAGAGTGTCTCCCTCGCGTCTCTGTTGAGCCTGCAGGGGAAATTTCCCATCAGCCCCTGCGGGCTTAACAGAGACGCAAGGGACACTCTGCCTTCGCGTCTCTCACAGCCTGCACGGAGGGAGGGAGGCAGGCAGGCACCGACGGACGGATTCAGCTTGCAGAGGGGGCCCCCGTGGGTCAGTCCGTGCTGCCACGGCAGCAGAGAGGGCCCCGCGGCGGCAGCAGAGGGGGCCCCGCGGCGGCAGCCAGCAGGTTTTTTTTAAAATTTTATTTTAAAAGAAAATTTAACTTGTTCTATTTTTGTGGGCCCCTGCCAGCTGTGGGCCCTACGCCATGGCATACATGGCGTATAGGTAAATCCGGCCCTGCACGCAGGCAAGCATATTGCTAATACAGTTCCAGGTTCAGCAGCCCAAGACCGCCTAAGTCTTTCAGGTGGATCAAAGTGGTCCTTGACAGAGAAATCTCATTAATAAATGCTATACAGCAGGAAAAATAGGATTGAGGAACCCAAATGGACAGTTGCACAAACAGAAGTAGTAACTTAGGCAGAAGTAGCATTTTGATAGTGTTAATATGGCCCAAACACGATACCACTAACAATTATCAAGAATTAACATTGCTCAACAGGGTCTCATAGTTAAGAGAGTATAGCTTCGAAAGATCTTGGGGGATTAGAATTCTCAGGTATCAGAATTGCTTAACTATCATAAAACCACTCGCAAGTGAGAGGCTATTTTGTACCGTGAGGGAAAGGCACAGCAAGAGTGTAGACTTGTGTTTATTTATCATAAACCCTGAGACCGAAGAAAACATCTGCGAAAGATCTGCAATTAGAAATAAAGAGGAACTCGGGTTTCAGAGGAAAATGAGAGTATCATCTACGTAAAGTGACACTATATGATATTGTCTTTCAAGTCTAATTCCTATCCTAGAAGCATGTTGCTGTAGATGTGCCACCAAAGGCTCAATGGCAAGCACAAATAGAAGCGGGGAGAACGGACAGCCCTTGTCAGGTAACTCTGCCCAAGTCAACAGGTAGGGAGAGGAACCCATTTACCAAGACGGAGGCTTATAGAGCTGCGTACAACACCCCAGTCCATCCCCAAAAGACAGGGCCAAAGTCAAAATGCTCGAGAACAGCTGGTAGGTATTTCCACTCAACTTTATTGAAGGCCTTTTCAACATCAAGATATAAGACCGCAAATTGTCCATGAACCTGTTTTAGTCCCAACAAAATTTTAATTAAGCTTCAGATGTTCTCAAAACAATATCTGTGTTGAATGAACCTGGTTTGATCCGGATGTACTATATCTTGAATTCGTGAATCAAGGCGAGTGGATATTATATTTGTGAAGATTTTTTAATCAAGATTTAACAGTGAAATTGGATGGTAACTGCCACAAAGCAGAGGTTCTTTATCCTCCTTGTGTATTACAGTGATTGTGGCATGATAAAAAGAATTGGGAAGTGTGTGCCAGGATAGGACTTCATTAAAGACCCGGGTAAGCCCTGGGGCAAAAATGTCTGGAAGGGATTTATAGAGTTCAGCCAGAAACAAGTCCAGGCCAGCAGCTTTAGCATTTTTCAAGGAACGAATCATGAGCTGTACGCATAACATAATGGGACCTTCCAGGGCCTCCCACACTTCTGAAGTAAGAAGGGACAATTTCACTTTCTCCTCCTTCAACCAACAGTTGACAGCCTCATCATCCTCCACCAACTAAGAGGTATAGAGATCCTTATAAAATTACACAAATATTTTCACCACGGTATCAGTTTTCTGTGTAACAGAATTTGGTGAAGAAGATATTGCAGAGATCCTATGTTTTTGATGTGACATTTTAATTGCCAAGGAAGCAGTTTACTTGCCTTATTACCATTCTCATAAATGTTTTGGCAAGTGTGTAGCAACTGAGAGGCAATATCTTCAGTTTCCAAGGCTTCAAGTTCTCCTCTGAGTCTAACCAGTCTGCGCCACAGTGAGATCCCTCCCCCTTGTTTGTGAACTAATTCCAAACACACGATCATTGCCCACAAATCCTTTTGTTTGGTCAATTTCTGTTTCTTCAATGCTGCCATGAGCAATATCATTTGTCCTCTCAAAACTGCCCTACCCGCCTCCCAAATAGTGAAGACAGAGGTACTCTCTGTATCATTAAAGGTAAGATATTTGTTCCATTCAGTTTTAATTGAGTCGATGAAGACCTGGAAGGAATGCGGAGGCTTTTCTCCATTTATCACGCACCACTCCAGGGACAAGAGGGCAAGAACAGAAGGACCCATGGTGATTATAGTCACCAATGGAACCACCGGTAGAAGGAGCTGGATATTAGCCACATATCAATGCATAAGTGGGAATGGTGACTCAGTGAAAAAAGGTAAAATCTCTATTCCCCTGGTATAACTCCCGCCAGGCATCGCATAGGTCCAGGTCAGCAGTCAGTACCTCTAATTGAGAAGGTCACATAAATATTGGCACTACCTTGACCGGTTCTATCAATGTCAGAAAAAAACACAATTAAAATTGGCTCTCACAAGGATCTCTCCTTGTGAGTGGATCTTAACAGCCCCCAATACATCTTCAAGAATGTTTGCAGTCTCCAAAGGAGATACGTAAATATTAACCGATGTAACTGAGGAGTCATGTAAAGAGCCCACCAGATTCAAGAAGCGCCCATAGGGATCATTATACTGAGAAGCCACCTTAAAAGAGCAATCTTGGGAAAACATGATCATTACTCCTCTTTTAAGTGAGGAATAACAGGCGGCATACACCCAAAAGAATTTCCTGGAAACATATCACAAATGCTCTTGTGAAGCGAGATGTGTCTCTTGGAAGAAAATCACTTCTGCACATGTCCCACTAAATTGATTTAGTACCTGCCACCTCTTAATTGGATATTCCACAATATTATTTTAGGCACTAGTCCAGCGGGTTAAAGCAAAACAAAGTCCTCTCTGAAGCACTGAGACCGACCACATCTTTGCCAATAAAGAATGAGGCCCGAATTTTCTTTTTTGCTTCATCTTCCTCACAGGAGGAAGAGGTGGACGGAGAGTTAATTGAAGACATATGCAGCAATGCAGCATTGGCAGGAATGGGGAATTGCTATTGAAAGAGGATTTCATTATGCCAGATATTGATTTGCACATTCCTGCTACAGTATCATCTAGAAGAAAGGATATCCTGGATTCTCTGTAGGGAGAACTATTCAGGCAACTGCTAATAGAGCCCACACGTGAAGGGGCCATACTGGACGGTGCTTACCAATGGTGAAAGTGTTTCTGATGTTATAGTGGGAAATCATTTTGCATCCAGTGCAAAACCAGATGGTGTGGTTCAGTATTAGGACAAGGGCTGTTAGAATCCATTCAAAAGCGAGGGTCTTAGACTATAGGAAAGTTGTTAGCGGGATAGAAACAGCTGGGGAATGTAGAAAAACAGTGGGCAAAACTGAAAGGGGATATTTTAAGAGCAACCAACCTTTTTGTTAAATGGTAAATAAAGGTAAAAGGAAAAGGAGACCGCTATGGTTTTCGAAAGAAGTATCTGAAAAGGTGAAGAAAAAGAGGGAGGCCTTCATGAAATACAAGAGATCACAGAGAGAGGAAGACAGGATCTATATTTGGAAAAACTTAGAGAAGCTAGCAAAGTAGTCAGGAAAGCAAAGATTCAAAAAGAGGAGGAAATAGCCAATGCAAAAAATGGAGGGATAAGACACTTTTCAGATATGTTAGTGAGAAGAGGAAGGGCAAAAGTGGTACTGTCAGATTCAAAGGTGAGGAGATGAGTATGTAGAAGCTGATGAAGATAAAGCGGAATTGCTTAATAAATATTTATTTTCTATGTTCACAGATGAAGAACCAGGAGCAGGACCTCAGAAAACACCCACAAACTGGAACAGACGTGAGGGGCATCTTGAACAATTTTCAGAAGACTGTGTTCAGGAGAAATTGGGGAACCTAGGGATGATCTATCAGCACACTGACTGACCTTTTCAATGCCTCGTTGGTCAGGAGTGGTGCCAAAGTTCAGGAGAGAGGCACATGTGGTCCCTTTACACAAAAGTGGAAAGGTGTGGTTGAAAACTACAGGCGGTTAGTTTAACTTTGGTGGTGAATTATTGGAAGCGCTACTGAATGTGAAAATAGTGAGATTTCTGGAGTCCAGCAGATTACAGGAACCAAGGCAGCATGGATTCAACAGAAGCAAGTCTTGTCAGACAAATGTGATTGATTTCTTTGACTGGGTGACCAGGGTGTTGGACTGAGGGAGAGCCCTAAATGTGGTGTAGTTAGATTTCAGTAAAGCCTTTGACACAGTTCCTCACATGCGACTTATAAACAAACTGAGCACCCTAGGGATGGACCCTAAAGTTACTGCTTAGGATAGAAATTGGTTGAGTTGGAGGGGACAAAGGGTAAATGGAGCTCACTCTGAGGAGGAGGTTACCAGTGGTGTGCCCCAGGGTTCTGACCGTGGTCTGATTCTTTTTAACATCTTTGTTAGTGATATAGCGGAAGGGCTGTCAGGAAAGGTTTGCCTCTTTGCAGATGATACCAAAATATGTAATAGAGTAGACACCCAGGAAGATGTAGATAACCTGAGGAGGGATCTAGCTAAGCTTGAAGAATGGTCTAGAATTGGCAGCTGAGATTTAATGTTAAAAAATGCAAGGTCATGCATTTAGGCTGCAGCAATCCAAGGGAGCAATATAGTATGGGAGATGAAGCTACAGGGTAAACTACTTAAGACAAATAAGAGAAAATATTTTTTCACTCAACGTGTAATCAAACTCTGGAATTTGTTACCGGAGGATGTAGTAAGGGCTGTTAGTATAGCTGGGTTTAAAAAAGGTTTGGACAAGTTCCTGGAGGAAAGGTCCATAAACCACTATTAAAAAGGGACCCAGGATATCAATGCTTGACCCAGTACAAGCATTGTGGAACCTGTCTTTTGGGGATATTGCTAGGTACGTATAACCTAGATTGGCCACTGTTGGAAACAGGATACTGGGCTTGATGGACCTCGGTCTGACCCAGTATGGCATGTCTTATGTTCTTATGTTCTTATGTTCTTAAGTACTTTTGTCCACTAAAGGACCTTGGCGTGATTGTGTCTGATGATCTTAAAGTATCTAAACAGGTAGAAAAGGCAACGATAAAAGCTAGAAGGATGTTTGGGTGCATAGGGAGAGGAATAGTCAGCAGAAAAAAGAAGGTGATAGTGTCTCTGTATAAGTCTTTGGTGCAACCTCATTTGGAGTATTGTGTGCAATTCAGGAGGCTGGAGTTAGTACATAGGGTGGCTACTAAAATGGTTAGTGGTCTTCATTACAAAAACATATGAGGACAGACTTAGGGATCTTAATATTTACACATTAGAGGAAAGGCAGGATGGAGGTGCTATGATTGAGATGTTTAAATACCTCTGTGACATAAATGCACAGGAGGAGAGCCTCTTTTGATTGAAATCAAGCTCTGCTATGAGAGGACATGGGATGAGAGTGAAAGGGGATAGACTCAGGAGTGATATGCAGAAATATTTCTTTATGGAAAGAATGGTGGATCCGTAGAATAGTCTCCCAGTGGAGGTTGTAGAGATGAGGACAGTATCTGAATTCAAAGAAGCATGGGACAAACACAGAGGATCTCTAAAGGAAAAAAGGGGACTGTTGTAGTGGTTGATATGGAAGAGAAGATTAGATAGGCCATGTGGTCTTTTTCTGTCGTCATGTTTCTATGTTTCCATTCTTTTGACACTTGTGGAAAAGTCCCCCCTCCTCCATCATACCTTACTTCATCCTCCCCCATCTCTCCCCTGTCCTCCTAATCCCCCTACCCCCCCAACCTCATCAGTCCTATACCTTAAGGATAAAAACATCCGTAATTGATGTAAATTACCACAGTAGGGCATAATCACCCTAAAGAAAATTAGGAGTTTGTAGAGTGAACCCCACAGTCTCTGTCTACTCCTGATCCTATGTAGCAAATCCACCTTCATTATATTTTCATAGAGACTACCACACAGGTGTCCAAAGCAATTGATGAACTCAATTGCTCCCTTTTCCCCCACAAAAATAGCACACATATATCTTATAGTTAATTGCAAAATGCACAAACATATTATCTTCCCAAACTGACCAAGAGTCCCACCCTTATTGATCCTCCCTCCATCCCCAGTGTATTCAAGAAAATTCCCTCTAGGCTAGCAAAGCTTATAAAGAGAAAAAAACACAGCAATCATGAACACTGATCAGCAAATTCAAACTTCAGAGTCTGGCAGGTAGTAGCAGTAGTGTCCATAGATTTATTTTGTACATCTTCTGCATCATCTTCTGCATGTTGGCGTGATCTCGGCACCTTTCGGTGCTTCAGAGTGGACACCTCCCATTCTGGTTTTGCACTTTGTGGTTGTTGCCCCTGATTGGTCTCATTCTGGGCAAATGCCAGGAAAGCCATGAAATCGGATAGATCTGAGATTTTATGTGCTGTGCTATTCCACTCAAAAAGTAAGGCGAATGGGAACCCCAACTGATATTTGACAGATTTTTTTTGAAGAAATTGTATAAGTGGCTTGAAACTTTGTCTTCTCTCCAAAGTATACTTAGAGAGATCTTTTTTTTTTTTTTTTTGAGGATTATCAACCGGTTTTATTATGCTTTTCATTTTTTTTTTTTTTAAGTTTTTATTTAACATTTCAGTAACACATCAGAACATATCAACACAGTCAAAAAGGAGACTATACAGAAACCATGGCTAACACAGACAGGTTAATGCCTATTTTCTACTAGATAGATCTTCAGATACCGGAGGGAAAAGAAGAAGGGATGGGGAGGGGGGGAGCTGACCACAAGCACCATTCCTCCAATTGGAAATGTAGCTTCTCTCGTGTTTTCGTTACGTTACAAGGGTGTCCCACTTGTCAAGTAGTCGGCTGAAAAAAGGGTTCTGCTGAACATATGTAAATTCACAGGAGCGATGATAGCATACCAGATTCCACCAATATTCTGCGTTCAAGGAACTGAAAGACTTCCAGTGGCTCAAGATAGCCTTTAGTGCCAAACTCAAAAGCACATCAAACAGGGCGTGGTATTGTTTTTGGAGGCCCGGCACATCCGCCAAGGACTTATATATACCAATCTGGAAGGTTAAGGGCGTGGCAATCCCAAACAGCCTCTGTACTCGCCGCCAAACCCCATACCAGTAGGCCGCTAGTTGTGGGCAGTAGTACAACATGTGTGAGAAGGTCCCTGGTTCTGTACCACACGACCAACAATGATCATCTTTATACTCTTGCCATTTGGAGATCTTAACCGGGGTCAGGTAGGCGCGATGTGCTAGGAAGAACAGCATTTGTGTCAACGATGCAGACCTCGATATCCGTATTTGGGAACCCCAGAAGGAGGCCCAACGTTCCGGGGTTGACATAGGTCCAACTTCATTTTCCCATACCAGCTGAGTGCCCCTTGGGCAGCGTTCCACCGCCGATCTGAGGAGCGTCACCAGCTTCGATATTTGCCCGGAGCCCATCTGGAGCTCTTGGAACCAAAGATGTGACGAGCGCCCACTGAACATTAGCAGAGGTATCACACCAGCTTTGCTCAAGCAGTGCCGCAGCTGTCCCCACTGGAAAAAGCACTTGTTTGGAAGTTGGAATTCCCGCTGTAGTTCAACAAAGGATTTATATCGCCGTCCGCAGATGAGGTGTCCCAGAGAGAGAATACCATGACGCATCCAAGTGGTCCATGCGAAGCAAGTACCGGCGATTTTAAAGTGTTGATTGAGCCATAATGGTGTAACTTCCGTAAAGGTTTGCTCGTCTCCTAAAAGTGGCAACACCACATTGAAGGCTTGTTGAGTGGCATGAAGAATCACATTATGCTCCTGTGTATGCGACTGCAGGGCGGCAGCCCCAATGCGATAACGCAAAGGAAGAGGGTCACTCGCTGCGGCTTCCACTATGAGCCAGCTTGGGGCTCCTGGGGTATCCAACTCCTCCGCCCACCAGGAGCCTTGCTTGGATATAGCTGCGACGTGATCCCAATAAAAATCCGGAAAGTGGACCCCTCCTTGTTTCTTGGGGATCTTAAGTTTCCAAGCAGCAATACGCGGGGTTTTCTTCGCCCAAAGAAAAGCGAGTAATTTTTTCTCTAAGGTTTGATAGAATTTCTTGTCAAAAAGCACCGGGAGCATGCTCAGGATGTAAGTGATCTTGGGGACAATAACCATTTTAATGGTTTCTAGGCGGCCCCACCATGTCAGATTTAATGGCGTCCACTTATGCACGCATTCCTGCAGGATCTCAGTACATCGGTCTACGTTGAGGGAAACCGTGTCAGCCAAAGTATTACCATAGATCACTCCCAGATATTTAAACGAGGAATTCTCGACCTGGAAGGAGTACCGCCGCAATTCATCCGCCGAGACTGTTGGTGTTAATGGTATGCTGGTAGTCTTGTCCAAGTTTAGCTTGTAGCCCGAAATACGGGCATACTCATCAATAGTCTCCAAGACAGCATCTACCGACATCACATCTAGAAATAGCAGGAGATCATCTGCGTAAGCGGACAGTTTGCAGTGATACCCCTCCAGTGGGATTCCCATTATGTTAGAGGCTTGATGGATTTTAAGAATCAGTGGCTCTAGGGCCAAGTTAAACAAAAGGGGGGATAGAGGGCAGCCTTGCCTGGTACCTCTTGTAAGCAGGAATTCCCGAGAAGCAGTGTTATTCGCCACCACCCGGGCTACTGGCTTAGTATACAACAGTTGGATATTCTTCAGGAAATTGTCCGGGATTCCCATCCAGCGCATAGTTTGGAATAAGTAGGAGAATTCGACCCTGTCGAACGCCTTCTCAGCATCCAGCGCCAGGCCCACGATTGGCAGATCCACCTGCTGCGCCCTTCGAAGAACGTGGGCTAGCATACGTCCATTGTCCGCCGTAGATCTCCCCGACATAATTCCACACTGGTCAGGATGGATAAGGGACCCCATGACCTTGGCCAGTCGATTAGCTAGGATCTTGGCGTAGATTTTATAATCGGCATTTAATAGGGAGATGGGTCTGTAGTTCTCAACCTTTTCCAGGTCTCTACCGGGCTTGGGATGTATTACTATCGTAGCCGCTGCTAGTGCACCAACAGCAGGGCATTCTTCTTTTATTCCCGCGTAGTAAAGTAGCAGCTCAGGTATCAGCTGATCAGCGAAGGCCTCATAGAATTCCACGGGGAGCCCGTCCGGGCCGGTGGCCTTCCCCTTTGCAAGCTGTTTGAGAGCGGCGTGAAGTTCTTTGGAGGTGACGTCTGCAGCTAGAAGTTGCTGTTGCGCTTCCGTGAGCTGGGGACCTTCTATGGAAGAGACAAAATTCGAGAATGCCAATTCATCATTGGCGATTTCGGATTGGTAAAGTTTGGAGTAAAAGGTTTCGCAAAGCGCTAGGATCTCATCATCAGAAACTTTTAGGACTCCTGCCGGATCCTTTAATCCCGCAATCCGGGTCACCGCACGCTTCATCTTTAGCGTGTTTGCAAGCAGTGAACTCGCTCTGTTACTATCATGGTAATATTTACCCTGTTGCGCTCTAATCAACTCGCTGACTTCAGCCTGTAAAAGAGCATTGTATTGGAACCGAAGCTTCTGCAGTCGCAGGAGGATAGTCGGATCTGCCCAGCGAGCCAGGAGCCGCTCACCGGCTCTAATTTCGATCTCCAACTCCTTCTTTCTTGTTACCTCTGCCTTGTGCTTACGGATCTTATAGGTGATCATATGCCCTCGTGCATAGGCTTTAAAGGCCTCCCACCAGGCCCATGTGGGGGTGTCCCCGCAGTGGTTGTCAGTGAAATATTCTGCAATGGCGGTCTTTATAGTAGTACGGTATTCGTCGTCCGCCAACCAGTGCTTCTCAAAGAAGAACCGCCCCGGAGATTTCCTTTCAGGGCCCACACTAAGGTCCAAAAGAATCGCTGAATGATCAGAGACTGTTCTGGGGAGCATGGTTGCATCAACAATCTTAGGTAACAGTGTCTTGGAGGTAAGATAGTAGTCTATTCGAGTTTGTGAGTTATGAGGCAAGGAATAAAAGGAGTACTCTTTGCTATTCGGGGAGAGTAGCCTCCAAGGGTCAACTAGCCCTAGTAGATCTGTCATATTTTGTAGCTCGGTGGAAGAGTGGGGTTTATGCTGCGGTTTGTAGGGAGTTCTATCTAGGAGAGGATCTGGTATGAGATTGAAGTCACCCCCCAGGACAATACTGGTAGAGCCGGAATCTATGAGTTCCTGAGTAACCTGAATAAAGAAATGCGGGTCATCAGCGTTAGGATCATACACCGTCATAAAGGTGTAGAGGTCCCCCTTCAGCAGTGCTGTCAACTTGGCCCAGCGACCGGCGGGGTCCACTTTGGTCTCCCTTACTTCCACCAGGAGAGTTTTCCGGATCAGTATAATGACCCCACATTTTTTTAAGAGCGGGCGCCGAGAGGGCGTTCTGGTAGGTCTTATCTGTCACTTTAGAGGACTCAGCATGAGATAGGTGGGTCTCTTGTAAATACACCACATCTGCATTCTGCTGCTTGCAGTAAAGCAGGATTTTCTTCCTTTTGGCCGGATTGGAAATACCTTTGACATTTAGGGACAGGACCCTCACTCGGCTGTTAGCCATATTTAGCCGTGTTGAGGGGTGGGAAGAGGGCATTCGTGGTCAGCTGCCCCGGAAACAGGGTATCAGATACATTGCAATTAGCATGCCTACAACCTGGCTGCAACAAGCCATAACCTAATCCAACTTGTATGGCGAAATCCCCACCGCCCATCTAAGCCCCACTGACTCCCTCCCAACACTTAGGAAAAGATGCAGTATTGCCACGTTCTGTGAGCTAAAGTGGCATACAAGAACCGGTGAAAAATGTTACCTGCCTCTATTATATATTGTACATCCCAGATGGGTATGAGAACTAAATCATTAATCAAATAACATTCACATTGCACTTCTCTATCCTGTGAACTACATGTACAAAAGAAAACAATAAAACAGCATAACAAAGTGGGGACGGCAATCCAGCTCTCTATCAGTTTTTTACACACCGGGAATCAAGGCTGTTGCTGCTTTACCATTGCAGAAAGTCCCGTATGTGCTAAGTCCCGACTTCCATCCTGGCCCGGTCTTGAAGGAAAGCGCGAAGTAAATGACCCTCCATGAAAGTGTGAGTCCGGTTGTCCAGGGTCACTCGCATATTAGCTGGATAGAGGAGTCCAAAGCGCGCTTGTGCTTGCTGTAGCAGAGGCCTGCAGGCTAGGAGATCTTTCCGACGTTGGGCTGTCCGCTTACTTAGGTCGGGGAAGAAAGAGATGCGTTGCCCATCCAGCTGTAGGTTTTGCCGCCGCCTAGCCGCTTCCATAATCTGTAGGACATGTTGATACCGCAGAGCTTTTACTACAAATGGCCGCGGTCTCAGGTTTTGTGAAGGAGGGTGTGACGGCACGCGGTGGGCCCGCTCCAATTCCAGGGGCCGCTCGAATTTAAGACCCAGTATCTCTGGTATGAGCTTTTCGAGATATCTTATGGGGTCGGATCCCTCCCGGCCTTCAGGGACTCCTAAGATTCTAACGTTGCTTCTCCTGGCCCTGTTGGATTGGTCCTCTACCGATACTTCTAACGCCATGACCCTCTTTACGAGTGGGTCAAGTTGAGCTGTTAGTGCGGACTGCCGATTCACCTCGGCCTCGAGCTCCGTCATGCGCTGGGCCATACAACCTAGTCGGTCTTTGACTTCTCGCAGATCTTCTTGGACCACTGCTAGCGTACCTGAATTGGTAGTGATAAGTTCTTTTATGGCCCGGAGTTCTTGTAGGATCTCTCGCACTCCTTCCGCGGTTGCTTTGTCAGGCGCCATTTTCACCGGGGATGATAGTTCCTGTTTCGCTCTTTTATTCGACTGTCCCGTCGTCTGCTGGAACTCTAACTTGGCCGGTTTTAATGTAGACATTACGCCGCAGTCTATACCGGTTCAGAGTAGCGTTTCAGAGCACCTGCTATCTGTATTAGCTCCGGATTCTACAGTGCTGGGAGGGAGCGAACAATCTATGCGGCCATTTTCTACCGTGGCAGACTCCGCCCCCCTTAGAGAGATCTTAATAAATTTGTATCTCCTGATCATTAAATCAAATGACCTTTTGGCCTTGGATATTTCAAAGGAGATCTAGTTTGTCTTTAAAATAGCAAAAGCATGCTATGATTTGTCAGGGTCTAGCATCCCTTCGCGAGTGAGGACCTCCACCTCAATGCTCTCACTCTAGCTTTACCAGATTTGGTTGCCCCAGAACACAGAAGGAAAATATTTCTTGCAAGAGCTGCACGGTATTTTCCCACCCAGTGAGCACTTTTGGGACACCAACTATGCAGACGTTGTTTCTGTGCTGCCTATTTTCAAGCTCATCATGCCAATCTTTAAGCTCATGATTTAGATGATCGAGCTTTTGAACTTTAGACTAAAATAAAGAGTAGCATCTATTTGATCTCCAATATTTATTTTGTTCTGTGTTAAACGTTCATCTAGAGACTTCATATTGGAGCGAAGATTGGAGATTTCTTTGGAGAAGTCTACTCAGAATTATTGCAGCTCCTGAAGGACTTTCAAAAAATCAGCTTTGGTATCAGGCAATGATGTTAAGCTGTCGTAACTAGGTGGTCAGCTAGAGGAAGAGACCATGTCCCTAGGGGAATTGTCTACTGCATTGCTATCTGATTTCCTGGAGAACTTAGAGAGAGCAGTGGCATAAGGGTTCTTGGAGGCCATGCTTACAAGCAAGTCTTCAGCACGCAATGTGTGGGTTGCAAATATTATAATAGCAGAAGTATGGCATTGGCCCCAAGATCAAAGTGCACTGTTATGAGAGTCTGCTGCTCTGAGGTAATGAAGTACCATCCATAGGCATAGTGATAAAAAGAATCACTAGTTATAGCTTCCACTGCAGAGAGAGGTTCCCCTTTACTATCTCTGCACAGGATCTGATATATAACGTAAAGACAGGGGAGATTTTCAACTTTTTTTTCCTTTTTTGTTCCTTCTCTTTTTCTTTTTCCTTTTTGTAAATTTTTCCCTGTTTTCTTTGCTTCTACATAGTAACATAGTATATGATGGCAGATAAAGACCAGTATGATCCATCTAGTCTGCCCAGCAAGGCAGCAAGAGCAGGTGCACCTGCCGCTCCGTGAAGGTCACCCCTGCGCATGCCTTTATTTAGGGGTATACCGTGTAGGTCACCTCTTATTTGTTGAAATAGTTAATAATGTTTATTTTGATTTTATCCTTTTGCTATAAAGGAATCCACAGTGTCTGTCCCATGCCATTTTGAATTCTATCACTGTCTTTGCCCCCATCACTTCCATTGGGAGGGCATTCCAAGCATCCACCACCCTTTCAGTGAAAAAGTATTTCCTGACATTCCCTTTCAATTTACCCCCTTGCAGCTTCATGTTATGCCCTCTAGTCTTACAGCTTCCCGTCTCTAGAAGAGGTTTGTTTGGCCACTGTTGGAACCAGGATACTGGGCTTGATGAACCTATGTCTGACCCATTATGGCATGTTATGTTCTTATGAATCATATCTCCCCTTTTCCTCCTCTCCTCCAGAGTGTATATATTTAGGCCTTCGAGTCTCTTCTCGTATGTCTCCTGATGTAGGCTCTAAATCATTTTGGTCGCCTTCCTTTGAACCCTTTCCAGTCTTTTTTATATCCTTTGCGAGATACGATCTCCAAAACTGAACAGAATATTCCAAGTGAGACCTCACCAGCAACTTGGACAGTGGCGTTAGTACCGCTTCCTTTCTGCTGCTAATTCCTCTTTGCATGCAACCCAACATCCTTCTGGATTTTGCTACCACCTTTTCACACTGTTTCGCCACCTTGAGATCCTCAGAAACAATCACTCCAAGGTCCTTCTCCTGGCCCTTGCACACCAGTCTCTCGTTCCCTATCACATACAATTCCCTTGGATTTCTGCTTCCCAAGTGCAAGACACTGCATTTCTTCACATTAAATCTTAACTGCCAAGCATTAGATGATTCTTACAGCTTTTGTAGATCTTTTCTCATGTTTTACATGCCCTCAGGGGAGTCCACTCTGTTGCAAATTTCCGTGTCATCTGCAAAAAGACAGACTTTTCCATTCAGTCCTTCCGCAATATCACTCACAAAAACATTGAACAGTACCCGCCCCAGTGCCGAACCCTGGGGCACACCGCTAATCACCTTTCTTTCATCTGAGTGAGTTCCATTTACTATCACCTTCTGTCTTCTGTCAGTCAACCAATTTCTGATCCAGTTCACCACCTTGAAACCCATCCTCAAGCTATTGAGTTTATTGATAAGCCTCCTATGAGGAACAGTATCAAAGGCTTTGCTGAAATCTAGGTAGATCACATCCATTGCATGCCCTTGATCTAGTTCTTTGGTCACCCAGTCAAAGAACTCAATCAGATTTGTTTGGCAAGATCGTACTTTAGTAAAACCATGTTGTCTTGATTCATGCAATCTCTTGGTTTCAAGAAAGTTCATTATTCGCTTTTTCAGGA
Organism: Ichthyophis bannanicus; assembly: GCA_033557465.1. NCBI lineage: Eukaryota > Metazoa > Chordata > Amphibia > Gymnophiona > Ichthyophiidae > Ichthyophis > Ichthyophis bannanicus. The sequence continues at coordinate 1,483,506,834 of CM066032.1, forward strand.
GCACCTTCATAACTTTTCCCACCACCGAGGTAAGGCTTACTGGCCTGTAGTTTGTCAACTTTTCCCATTTACCACTTTTGTGAAGAGGTACCACATCAGCCCTTCTCCGGTCCTGTGGAACTTCTCTCATCTCCAAGGATCTATTAAAAACATCCTTTAACGGCTCTCTAAGAACCTCTCTGAGCTCTTTCAGTATCCGGGGATGTATCCCATCCGGTACCATGGCCTTGTCCACTTCAGTTTTGCAAGCTGTTCTAACACAAAATCTTCTGTGAATGGTGTGATATCTACTCCATTTCCATTTGCATATTTGTCAATCACAGGTGGTCCTTCTCCAGGATTTTCTATAGTAAAACAGAGCAGAAGTATTTGTTTAGCATGTTTGCTTTTTCAATATCACTTTCCACAAATCTGTTCTAATCACTTTTGAGTCCTGCAATTCCACATCTGATTTTCCTCTTCTCCCGAATATAACTGAAAAAACTTTTGTCAGCACATTTCACATATTTTGCCATCTTTTCTTCTGCCTTTGATTTTGCTATCTTTATTTCTCTTTTTGTCTCTTTCAGTTTTATCCTGTATTCCTTTCTGTGTTCCTCTGTTTCTGAACTTCTGAATTTTGTGAAAGCTCTGTTTTTTGCCTTTATTTGTGCCGCCACTTCTTTGGAGAACCAAATAGGTTTCCTTTCCCTCTTGTTTTAATTTACTTTCTGTTGTCCCTTTTATTGCCTCCTTTAGTTTGGCCTCTTGCAATTTCACTTCCCTTATCATCTCCCACCCTGCCAACTCCTCCTTCAGGTACTTAGCCATTTTACTGAAGTCAGTGTTTCTGAAGTCTAGGACTTTGAGCTTGCTATGATTGGACTCCACCTTGACTTTAATCTCAAACCACACCATGTGATGATCGCTGCTGTTCACATGGGCACCCAGCCGGATATTAAACATACTATCTCCATCGGTGAGTACTAAATCCAAAACTGAGCCTTCCATGGTCAGTTCCATCACCATTTGTCTAAGTTATGCATCTTGGAAGGCATCCACAATTTTTTTTACTTCTTTCCAGATTTGCAGAAGGAAGCCTCCAGTCCACATCAGGCAAATTAAAGTCACCTAATATGATCACTTCCCCCTTCATGGCTATCTTTGTAATATCAATATTCAATTCTCTATCTATTTCTTTCGTTTGCATTGAAGGCCTGTAGACTATACCAGTACAGATGATGGTGTCATCTCCTCTTTCCAACACAATCCACATTGCTTCTTCTTTTCCCCATGTCCTTTGCATTTCAACAGCTTTAATATTGCTTTTGACATATAGGGATACTCCTCCTCCTTTTCTACCCCTTTTATCTCTTCTAAATAGAATATAGCCAGCTATGGCTATATTCCATTCATGTGATTCATTAAACCATGTTTCTGTAATGGTCACAATGTCCAAGTCCATTGCCACCATTAGGGCTTACAGGTCAGGAACTTTGTTGGGTAGGCTTCAAGAATTTGTGCTCATTGCTTTCCAGCATTTGTTGACTGGCTTGCCTGTATTTTGCATAGATTTTGTTCTACACGCCTCTTCCCTCTTGCCACTGATGTGTGGTTTAAACGTTTGGCTGTTTCCAATTTTATTATGTTTTAGCTGGGAGTGACGTCCTGAACTTATTTCTTATCCATCCATCATCCTCTTTCCCTAGTTTAAATGCCCGACATACTCACTGAATCTTTCACTTAGGATCCTTTTCCCTGCAACAGAAAGATGTAATCCATCAGCATAGTATAGTCACTTGATGGTCCATCTGTTTCCCCAGTCATTTATATATCCAAATCCTTCTTGTTTGCACCATGTTTGTAGCCATGTATTAAAGTTGTTTATGTGATGCAGCTTTTCTGCCCCCTTACGAAGAACAGGTAGAACTTCTGAGAATGCTATAGTGTTAACAATGGGCTTGAGTTTCTCTCCCAGAGTTTGGACGTCCCTTTGAACTGCCAAGGCACTGTTTCTAGCCAGGTCTTTTGTACCCAAGTGGATAACAATGTCAATTTTGGAGTGCTCACTTTCTGCACAAACTATACCAACAATTTGGTTTGTACTGCACCCCAGCCGTGGCTTTCATCCACTACCCACTATCTACGTTCCCGTGCCTGTTCAGCTGGTGGTGAGTAAATTATTGGAAAAGCTGCTGAAAGAGATAATAGTGAGGTTTTTAGAGTCCAGCAGATTACAGGATCCGAGGCAGCATGGCTTCACCAGAGGCAGATCTTGTCAGACAAATCTGATTGATTTCTTTGACTGGGTGACCAGGGAGTTGGACCAATTGGAGAGCCCCAGATGTGATGTATTTCCGCATATCACTCATGAATATATCCCCTTTCACCCTCATCCCATGTCCCCTCATAGCAGAACTTGCTTTCAATCCAAAGAGGCTATCCCCCTGTGCATTTATGCCACGGAGGTATTTAAACATCTCAATCATATCACCTCTATCCCGCCTTTCCTCTAAGGTATGCATAATAAGATCCTTAAGTCTGTCCTCATATGCTTTATAATGAAGACCACTAACCATTTTAGTAGCCAACCTCTGTACTGACTCCATCCTTTTATATATTTTTGAAGGTGCAGTTTCCAGAATTGCAGACAATACTCCAAATGAGGTCGCACCAAAGACTTATACAGAGGCACTATCACCTCTTTTTTCTGATAGCCATTCCTCTCCATATGCACCAAAGCATCCTTCTAGCTTTTGCTGTCACCTTTTCTACCTGTTTAGCTACTTTAAGATCATCAGACACAACCACGCCTAGGTCCCACTCTTCTTTAGTGGACAAAAGTATTTCACTCCCTATATTATATTGCTCCCTTGGATTGCTGCAGCCCAAATGCTTGGCCTTGCATTTTTTAACATTAAATCGCAGCTGCCAAATTCTAGACCATTTTTCAAGCTTAGCTAGATCCCTTCTCATGTTATCTAAATCTTTCTGGGTGTCTACTCTATTGCATATTTTGGTATCATCCAGAAAGAGGCAAATCTTACCCAAACAGCCCTTCTGCTATATCACTAACAAAGACATTGAAAAGAATCAGACCAAGGACAGATCCCTGGGGCACACCACTGGTAACTTTCTTCTCCTCAAAGTGAGCTCCCTTTACCTGTACTCTTTGTCACCTCCAACTCAACCAATTTTTATCTTTATCTTTATCTTTATCTTTATTTCAGCATTTGATAAACCGCTTTGGCCGAAACATTAAAGCGGATACAATAAAAAGGTCAGCACAGCAAATCGTAGAAAAGAGAATAGAACGCCATAAAATAACAGGAAAGCAAAAGAAAGGATAGGGCACAAAGGTTATAATCACAGGACTAGACCAAGGACACCAAAGGACACAAAAGACCAGAGGAAAAAGGGGGGGGGGACCAGACGTACAGGAAAAGCACTGAACAACACAATCAACAAATAACTTCAGGGGGGAGCACCAGGAGGGAGATCAAAAGCTTGTTGGAACAGATGAGTTTTAAGTAGTGATTTGCACTGGGAGTAAGAGGTTCCAGCCGGAGGGAAGGTGGCAATGCATTCCAAAGGAAGGGACTGAGGAAAAAGAAAGCCGAATGTCGAGTTTGTTCTAGGCGGGCTTGTGATGGAGAGGGAAGGGACATACGGTTTGCATGACGGGACTGTAGCTGACGATAGGGAGTGTGAAGGGAAATAAGGCCAGCAAGATACTGGGGATTGTCAGTATAAATGGTGCGATGTGTTAGAATGAGGAACTTATAATGAAAACGGAACCGGAGAGGTAACCAGTGCAATTTAAGGAGAATGGGAGTAACATGATCAAAACGATGAGCAAAAGTGATAAGACGAGCTGCAGTGTTTTGGATGGATTGTAAGCGCTGAAGTTGATAATTTGGAAGGTTAGCCAAAAGAATGTTGCAATAATCAAGTCTACTGATAACTAGTGCTAGAACAAGGATAACCAAAGAGCCAAAAGGAAGGAGGGAGCGAACGGCCCGAATCTGACGGAGGACTGCAAATGAACGACGGGTAAGGGAAGAGATATGTTTATGGAAGGAAAGTGAAGAATCCAGAGTAACTCCCAAATAACGAAAAGAAGAGACAAGTGGGATGGGGACTGAGTCAATCAAGGGGGCAACATTAGGACAGGAGCCACTCAAGGATACCCACATAGCCAAAGACTTAGCAGGATTTAAGTGAAGGAAGTTCTGAGAAAGCCAAGAGGCAATATGGGAGAGACAGTTATTGAACTGGGTAATATCCAAGGTAATATCCAAGGTTACTGCTTTTAACCCAAGCAGTAACTTTAGGATCCATCCCTAGGGTGCTCAGTTTGTTTATAAGTCACCTGTGAGGAATGGTGTCAAAGGCTTTACTGAAATCTAAATACACCACATCTAGGGATCTCCCTTGGTCCAACTCCCTGGTCACCCAGTCAAAGAAATCAATCAGATTTGTCTGACAAGACCTGCCTCTGATGAATCCATGATGCCTCAGATCCTGCAATTCGCAGGACTCCAGAAACCTCACTATTTTCTCTTTCAGCGGCATTTCCAATAATTTACTCACCACCAAAGTTAAACTAACCGGTCTGTAGTTTTCAACCACATCCTTACTTACGCTTTTGTGTAAAGACACCACATGAGCCTCTCTTCAGTCCTTTGGAACCACTCCCAACTCCAACGAGGCATTGAAAAGGTCAGTCAGTGGGCTGCTAGAACATCCCCAAGTTCCCCCAGTTTCTCATGAACACAGTCTTCTGAAAATTGTTCAAGGTGCCCCTCGCTTCTCTTCTTGTTTGTGGTGTTTTCTGAGATCCTGTTCCTGGTTTTTCATCTTTAAACACAGAACAGAAATATTTCTTAAGCAATTCTGCCTTATCCTCATCAGCTTCTACATATTCCTCCCCTCCCACCTTGAATCTGACAATACCACTTTTGCCCTTCCTCTTCTCACTAACATATCTGAAAAATGTCTTATCCCCACATTTTATTGTACTGGCTATTTCCTCCTCTTTTTGAATCTTTGCTTTCCGGACTACTTTGCTAGCTTCTCAAAGTTCTTCCAATTATAGGTGCCTGTCTTCCTCTCTCTGTGATCTCTTGTATTTTATGATGGGCTCCCTCTTTTTCTTCACTTTTTCAGCTACTTCTTTCAAAAACCATAGCGGTCTCCTTTTACTTTTACCTTTATTTACCATTTTAACAAAAAGATTGGTTGCCCTTAAAATATCCCCTTTCGGTTTTGCCCACTCTTTTTCTACATCCCCCAGCTGTTCCCATCCCGCTAACAACTCCCTGAGGTATTAGCCCATCTTAGCAAAGTTAGTTTTTCTAAACTCTAAGACCCTCGCTTTTGAATGGATTCTAACAGCCCAATCCTAATACTGAACCACACCATCTGGTGATTATTGGATGCAAAATGATCTCCCACTATAACATCAGAAACACTTTCACCATTGGTAAGCACCAAGTCCAGTATGGCCCCTTCACGAGTGGGGTCTGTTACCAATTGCCTGAATAGTTCTCCCTGTAGAGAATCCAGAATCTCCTTACTTCTAGGTGGTACTGCAGCAGGAATGTGCCAATCAACATCTGGAATTTTGAAATCCCCTGTCAGTAGCACTTCCCCATTCCTAGCAATGCTGCGTATGTCTTCAATTAACTCTCTGTCCACCTCTTCCTTTTGTGAGGGAGGTCTGTATATCACGCCAATGCAAATAGATTTCTCTTTACCTCTTCTAATTTCACCCATAGTGCCTCCTCTCTCCCTTTTAAGCTCTGTAATTCCAAAGCTTTAATATTATTTTTTACATATAGTGCCACTCCTCCTCCCCTTCTTCCTACCTTGTCCTTTCTGAATAAAGTATAGCTTAGTATAGTTACATCCCAGTCATGGTTTTCTGTGAACCATGTTTCTGTAACTTCCAATAAATCCAAGTCAGCCACTCCCACCAAAGCTTCAACATCAGGGATCTTATTTCCCATGCTACGGGCATTTATATACACTGCTTTCCACATGTTACCCCTTTTACCCATTTCTATAAAGGTATTTAATGTTTCACTTACCTGGGGGCTTTCTTCACCCATCCCGAACAAATCTAGTTTAAAGCCCTCTTCAGTAAATTAGCCAGTCTACTACTGAAGACATGTCAACCTTTCTTGGACAGATGGACGCCATCTCTGCTCTGCATAAGGTACAGGTTGAAACGGTTGTTGGTCTATTTTATCTTTTCGGTATAATGATTTTCCGTATTCTTTCCACATTTTTTTGATCTTCTCAGCATCATTCAACATGGATCCTTGAGCATCTTTTAGCATTCCAATAATTTTCTCTCTTAGCTTTAGGAAAGACAATTTTGTTCTTCCTCTAATAGTTTCTGATTTTATTTCCTTGTATGCGTCATTGTAGTATTTCTCCTTGTCTCAAGTCTTGCTGCATGTTTGAAATCTCTGTTAAGTTCTGTGACTACTTCTTTTTCTCCTCTGCATTTAGCTTCTCTGTGTTTCTGTCCAATTTTCAGAATTTCTTCTGTTGTCCATTTTGTTGAGTTGTATGATGATCTCTCTTTCTCCTCTGGCTTTAGCTTTTCTGCATTTCTGGACAATTTTCAGAGTTTCTTCAGTCATCCATTTTGGCCATTTTTGTTTTTCATCTTTTGTAGAGACTTCACACTTTCTTTGAACACAACTTTCTTGATGTCAACCCATAACGCTTCTGGTGCTATTTCATTTGAATCCAAAGCAGAAAACTGATTTTACAGGCAGTCTTTAAATTCTGGTGGTATTTGCTACATTCATGAATATCTTGCTCTTTTTCAGCTTTAGCTTGAGTTTGCATACTAATAGCAGGTGATCTGTACCATGGTCAGCTCCAGGTTTGGTCTTTGTTGATGTTATCAAGATTTTCCTTCGTTGATTTCCACAGATGTAGTCTATGGGGTATGTTTACTAAAGGGCCATAAGGGAGCCGTGGATAACAAGCATTAATGGCAGTGATAAGGGTGTTTCAATGTGGTAAAAGCCGGGGTGGGGAATAGGCCTTCAGGCGGTAAGGGCACTAGATTGCACTTATTGTGCGCTAACAGGGCATCAAGCATTAAGCTGACAAGCGTGTACCTTAACGCCCGAAAACAGATATCACCCTAACACAGAATAAGGGAGCCCCAGTGAAAGTTAAGCTAAAGCTGATGAATTGAAGGATAGGTAGAGCTGATGGACTTGACAGATCCATGGGCATCCTATCAGGCAGTCAGTAAGTGTGATGAGCATGTGGGAGGCAGTGAGGGGTGCCCAAATAATATTTTGTAATGTCAGTGTGCGGCATAGGATGGGGAAAACGTGTCCCCCTGCGGAGTCAGAATCGCCACAATGTGTGCATCAAAAGGATGACAGAGCAGGGGTGGTGATGTGCAGATCAGTCACAGGAGAGGTGTAAATGATACATCAAAATGAGGAAAAAGTTCCTGTGTGGGCTGGCAAGAGAATACATGACTGCACATAACCAGCAGATGCTGATGGATGGGCTGAAGGAAGACGAGAATGCTGTATGGGCTTGCAGCCCCAATGTACCTGATGTGATCTCACAAATGCAGTTGTAGAGTTTTCTTTCAATTGAGAGAGGCTTTCCTCGTGTGCATTTATGCCATGGAGGTATTTAAATGTCTCTATCATATCTCATCTATCCCACCTTTCCTCTAAAGTATACATATTGATATCTTTAAGTCTATCCCTATATGGCTTATAATGAAGACCACTGACTGTTTTGGGAGCCACCCTCTCCAAGAACTCCATCCTGCTTATATCCTTTAGAAATGTGTGGTCCCCAGAATTGCACACAATATTCCAATACTCTTCTGCAGCTGTTGTTGGGGCATACACCTGATTAATAGTTATGATGATGGGTATTCCCAGTAGACAAATAGAAAGTAAGTGTTCACTGCATTGCATTTGTTTACAATTCTTACAAATTGCTTCTTAATTATAAATGCAAAATAATTTCTTCTTTTTCTTTCATTTTTGGCATAGAATAGCTTTTCAGTTTGCTGACACCCAACAGATCAAGATGTGCACATTCTATTTCATTCTTGACCCTCGGTTCATACTTCATATGTTCCATGGTAATATCACTTACTAAAAGCACTTACTAAAAGCACTCTCCCTCAGTTAAACTCGCTGGTCACCCAGTCAAAGCAATTAATCAGATTTGTCTGACAAGAGCTGCCTCTAGTAAAACCATGCTGCCTTGGATCCTGCAATTAACTGAATTCCAGAAACCTCACTGTTCTCTGTTTTAGAAGCACTTGCATTAATTTGCTCATCATAGAAGTCAGACTATCTAGCCCATAGTTTCCAACCTCACCCTTACTACTGCTTTTGTGTAGAGGGACCAAATGTTCTTGTCCCACTCTCAACTCTATAGGAAATGTCAGATAGTAATGCCACCAGAACTGCCCCATTGCTTTGTCTACTTTTAGTTTAGCTAGATCCTCACAAACACAATCTTCTGATATTTGTTCAACATCCACCTCACTTCTGTTTCTATTTGTGTGTATTTTCTGTGGCTCCATCCCCAACACTTCATCTGTGAATGCAGAATATAAATATTTGTTAAGTAATTGTGCTTTATCCTCATCAACTTCTACATATTTTTCCCATGTGGGAGAACTGATAACCGCCATGATAGAGAGCAGAGACTGATGCCATATCTTCTTGGAGGAGCCAGGTCTCAGTTAGAGCAAGAAGACGGAGAGCATTAGAGATAAGGAGATCATGAGTAAGAGTTTATTTGAGATGGAGTGTGTGTTCAACAAGGCACATGAGAAAGGAAGAGAGGAAGGGGAAAGGAGAGGGATATGAATACGATTATAGGTGTTGCGTGAAGATCTCTTCTTGGAGTGTGACAGAAGTATATGGGGGCCAGGGTTGGGGTTGATATCTCCAGATGAGAGAAGGAGAAGGAGTAGCAGAATACGGGGCAGAGAGGACAGTATGGTGGAAATGAGGGTGAGGTTGTCTTAGAGAGAGAGGAGATGGCTGAATGAGAGGGAGAAAGTGGTGAAGCTCAAGAGCTGATGACAGGGTAGAGGACAGGATGGAGGGGGAAGTGAGGATAGTAAAGGGGAGATAAGGAGGGGAGGAATGAAGGTGTTGGTAGGAGGAGAGACAATTAGGGAGTATGAAGAACAGGAAGACAAAGTGATGAGGAGCCATAGAAGAGTAATGGAGAGGAGAACAGAGGCCAGAAGAAATAAGGATAGGTGGGAGAGAGACCACAGGGGATTAGGTGCACCTGTGAATAAGAGGTAATGAGTAGATGACGGCTATAAGAGCCTGAATGCCAGGAGATGGGTGGGTAGAGGGGAGGGGGTGGTATAAAAGTTATTCAGCTGAGAAAAGCTGAACAATAGTGCAAAAGGTACAAATGAGGTAAAAGAACACACTAACAGTGATAAATAAATAAATATATAGAGAGAGGCAGACAGGACTCACAAAAAGCAAGCAGATTCAAAGGGCCAGCAGAGCTTATAATGAAGCAACTCTCTTCCCAGAGGAGAGAGAGACAAACAGAGCTAAACACACCAAAGGAATTTTAATAAAGCTTATCTGAGTGGATAATCATTTTTTTAGAAAGTTTGTTCTTAAGTCCATGGATCTAGAAAAGATAAATATGTAGTATGCAGGATTACTTGGGAGACTGATCTTCAATGTATTTTTGCAGCATTCCCCATTAAGTGAAAACAAGTCAACATAAGAATTTTTTCACAAACCTGCAACATGTCTGGTACAGTTTATGAAACTAGTTTATTGAAAGGAGACACATCCTCCAAAAAGCAACTAGAACAAAGAAGAAAAACAAACGGAGGTAGACAATGGCCACAAGAAGAGGTCAAATCAGTGCATTAATTCAGGAATCTGACTCAGATGAGATTCGTCAAACTCGCCTGCATCAGGGGTCAGGGTGAATGATCAGCAATAAACTTAACAGACAAATATAAAAGCTTTTCAAAGGAAAAAACAGGCTCGTTGTCACTGTCTGGTCCCGGCAGTGGGTCCCCGCTGTCCATCCACAGCTTTCTCGGAGCACACTCTGGCCTTGATTTGACTTCCTTTTGTGGCCATTGTCTACCTTCATTTGTTTTTCTTCTTTGCTGCAGTTTCTGAAAATATCTGAAAATAAATATAAAATAAAGGTGCGTAGTTACTAAAGCATGTTACAACAATAAGGCATATTATTTGGCTCTTAATGGAGCTTAAAGACAATAATTTGTATTATTTTATTGTATTGCACAATTTGGCACCACCTTGCATCTTGTATGTTAATGAGATGAAAAACATGTCAATCCAGGCAAAACAACTGATTAGTATTCAAATTGAATAACGTGACTTGTGGTAATTACCTCAAGCTGCATTATTCATGGAAAAATTATGGCAACTCAAAACTGGTGTTATTTTCATGTCGGGAGCACTGGGCTGGTAACAAAAGGCACAATGCTCCAGGCTGTGATATTAAAGGGCCAGTGTCATAAACAAATCACCAGTGGTCCAGGGATCCCCAACCCTCCATACCACCAAGGTGTCTTCCTCTCCCCACAAAGAAACATCCCCTCCCCACACATGCTTCTGAACACCCACCCCCTAAAAACACAATCAAATACCCATGCTCCTTTGGGCCTCCCTCCCCAGAACCTGATTTAAAGCCTTCCACTCCCTTTCGCCTCCCCAGATGTACCTCTAGAGCAACCTGCCAGCTACCTGTGACCGGGATTAGCCACTGTTGGAAACAGGATACTGGGCTTGATGGACCTTGGCCTGACCCAGTATGGCATTTCTTATGTTCTTATGTTCTTTACCTAATGTTCCAGTGGTACCTGGATGGGAGAGACTGTCATGTGCTTCCCTCCAGGCCAGCACCAAATTCAAAATGGAACCCACAATCCCCTAGTAGTAGTTTCAGCATGCCATTTTCAATCCTGCACCTTCTAGAAGCAAATGGGGGAGGCTCTTTTCTGGGTTCTACTCTTAGACCACCAGGTTGCTCTAAGAGTAGAAACCTCAAAAAATAATTCTCAGAACTAACAAAACTCCCCAAATCCATCTAAACTTAATTAAGGGGAGGAAAAAGACCTCATTGACCATCATTTGAAGAGAAGTACCCCCAGATTTGTTTATTTTTACAGCATATATTTATATTATGAATTCTAGCAACGATGAGTTAAAAATTTGAAAAGTTATTGAAATTGATATAACCCAATGGGAGGTTTTTCTGACCTATGATGAACATATGTGATAAACCCCTTTGGGTTTTTTTGAATAGTTTCTGAGTCTTTTTATTCCCCTTAATTCATTTTAGATAGACTTGGGGATTTTTGTTAGTTTTGAGAATTATTTTGGGGGGATACAGGGTTTCTCTCTATTTATATGTCCTCCATTTTGGACTACAGTTAGTAGTAGTATGCTCTAAGAGTAGGCCTGAGGAAGCCTAGGGGGGGAGGGAATTTTGGAGTGGGGTCTGGGGGTGGGAAGATCTTAAGGGGATCTTTGGTCATGCCTTTGGGGGGGGTCAGAGGCATGTGCATGTGTGTGTGTGGGGGGGTTATTTGGGGTGCCTCTATTCCTTTTTGGTGCCAGAGGGTAGGGATCCCTAGACTACTGGTGATCTGTTTAAAATATTAGCCCTTTTAGATCATGGCCTGGAGCATTATGCCACATCTTAGGGGCCTGGTGCTTCTAGCAGGGAAAAGTAATGCTAGCTTACCTCAAACTGTGTCATTCATTTAAAGTAGGAGTCACTAATTTGCCATACTGAGTTACTGCAGATTAGTGACTCCCACAGTAAATTAAGCTGCAGTTTTATTCCAGTTTTAGTACAGCTTAGTAAGTAACCCCAATAACTTTATGTTTTAAATTGCCTGTTATAATTTAATTTGAGCACTGGGTATAGATGGCATTCCCATTGAAGTATTACATCAATCAAATGTGGCAGTTGCCATACTTACAAGGCTCTACCAGGAAATTTGGAAGACAACATCATGGCAAACTGACTGGAAAAGATTTGTGTTTATACGGATACTGAAGAAAGGTGATCTGACTTACTGTGGATTGGGGCATGTTGTGGGCATTCCGGGGTGTGTTATGAACAGCAACAGAGGCTAACCGGGTAGCAGTGATATTGTACCACTATCCGGTTAGCATATATGAGTAAAAGATTGGTGCTGCAAAAGCTGGCCTATCTTTACCAGAAGAAGCTAACTGAGCAGCGGTACAATACCAATGCTACCCAGTTAGCCTCTGCGACTTCCAGGCATCCGGAATATCCAGAGTTAGAGTTTGGCAGCGACGGCTAGGTGCTATACTCGTGTCTAGCTGTTCTAACTCAATATCGAGCCCAGTCTTAGCACTAGAAGCCCCAAAGTGCATCAATTGTATACCAGCGCCACTGCTAGAAACATGTCAGTCATGTTCCATGACTTTGTTAGCGAGGTAAAGATGTTCAAATATGTGCATCGAAAATTAATGACAGATGCACCACCTAGCAGGAAAATGAATTTATACCTAGAAGCCACAAAGTACGTCAATTGACGCACTCAATTGTTTTGTATGCGTCAATTGACGTACTTTGGGGCTTCTAGATATAAATTCATGTTCCCACTAGGTGGCGCATCTCAATCACTGTTTACAGTTGTACTCCAACATTACAAATAATAAACACACAATGACGTGATGTAATGACATCACATACTGCACGCATTTAACAAATAGGTAACCACATTAATTCACATCTGCATTTCATGCTAAACACAGTCATCGTGATAATGCATCAATTGACGCACTTTGGGGTTTCTAGGTAAAATTCCTTTTGGGGCTCTTAGTGTTAAAATGGGCCTGCTCCTTAAGGTAAAGAAGACAAAGATCCTGACAACTGGCAAAATCAATAAGTTTATCATTCGTGGAGAAGAAATTGAAAAGTGGACAACTTTAACCTGCTTGGATCAATAATCAGTAAAGAAATGACAAGCAGTCAAGAAATCTGACGATGCATTGCTCTTAGCAGAATGGCTATGAAGAACCTAGACAGGATTCTCAAGTGCAGAGATGTTTCTCTCCATACAAAGATTTGACTTGTCCAAGCCATGGTATTTTCAATAATATCTTATGGATGCTTAAGTTAGACAGTGAAAAAGACTGATCGATACCTTTGAATTATGGTGCTGTCGAAGAATACTGTGTATACCATGGGCTGCCTGAAGAACAAACCAGTCATTACTAGAGGAGATCAAACCAAAGTTTTCTTTAGAAGCTCAGATGACAAGACTTTCACTTTCATACTTTGGACACATCATGCAAAGAGAGAGATTATTAGAGAAAGATATCATGCTTAACAAGGTTGAACGTCAGCGCAAAAGAGGAAGGCCAGCAATGAGATGGATCAATACAATAACAGCAGCTATGGGTGCCACTCTGTCAACAATGAGCCGTCTGACTGAAGACTGAATACAGTTTAGTATAGCTATCCAGAGGGTCGCTATGAGTCGACACTGACTCGCGGCACTTAACAACAAGAATTTAATTTACCTTTTCTTTGCAATATTTTTAAGTCTAAATTTTTAAAGACACTTATCCTTCATAATAATGCATCGGGTAATTTTCAATTATGTCTAACATTCAATGAGACCTTCTATTATGTCTGATTCTGATTATTATGTTGCAGATCAGTGAAAGATTAGCACTTCTCTTTCAGCTAATTATAAAGAATTTGAGTTTTAAAGATATGTACAAACATCTAATAAATGATTATTAAAATCTTATCACTGGGGAAATTAAAACATTTTAAATATTTATTTCTCATCTGAAAAATAAAAGAAAGATATTTCTAATTTTGATATATCTGATTATGCTTGAAAAAATTACTCTTGATTAGAATAAAATTAGTTTGAGTTTTTGATCTCCATGCCTTCAATTAGCTAAACATTTATGCTAGACAGAACTATCTGATTTGGCCAGGCAATCTCTCACGGATCAAGCACACCAGATTCAGCACTGTTCTGGCAATATAAGAGGGGGCATAGGTTTATTGATAATTATCCTGAGAAGCATCTATTCCATTTATCTGAGCTTTCTTGACTATTGATTCCTCCCCTTTGGCTCACCCCAATCAAGAAAATTCATCCTTATCCAGGACAACTTGACTGGGGCATGCTGGGTGGCCCACCTCATTCAAGCAGAGCAAAAGCCCTCCAGGTTTATACACAGCCTCATAAGGAAGGTCACCACTCATTTCTGCCTGATGTGTATGCCCCCATGTTTCTGCATGAGCGTGATATCTTGTTTATTGATCTTTATCACTTGCATGAGTGGGCTACATCCTAGCCACCAACAATGAAGTGTGTGTGTGTGTGGGGGGGGGGGGGGGTCTCTTGGACCAGAGTATGCAGGTGCCCTGCAACCAAGAGAAAAGGCATGCAAAATCATTCCCATTCGCTGCTAGCTTTCAACTTAGCAAAGTAATCAAGGTCATTACCTCCCAGGTGAATCAACAGAATATATGATCTGGAAGAACTAGCAAAACCTAGGAAATCTTCTCAATGCATATCTCTTAAGTTAACCACCTACCTCTATATCATGCATGGTAAGGTCCAAATGATGCCGAGTCTTCCAGCTTTTGTACATTCTTCAACCCAATTACTGACATCATCTGTCATTGCTGGTTAATACCTGCAGTGAGACAGAGACAGGTGTGCCATCTGCCTAATATAGGAGTTATAATCATTAGAATCCCATCTACCTGGGGAATTGAACTGTTACATTGTGGAGTAAGAGAGGGGCTTGTGAACTGCTTTGTGTTTCTCCTACTTGCTGCTGTTCCTGGTTCCCTGTGCAGGCAGTCAATATGCAGCTGTGACTGAGGAGGACCCTTCACCCCTGCTCTCTAAATTCCCTGAGGCTTGGCTGGTGAGTGGGAATTGAACTATTACATTGTGGAGGAAGAGAGGGGCTTGTGAACTGCTCTGGGTTTCTCCTACTTGCTGCTGTTCCTGGTTCCCTCTGCAGGCAGTCAGTGTGCAGCTGTGATTGAGGTGGACCCTCCCCCCACTGTATATATTTCCTGAGTCCTTCAGCTGCGGGACGCAGCCTGCGGGTCACGTACTGAAGGGGTGTGACCAAAGGGGCTGGACAAACCCTTTTGGCACCTCTTCAACGTACCGACAGCGTGTTTAAGTTGGTGGATGTTAGTGACTATCAGTGAGATGGGTAAATGGAAAAACAAAAGGAGGAGGAGTAAAAATGGACCTTGGGCCATCTTTGGTAGGTAAAATTGTCAATCTACTAGATAAACATTTAGTTTCTTCACAGAGTGGTTAGCCCTCCCCCGATGAGCTTCGTTAAGCGCCAGGGCTCCGACACCGCCACTTCATCCTCTGCCTGTGTTGTCATCAACGTTATTGAGAATTGGTTCCCCTGGGGAGTTAGCTGGAGATACTCAGGTTTTAATTCCAAAGCCTGTTAATTTTATAGAGTCTCCTGTGGTTGTGACAGCCCCCTTGAATGGGGAAGTCACACTTAAACTTTCTTCTACTGTAGTTTCATTATGTACTTTTACTCAGGGTGCTGTGGAAAAGATTTCTGAATGGGATGCTAGGTTGTCTAAGGTGCAAAATTTGGAGGTCCAAATGGAAGCTCAGGTGCAGTTGGTTTCCACTGTGCAGGTGGCTTCAATTAAGGATTCATTGATAGTTCATGCTCGTATTGAGGCATTGGAAAATGCCTCTTGTGCCTGTTATCTGCGCTTTTTAAAGTTTCCAGTTACGCATTTATTAGCACCAGAAATTCTTTTTACTAAATATTTTACTGAGATCTTGAAGTTGCCTCAATCTGTGGATATTGTTCAATTATATTGTTGTTGTTAAGTGCCGTTGAGTAGGAGTCGACTCATGGAGACCCTCTGGACAGCTATCCTTAAATGTGTTTGGTCTTCAGTCAGGGGGCTCAATGTTGACAGACTGGTACCCATAGCTGCTATTATTGTATCGATCCATCTCATTGCTGGCCTTCCTCTTTTGCGTTGACCTTCTATCTTAGCAAGCATGGTGTCTTTCTCTAATGATCTCTCTCTTCACATGATGTATCCAAAGTATGAAAGTCGTAGTCTTGTCATCTGAGCTTCTAAAGAAAGCTTAAGTTTGATCTCCTCTAGTACCGACTGGTTTGTTCTTTGGGCAGTCCATGGTATACACAGTATTCACCGCCAGCACCATAATTCAAAGGCATCAATTTTCTTCCTGTCTATCTCTTTCACTGTCCAGCTTTCACATCCATATGATGTTATTGAAAATACCATGGCTTGAACAAGTCAAATCTTTGTATGGAGAGAGACATCTCTGCTCTTGAGAATCTTATCTAGGTCTTTCATAGCCATTCTGCCAAGAGCAATGTGTCGTCTGATTTCTTGACTGCTCATTGCTTCTTTATTGATAGTTGATCCAAGTAGGTTAAAGTTGTTCACAATTTCAATTTCTTCTCCTTCACTGATGAACCTGTTGATTATGCCAGTTGTTATGATCTTTGTCTTCTTTACATTAAGGTGCAGGCCCATTTTGAGACTATGTTCTTTGATTGTGAGAAGCAAATGTTTCAGATCATCTTCACTTTCAGCCAGTAAAGACCCGAACGCGAATTACCGAGATGGCGCACAGGCACGCACAGGCTGGCCGAGGGCGGGAGATGGAGGGGCGGGGGGACGACGGGGGGGGGCAGGCAGTGAGACGCGAATAAAAGCGTGCTCGACACCGGCTCGGCCTCTTTCGCCGTTCCCCCCCCCCCTTCGTCCGAGAAGAAAACGGACAGCTGAAGAGCGGGTCGCGGATCAGGATCGGACCGACGAACGTCTGTGTAGGAAGCAGAGGAGGGCGGACACATCGAGGACCGCATCGGCAGGGATATCCGGACCGGGCAGGTATCAAGGGTTCAGCGGAGGATCGCAGCAAAGCGGCAAGTACAAATAAATGGTTGAATAGTGGACAGCATGGGCTGGAGTGGGCGTGGCGGTGCTCCCAGCCATGGCGGGGTCCCGTGGTGGGGAAGCGGCCTATGTGTTCATTGTGTGGCGGGGGGTATAGCAGCCGACAGCCTGGTAGGACGGGGAAGGAGGCCAAACCCCCCCCCCCTACCTTTTCTTGTCCTCGAAGATGGCGGCATCAGTGGCCAGTCGGGAGAGAGACTTGCAAGAGGTGCTGAGGTATGCGGGCCATGTGCGCGCCAAGATGGACGCCGTGGGCACACGCGATATCGGGCATGATGGGAGAGATGAACAGGCGGATTCATGTGGGGAAGCACAGCCTATAGCTAATAAAACGGAACGGGGGATTATTTGCAGGCTGTTAAAAGATATGTGAACTGTGGGGCAGAACAACAACAACAACAAAAAAAAAGAATCTAAAGGGAGAGGTTATAGAAGGCATGGATTGTTAGTTTTGACGGGGCTATAGGAATATTAACCAGATTAATCAAAAAATATATATATTTCTGTGAAATAAAGAGGTATGTGGTAGGACATTATAGTTGGGCACTGTACATGTGGGCACTGTACATGTGGGCATTGTGCATGTGGGGCATTTGTTATGTGTGGGCAGTTGTTATATTGGGCATTTGTTATGTGTGGGCATTGGTTACATGTTGGCCTTGATTACATGTGGGCATTGTACAAGTGGGTAGGGTACAGGTGGCCCCGGTACATGGGGTTGGGATATATGTGGGCATTTGAACTGTGGACATCTATAGGTAGACAGCGTTTCCGGGATTGATAGAAGGAGGAGAGGCAGAGATTAATTTAGACTTTCCTTACCCCCCCCCCCACATAGTAGATCTCATCATAGGCTAGAGATGCCGAGAAAAGAGACGCAGAAGGCTAAGACGCAGCGCGCCCAGCAGGCAGAGGGCAGGGCTACATCAAAGGTCACCGCAAGGGCGCGGGCAGCCGCTGGTTCGAGCAGAAAGAGAGCGCATGTGGACGGCCGGGATGCAACTAGCAGCGGAGCTACAGCAAAGCCGAGGCGCAGCAACAGGAAGAAGGCGCCACAGCAACAGCACATCGCAACTCCTGCACGGGGGCAGGAGCTGGACGACCTGCTCCAGATGGTACGGGAGCAGGTTACTCAACACGGCCTGTCCTCGGTCAAACAACGACTGGGGATGTCAGGCTTCACGAGTGAGGGGCAGCCGACAGCGAGCACGAGCACCTCAACACCAGGCACAACAGATGGTAAGTCTAAAGGGAACAAGGGGGACCCAGAACGGTTAACTTCATCTTCTGACGACTCCTGTTCCGACAGTGATAGTGATACAGCCTTAGCAGATGTGATAAAATATGCATTAAGGAAAGTGAAAAGAAAGAAAACCTCAAAACAGTCAAACCCCTTACGGCAAGCATGGGCGGGGCAGAGTCAGGTTGGTGAGGACCATGGGAACACTCCATCCAGAACGACTCAGAGAATGCAGCAAGATTGGCGCGACACCAGTCGCGATCCACGTTGTGGGGTGAGCTCACTGGCCGTTTCAGTGCCCAGAAAAATAAAGAAAAAAATTTGGAGGCGAGAATATATTGACTTATTCTCGCTCCTGCTTAGAGATCAGGATGAGGAAGCCAGCAATGGAAAAGAAAAAGATAGAAGAAGCAAGAGAGACAGAAAACCTAAAATTCCCAAATCCCTGAACAACTGGGTATCGGCATTCCACATATTTATGAGTGTGGTGATGGAGAAGGAACCCGACTCAGGGCCATATCTCACCAGGTACCTTGATACGATTACCAGAGCATACAAGCAATACGGGGGATGGGCCTGGCTCAACTATGATGTGAGGTTCAGGAGAAGCATGGCAGAGGATCCCACCTTAGCGTGGCATCACAGAATTCTGGATCTGTGGACAGATGAAATGGCGCCCAATAGGCCACTGTGGCAGGATGGGATGCACCAACCTCTTACGGGCATGCAATGGCAACAGCCAACGCAAAACACGCAAGGGAGGCAAGCCAATCTGTGGACAGGGAAACAGGCGTGCCGACAGTACAATGCAGGGAGTTGTACTTGGCAGCCTTGTAAATTCAAATACGCCTGCTCAGTATGTGGAAACGGACACCCCGCTTTCACGTGCCGGGCATCAAGGGAGGCCAAGCCGTTCAGAGCACTACAACAGCGCTCCAAGGAGGGAGTTGGCCCCAATGCCCATTAGGCTTGAGAACATGCGTCCCTGGCTGAGAGCCTACCCTAAGCGGGATATAGCTAACAGTATTGAATTGGGCTTCTCGCAAGGTTTCCACATCCCATCCCGAATAATCAGAAATGAATCACGAACGCGGGATAGCAATAACCCACCATCTGTCCAGAAACACAACGCCATCGCGCACAGTAAAATAGCCAAAGAAATAGGTCTGGGGCGAGTGGCAGGTCCTTTCCAGTCGCCCCCATTCAAGGACCTCATAGTCTCACCATTGGGAGTCATACCAAAAAAGGAACCGGGGCAATACCGGTTAATTCATAACCTGTCATACCCAGAGGGGAGGTCCGTCAATGACCATATTGACCCAGCATTATGCTCGGTCAAATATGCTACCATTGACCAGGCAATTATGCTCATTCGAAGTAAGGGACAGCTGACGCAGTTGGCAAAAGCCGACATAGAGTCCATGCCAGTGAACAAATGAATGGCCGCATATCCACGCTTCGCAGGGCCAGTGGCGGGGACTTGTTCCTACATTGGATCACAACAGAAAGATATGGTTACATCAGCACTATCCAGACCTTAATCATCACACCCCAGTACACAACATTACTTCCCCGTGCCATGAGGTTTTTTTTATATATCCACTTTCTTCATTCCGCTGGACGTACATACAATTTGTATCTATCCGAGCGCCATCGTCCTATATTCATTATCTGTGCTCCGGACATCCCCATGCTGGCCGCCGTTGAAGCGGCTCCAATACGAAAGGAGTGCGAGCCGTATAAGCCTGCATCCCGTCCTGTTCGCTCTATCGCTAGCTTGAGTACTTTGATGAATTGAAAACGTGACAGGGGGGTGCCGCTCGCGTGCACGAACCATTGCTTGCTCGCGTGTGCCCGTAGCTGTTGATAGGCCAAAGCATTTTTCAGCGGGCATGAGGGGTCATTGCGCAGCGCCGACAACACGACCTGAGTCCCTTTTCCGGCCGTGTCCGTTTTGGATCTGCGCAAGTGCAGCACTATGGCCTCCGTGAGTATGCTCACGTCGCGTTCTTCCATACCGCCATAGGTTGCCCCGTGCCCTGCAGATGAGGCAGCGACTAGCTCCCCTACCCGAAATACTCCGTAAAAGGCCCAGGAAAAGGCACATCTAAAGAGCCTGGCTTCGTACTCGTCATAACACACTTGGCTAGTGGTCACCATCAGTTGTTGGAGCATCTGATGCGTGATTGGGCGGCTTTGATCTACCTTTCGGGGCTGCCCTAAGGACCAGCCTCTCATCACCTTCTTAATGATAAACTCCGCCGTTGGGCTCCTCTTACCCATGGCCTTTGCAAAGAATGCTACTGCAGCTAAGCGTGTTTGCACTGCTGCTTTTGTGTGGCCACTGCTTTTGCAATGCAAAATCCATCTCAGAAGCGTTGCTACTTCAAATCTGTCTTCTTGGTATATTCTGGCTTCATTGCAAAAGGTTTGGTACATTTCCCATGCTGC
Source organism: Ichthyophis bannanicus (assembly GCA_033557465.1). Lineage (NCBI taxonomy): Eukaryota > Metazoa > Chordata > Amphibia > Gymnophiona > Ichthyophiidae > Ichthyophis > Ichthyophis bannanicus. The sequence continues at coordinate 1,483,527,547 of CM066032.1, forward strand.
GATGTATTTTCGCCGTGTCTGCACTGCTAGGGAGTCTAAGAGGAGCTTCCATACTTCGGCGGGCCATACTCCCAGACTTGCTCGGGGACCGCTGTCTTGAATGCGTCCGCCTCGGGCGCCAGTTGGCGGAAAAGCCTGGTCTTACAACGAGAAAGAGCATCGGCAATGTTATTTGTTTTGCCTTCGATATGCTCCGCCCTAAGGGTTATGTTATGCACAAGGCATAGTGACACTATTTTCCTTAATAGTGCCCCTACCCTAGGCGTCTTAGCTCTCATCCTGTTCACTGCCCATACCACAGCTATATTATCGATATGGACAGTGATAGCTCTGTTAGCGAGCCCTGGTGCCCAGATACATAATGCTACCATAAGCGGGAACAGCTCCAAGAACGTGATATACTTCATGGTCCCTTCGGCTCGCCATTCCCTGGGCCATACCTCTGAGCACCATGCCCCTCTATAGTAGATGCCGAAGCCGATCCCTCTCGAAGCATCGGTGAAGAAGTCGAGTTTGGCATTAGACACCGTGGCTGCTTGCCAAAAGGCAAGGCCATTGAAGGTGCGGAGGAATTGCATCCAGACCAGCAGGTCTTCTCGTATCTCTTTGGTAACTCGGATGCGATGGTGTTTTTTTGTTATCCCTCTCGTTGCCCACGCCATGCGGCGGCAAAAAACCCTTCCCATTGGCATTACCCTGCACGCAAAGCATAGCAAGCCTAGGGTAGCCTGAAATTGTTGTAGCGTCGCCTTTCGCTGACTGTGAAGCAGCTGCAGATCTTTTCTCAACTTCATCACTTTATCTGCTGGCAGGCGAGACCTCTGTGCCGGCACATCCAACTGTATACCTAGGAAAGTGATGATCCCTGTTGGGCCAGCGGTCTTTTCTTTTGCCAACGGGATCCCAAACAACTGTGCCATCTGCTCAAAGATACCTAAGATCCTTTTGCAGTCCTCGTGGTCTTTTCCTATAAACAGGAAATCGTCCAGATAGTGAACCACTGTATTGGGACACGCGAGGTCCTCGACCACCCAGTGTAGGAAGGAGCTAAATTGTTCGAAATATGCACATGATACAGCACATCCCATGGGCAGACATTTATCGTAGAAGAATTCCCCGTTGAACGAGAAACCCAATAGAGGGAAGGACTCTGGGTGTACTGGCAATATCCGGACTCAGGGCAGGCCACAAGGGTTGAATTTGGGTTTCCCAAGCACAGAAGTTAAGGTGGTGTGGCTCGGACGACGGGGTATGCTGTGGGACCAGCTAGTGCCGCTCCTGCTACAAAAGAAAAGTGTGACCAGTAACCCAGTGTTGATCATGATCCATCTGGGGGGCAACGACCTTGCGGCCACACGCAGCGTTGAGCTCACAAAAAAGATGCAAAGCGATATGCGGACGCTGGCAAACACATTTCCTGGGACACGCCTGGCATGGTCTCACATCATACCGCGGCGTGTGTGGAGGGGTGAGATTTCGCACAAGGCGGTAGAGAAGACGAGGCAAAAAGTGAACAGGTGGATGGCCCGCTTCATGGGGACTATGGGGGGCGACAGCATCAAACATGATCTAATAGAAGAGAGATGCCCGGGATTGTATCGAGCAGATGGTGTACACTTGTCGGACATAGGGATGGACATTTTTCTGTGCACCTTGCAAGATGCGGTTGAGCGGTTATGGCAGAAGTACGTGTTGGCCACAGCTGCGTGTTGATAAGTGGGGCCCCGGCAACAAGCGAGGAGTCGCTGTTGGTGGGGTTGGCAGAAAAAACACACCCGGTGAGAGAGAACACAGCCTAGGCTTTAAGTAAAAGGGGAGAGCTGCAGGAGAGAAACCTGGACCTGCCCACGGAGAGATGGAACGGGTCACAAGAACACAGCGCAGAGGCCCCCCAGCCTCGCTTTGATGGCGGGCAAAAGGGGGGCATAGCAAGAAAAGTTGCCAAGCCTGCTTGAACGGCAGGCGTAACAGCTGGGGGACGGAAAGAGATGGAGAGGACTAAGGACTGAGGAAAGCTTTCACGGCTGTTTTCCTCCTGAGATTTAAAGGACCCAGGGATATTGGCTGTGTCTCTCGAGGGGGCGGAAGGAAAGGAATTGGATACAGTGTTTTACTGAGTGTTATGTGCATGCCGTGGCCAACAGTTTTCTGGGGCTGTTTATAACCATTGTAAATAAATAAATGGAAACAATTTGTTGAAAGAATCTATGGAGAAGCGTGGACTTATTTGGTAGGGGGGAGGGGGAGGGGGGAGGGTAAGGGGTGGGGGGGCCAAAACCCGGGCTATCATGCCTGTTGCGCGGCTGAGACCCAAACGCGAATTACCGCGACGGCGCACAGGCGCGCACAGGCTGGCCGAGGGCGGGAGATGGAGGGGCGGGGGGACGACGGGGGGGGGCGGGCAGTGAGACGCGAATAAAAGCGTGCTCGACACTGGCTCGGCCTCTTTCGCCGTTCCCCCCCCCCCTTCGTCCGAGAAGAAAACGGACACCCGCCCGACCCACCCAAGGGGCAAAAAAGGGGGGGAATGTCGCAGCATGCGAGAGACTGCAGAAAAAACGCACCCGGTGAGAGAGAACACAGCCTAGGCTTTAAGTAAAAGGGGAGAGGTGCAGGAGAGAAACCTGGACCTGCCCCCGGAGAGATGGAACGGGTCACAAGAACACAGCGCAGAGGCCCCCCAGCCTCGCTTTGACGGCGGGCAAAAGGGGGGCATAGCAAGAAAAGTTGCCAAGCCTGCTTGAACGGCAGGCATAACAGCTGGGCGACGGAAAGAGATGGAGAGGACTAAGGACTGAGGAAAGTTTTCACGGCTGTTTTCCTCCTGAGATTTAAAGGACCCAGGGATATTGGCTGTGTCTCTCGAGGGGGCGGAAGGAAAGGAATTGGATACAGTGTTTTACTGAGTGTTATGTGCATGCTGTGGCCAACAGTTTTCTGGGGCTGTTTATAACCATTGTAAATAAATAAATGGAAACAATTTGTTGAAAGAATCTATGGAGAAGCGTGGACTTATTTGGTAGGGGGGAGGGGGAGGGTAAGGGGTGGGGGGGCCAAAACCCGAGGCTATCATGCCTGTTGCGCGGCTGTGTGGTATCATCAGCATAGCGAAGGTTGTTGATGAGTTTTTCACCAATCTTCACATCTCTGTTGTCTTCATACAATCCTGCTTCTATGATGATTTGTTCTGCATATAAATTAAACAGGTAGGGGGAAATTATGCAGCCTTGTCTTACACCTTTGCTTATTTTATATTATATTATGTACTCTTTAAAGTTCGGGTGGCTTCATTGAATGAAGGGGAGTTTGATTCCTTTCGTCTGACTGTAAGCCAGAATCTTACTGAATTTTTGGGGGACTCTTCTGATATGATCACAAAAAGAAACACCTTATTGGTTACCTTTGCTAGTGTGGCAGTGAAGGCAAAAATCTTAAAGTTATACTTTAAGTATAAGGATGTACCTTTTTGTGGTCAGAAAAGAAACGTATTTCCTGATGTGACTAGATCAACTCAAGCACGTTGGAAACAGTTTCTTGCTTTGAAGGAGAGAGCTTCCTGGGTGCAATGTTTTATTTACAATTTCCTTGTAAATGTCTTATTACTTTACAGGGACAGTCTTATTTTCCTTGATGTTTCTCATTTAGAAACGTTCTTGACTGATAGGCAGAAGTAGAGTTGCGCTGTGTTGGAAGTATAGAAATACTCCTAAATATGGTGCATTTTTGTGCCTAATTGTCTTTTTGTTTATGTGGGTTATTTTTGGTGGTGTAATTTCCCCAAGATGTGGGCTTTAACATTTTTTCTTTTGATTTGATCTAATGTGATCGTTTTCTTCTTAAGTGGATTGTATGTTTTTCCTTTTGAAAATGGAAATGTATATTTTGCAAATTCTATAACTAAAAATTAAAAAAAAGAAAAAGAATCCCATCTACCTAGACATTGCTTGATCCCCTCTGTACGTCCAGTTTGAACCGGATGTACAGAGGGGATAGCAATTCTGATCCCGCGGGGCACATCTAGCCCCGTGAGATCAGAATCGCGAATAGTCCTGCACATGTAGGCCGGGACTGCAATTCAGTCCAGCCTGCACATGCAGGACTGTACCTGGCTAACTCAGTCAAGGCTCTTCAATGGAGCTGCGGCGCCATGGCATCATATTGCCATGGCACCACGGCTCCATTGAAGAGCCGCAAAGCCTTCAGGTCCCCCCTGCTCACTGCAAGACCTGGACCCATCAAAAAATGACATACAGGGAAGTTATTCCGCCTCTGAGGTGGAATAACTTCCCCGTATAAGTCACTGACACTGGATGTACAGGGCCGACATTAGAATCAATCCTGTATGTCCAGGGCCAATGATCTCCCAGACTCCACTCAGACTCCACCCAGACATTGCCCCTTCCCCGTCCCTGTCTAACTTCCCCACATAATTGGCGGGGAAGTTAGTCACAGCCAGGAGAAGGCTTGAATAGCAGCAATGGACGTCCCATTGGGCTGTCCATCCCTGCTATTTGTGGCACAGAATAACCCCAGATGACCCAAGAACATACTTTAACATAATTTTGAACTGAATTCTGCTTAGAGGGGAGCCATCAGCATAAACAAGAAATTGCTGACTACTTTTGGGATGTACTAACATGTAATTCTTCACGTTACCTATTAGGCAGGTATCCAGCCCTAAGACCTTCCCTTTTCCAACTTGATCAGTTTTTGGCTAGTGAATGTGAATGTTCAGCCTTCCAGTGGACAAGGAGATACTGCAGCCAGAAGGATGAACTTGGAATCGACTCTGGATTGGTTGCTGCCAATTCTCCAACTCTCAAAGCACTAAATAATGCCTGGGAGAAGGCACACCTAAACAGAAGCAACTTGAATGCAGATGAGCCATGCTCAGCATGTCCCGCCACAGTCAGAGCAAGCAGTTCTGAGTGTTGGTGGCGTAATGTTTACGTGGGGCGTAGGGGGATGAGGGAAGTGCCATGAAACCCAATGAGTTTTGGAAAAGTGAGTAGGGAATCTAGAGTGCTAACCAGAACCCAATGCAGTCTTTTCTATTTGGAGAAGGACAGTTCCTCATGATAGCTATCCCTTTCAATATGGGCTGGTTAGCTCAGGAAATGGATATGCAGACTGTGATAATATTGCCCTGCTCATGCTGCCATTAATACTACTACCGTAATACTTTAGAAATCAACCAAAAAATCTTCATCAGAAACATTATCCCAGAGTGTCTGTATCAAACTTAACTGGGGAAAATAAAGACCTCAGAATTCATGTCTCATGACTGCTGTATATAATGGCAAATAAGCCATCATAGGTCTTTACAAAAACCCAAATTATAGCATTTTTTTACTTTGTACTTTTTTAATATTTCAAAATCGCTTTTCGTTGCACTTATCTGTAAAAGCTCTTGATGACTGTAGAGATGCTCAGGAGATAAGCGTTCAGGCTTACAATATCTTTTTGTGTCTGAAAGATTATCTCTTCAGTAAGTGATTGAGTAATGAGCTCAATAGTTCACCCAAGTGATTAAATGGTGTACCATAATACTCAAGACTGTTCATTATCGTACACCTTTTGATAAACAATGTGCATTATTGAGCAATAATACACACTATTGATGACTCAGGGAAAAACACAATGTCATTTTTTTTCTAGTCAGTTTGAGGTGCATCAAATGAAACAACATTTCCTATGTTTCAAATAAATGCACATCCCTGTCAGTTTCATGGAGTATCCCTTTATCTTAGTTCAATTTAAAAGGATAATCAATTGTTCCTTATTTACCAATTCCACCCCACTCATGACTTTATAGAGCTCCAACATATGCCCTCCCAGTTATCTCTTATTCAAGCTGAAGAGCTAACCTTAATCTTTCCTTACAGGAAAGTCATTCCATTCTCTTTGGTTGCTCTGCTCGATACCTTTTCTTGTTCATCTTTATTGAGATGAAGAAACAAGAAATGCACACAGGACTTGAGATGTAGTAGCACTGAGGATTGGTATAGAAATATTGCTGTATACTGGTCTGTTTTATTCGCTAATTCTTTCATAAATATTCAATTTAATATAGCTTTCTCCATTATTTATAAATACTTGAATCATGCAGGGCCCATGTACCTTACTGATCTTTCAGATTATTAGACTCTAGGAACATAATTGTGATTTTCTCAGCAAGGGCTTTTTAAAGTCCCTACATGGGGGAGGAATAAGATGTTGGCATAAATAATTATGAGCTCTGGAGCTTCTTGCTTTTGTTTCCTGGCTTATTTCTATTTACAATTCCAGCCCAAAAGAAGAATATGATTAGAACTTGCCATCATAAAGTTGCTGTCAGAAAAGCATTGAAGAATTCCTGCCTCCATCTATGCTACCTAAGAGAAGGCATGTTCTTGCTTCTGCTCCTGTCAATGACCAATAATTTCTTTGGGCACACTACTGCATCCCTCCGGCACCACTCTCTGGTTGCAGTTTTGATTGCACTCCTTCTCCCATACTGGAACTCTGGGAGATGATGTCATCAGCACACGCCAGTGTCACCCAAATCAAGTGTACTGGGCCCTTTCATTGGCACTGGCGAATGATCAGGAGAGCTAAAAGAGATATCATCGTGCAAGTTTGGTCACACTCCAATACATTGAGAGCACTTGATACAGAGGTTTTTTGGCCTCAAAACGTGCACGTCATGCGATGGACTGGATAAGTGTGCTTTTTATATTTATATCAACTTTGAAAGATTAGATTATGGCATGAGAACCTTTTAAATGAATAAAAAAGGGGCATGTACTGCATGTGAGGTCGAGTGTTTTCTCTTCCTCTTGCGGTTTATACCCAACAAAAATATGGTGAAGTGTTGAGAGGGGGATTCACGGTATTGTCTGAAATTATTGGTCATTTACTTTTGAATACCGTTTTTCTGGGACTGTTATATTTGATCTGCTTCGGTCAAGGCAGAGCTGGCTAGATTTAAAGATGATATCTCTTTTAGCTCTCCTGATCATTCGCCAGTGCCAATGAAAGGGCCCAGTACACTTGATTTGGGTGACATTGGCGCGTGCTGATGACATCATCTCCCAGAGTTCCAGTATGGGAGAAGGAGTGCAATCAAAACTGCAACCTGAGAGTGGTGCCGGAGGGATGCAGTAGTGTGCCCAAAGAAATGCCAGCCTGAGGGTCAGATGTAAATGCTGTTAGGCTTCAAGGTGAAGAGGGGGGCTCACCCTGGAAGAAATTGGAGAAGCTGGTGACCACCAGGGTTCCCTTTTGAGAAAGGGGCTGTTACTTTTGATGCTATATAAGGTATACTGGTAAGGGTAGATGCATCTTTACCTAAATCTGCTTCTGATTTGATTTATATTTCACATGATGTGGCTATGTAGATAGTATGGATTAAGCCACATTCTATGGAACATTTTGAGACATTGAACAGTTTTGGGTTAAACTATTTTGAGAGAATTGGTAATCCTGGAGAAGGATATGGTGAGCATTTTGTCTGAGACTGCAGCTTCATTTTTTAATTTATTTAACAGGATTTCTATACTGCCTTATCAAAAAATCAAAGCGGTTTACAGCGTAACTTGTGGGATTTATAGAGGACAAAGGGTGAGGGGGCATGCAAGGGATTGTTTCAAGCTAATTTATATACAAAGTAAACTTAGAGTATGTAATGATATCATTGACCTTAACTTATGTTAAATTATGGACAGCTGGGGATTAAACAAGCGGAATGTTTGAAGGGGTAGAGCTTGGGCAGAAGGGGAGTTGAGTTGGCAGGGCCAGCGAGGGGAGGGGAGGTAATCTGTATTATGTGATTAGTCCATATTAAGCTTTAATTCTTAGAAGAAAGTTCTAGCAAATTGAGAATTCAGCAAGGTGGTTAAACATTTGCCTTTAAAACGTTCCAGAATCTAGGAATGGTTCCAGGAGATTCCTTAAGAAGGTATTTGATAAAGGTATTTTGCATTACATCTGAATCTACAAGTGTTTTTATCTGACAGAAGCTGAGAGGAGAAACGTGTTGGACAAGGTAAATAATTTGTTTGCCTGGACTGGATGTTACAGCATTGCAAGAGAACTTTATTTGGTTATGCAGGATACGTCTACAGTGATAATTTTCATCATCATATATCTTGCAAAGTTTTCAGACACTATAAAGGTAATTTTACAACAAAGTGCTGACATGACCCCGCCCCTCATCCCACACTTGGCTGTTACCAGAGGTCCCTGATGTCTAGTGAGGTGCAGGAGTGATCTCCAGTTGCCCACTGCTCTATAAGACTCCAGGTTCAAAATTACACCCATGTTCCTTTGTGGTAGTCTCATTGCCAATTAATAGTTATGATGTGACATTTTGGGTGCAGAAAGATAACGGAACTTACTGTCTTGCAGATGTACAGCAGTGGTAGTATCCTTCTTATGAGTTTAGATTGTGTCAGGGAGTTTTATTTCAAGTTCCATCTTGAAGAGAGGTAAGTCTTACTCTCTATTGTTCTCAATTTCTCTTGGTATCTTGGTAGTGGCCCCTATCATCTGGAATTTTATGCCTTTTGACATCAGATCAGAATTGAACCTTTTAATGTTCAGGAGTAACTTGAGAACTTGATTATTTTAATATTATTTTTGCTGTTCTGAGGACCCCTATAAAATTTAGCTGCTATTCTTTATTCTTAGGGCTCTGCTAGAAGAGGTAAGACTTTTGAGACAGTCCTGTAGAATGAGAGGTTCGGTTATGCAGGTATATGCGGATTGTGAGATTGTTACTGTTGCATATTGGCTTCCAGAGTCTTAGGACCTTTTTACTAAAGGGTGCTAGGAACTATAGTGCGTTAGGTGCAACACTACCTATTGAGGTGGTGTTAGGTGAACCAGTGGTAATTGTGCAGGACACAATTAGCATGTGGTATCAACACAGTGCTAACCCACTACAACTGGTCCAGAATACTGCAGCGCGCATAATCACGAGCACTGCAAAGTCGTAACACATCACACCCATACTACGACAACTACATTGGCTCCCGATAATTGCAAGGGCGAAATAAAAGTCAATCCTGAACATATTCAAAGTCATATACCGCGGTTCAGCAAGTAACTAGCAGACCTAGGAGGTCCAACAATGGTAACAGACTCAGCATGCCAGCAGGATATTATAAAACAAGACAAGTCACGTCTAAAAGGGCTCCCTCATTGTCAGCTCCTGCCCTAAGGAACATCCTCCCTGAGAAACTATCAGGGCCCTAAATGACACCAAGGACTTCCGCAAGTCTCTCAACCCCCCCCCCCGTTCACAGAGTCCTATGGCCAAGTAATGTAATTTTCCAAGCACTGGTCTCCACTGCAATCGACCCACCAACAACCACACTCAGATGAGAACTAAATGTAGATAGTCTGTATGTTTGTATGTCTCACCCCCTTTCCTGTTAAATGTGTTATCCACTTTGATTGAAGGATAAAGAAAATAAAACCCAGCGCTAACTGCACTGAGCTCACCATTCCCACTCTTCACCCCTAACCTGCCCACCCGTGACCCTAATGCATATTGCACAGTTATCGTTGGAATTGCCCTGCACTGCCAGACCTCATTCTAGCTGGCAGTACATGTCTCAGTGCGTCTTAAGAGCACTGATAACATGTGTTGCCAGCCAAAGCCCTTTAGTCAAAGACCCCTTTTGTCACCTACTCTTTCACATTTTATTGTTTTATTCTTATTTGTGTATTATATTTTATTTTATTTATACAATTTGTATTGTTTTGATTTAGGGCCCTTTTACTAAGTGCCACTAAATGGTTAAAGCACATTTTAGCTTGGGGGAGGAGTGTGGACATGGAGAGCCCATTGGTACATGATCACCGTCAATGTGGCATTAACATAGGGGCACCTAATGATATAGGTGCACCCACATTAATTGCACCACACATTAACATACACATTCATACATTAACTCCTGGGAACATACTGGTCACATCCTGATGGTTAACTTGGAGGCTTTGCACTTACTGTGCATTAAAAGTGATGTGTGTTAAGTGAAGAACCTTGGTAGAATTTAGTGAAATGGCCCCTTTAATTATTCATTGTTAACTGCTGTATATGGTTATTTTTGCTCAAGCTTTAGGGGTATACATGGCCAAAAAACAATCAAGTTCATGTTCATTTAAAATGAACTTTTCCCAGTGTTTGTGCGTTTTTCATGGTCATTTCACCTAGTCATCCTTTTAGGCATGCATTTCATGTGTGCAATAACTTTTTCATGTGTGCAATCAAGTTGCATGCACTTTACAATTTTAAATACCCAAACAAATGAATGCATGCTCATGAACGCACACCCCTAAGAATGTATTCTCATTAGTAAACAAATAGTAGCTCTATAGCGCTGGATTCTCTAATATGGGAGCATATGATAGGACACAGAGACCTACCTTTATGTTTTAGAAGAATGAGAGGTGAAAAAGCATTATATATGCATTACATTCATGCCAATTATTTCAGCCTCATGAGGTTTTATAATATACCTGTTTACCTCCAAATATAAAAATTGTCTTTTTCATTAACATTCGTAATGGAAACAATATCACTTTTAGCATTCACAAAGTAAAGTAGTAAGCTGTGATTTCAAAGCGTAGCCTGTGGGCAAATCTGACCTATTACCAGAAATAGTTTTCTGAAAGAAATACCAGCACATGGTAATGATCTTTTCTGAAAGACGAATGCAGATTAATATATGCCTTTCTCCTTAAGGGAAAAGAAATGCTGACACAACAATTCAGCTCAGAAATTTCCGAGATGAACTCCAACAGAACAAAAACCATTCAGAAATTCTTCAGCTTTTAAAAAGTCATTGTGATTGCGTTTCCTGCATCAGTATACTTTCCATATCTATTTCTTCTCTTTGAAGAAACACCGCAGAACTATTTTATGGTCTTCAAGTTACACAGCCCTGTTCACTATTGGCAGAAAACCCCCGCAGAAGATGCAAATTCTCAAGGTGGTTTAAAAGGACATTCACTTTAGATATTATTAGTGTGTGCTTTAGAAATGAAACTACATAATGAGGTTTGTATAGCAAAGGATAAACTAAGTTTATCTCTGGGAAAAATGTAATTTTTCATCTGTGTTTATTTTATCTGTTTAGTAACAGAAGGCATTTATAAATATCAACACATTAACCTTGTGTTCATATTTCCTATGAACTGTACTGAATCACTTCTATGGCTGAGAGTTAAAGGAGCTTGTATTTGTATCTGAATTATTTAGATTCAGAGTGAAAATGGGCTAGCTGGTTTAAAGAAATTCCTCTTTAAATGGGAAGGAGACAATTAATGCAGCTTGTATACCTGAAATACGCTTGCCTCTGATCTGCTGCACTTCAGAAACAATTGTTCTACAGTAAACTAACTTTCTCTAATTACTACCTGAATAACCTCTAAGGACAGGGTTCTGGAATGCTTTCAGATCAGGGTCAATGAATTGAAGAAGTGCATCTCAGCTGTTGGCTCACTAGGCCAGTAACTGAGGTAACCCATACCCATGGCTCCCTCACCTCCCTCTCCCCAACCCCCCTCCCCTTTCCCCCCTTCCCTCCCTCCCTCCTTTTCTTCCCAACACATTAATCCACACACCACTTATGGAACAAATAACCGGTCACAGGTTTATTCTTAAACTCATAACAAATCACAAATATTTTAAGTCATCGCCAAAGGCAGTAGAACAATCATGCCCAGTCCCCCTCTTTTGTTTCCGGATTCCCACCTGTAGAGATCAAGCAGTCAAGCAGCAGAAGCTACAGAGGGGGAAGGGGGAAACTTGGATTGGATTAGGTCCTTTCTAAGAACTGGACTCTGCAGCAGAAAGGAAAGGAAGACTAGGAATGAATCTTTTGAACTGTGCTACTGGAAAGAACTGATAAACATTTTGGGGGGAGGTATTTCCTGCATTTCCTTCTGCCTGGCTGCCTTTGCTGCTATTGGATCTCTGTACTCGTGTGACTATATGCTGGTTGGCTGATACACTAGGAAGGGCTATATCATTGGAACCTCTACCGTGGGATGCTGAGACCTTTAGTAATTATGGTTTGATACAGCAGCTCATGTACCATATTGGGAAAGTTTGGTATTTTTCCGTTCCTCTGGACGGTCTCTACATTCAGCTTTTAATTTCTTTGACCCCTGACGAAGGCCTGGGCCGAAACTTGTTAAGTTGGGTCTTCAATAAAGTTTTTTTGATTTCTCCTTGTGTTTGGCCGTGGTCTTTGTCCTCCGCTATCCTCTACTGAACTATTTTGCGGAAGACCTCCTTCTCCTGTCTTCCGGATTCCCACCTGCCATATTACTAGCAAGACAGAATTGCATACACACCAGCAGCAATCTTATGTCCCACCGCCAGCCTTGTCATATTACTAGCAAAGGGTGAGGACCCCAAGCACGGGGTTTCACCTACCACCACCCCCAAAATCCTCAGCTGAGAGTGCCTGATCCAGGGTGAGAAAAACTGCCCTGCTACCGCCAAATCACCATGGAAAAGGAAGAAGGGGCCCCCGCTGGTATGTAAAAAACCCTACTAGGGCCCCTCCCTCCTCGGGAAGGGATTTCAAATCTAAACTGCCTTACACCCCCACCCCCTGACCAGAACAAAAAACTCCAAACTCCCCATCACACTAATTACTACTCAAAAAAAGAAAAAAGGAGAAGGTGAAAATAAATAATACTTCACATGAGGCATATAAAAATACTTTATAACTATCAACCTCACCTAGGTTTCAGATGAAATCACCCTACTCAAATCTCCGAACAAAGGGACACTGGGTCAGTAACTATCATGATAATAGAGGCCTCAGTGCTCAGGCTAGTGATGACTAGCGGCACCATTTGTTCACGCTAAAACAAGCACTTAGATGCCCCCCCCCCCCGCCCCCAGCACTAGCTCTTGCTACTGGCCACAATAGCTCCCCTCCAGCCCTAAGCCCTGCTACTCGAGGCCTCCTCCCCCATGCAGCCCATGACCTGAAGGCAATTATTTTATATCTGCTTTCATTAGTGATAAAAATTGCACATATTTTCACTACGTAGACTCTGCTGGATTTTCATAATGAAAGTACGAAAGTACTTTTACTTTGAAAACTATCCCAGAAAACTATGGACATACAGTTCCACCTTCTATTGGGGGATCATATTTTTTTATGGGTTAAAATGTGTTTATATATAAATTTTCATAAGTGAGCAATCCCGTTCTCGTGAATGGCTCCTCCACTAGCAGGAAAACTTACACACATATAGGGGATTATTTTAAAAGCACTATTTTCATTTTAAATGTGGATGTGGTGGAAGAAAAACATGTTAACCATATCCATGTATAAAACACAATTTTGCAAAGGCCACATGCTGGTCACATTGATCTTTGGATGTTTTTCCAGGAGGCATTCTGGGGCATTTTGAGGTGTGGCCTGGAGCAATGTTGGCAACTGCACATCTACAATATATTTCACATAGGCCAACAATTTGCAGGATGTATTTTATGACTGGGTCAATTTACACCTACTATAAATCATGAATAAGCATAGGACCTTGCTGTCTTTTGAGACTGCTTTGTGGCATTGGTGACTGGAGAATCTTGACTTGTGAGTGTTTGGCCTGACTATCAACGGTAAGTGTTATTTGAGCTACTATTGGTTTCCTTTCATTCTATCCTGTACCTTTCACAAACCTATCCTCCCCTCCCCCCTTTTTAAGACCCATATATATTCCCAGTCCCTGATCCCCTTCCTCCCCCAGCTAGGTCAATCCCATACTCATTGTCCTATTCCCCAACCCTTGGTATATTAGACATTAGTCTTCCAGTTGCCCAGCTGCTTGGTGTCTACCGTCTGTGTGTATCTCAGTGTTCCCTGTAGCCAGGGTGTCTCTGTGTGGTTCCCTTCTGCGTGTGTGTGTGTGTGTGTGTGTGTTTTGGTGCATGTGCAGTGCTGTGGGTGTTATTGGTAAGAGTCACTGGGTGTTGGTGGTGGGAGGCAGGAGCCATAGATATGGATGATACAAATACATGGTTTACATGCAGCCGACCATGAATATCTGACATACCTTGACTGGGCAGTACAGGAGTTTATCCCCAGAATGTTCAAGGCAACAGAAGTGGCTCTTGAAAGTCCTCAAAATGATGGCATGTGTATGTTTGTATGTGATGCCATGATGGGGGTCTGGAGCTGCCTCCTAAGAAGGTAGCCTCTATCACGCATGTGGGTGGAGAGTAGGGTATAACATGATCAGATCTGGTGGCATGCTGTAAGAGACAGATTACAGTATTTTGTATGGATTGTAAATGTTTGGGGTGATAATTGGGAAGACCTGAAGAAATGATATTACAGTAATCAATTTTTGACATAACCAATGATAATAGAAGTGTGAAGAGGTACCAAGACAGAACTCTGAGGAATGCCACAAGAGAATCAGAAAAGAGACGAGAAGGAGCTCTGAAAAAAGACATAATAGGAATGGGAAGAAAGAAAAGACTGGAACCATTGCAACACAGTGGAGCTAAGGCCAGCTGAAGAAAGACAAGACAAAAGAAGGATGTAGTCTTCAAGATCAAAAGCACTAGAAAGGTCAAGCGAAACAGTGAGAGTGATATCACCTTGTTCCCAAGAGATTTGTGTTTCATTGAGGACAGATAGAAGAACAGTTCCGGTACTATGACCAAACCTAAACCCTGGCTGATGCGGATGAAGAAAATTGGTGTCTTCAAAGAGAAGAACCAGCTGTGAAAAGACTAATTTTTCAAGTGCTTTAGAAAGCAAAGGAAGATTAGAGACAGGTCAAAAGTGAACAGGGAGAGAAGAATCTAAAGTAGGATTCTTCAGAAGAGGGCGGACAATAGCAGATTTCCAGCAAAGCGGGAAAATACCTGAAGAAGAAGCTGGAATTAAAAACAGTCAAGACAAATGGAAGAAGTGACAGGGACAGGTCTTATATCCAAGCAGAGGATCCATGGCATAGGTTGTTTTAGAGGTAGAGAAGATAACTTTTTGAAGAGTGGGCAAGTTATAGTGTTAAACTTAGACCAAGTATGAGAGAGTGTGACAGTAGAGGAGGAATTTAATGACTCAACAGCCTCAAGGGCTGTAGAGTCTATTTCAAAAGAGGACGATGGAGTGTCTGAAGTGGTGAAAACTCGCTGAAGTAGATGAACCTTATCTGAAAAGTACTGAGCTAATTGTTCTGCAGAGGATGCAAGTGAAAGAGCAGCAGGGGAGATGGAAGTAGCAAGTGGAAGATAATGGAAAAAAAGTGTTTGGGTTTATTACTGGCAGTAGTGATGAGATGATCATGGTGTTTTTTTCTTAGCCAACTTGATGGCCTGTTGGTAAGCTGAATGTATTGCTTGAAAAGAATCAGCAGAAGATGAGGTGCAATCATGGCCCCAGCGGTATTCCGCTTGATGCAACTGACACTGCAGAACACTGGGTGGTAACAAGGGTGATGACGAGGATGACGAGAATGAGAATCAACAGAAAGTGGAGCCAGACCATCCCTGAGGATGGCATTCCAGGTGGTGGCCTGATCATTGACTGAGAGAGAGGCAAAATTAGCTGGAAATGCATGTAGTGTGGAGACTGAAATATGTCAATGGGGGAGCAAAGAAGAATCTGAATGCACTGAATCCAGGGAGGATATACCATAAGTAAGGGAAAATAAAACACCAAAGTGGTCAGTCCATAGAAATGTAGCACCATGGAGTTTAGACAAAGAGGCACAGAAATCAGCTGTATTGAGAAGGAGGTCAAGAGTGTGACCCACATGATGTGTTGGAGAAAGTACATGTTTATTTTTTTATTTATTTATTTTACATTTCTTATATACCGCACTATTTGACATCAGCACGGTTTACATCGAACAAAAAATTCAGAACATAAACATGTATCTGATTTTACAATAAAACAGGATTACAAACTTGGATAAAACAGGCCTACTGTTTTATCCAGGCCTACTGTTGAGAAAGAGACAGATCTGACAGCAGAGAGAAAAATCCTTTTTCCCTAGCACGGGTAGGGAGATCTGCATAAATGTTGAAGTATCCAAGGATCAGTATGTTAGGGTACGCAGCGATCACCTAAATTTAGGTGATAGAACGAGCATCCCAAAAATGAGAAGAAAGGGATGGAGGTGCATAGATTAATAAGATATGAAGAGAGTGAAGGAGAGGGATTCAAATAAGGAGGGACTCAGGGTATTGACTAATAGGGGAGAATTTGTGAGTTTTGAGTGATCTTGAAAGATAACTCTCATGCCACCACCAGATCTGGAAGTGGAGAATGCAGAAAAATCAGGAGGGAGGCAGTGATAGAGGATATATTCTTCCCCTTCTTTAAGCCAGGTTTCCACAGAAAAAAAAAATCAAAAGAATGGGATAGCAGAAGATCATGAATTAATGAGGTTTTTGAGAGGATTGAACAATAGTTCAATAAAACACAGGTAAGGGAGCCTAGCAGGAGGATGGAGAGGAGTGTAACAGAGGTTCCAGGGGGCACAGAGATCGAGCAAGAGGAAATATCCATTTGAACAAGGATGCCCCCAGAAAGCAGGAATAGGCAAGATCATAATCACAAATAGCAGTTAAAGTACCTGTAGTAATAAGGTGTGCCTAAGTATGTAGGATTGAAACCCAAAAACAAAGGAGCACATCTGATCTGCAAGGGATAGCATGGAGCTCCTAGAGTCGCCCCTAATGAGCGCACCCAAGGAGCAAGCCTGTCCCTTGGGTGTGCTACTGCAGCGTGGGAGGCAGAAATGCTGACGTTTATGGGATTAATCAGGAGACTGAATCACGTGATAGGGGCATGTTGAAGTCAAGGTGAAGCTGGAGCAAGCAGGCAGGCAATGGAATCATATGATGGGTGTGTTGTATGCTTTTAGACATGAGAGGACGGATTACTAGAAGATTTTGGTTTATGCTTCTTTGTGATCTTGTTTCAGATGCTTTGTTAATAAGAGACTTGAGGCAGGAGGCTGATTGCTTATGGAGTATCTTGAATATTGTGGTGACTACTTTGCATTTTGTTCTTGTTGCTATTTGTAGGCAGTGGAGGTTCTTGAGTGTAGGAGTGATATGTTGTGATCTGGAGGTTCTGGAGTGTATTCTGGCAGTGAAATTTTGGGCCTTTTTGTAGGAGGTACAATGCATATTTCAGGAAGCCTGGATAGAATATGCATCCATAATCCAGATGCATGGTGATGATGGCCTGGAAGACTGATCTGAAGTCGTTGTGATCAAGTAGCGAACATAAGTTTTGTAGAGATTGCATTTTGAGGTAGGCTGTGTTGGCCATTTTCTTTATATGAGTCTGCATGTTGATGTTTTGGTATATTGTTATGCCTAGATATTTGACCAGTTTTTACTGGGAGTTTTGTGTTGTGTATTTTTATCAAGGGTGGGGGTGCAAAGTGAGAATCCCTTGTTACTAGCGGGATTTCAGAATTTTGGCCATTTACTGTCAGGTTTAGTCTTGCCAGGTGATGGCCGGAAAACAGTCTGAGGCAATAGAGTACTCAGGGCTGCATGTATTGAAGGGAGAGTAGAACATGATGTCATTGGCATATATGTGCGAATGGACTAGGGTGTTTCATGTGCTGGATATTCACTGCAACCATGGGATATCTTTTCCAATTGCTGCAGCTACTGTACATCATTGTGACTTCCTGGTATGCACATATCGGGGTGTGTTGGTCCTCAGGGGTGGAGTTATGTGCTTCCTGTTGAACTGAGGGCTGGTTCTGCCTGTGGGGGTTGTTGTGAGGAATGGGGGGGCATAGTGTGGGCTTATTTTTGTGCATTGTACTTTTTTGCTTCTGAATTTACACCCCATTGATTGGCCTTGGTCAATTCAAAAGCGAGGGTCTTAAATTTTAGGAAAACTAACTTTGCCAAGATGGACCAATACCTCAAGGAGTCGTTAATGGGATGGGAACAACCGTGGGATGTAGAAAAACAGTGGGTAAAACTCAAAGGGGATATATTAAGGGCAGCCAACCTTTTTGTTAGAAAAACAAATAAAGGTAAAAGGCAACAGAGGCTGCTATGGTTCTCAAAAGAAGTAGCTGAAAAGGTGAAGAAGAAGAGGGAGGCCTTCATGAAATATAAGAAATCACAACAAGCAGAAGACAGGCATCTATATTTGGAAAAACTTAGAGAAGCTAGCAAAGTAGTCAGGAAAGCAAAGATACTAAAAGAAGAAGAAATAGCCAATGTGATAAAATAGAGGGATAAGACATTTTTCAGATGTTAGTGAGAAGAGGAAGGGCAAAAGTAGTATTGTCAGATGCAAGGGTGAAGGGTAGGAATATGTAGAAGCTGATGAGGATAAAGAGGAATTGCTTAACAAATATTTCTATTCTGTGTTCACAGATGAAGGGCCAGGAACAGGACTTCAGAAAACACCCGCAAATAGGAACAGAAGCGAATGGGATCTTGAACTATTTTCAGAAGACTGTGTTCAAGAGGAACTAGCTTAACCAAAATTAGACAAAGCAATGGGACCAGATGGGATACATCTGAGAATACTGAAGAAACTTGGGGATGTTCTAGCAACTCCATTGACTGACCTTTTCAATGCTTCTTGGAATAGGGAGTGGTGCCAGAGAAGTGGAGAGAGGTGCATGTGGTCCCTTTACACAAAAGCCGAAGTAAGGATGAGGTTGAAAACTACAGGCTGGTTTGTCTAACCTCTGTGGTGAGTAAATTATTGGAAACGCTGCTCAAAAGGAAAATAGTGAGATTTCTGGAGTCCAATAGATTACAGGATCAGCGACAGCATGGATTCACCAGGCAGGTCTTGTCAGATAAATCTGATTGATTTCTTTGAGTGACCAGGGAGTTAGACTGAGGGAGAGCCCTAGATATGGTGTACTTGGATTTCAGTAAAGCCTTTCACACGGTTCCGCACAGGTGACTTATCAACAAACTGAGCACCCTAAAGGATGGACCCTAAAGTTATGATTGGGTTAGAAATTGGTTGAGGGGGAGGTGACAAAGGGTACAGGTAAATGGAGGTCACTCTGAAGAGAGGGAAGCTACCAATGGTGCACCATAGGGATCTGCCTTGGTCCGATTCTATTTAACATCTTTGTTAGTCATATTGTGGAAGGGCTGTCCGGTAAGGTTTGCCTCTTTGTGGATGATACCAAAATCTGCAATAAGTGTAGAAAGGAGGAGTAGATAACATGAGCAGAGGTCTAGCTAAGCTTGAAGAATGGTCTAGAATGTGTCTGCTGAAATTGATTACTAAAAAATTCAGGGTCATGCATTTGGCCTGCGAAAATACAAGGGAACGGTAAAGTGTAAAAGGGGAAGTACTTCTGTCCACAAAAGAAGAGCGGGACCTGGGAGTGATTATGTCTGATGATCTTAAACTAGCTAAGCAGGTAGAAAAGGTGACTGCAAAATCTAGAAGGATGCTTGGGTGTACAGGGAGAGGAATGACCAGCAGAAAAATAGAAGTGATAGTAGCTCTGTGTTTTTGGTGTGATCTCCTTTGGAGTATTGTGTGCAGTTCTGAAGACCACACCTTCAAAAGGTTGGAGTCTGTAGAGAGGGTGGCTACTAAAACGATTCTGGCCACTGTATCTTAAAAAGGATGTAGTTTTATTAGAAAAGGTACAGAGAAAAGCCACCAAAATGGTAAAGGGGATAGATACCCCTATGAAGAGAGGCTAAAACAGGTTAGGGCTCTTCAACCTGGAAAAATGATGGCTGATGGGAGATATGATAGAGGTCTATAAATTAATGAATGGAGTGGAACGGGTAAGCGTAGATCGATTGTTTACACCATCAAAATATAGAAAGACTAGGGGACTTGCAATGAAGCTACAGTGTAACCTATTTAAGACTAATAAGAGAAAAAAAATTCACTCAACGCGCAATAAAACTCTGGAATTCATTAACGGAAGATATAGTAAAAGCTGCTAGTGTAGCTGGGTTTTAAAAAGGTTTGGACAAGTTCCTGGAGGAAAGGTCTATAAACCATTATTAAAGGGGACCTGGGAAAATCACTGCTTGCCCCAATACAAGCATTGTGGAATCTGTGTCTTTTGGGGAAACTTCTAGGTACTTGTGACCTAGATTGGTCACTGTTGGAAACAGGATACTGGGCTTGATGTACCTTGGTCTGACCCAGTATGGCATATCTTATGTTCTTATGATCTTATGATGTTATGGTTAGTGGTCTTCATTGTAAAGCATATGTGGACAGACATAAGGATCTTAATATGTATACTTTAGAGGAAAGGTGGGATAGAGGCGATATGATAGAGGTGTTTAAATATCTCCATGGCATAAATGCACAGGAGGAGAGCCTCTTTCTATTAAAAGCAAGCTCTGCTATGAGGGCATATAGGATGAAAGTGAAAGGGAATAGACTCAGGAGTAATATGAGGAAATATTTCTTTACAGAAAGAGTGGTAAGTTCGTGGAATAGTCTCCCAGTAGAGGTGGTAAAAATGAGGACAGTATCTGAGTTCAAAAAAGCATGGGGCAAGCACAGAGGATCTCTAAAGGAAAAGAGGGGTCTATTATAGTAGTCAATATGGAAGGGCAGACTAGATAGGCTATGTGGTCTTCTTCTGCCATCATGTTTCTATGCAAAATGCAATGTGTGCCTTCGCTTCAGTCCTGACTCCTGGTGACCGAGAAGCTCCTGGGTTTTCTTGCCAGTGTGACCAGAAGTAGATTGGCAGGCCTTTCTTCTGAGGCAATGGAGGGATAAGTGACTTGCCCAAGGCAACAAGAAGTGCTAGTGGGAATTGAACCCTAGTTGCTTGGTTACCAAGCTGGTGTTCTAACCACTAGGCTACTCCTCCACTCCATGTTTCTGTAATGGGGTTTAAACTGCAATAAATCAAAATAAATGTCCAAGTGATGGAATGGACTGATGCAGGGCTTACCTAGGAGCCATCCACCAGTGATTTGTCTTCTTTCAAACCTCTCATAAATTCCAGATTAGATTAGGATGTATAATTCTTGGCAGGAACCAGAAAACCTTGGAAAGGAACCAGAAAACCTTGGCAGGAACCAGAAAACCAAGGCATCAGTTATCTCCTCCTGTGCACTGAATACTACCTACATACTCAATGAGTGTAATTCCTTACCGCTGCAGTATGTGCCCTCCCTCCCTAGAGAGGGTATAACTCTTTAACTTGGAAAAGAGATGTCTGAGGGGAGATATGATAGCGGTCTATAAAATAATGAATGGAGTGGAATGGGTAAGAGTAGATCAGAAAGGCTAAGGGACAGGTAATGAAGCTACAACATAGCACATTTAAGACTAATCAGACAAAATATTTTTTCTCCCAACATGTAATCAAACTCTGGAATTTGTTGCTGGAGGATGTAGTAAAAGCTGTTAGTGTAGCTGGATTTAAAAGAAGTTTGGATGAGTACCTGGAGGAAAAGTCGATAAACCATTATTAAAATGGACCAGGAGAAATGTATTGTTTGCCCCTGAGATAAGCAGCATGGAATCTATCTACTTTTTGGGAACTTGACAGGTACTTGTGACCTGGATTGGCCACTGTTGCAAAGAGGATACTGGGCTTGATGGACCCTTGGTCTGACCCATTATGGCATATCTTATGTTCCTATGTTCACATGTGTGCAATTGATGACTCCCAGTATATATGGAAATCTGCTACCTCATGGAATTGGATCATGGTTAGGTATATCTGCTGCACTGCCGGAGGAAAGACTACATATTCTGTAGTGTGGTGGAGCAGAGAAGTTCTGTAGCTCTAGCACCTGGTAAAGATGATGGATGTCTACTTTATCAAAGTAGACCTTAGTGAGGCAGTGCTCATCCATGAAATCCAGAAATACCCTCTTATATGAGTGCCTCCTGGTGGCTCTACTGTGCTCCCAGTCTACCTCATGTAGCATGTCCAGTGTAATCAATGTATTCATCTCAGGAATGGCTCCTGCCTCCCATTGCCAACACCCTATGGCTCCGACCACCAACACTTCCCAGTGACACTCACCAGCAACATACTCCACATACCCTAGCTTCAAAGTGAGGTTCATGACTGTCATAGCTTGTGCAAAACTAATCCATTCAGATAAATTGCCTTGACACCCAGAGATTCCCACCATGACATGCAGTGACTCCCATCACAACACTGTACATTGCATCTCCACGCCCACACCCACACACAAACACATACACAGGCAGCAGGGACTCACACAGAGATACAGAGGCTGCAGGGAACACTGGTCCACAGACACACAGACATGGAACTGGGCAGAAGAGAGTCAGAAGCACCAAGGGCCAAGCAGTGTGCCACAGGGGGTTTGTGATTAGCACAGCTGGGGGGAGAAGATGATGGAGTAGGAATGTAATGGGGTCTTGGAAAAGGGTAAAAGGCAAGGTTGGAGAAGGACAAAGGATACATTGCAGGAGAAACAAACAGCACATCAAACTACACCTCTATGGACACAAATAATAGTCAGAACCAATAACTCGCAAGCCAAACTCCTCCGGTCACCATCTCCTCAAGAAATCCCAAAAGACAACAAAGCTGTATCCTTATTTGTGATTTATAGTAGCTGTAGGTTGGAAAATGTTTACAATTTTGCCTTGCATATCTCCACGCTATGGGAAATATGTCATAGACACCCAAAAATGCCCCCGTTACACTTCCAGGGGAGACATACAGAGATTGATGTGCCAGGCATGAAAACATGCATTTTAGAATGCGCATGGCTTCCATGTCTTTCTGCCACCATATCCATGTTTAAAAGGCAAGTAGGACTTCTAAAATAAACATGATATTTACCCAGTTAATACTGGAGGAATTGAAATCACCCATTGTTATTGTGTTGCCAATATTTTTAGTGCCCCTAAAATATTGTCTGTTCAATCAATGGGACAGTAGGGAAGAAAGATGACAGTGGCAGACTCTTTCTGAAGTGCTCCGGCAGTTGCTTTTACTTCCCAAGCTTCCTGAATTTATGTTGCCTGTATGCCATATTCATCCCGCAAAAGGAAGAAGAGGGGGTGGAAAGAGCCTCGCCACTAACCTATAAGCCTGAAGTGTCTCTAAGTCCAGAGTCAGACTCCTCCAGCACAGTCGGTATTGCGATTAAGCGTGGCTGGTGCAGGGGGTGCCCTGACCGCTGAAGCAGCTGGACCCCTCCCTATGGCTATGTAATCCTTTGGCCCAAGAAGAGTAAACTGGGTGTCAGATGTGCAGTCCTGCAAAGTTGGAGAGGTGGGAGCTATGGAGGATTGGCTGGCATCCTTGTGGCCTGAGGCTGCTTTTTCTCCCTCATTTGTTGTGTGGCCAGCCCCGTCGGAAGAGCAGATTCCTGGTGTGCAGTTCCAGATAATGTTGGTGAGACCCCAAGTCTTTTTCTTGGAAACTGTTTGGGAAGCCTTATTCAGGTTGGACCTATCACTGTCAGTTCAGCTCCAGACTATTTCAAGCCAGCTTGTAAATATCGACCAAAAGGTGCAAGGGCATGAAAACCTGATAAGTTCCCTTCAAGCAAAAATATCAGTTTGTGAGGAACATATTGATCAAGACCAGGACACTATTGTGTCTTTTATAAAGGATTAAGATAATATACATTGGGAGACAGAGGTCCTGGAAAATTCAGCCAAAAGTAGGACCTTAAGGGTGCTAAATTTTCCTAAGGTCCTGTCTGTTTCTCCAGTGGAACTTTTCAACTGAGTGCTCCGGTCCATGCTGATCCTGTGGGAAAGGGGTTGGGAGTGTTGATTCTAATTGCAGTGGAGGTGCCACTGGAGGTGTCGAATGTGCGTTTTTGCAAGTGGGGTGACCTGTGTGGTTGCTGTCATGTGGCCCAAGAGCCATAGAAGCATTTTAGCTGAAGCGTTGGTTGAGCAAGGGGACCAACTCTTTATCTTCTTTGACCCCAATCGGCCAGGCTGCCCCATCATAAAGAGGGCCATCTCGCAGTGGGTCACCTCCTGCATTGCATTGTCTTCTACTCCTCAGCTGGCATGGAGCCCTCAGGCGCCATCAAGTCCCACCATCTCTAGGCCATGGTGGCTAGCCTTGTGAATTTGGGCACCGTGCCGGTGCAGCACACATGTCTGGCTGCCACCTGGTCCTCTATCCTCACCTTGTAGTGGCACTACTGCCTGGACCAACTTACACTGTCTAACAGCTCCTTCAACCGCATCATCCTCAACACAACCGCCAACCAGGACCAGAGCAGACCCTCCCAGACTCAAGAGGAGGGTGCGACAAGGAACCTTGGATTGGACTTTGACAGTACAGTAGCTGCGGACTGCGGACTGCGATCCTGGACCTTGACTCTGACACCACAGCCACCTCTGGGTGGGGGGCTTGTCCTCCACTAGCTACATTAACCATACCCATTGCCACTATGTTGTGTTAAAGTTGCCTGTTGATAGATGCCTTGCCTATACCCGGGCTATGTTAGCTCTTTGTTCCAGTTGCATTATGTTATGATTGCTTTGTTCCAGTTAGGTTACATTATGAACCCGTTGGACCATTGTAGGTCCCCAATCCTGTAGTTGCTATTGCTCACTAGAAGTATCCATGGTACCATTATTAAATCTGGGAACAAACGAAGCGAGAGACATAAGTTGGTCAAGGGTGCCTTTATTAATAAACCCCAACGCGTTTCGGCAATGCCTTTTTCAGGGGTAATGCAGCTCATAAAATAAAAACAATATGTATTATAATAAGAACCAAACATAACAACACAAAAACATAAATATTTAAAAAATATATATAAATTATTAAATTAGACAGAAAAGTAAAAACCATCATGGTAAAATCATATTAGGACTATATATAAATAATTACAATGAAACCATATATAAAACAGAAATTAAAAATTAAAAATGCAAGAATGACTAAGAATGTAGGGCAGAGGATAAGTTTTTAAAACAATATAGAAAAAAGGAGAGTAACAAATATTGACAACAATAAAAATGTATATAATAAAATATATACGTAATGCATTTATTTATTTTATTTATTTATTTATTTACAGTCTCTTATATACCGCACTATTCATCATCAGCGCGGTTCACATGGAACAAAATGCTCAGTACATTTAACACGTATGAGTTTACAGGTAACAGGGCATAAATAACTTGGATAACCGGGGTAACTATATACAAAACATACTACATGGAATCATATGCACAGAGGTTTCATAGGAAATCACCAGCCCACTATAGGAATGAGTATCAAACTTGGTGTGATGTTGAAGTACCATAAATTTATCTGGGACTGCTATTAGTGGGTGATATTGCGTTCTAGGTGATGCCATTGGGTTCTATAAGATACTTGTTGAAGAGGTGGGATTTGAGGGCTTTCCTAAACTGTGTTAGGCTCTTAATAGCCCGGATATCAGGGGGTAGTGCGTTCCAGCATTTTGGGGCACTGAGACTGAAGGCTCTGTTGGCTGTCGATTTAGTGCAAACAGTAAGTTCCTTCGGGATTTTAAGGAAGTTTATAGCCATGGATCTTCTTGCTCTATTTGGAGATGTGATATGGATGAGGGAGGCTAAGGATGCGGATGTGAGATTATTAACAGCTTTAAAAGTGATTATCAGGGTCTTGAAAACTATTCTAGCTTGAATGGGTAGCCAATGCAACTGTATCAGCAGAGGCATCACGTGATCGTTCCTGGAGTCTCCATGGATGACTCTTGCTGCCGCGTTCATGGCTAACTGAAGCGGGTTTAATGTAGATTGGGGAAGGCCTTGCAGTATGACGTTGGCGTAGTCGAAATGAGGTATAACCAACGCCTGGAAAATTGTCCGGAAATCAGTTGGATCCAGCAAGGAACGTAAATGTCTAAGTGAGCGGATCTTGTAGTAAACTGATCTGACTATGTTTCCTATGTGGGCCTTCATGTCCAGGCGTTGATCAAGGGTGACTCCCAAATATCATATTGAGGGTTTAGATTGCAACTCAGCTTCTTTTACATTAAGATATTGTGGGGGGGTAAAATTGGGATTCCTTGTAATGAAGAGTACTTCTGTTTTCTTATGTTGTATTCTGAGGTTTTGAGACAGGAGCCAGTCAGATATTGCATTGAAGCAACTCGTCAGTGGGGAGAGGTCCAGATGCTCGGTAGAGAAGGGAATGTAAAGCAGGACATCGTCTGCGTATAACATGCAATCAACATTGAAAGACCGGATGATATTACAAATTGGCTGCATGTAAATATTGAACAGGAGCGCAGAAAGGGAGGATCCTTGAGTGACTCCGTGGCTTTGGTGGAAAGGTTCAGACTTCATCCCTCCAGATCGAACATGCTGCCATCTTTCGGACAGGTAGGATCTACACCATTCAAGCGCTCTTCCGTTAATGCCTTTGTCAATCAATCGTCCTAGTAGAAGCTCATGACTTACTGAATCAAAAGCTGCAGTGATGTCCAGAAAGATGAGTGCAAATCCTTGACGGATGTCGTCAATGCCAGTGATTATTTTGCTGAAGAGAGTGGTAAGGAGGGTTTCCACTCCATGGAATTCCCTAAAACCATGTTGGCAGGGGTCTAACGGTGCAACGGAGTCAATGTGATCCTGCAATTGCCTTTGGGCCTCCTTTTCGATGATCTTCGTGAGTAGTGGAATGCTAGATATGGGTCTGTAGGATTCCACCTGTTGGGAGTCAAGCTTGCAGTTTTTTAGCAGAGGTCTGATAGAGGTGTGTTTAAGGGCTGAAGGGAAGGAGCCAGTTGAGAAGGAGAGATTCATTATTTTGGACAGTACTGAGCTGAAGTGACTGCGAAGCTCCTTGATCCAGAAGGTTGGGCATGGATCGGTCTGAGCAGTCGTGGTGTTAAGGGCTGCAATAGTGTCTTCAATTCCTCTCTTGGAGGGGGTAGAAAACATGGTTAGGGTTGTTTGGCATTTTTGTACTGTGGTAGAGATTGTAGTAGAGGTTTTGTTGGTCTGGCATTTCTTGGATTGTAAATAGGTTGCAAAATATTGTGGGTGTAACTCAAATGGAGGTCCAGAGGATGGTTCCTTCGATAAAGTCTTGACCAGGTCGAAGAGGTCATGTGGTTTATTAAGTGATCTCTTTAAGGTGTCAGAGAAGTACTGCTTCATCGTGTCGGAGATTGCGTTGTAATGCGCAGCCAGATGACAGTTATATATTGTCAGGTCATTTAAAGAATGAGATCGGCGCCAGCGTTTCTCCAGTTTCCGTAATTGGCTAAGTGATGCTTTAAGATCAGCTGAGTACCATGGAGCACTTACTCTTTTACCTGGAGGCCTATTGGATGTTGTACGTAGGGCGATTGAGCTGAGGCAATTGTTCCAGTGAGAAATTAGGTCATCAAGGTTCTGAGTGGATTCGGAGATGAGATGCTGCGTTTCGGCAAGGATAAGATCTCTGTTGTAAGGCTTGAAAGATCGAGAGGGAGGTCTTGCGGTGTTGCTTTGGATTTTGTTGGTTTTTGAGTAGGCTTTGTAAGAGGGAATCTGAATGATGATCAGTTTGTGATCTGACCAAGGAACAGAAGTTATGGAGGTTATGGGGTCCTGGGCTGGGTTAAGAGAGGTTTGCGGGGCAAATACAAGGTCCAGGATATTGCCCTTAATATGGGTAGGATCATTAACTAGTTGCTTGAAGCCAAGATTTTCCAGAGCATCAAGGAACGCTGTTGCTTGATGAACTTGTAATGTAGGCAGGTTAAAGTCGCCTAGGATCCAATTTGGGAGGCCTGGGTTATGAGTGTTGGATGCCAGATCAATGATAGCCACGAGATCATCTGGGGAAGCTGATGGTGCTCTGTAAAGCAAGTTGATTATGCAGCGTTTGTTGGAGATGGTGACAGTCTCAAGGTGGTTTGTACTGGTGGAGTCTACTGTTCGAAAATGGAGGTCTGTCCTGGTGAGGATGAGCACGCCACCTCCTCTTTTTTCTTGCCTATGACTTGAATGTATGGTGAAATTATGAGGGAGGAGCTGGTTAAGTATTACGTTGTCTTCAGCAGATAACCACGTCTCAGTGACCATGAGTATATCAAGGCCGTGGCTGGCAATTATGTCAGTGACAGCTGGCCACTTCTTCCGGATAGAACGGGCATTGATGAGGGCACATTTCAGGTTGTGAGGGTAGGAGTTTTGAATTTGTTTGGATTTCATATTGTGTTGAAGAGCAATGTGTAAGAGATGGGGATGGTGTAAGCGGGAGTCCCAAGTTATGTTATGGGAAGCATTAGTCCACGTTCTCCCAAGTAATCCTATAGATAGACTTTTAGAAGAATATAAAATGTTTGGACTCCCTATATAAAATAATTTTATAATGCATAAATAATTAATAAATAAATAACATAAACAAAGACGGACATTACACCTAAAGTGCAAACAGGTAGAAGCTAACACAATACAAAGGAGGTGCTCAATATTATGGAAATGCTGAAATGGAACCCTGGTAATCTATGTTTTAAAAACGGAGAAATAAACCCTGAAGTAGGGACCTAAAATAAATCAAGGTAACACGCCGTATTACTTGAACAATCTTGAAAAATAAACACAGGTGAGCCTGCAAAGCAAAGTTACATGTGGCGTCAAAAAACAGTGTTCCACATAAAATGTTTAAACATAGTGAACTAAACATAAACAAAGGAAGACAATATATCTAAAATGATGACAGATAGAAGCTAAACATAATAAACCATGACAAAGGAGGTTCTCAATATTATAGAAATGTTAAAACGGAGCCCTGGTACTGTGTGTTTTAAAAACGGAGAAATAAACCGTAAAGTAGGGATAGACAAGGTAACATGCTGTATCGCTTGAACAATCTTGAAAAGCAAACACGGGTGAGCCCATAAAGCAAACCGCTACATTTGGCACCAAAAAACAGTGTACCACAAAAGCAACATAAAACGTTTAAACATAGTGAACTAAACACCATATTAGGAGAACCATATCAAACATTGCCATAGCAAACCGGGCTTGCTATAATGATTGGAAAAGTCATATAACAAGCTTGAAAAGCAGATGCTCCATTTCAGCATTTCCATAATATTGAGCACCTCCTTTGTATTGTGTTAGCCTCTACCTGTTTGCACTTTAGGTGTAATGTCCATCTTTGTTTATGTTATTCATTTATTAATTATTTATTTATGCATTATAAAATTATTTTATATAGGGAGTCCAAACAGTTTATATTCTTTTAAAAGTCTATCTATAGGATGCATTCAGTAATTATATATTTTATTATATACATTTTTATTGTTGTCAATATTTGTTAGTCTCTCCTTTTTTCTACCTTGTTTTAAAAACTTATTCTCTGCCCTATGTTCTTAGTCATTATTGCATTTTTAATTTCTGTTTTATATATGGTTTCATTGTAATTATTTATATTTATTTTATTTATTTATACCATGCTCTTTAGAATCAGTGTGGTTTACATGTATACTAACAGGTACTTTTTATTCCCTTGTCCCCGAAGGGGTCACAATCTAAGTGTACCTGAGGCAATCGAGGGTTAATTGACTTGCCCAGGGCCACAAGGAGTGGCCATGGGACTAGAGACCCCAGTCCCTCTGGCCTGAGGTTGCTAGTCCCCATGTGGGAATTGAACCCCTGGCCTTCTGGCCTGAGGTAACCTGTCCCAATCACTGAGCCACTCCTCCATATATAGTCCTAGTATGATTTTACCATGATGGTTTTTACTTTTCTGTCTAATTTGATAATTTATATATTTTTTAAATATTTATGTTTTTGTGTTGTTGTTATGTTTGGTTCTTATTATAATACATATTGTTTTTATTTTATGAGCTGGATTCCCCCTGAAGAAGGCGTTGCCGAAACGCGTTGGGGTTTATTAATAAAGGCACCCTTGACTAACATACGTCTCTCGCTTCGTGTGTTCCTGTGTATTTCTGCGAGAGCCCTTGCTCTTCTTTGTGTTTGCTGGACCATTATTAAATCCTTCATGGCTATGCTCTGTGTCAGCTATTTGTCTATTTTGTAGGCCGCATCCTACCACAGCCATTGCAGGCCAAACAGCCACGCTAACAAGTCACCAGATGTGGCTGATGCATTCTGCTTGCCCATGGAGAAAGTCAGGTTACTTACCTGTAATGGGAGTTCTCTGTGGACAGCAGGCTAAGTCAGCCACACATACCCACTCACCTACCCTACAGACAAAACCAAGGGCACATCCTGTGCATGCTGAAACACCTGGGCATGTTCTACCTGGTGAGGGGGGGGTTAAGCTTGGGGCTTACTGAGCCAGGTAGGGGTGGGCCAGGGAATTTTTTGAGCTATAGGAGAGCACTTCCTTCTGTGGCGCCATCAGATGACATCACCAGGTATGGCCTGCTGTCCACAGAGAATCCCCATTACAGGTAACTAACCTCCCTTTGTCACTAAACAGTAAATAAGGTAAGTTTGCCAATGGAAAGAAGTTTTATTTCTCAATTAGTGATTCCACATAGATGTGGATCATTGTCTTGTTCTTTTCTTAATCCAAGGCATATCTTTTTGGGGACTGGTCATTCTTTCCCTTCCCCTGCAGTACTTGTTCTGATGCTCATGGATTCCAGACCAGTGGCAACCCATGCCTCCAGAGTCTATATGAAATATTATGTCACCTGCCCGCCCTGTGCCCTAGAAGCATAGCAAAATCTGCAGTTTAAAACCTGAGAGATCACATGTTGGGTCAGACAGCTGAATAGGTTCCATGAGCTCCAGACATAGCCATCACATTCTGGCCTGACAACCTGATTCTGTTCCAGTGACTAAAGAATAAACATCTAGGTTGCTATGTTAAGCATGGGAAGGGGAGGGGGGGGGTAGTTACAGAGAGAAGGAGGGGATAAGAATTCAAGAACTGAGCAGAAGAGTCAAAAGATAAACAAGGAAGCTCACAGAGTTTTGGGAGCAAATTAACCTTCACCTGTCTCCTCTTTCTGCTGATGCAGTGATGTTTTGGTGGGCCCACAAGGCAAAATGCCCCCACTATGCCCGCGCCTGGTACCTCCCTTGAAATATACCAGGGGACTTATGATTTTCTTTTGTAAAAAAGGAGAATGGATGCTACCTTCCATTCCTTCTCAATATCAGAACTGCTAAGGGATAGTTACTTATGAGAAGATTTTCAGCTCATAGCATCTCATGCCACTACAACCTTCCCCCCCCCCCCCCACACACACACCCCTTAGCCCTGAACTTTCAAAAAAATTTCTTATTTATTCTAGTGACTTCAATGTACAGTTGTCAACAGTGACAGCATATCAACACTTAAAAGAGATGAGCTGCAATCAAAAATTAATTACAGATCTATTTTTGAGATGTGCAAACTCTATGTAGGATAAACCATCAAGATGTTTTAAGATTGAACACCATACTTGATTGCATACATAAAAGATGACTGCCCCTATGATGCAATGTTGTTTGGAAACATGTTATTCATGTATTTATTTACAGCAGTTGATTACATGAGTACTCCTGTGTTCACAGACTTAAGATAGTTCATTATAGAACATCACTTCATCATGGAGAGATTGAAAAAAAGGTATCAACAATAGATTCCTGAATTCAA
Organism: Ichthyophis bannanicus; assembly: GCA_033557465.1. Lineage (NCBI taxonomy): Eukaryota > Metazoa > Chordata > Amphibia > Gymnophiona > Ichthyophiidae > Ichthyophis > Ichthyophis bannanicus. The sequence goes on from CM066032.1 coordinate 1,483,559,089, forward strand.
AGTGAATGAAAAGATTGAACACAATAATGTGTTATCCTGAATTATTTGGATCAGTTTGATATTTCACTGCATGCTTCCGTGTGTTAGTCCATTAAAGCTGCATTGTTCTCCATTATGTGATGTTTCATGATACTGAACTAAACCACTCAAAGATAACTGAAGAAGCAATTTAAATTCCCTTGATGATGAAATTATTTAAAGCTGTCTTAAACTGGGATGATTAATTTTTTAAATTGTATATAAGAGAAGCGAATAATCTAAAAAAAATAAGAGAATGTAAAGACTCAGAACCAATGATTATATTTAGAGCATATAAATTGCAGTTTTGAAAAAATTTGTATGAGATCTTTGGAATGATGGTCCTCTAATCTTTGTGGCAGCATCTACACTACTACCGAAAAGCCATACAGCATTGAATCTTTGGGATGTAGGAATTAGCAGAGACAAAGCTCAGCTACGCAGCTAATCTTCTGCCAGTCTTGATATGCTCATATTACCCCTCTTCTCAAGTCGCTTCACTGGATCCCTATACATTTCCATATCCAATTCAAACTTCTCCTACTAACCTATAAGTGAAACATAGAAACATAGAAACATGATGACAGAAAAAGACCACAAGGCCCATCTAGTCCTTCCATAACAACAACTACAACAGTCCACTTTTTACCTTTAGAGATCCTCTGTGTTGGTCCCATGCTTTTTTGAATTCAGTTACTGTCCTCATCTCTACCACCTCCACTGGGAGACTATTCCACGGATCCACTACTCTTTCCGTAAAGAAATATTTCCGCATATCACTCCTGAATCTATCTCCCTTCACCCTCATCCCATGTCCCCTCGTCGCAGAACTTGCTTTCAATTGAAAGAGGCTCTCTCCCTGAACATTTATGCCACGGAGGTATTTAAACATCTTAATCATATCACCTCTATCCCGCCTTTCCTCTAAGGTGTACATATTAAGATCCTTAAGTCTGTCCTCATATGCTTTATAATGAAGACTACTAATCATCTTAGTAGCAACCCTCTGCACCGACTCCATCCTGTTCACATCCTTTTGAAGGTGCGGTCTCCAGAATTGCACACCATACTCCAAATGAGGTCGCACCAAAGACTTATACAGAGGCATTATCACCTCCTTTTTTCTGCTAGCCATTCCTCTCCGTATGCACCCAAGCATCCTTCTAGCTTTTTCCGTCGCCTTTTCTACCTGTTTAGCTACTTTAAGATCATCGGACACAACTACGCCTAGGTCCCGCTCTTCTTTAGTGGACAAAAGTACTTCACCTCCTATGCTGTATTGCTCCCTTGGATTGCTGCAGCCCAAATGCATGACCTTACATTTTTTAACATTAAATCCCAGCTGCCAAATTCTAGACCAGGAATGGGCAAACTACGGCCCGTGGGCCGTATACGGCCCAGCGGACCTTTTAATCCGGCCCGCGGACGCGTGCGGAAATAGAAACTACAGGAGAAGTAGCGCGGTGGCAGAGCGTAACAGCCGCCTCGGATATGCCGAAGCGAAAGAGAAACGCTCAAGCTTAGAGCGTGAATAAGGGCCGGAGGCTTTACTTGTTTTTAAAATCATCCATAGGCGTCGGAGAGGGGGGTGGGTGGGGGGGCAGAGGGGCCGTGACCCCACACTAAAACTTTGCTGCTCCGATCGGGGCTTCGTTCCACGGGGAGCCGATCTCCTGCGGGCAGAAGCCGGGAAAGGCCAGCAATCGCGACCTGGCAAGCAGCAGGCTGCCAGCGGGCAGAAGAGCGCTGCGATTGCGGCACAGATCCCTCCTGTCGGCCCGCGGGAGATCGGAGGGGAAGACAGGTCCGCTGGCCCAGGGGTGGAGCTTCCCCTCTGGACACAGCCTTCGGACGCCTCTGAAATCAGCCGAAGTCGAACCCACTGCTCTCTGATTGCTATCTCTTCAATGAAAGGTAAAGCTGTCTATGTCCCACGTCACCCCAAAGACGGAAACGTCCTCTCCCAGTGCCTGCCAAGTGACTGGGGATCAGGAATTGCACACGCTGAATTCAGAGAGTCCCCCAGGAGCCCCTACTCACCACCGTGTGCTCTGGCAGCAACCAGTCCCTGCTGATGAGTAGAAGCGCTTCCTTTTCACCTGCTCCCGGCTTCGGCGTTTTTGTATGTATAGGTAAGTGCGTACGCACCTCGGGCACGAATCACTCTGTTGGAATGTGCACTGACTGACTATAAACTTCTCTCATTTTATGAAAGAAATACAATGCATAAAAGTTTTGTAAAATAACTCTTTTTATGCTTTTCTACCTTAAATTAATCTAAACATTTAATGTTACAAATTTAAATTTAATTTATATTAATTCACACATACACACCGTCCATCTACTCTTGGTCCGGCCCCCGGGTCCAATATATGAACCCATTGCGGCCCTCGAGTCAAAAGGTTTGCCCACCCCTGTTCTAGACCATTCTTCAAGCTTAGCTAGATCCCTCCTCATGTTATCTACACCTTCCTGGGTGTCTACTTTATTGCAGATTTTTGTATCATCCGCAAAGAGGCAAACTTTACCCGACAGCCCTTCCGCTATATCACTAACAAAGATGTTAAAAAGAATCGGACCAAGGACAGATCCCTGGGGCACACCACTGGTAACATCCTTCTCCTCAGAGTGAGCTCCATTTACTTGTACCCTTTGTCGCCTCCCACCCAACCAATTTCTAACCCAAGCAGTAACTTTAGGGTCCATCCCTAGGGTGCTCAGTTTGTTTATAAGTCGCCTGTGAGGAACAGTGTCAAAGGCTTTACTGAAATCTAAATACACCACATCTAGAGCTCTCCCTCGGTCCAACTCCCTGGTCACCCAGTCAAAGAAATCAATCAGATTTGTCTGACAAGACCTGCCTCTGGTGAATCCATGCTGCCTCGGATCCTGTAATCCGCTGGACTCCAGAAACCTCACTATTTTCTCTTTCAACAGCGATTCCATTAATTTACTCACCACTGAAGTTAAACTAACCGGCCTGTAGTTTTCAACCACATCCTTACTTCCGCTTTTGTGTAAAGGCACCACATGAGCCTCTCTCCAGTCCTTTGGCACCACTCCCGACTCCAACGAGGCATTGAAAAGGTCAGTCAGTGGAGTTGCTAGAACGTCCCCAAGTTCCCTAAGTATTCTATGGTGTATCCCATCCGGTCCCATCGCTTTGTCTACTTTAAGTTGAGCTAGTTTCTCACGAACACAGTCTTCTGAAAATTGTTCAAGATGTCCCTCGCTTCTGTTCTTATTTGTGGGTGTTTTCTGAGGTCCTGCTCCTGGTTCTTCATCTGTGAACACAGAACAAAAATATTTGTTAAGCAATTCCGCTTTATCCTTATCAGCTTCTACATATTCCCCCCCTGTACCCTTGAGTCTGACAATACCACTTTTGCCCTTCCTCTTCTCACTAATATATCTGAAAAATGTCTTATCCCCCCATTTTATTGCATTGGCTATTTCCTCCTCCTTTTGAATCTTTGCCTTCTTGACTACTTTGCTAGCTTCTCTAAGTTTTTCCAAATACAGATGCCTGTCTTCCTCTCTCTGTGATCTCTTGTATTTCATGAAGGCCTCCCTCTTTTTCTTCACTTTTTCAGCTACTTCCTTCGAAAACCATAGCGGTCTCCTGTTCCTTTTGCCTTTATTTACCATTTTAACAAAAAGGTTGGTTGCCTTTAAAATACCCCCTTTCAGTTTTGCCCACTGTTGTTCTACATCCCCCAGCTGTTCCCATCCCAATAATGACTCCCTGAGGTATTGGCCCATCTTCGCAAAGTTAGTCTTCCTAAAGTCTAAGATCTTCACCTTGGAATGGATTCTAACAGCCCTAGTCCTAATACTGAACCACACCATCTGGTGATCACTGGATGCAAAATGATCTCCCACTACAACATCAGAAACACTTTCACCATTGGTAAGCACCAAGTCCAGTATGGCCCCTTCACGTGTGGGGTCTGTTACCAATTGCCTGAATAGTTCTCCCTGTAGAGAATCCAGGATCTCCTTACTCCTAGATGATACTGCAGCAGGAATGTGCCAATCAACATCTGGCATATTGAAATCTCCTAGCAGTAGCACTTCCCCTTTCCTAGCAATGCTGCGTATGTCTTCAATTAACTCTCTGTCCACCTCTTCCTCTTGTGAGGGAGGTCTGTATATCACACCAATGCAAATAGATTTCTCTTTCCCTCTTTCTAGTTTAACCCACAATGCCTCCTCTCTCCCTTTTAAGCTCTGTAATTCCAAAGCTTTAATAGTTGTTTTTACATATAGTGCTACTCCTCCTCCCCTTCTTCCTACCCTGTCCTTTCTGAATAAAGTATAGCCAGGTATAGTTACATCCCAGTCATGGTTTTCTGTGAACCATGTGTCTGTAACTGCCACTAAATCTAAGTCAGCCACTCCCACCAAAGCTTCAACTTCAGAGATCTTATTTCCCATGCTACGGGCATTAATACACACTGCTTTCCATATGTTACCCCTGTTACTTATTTCCATAAAGGTATTTAATGTATCACTTACCTGGGGGCTTTCACTTACCTGGGGGCTTTCTTCACCCATCCCCAATGAATCTAGTTTAAAGCCCTCTTCAGTAGATTAGCCAGTCTACTACCAAAGATGTGTTGACCTTTCTTGGACAGATGGATGCCATCTCTGCTCTGCAACCCTTGGAACAGCATCCCATGGTCTAGGAAACCAAAACGCTCTCGAAAACAGCATCCACGCAGCCATGCATTAATCTCCAGGATGCGAGCCTCTCTGCCTTGGCCTTTACCCTCAACAGGGAGGATTGAAGAGAACACCACCTGTGCACCTACCTGCTTCACCCTCTGTCCCAGAGCCATGAAGTCACTTTTGATACGTTCCGAGGTATACCTGGCAGTATCATTTGTTCCAACATGGATTAGCAACATTGGGTAATAGTCAGTGGGCTTGATGAGTCTCGGCAAACTCTCCGTAACATTTTGGATCTTGGCACCAGGCAGACAGCATACCTCTCTGGACATCAAGTCTGGTCGGCAGATGGACACCTCAGTACCCCTCAGAAGAGAGTCTCCAACCACCACTACCCTTTGTTTCCTTCTGGTCACTGATTCTGCAAATATGGGGTACTTGAACTCTGGTTCTTCCCTTTCCAGGGATGCTTTCACCTCCTCCACTTCCAGGGCTGCATAATGGTTCTTCAATTCAAGGGCTGGAGAAGTTGGATTGGTGATTTTGCAGGCTCTGGTGACTTTTGTCCAACCATCGACATTCTGTTGGCACCCATCTTCTCCTGTGCTGGAGAGCCTGGTTGCTGCAAGCAGCATCTCATCAATGTACTTCTCACTGTCTTGAATGCTCCTCAGCCTCGCCACCTCCTCTCTGAGTTCCTCCACTTGTTTCCTCAGAGCTTCAGCATGCAGGCACCCTGCACATGGAACCGGTTCTTCAACTGGCAATAGGACCTCTGTCTGGACCGAGGCAGAAGCTGTAACGGGGGCAACAGCTTTAGCAATATGATTTTTCCCAGCCATTGTTCTGTTTGTGGAGCTTAGGTATCTGTTAAAGCAAAAGAGAGAGATCTACGAATTACCAGCTGGTTTCGCAGCTGTCCTTTCAGAGAAAAAGCAGTTAAATCTCTTTAATTATATTCAAAATGTGCTGGTCCAATTCACTGTGATTTGTTAAAGGGGGAGGTGCCCTATAAAGCAAGACTGCTCACTAGGGGTGGGTGGGAGTCGGGGTGGGTAGGGAGGGAACTAACCCCTGATTAGGTGTTAGCAGTTCCTGAACCTGAGGGGGTTACAGAGTTCAGCAATACTACTGTGCTCAAGTACAGTTCCCCTAAAACAGCAAAAATGAAATTAACCTTGCTTTAAAAAATATACACAAAACCCTTTTAAGAGCTCCCAGTCAGAGAGCTAGCAATGTAACAGAAAACACCAAACAAAGAAACCCTCAAATCCTTACTTACTGTTTGATGTGTGGAGCCCTGGTTAAGAAAGCCTCAAAAGGGCAGGGCAAAGCAGCCTTTTTATGCAGGCTTCAATTGCACTCAGGAAACAGGCCCACTAACCCCTGATTAGGTGTTAGCAGTTCCTGAACCTGAGGGGGTTACAGAGTTCAGCAATACTACTGTGCTCAAGTACAGTTCTCCTAAAACAGCAAAAATGAAATTAACCTTGCTTTAAAAAATATACACAAAACCCTTTTAAGAGCTCCCAGTAAGAGAGCTAGCAATGTAACAGAAAACACCAAACAAAGAAACCCTCAAATCCTTACTTACTGTTTGATGTTTGGAGCCCTGGTTAAGAAAGCCTCAAAAGTTCAGTGCAAAGCAGCCTTTTTATGCAGGCGTCATTTGCACTCAGGAAACAGGCCCACTAACCCCTGATTAGGTGTTAGCAGTTCCTGAACCTAAGGGGGTCACAGAGTTCAGCAATACTACTGTGCTCAAGTACAGTTCCCCTAAAACAGCAAAAATGAAATTAACCTTGCTTTAAAAAATATACACAAAACCCTTTTAAGAGCTCCCAGTCAGAGAGCTAGCAATGTAACAGAAAACACCAAACAAAGAAACCCTCAAATCCTTACTTACTGTTTGATGTGTGGAGCCCTGGTTAAGAAAGCCTCAAAAGGGCAGGGCAAAGCAGCCTTTTTATGCAGGCTTCAATTGCACTCAGGAAACAGGCCCACTAACCCCTGATTAGGTGTTAGCAGTTCCTGAACCTGAGGGGGTTACAGAGTTCAGCAATACTACTGTGCTCAAGTACAGTTCTCCTAAAACAGCAAAAATGAAATTAACCTTGCTTTAAAAAATATACACAAAACCCTTTTAAGAGCTCCCAGTAAGAGAGCTAGCAATGTAACAGAAAACACCAAACAAAGAAACCCTCAAATCCTTACTTACTGTTTGATGTGTGGAGCCCTGGTTAAGAAAGCCTCAAAAGGGCAGGGCAAAGCAGCCTTTTTATGCAGGCTTCATTTGCACTCAGGAAACAGGCCCACTAACCCCTGATTAGGTGTTAGCAGTTCCTGAACCTAAGGGGGTCACAGAGTTCAGCAATACTACTGTGCTCAAGTACAGTTCCCCTAAAACAGCAAAAATGAAATTAACCTTGCTTTAAAAAATATACACAAAACCCTTTTAAGAGCTCCCAGTCAGAGAGCTAGCAATGTAACAAAAAACACCAAACAAAGAAACCCTCAAATCCTTACTTACTGTTTGATGTGTAGAGCCCTGGTTAAGAAAGCCTCAAAAGGGCAGGGCAAAGCAGCCTTTTTATGCAGGCTTCAATTGCACTCAGGAAACAGGCCCACTAACCCCTGATTAGGTGTTAGCAGTTCCTGAACCTGAGGGGGTCACAGAGTTCAGCAATACTACTGTGCTCAAGTACAGTTCCCCTAAAACAGCAAAAATGAAATTAACCTTGCTTTAAAAAATATACACAAAACCCTTTTAAGAGCTCCCAGTCAGAGAGCTAGCAATGTAACAAAAAACACCAAACAACTCATTCTACTGTGCCTCACTACCTTTCCTATTTTAGCCCTCCCTACACCCCTTCTCAGGAACTCAGCTCATTTCGCAGATCCCTTCTATCTGTGCCCTTCTCTTCTACTGTCAACTCCAGACTTTGATCCTTTCACCTTGCTTCTCCTTATGCCTGGAACAAACTACCTGAGTCTATACATCAGGCTACATCTCTGGCCCTTTTCAAATCCAGGCTGAAAACTCACCTCTTTGAGGCCGCTTTTGGATTCTGATCCACTTAGTCTCCTGTTTCCTGACCACTCCCCTAGATGTATCCTTGGCCTCAGTTGTTGTGCTGTCTATCTTGACTAGACTGCAAGCTCCAATGAGCAGGAACCATCTCTTCCATGTGTCTGTATAGCACTGTGTATGCCTTGTAGCAATATACAAATGATCAGTAGTACAACAAGAAAATAATATTCACAATTTTTTGCAATTTTCAGATGTATTTTTGGTTAGTTTCACACTGGATTTTATAAGACAGGCATATCCAACATGTAGATCGACCGCAGAGGGGTCAGAGGTAGATCGCCAGCTCCACTTGGCTCCATCTCTCCAGCAGCTCGCCCCATCGCTAGGAGAGAGCTCATGCTGGCAGGTCGTCTGCCGAGGACTTGCCGCCACTGCTGATCCTTTGCCTGTCTTTTTTCCCTGCCTGCGGGAATCTTGCCTGCGGGTGTATTGGGGGCGCTTGTTGTTTTCGTGCCAATAGTTTGTGGGTACCCCAGGGGGCCGCCGCCTGCACCCCGCAACGAGATGCCACAGGCCCAGCAACATACCTGGTCTCCTGCCTATCAGAATCACCCATTCCTGTCCCCGCCCCAACACCCCTTAGAAGTGTGTTATATACCGGGCAATATCCATTCTCCCGGACTTTACCTGAATACACTTACCGTATTAGTTGTGTCATGTGCTGGCCATTGGTCACTTTATAGTTCGCTTTCATTAAACGTTTTCGGGCAGACACAACAAAGTGTCAAGAATTTGGTGATTTTGGCGGGCTTTTCTAATTTTGTTCTAACTTGCCTATGCCTTGCCTTCAAATTGTTTCAAACCACTGTGACTTTTGCTTGCCTCTGCAATTTTATTTTGCCTAGCCTTTGCGTTGATTCTACACTGCAATTTTATTTCACAAAGGCCTTTGAGTTGATTCTATACTGTGTGCAGAATTTATTAAATCGCGTGTGGTGGTATTTGAACTTGTTTGGCGGTATTTGATTTTATCTGGTTTGCTGGACAGGTGTTTGAGTTTTTTTGATAGTTGCTTGGTGGTATTTGATTACACAGGTACACTAAAAAAATTTTTTTTTAAACTGCCTCTAATGTTTCGATTGATTTTTACATTTTTTGGTGCGCTGAATCCAAATCTGGTAACCAATTTGCTCCATCACGTACAGATGTTTTGCTACATTGGGTTAGCAGTTTGAGGTGAACGTTTCAGATTGAGTGCGATCGAGATAAAAGTTTCTTGGATGAATTCTTTATACTAATTGTTTAGTAGTTATTCAAATAAGAATAAAGAAAATTGTAACAAGGCAGCACATAAGAATAGAGTAATGTCAACAAAACACACTGTGATGGTAGCAAAATTGTCTGCACTTAAAACAGCCACATACATGTGCACAAACATTGAGCATATAAGAGCGAGGTTAGACACAAAGCAAAGCAAAGAAATGTGCAAAAAATGTTGTACAGGTATGTATGTAAGAATAGAAAACGCAAACCGCACCATTGCAATACATGAAGACAAACACCCGATGGTGTGAAAATAAAATTCTAATAAATGAGATCCGACACTGTGGTAATAACTAGCAAATTTTTATTTCAAAGTTTAGTAAAAACACGATATTTGTCAACACAGTTTAGATTTTAAAGTCATTCTTGGGTCAATTAATCTCCTGGTGGGCCCGTTTCTTCTTCCCCCGAATGCTTCTCTTGGTGCGCTGCTTGGCGTATTTTTCATCTGGGGTTTCCCGCAGCAGCAACCAGCAGAAATCAGCCATCATAGTGGTGTTCCATCTTCCTTGGTACCTTCTCTCTGCGTCCTTGATGTCCTGGTGAAACCTTTCACCTTGTTCTTCACTTTACGCCCCCAAGTTTTCGGGAAAGTAGTTCACATGGGAGTGCAAGAAATGGACTTTCAGGCTCATGTTACAGCCTTGTTCTTTGAGCATCCTGGCAACAATATCCTTATAGTTCTCATCCCGCCTGTTCCCCAAGAATTTGAGAACAACATCCTTGAAGGAATCCCAGGCTTCTTTTTCCTTCTCAGACATCGTTTCAGCGAATGCTCCATCTGAAATGAGTTTCCTTATATCAGGGCCAACAAACACTCCTTCCTTTAGCTTTGCTTCAGAAAGTCGGGGGAACTTTGAGCAAAGGTACCAAAAGCACTCACCATCTTTTGGAAGGGACTTGATGAATTGCTTAATGAGACCCAACTTAATGTGGAGAGGTGGTAATAGAATTTTATCACGAGGTACCAAGCTCTCATGAAGAACATTTTTCTCACCGGGTCTCAAATACTCCCGAATTGGCCAGTCTTTTTTTCCCCCAGTGTAGGTCGCGGGCCCGGCTATCCCACAAGCAAAGGAAGCAGGGATATTTGGTGAAACCGGATTGCTGCCCTAATAGCATGGATAGAATTTTAAAGTCTCCACAAATCATCCACTTATGCTCATCATAACGAATCTTCTGAAGAATCAGGGCCAAATTCTCGTATTTTTCTTGGAGAATAACAGAGTGAGCAATAGGAACTGAAGCGAATGTGTTGCCATTATGAAGAAGAACACCTTTTATGCTGTCTTTTGACGAATCAATGAACAGCCGCCATTCAGCAGGATCATACTTGAGTTTAAACTTTTCCATCACTCCGTATATATCGTTGCAAAATACCAAATCTTCCTCTTTGCTGAAAAACTTCAAAAATTGTGTCTCGCGGTTGCGGTACCAATAAAAAGTTGTTCCTGGTGTCAATAGATTTTTCTGTTTAAGCCGAGAACCTAGCAGTTGGGCAGCATCTTTTGGGAGTCCTAAATCCCGGACTAAATCATTCAATTCAGCTTGAGAGAAAAGTTCAGGTTTCGGATCTGGTTCAGTTTTTAACTCGGAAGTACTGGACTCATCGGGAAAAGCCATCTGATGTGTCTCATCATGATCAAAACCGTCCACACAAATATGATCCAAAGATTTTGGTGGTTCAGGCACAGGTACTTTGTTGCTATGAGGCATAGGCCTAATTGCTGAGGGAAGGTTGGGGTAACTTATTACGTTCTTATTTTTTAAGTTGTATCCCTTCACAATGCAAGAGCAAAAATAGCAGTCACTGCTGTGGCCTCTTTGTTCACGCCACATCATAGGTATTCCGAAACGAAATGCTTGTTTTTTACCTTTCATCCATAAGCGTAGATCTTCCTCACATGTCTTGCACACTTTGTGAGGAGCCCACGGTTTGTCTTGATCGCCTAACTTCAAACCGAAATAGGCGAAATATACTTTTTTAATAAATGCAGAAATGTTCCTCTGCCGCTTTTTCACGGTATATTCCCCACAAATAAAACAAAAACTGTCCAGAGAGTTGACGCAACCTCTGGCTCTGTGAGCCATCACAAATACACAGCACTGCAAACTACAACTGTAGTGAACCACTTCGGAATAAAGCTGGATTACGACTGAGCAAACAAAAGGTAATAATGAACTTGCAAGAAACTGAAATTTGACAGGAACGTTCATGTCGCAACCACCGTGTTTGAGCAAGCGAACGAGGCGAGGCGAACAGGAAAGAACATGCGCCAGCGCGAGTACTGGATTTAGCCCCCCGCCTCCCAATTGTCCTGTTAATGTATAAAATGAATACAAAACACTCTAAAATATCATGAGGGAGTGTTTCTAGTTAGTTAACCATTACAACCTCTATTTTGGGCCAAGAAAATAAACTGCAGTCGGCTAAAAAGAAATTATGTGAACATTCCTTATATGGGTAAGAAATCTAATTTTGCAAGAAAACGTGATGTGATGGAACATTTTGGCTATTTTTCCTGGATTCAGCACCCCAAAACTGGAAGCAGTTTTTTGGTAGTGTACCTGTGTTATTGGTGCCAGTATGATGAATTCTTATTTTTACTTTTAGAACTGCATGTGTGGTTTTGGCATCTCCAGTCCTTGTATTGCACATCATCCAGAGGTCTTCAGTACCTGTTGATCTTTAATACTTTGGGACAGTGACAGTTTTGGACCAGATTCAGCCAGTGTTTATACTAACTTAGCAGATTTGGCCTTCTTACATCCAGCCACCCCAGTATAACGAAGATGAGTGTTCCAAAGAAGAGCAAAACCTACCACTTTCATGATGAATGGGAAATGGACTACTTCTTCATCATAGTGAAAGACAAGTGGTGGTGTCTAATTTGTAACACCCCAGTATCCTTGCCCAAAAAGGGTAATCTGTAACGCCATTATAAGGCTCTGCATAGCAATAAGTTTGATGCTGATTTTTCACCCAAAAGTGAAATTCGTAAACTGAAGCTCAAAGAACTTAAATCAAAATTGGCTACTCAGCAACAGTTGATGGCAAAGCCAAGGTCACATTCAGTCAATGCAGCCATAGCATCCTTCAAGGTCAGCAACCTGATCGCAAAGAAATGCAAACCTTTCACTGAAGGGGAATTTGTAAAAGATTGTTTTCTTGAAGCCGCTGACAATTTTTTTGAAGGATTTAAAAATAAGAAAGATATCATAGCTGCTATTCAAGGTGTACAATTGTCAAGAAACACCGTCGTGCGGCAAATAGAAAAGATGTGTGGAGACACAATTGAACAATTGTTGGAGGATGTTTCAAATTGTGTTGCTTTCTCACTCCAACTGGATGAATCTACAGACATAACAGACATAGCCCAGTTACTAGTCTTTATCCGGATAGTTTTTGAAGACTACAGTGTTAAAGAAGAACTACTTGGAATGATTTCTTTAAAAGGGAGAACTACTGGTCAGGAAATATTCAGTTCTTTCCATTCTTTTGTGACAAAGTGTAATCTTCCATTGCATAGACGTGTTTCCATCACCACTGATGGAGCAAGAACAATGACAGGTGAGGTTAACGGTTCCATAGCCCTCTGTAGACAGCATGATGACTTCCCAGATTTCCTTTCTTACCACTGCATCATTCACCAGCAAGTTTTGGCAAGCAAGAGACTCAATACAAAGACTGTCATGGACATCACTTTCAAAATTGTAAATTCAGTTCATGGAAGATCACTTCAAAGATGGCTTTTCAATCTTACTCTTGATGAAGGGGCAGCGGAAATCATTTTGCACACAGATGTAAGGTGTCTAAGTAGGCACAAATTCCTGCAAAGATTTCATGATTTGCTGAATGAAATAAGAAGTGTTTTTGAAGGAGAGGATGGATGACCAAGCAGAGTTGGAAGATGAGGAGTGGCTATGTGATCTGGCATTTCTCGCTGACTTTACAGGTGAACTAAGTGATATGAACCTTGAACTACAAGGTAAAAACAAATGCATTGGCGAGATGATGAGTACAGTTTCATCCTACAAGAGCAAATTTGAGCTAACGATGACTGACCTTGCAAACAACACTTTTGATAATTTTCCTAATACGCAGGACCATCTGGAACAATATCCAAATTTTGTTTTTCAGAATGAGAAGCATGTGATAGAAATCTGTTCTGTTATCCAGGAATTTGAAAATAGATTCTGTAACTTCCAAAAAATTGGAACAGTTGTGGAGTACTTGTCATACCCATTCAAAGTAGATGTGGACATTAAATAAACTGCAGCTGCTATCATTAAAAATTACTCATTGAACAAGCCATCTCTTGAAAATGAAATATTAACCCTTAAAAATGACATTTTCTCAAGACCCGTGCTGAGCAAGAATTGTTTTGGAAGCTAGTGCCTAGAGACAAATTTCCCAACTTGAGAAGATGCAGTGAAGCTGTACACTCCTGTTTCGGTTCAACTTATTTGTGTGAATCTGTGTTTTCCCATCTGAAAATGACAAAGAGTACACAACGTTCCAACATGACAGATGAATATCTCCAGGATTCCCTGAGACTGGCCCTCATGCAATATTCACCCAACTTCAAAAAGCTGGTGGATGAAATGCAGGCTCAGACGTCTCACTAATGAGCAAGAGCGAAATATTAAAGATTGTGCAAGATCAGCCTGGATCAATACTCGACCTAAATTTAACACAACTTTCTTTAACTGTCTTAATAACTTTCTTTAACTTTTATTGAGTTATTTATTACTCAATAAAACTTTAAGAAAAAATGTACTTTCCATTTCCCCTCACAGTTCTTACTGGATCTTTGTGTCTCTGTTTTGTTTTTGCTTAATTTGCTTAACAGCTGATCACATCCAAGTAAATGACGGAAGGTTCATTAAAAATGGCGGTGGGGGGGGAATCCTCCAATTTTATTGGGTTAAAATTTAATTTGAAACTAATTTGAAACTTAATTTTCATGGTGGTTGATTACCGGCACTTTTGGCCGGAAAAAGTAGATCACTACCTGTTCGAAGTTGGACATGCCTGTTATACAAAATTGTTAGTGTATGCTAAACTGATTTAATGCGCCTGGTTACCAGCACTGACTTTTGGGTGCATGTCCACACATGTCTCTGCTGTTAGCACATTGAAGCTGTACTAAACAGCATCAGGGTGCACCTTACCACCTCCCTTTGAGGAGCTGGTAAGTGCAGTCGTGCTAGCGGTAACATTCATTTTCAGTGAGCATTAATGATGCCAATATTAACTGCAATGTGCCATACCTGCCTATGTACCATCCCAGCCTGGCCAATCCCTACCTCATTCTGTACTAAGTAGTCAGTATGGGATGTCTACCATCCTGCCCCATGCTGTCAGTGCGGTGTACTCAATGCATGATAAGCGCCATGCTAATCATTACTTCTACTTAGTAAACATGCTCCTAAGTCAATTAGAATACTTGTCCTTTTTTTTGTAGTTGCAATGATGCTTTTACAGGAAATACACCCAACCATTTCTGTGACATCTTTGACAAGCAATACATATTTCTTGCTCTGAGGCATGCGTTGCAATCCTGGTAGTCATTAGATTCATGGACATTACGAGCTCTAACAGCATTCATGATTTACAGTATATAACCACAATGTGTGAGGAGTGAGGAGAAGGAGGAAAAGACAGAGTTTTGAAAAGTAAGAGAGGAATTTTATAAAGTTTCACCTAGTTACAGTAATGTACATTTTCATATGCATATTATGCGCCTATTTTATAAAGCCAAGTATGTGTGCCCTTGTCTTTAGAAAATACCAGTACAAGTAGCAGAGAACATGCTCTGTCCAAATTCTACCCATGTGCACAGCCACAGTGAAAGCAAAGAATGTGAATACTTTAACACTGGTTGGTACTTTATAAGAGGTCATTCATGCTTTTAAGTGTCCACTTACATGCATAAGTGACTAAAATACCAACATTTAGGTGGGTTGTTTGCCCTAAAAGCAGGTGGCTGCAAAGAACCTTCCAAAAATATAGATAGACAAGACTAAGGGGGATGTTTACTAAAAACCGGAAATGTGAGCGCCGCAAAAGAGCGCACGGAAACGCGGCACTGAAACAATAATAAACGCGTTTAAACGCCCCGCACACGTGCGTGTCATCCCCGCAAAGGTGCGCGGCACACTAACGGGCCCCGTACAAGTGCGGGCCCGCAAATGTCCGATAGAGGCGTGGAACGGCTAAAGGAGGGCGGAGGAAGGCTCCGGAGGGGCAGAGGGACGGGGTCAATGGGTGGAGAGTGGGAGGGGAGAGGCTCCCCGCACAGTATCGGGCCCGAATTTGCATGTAAAAACTACCGCGAGGGAAACACTCGCGGTAGAAAGCATTTAAAGGGAAGAGAAACCATTTCCGTCAGCAATGTACAGGAAAACCGGGGAAACCAGCAAAACGTGAGCAGTGTGATACATGTGCACAGCACAAAAGTGAAAATAAAAATAGAAAATGACCACAACAGAACTATTAAAAATAGTAATTCAGCTGGGGAACAGTTATAGTGATGGGCAAATACAGAAAACACACCCAGCAAAGCTCCAGAAAAAAGAAATGAATTTTGGAAGGGTTTACGGAGCGGAGACTCTTCCAAAAAACATTTCCTTTTGTGGAGCTTTCCTGGGAGTGTTTGCTATGGTTGCCCATTAATATCACTGTTGCCCAGCGTGGTGATATTTTGTCCCTCATTTCCCGTGGTCATTTCCGGGATTTATGTGCACATTTGTCACCAGACAGGGTGCATATGCCCACAGTAAATTTGCGTAGAGCAGGGTTTGTGACTCCATCCTGCCAGGCTTACTACCTCCAGGGGCTGCACTATCTATGTGGCCATAGTGTGGTGCAGCGGACAGTCAGTACCTCTAGAACCAGAGGTACTGACTCTGGGGCACTTGCCAGCCCAGTCCCCATATTTTACCCACCACTAAACACAGATAGCACAGACACCCCTGTATTGCAGGGAACATAAGCATGGGGAAAACACCCATATTTTACCCAACAACGCACACACACCACAACAATGGGCATTACCCACAGCCAAGTACCCCAAATGCAGTCCCGTACTGCCACATTCCAATCAGGTCACCTGCTTTTTATGGGAGAAGCTCATGCCAGCATGTTGGCGGATGAGTACATGTGGTGCAGGGGGCAGTGGCTGCTAGCGACAGAAGACAGAGGCCTAGCCATGTGCAGGCTGGCACAGTCCACAGCAACAGACAGGCCCTGCCGGATCCACAGTCATGGACTATCCAGGGAATTCAGCCAAGCTGTGGTTACATGGTGGTGCAGTGCACACAGACAGTACATGCAAGAACAGAAGGTCACAGGTTCAAAAACCAGCTGGGGCTACTGGCAATCCTGCCCACATATTTTCCCCACAAATAAACAGTGACAGTAAGGACACACCTTTGGTGACAAGGACATATGCAATGGTAATATGTCTATCTTTTACCCCACTGAGCACAGACACCATGAACAGGGGCAGAACCTACAGCAGAATCCCCCAAATGCAGTCCTGGTGGGCCACACACCAGTCAGGTTCCATGCTGCCACTCATACAAATGCCTGTGCTGTATATCTATGCACCACCCCCACGGCATGTAGAGGGACAGCAGGAAGACCCGAACAGTGTGATGCAAAACTGGGCTGGAGTGGGGAAGCGCTGCCTTAAAGCAGTAGCCAACAGGGGCAGACACACCCACACCCACAGGCCCCATTGGCCAATGTCTCCTGTAGAGTCAGAACATTGGACCCTGCGTGCATCTCCCAATATCAGCACCTGCATACCTTAGCAATGTCACCCTACACCTGAGGTACACAGCTCTGAAATGTTTGCTAAGAGTACAGGCTGATAGATATCCCTACGTTACGCACATACTGCTAGTTGACCCCATCCGAACAATCTGTTTGGTGTCTGCGGTGCGTGCTCCAGGCCTGGCCTCTGACGGTGTTCACCACCCTGGGGAGTGACCCCCAGCAGTACTGCATACCATATCCATGCCTGTGCCGTGCCCAGGACCGGTGTGGTGGCCAAGGCTAATCACCCCCTCAATAGTAGCACAATGCTGGCATAGGTGTGGGAGTGTGTGTCTGTCTATAGAGTGTGTGTTGGCTGCAAACACCTTCCCCAACCCACACTGCCAGCACTACTGCCAGTATTGGCCTGCCAATGTGCATAATGAGCAGCAATGTACCATGGGTATAGGTCAGACATGGTGGGCTGGCCAGGATGCATCTGCATAGGGCACTGGCTGTGACATTGTAGTGCCAGGCCACCACCTACACAGACAGGGTGACCTCTGTATGTGCTGCTGGGGGAGCACTCTCACCCTGAGTGTGAAGTGATGACAGCATGGCTAGGCACCCCCATAGTGCTGTATTGTGTTTCTCTCTTGTGATATATATGGGTTTCCTGTTGGGGCCTCCTCGCAGAACTCTCTGCTTGTGTGTGCTGCCACCCCAGTTTTGGGTGCATGCATTTCCATCAGGGCTAACCAGCAGACTGTTCACAGCTGGTATGTGTCTTGATGGAGTGCCTTGCAGGGTGCAGTGGCTGATGGCTTGCTGCAGGTGAATATCAGATAGTGCTGGGGTGTATCTTTGGATATCCAGGCCTAAAGTCTGTCTGATATTGTGTTATGGATGTGTGTGGAGCTGCTTGGACTGCCCTGTATGGTGTCTGTTCCCCAGCAGGACTGGGGTTTGATGGTCCACTTTGCTGCCATGGGGGGTGGGGGTGGTGGTGGTGGTGGTGGTTCTTTGACCATCTAGGGGTTCTTGGGGGTTTCCACTAACTGAGACAGACAGAGATATCCAACATGTTTCTGCAGCACCTTCCTATCTCACAGGTTAGTACTGTTTTGGAGCTCTGTCATGGCCTCATCCAGCCATGGCTGGTGTTGTGGACCTGGTCCTGGCCGCCATATCACACCCTCAGGGTGAGCACAGTACCCACACAATGTGACGGTGTGTAGCTACTCTTTGCTGGTAGTCCACCCGCTCAGGACCCCCTACCAGGCCGAGGTGCAGTGTGGGTGCACATGGACAATTCCCCCTACCAGGCCGGGTAGCTGTTGGGGTGCATTCCCCATCTTGTGTGCATCTGTGGACAGCTGATTTGCATGTGCAGTGCATCATGGGTACCGGTGGCCTAACCCTATCCTGTCTACAACAGCAGACTGTCTGTGGGGTGACGTGTAGGCTCTCTGCAGCCAGCCAGGGGCTTGCTGTCAGCTATAGAGCCGTAGCCCAATGGTTACGTCACTCCCTGTACAGCCAGAGGTCATGGGTTTGAACCCACAGTGGGGTCCTTTGATAGGGCTGTCCACAGCTTTATTTTTATTTACTGTACATATGTCTATGCCGGCAAAACCACACACAGCTTACTATATCCATTAGGTGCCTCTGAGGGTGCTTTATAGGGCGCCCTATAGGCCACCTTATGGTTGCCATCCATATAGGGTGCACTATACATTATCCTGTGTCGCAACATACATGGTGCCCTATAGGGGACATTCTAGGGTGCCTTGGCGGACAGTGCACTGTAACATGTGCCTTACGGGCATCCGTATGTTAACACACTGTGAGAGCGGGTTTACTAGTGGTGGGAAATAAAATATAAATGGAAGGCCTCCTACAGCACTCCTCACCATGATACATACTGCCCCAGCCAGCCTTGTTCACTGGCCCCTGCACCATTGGTCAGTGTCCTAACTATTGTGCTGTGGCTCTGTTCTTGTGTTTATGCATCCGCACGCAGCCTTGTAGCCATCAGCGCGCCATCTTGTGGCGCACTAAATTAACAGCGCACCGCCTTATGCCGCACAACATGGATATGCCCCTAAAATAATGCCTCAGCCAGCTGTCTTCAATGGGCACTGTGGGGAATTGAACCCATGATCCCTGCACGAGTGGTCAGTGTCTTAACCATTGTGCTATGGCTCTGTTCCTGTTATTTGCACATCAGCGCGCCACTTCTCCCTCCCACTATTGGATTGCCCCCTCACACATCAGCGCGCCGCCTTCTGCCCACCGGCTCGCCGCCTTCTGTTGCCCACATTTATCAGCGCACCGCCTTCTGCCACCCAAATTTACCAATGCGTCGCCATCTGCCGCCCACACTAAACAGTGCGCCGCCTCATGCCGTAATAAAAATAACAGTGCGCCGCCTTCTGCCGCCCAAAATTAATATGCCTCCTAAGCACTTTTGCCCATAAATGTTGGTGCCTCAGCTGGTCTATTTTGTTGAGCGCAATGGGGGTTTGAACCCCTGGCCCCTGCACCAGTGGTTGGTGTCTTCACCGTTGTACTACGGCTCTGTTGTTTGGTCTTGCAGCAGCGCCCCACTTAGCCTTCCCACGCGCTAATGTGGGCCCCGCACATTAGTGCGACGCACACACGTACGGTCCGGTTTTTTGCTTTTTTCTGCCTGGCCCGCCCACTCCTTTTATGGCACCAGCACACTAACGGGGACCCGCACAGCAACGGAGTTTAGTAAATATACCCCTAAGAATAGCAAGAAACTGTCCATAAAAAATATGGGGGTTGGATTCTTGAATGATAGTAGGCTAGAATCCCAGAAACTTCCCGTAAGGAAAAAAAGATGGGGAGGGGAGGGGAGGGGAGGGCAGAGTGGGAAGGAGTTAAGGGGAGATGCTTCCAGGGCTTTTTAATATGGTGGTCAAATGAGACATACTCATGAGGAAAGAAGCAGACAAGTGGTGAGAAGAATGGATGGTATGTCTTTGTTAAAATACACACTGTAACAGTGGGGCTGTATAATTTAATAGGTATCCTGAAGAATGATGTTTGTGTGTGTGTGTGTGTGTGTATGTGTGTGTGTGTGTGTGTAAATAGCAGTAGAAAGCCAGATGAACTAATAAATGGATTAAGAATTAGATATATGCTGCTTTTGTTCAGGATTTAACAGACACTCAAAATAATTATGTTTGTGAATAAATACTATAGCAGTGGTGCTATAGGAACAAATAGACTAGGAACTACATATAGTACATGCTAACTATGCTTGTCAAAACAAACTGCAGTTTATGAACTGTATAATCTGAACTCACAATAGCTACAGGATTTCATAGATTAGCAAACCTGCTAACTGGATAAAATGTGCTCATTCCAATATTTGGCGGCACTGTCCATTAAAACCGGGGTGGTCTGTGGGAGGATCAGGGATGCAGGACTGTATCAAGCTAGAAATGCACCCTCTGTGTCTGGTAAATCTGGCACTCACCTCTCACCCACCTGTTGGCAAGAACTCAGCGTTTGCACTTCTTGCATAATCCTTGATATGGCCCTGGGGTCAGGGGGAGGGGTAACAGTTGCTATCCAATTAGCAGCAATATTCAGCCACTAACTGGATATCTTAATTCAATATCTGTCCTAACTTTAATCGATAAGCGCTATCCGATTAGTGGCTGAACATCGCAGGTACTTCTTCAGATCAGGTGTAAGTTTCAGTCCAAGGATTTGAGCACTTCTGGGGCTGGTTATGAGTGCTTAATTTATAAAAACAAATGGATGCCGTTGTTGCTTTGATAAAATGCAATTAAAAATACTAGTGAAAGTGATCATATTAGCTCATCATTATAATTTCAAACATGACTTGAATATGTAAGGGTGTGTTTATTACAGTGTGGTACATTTTTGCACTTACCACATCTTAAATGCAAAACTGGAACGCTTGTGTAGTAAATTTTGAGGGCCGACACTTAGGGGTCTATTCTGTCCCACAAATAGTGGGAATGGACTCCCAGTTGGGGCATCCATCCCCGCTATTCACCCCCCTTCTGTTCTCGGCAGAAGTCTCACCGTACGAACAAGGAGTTTGTGTAAGGAGACTTAGTTCGGGGCAGGAGGGGGCATTGCGGAGGTAGGGCGAGGGTGGGGCATGGGTGGTCTGTGATCCTGGATGTTCAAGGCCAATTCTGAGGTCGGCCTTGTACGCCTGGGGTCGACAAAGTGGACAAGCGATGGCAGGCCCGGGTGGTGTCGAAAAGATGAGGGATAAAGGGGATTTCCCTCAGCCCAACCCTGGCCATGGAAGGCCAGATTGGGGGTTGGGCTGTGGAGAAAGAAGAATGTGGTCTGCAGCCAGGGATCGCGGTTCCATTCAGGAGTCTGACTGAATTAGCCGGGCATGGCTCTGTACATGCAGGCCGATCTGAATTGGGTCCTGGCCTGCACATACAGACCCTAGACCTGATTCTGATCCCACGGGGCATGTCTAGCCCCCGCGAGATCAGTATCGGGTCTACCTCTGTGCATTCCAATTCAGATCGGGCACACAGGGGCCTGGATGCATATGTTGGAATGTGACTCTTAGTGCACAAGCCATATTATATATTTTAGCAGATAATGTGGGTGTACAGCGCTATTTACAAAACATGTAACGCAGGCCCTGATGCTAAACAACAAGAAAAAACAGCTAGACTCATAGGATTGCAACTCCCCAGCTAGCATAAAACCCCTCTCAGTCAAACCACCCCGCCCAGTCGGCACTCCCCATGATCAATCCCCTTCTTGATCAGCACCCCCCACAATCTTCCCCCTCTTGATCAGTACACTCCCACCCAGAGCCCCCAACAGGAAACCCCTACTGATCAGCAGGAACACTCCCCCTCTCCCCTGAACAGCAGCATCCACCAATAGGAATCCCCCTGAGCAGGGGCGGCCCAAGGGGGGTGCGGGGCCATGTGCAGAAATTAATTGTGGAGTCTCATTTGCATAAGGTGTCTCATTTGCATAAATATTTGCACAATATTAGCATGCATTTTTAGTAAATATGCCTCTTAATGAGTGTCTGGATAAAGAAAGACTAACAGATTTCTACATTACTATATTGCAGTGACAACTGCCAGGCCCATTAAGAAGTACTATAAACACTGACCATTTAGAATCCATAGCAAACCCACCCTATCATAACGGCACTACCAGGACTCACAAAGCACCAAAACCTACCTATCAAAAGGCAACACTGCAGATATTAAACCAATACATCTTAGAGAATACCAATACATCTCACTGGGGGAAAGAGAACAAGTGGGACTATCAAACAGAAACTACATGAGCAGAATACCTCAGCTCAGTTACACAGAACATAGACCACCACCACACAAAGAACAAGGGATCACAATTTAGAAATAGGAAGATAATAACTAAACTGGGAACCCCAAAAGCCAAACATGAAATGTACAACACTGTAGAAATAAAACTATAAAGTAATTTCCTCTTGCACTAAACAAAAATGCAAAGATGTTAGCAATACACACTTCCCAGACCAGACATTCCAGTTAATAAATTCAAAATAAAAAGTATTTTTCTATCTTCTGTTTGGGCATTTTATTTTTCAGTTGCAATTGCTCCAGTCACTTTCTTCTGGTTTCTTTGTGTCTTCTGCGAGCTATCCATTTGCCCTTTCTTCTCTTTTAGATGTTTTCCATTCTCTCTCTATATCTGCTTTAACATACTCGTACTGATTGTTTCCCTTTTGCTCTTTCCCCCCATTTCTTTCCTTATTCCTTAATCATCCACTCAAATTTCACCCTTCCATTCTCAATTCCCGCTTACTCTCCCAGTACCCGGCCCATCGTAGACTTTTTTTCCACACAAAATATATTTTCCCCTCTCCATTCTCATTCCCCATCCACATCCCTTCTAGTCCTCCCTCAAAATCAGCTCCCTTATACGCGTAGTTCTAGACCCACCCAGCATCCGCCCCCTTCTAGTCCCATTCTCCCATGACCCCACATCAGCCCATTTCCAGTCCTATTGTAGCCCATCACCCATTTGCAGCCCAAGCTCCCCCCCCATCAGCCTATTTCTAGTCCTATTCCAGCTCCATATCAGCTCATTTCCAGTCCTAGCCCCACATATGCTCTTTTCCAGTTCCATTCCAGCCCCCCCCATCTGCCAATTTCCAATCCTAGCCCCCTCGTCAGCCAATTTTCAGTCCTATTCAGCCCCCATCAGCCCATTTCCAGTCCTATTCCAGCCCACCATCAGCCAATTTCCACTCCAAGCTCCCCCATCAGCCAATTTCCAATCCTAGCCCCCTCGTCAGCCCACTTCCAGTCCTATTCCAGCCCCCATCAGCCCATTTCCAGTCCTATTTCAGCTCTTCATCAGCCCATTTCCAGTGCTAGCCCCCCCATTACAGCCCAAGGCCCCCCATCACAGCCTCTTTCCAGTCCTAGCCCCCCACCATCACAGCCTATTTCCAGTCCTAGGCCCTCCCACCACAGCCCATTTCCAGTCCAAGTTCCCCCCTCCCACCATCACAACCCATTTCCAGTCCAAGTTTCCCCTCAACCATCACAGTCCATTTGCAGTCCTAGCCCCCCTAATCACAGCCTATTTCCAGTCCAAGTCCGCCCCCACCATAGCCCATTTCCAGTCCAGGTCCCCCCCATCACAGTCCATTTACAGTCCATGTCCCCCCCCCATTTCCAGTCCAGGTCCCCCCCCTCCAGCCCATTCCCCCCAGCCCATTTCCAGTCCAGGTTCCCCCCCCCCCATCACAGCCCATCCAGTTCTTGGCCTCCCCCCCTAACCAGCCCTACGGCTGTCTGAGGGGCTTCAGAGGGAGCCAGGGAAGCCCGCGCAAGGCCCTGGCTCCCTCTGTACAAACGCCAGCGTGAATAACCTTTTCCCTCATGCTGATGGCTGTTTGTGTGAAGCCGCAAATGCTGGGAAAGGTTAAAGGGCATTGCCTTTAACCTTTCCCAGCAATCGCGGCTTCACATAAACAGCTGCCAGTATGAAGAAAAAGGATCTTCACGCTGGCGGTTGTACAGAGGGAGCCGGGGCCTCGCGCGGGCTTCCACAGCTCCCTCTGAAGTTGTCCAGTGTGCCATAATGGTGTTTGTGCGGGGACCCCTGAAGCGCAGGGCTCTGTGAGAACAACATTATCTCAGAATGGACGGGCCGGCCCTTCCCCTGAGCAGAAAACCACCAAACAGCATATCCCCTGTATCTCTTTGAGTTGCCCAAGAATATCCCTGATAGTCTAGTGGACAGGAACAGGAGTAGTTCCCCGTTGCTCATACCCCATAGCTAATGGCATTTAAAATGGCAGCTAGGGCCCCAAGCAATAGTTCCATAGTACTACCACTAGGGGTCAATCTGTCCTATATGGAGTGATTTCCCTTATATGGTAGATTGACCTCGGGCAGTACTACCATGACACTACTGCTAGAGGCCATAGCTATGATTTTGAACCTCAGCAGCTGTGTGATAGAAATGGAGGGTAGTCAGTCCACTAGACAATCAGGGATACCCTTAGGTAAGTCCCAAGGGGTTGGAAAGTTGGGAGAGCTTGAGGTATGCTGTTTCAGAGGGCTTCTACTGTGGGGGGATGTGGCTGATTGGTTGCTTTCTGTTTGGTGATGCTGATCAGATAGGGGCTTCTCATGTGGGGTCAGACTGGCAGGAGACCTCATCATGGAATAATTTTGACAGCAGTTTTTTTAGTTAAGGGGGAATTGTAACCTGCTCCTTGCTGGTCTCTCTCTGAACCAGTCTCTCTCCCCTTCAATCTGTTCAAACCTTCAGCTGCACAGCTTATCTTGTGCCAGTGTCATTAAGCTCACATAACCCCTTTTCTTTAGCCACTTCACTGACTCCGTCTTTACATCCAATTCATACTTCTACTGATCTATGAGTGCATTCATTCTGCTGCTCATCACTACCTTTCTTTTCTTATCTCACCCTATATCCCTCCTTGAGAACTTTGTTCCTCTAGAAGATCCTTTTTATCTGTGCCTTTCTCTGGCACTGCAAAGTCCATACTTTGTTCATTCCATCTTGCTGTTCCTTAAACCTGGAACAAACTACCAAAGTCAGTAGGTCGGGCTCTTTTTCTAACCCTATTCAAATTCAGGCTAAAAAAACACCTCTTTGAGACTGCATTTGGATCTTGATGCCCCTCACTCTCTTGTTCACCATGGGGCAGTTTCTCCAAATGGGTTGGTTTTGCACATCCCATGACAGTCATGAACCTCACTTCTAAGCCAGGGTATTTGCAGCATGATCTCAGTCTCTCAAATTTACTGCTAGTGCTTAGCGTAGTACTTGCATCATGCCAAAGAGAGCTTCCCTCTGGAGTTTGTAAGATGTAACAGGTATGGGTAACTTGTCAGGATGTGCTTGGAAATTCTTCTTTATCAAGCCTGTGGCGCCCAATACAATGGGAAATATTACATGTTTTGTAAATAGCGCTGTACACTCTCATTTATTTATTTAGTTATTTATTTGGCTGTGCTTCTATACCACTTTTTGCCTGGTACAAGCGGTATACATTCAACAAAAAGAAACACCAATTATATAGAACATGTACTTAATTACAAAAAAACTGAATTTAATACATTGAATACATGGAGTGAAGTGTATGTATAAGGGAGGATAAGTTGATTACTTGGTTAGGAATACGGTAAGTCTTGTGAGTGTCAGAGGATTATGTGTGGTTAAGTAATGTGTCCAAAGTGTTCAAGGAAGAAGTAGGTTTTCAGTTGCTTGCAGAAGGCATGGATTTCAGTGGTGCTTCTGAGTGTGTTGGGGAGAGAGTGCTAGAAGGTTGGTGCATAAAGTTCGAAAGTTCTTGCACAGCTTTTCTGGTTCCTTTTTGTTTTGCATGGGGGATGACTAGGGTATTCCAGTTGGTTTGTATACTGGCCCTGTTAGACTGAAAGTTCTTGAGTAGTGTTTGGAGTTGAGAAGAAGAGAGTGTCCATTTAAGGCTTTGTGGGTCATCAGGAGGACCTTGTATTTGATCTGACTGTTTAGCTGGAGCTAGTGGAGTTGCTTGAGGATGGGTGTAATATGTTCATATTTCAGAACTGCTAGTAGGGTGCATGCTGTTATATGTAGGGTTTTGCATAGTGGTAGGAGGGTTGTTCATGGTAGTCCTTGATATATGGTGTTGCAGTATTTTAAGTGTGGAAGAATTGTTGCTTGGAGTGCTGATCTGTAGTCAGGGGGACTTAGGATTGGACATAGGCATTGTAGGGTTTGGATTTTGTAGCAGATCGTTCTGACAGTGTTCTTTACTTGTTGCTTCAGTGTGTGGTTGTGGTTGTGGTTCTGGTTCTGGTCCAGGGTGACGCCAAGATACTTTAATTCTGTTTAGACCTTGATTTGGATCTCATTTAGGGTTATGGAGGTGGGTGGTGAGAACATGGTGTCTTTGGTGATAAATAGTGTCTCTGTCTTTTTGTAGTTGATGATGAGGTGATTTGTGATAAGCCATTGAGAGATTTTCGTGAAGCAGGGTTGCAGTTTCATGTAGCTGGGGTGTATGGTATTGAAAGGTGTGTAGAGCATAATATTGTAGGAGCATAGATGTGGTAGAAGAGGCCATGGGACTTGATGAGTGTGCATAATGTTTGCAGATAAATGTTAAACAGCAGTGCTGAGCACTGTTCCCTCTAAGCTGTGCGCATGTGTGCGCGCACACACCTCGCCAAGTGAGCGCACATACTTTACAACAGAGCGCACAAAAATTACGGTTCTGATTCTGATAGAAAACAACACAGATGTCTTAAAATTTTAAAGTTCTTGTGTATTTACGGTTTTCACAAGTTCTACAGTATTTTCTAGTGCAATCAATGTGGTGTACATACTGTATTCTGACGTGTAGTCAAATTTTAAAGTATAGAACTCCGAGTGTCGTTATGTGGCGCACAAAAATTTAACCTTCCTTCGAAAGCTGCACAGCTGATATTTTATGCGCACACAGCCTACAGAAAATTAGAGGGAACATTGGTGCTGAGAGAGTGGAGCCTAGTAGGACTGCTTGTATTTGTATGTAGGGGTGGAAGTGACCTCACCCATTTTGATTTGTTGTTGGCGGTTGGTTAAGTAGGATTGAAACCATCTTGGTATGGTGTCTTGAATTCCAATAGCTTGTAGTCATTGGGGGAGGATGGAATGGTCCACTGTGTCAAATGCTGCTGAGATGTTGAAGAAGACCAGGATGCAACCTTGCTGCATGTTCTGGATACCTTGGATGAGTCAGTTTATGAAGAAGAGTAGAAGGATTTCAACTCCACGGTGTGGGCAGAATCCATGTTGTTGGGGGTCCAGTGGGGTATGTTTGTCAATGTGATCTGTTGGTGGACAACATTTTCTATAATTTTTGCCAAAAAAGGAAGGCGACAATTGGTCTATGAGATGCTGGATCCATTGGGTTGAGGTCGTGTTTTTTTAGGATGAAGTCTTTAGGCTGCCAGGCAAGTGACCATAGGCTAGGGACATTTTGGTGATCTACATGAGGGAAGGGGCTGAGTTCTGATTTGGCTGCCTTGATCCAGGTGACTGGGCATTGATAGAGGGGGATGTCGAGGTGTTGAGGGATGTGATGATGGATTCAATATTGTTGCTGCTGATGGAATCAAAGGAAGAACATGTAGTGGTGGTTGAGGACTGAGTAGGAGAGAGGATGCGTAGACCGGGTAGAAGCTGAAGCTGTTTGTAGTAATTGGCTAGCTGCTGAGGATTGATGGATGTGTTGTGTTTAGAGTGGTCTTGGTTGGGGAATTTGTTAGTTGTACTAGGTTGAAGAGTTCTCTTGGTCAGTTGAGGGATAGATTGATTAGCTTGGTGTGATAATTCTGTTTGACATTGTTGCTATCTGATATTCATTTAAAAGATTCATGTAAAGGTTGCAATCCATGGTATGTCTGGATTTTCTCCATTTCCATTCAAGCTTTCGTAGATGGTTTTTGGTGTTCCGGAGTTTAGGTGTGTACCAGGTGGTGTAGAAGTTGATGTGGCTGAGGCTTTATTGATGGTGCTGTTCCATTTGGTTATATAGGTTTCTAGGTCATTTGTATGTTCATCAAGGTGGGGAGGATATGACTGAGGAATTCTTCTTTTGAATCATCTTCTAATTTGCTGCAGTGTTGGGCGATTTGTCTAGATTTTGGTGGTAGAGAGAAGTTATGAGACTGTGATCTTACCATGGGACTGAAAAGATTTGTATAGAGTGGAGAGGGCTTCTATGTATTGTATGTTTGTTCAGGAAGATCAGATCAAGTATGTTGCCTTTGTCATGTGTGGGGGTTTGTATGATTTGGGAGACGTTCATAGCTGCCATGGCTTCTAGGAAGGAGGTGGCGGGTTGGATGGAAGAGAGGTTAAAGTCACCAAGTAGGAAAATGTCTTTGTTTGTTTTGGCGATATCGAGTGTGTTTACCAGTATGTTTGTTAAGTCTGTAGCAGCAGTGGATGGTGATCTGTAGGTCAGGCATAATATGAGCTTTTTTTTTTTTTTAAGATAATGAGGGTGTCCATTCCATTTGTGCTCTCTGTAGAATGGGTGTAGAAGTTGTGTTGGGATTTGACTAGTGTGAGAACCCCTCCTCCTCTTCGGTGGGATCTTGGGCAGTGGAAGAGATTGTATCCATGTGGAGTGAGTTGGTTCATTAATACTGTGTCTGTTTCGGATAGCCAGGATTCAGTTATGCAGAGTATATTAAGGCCTGTGCTTGTGAGGAGGTCTCTGATGATTTGGATCTTGTTCTTGATTGAGCGTGTGTTTATTAGTGCACATTTGAGTGTGTATGTGGGTTTGATGGGCTGTGGGCTATGTCTATAGGTGAGATGGAGATGGGTATGTGTATTAGGTGATGAGAATTTATTTTCCTGGTATAGATATGGGGGTTTAGTGAGAGGTTGTAGGTGTGTAGAAGTTGCATGCTATGTGTAGAGGTGCATGCTGTGTAGAGGTTTATGGGTAGATAGGCATTGGTGAATGCTGTGTAGAGGTTTATGGGTAGATAGGCATTGGAGGTAGAGGCTAGGATTAGGAGTACAAGCAGGTTATACAGAGCTGTGTAAAGAGGAAGCATTGCCCTTTTAGGTGTGAACAAAGTGAATTTGAATCTTCTTGTGCTCCTGTTATGGGCTGTGGTGAAAGGTTTGCTGGTTGCGATTGTGAAGGAGGGGGGTTTAGTATTTCTTGTTGAGGATGGATTTGGAGAGGGTTCTAGAGGGCTGTGTTGAAGGAGGGCTGTGTTGTTGATTGAAGGTGAATCCTCAGGGGAGGTTGAACTTACCGGTGACTGTGAGTCCTGCTGGATATCGTGATCATCGGTCGGAGTGACGAATGAGTGACTCTTGTGCAGGTCCTTGTATTGGAGTGGTATGCACTCAGTAAGTGATGATATATGAACGTCAGCCAGTGATGAGGTCTTTGAGGAGGTAGCGCTTCCCGATGAATATGGGAACTGCTGGGTGCTGGCAAGCCATGGCCAAGATGAGAGTTAGCGGTTCATGCTGAGGAGAGTGTGGGTAGAATGATGTGGTCATCGATATGGAGCAGGGTTTACTCCATCTACGCCTAAGGGCCATGCCAAAGGGCCCTTTGGCAAGGCCATTATGTGCGGGTTGTGGTGCCCACTACCCCAGGCGGATGCCTAAGGTAGGGACGTACCTTTATTTAGTCCAGAGCGGGGGCTGCTGGGGTTTGTAGTTGTGGGTTTCAAAAGAAATTGAGGCCCGAGGGTTGTAAGGCAAACACAGGAATATTTATTTATTTTGGTTTTCTACTCCTCCAAAAAGAGCTTTTAGAAAGCTCAACGCATGGTAAATTAAACAAAATAGGATTCTTTCTCCCAAACCATATTTTCCATAACTTCCAGGATTCAAAATAAGACTTTCATCGCTCCCTTCAGCATTAAACACACATAGAGGTTTCTATTTTACAACTTTCAACATTCAGGATAAAGCTTTACTTGCTTCATTCAGCGTGAAACATTTTTAAAGGCAAACAGGATTCTTAAAACAATGTCCAGCCTGTTTCCTTTTGCTTTGCCAGAGAAATGAAATTCATTAAGCTATTCTCTTTCTACTGCTTAGACATTTAAAAGGTCCTATGAGAGAGAGAACAATCTATCACAGAAGAATCTGAGTCATGATCAGAACCATAGCCTTCTATTTGCATTTCTTCTGACGTCGTGCTTTCAGTATCGTGGTCTAAGCCTCCCTGTGTAAACTCAGGCTTTGCACTTTCCAGCAACTCTAATAATTTTCTCCAACAAGACTTTTCATTATCTAGAGGGTTTTCAGCAGACACTGGCAACCTCTTCTTTCTCATTAAGTGGCTCAGTGCTTCTAGCTGACGTAATCTACTGTTAGTCACAGAGTTACTCACAGTCCTCTTTGTAGCAGGCAAGTTTCCAGCTAGTTCCTGGATTGCTGCTGAAGGGCCTGGCTCCTCGTCAGGGCTTCTCTCAGCTAGCAGTCTCCTATCTCCAGTGCCCAAAACAGTTCCTCTGCAACATTGGCTCCTCTCTGGATTATGGCTTTTCCCCCTGAGAATTCCAAGGCATTTCTAAGTGTTCTCTGAGGCTGAGCTTTTCTTATGGCTCTGTCTCCCTGGTTCCTTCTCTCTGGAACCCTCCCTTGGGCTGCCTTTG
The DNA here is from genome assembly GCA_033557465.1 of Ichthyophis bannanicus. Lineage (NCBI taxonomy): Eukaryota > Metazoa > Chordata > Amphibia > Gymnophiona > Ichthyophiidae > Ichthyophis > Ichthyophis bannanicus. The sequence goes on from CM066032.1 coordinate 1,483,589,588, forward strand.
GAAACTCCTTTTCCTTCTGCTGCTCTGAAGGTCTTCCTTCCTTCCAACTCCTTAGGACTCCTGCTGCATTCTGCTTCCCTGGTAACTCCTCCCCCTTCTGTTTCCCTGGTGACTCTATTTGAATGTGCCTGAAGTGTAGCCTCGTGCTCCTCCCCCAGCTGGTTCTCATTAGCTTTACAGCTTGCTTCAGAGCTAGGGCGTGGCTTGCAGCTAGGAACTAGATGAGTTTTTTTCTGCTTAGCTGCAGTTTGAGATCTACAAGCCTCCTACCTGTTTCTCTCCCTACAGGTAAATGTGTGTCTTTCTCCTATTTCCATAGGCTCAGAAACACTTTGGGCATCACAGGGTGCACCTTGAGTGCTGTGCAATTTAAAATTCCTCTGAGGAAGCCAGTTGATGGTGGAGAGGGGAGGATCTCACTCCCACTCCTGCCGGCCATTGATGTTCCCATGCCTTGAGCGCTGTGCAGTTTAAAAGTCCTCTTTGGGAGCCGCTTGGTGGTGGATCAGAGCAGGGAGGAGCTCCCTCCTGCTCCTGCCAGCCACGGTCTCTGACTGCATTTCTTGGTACTTCAAGATCTTCTGCCTTTCCACACGATTCACAGAATAATCACTTGCAGCCAACACCTCTATTATCAATGCTGTTCTGGTGTTTTTCTCCTTTACCAAAATGTCGGGTTTCCTTGCATCCAGTTTCCTATCTGTCATAATGAGAATTTTCCAGGTGATCATAATCTCTTCATTCTCTGTAATTCTCTTAGGGTCATGATCACAGTGCTTTTCAGTGACAGTGATGTTTTAGGGTCCAATATTGAGTTATGTGTTCACCGACCCTTAATCCCGGATATTCAATGTTGGGTCATATGCGGCCCCAACATTGAATATCCGGGTTTGCTGACAGCCTCCCAGATGCAGTAGATAACTAGGCAGTGCAATATTGTATGCTGCCCGGTTAGCTGCTGCGACTAAAAGATAGGCAAGCTTTTGCCTCTGCCTATCCTTTAGCCACAGGTTGCTAACCGTGCAGCATGCAATATCGCTGCTGCCCAGTTATCGACTGTTGGTGCTTCCACTCCTCCCTGGAATGCCCACAACATGCCCTGATGCTAAGCAGTTAGCATTGGGGCATATAAGGGAGAAGATTGGGGATATTCAGCAGCATTAGCTATGTCAGTGCCATGGAATTTTCTGGTTAGAGGCATTTACATGGTTTACAGGGCAGTAAACTGTGTAAATGCCTTTTGAATATCGGGTCTGTAGTTTTACAGAGTTTCCAATGGATGAGGCATGCTACTTTGCTGTGTTTTTCTGTATAGTAATTTTCTGCCAAGAGAATTTCACAGCCAGCTATGAGGAAGTCACTGTTTCCAAGTCTTTCTTACAGAATCAACATGTCTATTTTGCCAGTTTTTTTTTTCTATGCTTGCTGTAAACCATCTCATCTGTAATCTGTTGCCCTGGGCTGCAAATATCAATCTCTCATTCTTCAGTTTTAGTTCACCTCTTCTTAACCATTCATGTGTCTGTTCTTGATTGACAAAGGATTCCTAGAGTAACACTTTCTATTTTCCACTGTATCTGTGCATTTGCCACTTCTTTTTCCTTGTTTGCTGATCTACTTCCTGGAGAAATGTTTTCTCTTGTTTTGCAAATTCTGTTGCTTCCTTTCATGTACGTGTTTTTGGATTCTCACTCATTCCTTGGAATACTTGTCTGAATTTGATGATGGAAACAGATTCTGGATGTTTACTTTCATATTTCAGCAATTTTTTGCATATTAGGATGCGATGATGCTTTTAGGTAGTTTGGAAGCCTATGATAGCAGCTCTATAGATGTTGTTAATCTCTATGAGGCTTAGTCATAGAAACATAGAAACATAGAAATATGATGACAGAAAAAGACCACATGGCCTATCTAGTCTGTCCTTCCATATCAACAACTACAACAGTCCCCTTTTTACCTTTAGAGATCCTCTGTGTTTGTCCCATGCTTTTTTGAATTCAGTTACTGTCCTCATCTCTACCACCTCCACTGGGAGACTATTCCATGGATCCATTACTCTTTCCGTAAAGAAATATTTCCGCATATCACTCCTGAATCTATCTCCCTTCACCCTCATCCCATGTCCCCTCGTAGCAGAACTTGCTTTCAATTGAAAGAGGCTCTCTCCCTAAACATTTATGCCACAGAGGTATTTAAACATCTCAATCATATCACCTCTATCCCGCCTTTCCTCTAAGGTGTACATATTAAGATCCTTCAGTCTGTCCTCAAATGCTTTATAATGAAGACCACTAATCATTTTAGTAGCCACCCTCTGCACCGACTCCATCCTGTTCACATCCTTTTGAAGGTGCGGTTTCCAGAATTGCACACTAGACTCCAAATGAGGTCGCACCAAAGACTTATAGAGAGGCATTATCACCTCCTTTTTTCTGCTAGCCATTCCTCTCCGTATGCACCAAAGTATCCTTCTAGCTTTTGCCGTCGCCTTTTCTACCTGTTTAGCTACTTTAAGATCATCAGACACAACCACACCTAGGTCCTGCTCTTCTTTAGTGGACAAAAGTACTTCACCCCCTATACTATATTGCTCCCTTGGATTGCTGCAGCCCAAATGCATGACCTTACAATTTTTAACATTAAATCCCAGCTGCCAAATTCTAGACCATTCTTCAAGCTTAGCTAGATCCCTCCTCATGTTATCTACACCTTCCAGGGTGTCTACTCTATTGCAGATTTTGGTATCATCCACAAAGAGGCAAACCTTACCCCACAGCCCTTCTGCTAGATCACTAACAAAGATGTTAAAAATAATTGGACCAAGGACAGATCCCTGGGGCACACCACTGGTAACATCCTTCTCCTCAGAGTGAGCTCCATTTACTTGTACTCTTTGTCGCCTCCCACTCAACCAATTTCCAACCCAAGCAGTAACTTTAGGGTCCATCCCTAGGGTGCTCAGTTTGTTTATAAGTCGCCTGTGAGGAACAGTGTCAAAGGCTTTACTGTAATCTAAATACACAACAACTAGAGCTCTCCCTCGGTCCAACACCCTGGTCACCCAGTCAAAGAAATCAATCAGATTTGTCTGACAAGACCTAGTCCTAGGAATGTACAGTCTTGGTATACACTGAATTTTGTAAATTACTTTATGGGCATGGAGGAGTTTTCTTGTTCGCACATCCAGTTTTTCAAGATCTTTAAGAGGCCAGTCCACAATCCCTAAACTGTATGAGAGTACAAGAATTGCCAGCTGATTGATGGCTTGTATCTTATTCCATGATGTTAAAGCACTTTTCAATAATGATCTTAATCTCCTGTAGCATTCTTTACTGCTCTTTTTTTCTCAGTAATTTCTGCTTGAGTGTCGTTCCTTCCTCTACTCGGAGGTACTTATATACACCTTCTTGTTCAAGATCCTTGATGTCACAGCCCTCAGGGAGATTTTGTCCATTTTGCTCAATTTTCTTCTTTAAAAAGTTGCCTTAGTATACTTGTCAATGCCAAAAGTCATCATTATGACATCAGAAAAGCTTTTCACCACACGGAGTTGCTCTGCTGGTCACTGGAATTGTAGAGCTTCATATTCTCTACAAATAGTAGATGGGATGTTGCTTCTGGGTTGTTACCTTCTTTAGGATTCAGGCTAAATCTTTATCCCAAAGAGTTGGTAAGAGTACTCTTTGGATTAAGCACCACACAGACATTCCCTGAAATATTCCTCGCTGGATATTAATGTCAGGAATGGTGTACTGACCATCTTTATATCTCAAAAAGAGTATGGTTTGCCACATTGTCACGGTGAACTTTAAAATAAATCCTTGTTTGATAGAGTACTGTCGGCACACCCCCGTGTGGCCAGGCGGTTGCCTAGGGCTACAGGGGAGGTGCCGATTGTCCTTTGTTGAAATTAGCTCGATAGCATGTAGTTGTGTCCCCGAAAGGATTAGAGCCAAGTGTAAAGGACGCAGGAAATATTTCTTTATTTTTAGAAACAAGGATTTCCTAACCAGTTCAATTCTTTGACATGAATTGATTGAAGTTGACCAAAACAAAATTCAGGATACTTCTCCAAATAACAGCACACAAGCCTATTATACAGTCCTTGGCTTGATACAGCTTTGAAACCTGCTTTCTGATAAAACTCTATATACAGCAGTATTCTGTTTCCTGGTCTCCAGGAGGCGATATACAACCCTCTGTTACTTCACAGTAGGTGTAGCAAAACTTCCTGGCCCACCTAGATACTTTTACAAGCAATAGAATTCTTTTCCAATTATAACACATTCAGCACAGCTTCTTCCCAAGCAGCTTTAAACAGTACAGCTACTTTTAAAAGCATAGCTAAAAAGTAATGGGCTTTAAAATGTCCATGCAAAAGAACTTCTGGGTTTCTTCCAGACAACACTTCCTTCAGTTCTTTTACTTATCACGAGGTAACACAGATGCATTCAGTAATCAAGACCAGCTGGGTTTCTTTCTGCTTTCAACCCCTATTTGGTTCCTTTATACTTCTTTAGCACAGATTGCACAGCTTATTTCCATTTCTGAGACATTGTCTAAATCCACAGTGTCTCCCAAGTCCATATCCTCCACACTAGACTCTTCTTGGTCACTGTTTCCCCTGGTATCTTCCTGAAAAGCCTCACTAGCTTGCACAGCCTTTAGGAGCTTCTCCCAGGTACCCTTAACAGTGTGTGAGTTTGTGGGGGAAGGGCAGGAAAAACCCTCTTTGTCTAATAAGCCTTTCAAACATTGTAAAAGGCTCACCTTATTAGTGCTGCTTTTCCTCCTTATAGATTCCTTACTAGGAGAAGAGTTGAGCCATGAACTCTTGGAGAATATTTCCTCCTCTGAGGACTTGTCCCCTGAGCTTTCCACTGGCCTTGTCAGCTCTTTGCTCCTGGTTCTCAATTGCTTCTGTGCAAGGGATTTCCATGGGTTTCTTGTCCTTCCTTCCTGGAACCCTCGTGTCCTCTGTGTCTGTGTCCTCTCTCTCTCATACGGTTCTTCCTTCTCTCTCTCCTTCTCTTTCAGTTCTACTGTATGAGTGCAGCTTCCGTTCCTAAATGTTTGGGGCTGTCCTATCCCCTTTGACTCCGCCCCCAAACCACTCCCTTCTCCTCCCTCTATCTCCATGGGAACAGGGCGTGTGCTTAGGTCTGCACTTCTCTGTGAGAAATCTTTACCTTTAGTGTTGGTGTTAACCCTTTCAGTGCCTGCAGTTTTATGGGTAAAAGAAAAAAAAGGCAGTTTTCCCTTTTTTTTTCTGCCCTCAGCGGCTGCTTCTCCACCACAGTACTTTAACATTTCAAGGCAATTTATTATGCAAGAGTATGGGACACTGTTGAAAGTTTTCTTATAACACTGGACAACAAATTTGTTCAAAAGTTTTGCTTCCTGAAAAAAAATTGTTTTTTATGATAGACAGCATGGAGAAACATGAAATTATTATTATTATTATTTTATTTTATTTATGCAGAATTTTCAGAATCAAACCAAGCATTATAACTTGAACAGAAATAGGGTGAAGCATAAAAAAAACCAAAAAACCCCTAATATATACACATCAACCCCAAAATAGCAATCAGGAAATCAAAAACACACCCACATCTTTCTAACCCTTCACATAGGAGAGATCAAATGGAAAATTTAACAATTATTCTTAACAAACCATGAGAGGCAATAGTGAAATATCTGCCTAAACACCAATATCTAATGTACTGCTACTAATACTAACAATAGCTTAGATAACAGCTGGCAGATGGGAGCTTATAAAGGCAGCCAGCTGGGAGGGGTCAAAAAACATAAGATACAGATTGCAATTTTATCAAGCATTTACAAGGGAATTTAAGAAAGAAAAGATCTGACAGTTGAGTCACCGCGGGCTTCAATATCAAAAATTCCCTTTGTCTTTTCTGCATATCCTGGGACAAATCCAGGAATATGCGCACTGCCATTCCCTTAAATAATAAGGACCGCTTCTTAAAGTATAGCTTTAACAACCACTCCAGATCAGAAGATAGCACTGGTATCATTAATAATGTAGCTGGTGTCACAGAATCTATCACTGAGGTCCCCCCCCCCCTTACCATAATTTATCCTCCTCCTACTGGAAAGAAGTTTGGTGTGGAAGCTGTATGACTGTCTGAAGAAGAGACTCATCATATGGACTATTAAATATTTGAGATATTAGAAACCTCATGAAATAAATTTTTGACTGAATTTAGCATGTTTAATTGCACAATGCTGACATATTGCAGTAGTTCACCTGCGCTAAAAATGTTTTGCTCCTGATTTTCATTTGTACTCAGCATTTGATGTTTTTTATCTCAGTGTCCAACAATCGCGGCCAACATTGATGGGTTCCATTTGACCTGATACTGCTTTTCCATCATCGCGATGTCCTGGTGAAACCTTTCAACATGCTCATTGCTGATTGCACCAAGATTATCAGAGAAGAAGTCCAAGGGGTATATGTTTACTAAGCAGTGGTAGCAGCTTCTGTGCAATATCAGAGCCACAGCCCCATTGACATCAATGGGTCCACGGCTCCAATATCACATGGAAGCCACTACCACTGCTTAGTAAACATACCAGCAAAGTGTGAATGGAGAAAATGCGACATTTTGCACTTCATGGTTTTGTATGTTTGAAGCATGTTGTCAACCAACTGGACATAGTTTGGTGCCCTGTAATTGCCAAGAAAATTCTCAACATCATCCCTGAATGCCTTCCATGTGATTTTCTCAGGCCCCACTAGCAGATCTTCGAACCACTTGTCATTGATAACATATCTGACTTGTGGACTCAAAAAAATGCCTTCCTTAATCTTGGCATCAGTTATTCTTGGAAACATCTGTCTCAAATATCAAAATCTTTCACCTTCATTGTTCATCCTTTCATGAAGCTTTTCATCAGTATGAGTTTTATATGAAGAGGAGATAAAAATATATCTTAATTGTGTCGACAAGTGGTTCATGTGCCACATTTTTCTGTCCTGGAACCAAACGCTTATGGAGTGGCCAGTTCTTTTTAATGTAATGTGACTTTCTAGCATGGGAGTCCCATTCACAAATGAAACAGTGTTTGGTATACCCGAGCTGCATTCCTAGCAGTAGTACAACTACTTTTAGATCACCACAGATGTTCCACTTGTAGTTGTTATACTATATGTGTTTGAACAACAGTTCCAAGTTTATGTAGGTTTCTTTCATGTGTGCTGCATGGGCAGTTGGTATTAAAGAATGGATATTGCCATTGTGTAACAAGACAGCTTTCAGGCTTAATAGTGACAAATCGATAAAAAGGCACCATTGTTGTGGGTCATGCTCACAACCCAAAGCCATGACCAACTCATCAATGTCAGTGCAGAAACAGAAGTTGTCAAACTGAGCAAAGAAATTTTTCATATCTTCTTGGTGGGTCCGAAAAACAGGAATTTTCTTACTTGGCAAAAGCAAACCCCATCATTGTAATCTTGAACCAAGTAATTCAGCTTTTGTTTTTGACAAACTTAAGTCTCTCACCAGGTCATTCAATTCCGTTATCAGACAAGGCACACCAGACATAAATGGTTCAAAATCTGGATCCATGTCATTTTCCACGTCTGACTCATAAATTGTGGCATCTTCATCTGCCTCATCTAGGTTCCATGTCTCTGGTGGCTTCGGTGCTAGCATACTGTTCTCATGCGGCACTGGTCCCATGGCTGAAGGCAGACTGGGGTATTCAATAGTTTTCTTATTTTTAGTAGAGAAGCCTGATACATTGGTCAGACAGAGGTAACAGTCCGTCACATGATCCTTCTGTTCTCGCCATATCATCATGACTGCAAACAGCATTGACTTCAAAGTACCTCTGATCCAAGCTCTGAGATGGAAAGCACATGTTGCACAGCAAATGTGAGGAGTCCAGAATTTGTCTTGATCGCCAACTTTATAACCAAAGTAGAGATCGTACGCTTTCTTAATAAGTGTAATTGTGCTGTGTCTTTGAGGCTTAAGTGTATACTCACCACAAATATAACAGAATGTATCATGGCTGTTGTAACATTGACAAGACATTTCTGTTGTAACAGATCATCATTTAGACAAGAAGCTTACGTGTAAATGCTATTGTTAAGTAAACAAACTGATATCAATGTCATGCATAGCATCTGTGTATGAAAGCTGTTTTTATAGCCTATACTGCCAGCATCCATCCTAAGCATGCCCACATGTTCCTGAACAGTAGCATTTTCATTGCAAGTTGCAAGCCTGCACTGAGTGCATGCCCAGGCATGCTTGATCTAAACAAAACAGCTTACTTTCTAGGCAATATATGACTTAAAATACGTGAGGAAATCACAAAAATGGATGATTTCAAAAAATGGTGAATAATAGGAAAATTTCAAGGTGATTTTCGTGATCAGCAACCTAAAATCCATAAGGTACACCCAAAGTGCTCAGGAAGCAAAATCTCTGTTGTCCAGTGTGATCAGTCTATGCTATACTGAAATTTCTGCTTTTCTTACATTGTCCACAATGGCCTTATTCAACATTAACTGGTCCTTGGTTCCATATGCTCCCCTCTTATTGCCTTTTTGCTCTATTTCCATGATGGTATTATACTCGATATGATCATATATTCTGTCTTCATCTATTGCTGTGAACAGCTTATAGATGGTAGATAAAGGGGCTGGTTTACAAAGCCGCGGTAGCGGTTCGCGATCGTTATCGGAGCCGCAGCCCCATTTCAATGATTTCATCGGAGCCGCTGCCCCATTTCAATGATTTCAATGGGGCCGCGGGTCCAATAATGATCGCGAACCGCTTCCACAGCTTTGTAAACAAGCCCCAAAGTTATTGGTCTATAATTATTGGGTCCCCCTTCAGAAGGAGAAATATCCTTCCCAATGTAAGCCATTGTGATGTTATGTCGGGCTTCTTGAACAATTGCTTTTGCAGTTCGCCAGATCTTGGTGGAGTGATATTAACTGAGCCAAAAGTTGGTTGCTCCATCTTGGCCAGGGCTCTTCCAGTTTGGGGCTTGTTCTAACCTGCTTTCCAGCTCTTTCATTGTTAATATAGGCTATTCCATACATTTGGTATTTGCTTTTTCTAAATGCTTCTGCATGCAGGGTAACCATCCTACTTCTTGACTGTGCTCTATAGGGTCCTCAAATAGTTTTCTCCAGAAGGTTTCTGTTTCGGCTTTGGTTGGTGGTGCTTTTACCATATAAATGTTCTTTCCCAATTCCCTGTAGAATGGTTTTGGGTTCTCTCTAAATAGCTACTTTTCATATCTTTTTTTATCTCTTTTTTTTCCTATCTTCACAGTTTTTGCACTTCTGCTGCTACTTTCAAATTTATTGTTGGAACATATAAATTCAGGTCTTCGTCTGTTAATACAGCATGCTTCAGCTTGATGTCTTGGATCTTCCTCAATATCTTTGATGATCTTAATCCTTTTAGATACCCATCTATCAGAGATACCTCCACAAGCAAAGATTGTATTTTTCCTTCAATGCACTTTTTCCAAGGAGGAACTGCTATTGTTTTCTTTTTCTACTGGCCCTGTACTTTAGTTGGTAGTATTCTTGCAGTAATTAGCTGCACAATATTGGATTCAATTTATTTTGATGTTGTCAATAAATGATTCTTTTATACTGGATATGGCCTTGTTCATCTTAATTATCATATTTCTAATCTTAGGTGTTAAATTTAACTGAGGTAATCTTTCCCTTGCTTGGAACCTAGCATATTAATTTCTTTCTATGTGGACTAGGAGTTTGAACTTGAATTCCTCCACCTCTGGGTCTTTCTCCTCCCTTTCTTCCTCTTCTTCAGTTGATTTGTTGACTCGTCCTTTATTCAACTCACTCTCCTGCAGTTCCAGATCTCTCAGCTCTATCTCCATCCCCTCTTAACTGCTGATTTTTTTTCTTTTTTTGGTGGATTCTCTTTGTATATCCTCTTGATTTAAATATAGGGCTCATAGCATAAAAACAGATGTACATTATCTCCACTTTATCTTCAGAAGTCCACTTAATTGTAGCTAATCCTCCTAACATTTTCATTACAGTAATTTCTATGGTCTATCTCCTGTCACAATGGGTCCATGAAAACACTCACCATTGTCTATCTGTGTCAGGGATGTTATTTACATCTGCAGTGCTTGCACTATCGCAACCACCATAGTTAGCCCTAGTGTGCAAGCTACACATGGGCACCATTTTATCCTGGGCGACGTGTGGCCAGTATGTATTTTTCTTTTTCATTCCTACCATACCTCACTTGTAGTGTCACCTTGCTGAGATTTAGTATAGATGTTATACAATGGGGTCACCACATGAAGGTACTCAGCAAGACTTGAGGAAGGAATTTTATTCTCTCCTCTTAAGAGATGCACATCAATTCACCAACAGTTGTTAGTGAATTTTTATGTTGCACACTCCTTTGACCCTTTTGAGGCTGTATTTGGATAGTGATACCCCTCACACACTTGTTCACCACATATGTATATCTTACCATACTCTAGTCCCCAGTTTTGTGATGTTGTTATCTTGATTAGATTGTACATAAGATCTGATGAGCTTATATCTATGTACAGCATTGGTACACATAGGGCCTAATTCCCATTGGGGTCTGTCTGGCCAAGGTACAAGAACAAGTGGTCATTTTATAATCTGTGTTTGACTGCACCCATGCTCTCCCCCAGCTCCTCCCCCGAACACACCTATAGCCAGATCATGTACAAGTATGTTCATCCTTGCCATAGCCATGCATCAGCGAGGGGGTAATATTATACGTGATAATACTACTGTGATATTTTACAGATGCATACTAGTATATATGCTCTGAAACTCACATATAAAACTACCCCTTAAATGGGTAAATTGCTTGTGTATAGTTGCTATTATTTGCATTCTTACTATCATTATTACTTTGGGCAACAATGTACAGTATTCACCATTAGTTGAAACAGAAAGTAAATCAATTCTATGCAAAATATTTTGTGTATCATTTTATGTCTGCTCTTTCTTATGTGTTCTTTTCCCACTTTTGTTTCCCAAATAGTTCTGGATACTTATTGAGAATAGTTATGTCAATGTACTGAGAGTTCTCATTTCAAAAGTTACATTGATATTTTTCAATTTATTTTCTGCCTTCTTGCATTACTGTGCCTGTGAACTAACAGCAGGTGTAATATTGTACTAAAATTGCTTCAGTAATGAGTGCCATTGGAAATCTTGATCTTTTAAGATCAGTATATGGCAGTGATCCATGCTTAATTTACAACTTATCCATGAGCAACATGCAGAATGCCCACTAAGTGTGTGGAAGATGTCACCTTACTGGGGAAATACAGTAGGTATGTTTTTTTCTGGAAGGTCAGATGGGATTCATAAAAAGTATATTATGTTAACAGCAAGACACTTAATAATAAACATATGTAGCTCTTGTATTGCGAGTCTTGAATAAGTGGGGAAAAACATGCAGAGCATGACTCATGGACTTCCTTCCAACCCCTGTATGCGTGTGTGTGTATGGGTGTGCATATGTGTGGGTATTTGTGTGTACATATCTCTGTTTTGTATATTTATCTGTTGGGATTTTTGTATATATATCTTTTTTTTTTTGTTTGTGTGTGGATGGATGTATCTTTGTGGGCTGGCATGTCTGTGTGTGTTTGTATGTCACTGCTTGTATTCTTATATGTGCGTGTGCGGACATGTTAGATATACTGTAAATACATACACACATGCTATCTTCTCTGTTATTGGGAAAGGAGAATAAATGGAAGGGTTGTTTGACAGGTACAATTGCATAATTACTATGTTTTACTATGAATGAGGGCTGGTATGCTGCAGCTATTGGAACTTACAAAATTGTATTGAGGCATTTCTTGTAGGGTAGAGGCTTCATTTCTCTTCTCTCATCCCACCACACAGAAAGTAAATCACATGAAACAGCAGAATTGCCATCTAAAGACCTCCAAGTCAAACAGAGAAACTAGACAGAGATATAAAAAGTAATGAATGAAGGAAAAGTGCTGTTGCTAAATTTTAACCTTATGGATGTTGATTGGAATATCCCATCTTCAGAATTAATAAGAAGTAGAAAAATTGCTGGTGTCTTTGAAGGTGCTCAGAGAAATGGTGATGACGCCCATAAGGGAAGGGCCAATGCTGGATCTAGTACTCATATATAGAGACAGTGGGCCCAATATTCAGTGCTGGCAGCTAGTGCTGCTAATGTGGCTAGCCCCCAGCATTGAACTTTAACCCTGGATATTCAATATCTGGGTTCCAGCACTGAATGTCTGGGCTATCCAGATTGCCATGAAGCTAATTGGGCACTGGCCATATTCAGCCGCTGCCTGGTCTGCAAATCGTTTAAATGCCTTTGAATATCCCCATCTAATGCTCAGGTGGGTGCCCACCAGGGCAGTAGTGATCATCACACAGCATGGTGTGAAATAAAATGTTAAGGCAGAGCCCAGACACACTGAGCTTGAAGTCTTAGATTTCAAACATCTTGATGTCAGTAAAATGGAAATATACCTGCAGAAGAAGCTGACAAGTTGGGAGGAAGTAAGAGAAGTGGAAAGACAGTTGGCTAAGTTGAAGAGAACTATATAGCAAAAGTAAATAAAAGCAAGAAGAAAGGGAAACCAATATGATTCTCCAAGGAAGTGGTTGAAGAAATAGACAATGACTGTAGTGTTCAAAGTACAAAGGATCACAAAAAAAAAAGAATGCCACATAATTTCAAAAGAGACAAATAAAGAAATCAGAATGTCTAAAGCCCAGGCAGAAAGAAAAAAATGGCTAAAGTTGTAAACCAAAGTCACAAGACTTAAAGAGTTGCCAAGCTACCCAGTTCCATGAGCGAGATTTTAAGTCAGTCTTCGATTTCTGACACTCACCTTCTTGAATTATGGGACGTGCAGTACTGATTCCAAAGGAAAATCAGCAACTACAAATACCATACTACATTGCAATGCAAATTTAAAACCAAAACTGGCAAAAAAAAATCTCTCTCTTCTTAAACTGGGTAACTTGGCAACACCGAAAACATCAGGAGGAGAGGAAGTTGTCCAGAGGTAGAATTCCATTCAACATTTTTGTTCATACCATGAGGGTCAATCATAAAGTTGAAATCTCCAAAATCTCTTGCAAAAGTTCAATAATCTTTCCCAATTGCCTCTACATCAGTTATAGGGCATATAGTGAATTGCACACATGTAAACCGCACTGATAACAAATAGCGCGGTATATAAAAGTTATAAAATAAATAAATAAATAAAAATAAATAAATAAATTTCAGAGGCAAAAATATGCTGAGATTCTAAACAATGAGACAATAGCTGTTGACATTGTATCAATCTTCCAGTAAGAGTTATGCTCCCCCAAATGAATCTTAAAAGGATGCCTTGTTGAATGCAATTCTTTATTTTGTTACTTGTTCTGATTGATTTAGAAACTGAATATTTGATTGGCTGATATGGAAAAGGAACGGAAATCTCTATGGTTTATTAAAACTTAATATACTGCCTATCCAAGAAAAGATAAAAGCAGTTTACAAGATTAGTAATTAAAATCTAATATATTAAACAGAAAGGAAAAGGAATTTTATTGTGCTGTTTCCAGTTTTCGTAATATGGCTCTTTTTTTCCATTTCCTGAAAGATGCTTTTTAAGCTACAACTGCCTCTCTGGCCTCGCCTTTAAACCATGCTGGCAGTTTTTTGGCATTCCTTCCACTTTTATTAAAGCATGGAATACATCTGGTCTGGGCTTCCAAGATATTATTTTTAAAGAAAGCCCATGTTTGATGTGAATCTTTAACCTTTGCAGCTGCTCCTTTTATTTTTTTTTCTTAACTATTTTCCTCAGTTTACCATAGTCTCCCTTTTGAAAGTTAAAAGGTAGTACTGCTAATTTCCTTTCCGTCCTGCTTCCATTTATTAAATCAAATGCTATGATCAGTATTGCCAAGTAGCCCCAACACCCTTATTGCTTGTACCAGATCCTATGTTCTACTAATTACTAAATCCAAAATAGCTTCCCCTTTTGTAGGTTCATGAACCAGCTGCTCCAAGAAACAATTATTGATTTTAACTAGTGATATTACTTCCCTAGCATGTCCTGATGTGATACTGACCCAGTCAATACTGGTGCAATTGAAATCACCCATTATTATTGTGTTGTAACTTATCTTCCCTGATTTCTCTTAGCATTTCATCATCCATTTTTTCATACTGGCTAGGAGGTCGGTAGTACACCCCCACTGCCATCACCTTTTAACTTGGGATTTCTATCCAAAGAGATTCTACAGTGTACTTTGTTTTATGAAAAACTTTATTCCTATGTGCCCAGTGCCCTCCTTTATTCCTATGTGCCCAGTGCCCTCTCTAACATGGAACGCAACCCTTCCACCAATTTGATCTACCTTATCATTGCAATATAGTTTGTACTCAGGCATCACAGTGTCCCATTGCTTATCCTCCTTCCACCTGGTCTCCGAGATGCTTTTCATTTTGTGCTACATGTTCAAGTTCCCATATCTTATTTTTTAAACTTCTAGCATTTGCATAAAGGCATTTTAGAGGTTGTATTTTATTCATATCAATATGGTTATCAGTACATATCAGCCATTCAGAATCAGGGCTGGCCTGCATGTCCAGGTTGGTAGATCTGATTCTGATGCTGCATGCACATCTAGTCCCTGCGGGATCAGAATCAGGTTCTACCTCTGCATGCCCCAATTCTGCCCAGCCGCACAAGGGGCTGGACGGTCAGAATAGAATTAGCCTCTAAGTGAATAAAAATACATTATGGTTGATTATACTGGCAAGCCTCCAACCTCACAGGATGGAGCTGAGACCAACACATACCCCACAGGCCCATCCGTTGCAGCAGTACCCCACTCACAATCAGGCCGAAATTCAATCCGGATCTGAACTCTGCTGCTCTTTTCCAAGCCCAAAAAATGAAGGAGCATCTGTACATCCAAACTAAGTATTCTTGCCCTTTCAAGATGGTGATACCAATTGTAGAAACAAAAACAAAACGTGAAGAGACCCAACACAGTCCCTAATTAACGAATATAAAGCTTGTAAGCATTTGAATGCCAGTGACCCACATGCTGAATCACCTGCTCAGATAAATCCTGTGAGGCCAAAAAAGTGGCAACACCAATCTGGAACTAATGTGTATTGAACTTCTCGGGGGGGGGGGGGGGGGGGGCGGGCCCCCCCGGCTAAGCTGTGTTTGAACACAGCAGTAAAACTAATACCTAGTTAAGGGATTCTGGCCCTGTGACATAGCCAAAACAGACCACCAGGTGGCTTTATGCTGAAAAATGCCTGCACACAAAGAACCAGAAAGGTTATGAGCCTGGGCACCCATCAGAGACACAGCAATGAACCTCAACTGAACTGATATGTTTTACTGTGCTGAATGTGTAAATGCACCTCCCCCGCCAGCAGAACCACATAGAAACACAGAAACAGAGAAATATGACAACAGAAAAAGACCACATGGCCTATCTAGTCTGTCCTTCCATATCAACAACTACAACAGCCCCCTTTTTTCCTTTAGAGATCCTCTGTGTTTGTCCCATGCTTTTTTGAATTCAGTTACTCTCCTCATCTCTACCACCTCCATTAGGAGACTATTCCACGGATCCACCACATCATCCCATAATAGGCCCCGCTCGCAATTAGCAGACTTTGCACCAGCCAACAATTCACTGACCCTTAAAGCAGTGAAAAAGGCAAATGAAAATGCTACCTTAAATAGGTGTACCTCAAAAGAAAAAGCACGCCCTGCGACGCTCCTGCCTGTGCCCTGGAGCTTACAGGCAGGAGTGGCCTTATTGTCCCTTTTGAGTATAGGTAGACCTGTTCCCTATGAATGCTGGGAACTGAAGTCCACTTCTATTTTCTTTAGGGAATAAATTGTAGTTGCGACCAAAGATGGTAAAGCTTTGCAAGAATATTTATTTGTATTGGGGATGTTCTCCAGGGCATCAAAATTCATAGATACAAATGTAAAAGTGCAACTTTTAACATAAGCAGAAGTAAACAGGAACTCAGGAACAACTGAAATTGAATTAGCTTTAACTCAGCTTTTCATATTTAGAGGAACTTAAACTCAGCATTGCCTCGAGTGGTAACTCAAGAATATTGCAGCCTCACATTAACAGCTGTTCAGCTCACAGCGTGGCTCTAGAACACAGGTGCAAACAATTATGAACTCTCACGGCAAAGGCAGCAGAAATAGAAAACGTTCTGTATTTTTTTCATACAAACTTTCAAAGCTTCTTTATATTGCTATTCCCTAGAACAAAAAGAGCAGTCCATGCTACAAGGATCAGTGGTTAAGGTAGGCAAATCATTTTCTAACTGCATGTACTCCTTTGAGTTAATGGAACTACGGTCCTCTTCAAGCTTCTGATGTTTTCCTGCTTTGAGCTCTAAAAACTGCTGAAATTCTTTTAAGCGCAATTCAGCCTGCTTGTTATCAGGTTGGCAGTTATCAGTAAGGGTTATGCCCTTCTCCCAGTCACTAACTGTTTCTATTGCAGAGTTTTGCTTATACAGTTCAGGGCAATGAAAAGGTTTCTTCAACAAAGCACTAAAGATAGGAAATTGTGCTTTACCTTCTCCAGCGTTGTTTGTATAATAACTGACCTCTTTCTGCAAGACTCCTCTCCTGTTTGGAAGCTCAGGAGTTTTGTGGTTAATTCTTCTGTTAGGAGAATTTCCCTTAGGAAGGTTTTCTCCCTGCTGTAACTTTCTATAGCACTGCCTGCCAGTATAGGAAGTACCTTCTTTCCACGTGTTGGTTTTTCTGGACTTCCCAGGTCCAGGCTTTATTCGGTAGAAAGAGTTTCCTTCAGAGTGTGCCTGCCTTTGAGGCTTTCTATTCCAGGGTTCTGTCTTCTCCCAAGATTCTAAAGCATTGCTCCGTCCATTCCTCATAGGACTCCTCTTAGTAGTGCCTTTAGAACTCTTTGCAGAACCTCTCTTGCTCCTCCTCACAGACTCTGACTCACTCTTAGCGTCAGACTCCGACCTCCACTTGGACTCCGACCTTGACTGCCTAGCAGCCCTGTTCAAGGCTTTAAAAAGGGCTTCTTTTCCCGGCACACCTTGTCCAACCCCTGGGTGTGCCCAATCAGCATTGAAGCCTAACTCCTCCCCTGGGCTGGTGTCTGTGCTCAGCTCAGCAGAGCAGTGTGTTTTTTTCAAGTCAGAATTGAAAATCCTGTGTGAATCCTTTCCCTTCTCAGGATTTTCCTCAATCTCCATCTCTTCTGGAGTGCATTCTTCACCACAGCCCCTAAGGCAATGCTTTCAGTAAAGCACAAAGTATGTGGTGTAAAATAGGCTGACATGGAGACTTCACTCTGGGAACTGCTCTGGACCTCATAAACCCCCGCACCAGCTTGTGCACCAAAAATAAAGCTGTGGGATCTTCCTGCTCTTGCACTTTAGCCACATAGGCAACACTGGCCAGGGATCCTGACAGGACATGAGAGGAAATTCTGCAATCCACAGCCTAGTTGAGGAACTGTAAAACAGCATCTTGCCCGATCATGTATCCAAGCGCAAAAGACTGAGCCAGTAACATGTCCACAAAGAGGAGCCAACCAGCTGCATATGCCTTCCAAGTGTTTACTGCCAGGGAAGACTTCAACAATCTTGCAAGCATGCTGGAATCACGTCCCAAAAGTTCTCTGGCATCCTCAAAGGCATCTGCTCTTGGAACCAGCGCCCAGAACCAGGCCAGCTGCAAATAAGATAAAGAGTCTTCAATAGCATCATCCATGCCTGGCAAATGCCACACTGCAAGCATCACATTCAATTGCATACACTGAAGGACCAGCAAGTGCAAAACCTTCAATAGTAAAGGTGAAATTGCTGACTGCCTATTCACAGCCTGAACCACTACCATATTATTTGAGCACAAAACCATTCATTGGTGCCTAAGGCACCCCACCCCCACCCCCCATACAGAATGCCACCCACACTGGAAAAAGCTCAAAAAGGCAATGTTCCTACACCATCCCCTGTCATGCTAAGCATCAGGCCAAGGCTCAGCACACAACACTCCCCTCCCCTAAAGAACAATCCAAACCACAACCCCCCAGAAACATCAGTATACAGCTCCAAATTCTGATTAGAAATCAAGGGAGACTGCTAAACACAAAACCCATTGAGGTCCTTCAGGAATATCTGACAGATCATTAAATCAGCTTTCACCCTGCTAGTTACCACTGAAGACCTCTCATCAGCAAAGCCAGCCTCCTGGTAAAACCGTGTCCCATGGGAATGATCCTTCAGGCAAAATTAAAGTGCCCTAACTCCTGCACTTGGCCAAATGTGAGCTTTGGATGAACCAATGCCTGCTGAATCATTTGAATCAACCTTTGCACCTGACTGATGTGACTCTAGGAGTATTGAATTAAGCAAAGTACCCAAAAATGTGAGGGGTGTGCTCAAGCTCTTCATCTTTTCCCTTGTGAGCAGCAAACCAAAGACTATAGTCAACTGCTGAAATACTTTCAGCAATTACTACTACTACTATTATTATTATTCATTTATAATGCTACAAGGCATACACAGTGCTCTATAGACACATATAAAAGTCCCTGCTATCAGAGCTTACAATCTAATCAAACATAGAAACATAGAAAAATGACAACAGAAAAAGACCACATGGCCTGTCTAGTCAGTCCTTCCATATCAACAACTACAACAGTCTCCTTTCTTTCTTTAGAGATCATCTGTGTTTGTCCCATGCTTTTTTGAAATCAGATACTGTCCTCATCTCTACCACCTCCACTGGGAGACTATTCCACGGATCCACCACTCTTTCCGTAAAGAAATATTTCCGCATATCACTCCTGAATCCATCCCCTTTCACCCTCATCCCATGTCCCCTCGAAGCAGAACTTGCTTTCAATTGAAAGAGGCTCTCCTCCTGTGCATTTATGCCATGGAGATATTTAAACATCTCAATCATATCACCTCTATCCCGCCTTTCCTCTAAGTTGTACATATTAAGATCCTTAGGTCTGTCCTCATATGCTTTATAATGAAGACCACTAACCATTTTAGTAGCCACCCTCTGTACTGACTCCATCCTGTTTATATCCTTTTGAAGGTGCGGTCTCCAGAATTGCACACTATATTAAAATTAGGTCGCACCAAAGACTTATACAGAGGCACTATCACCTCCTTTTTTCTGCTAGTCATTCCTCTCCATGTGCATCCAAGCATCCTTCTAGCTTTTTCTGCCACCTTTTCTACCTGTTTAGCTACTTTAAGATCATTAGACACAACCACGCCTAGGTCCTGCTCTTCTTTAGTGGACAAAAGTACTTCACCCCCTAAACTATGTTGCTCCCTTAGATTGCTGCAGCCCTAATGCATGACCTTACATTTTTTAACATTAAATCCCAGCTGCCAAATTCTAGACCATTCTTCAAGCTTAGCTAGATCCCCCCTCATGTTATCTACACCTTCCTGGGTGTCTACTCTATTGCAGATTTTGGTATCATCCGTAAAGAAGCAAACCTTACCTGACAGCCCTTCCGCTATATCACTAACAAAGATGTTGAAAAGAATCGGACCAAGGATAGATCCCTGGTAACTTTCTTCTCCTCAGAGTGAGCTGCATTTACCTGAACTCTTTGTTGCCTCTCACTCAACCAATTTCTAACCCAAGCAGTAACTTTAGGGTCAATCCCTAGGGTGCTCAGTTTGTTTATAAGTCACCTGTGAGGAACAGTGTCAAAGGCTTTACTGAAATCTAAATACACCACATCTAGGGCTCTCCCTCGGTCCAACTCCCTGGTCATCCAGTCAAAGAAATCAATCAGATTTGTCTGACAAGACCTGCCTCTGGTAAATCCATTCTGCCTTGGATCCTGTAAGCCGCTGAACTCCAGAAACCTCACTATTTTCTCTTTCTGCAACATTTATAATAATTTACTTACCACCAAAGTTAAACTAACCGGCCTTTAGTTTTCAACCACATCCTTACTACTGCTTTTGTGTAAAGGCACCACATGAGCCTCTCTCCAGTCCTTTGGCACCACTCCCAACTCCAGCGAGGCATTGAGAAGGTCAGTCAGTGCAGCTGCTAGGACGTCCCCACGTTCCCTCAGTATTCTAGGGTGTATCCCCTGATAACTTTGTCCACCTTAAGTTGAGCTAGTTTCTCTCAAGAACACAGTCTTCTGAAAATTGTTCAAGATGCACGCTCGCTTCTGTTCCTGTTTGTGGGTGTTTTCTGAGGTCCTGTTGCTGGTTCTTCATTTGTGAGCACAGAACAGAAATATTTATCCTCAGCTTCTACATATTCCTCCCCTTCACCCCCGAGTCTGACAATTCCACTTTTGCCCTTCTTCTCACTAACATATCTGAAAAATGTCTTATCCCCCCATTTTATTGCATTGGCTATTTCCTCCTCTTTTTGAATCTTTGCTTTCCTGACTACTTTGCTAGCTTCTCTAAGTTTTTCCAAATATAGATGCCTGTCTTCCTCTCTCTGTGATCTCTTGCATTTCATGAAGGCCTCCCTCTTTTTCTTCACCTTTTCAACTACTTCTTTCGAAAGCCATAGCAGTCTCCTTTTCTTTTACCTTTATTTACCATTTTAACAAAAAGATTGGTTGCCCTTAAAATATCCCCTTTCAGTTTCACCCACTGTTTTTTCTACATTTCCCATCTGTCCCCATCCCGCTAACGACACCCTGGAGTATTGGCCCATCTTGGCAAAGTTAGTTTCCTAAAGTCTAAGATCCTTACTTTTGAATGGATTCTAACAGCCCTAGTGCTAATACTGAACCACACCATCTGGTGATCACTGGATGCAAAATGATTTCTCACTATAACATCAGAAACACTTTCACCATTGGTAAGCACCAAGTCCAGTATGGCCCCTTCACGTGTGGGGTCTGTTACCAGTTGCCTGAATAGTTCTCCCTGTAGAGCAGGGGTTCTCAACCCTGTCCTCGGGACCCACCTAGCCAGTCAGGTTTTCAGGATAACCACAATGAAAATGTATGAGAGAGATTTGCATGCACTGCCTCCATTATATGCAAATCTCTCCCATGCATATTCATGGTGGTTATCCTGAAAACCCGACTGGCTAGGTGGGTCCCGAGGACAGGGTTGAGAACCCCTGCTGTAGAGAATCCAGGATCTCCTTACTTCTAGATGATACTGCAGCGGGAATGTGGCAAACAACATCGGGCATATTGAAATCCCCTATCAGTAGCATTTCTCCTTTCCTAGCAATGCAGCGCATGTCTTCAATTAACTCTCTGTCCACCTCTTCCTCTTGTGAGGGAGGTCTGTATATCATGCCAATGCAAATAGATTTCTCTTTCCCTCTTTCTAGTTTAACCCACAATGCCTCCTCTCTCCCTTTAAGCTCTGTAATTCCAAAGCTTTAATATTATTTTTTACATATAGTGCCACTCCTCCTCCCCTTCTACCTACCCTGTTCTTTCTGACTAAAGTATAGCCTGGAATAGTTACATCCCAGTCATGATTTTCTGTGAACCATGTTTCTATAACTGCCACTAAATCCAAGTCGGCCACTCCCACCAAAGCTTCAACATCAGGGATCTTATTTCCCATGCTACGGGCATTTATATGCACCGCTTTCCATATGTTACCCCTTTTAACCATTTTCATAAAGGTATTTAATGTATCACTTACCTTGGGTTTTTCACTTACCTGGGGGCTGTCTTCACCCATCCTCAATGAATCTAGTTTAAAGCCCTCTTCAGTAGATTAGCCAGTCTACTACTGAAGATGTGTCAACCTTTCTTGGACAAATGGACACCATCCCTGCTCTGCAACCCTTGGAACAGCATCCCATGGTCCAGGAAACCAAAATGCTCTCGATGGCACCATACACGCGGCCATGTATTCATCTCCAGGATGTGAGCCTCTCTGCTTTGGCCTTTACCCTCAACAGGAAGGATTTGAAGAGAACACCACCTGTGCACCTATCTGCTTCACTCTCTGTCCCAGAGCCATGAAGTCATTTTTGATACGCTTAGAGGGATACCTGGCAGTATCATTTCTTCCGACATGGATTAGCAACATTGGGTAATAGTCAGTGGGCTTGATGAGCCTTGGCAAACTCTCCCTAACATCTTGGATTTTGGCACCAAGCAGAAAGCATACCTCTCTGGACATCGTGTGATCGGCAGATGGACGCCTCACTACTCCTCAGAAGAGAGTCAACAACCACCTCTACCCTTTGCTTCCTTGTGGTCACTGATTCTACAGCTTTGGGGTGCTTGAGCTCTGGTTCCCCTCACACTGGCCCACTCAGCCATGTAACAAAAGCCCTCTCAAAATTCTGCCAACCAGGCGTCATCTCAGCCAGCCACAAATCAACATCTTGATACCCCCATGCCCCTGACCTATTCCGAGCCAATTGTTTGTGAAACTGCTCAACATAATTGAGCCAGGCTCAGCCACCAGAAGTCCAATGGACATGCACTATCATATCCAAGTACCGAAGTAAACCTGAATACAGTACAGGTTTAGCCCAACCAACTATGGAGGCAAAGACATGAAAGGACAGTACTCAATTATTAATCATCCTAAGTACCTTATGCCATCCTTTCTTGCACTCTCTTACTATTCTCCCCCTTTTTTTCTGTCCACAACCTCCTGATCCCACACCAATAAAGTAAAAATATCAATATAGCTCCCTCAAAGCTATATTGGCGCGCACAACTTATGCGACACATGAAAGTCCAAAGGTGCTATGATGCTCAACATGTGACCACATTGCACTCAAAGCGATAGGCCACTGTAAGTATCCTCACCCGGGTCGGAAACAATAAGTACCACCAATCCAACCTGCATCAGGCCACCCAACTTATCATCCAGGTCAGAGTCACTCGAAGAGGATGAATAAGAAGGGTCCTAAGAATTTGAAATGTCCCAGACCCAAACCGTAGTCTCATCACCCAGCTGATTAAAGCACTTCTCTTGATTCATGTGCTTAACTACCTTATGCAGTTCCATAAACATTTCATATCAAGGAAGGTTTTCACCAGTTTTGCTCCTTTTTGAATGCTTTGCTCCTGTCCTCATGTCAGCACTCCGAGCCCACACTCCCTTCTGAGCATGGAGATACCAACCTGCTGTGGATGTGAACTGACAACTGAAACTCCCCTCAAAGGCACACTGTTCCCCAGCAGACTCCGTCCCTTGTTTGTCAGCACTCTCCTCTGTGTTGTCCAAGAAGACTGCATCCAAAGGCTCAGTGAAGACTGTTTATTGCTTCCTGACCATCCAGCTCCCTTTCCTAAAGGCCCTTCAGTTGGCTGATGCCCCAAGGACTACCAAGACCATGCTGACCACTCTTTAGAGGATTCACCCCAGAAGCACGATCCTGAACCTCCTCACAAAACCAAGCTGGGAGTAAATAGGACTGCTTAGAAGGACCCCTCAACTGAGGAGCCACAAGGACTCTTGTCCCCTTTTGCTTTCCCACAGCTCATTACTAGTGAATCCCCAGACAAGATCCCACCACAATAGACCATGAACCCTAGGCAGTCCCTGTCACCACTGAACTCCACTTGCAGAATGTTACCCCAGATCCCCAGAACGCCCTCAAAATCCCCCACTTCCTTAGCACCCTCCAAAATCACAAAATATGAAAATAAACTAAAAAAAAAATGACAGGCACTAGGACCCAAGGGCAAACCACATCCATACCTGTACTAGGACATAGGAGAAACTAACCACAGAAAATCCTACAGCATGCAGCACACCTCCTGCCACTGAGTGCAATGGCCACCTGCCGCTGTCAGAGCTCCCCTGCTTGTCTCTCCAGAAAGCTTGCCTGCTGCGCCAAACCCGGTCATGGTGGTGATTGAGGACCTGCTGGTAGAAGTGCTGGTTGACTGTCTTACCCTCAGGCACAAACTCATAATGGACCACTCCCTTCTGGTCGAAGAATGCGATCAGCATGGCCTTGATCTCGACACGCATGCCTTCTTGGGTCCGGATGACAGTTGAGTCTTCCAATGCAGGCTCTGTCTCTTACTTTCAGGGTCGTACTGGAAGACCCAAGTCTCATCTCCTGTGATGACTTAGCCAACGAACTCTGGATCTTCTCCAATCTTCTTTAGCAAGTCTCAACAAACATTGACCCGGTGCTCCTTCTGGTCATCCAATAAAAGCCTGGGCACCATCTTCGCACACCTTCTGCATACCCAGCTCCTGCACCAAGATGGACCGCACTGACTCCCTGTTCAGGCTGAGCTCCTCAGCTATCATCCGTACCAGCTGGTTCACTCTGTCAATGTTCTCAGCTGTCTTTGTCATGGAAGGCTGTCCTGACTTGGGGTCATCCTCCACTTCCTTGAGCCTAATCTTGAAGCGTTTGTGTCACTCGAAGACTCATGGCCTTGACATTGCATCTTCTCCATAAGTCTTTTGGAGAAGTTGGAGACACTCAGTTGGGCCCTTCTCCAACTTAACAAAAAATTTCAAGTTGATTCTTTGCTCCATATTTCTGCCACCTCCAGTTGCGTGACAAAGCGAGGGAGCAGTGTGCTACAAAAATACCTGAAAAAGAAAAACAGAGTGAGAGAGATGAAACATATTAAGGCAGAATAGTGGCGAGATGTTGCAAAACACAGTGACATAAGCGGTTAGCCAATTGGCATTGAGTCATGGGCGTGGCTGCCACAGTCTTGTTTCTTTTTTGCCACACCTCGTAGACATCCCCGATCAATCTTAGAACCCTCAGGGATGTATGCACCCACATTCAAACTTAGACCTGCTCCAGGCACAAATAAGCAATGGAAACATGCTCATTTCAGCACTATAACCTCTGGAGTTTGCAGAGAAGTTGGCACATCACTATCTTACGTACGCTCCACAATCACAATGATATGCTGTGTGTGTTTGGGAAACTCATTTTGGGTTTCCTAAACACACACCATTGCTGCATGTCTCTTAGACATCCCTCTTATTAAATACTATACTAGAGACATCTACGAAGATGTCTCTGCAGATGTCCATATCAAACACATCCACGTTTGTGAAATCATGCCCGAAATTGGACATGGTTGCAGTTTTTAGGGACATTCTGGCTTGAATAACCCAGATTGCACTAGGAGGTCCTTTGTAAAATGTGCCTTCACATACTGTATATGATAGTAAATTCACTAGCTTTAGGAAAAGAATAGCAATCAGTATCAATCATAAGACAAGGGATCAAAAAACGAATAGGGGATATCTTCAAAAGGGTTTTATTGGTTAGCACAACAGTGTTGATAGTCATTGGCAATCTCCAGCTTGTGGCAATGCACCTCCCCACAGATGGTTGCAAAGATGCCTGGTAAAAACAGCAGCAGCCCCGGCACATATCTGGTTAGTGGCAATATTCAGCCACTAATCGGATATCAAGCGATCTGTCTGGAGGATACACTCCAATGCTGAATATCCAGTTTTAATTAAAACAGCAGTGGCCAGGTGCTTTAAAAAGCTGAAGCCATTGCTGCATATTGGCCCCATACTTAAGAAACTGTTCGAAAAAAAATCAGCTTTCTTACTCAAATTTCTACAAAGACATTTAAACAAGGAATAAAAGAATGTTTTTTGTAAGAACTTTCTATCCAGAGTGAGCCCTATGATGTGACCATTGTCAGGTTCCTTTCCATATGTAACTACACTATTATTTTGTAACTGGTTTGTAATGTTGTTCTACACCTCACTGCCACTTTTGTTTCTTGTATGACCTCCTTGTATCTGTTAGATTATATTTTGATTTTAATATACTGCTTTAGCCTTGTAATTGGGTTTTGTTAAACACTCTGAATGGTCCTTTGGCTGAAAAACGGTAAACCAAATAAGAGCAAATAAACAAATACAAATATATTTCTAATCCTACATGTTTGCAACCTACATGAGCATTTTTATATGCCTGGGCTTTACATGACTTTCCCCTACTCTTGACTCCATCTTAATAATGACACCTCATAGCTGGTTAAGTGCATATGTTTTTTAGATTTACTCTATCATGATATAATTTGTACCTTAGTATAAGAGTGTCAAAATTATATCATGATAGGGTATATTAAATTGGCATGTGACCATATGGTGGTGCTATATGTTAAACAAGGCATACAGAAACATTTTGCAGGAAATACAGGGGCGTGTTTAATAAAGCACCCTATAAGACCAGTACAGGTTTAGTGCACGTTATTGCTGCCATGCAAAAAGGTAGTGTGGGGCCCCATGTTAAAAAGCTTACACTATTCTTGCAGCTCATATCGGGTTGGAGACTGGGCCAGATGGAGGCATTCCCACCAGTGCACAATTATTAACCCGTGCTATCTGCACTTGACGCAAGTAATGCCGATGCAATTAATACCATCTTACTGGGTGGCATTAGTTGTTCCCATGGCCATTTTACTATGGCGAAGCATGGTAAATGCATGGGGATGGATGGATCCCTGAAGGCAGCACACAGCCCCACAGTAGTAATGTGGCCCAAATGCATGTTACTGGCACGGACCTTAACTAACATGCCCTCAAATGTATTATTGAATCATGGAAAGAAGGAAATAGCAGTGGGGGTGTATTACCATCTGCCTGGCCAGAATGAATAGATGGATGATGAAATGTTTACAGAAATCAGAGAAGCTAACAAAATTGGAAAAACTGTCACAATGGGTGACTGCAATTAACTCAGTATTGACTAGGTGAGTGTCACATCAGGAAATGAGAGGGAGATAATTTCTAGATGAAATAAATAACAGTTTCATGGAGCAGTTGGTTCTATAACTGGCACGAGGTGGGGGGGGGGGCTATTTTGGACCTAATCTTTAATGGAACATTGGGTTTGGTATGAGAGGTTATAGTGATCATAGCTTGAAAATTTTTGATTTAATCAATGAAGGAAATCTACTGCACTATCATTTAACTTTCAAAAAGGAGATTATGATAAAATGAGGAAAAATGGTTAAGAAAAGACTAAAAAGAACAGCTCAAAAAGTTAGGAGTTTACATCAGGTCTGAGCATGTTTTCAAAGTTCCATCTTGAAAGTTCAGACCAGATATATTCTATGCATTCTAAAAGATGGAAAGAATTCCAAATGACTGCTGGCATGGATTAAAGGTGACATGAGAATGGCAGTAATAGCCAGAAACACATCTTTTGAAAATGGAAAAAGAATCTGAATGAAGAACACAAGCAAATTAGATGTAAAGCAAAGGGAGAATTTGAAGAGAAACTTGGCGTAGAAGTGAAAACTCATAATAAAAACATTTTTCAGGTACGTGGAAAACGTTAGGTTGAGGATATGACAGATGGAAGGGGATAAACCTGAGGTGCTTTACCAATCTACTATCGTTTATAAAGCGCTACAGTGTATGTATAGCACTGTACAGAGACAGAGACCCATGCCAAGAGATTTGATCCAACAACACCCTTATTTATCCAACATCATTGGTTGCCTGTTGCCTTCCCCATTCAGTTTAAAGAATTGTCATTTGTTCATAAGGCCATCCATGACTCTGCTCCAGACTATATCTCTTCCCTGGTTTCATTGTATGCTCCAGCTAGAGTACTCCGATCACTGCATGGTTTTAGATTTCATATTCCTTCCCCTGCATCTATCCACTATGAATCCACATATAGATCAGCCTTTTTTGCTGCTGTCCCATCTCTTTGAAATTGTCAGGTTCGAATAGAGCCAAATTATAACAGTTTTAGAAACTACTGAAAACATATCTTTGAGACTGCTTTCGGCCTTTTCTTTTTCATAGGCCAGTGTGCAGACTACGAATTCGGCAGAA
This sequence comes from Ichthyophis bannanicus, assembly GCA_033557465.1. NCBI lineage: Eukaryota > Metazoa > Chordata > Amphibia > Gymnophiona > Ichthyophiidae > Ichthyophis > Ichthyophis bannanicus. Next base: position 1,483,617,439 of record CM066032.1, read on the forward strand.
CCTATGAGCCTCCTCCCTTCCCTCTCCTTTGTTATTGCCCCCTTCCTTCCCTTTGCATCCTCTCCACCTTGTATTATATTATTGAATTGTATTTTGTTCTTTCCTAACATTTGGAATAGAGTTCTTATTTGATTTTTATATTTGATTTTTTTATATTTGCAAACCGCATAGATTGTGTACACTTTTGCAGTATATCAAATAAAATGAACTATAACCATAACCATGTGAGAGACAGTCCCTGCCCATAAGAGCTTTCATTCTAGTCAAGGCAGACAACACAACTGGGGACTAGGATATATCTAGGGGAATGGTAAGAAACAGATAGGAGGTGAACAGGAGACTAGGGGAATCAGGATTGAAAAGCAGTCTCAAAGAAGTGAGTTTTTAGCCTGGATTTCAAGGTAGAAAGATTAAAGTCTGGAGTTGGTGAGAAAGGCACAGTTAGAAGGGATCTGCCAGAACATTGGAGTTTCCAAGGAGGGGTGTTGAACATTTTTGCAAAGCAGACTTACAAACATACCTGCTGGACTTTTCTTTAATCCTATGAGTGATGATGTCAGTAGCCAAGGAGGAAAAAGAAGACACGATGGGCCTGATATTCAGTGGTGGTGGCCAGCGTGAGTAGAGTGCCTAGGCATCGCTGCTGAAGAGTTAACCTGGATATTCAATGCTGGGACCATATCCAGCAACTGGCAATGAATATCCAGATCTGATGCACAGCACCGCACAGCATGGAAGCAAACTGGGCAGCGGAGATACTCAGCCACTGCCCTATTAGCTTTCACAGCAAAAGTTAGGGCAGCTTTTCTGTGCTTAACTTTTGCTCCTGAGGGATAACCAGGCAGCGGCTGAATATTGCTCCTGACCGGTTATTCCCGGGTACTGTCCCTGAGATGCCCCGATGCTAACCGTGTAGCAACAGGGCATACAGCAGCGGTATCCAAGAATATTCAGCAGCATTAGCCATGTTAGTGCTGCTGAATATCCCGCTTAGAAGCAGTCACACGGTTTATGGGTCTGATAGACTCATACAGTCATTACTATATCTCTCTCAGAAGCAGTTGTAATTTTTTTTCATTCTGTGTCTTTACAGAAAAGGAACCCAAAGAATGTACAGACAAAAAGATTACTCAGGAAAAGGCAGACAGTCATTCACCTAATACCACTATTAATCACCTTATCTAGGTACCACTAGGTATATGCAGCACTGTACAGACTGATACACAAGGGACGGTCCCAGCTCAATAGAACTTACTCTAAATGCTTTGAAGGGGATAAACATGGACATAGTGGTAGAATCAGAGAAGGCAAGGTAGCCGAGAGACACAGCTACAACAGCAGCACAAGTGCACAGGAACAGAGAGGGTGGTCTAGGAATATAACCCCTCTGCAATCTACTTATACAGCTAAAGAGAGTTTCCTGAAGAGGAGAATACCAACAGATACACAGAAGATGACCACTTTCTCTATAGGGGCAAAGGAAGGCAGGATCAGGATATGGGAGACCAACAGAGCACAGTAGCAAACATAATGTTCCCTGGTGAGAAGTACGGTATATGGAGCTGTTTTCGGCAGATACAGAACCTGGGTTTCTCATCCTCTGTCTCAGCTGCATTTCCAGCAGCAATAGCAGCAGTCGCCCCCAAAAATTCCTAAATAGAGTTTTCTATCTTGACTCTACTTAGATCCCCTTGGATGTCCACTTTTGCCAAATCAATCATTTATGCATGTAAATGTTGGTACATATAAGCTCAAATATTTCTTCAATAGTTCTACTGGGCAGAAACTCATTCTTTCTGTATTTCTTATATTCTCAGACCTTTGAATAGTCCTTTCTCCCAAGGGTTCCCAAACTTTTTTTGAATAGAGAGCACCATTGTGACTTTCAGATCATTGAAAGGGCTAAAGAAGTTGCTGTTTGGGAAAGAGCCACCCCCTCTGCCCAAAAAGCCCCAAACCTATCACATCCCACCTCTTCTCCTCTATCCCCATACGGCGGATATTGCTAAGGTTCTGGCACCATATTTTAGGGACATCTGTCATAGGAGGAGTAACAGACCTGAAGCTCCCCATCCCCCCTCCCATGGTGTAATACTCGTATCTCTCCCTCTCTTTTGCTGCTACATCCCCCCCCCCCACCCCTTGATACAGCATCTCTCCCTCTCTACTGTGGTGGCAGGAGGTAGAAGGGGAACCGGGGAGGGAAGAGAGAGGGAGAGATGCTGGAACACAGAGATACGGTGCTGGAAGGAGACAATGGAAATGGCAGAGGCGCAGGCTTCAAACCAAGTGGACTGGGGGAGACAGTAACTCCAGACTTCATTCTTTCCACCTTGCTGCTCCTTATGCCTGGAATAAACTACCTGAGTCAGTATGTCAGGCTTCATCTCTAGTTTTTTTTCATATCCAGGCTAAAAAACTCACCTCTTTGAAGTCCCTTTTGGATACCGATTTGCATTGTCTCCTGCTCTCCAACTATGTGTTTCCTTACCATTCCTCTAGACCAGAGGTTCTCATCTCCAGTCCTGGAGGGCTAAACACCATTTAGGTTTTCAGGCTGTCCCTAATAAATATGCATGAGATGAATTTGCATGCACTGCCCCCATTGTATTCAAATGTATCTCATGCATATTCATTAGGGACAGCCTGAAAACCTGAATGGTGTTTGGCCCTCTAGGACTGGAGTTGGGAACCTCTGCTCTAGACATATCCCTGTCCCCAGCTATTGCGTTGTCTGTCTTGACTAGAGTGTATGCTCTGATGAGTAGGGACTGTCTTTTACATGTGTCTGCAAAGTGCTGTGTACTCCTTGTAGTGCTGTACAAATGATCAGTAGTAGTAGTAGTTTTTTATCCACAGACTATAGTTTCGGGAGTCCTTATTTATCCCGTTATCTATATCAGTTCTATGTATTATACTTGATCCCATTAGTGCTGTTCTAGTGGTCTTACCAGAGAGCACTCTTGTGGCACAAGTCACATTATGAAACAGAAACTTAGAAACTAAAGGCCATGCACACCAACTAAAGGCCATCCATACCAACTTTTAAGTTCTGTAATCCATGCTCCTCAGAGATCCTATGCTGTTGTCCCATGCTTCCTTGAAGTCTGATGGATACTTTGTTTCTACCATTTCCACTAGAAGGTTGTTCAAAGCGTCTACCATCCTTTCCATAAAAACACATTTTCTTAAATTACTCCTGAGCTTACCCCTTTCACCATCCAGAGCTTTTTTCCCATTAAAAGAGGCCTCTTCGTATGAAACTGAATTCAGTTTAATCTAATATAATTTTTTATGCCTTACTTAATCCTCGGTGGTCCAGAGCAGATTGCATAATGCTATAAATACAGTTTTCATAAAACCAAAATTACATTTTCATGAAATAAGTCCATACCAAAATACAAGGCTAATTAGACCTCACAAAAACAAAAAAAAAAGTTTTAGAGAGTAGCAAAAAGACATATAATTAATTATCCAGAACTCTGATATCCTTAGGCAATTGATTCTGTTCCAAGGCTGCCTGAAAACTAATCAATCATATAATCTATTATATCATACCTCTTTGGACATAGATAATCTAATACCAAATGCTCATCAGCCTTATACAATTACAAAAGTAGATAGCACAACATAGACGTTTGGGGGCTAAGCCAATTAAAATTTTATAAACTAAACATAGTACTGTAATTTAAAATTAATCCTATCTTTAATAGGAAGAGAATGTGATTTATGTAAAAGTGGAGAAGCTTCATCACATTTGTTATATCGGAATATTAACCTTGCCACCGTACTCTGCAAAAGTTGCAATCTTGCTTTCTGTTTCGCCATTATCCCTATAAACAGGGCATTACAATAATCTGTAAGAGACATAATAAGGGCTTATACAAATACCCTAAAATGAAGTTTTGGAATGCTTTGCCAGTTGGACTTCCTAATAAGCATGATAATAATTCTTTTAGGAGAAATTTGAAGACTTTTCTTTTTACTTTAATTGTCTGCTTATTAGTTTGTTTATGTATGCTATTATATATGTTATATTGTACTTCTGTCTAGAGTGTTGATTGGTGGTTTATAAAACCTTTGAGTAATATAAAATAAACAAAATTATAGCTGTCTAAAATGATGTAATTTATAAATCTCTCAAATGACATAACTTATTTGCAAAGTTATTTAAACATTTCCATCATATCTCCACTCCTTTGTTTTTCTTTCAAAATATACATATTTAGATGTTTAAATCTATCCCAAATTCTTTAGATGGAGATCACAGACAATTTGAGTACCTATTCTCTGGACAGAATTCTTTATAACCTTTATATGCCTTTGAAGAGGAGGTCTACAGCAGTGGTGTAGATTCTGCCTAATCAACCCTCGCAATGCAAGGGGGGGGGGGGCTGGGGCAGGAAGGGGGCCCACACAGCAGCAGTAAGGCAGAGTGGCAAATTTACTATAACAGGTTTGCCACACTACCTCTGCCACACTGGCTGTTCCCTCCCAGGTTGAAGTCTCACAATAACGGCTGCACCACGAGACTTTGGCCTGATAGGTAACAGCCACCCGGCTTGGTGGGAGCAATAAAGATAGGAGGCAGCACAGCAAACATTTTAAAGTAAGTTGTCTGCCACTGTAACAATGAGGGGTATCGTGCAGGAGGAGGTGGGGGCACCATAATGACAATGGGAGACCCTCAGCAAATTTTCCTTGAGGTCAAGTCTGTCTATCCATACCAAGTACTAAGCTATACAGTACAATCACTTCCTCTCCCTTAGAAATCCTCTATGCCTCTTTCATGCGTTCTTGAATTCAGTTACAGTCCTCATCTCTACCATTTCTGCTAAGGAGTCATCCCACACATCCACCAATCCATGTCTCTGCATTTTTCACATTAATTATCTACCCCTTCTAGGGTGTCTGCCATAGTGCAGATTAAAGTATCAGTGCTAAGAGGCAAAACTGATACAATTTAGTGTTATCAAGTACAAAATGAGGCACGTAAGGAGGAACAATCCAAACTACAGCTACATGATGTAAGGTTCCACATTAGGAGTCACCACCCATGAAAATGATCTAGGCATTATCATGAATAATAACTTTTAAATTCTCTGTTCCATGGCAGCCATGAAAGCTAGTAGAATGCATGGAGAATAAAACAAAATATATCTTAATGCCTTTGTATTGCTCCATGGTGTGACTGCACCTTGAGTATTGTGTGCAGTTCTGGTCACATACAGAGAACAGTGACCAAAAAGATAGAGGGGATGGAAGGATACTCAGTGAGGAAAGGCTTAAAATGTTAGGACTATTCAGCTTGAACAAGAGATGGCGGAGAGGAGCTATGATGGAGGTCTATAAAATAATGAGTGGAGTAGAATGAAGAAACATGAACCAGATGTTTACTCCTTTAAAAAGTACAAAAATTAGGGGACAAGCAATGAGGCTGCAAAGTAGTATATTTTAGACTAATTGGAGAAAATATTTCTTCACCCAATGTGTAATTAAGTTCTGGAATTCATTGTCAGAGAATGTAGTAAAAGCTGTTAAAAAGAATTCTGACAAGTTCATGAAGGAAACATTTTATCAACCATTAGTAGGCGTAGAAGATTATCTGAATGGTTAATGCAGTGTATTGAAGCCAGGGTTCAAATCCCACTACTGTTCCTTGCAATCTTGGGCAAATCACTTAATCATCTGCTGCCTCAAGTACAAGTTTAGAGTATAAGCTCTCTAGGGACAGGAAAGTAACTGAATGGAACTTGCCTTGAACTCCTGATTTTCTTGCATAGATTTTAAGCTCTATTAAGCAGGGGTTATCTCTTTGAGTATATGTTCAGTGCTATATATGCTTTGTAGCACTATACAAATGATAGTAGTAGTAGTAAAGTGAACTGGGGGAAATTCACTGCATAATCCTGGGATAAGCAGCTTGGAATATGTCTATCTTTTAGGATTCTGTCAGGTACTTGTGCCAGGCCCTTTCTCCTAGTCCTATTCAAATCCAGGCTAGAAACCCACCTCTTTGAAGTCACTTTTGGATCCTGATGCTCCTCACTCTCTTATCTACTACTTATGTGTATCTTACCATATTCTAGTCCTTAGTTTCACTAAGGAGGTCATTCCAGAAGATGAATAAGCCCATCAGATGTGCAGCATAGACATGCATGGAGAAAAACATCTGTGACTACATCCTGAAACCCCACAGTCCTACACATGCCCAGCACTAGTACAAGGATCACAGAACGTGGATGGGATGGGTGGAATAGGGGTGTGGTCATCTGCGGAGACATATAAGCATAACTAGGAAAGGGTCATGTACATCACCGCGTCTCACCTAGATGTCCTTGCTATACCTGCGGAAACGTGAAATAAGGGCTGGAATTAGAAAAGAGTCGGCACTGATCCCCAATGCGTCCCATAGAAATTAATGTCTCTGAAACGTATGTCCTGACCTGGTATGTCTGCAGTCATGGGGAACTCAAGATGCAGGGTCATACAACAGAATGCAGAGGTGAGGGAAGTAAGAAGGGTAAAGAAACATCAAGAAACACACCAACAGAAACATGAAGGAGAGCAATAGTGCATATACTGACTATGCTGACAATTGCTACATGTGCGAATGCAGCTAATCCAGGCCACACCAACATTTCCCATGTCCCGAAGATGGGACTGCATATGTAGGTACAGTACGTCTATGCATATGGCAATGCTTCCCGTGTGGCAGAGAAACGTGGATCAGATATTTACTGCTGTAGATAGTGCATTGAAGCATGTAGCAGTATCATTTGCACTGCTGCATATCCTCGATTGAGATGTTGAAGTAATCAGCTATGCGTGAACCTTCCTGAAAACTACTGGTTCATATGCTGCAATGCAGAGACTATGCAGAGCTGACCAATTCAAGAATAACTCTGATGCCCTCCACCACCATGTATGTTGAGATGGATGGTGCATCTGGACAGACATTGCATGTAACACAGGCATCTACAAAGCCCTGCAGGTCATCATTGGCAGCCATGAGTTGCCCACATCCATCACTGTGCCCTGGGAACAAGGCACATGCAGTGAGTGAAAGCAACATCTGTGATGTCAATGTGCCTATAGAGCACAGATGTGCTGGCCACAATGCACTCTGGTTAAGCCTAAAGAGCCATAAACATAATAGTATGTGCATCCAGAAAAGTGCATATGCACAGCACCATACAGGAATGTGCATTGCAGTATGCGTGCCCATCACTTACCAGGCCATGCATGGGACCAGAAGATGAGGTACAGTGCATCACCATGCTGCCCACATCTCCAGGAAAGTCTACATTGCAACAACACACTGACACTCAGAATAGCAGCATAGGCACAGCATGTTGTGGAATAGAAGAGATGCACATGAGGTGTGGCCATGCCAAAGAAGATGGGCACAATCGTGAGCATTCATCTTGACAGACTACAATGAGCATGGGCATGTCCCAAAGAGCTGAACACTGCCCAGTTGTAGATGAGCTCAATTCCACAAATGTGCCTGCGTCTCAAGCCTGTGTGTGTCAAAGTGGGTGTTCATTGAGCTCCACAGAGTCCCTAAAGGACAGAAGTAAGAAACAACGAGGCCAGCAAAGGGTCCACTGTGCTGTGACAGCTCAAAAGGTCCCAGCAAAGGATTGCCAGATGACAGACAGAAACAAAGGCCTGACAGTAAAGACCTGACACCAATGCAACATTATGGCCCCCAAAGCAAGAACCCCATGCCAATCAGGTTGAGTGAGAGCACAGGATGCAACTGCTCAGCAAAGGGACATGTGGAATGCACCAAATGCACAACAAGACAATACCATGGACCCCATGAAAGGGCAGAGGCCATAGCTGTGGTGAGTGATGCCATAGATTGCACCCCTGTAATTGCAAATGTGCCCCCCCTGTTGTGATGAGGCAGTCAGTTGGGCATGGTGATGTTGCTGTGCAGCCTGGTGGAGATGTGCCTAAGGACACAATTGGCATGGAACATAATTGGTGACAAAGGCAGCCTCGGTCCACATGGGCTGTCAGAGTTCTTGCCATTTGTATCTTTTGACCCCAGTTGTGCACTTTTCCCATCACCCTCCCAATGGGTTCTTCCACACCCCCGCCCCACTCACAACCTATGCTCAGTTGCAACAACCCATCCCTCTCCACAAATCATGGCCAGCACCATCCTCACACATATGACAACTGTGTTAGGAGGTATGTCATGTGGCCCACCCATGGTCACTGACATGGTGCACATGCACAGAGTCTCCCTCCTATGATATATCTCCTGAGAGCACCTCTGGGCTGTGTCAAGCCCTGTTCAACCCAGCTGTGTCCGTCACACATGGTGGTGTGGGGGTATCCCTGCTCCCTGTGGCACTAGACAACTATTGCACAATCCCACCCTGATCCTTTCAGTCCCTAGTCCCAGGCATTCCCTGCCCAGTGATTCCCATTCATCACAGTTCCCATGTGGCAATTGCGGGTGACATCTGACCTGATCAGCAGCCCTGTGGTAGGTTCTGTGGCATGGCAGGTCACAGACCAGGGAATATCACCCCCATAGCAGCCCTTCCTCCAGAGCCTCAGCTTCTATCAACAGTACCTATGTCCATGTATACTGTGCATTGCCTGGGTCACATAACAGCCTCACCTGCTTTGCTGAACATATGATGGTGTCATATGGAAGAGATGCAGGATGCACCGATAGCATACACACAGAAATATCTTTTATTGCTCAGGCCACATGGATGTGGACAGTCAACATAGCAACAACAAACATGGCAACACAACCTTTGTCACAACAATTCAACTGGAACAGCGATACCACACCATGCTCACCCTTACAAGGCCATACACAGCACCAGTCATGTGGTCCTAACAGCTACAGACTGTCAATTCAGCACTACCTGTGCCAGCTGCTCCCAACACTGCATTCTTGTTTGTGTGGGACTGTGTAGGGCACATTTGAGGTGACACACCGCATGTGTAGCTTTGCCTGTGATTTGTATGTGGATCCATTTGCTACCCCTGTGTTATGCTGTTACAGGTGGCCTGATGCCCCTACTGCCCTTAAATCCCTCCAGCTAGATGACTGGGGAGGGAGTATGGCTGTAGGAGGCAATGCACCTGTTGTCAATGGCTATGCATCACTCTCGCAGACCACACACCCCTTGGAGGCCCTCAGGGTATCTGCTAACTTGGTACAGTGGCCTGCACAATTCAGTAAGTCTGTGTTCAATCACCCACTTTATGGCATTGGGATGCTGGTGGGTCACTGCCCCACTGGACACTGATGTTCCCTCGTCCTGCCCTATAGTTGTAGGGGAGGTAGATAGCGGCATTCCAGTGCCAGCGTCCTCTTCTACCTCCCAACGCCCATCCCCCAGCACCATCTTGGCTGCCTCCCCCTCCCTGCTCTGTTCCCCTTGTACCATCAATGCCTCCTGGACCCCCAGATCCCATAACCCTTCCCACCCCCACTGACTCCTCCCCATCCACACTCCTATCAACCCACACCACCACTGGCTCTTCCCAGTCCCCACTCTCATCCCCCAACCGCACTGCGTCCTCCTCATCCACACACTTATCCCCCAGCCATATCACATCCTCCTCCCCATCCAAACACCCATCACCCAGTCCCATCACTGCCTCCTCCCATCCATAGAACACATTTCCTAGCCCTTTCACTGCCTCCTCCTCACTCCCATCCTCCTACACTACCAATGCCTCATTCCCATCCCCATGCTCCTCCCTATGTGCTGCTGCTGCTGCCTCCTGCCCCTCCCCACTCTCATCACTCTGCTCCACTGGTGTATCCTCCCCCCTCCACACCCCCATCCCCCTGCACCACCAATGCCTCCTCTTCCTCCTTGCTCTCACCCCCCCCCCCCCCGCACCACCAATGACTCTTAACCTTCCTTGCTGCCCTCCTGGTGGTACTCCTCCTCCTCTAGGGGCTCCAAGATGAGGGTCTACACATTCCCCTCCTGTACATCCCCTGCGTCATGGGCATCAGCAGGCCCCAAGCTCATGCCCTCCATCTGTGCCAGGGGACCTGGTCCCTCATAGCCACTGATATGTGGCCCCTCCCCCTTGGAGGAAGCAGAGAACAAAGCCACATGGTCGCTACCTCCATAGAGGAATGATGCAGAGATGTGTACTAGGAATAGTGCTGTTTAACATATTTATAAATTATCTGAGAATAGGAATGATGAGAAACATGATCAGATTTGAAGACAGTGAAACATTATTCAAAGTTTTTAAATCACAAGAGGATTGTGAAAAATTGCAGGAGAACTCTGGAAGCCTGGACATCCAAGTTACAGATGAAATTTAGGGCTTCTTCTATGGAAGCTCGCTATGGATTTGCCATTAGCACACCTATCTCATGCACATTAATTGCAAAGTCTCCATGATAGCTGTCGGATGCATGAGAAGTACGTTCTCAACAGCTAAAGCACAAAGAGTTTGTCTAACATGCACTCCACTATAACGGGTTGACTTAGTGACTCCTATAGAGGTGTCTTTGTGAACCCATGTTAGGCAACGTGTTGTTGTTCAGCATATAGCAAGTCTGGGCTGTTATACCAATGCACTTTCCCTGCACACATACCACCCATTCCCCACTTCATCCCTTGATTGCCAATTAACACAAGTTTTAGCACATAGTGGCAGACACTATCACAGGTTGGTGTTCCTGATTGCCAGTTGACACATGTTAAAATGCCCGTTAACCAGTTAACGGGCTTTAGTAAAAGGGACCCTTAATTTGGACGAGCAAAGTTATGCACACATGGAAGGCTAACACAAACTATCGCTGCATTAGGGGTCACCACCTAGGTCAAGGATCTTGGCATTATTATGGATAGAATTTTTAAATCCACTGGTCAGCATGTGGTGGCAGACTAAACTGCAGCTAGAATGAAAGGAATTATTAGGAAAGTAGAGAATAATACAGACAACATTATAATGTCTCTCTATTGTTCCATGGTGTGACCGTACCTTGAATATTCTTTGCAAATCTGGTCGCTGCATCTCATAAAAGATATAACGGAATTAGCAAAGGCACAAAGAAGGGTGACTAAAATGATGAAGAAGATGGAAAGGCTTTCCTATGAGGTAAAGCTAAAGAAGTTAGGGATCTTCCGCTTGAAGAAGAGATGAATGAGTGGAGAGATGATTGAGTTAGTTAAAATCATTAGTGGAGTAGAACGGGCAAACAGGAATCAATTGTTTCCTCTATCAAAATAAATACAAAGATTAGGGAACATGCCATGAAGTTACTAAGTAGCAAATTCAAAACAAATCAGAGAAAAAAAATTCTACTCAAGGCATAATTAAGCTCCAGAATTCATTGCTGGTAAAAACAGTTAGTGTGGCTGTATTTAAAAAAAGGATTGAACAAGTTCCTGAAGGAAAAGTCCATAAACCATTATTGAAGTAGACTTGGAAAAAGTCATTGCTTATCCCTGGGGTAAGCAGCATGGAATCGGTCTACCTTCTGGGATCCTGCCAGGCTCTTGTGACTTGAATTGGCCACTGATGTAAACAGGATACTGGGCTTGATGGATGTTTCTCTGACCCAGGGCAATTCATAAATTCCTAAGTTATATAACTATAGAAATATATTTTGTTTGTTGTATTTATTTAACATTTTTTATATACCGTTTTTCTGCAATTCAAAACGGTTTACAAAGAACAAAAACTAACAGTGTATTTACAACTGTTTTACATCGAACAAAAATAAGAACAATTTGAACAATGATTGAACATTTACAACAGAACTATTTACATTAAATTAGTTGGGAGTAAAGGAAAGGGATTTGTAGGTGTAGAGGGGTGAGGGAAGGGGTGGGGGTTTTTTTTTGTTGTTTAAATGAGAATTAATTTGAGTTAGGGAAGGGAATCTGAGGGTTTAGGGGGGCAGGGAGAAGTATTCAGAAAAGAGGAAGTTTTTAAGCATTTTACAGAATTCTGAGTGATCATTACAGCCTCTAAGTCCAGGGGGGAAGGGCGTTCCATATAGAGGGGGCATAGAGGGAGAAGGCTCAATTGCATGTGGATTGAGTGCATTTTTTCTTTTGTGCTGGAATGCTTAGGATGTTTGTGGTCTGGTAGAGTTTAGTTTTGAAAGTAGCTTGAGTAAGCATGAGGCAGATTCATTGTGGAGGATCTTGTGAATTAAGGTGATGATTTTAAATTTTATTCTAGCTTTATGGGGAGCCAATGGAGGTCATTTAGAATGGGGGTGATGTGTGCATGTTGTGGTGAGCTTGTTATTAGGCGCGCAAGGATATTTTGCGCCATCTGGAGGGGATGAAGGGCGTGTTTTGGGAAACCATGATATATAAAGTTACAGTAGTCAAGGATCGAGGTTGTTAAGGCCTGGCAGAAAGTTCAGAAGGAGTCATGGTTTAGCAATGGACGGAGGTTCCTTAGTGTTCAGATTTTAAAGTACAGTATATGGATTTAGTTGTTCTTTTTATGTTTGGGTTGTTTTACTTTTATTTAGTTTTCATAACAAACAGGTTAATTGCCCTTAAAACATCCCCTTTCAATTTTTAATCCACCCCCCATCTTGACAAAGCTTTTTTTTCCTGCACTCTAAGACCCTCACTTTTGCTGAACCATCTCCACCTAAGCTCAAATACCCATGGCAACATCAGAAACACTCTCCCCATTCGTAAGCATGGGGTCCAGTATCGCCCCCTCCCATGTGGGTTATATTTCTAGTTGCTAGAGTACAGTGTCTCTCCCTATTGAGAATTGCTTTCATTGCTGTCTTGTTATATCACTCACAGTCAGACTTTTCCATTTTGACAGCTTTTGAAAGCTGGATTTTTTTTTAATGAACTATTGAACAGAGAATAGTTCTAAAAGGTAAATTAAACCAAGAATAAAAGTTCTTTACATTTGTGGTGTGGGGCTTTTCTTTGCTTTAGTTGAGTAGCTTAATCATTTTATAGTGCATATATGAAGTATGCGTGTTGAGTGAGAATTCATCTTTATTATTATCATCATGTATGGACACATGCAGTGATGGGAGTTCTTTCTTTAGCTTTTGCTCAAGAGCAGTGAGTTTTATCTCATGCAAATTCTGAGAAATTATCTGCAATAAAATTCCATGCAGTGAAAAACTAGAGTGTATAAATAGAGGAAAAAGGAAGGATTACAGCAAGTACAAAGCTTTACTAAGACAAAAAAAAAGTATTTTATTTGTAAAGAAACATTCAATAAAAATTCTTTACCTCTGGAACACCCTAACCACACCCTCTCTGCTCTACGTATAGCACTATGGGTATACTGGACTGTATAAATAGTAACATGCATATGCCACCAGATATCTTTTTTTAAATGACTTTAAAATGTACTTATATTTATGTGCGCTGTTTACCAAAGGCATTTAGCATGGAATTTAGCAACTGTAAACTAAAAAAAACAGCCAGCATGTTAAAACTCCTCTGCTAACTGCTTGCTGAGGTTTGGGGCAGGAACGGGGTGAGTTATGGGTAGAGAATGTGCATGGACCATGCTTTATATCAGTGCATGGTAAGCTACTATATGATGTCACTGCTGCAGACTGTGCAGGCATTACGTGCACCCACTCTACTGACAGACTTCTCGAAAAAAAATACAAACTGTGATAGGCTAACAAGCATCTCAAATTCCTCACCCCTCAAAATATGCACCAGCCTTACCTCCCCACACCCTGGTCCTCTCCCCAATCAGCATAACATCACCCCCCACATCCCAATTACTTCCTGATAGGAAAGAAAAATGGCTATGGAGTGATGCTATCTGCATCTGCACACTAATCTCTCCCTGATCAGCATCACTCCCTCAGCCCCATTCACCCACCCCATACTCTGATGAGTTTCATCCCACCACTCCCACTGAAGAGCATCACTCAACCCGCCTTCAAACCCTAAAGAGCATCATCTAACCTCTCTCTTCCCCTGATTCCCCCAGAACTTACCAGAGATTTCTATGGTGAGTTAGTAGTGGGCAGCTTTGTTTCAAAATGGCAGCTCCGACTCTTGTCACCACCAGGGTGCTCCCCAGTACAGATGCCGTGGCAACTCCACTCTGTGTTAGGCTGGTAAATGGGGCACCATTCCAACCAGCCGTTCCAGTCTTATAAATTCCACAGCAGTTCAGTTCAATGATCAGTTAAAAAAAAAAAAAAAAACACCTTAATCACTATTGTACGAATTTCTAAGTCCTCAGTGTTGAATAACACTGACCTTAGCAATGTCCCAAGCTCCTATAACCTCCTTACAGCAGTTCTAAATGGCACAATTCATGCATTCACTCCCTGGTATTCACTTCACCAAGGCAGCATTTTAAAGCCAGAAGCCTTTGCTTTCCCTGCCAGCAGCAGTTGACGTTTCCATTCAACAGAAGGAGAAGCTATTTCATGCACAAACCTCTTTTTTCCAAGCTGGTAACAAACTGGCTACCTTCACAGGCAGCTTTAGCAATCTCCAGCTGTTATTCTGCTTCTGCATCAAGAGAGACAGAACACCCCCCCAGGGCCACCTCCTTTGGGGCTATTCTGCATACAGCAAGGCAGCAATCAACAAGGTAAGTTCAATGATCACTGGGCTTTATCTACAAAACAGTCTTCAAACTTTATCCCTAAACAGTCTTAAATGCACATACAGGAGCAGTCCATAAGCTCACTACCTTAGAGAATTTTCCAGTGGAGCTTATATCAGGTCCAGCTTCTCTCTAGTTGGTCAGATGCTCTCCACTCGCTCTTCCTTGCTAGCCCAGAGGAAATGAACTCGGGCATTCTCTGCTCTGGGAAACTCCACCCAGCTCCATCCTGTCTTGGGTGTTTTCCTCCTCAATGAATCACCTGGGGCTTTATCTGTGGCAGGCACTTTCCTATCCCTATCCCAAGGGATTCTGGGAAATGTAGTTAGCTTCATGTATCTGACCTTGCCACACCCCCTAGTAGTAGAAACATAGAAAAATGATGACAGAAAATGACCACATGGCCTATATAGTCTGCCCTTGCATATTAACCATTACAACAGTCCCCTTTTTTCCTTTAGAGATCCTATATTTTTGTCCCATGCTTCTTTAAATTCAGATACTGTCCTGATCTCTACCACCTCCATAATGTGGATAAAGGAAGAGTGGTTGTTGTACAGTCTAGTGCTCAATACCATCATGAATTGGCTCTACAATTGGGGGATCAAAAATATTATCAGGTTTAATCATGCGACTCTGCCATCAAGTTACAACAACAAATAAAAGAATTACACAGGTACACTACCAAAAAACTGCCTCCAGTTTTGCAACTGATTCCTATAGATTTTGGGGTGCTGAATCCAGGAAAAATAGCCAAAATGTTCCATCACGTCACGTTTTCTTGCAAAATTAGATTTCTTACCCATATAAGGAATGTTCACATAATTTCTTTTTAGCCGACTGCAGTTTATTTTCTTGGCCCAAAATAGAGGTTGTAATGGTTAACTAACTAGAAACACTCCCTCATGATACATATAGATTAACAGGACAATTGGGAGGCGGGGGGCTAAATCCAGTACTCGCGCTGGCGCATGTTCTTTCCTGTTCGCCTCGCCTCGTTCGCTCGCTCAAACACGGTGGTTGCGACATGAACGTTCCTGTCAAATTTCAGTTTCTTGCAAGTTCATTATTACCTTTTGTTTGCTCAGTCGTAATCCAGCTTTATTCCGAAGTGGTTCACTACAGTTGTAGTTTGCAGTGCTGTGTATTTGTGATGGCTCACAGAGCCAGAGGTTGCGTCAACTCTCCGGACAGTTTTTGTTTTATTTGTGGGGAATATACCGTGAAAAAGCGGCAGAGGAACATTTCTGCATTTATTTAAAAAGTATATTTCGCCTATTTCGGTTTGAAGTTAGGCGATCAAGACAAACCGTGGGCTCCTCACAAAGTGTGCAATACCGCCTTGATTATTAAGATAAGACGGTTTAGAAATACTGTTAAATAAATAAATAAAAATGTGAGGAAGATCTACGCTTATGGATGAAAGGTAAAAAACAAGCATTTCATTTCGGAATACCTATGATGTGGCGTGAACAAAGAGACCACAGCAGTGACTGCTATTTTTGCTCTTGCATTGTGAAGGGATACAACTTAAAAAATAAGAACGTAATAAGTTACCCCAACCTTCCCTCAGCAATTAGGCCTATGCCTCATAGCAACGAAGTACCTGTGCCTGAACCACCAAAATCTTTGGATCATATTTGTGTGGACGGTTCTGATCATGATGAGACTCATCAGATGGCTTTTCCCGATGAGTCCAGTACTTCCGAGTTTGAAACTGAACCAGATCCGAAACCTGAACTTTTCTCTCAAGCTGAATTGAATGATTTAGTCCGGGATTTAGGACTCCCAAAAGATGCTGCCCAACTGCTAGGTTCTCGGCTTAAACAGAAAAATCTATTGTCACCAGGAACAACTTTTTATTGGTACCGCAACCGCGAGACACAATTTTTGAAGTATTTCAGCAAAGAGGAAGATTTGGTATTTTGCAACGATATATACGGAGTGATGGAAAAGTTTAAACTCAAGTATGATCCTGCTGAATGGCGGCTGTTCATTGATTCGTCAAAAGACAGCATAAAAGGTGTTCTTCTTCATAATGGCAACACATTCGCTTCAGTTCCTATTGCTCACTCTGTTATTCTCCAAGAAAAATACGAGAATTTGGCCCTGATTCTTCAGAAGATTCGTTATGATGAGCATAAGTGGATGATTTGTGGAGACTTTAAAATTCTATCCATGCTATTAGGGCAGCAATCCGGTTTCACCAAATATCCCTGCTTCCTTTGCTTGTAGGATAGCCGGACCCGCGACCTACACTGGCGGAAAAAATACTGGCCAATTCGGGAGTATTTGAGACCCGGTGAGAAAAATGTTCTTCATGAGAGCTTGGTACCTCATGATAAAATTCTATTACCACCTCTCCACATTAAGTTGGGTCTCATTAAGCAATTCATCAAGTCCCTTCCAAAAGATGGTGAGTGCTTTCGGTACCTTTGCTCAAAGTTCCCCCGACTTTCTGAAGCAAAGCTAAAGGAAGGAGTGTTTGTTGGCCCTGATATAAGGAAACTCATTTCAGATGGAGCATTCGCTGAAACGATGTCTGAGAAGGAAAAAGAAGCCTGGGATTCCTTCAAGGATGTTGTTCTCAAATTCTTGGGGAACAGGCGGGATGAGAACTATAAGGATATTGTTGCCAGGATGCTCAATGCCTTCAAAGAACAAGGCTGTAACATGAGCCTGAAAGTCCATTTCTTGCACTCCCATGTGAACTACTTTCCCGAAAACTTTGGGGCGTACAGTGAAGAACAAGGTGAAAGGTTTCACCAGGACATCAAGGACGCAGAGAGAAGGTACCAAGGAAGATGGAACACCACTATGATGGCTGATTTCTGCTGGTTGCTGCTGCGGGAAACCCCAGATGAAAAATACGCCAAGCAGCGCACCAAGAGAAGCATTCGGGGGAAGAAGAAACGGGCCCACCAGGAGATTGATTGACCCAAGAATGACTTTAAAATCTAAACTGTGTTGACAAATATTGTGTTTTTACTAAACTTTGAAATAAAAATTTGCTAGTTATTACCACAGTGTCGGATCTCATTTATTAGAATTTTATTTTCACACCATCGGGTGTTTGTCTTCATGTATTGCAATGGTGCGGTTTGCGTTTTCTATTCTTACATACATACCTGTACAACATTTTTTGCACATTTCTTTGCTTTGCTTTGTGTCTAACCTCGCTCTTATATGCTCAATGTTTGTGCACATGCATGTGGCTGTTTTAAGTGCAGACAATTTTGCTACCATCACATTGTGTTTTGTTGACATTACTCTATTCTTATGTGCTGCCTTGTTACAATTTTCTTTATTCTTATTTGAATAACTACTAAACAATTAGTATAAAGAATTCATCCAAGAAACTTTTATCTTGATCGCACTCAATCTGAAACGTTCACCTCAAACTGCTAACCCAATGTAGCAAAAAATCTGTACGTGATGGAGCAAATTGGTAACCAGATTTGGATTCAGCGCACCAAAAAACGTAAAAATCAATCGAAACATTAGAGGCAGTTTAAAAAAAAAATTTTTTAGTGTACCTGTGTTATTGGTTGGAGCGCAAATGGAAAAAGAACAGATTTTATAAGACACATCCAAAGATTCTCATTATATATACGGTTCTTAACCCGTTTTGGACAGCTCGCATATTCTTTCTCTTTTCTGGATGATTTATTAGATTTGTTACACTCAAACAACTATGAAATACCGGCAATAATAAAAAATATTAAAAAAAATATTAATACTTTGCAGAAAATAGAAGTTTCACATAGTGTATGTTTTTCATACACTGGTCCAATATAGTATATTGTCCGTCTTCAAAAAAGATAGGATTCAATTCCAGTATTCATTGACATATACATACTGTATGATACTATTGAAACTGCAGTTTTCATTTAAAACACTTTATTATGATATAATATAGTTTGTCAACAGTCCATTCTGATGGTGGAATATGATTCACATGAAAACACGCCTGATGCAGTGCGTCGATATTGCACCATTGAAACACCTAGAACAGAATGCTTGACAGCAATTAGTTTCAACAATATATTAGTCCAGTGTATGAAAAACATATAAGGCCGATATACGCACTAATAACTCTGACACTAAGGGGCTTGTTTACAAAGCTGCGGTAGCAGTTCGCAGTCATTATCGGAGCCGCGGCCCCATTGAAATCAAGGGGGTCGTGGCTCCGATAACGATCACGAACCGCTACTGCAGCTTTGTAAACAACCCCCTAAGTAACTTACAGTTATCTAAACCTATTTTCTAAAGTCTACAAATACTTTTATTTGCAAAATAGTAGCTATTACAGCATTATAAGCTACTTACTATTTTTTGTGATCTTTTTATGTTGAGCCGCCAGTACCGTCAAAATCAACAAACTTCGAATACCTATTAAACTAACTAGATCTCAGATAAAAAATCTGTATACGTATAATACTTTTTGACATAACGATAATAGTAAACATAGATCCATTGAATTTATAACCATTAATTAGTAAACAGTTGAGAAGTAAGTATGGAAATCTTATGTATGTAAAACATACGCTGGTCCAAAACGGGTTAAGATCCATAAATCACTTACATGACTTCTGGACTGCCCAATAATTTCCTGTAGGGATTCTGTATCGGAACACTTGTCAGAGTTTTGCAACTATTTTTTACAAGTTGTTTGTCAAATGCAATCTTTTGTAACATAGTAACATAGTATATGACAGCAGATAAAGACCAGCATGGTCTATTTAGTCTACCCAGCAAGGTGGCAAGAGTAGGTGCGCCCGCCGCTCCATGCAGGTCACCCTTCCCCATGCCTTTGTTTAGGGGTGTACCCACTGCTTTGTGCAGGTCACCTCGACTTGTTAAGATATCAGAGTCAGTTAAGTTTATTTTGATTTTATCTTGTTTCTATAAAGGGATCCACTGTGTCTGCCCCATCACATTTTGAATTCTGTCACTGTATTTGCCCCCACCACTTCCATCGAGATAGTAACATAGTATATGAAAGACTGTATGTGAAAGACACATCCCATTCCATTTCTTTAATCAAATACTATTCCAGATCTCTATCTGATGTAACACTTGTCACAACGGATGTGACTATTTTGCAAACCAACACTGACCAATGTAATGGTGAAAGTCCCCAGGAGGAGATGGAGGTGGAGGAAAATCCTGTTGAAATGAATGACACTGCACTTGGGCACAGGATTTCCAAGCCAGATAAGAAAAAAACAGCTTTCTGCTGAGCTCAGGCCACGCCCCAGCTCAGAGGGAGAGACAGGCTTCCTCACTGATTGGTCACACCTGGGGGAAGGACAGGGAGTGCCGGGAAGCAAATGCTTTTTAAATCCACAAACAGAGCAGAGAGTGGGCACAGGGAGCAAGGGAAGAACCGCTTTGACCCGGTGAAAAGCGGGATATAAATGCAGTTAAATAAATAAATAAATAAATAAAGCACGAGACGTGGAGAGGAAGGAAAAGAGCAAGCAAGAAAGGAACCTTATGAAGAAGGTGAAAGAGAGGGAGAGCCTTGGAGAGGACCTTACAGCAAGGCAGAACCTTGGAGCAAGAGTGCTAGCAAGGGAAGCAGTTGGAGAGACGGTAATTGGACATACAGCAACAAGGGCTATAGCAGCTGTAGAGGAAAGAAGGAAGAAAAGCCTCTTCAGAGCAGGTACCTAACTGGCACTGAAAATAGACATAAGGAAGCTGAATTCCAGAACCTGGAGGATAGCAGGAGAAAAGGGTTCAGCATTTGTCTAAGAAACCCTGCCAAAGGTAAAGCTACCATTTCTAATGCTGAATCATTGTTAGAGAAGTCATTTGCCTTTGCTACTCTCCAGAAGGCAGACCCAACACCTTTAACTGATAATAGGTGGGGGGAGAGTCTTACATAGGGGAAAACTATAACACTGACAAAAGCAAGACAGCCGAGCCTTCAGAATTAGAAGCTATAAGCAAGCTGTTGTCAGAAGGAAAAGTTTTCTCTCCTAATGCTAATGTGCATGTACACGCTGAATTGTTCCTGAACCAGTTCAAGGAATTTCTGGAGGAAAGAAAGTCAGGGAGAACTGTTAAACCTGATAGAGATGCCAGTAATTCTAATACTGTTGAAAGAATGCAAATAGACTCTTGTTTGCCAGCTTTAGAAAATGAATCTTTTCCCATGGATTGTTCTTTATGTTTAAAGGAAGAAGGCATTATTGAACAGCACTGAAACTGTATGAAATAATATAGAAAATACTTGCCATATCTGCTGAAGAATTGAAAAGGCTTGTTTTATGTTTAATAAGCTTAATTGTCTTCTGAGGATAAGAAGCCGTGCTGTAAAAAAGAAAATCAGCTGTTGCAGTTTAATTGTTTTCCGTTGAATAACCACATGGGGCAGTGTCCTGTGGAAAGTTTATGGGACTGAGAAACATCTGAGCAGTGCTGAGATATTTCTGTTATGTTTTCTTCTGTTCCTGAAATACCTATATGTTGGAGATGCATCCTTTATGCTTGTTTGTGTTTGAGCTTTGATGCGCTGGAAATTTCCCACAATAAATATTCTTGCAGCCTTGAAACACTCATGTCATAACTACAATTTTGTCCTTAAGGAAATAAGCAAAACTACAAGTCCCAGAATCACTGGCGACAATCAAAATAACTTTATTCAAAAGAGGAAACTCAAAGGCCACTTCCAGCTGGTAAGCTCTCGGGCCCCAGCGGAAGCGTCGCACCAAATAGAGTCACTTTCAGTTATTGCTCAGTACCCTTTAAAGCTTCCAGCTTGCTTGACTAAATCATTTCTGTTACAACTTTTGGAATTTGTACTTATGAAAATTAATTTTTTATATGACGCCCATTTTTATTTACAAATGTTTGGGATTGCGATGGGTGTCACAGCGGTCCCTTCTGTCGCAACAATTTATATGGCTGATTTTGAGGAGACTTTGATTTATTCTTCAGTTTGGTACCAATATATTACAATTTGGAAACATTTTATGTCATTTTCTATTTATGGGCAGGCCCTTCCCAGGATCTTCAATTGTTTTTAATAGCCGATTTACAGTTAAACAGGATTTCAATTCTACTGAATTTTTGGATATCACAGTTTTCAAAAACTGGTAATTGCTTGAACACTACCTTATTTCATAAGTTGGTTCAGCGTAATAACCTTTTGAGGTATCACAGCTATCATTCCAGTCCTTTCTGTAGGGGCCTTCCATTTGGGCAATTTGTTCATCTTAGAAGATTATGTACTTCAGTGTTAGACTTTCATATTCATGCACAGAATTTGTGTAATAATATATCAGCCTGGGGTTACCCATGGAGAGTGATTACAAAAGCCTATAAAGATGCCATACATGTCTATTGGGAATGGCTTCTTCCAAATACTGAAATTTCATCAATGATGGTAGCCCCCTTCATTTAGACCAAGATCGAGTGGTTGGAGTTTTACCATTCATAAAGAATGCAGCTGCAGTTTATTACAAATGTTTTCACATAGACTTGGTTTACATGATTGTTTCCAAAAGGATTTTAATATTGCTTACACCAGGGGTCACAATATTCGTGACATGGTGGTGCATGCTTCAAGTGGCAAGGGCTGTGTCTCAGCTTCACACTCTGACCCTGGCATTTTTTTTTTTGCATGAGTTGCAAATTTTGTGAACAGACAATGACTGGACTTTATTGGACAGAGCAACATACTAACAAACAATATTTTGCTCGTTGGCATACTAATTGTATTTCAGATTTTGTTGTATATCTTTAGATTTGTCCCTGTGGCTTGAAATATGTGGGCCGAATGACTGTATCTGTCAAGACTTGATTGAGTGAACATTCTTCTCATATTAACACTAAATCCGTAATGGTTCCCATCGTTCCGCATCGCCTTCAATTTCATCATACCTTTCAGGATTTGAAATGGCAAATTACATTCCCCCTAACCCCTGTAGGAGTGATTGGATTGCCAGATTGCAATGACTAGAACAACGGTGGATCTATAAATTGCAGATTGTGACACCTGAAGGTTTAAACCATGAATAGGATTGGTTGAGCCTCCTTTGAGTGATATCTACAGCGGCTACATATTCTTTATGGTTTAACTGTTGTTAGGCAAAGTGGGCGGATTATTGTTCCAGCCAATTGTGACATTGGATGTAGTTGTAACATAAATTAAGAGCAGCATGAGATGACATATATGGACTGGTTAATGATATTCAATGAATATTTTGGAACGAGAGTTTCTGTTAAGTTGGATGCTTCACTGACTATTCCTTTGATGCTTCATAAGCTAAGTGTTGCTCTTTCATGAAAGAATGTTTATACAAAGTATAGTCTTTATTGATTTGCCTCCTAAACTTTTGATTAAAAAGGGATGTTTGTTTCATGACAGTGGTTTTTTCCCTCTCTTGACAGTCTGACAAAAATAGTAAGTCTTGCTCTTTTTTTTATGCCCAACCTTTTTCTTTGATCATTGATGAGAGCTGGCATGAGAGCAAGGTGAATGTGAGTTGTATAAAGGCATTGCTTCCTCCTTTGCACTCAGCAGTGGCAGTGATCATAGCCACAGAGAAGACTTGCAATGATCATGATCACAGGGGAAAGATAGAAAACATGCATAATTTTCAGCCTTATAAGGCAGCAATGGTAATCATTGTAGTAGCATGGAGCATTGGGGACAGAGGCAAGATAGCTGATCTACATTTCCGGCTTTGCATGGCAGTAATGATATTCACAGTGAGTGATAGATGAACAGCAATGGATTCAGCAATGGGAATTGTAAGTATCTGGTTCTCTGCTCTGTTCTCTCCCAGGCCAGAGGACATATAGATGGGGAAGAGGAAGGGATGGGATTTTGGATTTAGCTAAAACCTTTTCTCAGTAGTTTGCGGCAAGTTACACTCAGGTACAGTAGATAGCTGAGATGGAAAGTGTAGGCTTGCTGTCTAGTTCTCATTTCTGCCAATACATGTCCCAGCTCTTGGTGACACTCCAATGTGCTATGACTCCCTGGCTGTGAACAGTGGGTCACATCACACATAATAGTAATTCTGTTTTTCCTTTGCTAGTAAAGTAAATGGCTGCTGAGATATAATAAAGTAGGCTTGTATAAAACATGTTATCTATTTTGTTGCCAAGTTTGATTTGTTAGATGTGTCCTTTCATTGGTAGGTGCAATAAAATTATATCATCCACAATTATTGGTGTTCTGTGCCTCCGTTCATTAGCAACTAAATTATTATAATATTCTTGTAGATATGGGTGGTACCAGGGGTTGGGGGTGTCATTTATTTGATCATCTGTATTGGGTAAAGGCCCTATATGTTTTTGTTTTAACCCCAGGCTTTGCACCAGTTGTGAAGGTGAAGGTTCATATGTACATTCACTTTGAAAATTGCAATAAGCACAAAGTTGCACATACCTTTTGGGCAGGTAGAATTTAGATTTGAATATAGCTATATTGGTGTAGAATGAAGAATAAATGAAACATAACAGAAAAACCCAGTCTCGAATGAGAAGACTGAAATCCTCTGCAGTTTAGAATTAAGATTTCCGGTTTTCTGATCACTTATTCCATTCTCCATGGACTTAATTAATAGAAAGTTGTATTTTGGCTACAATAAGATTATTTTATATACTAAATATCATATATTCTGTAGATGACTTGCATATATTAGATCTTTTAGAGACAGAGAAATAGGAAAAGACATACACCCATATGCAGAGCAGCAATAATAAGGCAATTACCAAAAGTCTCTGTCTAAGACACTATTGCTTAGCAAAACAATTTTAAAGACCTTGAACTATCAACACATCAAAAGCTGATTTTCAAACAGTAATGAACCTAACTTCAAAACGACTTTCTTTGCAACCAAAAAAAAAATCCCTTTATATAGAAAACTTCTAGTGGGCCACTGCTAATTATGTTTATCAAATTTTCACAGAGCTCACATTAAACAACATGAATTACAGTAATAAAAAGCAACAGGAAAGCAGTGGGAAACTATTAGAATAATCAACAGGAAATTAAATTTTGACAATATTGAAAAACTACAGCACAGAATTGTATTTCCATAGATAACTTTAAACTGGAGGTTTTTTTTTTAAAGAATCTTTAAAGGGAATGCTCTATAGTTTGAAGTTTGAAACCTCTCAGTCATCAGTAGCAGTATGAATTCAAATAATACTTATAAATGTCTTTAATTATCTTTAATTTAAAACTACTACTACTACATTTGTTGAGCTCTATAAGACGTATGCAGCGCTGCACAGACACATGTAAAAGTCGGTCCCTGCTCACCAGAGCTTACAATCTAGTCAAGACAGACAACACAGTAGACATGGGACATGGGATACAGCTGGGGGCTGGGGGGAGGGTGGTGCTGGTGGCTCAAAGAAAACAAATAATTACCTATTAAAAAAACCATACAATTTTCATTTAGAACTTTATATTGTAGAGGCACTAATATCAGTAATTCATTAAAATCTGGGCTCCGCTGATAAATTCCCTGGAATTACACATATCTACTTTTGAGAAATTAGATGTTGTTCCCAGGCCGGCCCATCCATTTAGCAAGAATGTTGTTGGCACAGGGCCCCGCGCTTCAGGAGGCCCTGCGCCAACAACATTCTGCACACTGTTCACCTTCTTTAATGACACCCAGCAAGCTCAGTACAGCTCGTTACAGCCGCTGAAGTGAAGACAGTTGTTCCCTTCACTTCGGCAGCTGTATTGTAATGAAGATCGCAGGCACGCCAGAGGTCAAAGGCCACTTCCTGTGTCCCGGCTCTCAGCGCACCTGCGATTTTCATTACAATACAGCTGCCGAAGTGAAGGGAACAACACTCTTCACTTTGGCGGCTGTAACGAGCTGTGCTGAGCCTGCCGGGAGCCGCTGAAACCTGCCACGGGGTTCTTCGGAGAGGAGGGCTTGGGCTTGAAATGGGCTGTGGAAGGGTCTAAAATTGGAATTGGGCTGGGGGGCTATAATTGGAAATGGGCTGAATGGGGGGAGGCTAGGATTGGAAATGAGCTGAGGGGGAGCTAGGAATGGAAATTGGCTGAGTGGGGGGGGTGCAAATGAGCTGATGGGGAGGACAAGGACAGCAAATAGGCTTTTGGGGGTAGGAATGGAAATGGACTGATGCAGTTCTGGAATAGGATTGGAAATATCTGATGGGGGGGGCTACTTTTAGAAATGGCTGATAGGGGAAGCTTGGACTGGAAATAAGTAGATGGGGGGGGGGCTCGGACTGGAAATGAGTTGATGGGGAGGCTCGGACTGGAAATGGACTGAGAGTGGGGAAGCCTGGACTGGAAATGGGCTGAAGCTCCTCCACACTCAGCCCAGTTTCCAGTACAAGCCCCCCCCCCCCCCCATTAGCTCACTGGAATAGGATTGGAATTGGTTTATGGGGGGGCTAGTATTGGAAATGGCTGATGGGGGGCCTAGGATTGAAAATGAGCTGATGGGGGGAGCTTGGACTGGAAATGGGCTGATGCAGGGGGGGGGGGTTTGAGAATGCAATTAGAAGGGAGCGGATGCTGAGTGGGTTTGGAACTAGAAGGGAGCTGATTTTTGGGGAGGACTAGAAGGGGATGGGGCTGGGGGAATGAGGATGGAGGGGGAAAAGATATTTTGTGTGGGAGGGAAGAAAAATCTACAAATTGCTGGGTATTGGCAGAGTAAGTGGGGATTGAAAATGGAAGGGTGAAATTTGAGTGGATGATAAAGGAATAAAAAAGAAATTGGGGAAAGAGCAAAAGGGGAAAGATCAGTATGTTAAAGCAGATGTAGAAGATAGAATGGAAAAAATCTAGAAGACAGAAGAAAGGACAAATGGACAGCAGACAATGAAGAATTAGCAGAAGACAGAAGAGAGAAAGAAGAAGAAAAGTGACTGGAGCAATTGCTATCAAAAAATAAAATGCCCAAACAACAAAAGGTAGAAAATACTTTTTTATTTTGAATTTATTAACTGGAATATGTCAGCTCTGGGAAATGTGTATCACTAACGTCTTTGCATTTTTGTTTAGTACAAAAGGAAATTAATTTATAGTGTTGTTTGTACATTCCAAGTTTGGCTTTAGGGGTTCCCAATTTAATTATTGTCTTCCGATTTCTAAATTGTGATTCCTTGTTCTTTGTTTGGTGATGGTCTATGTTCTGCATGTGTAACTGAGCTGAGGTATTCTATTCTTGTAGTTTCTGTTTGACAGTGCCACTTGTTCTCTTTCCCCAGTAGGAGATGTATTGGTATTCTCTGACATGTATTGATTTAATATTTGCAGTGTTGCCTTTTTAATAGGTAGGATTTGGTGCTTTGTGAGTTCTGGTAGAGCTGTTATGATACGGCTGGTTTTCTATGATTTCTAAATGGTCAGTGTTATAGTAATGTAGAAATCTGGTAGTCTTTCTTTATCCTGACACTCATTAAGAGGTATGTTAACATTATGCTAATGTTTATGCAAAATTAGATTTCTTATGCAAATGAGGCCCTGCAATGAGCCTCCGCACATGGCCCCGCATCCCCCTTGGGCCGCCCCTGGTTGCTCCGATACTGTTTTCTTTGAGGTAACATTTAAATATCAAAGCAGAATCTATGGGGTTCTGCATAGCTCAAGCAAAGTGTGTAAATTAAGGTTTTGGCCTACTTTTGTTTACTTTCTTGTTCCATCATTACTCCATTTTGAATATATGCAATGCATTTTCTGGTTAATATTATTCCTATTATTATTACTACTGCCACAAATTTATATTATACATAGCAGATGTAGGCAGTGCACTACTAAGTAGCCCGGAGCTTAGCATGCGTCAAGTGCACTGCGGGAAAAGTACCACACTGTAAACATGCGTCTATGTTAAATATTCCATACTACCCAAATAGCATCGGTTGCAGTGTGGATTGGCTGGTTCTAGAGTGGAATATACACATTTAAAGTGTTGTTGGCATTTTTGGTGTGCACTCCCTGCCGTTGTTGCATTTAGTGTGGGTGCACTTCCTGCCACTTGAATGAATGGGGTTAAGTCCTCCCACATTGATCACACCAAAGAGTAGGAGTGCGGGGGGGGGGGGGGTCACACTGCTATTTTATGGAACTTGTAGAGCGCCATTCCCACGCTCATTTTCTGGACTGATGGCAAAGGCATGAATCTTAGTAACCATGCTTGAAAATATTGTGGGAATAATTTTAAGTATGGCCAGTTAGGTACAATATCCTTAGTTTTTTTATATCTGCAACATTGCAAACATTTTCAAGCTGAATTTGTATTTCCATTTACACTGTGCCATTTAGATCAGCTAAATTGTGCTTGGTGGATTTTCTGAGAGAAAATCTGTATATATTTTTGAAAATTGAAAAGTGCACGTGCATTTAGAAATCCTACCACAAACCCTACCTCGGTAATGCCTCCCCTACTGTGGGGAGAAGTGCATGTATAATGGACCTGCAAGTATGTGTTACTCCTGTATAGGGCACGTAATTTTCTGCAAAGTCATTTCTGCAGTAAATCACTATTTCACTCATAGAAATGGCTTTTTAAATTGTCTTTTTGGGGAGAATTTTATAAACCTTATTCTATGAGTAAAGCATTTGTTTGTTTATCTACAAATACCTGATATTTACCTTCCATAAATCAAACATCAAGGCCTATTACATACAAAATTAAAATAATATAAATAAATACAATACAAATAAAAACCTACTCCACTAGCTAAGCCCCTCCATAATCCCCCTATTCACACTAAATTCCTTTCATCTACACAACTGTATCTTTCCTCTCCCTCTTACTAAAACTGTATCACTCCTCTCTCCCTTAAAAAACGATGCCTAACCAATCCTAAAATATGTCGCCTTATTCCTACCTTATGGTAAGGTATTCTACAATAGTGGTCCTCAATAACGAGAGACGACACTCCTTATCCCTCTCAGTACCACATCCAGTGCTAATACTGCCAATAAACCTCATCCCTCCAATTACAAAGTCCATAGGCATTGGAACAGAGTGGACCACACTAACCCTGGCCCTAACAAAACTCCGCTGGCCAGCAGCAACCTGCATCAAGGTTGCAATTGCAGACTTCCCCTCCTGTTCTTCCTGCGGGGATCCTATCTCATGGCACAGATTCCTTCTGCCTGCCCACGGGAGATTTGATCCATGTGGGCAGAACAGGAGGGGAAGACTGTGGTTGTGGCCTTGATGCAGTTTGTCTGCCAATGGGGAACCCATCTCCAGAGACAAACGAAAAAAGAATGACAATGATCGTGGCAAAGACTCCGCGATCATGGTCAGATCAGATCTCTCACGGGCAGACAGAAGGAGTCCTTTCTGTGATCGTGGCCATTCCATCTCTTCTGCCCATGAGAGAAAGAATCCCAGTGAGCAGAACAGAAAAGGAATATCGTAGTTAGCCAGGGTGGAGTTAGGGCAGAGCTTGGCACAGAGACAAGGCAAAGCTAAGGCGGAGCCTGAGACCTCCCAATCATATAGGTGTTCTGCTGCCCCTAGCAAAGTCTATCTGGGTATACACCACTGCAACAAAGTTGGTAAGTAAGTTTGCCAACCCATATTTATACCCTTAGAAACCATCCTCATAATCTTAAATTTTACTTGAAACTGTCAGTCACTGGAGTTGATACGAAAGAGGCATCACTGAATCATATTTCCCTGCTGCAAGTTTTGCCACGTATTCTGCAAGAACTGCAGCTTTTTAAAATTTCTCTCTGTATGCCCCAGATGTAGCTTACTACAATATTCCAACACAACTGTATGAAGATACTCTCTCAAAAAAGTATGATTAGTTTTCGAATCAGCCTTAAACATGCAAAAAATTAACAAACCACTCTAGAAATCTGCGGACCTTCTTCAACCTGGAGGCTAACATCATTCCCAAATGTCTAACTACTTCCTTGCTTTAAGGGGGACCTCAGCCAATTCTGGGACAGTCTAATTGTCGTCCTTTCCTACTAATCTATGAACTCTCCATTTTACCCAATTTCCAACAATTATTTTCCAACCATCTTTTCACTTCCCTCAAACAATTTGTAATATTTTGAACCTCATCTGTCTGTCCTTCACGAATCCATATTAATGGTAGCATGTCTTGAATGCAGAAAATGCTTCTTATAAAATTGCATTGGTCTATGCATACCAAGAGTGTGCCTATGTTTATGCAATATGCTTATAGGTGTTACTGGGGACGTAGTTTGCACTGAGAGCAGCTCTGTAATGTTCATGCATGTTCTGTAAAATATGGGAGTCATTTTGGTAGCCCTATTCGTGTTTTGGATGTCCAAAGCATAGAGACACCTCCAGAGCCATTTTAGAAGCCAGATTTGTGGAAATCTAAGTCTGAACAGGAGCATGGCTTGGGCATTCCTTGAAACCTGGACATCCTCGACTGATCTCAGAAACATTCAATCATGTCTAAGTTTAGATGCATTCAGTTTGGCTGAAAAAACATCCAGAGGATGTAGAAAAAAAAGCACTCCATCATCCCAGTCCCCAGCACAATTTCAATGATAGCAGCAGCGGGATTTGAAACCTGGACCTGCTGTTTTTCACCCATTACTCTAACCATTAGGTTATTCCTAAACATCCAGGCTCTGAAATGCTATTCTGGGGATGTCTATGCATCCACCCTCGCAGACGTTTATATATGACACATCCACATTTATGAAATTATATCTGCACCTGGATATGCTTGCTTTTTTTTTTCCAGATGTTCTGGCATAGACACTCCAGATTGCATTTGGATGTCCTTTCTAAAATCCCTCTCCATGTGTACACACAAAAAGCATATATCTACTAAAGTGTGTCAGCTGCTATGGCAGGACTAATGCAGAATTAATGCCCCATGGTAGCAGCTAACCTGCAAAGAAAATCAGATATCGCAGGCAATTTTCTGCTATATCTGATTTCACATGGTGCAGGGATCTAGAGGCAGGATTGTGGAAGATCTGGGTGGGAAGTGGGGGTGGTGATGGTTGGCAGCCACCATGCAAAAACATTTTTGTAAGGTAACTGGGAAAGTCAGTCCTTGATGGAGGAGTGGCTCAGTGGTTGGGACAGGTTACCTCAGGTCAGAAGGCCAGGGGTTCAATTCCCACAGGGGGACAAGCAATCTCAGGCTGGAGGGACTGGGGTCTCTAGTCCCATGGTCACTCCTTGTGGCCTTGGGCAAACCACTTAACCCTCCATTGCCTCAGGTACACTTAGATTGTGAGCCCTTTGGGGACAAGGTAATAAAAAGTACCTGTAAGCATACATGTAAACCACACTGATTCTAAAGAGCACAGTATAAAAAAAATAAATAAATCACACCTCAAGAGGTGGCATTATCTATCTGGAGGCCTGATAGTACAGCCACAGTACTACCTTTTAACTTTCAAAAGGGAGACTATGATAAAATGAGGAAAATAGTTAAGAAAAAAACTAAAAGGAGCAGCTACAAAGGTTAAAGATTTATATCAAGCATGGGTATTGTTTAAAAATACTATCTTGGAAGCCCAGACCAAATGTATTCCATGATCTGAGAAAAGTAGAAGGCCAAATAACTGCCTGCATAGTTTAAAGTAAGGTCAAAGAGGATGTTGTTGCCAAAAAAAAAATCTTTCAAGAAATGTAAAAAGGGGCCAAATAATGAAAATGGGAAACAACATAAGCACTGGCAAGTTAGATGTAAGACATTGATAAGGCAGGCAAAGAGAGAATTTGAAAAAAAAAGCTTGCCATGGAAGTAAAAATGCATAATAAAAACTTTTTCAACAACAAAAAGCCCGTGAGAGTGTCAGTTGGACCATTGGATGATAGAGGGGTAAAAGGGGCAGTTAGGGAGGACAACGTCATAATGGATAGACTGAATTCCTTGCTTTGGTCTTTACTGAAGAAGATATAGGGAAGTTACTCATGCCTGAAATTGTATTTAAAAGTGATGTAGCAGAAGAATTGAAAGAAATATCAATAAACTGGGAAGATGTGCTACAACTATTTGATGAGCTGAAGAGTAGCAGCTCACTTGGACAGGATGGTATTTATCCAAGGATGCTGAAAGAACTGAAATACGAGATTGCAGACCTACTATTAATAATCTGTGAACTATCATTAAAATTATCTGTAGCAATAGAGGGTGGAGCCTGTGAAGCGCCAAGATGGCCGTGTGAGAGATTTGCACCTCGCAATCCTGATAGAACCCTATCCTCCAGTCATCTAGATAAACCCTTGGAAGGTTGAATAAGAAGCAATCCTAGCTACTAACATGGCAGCGATCAAACCAGCACATCTAGATTATGGGATGCAGCAGGCCCCAGGCTCCAAAAGGCCAAAATTGGATCTTCCATCTCCACACAAAATGGCCCAGGCCCAGGAGAGTAATGGGGATAAATAAGAGCTGCTGAAAGAAATTAGAGCCATCAAAGTTATGGTCACTGCAAACAGGAAGACATTAGCCACAGTACACACGGAGGTCACAGAGCTCAACTCAAAACTCAAAGCCCTTACCACCCATTTAGAAAGCATTGAGGTGAAGGTGGAGACCCATGCAGAATGACTGCTGCAAATGAAAAGAACCAGGAAACAAATCCAGCAATTGGAGCGTCTTATGGAGGATCTCAACAACCGTACACGGCGAAACAATGTATGAATAGTGGGAATTCAGGAAGGAGCAGAAGGATGAGATCCAATCTGCTTTTTAGAAGAAATGTTCCTCAAAATAAAAAATGCTCCACTGGAAACAGGACAGGCCACTGGAACTTGAAAGAGTATATTGTATCCCAACGCATGCAGCAACGCGGAAAAAACACCAAGGCCTTTGATTTTCTGCATCTTGAGATACCCGCAGGTGCAGCAAATACTTCAGATGGCTAGGAACAAAAGCCCGCTGGTATATGAAGGACATAAGATCTCCTTTTATCCAGACTTTCATAAAGCTATGGGTAGAGCAAAGAAGACAATTGCTTGCATTCAGGCCACAACTGCAGAAGCTACAAGCTTGATATGGGTTATTTTTGCCAGCTAATCTCCGAGTTACATTGCACAACCAAACGTGGACTTTTGAGGACCTCGTGCTCCTCTGGGTGTATATGGAAAGCTTGGGAGAAGTAGAGATGGAGTAGTCCAATTTTAATCATGTCAGCTAACCTCAAAGGAGCCTGGGACATCTGATAGAGATGTGGAGTCTCTGAAGTTCTAGACACATTCTAAGTCTTTATAACATTGATCAAGAGGGAAGTAAAAAAATGAAACAATGATTGGTTATAGACTGTATATTTGTTAAAGGGGTCTAATAATAGGGAGGGATTGAAAATGATCTCTTTGAGTAAGATAACTGAATATCTCGCACAAGATGTCTTACTGAGGGAATTCTAGAGGAGGGCAAAAAATTCAATTAGGGGGCAGGGCAGTTTCTCGCAGTGGTCTGGCAATCTGATTGTTCACCCAAAGGCTGTAGTTCTGTTGAAAGTTCTAGGTTTTCTCTCTCTCACACCTGGCAGTAGTCATGTTAAAGTATTGAACTGTCAGAGATGTATTATGGAGTGGATATAGTTACAAGTGGGGAGGCATGGAGAGGAAGAGCTTCCCACAGGGTACTTATACGATCTCCCTTATTAGCCAACCAATATGGCAAACCTTTATAAATTTCTTTCATTAAATGTAAAAGGTATTAGTAATCCAATTAAATGTAAGAAATGTTTATTGCATTGTCAGAGGAAGGCAGCAGACATTGTATATCTGCAAGAAATGCATCTTTCTCAGGCAGAGACAAATTGGATCAGGAAATATATACGGTGATCTCCTGCTCCCTGGCTCTAGGGAAGAAAAATGGCGTAGCTATTTTAATCCGCAAGAGTTGTTCCCCAACTGTAATCCAAACATGCTCAGACATAGAGGGTAGATGGGCCAGAGCAATGGTTCAATTAGGCACCCTGACACTTTCTTTAATAGCAATTTATGCCCCAAATGTAGATGCTCTGGGTTATTTCCATGCTATCCATAGGGAGATAGTAGACTTGTTTCCTCATCCAGTAATACTGGGAGGAGATTTCAACCTAGTGATGGACCCCTTAATGTTTCATCAACCAGTCCGTCAACAAAGGTCTTCCAAATTCCACCAGGTATTCCTTAGCATAATCAAAGAAAGTGGGCTGGCCGATCCCTGGCGTTTACAGCACCAGACAGAGAAAGACTTCACTTTCTTTTCCCTTCCATATTATTGGCATTCCAGATTAGATTTTTTCCTAGTCTCCAAAGCACTCCTCCCATCTATTACTCATACAGAAATACAAGGAATTCAAATATCAGACCATGCCAGTGTATCTTTGTCTCTTCAAAGGATTCAAACAGAAAGTGCCCTCCCACCATGGAGACTTGACAAAGAGCTTCTGGTAGAAGGCAACTTTGTACTTTTCTGGTAATTCGTACTCCTATAGGAGATAACCTCCAGCATAACTCCCCAGAGGCAACTCCGGGATAGGTCTGGTGGGAAGCTCTTAAAGCCTCACTGAGGGCTACTATAGCATACTATGCTACAGGGAGGGCTAAAATTCAAAAGCAGAAACTATCTCACTTAGAGGCCCAAATTAAAGCAGGAGAACACACTGAGGGATACTGACCCAGCTATTTTACCTCCGGCTTGAATATAATATCATTATGAGTGCAGAAGCAACAAGTACTCTTTTTGTGCAGAATGCAAGATACTATACAGAAGCAAACAATTCTGGACATCTTCTAGCGAACACTTTAAAACAATGAAAAGAGGCTAAGAGAATCGCAGCTATTAGAACTGAACATGGGCTAATCACTACACAGAATACAGAGATTGGGCAAAGATTCAGACAGTTCTATCAATAACTATATGCCTCATAAACGGAGGCTTCGCAGGGAGAATTTGAAGCATTGACAAGACACCTGGATAGGCCTCAGTTATCATATGAAGATTCAGATACGCTGGATAGAGAACTCCAGATCGAGGAAATTATAAAAGTTATAAATGATACACCATCAGGTAAGGCCCCTGGCCCAGATAGGATACCAATCGAGTTCTATAAAAAATTTTCTACGGACTTAGCACCCCTTCTACAAACCTACTTTAAATTACTGCACAAGCAATCGCTGAATACTGGGTCCTTTTACGCAGCTACAATTGTAGTCCATGAGAAACCCAGATAAGATCCATAATTGGTAGAAAACTATCGCCCAATATCGCTCTTGAACTCTGACTATAAAATTATAGCTTGGTCATTTAGCGAACTTTGCCCCGCAAACTCATCCACCCAGACCAGGGTGGTTTTGTGGCGGGCAGATCTACCGCAGACACTGTAAGGCTTCTGTGTAATATCCTGGCCCTCTTCCAAGACTTGAAACTACCGATGGTAGACATCTCTGGATGCAGAAAAAGTGTTTGATCACCTGGAATGGTCCTTCCTATATGCCACACTTAAGTGGTTTGGTATGTGAGATGTTTTTTTAGGAATGATTAAGGTCCTGTATGATAACCATATGGTCCAAGTTTTGTCAAATTCATAATTAACCCTCCCCCCCTCCTTCACTCTCCAGAGGAGCACCAGACAAGGCTACTCAGTCTCCCCGATTCTCTTTATACTTGCTCTAGAACCCCTTGTGCTATTAATCTGCCAGACCCCAGAAACAGTAGGTTTTCAGTACCGGAACCAATCAATCAAATTATCAGCTTATGCAGATGATGTACTCCTGATCGTTACTCCAAGTTCTATCCCGCAGGTTTTAGAGATTACTGGGAAGTATTCAAAATGTTCTGGGTATAAAATCAATTGGAATAAATCCGTTGTTATGCCACAATAAAGTCCTAAAAAAAGATTTAGAGACCTTCCCTTTTCAATGGGAGCAGATGGCGATAAAATATTTAGGTATCCAGTACTTTTCTAACCTTGATGATACACTGGAAAAGAAAGCCACAAATTTAGTAAAACTAGTTGAAACACCTCTCCTACAGTGGTTGCCATTACACCTTACCTGGTGGAGCCGATTAGACTCCTTAAAAATGGTGATTGTCCCAAAAGTGAATTATGTGCTAACCATGTTACCAATCCACTTCCCCAAATAATATATAAGAAAATTGAACTTTTCCTAATGCAATTTTTATGGAAGAGAAAGACTCCTAGAATTGCTGTTAAAAAGTTAAAATTGGCAAAAGCAGAAGGTGGAGTACAGTTCCCGGACTTTCTTAGAAATCATCACGCCTTTATGCTGAATCAAGGCATGCTCTGGGCCCAACAGCCTTTACCAAGTTCAGATTTAACATGGGTTTGCTTAGAAAAAGAAATTGTTAAACCAATTCCATGGTATCTTTTAATAGGAATGCAAATGCAGAATACGGAATGTTGTTCTCCGGTGGTTATAGCTACACAGAGGTCCTTTCAAGAGCTTTCCAATAAATGTTATAAGGATGACCCATCATCACTTAGCCTTCCTATTTGGTACAGCCCAATATTTAAAATTGCACGTAAAACCTTTTTATAGAAGAACTGGCAGCAAAAAGACATATGGACACTAGAACACCTTATTAAGGAGGGATCCTTTAAACCTTTCTCTGTATTGCCAGAAGAATTTGATCTTCCTAGTTTTAAATACTTTCAATGGGCCCAACTGAAACACTGTATCCAGAAAGTACTCAGACCAATGCATTTGATTCAGAAGTGGGCTCTACTGGAGGACACACGAGACATTTTAGGAAAAAAAGGAGTAGCCTCATTATATTATATGAAACTCCAGAGACAAAACAACAGAGTCTCTAGAAGCATTCAGAAATCATGGGAGCAAGAGACTAGCCTACCCCTCTCTCAAAAACTATGGGAGAAATACTGGAGTTGAGTCATGCAGGTGTCCCACTCGGCAAGCTTGACACAAACACTATATTTTTCTGGCCCACAAGGCTTATATAACACTATGGCGGATCTTTAAATGGAAAACCAATTCTGCCAGTTGCTGCTGGTCGTGTCAACAGGATGCTGGTACTTTTTATCACTTCTTGTTTGTATGTCCAATATTGCTAGCCTTTTGGCATCAAATATGGGAATGAGTGCAACAAATACTAGAAATTAATGCTCTGATCTCATGGCAAATTGTGATGTTTCGATCACTGGCTGGAATCACATTGTTAACGAAACAGAGCCACTATTTGCTAGATCTTATGATTGGGCTTGGGATCAAGTTAATCATGACTTATTGGAAAAATTCAAGTTTATTAAATTTCAATGAATGGTGGAGCATGTTATCCCTATATAGCCGCTATGAACAATTTGCCATGGTTTTGACTCAGAGGTTCGATACAAAGGGTAACAAATGGTCCGCTTCAGATAAATATATCTCCTGTTAGGGGAATTAGTAGTGAAATGTTAAACATCCACTCCTTTTTCAGTTATAGTGATATAATGTATTTCTAGGAGAGATGGATTGTTAGTGTCGCATTATGTTTCTTGTGTGTGTTATCTGTAATGCTGATATAAAACTTTAAATAAAGAATTGTAAAAAAATCATCTGTAGTACCTGAAAACTGGAGAATGGCCAATGCAATGCCAATTTTTAAAAAGGGTTCCAGGAGTGAACCAGGAAACTACAGATCGGTGAGCCTGATGTCATTGCCAGGCAAAATGGTAGAAACCATTATAAAGAATAAAATTACTGAACATGTAGATAGTTATGGTTTAATGGGAGAAAGTCAATATGGATTTAGCCAAGTCTTATAAAACTAATCTGTTATATACTTGAAGGTATGAATAAACAGGTAAACTATGGTAAACCAATCAATATAGTGCATCTGGATTTTCAGACAGCCAAGAGAGACTCTTGGCAAAATTAAAAAGTCATGGGATAGGAGGCAATGTACTATTGTGGATCAGTAACTGGTTAAATGATAAAAAGAAGAGAGCAGGGATAAATGGTCAATTTTCTCAAAGGATAAAGGTGAATAGTAGAGTATCTCAGGGATATGTGCTGGTCAAGCTGCTT
The DNA here is from genome assembly GCA_033557465.1 of Ichthyophis bannanicus. Classification (NCBI taxonomy): domain Eukaryota; kingdom Metazoa; phylum Chordata; class Amphibia; order Gymnophiona; family Ichthyophiidae; genus Ichthyophis; species Ichthyophis bannanicus. The sequence continues at coordinate 1,483,655,004 of CM066032.1, forward strand.
TTTAACATATTCATAAATGACCTGAAAATAGGAATAACAAGTGAGGTGATCAAATTTTCAGATGAAGCCAAATTATTCAAAGTTGTTAAAACACAAGAGGATTGTTAAAAATTGCAAGAGGACCTTGATAAATTGGACAACTGGACGCCCATATAGCAGTTGAAATTTAATGTGGACAAGTATAAAGTTATCCACCTAGGAAAAAACAACCCAAACTATGGTTACACAATGCAAGGTTCCACATTTGGAACAAACACCCAAGAAAAAAATGTAGATATCATAGGGGATAATGCATTGAAATACTTTGCACAGTGTGCAGAGACGACCAAGAAAGCAAATAGACTGCTAGGGATCACCACACCTTTAATATTGTGTGCAGTTCTGGTTGCCATATCTTAAAAAGGATATAGCAGAAGTAGAAAAGGTACAGAGAAGAACCACCAAAATAGTAAAGGGGATGGAAGGATACCCCTATGAGGGAAGGCTTAAAAGGTCACGGTTATTGAAACATAGAAACATGACGGCAGGTGAAGACTACATGGCCTATCTAGTCTGCCCATCCATATCAACCACTACAACAGTCCCCATTTGCCCTTTAGAGATCCTCTGTTTTTATCCCATGCTTTTTTAAAATTCAGATAATGTTCTCATCTCTACCACCTCCACTGGGAGACTATTCCACGCATCTACCACTCTTTCCATAAAAAAAATATTTCCGCATATTATTCCTGAGTCTATCTCTTTTCATCCTCATCCTATGCCTCCTCATAGCAGAACTTGCTTTCCATCAAAAGAGGTTCTCCTGTGCATTTATGCCAAAGAGGTATTTAAACGTCTCAGTCATATCGCCTCTATCCTGCCTTTCCTTTAAAGTATACATATTATGATCCTTGTCTTCATATGCTTTATAATGAAGACCACTAACCATTTTAGTAGCCACCCTCTGTACTGACTCCATACTGTTTATATCTTTTTGAAGGTACGGCCTCCAGAATTGCACACAATACTCCAAATGAGATTGCACCAAAGACCTATACAGAGGCACTATCACCTCCGTTTTTCTGCTGGCCATTCCTCTCCCTATGCACCCAAGCATCCTTCTGGCTTTCGCTGTCACCTTTTCTACCTGTTCAGCTACTTTAAGATCATCAGACACAATCATGCCTAGGTTCCGTTCTTCTTTTGTGCACAAAATTACTTCACCCCCTATACTATATCGCTCCCTTGGATTGCTGCAGCCCAAATGCATGACCATGCATTTTTTAACATTAAATCTCAGCTGCCAAATTCTAGACCATTCTTCAAACTTAGCAAGATCCCCCCTCATGTTATCTATACCATCCGCAAAGAGATAAACCTTACCCAACAGCCCTTCCACTGTATCACTAACAAAGATGTTAAAAAGAATCGGACCAAGGACAGATCCCTGGGGCACACCACTGGTAACCTCCTTCTCCTCAGAGTGAGCTCTGTTTACCTGTACCCTTTGTTGCCTCCCACTCAACAGGTTTCTAACCCAAGAAGAAACTTTAGGGTTCACCCCTACAGTGCTCAGTTTGTTTATAAGTTACCTGTGTGGAATGGTGTCATAGGCTTTACTAAAATCTAAATGCACCACATCTAGGGCTCTCCCTTAGTCCAACTCCCTGGTCACCCAGTCAAAGAAATCAATCAGATTTGTCTGACAAGATCTGCCTCTGGTGAATCCATGCTTCCTTGGATCCTGTAATCAGTTGGACTCCAGAAACCCCACTATTTTCTCTTTCAGCAGCGCTTCCAATAATTCACTCACCGCCGAAGTTAAACTAACTGGTCTGTAGTTTTCAACCATATCCTTACTTCCTCTTTTGTGTAAAGGGACCACATGTGCCTCTCTTCAGTCCTCTCGTATCACTCCCAACTCCAATGAAACATTGAAAAGGTCAGTCAATGGAGCTGCTAGAACGTCCTAAGTTCTCTCAGTATTATTGGGTGAATCCCATTCAGTCCCATCGCTTTGTCTACTTTAAGTTTAGCTAGCTTCTCACAAACACAGTCTTCCGAAAATTCTTCAAGATGCTCCTCACTTCTGTTCCTGTTTGTGGACATTTTCTGAGGTCCTATTCCTGGTTCTTCATCTGTGAACTCCGAACAGAAATATTTGTTAAGCAATTCCGCTTTATCCTCATCAGCTTCTACATATTCCTTCCCTTCACCCTTGAGTCTGACAATACCACTTTTGCCCTTCCTCTTCTCACTAACATATCTAAAAAATGTCTTATCCCACACACACACACATTTTACTGCATTGGCTATTTCCTCCTCTATTTGAATCTTTGCTTTCCTGACTACTTTGCTAGCTTTTCTAAGTTTTTCCAAATATAGATGCCTGTCTTCCTCTCTCTATGATCTCTTGTATTTCATGAAGTCCTCCCCCTTTTTCCACCTTTGCAACTACGTCTTTTGAGACTATAGAGGCCTTATTTTCCTTTTTCCTCTATTTACCTTTCTAACAAAATGGTTGGTTGCCCACTATAATATCAGAAACACTTTCACCATTGGTAAGCACCAAGTCTAGTATGGCCTCTTCACGATGCTGCAACTTTGCGGTGCTTGAACTCTGGTTCTTCCCTTTCCAGGAATGCTTTCACCTCCTCCACTTCTATGGCTGCATAATGGTTCTTCAATTCAAGGACTGGAGAGTTGGATTGGTAATTCTTCAGGTCCTAGTGACTTGTGTCCAACCTTCATCATTTAGTAGGCTCCCATCTTCTCCTATGCTGGAGAGCTTGAATGTTACAAGAAGCATCTCATCAATGTTCTGCAACTTGTAAAAGGGACAGCTGAGGGGAGATATGACAGAGGTCTATAAATTAATGAATAGAGTAGAACAGGCAAACATAGATAGGTTGTTTATTCCATGAAAAGTAGAAAAACAAGGGGACATGCAATGAAGCTACAATGTAACCCATTTAAGACTAAAAAGAGAAAATATTTTTTTTCACTCAATGTGTAATCAAACTAGAATTTGTTACTGGAGGATGTGGTAAAGGTTGTTAGTGTAGCTTGATTTAAAAAAGGTTTGGACAAGTTCCTGGAGAAAAGGTCCATAAACTATTATTAAAGAGGAACTGGTAAATCCATTGCTCACACCGTGACAAGTATTGTGGAACCTGTGTACCTTTTTGGGAACCTGTCTGGTACTTGCAACCTGGATTTGTCACTGTTGGAAAGAGGATACTGGGCTTGATGGACCTTGGTCTGACCCAGTATGGCATTTCTTATGTTCTTATGATTGGGTCTCCAACAACCATGATCAGGCCTCGCCCCCTCCATAATATTGTTGGTGCCACAGTGCTATGATCTGTGGTACCAACAAAATTAAATAAAGAAGTGATGGCCACCCTATATCACTAATCCCCCCAGGCAACTCCTGGTATCAGGTTTACCTCAGTGCATCTCCTGAGGTAAACTGCTTCCCAGCTAGCCAGTCAGGATAAACCCTCCTCTCTCTCCCCAATCCACTACTCAAAAGGAGGGTATCTGTGGCCCCCTCCCTCCCTTCCCCTCTCACTTCCCCTTTGGGAATAAACTCCTGGCTTGCCAGCCTACAAAAGCAGGTCCACTGCCTCCCTGCATTCCCACACCTGCCCATACATGTACCTTAAGGCAACCCGGTTGGTCTAGTGGTCTGATGCCCCATCACATAGCCAATCCAAAATGGCAACCATCACGAGGTGCTGCCCTATAGCCTCACACTAAGGGGAAGCATTGTGAGATCACAACAGTTTTTGTTAGGGCCTTTGAGGAAGACAACCCAGTGCACCCGATCACTATCATCCTTCTCCATGGATTTACCACGGGGAACCGTGGTATCTGCTTCGACAGGCACTGCAGGACTTTTCTTGAAAAATCTGCTGTAGCAGATAATGTGGAGTCTCTTCAGGAAATTCAGTCCTCTGTGTTATCTTCAGGGGCTGCTCCAGGAACGCTCCCTGCGGATATCGCAGTTTTTCTCCCTACCATGTGGTTTTGGATGTTAACGGATCACTTTAGCTGCCAAAACCTAACACAGTCTAGTAGACATGTCCCATAGAGTCATGCACTCATTTACACCTTTTTTTGGAGCAGATGCAAATTTATAGGAGAGCATTTATATGTCTGTATTATGTTTGTAGACCGCTGACTAAGGCTCTAGGAGCCAAAACTTGGCCAAGTCAGGCTATCCATCAATACAGGATTCTATTATCCCATGGGGTGTCTCTGCTCCTTGTTTGTACATTTTAAATTCTATGCAGAAGTCGTGACCTTCTACCTGGTTTTTGCTATGATTTGTAGTAGCCCATTTTATAAATGCACATACGTATCTATGTTGACTTTATAAAATAGATATAATGTAGGAGCTCTTATTGAAAATGTTTTAGGAGCCCGATTATGATATTATCCCTTGGGGATAATTTTATAAAGTCTTCTCCATGTATAAAGCTTTTTTTATAGGCAAGGTGCTTCTATAAAAATAAGCAATTGCATGCATGTATAAGAAGAACACACACACGGAAGTGCAGACCACCCTTACATGATCTGTATGTAGACATTCCTGGAGGCAGAGTTTGTTTGGAACGGAGGTGGGCCTATGATTTATGCATATTTTATAAAATGTACATGCACAGAATATACACCTTTTTCATCACAGGTGCAAACTGTTGCATGCTCATTTCTGTGCTGTGCCAGCTGGATAGGCTTATGATAGGCACCTTTTGGAACTTCTCGCCTAACTGTTCTGTTAAAAAAATCAGTCCCTTCTTCTTCAAGCTTACAGTCTAGTCAAGGTAGACAAACAGGGCACAACAAAAATAAATATTGTAAGAGCCTTTAAGCTAAGACAGCAAGACCATATCTGAGAAGAATTTAAAAAGATTGTTATAGGTGGCATTAAAATCAGGGTATACATTTTCATCAAATATGATCTTGTTTGGTTTTTTTTAATAGTTAAGAGCTCTGATAACGTAAGTTCCTGATAAACTGCCTTTCTTATTTTATGCTGCTCACATTACTGCTGCTATCTACAAGTAAATTTTACCATGGTCTTCGCGCCTTTTATCAAAGTGGAAGTGCACATCTACTTTCACTTCAGAAACTGTCTAAGAAAAAAGTACCCATAAATATTTGCATCCAGTTTTATTGTGAGTGAATTTTCTGACTAAAACAACATGCATATTTTTTTAAAATACAAAGCTATGCACACTGGGGCAATTCTGCCATTAATCCTAGCCCTAGGACAGCCCTCACTGAATGCACGTAAGAGTATGTGTGATGCCGAACACTGCACATGCATTTTGCCGCATACAGGGTAGAACGTTTTCAAAAAGCCCTTTTATATGAATAAATAGATTTTTCAAATTGCCCTCCCCATATCTACCTTGGTTCTGTCTGAGATTAACAGAAATGTGTTCCTAGTCCCAAATTCAGAATGGCAATCTGTTTCATAAGAAGGAAGTCTTAAAACTCAAGTATCGAAAGCAGTCGACAAGATGAGTCTTCAGGCTGGATTTGAATTTGGTAAGAGAGAAAGCCTGGTACATGCATTCAAGAATATTTTTCTAGGAATTTGGTGTAGCGAAGTGGAAAGAGTGGAGGAAGAAGGATTTGGCAATGGGGGAAATGGGTATAAATAAAGACATTTCCCCAGTGAATTGAATTTAGGAAGAAAGGTGTGGTGAGGGGAGGATATGAGTGCTGCAGAGTGAATGTTCTTGTAAACAACTTAAGAAACCTGAATTTTTTATCTGGTATGGGAATAGAGGGAATCAATAGAGTATATCTCAACTGCTGATGTCAATTCTGAGGAAGCAGATGGAGACAGAACAGCTGCCTATCCTTACTAGAAATTTGGAACATTTTTCTTACTTTCTGCCTTCAGCTCGGACATATAGGTTTTGAGAAAATGACTTAACACAAACTTTTCATACACCTGTGCTTTTTTTCCATTAGTAAATAATTTCTGAGTTCACCACACCCTCATACAATACCTCTTCCTAGATGTCTGCCAAAGTTCTTCTAGAAATTTAGCTAGAATATGAACTTTCTGAATTATATCACTTTTTTTTTAATATTCTCTCATGGGTGTTTCACATCTTGATTCGGGGTTCTTTCTTCCTGTTTTCATTTTGTCTTATATCCCTACATAAGCCTTCTGGAAAATCATACAACTCACCAAAACAAAATTCTGTTTTATGCTGTCTTATATAAGAAGCTACCTATTAGCTGTGGCATTCCCAGCCTCCTCGGCCCACAGGGTGAGCATCCTACTACTACTACTACTACTACTATTTAGCACTTATTTAGCGCCACGCATGCAGCGCTGTACAGGCAAACATACAAGAGACAGTTCCTGCTCGTCAGAGTCTTGCTCATCAGGGTATTAGTAAAAATGGTGCAAGACACAGTATGGTGTTTACAATTTGGTCATGAAAATTAACAGGGTTAGGTTAAGATGAGGATAGAAGTTACGATCTGAATGCGACAGTGAAGAGGTGGGTCTTCAACCTGGTTTTGAAGAGGGCCAGGGAGGGTGCCTGGCGTATAGACACAGGTAGGCTGTTTCAGGCGTAAGGTGCAGGAAGGTGAAAGGAGCAAAGTCGGGAGTTAGTGCGAGTGAAAGGCCTAGGTAACAGTAATTTGCTAGCAGATCGAAGTTCCCGAGAGGGGACGTAGGGAGAGATAAGAGATGGAAGGTACTGAGGGGCTGTAGAGTGGATGCATTTATAGGTCAGTAGGAGAAGTTTGAATTAGATGCGGAATTGGATTGGGAGCCAGTGAAGCGACTTGAGAAGAGGAGTAATGTGGGCAAGGCGGGGCTGGTCGAAGATTAGTCAAGCCGCGTAATTTTGCATAGATTGAAGGGGAAGGAGATGGTTCACGGGGAGACCAGCAAGGAATAGGTTGCAGTAGTCGAGGTGAGAGGAGATCAAGGAGTGAACAAGCATTTTGGTAGTGTGTTCAGAAAGGAAAGGGTGGATCTTGTTGATGTTGTAGAGAAAGAAGCGGCAGGTCTTAGCTATGAGCTGGATATGTGCAGAGAAGGAGAGGGAGGTGTCAAATATAACCCCCAGATTGCAGGCCGAGGGAGCAGGAAGGATAGTGGATCCATCCACAGAGACTGAGAAGGGGGGAGGAGGAGGGGAGGAGTTGGGGGGGAAAGACAAGGAGTTCTGTCTTGGCCTTGTTTAATTTCAAGGAGAGGAGGAGGAGCCACCAGTACATACACTGAAGGAGTGATGGGAGACGTAGGAGGAGAACCAGGAAAGTACAGAGCCCTTGAAACCAAGCGAGGAGAGGGTGGTGAGGAGAAGATTGTGGTCAATGGTGTCAAAAGCAGCGGAGAGGTCAAGAAGGATGAGGATGGAATAGAGGCCCTTAGATTTAGCCAGGAACAAGTCATTGGAGACTTTTGTGAGTGACGTTTCAGTGGAGTGTAGGGGATGGAAGCTGGATTGTAGTGGGTCCAGGAGAGCCTGGGAGGTAAGGAAGTCGAGGCAGTGGTGGTAGACAGCTCGTTCTAGTAGTTTAGATATGAAGGGAAGGAGGGAGATGGGTCGATAGTTAGAAGGACAGGTCGGATCGAGTGAGGGTTTCTTGAGGAGGGGTGTGACAACAGCATGTTTGAAGTCTGTGGGTACAGTTTCAGTGGAGAGTGAAAGGTTGAGAATATGAGAGATGGAGGGGACAACGGTGGGGGAGATGGGGTGTAGGAGATGGGTGGGAATGGGGTCAGAGGAACAGGTAGTGGGTTTGGAAGAGGAAAGAAGAAGTGTGGTTTCCTCTTCAGAGATCATATGGAAGGAGGAGAGGGTAGCAGAGGAAGTATGGGTGGGAGGGGAAAATTGGGGAGGGGGAGGTAGATGAGGGGGTGGGGAATTGGAGGGTGATCTTGTGGATTTTGTCATGGGGGTAGTCAGCTAGGGTTTGGGCAGAAAGGGAGGGCGGGACAGGGGGCAGGGGCACCTTGAGGAGAGAGTTGAGGATATTAAAGAGGCAGCGAGGATCAGAGGCAAGGGAGTTGGTCAGATGGGTGTAGTATTCTTGTTTGGCAAGTGCTATGGCTGATTGGAAGGAGCTAAGTATGAATTTGAAGTGTAGAAGGTCTTCCAGGGAGTGGGATTTGGACCAAACACGTTCAGCAGAATGAGCACGGGTGTGTAGATAGTGGGTTGTGGATGAAAGCCAGGGCTGGAAAGCAGATCATCTGACAGGACATGGGGTGGGTGGGGCAAGAGTGTCAAGAGCTGAGGATAGTGCAAAGGTTAAAGATTTACATCAAGCTTGGGTATTGTTTAAAAATACTATCCTGGAAGCCCAGACCAGCTGTATTCCATGCATTAAGAAAAGAAGAAGAAAGTCCAAAAAATTGCCAGCATGGTTTAAAGATGAGGTCAGAGAGGCTGTTGCTGACAAAAAAGCATCTTTCATGAAATGGAAAAAAGAGCCAAATGACGAAAACCAGAAATAAGATAAGGCTATAGCGGAGAGACGGAATGAATTCTTTGCTTCAGTCTTTACTGAGGAAGATGTAGGGATGTTACCCAAGACTGAAGTGGTATTTAAAGGTGATACTGCAGAGGAATTGAGAGAAATATCGCTTCACTGGGAAGATGTATTACAACTATTTGATAAACTGAATAGTAGCAAATCACCTGCACCAGATGGTATACATCCAAGGGTGTTGAAAGAACTGAAATATGAGATTGCAGACCTGCTATTAGTAATCTGTGAACTTTCATTAAAATCATCTGTAATACCTGAAGATTGGAGGATCGCCAATGTAACGCCAATTTTTAAAAAGGGTTCCAGGGGTGATCTGGGAAACTACAGACCGGTGAGCCTGATGCCAGTACCGGGAAAAATGGTAGAAACCATCATAAAAAACAAAATTACTCAGCATGTAGATAGTCATGGCCTAATGGGAGACAGCCAACATGGCTTTAGACAAGGAAGATCTTGTCTTACTAATCTGTTATGTTTTTTTGAAGGTGTGAATAAACAGGTAGACAAAGGTGAGTCGGTTGATATAGTGTATCTGGACTTTCAGAAAGCCTTTGACAAGGTCCCTCATCAGAGACTTTTGGCAAAACTAAAAAGTCATGGGATAGGAGGTAGTGTACTATTGTGCACTGAGGGGGGAACTGGTTAAAAGATAGGAAGCAAAGGGTAGGGTTAAATGGCCAATTTTCCCAATGGAAAAAGGTGAATAGTGGTGTATCCCAGGGATCTGTACTGGGTCCGCTGCTTTTTGACATATTCATAAATGACCTGGAAAAGGGAATAACTAATGACACAAAACTGTTTAAAGTTGTTAAAACTCAAGGGGATTGCGGAAAACTGCAGGAGGATCTGGATAAATTGGAAGACTTGGCATCCAAATGGCAGATGAAATTTAACGTGGACAAGTGCAAAGTTATGCAACTAGGAAAGAACAACCCACACTATGGTTACACGATGCAAGGTTCCACATTGGGAACCACCACTCAGGAAAAAGATTTAGGCGTCATCGTGGATAACATGTTAAAACACTCGGCCCAGAGTGCAGCGGCGGCCAAGAAAGCAAATAGAATGCTAGGTATCATAAGGAAAGGAATGGAAAATAAAACAAAGTATATTATAATGCCTCTGTATCGTTCCATGGTACGACCGCACCTTGAATATTGTGTGCAATTCTGATCGCCGTATCTTAAAAAGGATATAGCGTTATTAGAAAAGGTACAGAGAAGAGCCACCAAAATGGTAAAGGGGATGGAAGGCTACTCCTATGAAGAGAGGCTACAAAGGTTAGGGCTATTCAACCTGGAAAAGAGGCGGCTGAGGGGAGATATGATAGAGGTCTATAAATTAATGAATGGAGTGGAACAGGTAAACATAGATCAATTGTTTACGCTATCAGAATATAGAAAGACTAGGGGATATGTAATGAAGCTACAGGGTAAACTATTTAAAACAAATAAGAGAAAATATTTTTTCACTCAACGTGTAATCAAACTCTGGAATTTGTTACAGGAGGATTTAGTAAAGGCTTCTTAGTATAGTTGGGTTTAAAAAAGGTTTGGACAAGTTCCTGGAGGAAAGGTCCATAAACCATTATTAAAAAGGGACACAGGATATTAATGTTTGACCCAATACAAGCATTGTGGAACCTGTGTCTTTTGGGGATATTGCTAGGTACGTATGACCTAGATTGGCCACTGTTGGAAACAGGATACTGGGCTTGATGGACCTTGGTCTGACCCAGTAAGGCATATCTTATGTTCTTATAAGAGGATACTGTCTCGTCGACGGACTTGGAGAACATAATGGGGAAAAGAGATGGAGAAATGGTGGAGGAGAGGGTTAAGGGATCAATGTTATGGAGGTTTCTAAATAGGCTGGAGGAGACGTGGCGAGGTTGGGACAGCGGAAGCTGAAGATTAAAGGTTAGAAGGTTATGGTCAGATGAAGGGAGGATTGAGTTGCGGAGGTTTGAGGGAGAGGAATTACAGAAGAGTATTAGGTCAAGGCAGTGGGCGTATAGGTGGGTGGGGGCAGTGGACCAAAGTTGGAGGTCAAACGAGGAGGTGAGGGTGAGGAACTTTAAAGCATGGGGATCGGAGGGGTTATCGATGTAAATGTTAAAATTGCCAAGAATAAGAGTGGGGGAAGAGGGATCTAGGAAGGTGGAGAGCCAGGAGTCGAAAACGGTGAGGAAGATCGATTTGGATTTGTCGGGAGGGCAATATATAACAGCTACTCGGAGGGGAAGTGGTGTGGAGAGGTGAATGGAGAGGACTTCAAAAGAGAGGGAGGCGTGTGATTGAGGCAACAGGAGGGGTTGGAATTGGCAGGAGGGAGAAAGTAGCAGCCCAACACCACCATCGCGACCAGTAGATCGAGGTGTATGGGAGAACTGGTAGCCCCCGTGGCAGAGAGCAGCAATGGATGCGGTATCGTCAGGGTGGAGCCAGGTCTCAGTTAGGGCAAGAAGGTGTTGCGCATTAGAGATGAAGAGATCATGAATGAAAGGAAGCTTGTTGGAGACTGAGCATGTGTTCCATAGGGCACATGAGAACGGGAGAGCGGAGGGGGAAAGGAGAGGGATATGGATAAGGTTGGATGGGTTACGTGAGGATCTCTTTTCAGGGTAAGACAGTGGTCGAGGGGGGCCATTATGTGGGGATCTATTTCCAGAGTAGTACAGAGATTTAGAGGGGCCAGGGTACGGGTGGGAGTCTCTGGATGCATGTGCCCTCCAAGCAGGGGCGGCCCAAGGGGGGTGCGGGGCCATGTGCGGAGACTCGGTGCGGGGCCTCATTTGCATAAGTGGCCTTATTTGCATAAATATTTGCATAATGCTAACATACACTAACTTTTAGTAAACATGTCTCTTAATGAGTGTATGGATAAAGACAGACTATAATCCAGTGCCAACCGCCAGGCACATTAGGAACTACTACAAACACTGCCCAGGCACATTAGGAACTACTACAAACACTGCCCAGACTACAGTATAATGCAGTGCCAACCGCCAGGCACATTAGGAACTTCTACAAACACTGCCCATTTAGAACCCATAGCAAACCCGCCGTATCCTAACAGCACTACCAGGACTCACAAAGCACCATACCCTACCTATCAAAAAGCAACACTGCAAATATTAAACCAATACATTTCAGAGTACAACAATACATGACCTACTGGGGAAAGAGAACAAGTGGCAATGTCAAATAGGAATTACATAAACAGAATACCTCAGCTCAGTTACACATGCAGAACATAGACCATCACCAAACAAGGAATCACAATTTAGAAACAGGAAGGTAATAATTAAACTGGGAACCCCAAAAGCCAAACTTGGAATGTACAACAACACTGTAGAAATAAAACTATAAATTAATTTCCACTTGTACCAAACAAAGCGCAGACGTTAATGATGCACATTTCCCAGAGCTTTCATATTCCAGTTAATAAATTCAAAATAAAGAGATATCTTTTTACCTTTTGTGCATTTTTTTCAGTTGCAATTGCTCCAGACACTTTCTTCTGGTTTCTTCATGTTTTCTGCTAACTCTCCATCATCTGCTGTCCATTTGTCCTTTCTTCTCTCTTCTAGTTTTTTTTCCATTCTCTCTCTCTACATCTGCTTTAACATACTAATCTTTCTCCTTTTGCTCTTTCCTCATTCCTATTTCATCCACTCAAATTTTACCCCTCCATCCTCAATCCCCACTTACTCTCCCAATACCCGGCTAATTGTAGATTTTTTTATCCCTCCCACACAAAATATTTTTCCCCTCTCCATTTTACTCTCCCAGCCCCATCCCATTCTAATCCTCCCCCAACATCAGCTCCCTTCTAGTTCCAGCCTCACCCAGCATCCATTCCCTTCTAGTCCCTGCATCAGCCCATTTCCAGTCCTAGCCCCCCATCAGCCCATTTCCAGTCCTAGCAACCCCCCAACCCAATACCAGTCCTAGCCCCCCCATCAACCCACTTCCAGTCCTAACCCACCATCAGCCCACTTCCAGTCCTAACCCCATCAACCAATTTCCAGTCAGCCCCCCATAGCCCATTGCCAGTCCTAACCCCCCCATCAGCCCACAGCCCATTACCAGTCCTAACCCTATCAGCCCACCTCAAGTCCTAACCCCTCCCCATCAGCCCATTTCCTGTCCTAGCCCCCCCCATAGCCCATTATCAGTCCTATCCCCCCCATAGCCCATTACCAGACAGCCCCCATCAGCAACAGCCCATTACCAGTCTTAACCCCCCCATAGCCCATTACCAGTCCTAACCCCCCATCAGCCCACAGCCCATTACCAGTACTAACCCCATCAGCCCACCTCCAGTGTTAACCCCCCCCATCAGCCCATTCCCAGTCCTAGCCCCCCCATAGCCCATTACGTCCTAACCCCATCAGCCCACCTCGTCTTAATCCCCCCAGCCCATTTCCAGTCCTAGCAACCCCCCAACCCATTACCAGTCCTAGCCCCCATAGCCCACTGCCAGTCCTAATCCCACCAGCCCATTTCCAGTCTTAATCCCCATCACCCAATTTTCAGTTTAAGCCCCCCATACCCCATTACCAGTCCTAACCTCCCCATCAGCCCACTCCCAGTCCTAATCCCACCAGCCCATTTCCAGTCCTAATCCCCCATCAGCCCATTTCCAGTCCTAATCCCCCATAGCCCATTACCAGTCCTTACCCCCCGCCCATATACCCACTTTCAGTCTTAATCCCATCAGCCCATATACAGACTTAGCTCCCCCATAGCCCATCACCACTCCTAACCCCCCCCCATAGCCCATCACCACTCCTAACCCCCCCATAGCCCCCCCATAGCCCATCACCACTCCTAACTCCCCATAGCCCCCCCATAGCCCATCACCACTCCTAACTCCCCATAGCCCCCCCATAGCCCATCACCACTTCTAACCCCCCCATAGCCCATCACCACTTCTAACCCCCCCAATGCCCATCACCACTTCTAACCCCCCCATAGCCCATCACTTCTAACCCCCCCATAGCCCATCACCACTTCTAACCCCCCCATAGCCCATCATCACTTATAACCCCCCCCCCATAGCCCAACCACAATTCTAACCCCCCCATAGCCCATCACCACTTCTAACCCCCACCATAGCCCCCCCCCCCCCCAGCCCCCCAGCCCGGGAAAATTTTTTTTTTTTTAAGCTGTCTTCTCCGGCTGCCGGGGCCGCCGCGGCAGCATCGAGTGTGCCGCGGGGCCCCCCCTGCCCAGCAGAACCTGCCCTCCCCTTTATCACCTCTGTCTCTGATTGTAGCTTCAGTCAAACGCGCCGGCTTTCAGAGCGCGAAAGGACCAGTTTTCCTTTCGCGGCTCTGATAAGCCTGCGGGGGCTGATGGGAACTTCCCATCAGCCCCCGCGGGCTTAACAGAGCAGCGAGGGAGAAACTCTCCTCTCGCGCTCTGAGAGCCGGCGCGTGTGACTGAAGCTACAACGAGAGACAGAGGTGATAAAGGGGAGGGCAGGTTCTGCTGGGCAGGGGGGGCCCCGCGGCACACTCGATGCTGCCGCGGCGGCCCCCGGCAGCGGAAGAAGACAGCTTTTTTTTTTTTTTTAAATTTAACTTTAGGATCAGAATGTTTTTTGCGCGGGGCCCCCTGAAACGCGGGGCCCTGTGCAAAAAACATTCTCGCTCAATGGACGGGCCGGCCCTGCCTCCAAGATGGACATGAGGGAGGGGAAGTGGGGGTGAATGAAGGGTGATATTGGTGGTATCAGATAGGTTATGGGGGGGATTTCTTTTTAGAGTGAGACAAATACCTAAAGGGGTTAGGGATAGGGTTGATATCTCTGGGTGAGTGATTGGAGCATGAGTGAGAGAGGGAGGAAGGGGAGAGGAGAGGGATATGGATGAGATTAGAAAAGGTATGTGAGGAACTCTTCTTAGAGTGAGAAAGAAAATGAGGGGGGCCAGGGTTGGGGTTGATATTACCTGATGAGAGAAGGAGAAGGAGTAGTAGAGAGCGGGGTAAAGCGGAGGCAGTACGACGGAAGTGAGGGTAGGGTTGCCTCAAGGAGAGAGGGGCTGATTGAATGAGGGGGAGGGTGTGATGAAGCTCAAGAGCAGATGCTAGGTTAGAAGACAGAATGGAGGGAGAAGTGAGGAAGGTAGCGGGAGAGTAGGGGGGAGAGGAGTGAGGGAGTTGGTAGAAGGGGAGGCAGTTGGGGAGAATGAGGAAGAAAAGGACAGTGGGGCCATGGGGGAGGAGTAGTGGGGCTATACAGCAATAAGATAGTTAAGGATTCTAAGCCCGGGGGCTATGAGCAAATGTTATCTTACAAGAAAGCAAGCAGGCAATGAGGTGGCTAAGGATTCAAGCACAATGCAGTATGTGATGGGTTACAAGTGGGGATTACACCTATGCAATATAGGTTAAAATATCAGCAATGGGTAACAAAGATCAATGCAAGTAATGGGTACCAAGCTCTATGCAAGTTCTATGCAAGCAGTGGTAGCAAGATCTATGCCTGCAATGGGTAGCAAGTTCTAAGGCAGCAATGGGTAGCAAGTTCAAAGCCAGCAATGGGTAGCAAGTTCAAAGCCAGCAATGGGTAGCAGGTTCAAAGCAGAATTAATTGCGGATGGAGGGGCAGCAATGGAGACATTATGCTGTGGATAGCAGTGGTGGGTGCTTATTTCATGTGGGAGCTGGTTGGGGTCAGGAGGTGAGATATGGAGGAGCATTCGTACCTGTTCAGCTCCTAGGCGTTTCTCCGGTAATCTGTCGGAGTTGGGTTGACGGGTCGCACAAGGGCACCTTTGGTCCCCATCTAAAGGCCACGCCAAAGGGCCCTCTGGTGAAGTCCTCAGGCGCGGGCGCACCCAATGGTGCCCTCTCCTTCACAGATGGATGGTCCGGTGTACAGCAGCCTGATGGTGCCCTCTCCTTCACGGGCAGATTGCCCGGTGTGCAGCAGCCCGATGGCACACTCTCCTTCATGGGCGGATTGCCCGGCATGCAGCAGCCCGATGGGCCCTCTCCTTCACGGGCGGATTGCCTGGTGTGCAGCAGCCCGATGGTGCCCTCTCCCTCACGGGCGGATTGCCTGGCGTGCAATCACATTTGCAGCCGTCCTCCCCTCGTGATACCCTGCTTCATGGTATGATGTACACCTCACGCCTTCCACCCCTGCCAAGCTCACACTTCCAAGGCAGCACAGAAAGCTTATCTTAAAGCCAGGTGGCTTGCTGTGCTGCCTCCAATCCAGGCCTGTTGACTCTTCTCGCCTAGGCCCAAGTCTCCTGATTCACAAGAATTTGGTCGGGAGAGAAGAGTCAATGGGCCTGGATTGGAAGCAGCATGACAAGCCACCTAGCTTTAAAGTAAGCTTGCTGCACTGCTTCAGAAGTGTGGGCCTAGCAGGGGTGAACCCTCTTCCCAGCTGGTTTCCGGAGGAGGCCACACCCACGATCCCGCCCTTGGTATGTACATTTTTCATTAAAAAGAAAGTGGAATCAAACCGTATCCTAAACCAGGAGTTCTCAACCCAGTCCTTAGGACACAACTAGCCAGTCAGGTCTTCCAGATAACCACAGTGAATATGTATGAGATAGATTCACATGCACAGCCTTGCTAGGAGTGGACTAGTGGTTAGGACAAGGTGCCTTGGGCCAGAGGTTTAATTTCCACCTAGGGAGAGCAATCTCAGAACAGAGGGACTGGGGTTTCTAGTCCTATAGGTACTCCTTGTGGCCTTGGGCAAGCCCTTTAACCCTCCATTGTCTCAGGTACACATAGATTGTGAGCCCTTTGGGGACAAGGGAATGCATACAGTACCTGCTAATGGTGATTGTAAACCACTCTGATGCCCTTAAGCCTGGGTGGTATATCAAGAAATTGTATAAACATAATTATATAAAAAAATTAATGCAATCAGCACTTAATCCTCAAATTTTGATAGAAGTGAAAAAAAACCCCATTTGCCTTCTGACCTGAAGGGAGTGTCTATGTGCTGTCCCTTTATGGGAAGCAAAGACAGAGAACTTCAAGATGGCCATGTTCCTGCAGCACTAGGGTTTTTCAAAGCTACAGAGAAGGGTTTTCCATATAATAACCAGCAGGTAAGTGCAACAGCGCTGTGTTAACTGTTATAGTGTTCCCAGTAAGTTCCCATACGGTTAACACGCAACAAAGCTCTTTACCATGGGGCAAGTACATACTAACAGTGCAGATGCACTTGGAGCCCAATCTAGGAAGGTGCACATCTGGACCATCCAGATGTCCCAGAAGAGGACGGGCTCCATTGTACCCGATTCTGCACCCCAGGGTCTAGACACTCCCGCGGTTGCAGGATCGGGCATCGAGAAGGCCTGGTATGCCCCTGCATCAGCTGCAGGAAGCATCCAGGAAGCAGCATGTCCAGACCTCCCTCTGCTGTCACCGGTGCACTGGTGACATGGCATCTAATCGCCATGGCAGCAGGACTCCCAGCAGGAGCACCGAAGGACCAACCCGCACCAGACCAGTTTTCCCACCACCTGACCCTCAGCAGAGTCTGCCAGGGCCGGGATTGGGCGGTGGGGCCTCACTTCCTATGACTCCATGTCCATTGGGTGGCTGTTGGGGCCACTCGCATGAGTGCTCAACACTTATTCCACCTCCAAGGTGGAATAATGTGGGCATCCTCCTGGTGACTGCCGGATGTACAGGGCCATGATCTGAATCGGCCCTGTATGCCCGGGTGCCTGCCTTGCCCACTCTTCAACCCTCATGCTGCCCCCACTCATATCTCCTCAAACTACAATTGTGTGCATGCGGGGAGATTGTTTTTCAGCAAACGGCCAGGGCTGATAGCGGTTTTGCATGTCCTCCCGAGATGCACAGCCCCGCTATTCACTTCTCAGAATCGGGCCCTTAATGCCTCTTGTTTAGAAGGCAGTTAGTACATCTGAACTATCAGAACCATTGACATTTTAAGAAGGTGCCTAGTTTGAGGCACCAACAATATGCATAGATGTCAGTATTTTAGCTGATGACATTCCTAAGTGACAATGGAATGATGGAGAATAAAGAATGGATGTTGTGCTGCATGCTGCCGAAGAATAAGGAGCTTTGAAAAATAAAAACATGCAAAAGATAAGTGCTGATGGTTTTGAAATTGTCTTCAGCATGAAGCAGAACTGCATTTTTAAATGTGAGGAGGTTTGAAACATGTGCTGTGTTAGATTGGACTGATTAGTTGAAGGAGTTTGTACATTGATTTAGCAAGCTATACAATTATTTCATAGACAATTTTTAAAAGCAGAACAATTAAGAAAGAGGGACATATTTGTGTTTCATATTGATTGCAATGCTTTAAATCAATAAAAAGGCTGTTTTGCATATGATAGCACTGTTGCTTTCATGGCATAAATAACCCAACTGAATTTCCTTTGTTCTCAATAGTGATTGATCTTTCTTTAATAGTCTACTCCTATTTTGTGGTAATTTTCATTGGCATTCAACTGGAATTTATTTTAGCATCTGGCAGGGAAGTTAAATAAAATCTTCTGTTTATAACCTGGTTTAATTTTCTTGCATACCAGCTTCTCCTCTTAACCTCCAACAGCCCAATAGACTGTTCAGGCTTACCCATTCTTTAACAGACATGGTAGAAAAGTGGGACTGCAGGGGCTGGGGTAGGACATGCATATCCCTGGAAAAGGAAGAAGAGTCACATAACAACATAACAGAGAATCTTTAATCTAAATTTCTCTAAATTACAAGAATTTGATATACCGCCTTTCATCAGCCTAGCAGCAAAGAGTTTTACAATGATTCATGTACATAATACTGACATTGTATTGTATTATTGCTCTTACTATAATTTAATTTGCCTGTTTCCAAGTTTGTCTCAGAGTTGTAACTGCACATTACACTGGCATTTGGATATTTTGTTATAATTATGCTGTTACTACAATGCATGTTGCTTATGTCCAGCTATGCCTATTATAAACCTCCTTGAGTGAATATCTTCATGAAGGTGGTGATTAGATCTTAATAAAGAATATCATTCCAACCTGTAATTTCACCAGAAACCCCTTCTGTTCCATCACAATCCAAATAAACCTCGAAGAGGACCCTCAGTGGCACGTATGCATGCTTCTCCGTACTTATCCCAGCTGTCAGTTTACATTAATTCCCTAAATATCTCCATTCCAACATGCACTCGCATACCACATAGGAAAGTCATCACACATAAGCTTCCCATCTTAGTAAGTTTAAAGTGGCATTTTCGAACGGGCATCTAGAAGAACCTGAGATGCCCAGAGCAGAATGCCCAGAGATCTGGGGAGAGTGGCAGCAGTGCCTTCTGAAATCGCTCCATCTCCACCTGAAAAACAAACACCCAGTTCTGGAGACACCCCCCACACATAGTAAGCCTGGGTACATGCATGGGTATAGGCCATTTCATAAATGTGGATTTACTCAAATTGGATGTCCACAGAACCAGGAACTTGGACGTCCCGGTGGGGGTATTTCAGATGGAGGGTGACTATGTCATGAGACTAACACATCTTGGCCTGCCATTTTAGATACAAAAACATACAGCAGCAGCCCAGTAATATGTTCGGAGTATGTATTTATGTGTAGGTTTCTTCAGGCACGAAATAATAACTGTAGCGATGAAAGCACATTTTGTGCTTTCTGCTGGAAGCATTGCATCCATGAAACAAGCACCTTTTTTTTGGGGGGGGGGGGAGCAGGTATAGTCATAGATGTCTCACCCACTAGGGTCAAACATGCTTATGCTGTTCTGAAATCACACCATGATGTGCATCTCCCTTGCTTACTCAAGTCACGTCTCCACCATGCTCCCATTATACATGGGCATTCTCATGCTAAGGAACATCTATATACTCGGCTTCCAAAATGTTCTCAGAAACTTCTCTATACTTTGCATGTCTAAGTGCCCATTTTCAAAAGTCTAACTCATGTGTCAGGCTCCCTTAAGTTTTGCATAATTGTTTTCAATTTTGACATCAGGGACCTTATTCAGATTTTTACAGTCTAAAATTATCAGGTAAATAAAATGTGTTTTTCTTAAAACTAAGAAAAACCTTAGTCCCAATGTTCTGCTTTTTCAAGGCTTTAACAACACCAATAATGTCAATTCCAGAGTGAAATTGATTATCTCAAACAAAACAAAAATCACTCCACTATTATTCTGGCTTTCACATTAGGCTTATACAGTCCTTCCATAAAAGTAGAACAATGGCCTCAGAACCACATGAGGTTTAGGGCATAGGCATAGCATAGGCACAAGGCAAACATACCCATCAGCCTTAGCTCACCCTCAACTCATCAACAGCTCTGAAAAAAACTTCAATTGTTCTTCATACTTTCTTCTTTTAAATTTTCAGATCTTTTTTATCACTATCTTCTTACCCTCGACTCTCTCTCAGAGCATGCAGAACCACACACAAAAAAACCTCCAGAGAAACTGATTGCTTTGGCACTTTAGGCTTATACTAAATTGTACTTAGCTTTAATCAGCTTGCTGAGGGCATTATCCACAGCTCCCTGATGCCCCTCACTGCACCGGCCGAGCGTTTACCGTTTGCTTCTTCAGGGGGGTAAGCATTAAACTTTAAATGCTGTAAAGGAGAGTGGAGGATTATATACCTTCCAAACACCTGCCTGAAAACATGCAAACATAACTATCCCTCTTTCTTTAGCATATAGAGCCCCAGCATTTGAATCAATTTGCAGCGTATACCCACTTAAATCATATTCACCGATTGTTTAACTCAGTACAGTGTCTAATACAAGACCATGCATGCACCCATGTAAATCTCTTCTCCAAACCAGGTGACATCCCTTCACAACTCACATTCACCCGTTGTTTAACTCACTACAGTTTCTAATACAACACCACGCATGCATACATGTAAATCTCTTCTCCAAACCTGGTGATATCCCTTCATAACTCACATTCACCTATCGCCCAGCATGCTCCAGGAACCAATGAGTAATGCTCCAGAACGCTACACAGGCACTTGCTTAAAACCCTTCCTCAAACCTCATTCCTGAAGTCTCACACCTATCCCCGAACAGCTCAAACCCGTCCCGTACATCACCATTCACTACAGCGTCCAATACATCACCACTCATGCACTCACGTAAATCACTTCTTTAAACCTCATTACATACCTTCATAACTTCCATTCATCTATTGTCAAGCATGTCCCAGGATGCAATGAGTAACACACTAGAATGCCGCTCAGGCGCTTGTTCAAAACCCTTCCTCCAGCCTCATTTCTGAAATCTCACACCTGTCCAAGGACAGCGCAAAAAAATTCTATTCATACACACCACTATTCAAACACCATCACGCCATAGCAATGCTGCAGATCACCCAGGTTAATGTATTCACTAGGATTCCCTGTGCACACTACACTCTTAAAAATCTCTCATCCTACTAAACCTCAGAACAGTGCATTGCTCTTATTCCTTCTGACATTCAACATGCAAGGCTGTTCTTCATGAAATGGCTACATTGAAGAACAAGCTGAACTAATCTTTTTGGAATAAAATAGTTTAATCCCTAGCAATAATACTGTGAGACTACTACTAGGAGTCAAAGTTGTCATTTTGAATCCAGAGTCAAATGAAGCTGGAATGAACACCAGGGACCCTTGGTCAGAGCTGGGAGGGAGTCATAGTATCAGGGAAGTGGGGATGGAATTTAATGATGTTGGAGGGGGTATTCCAGGGGGCTCGGTAGGTTGGGTGCTGTGTCAAGTGGTGTGGGAAACCTGCTGGCTGTGTTGTGGGGTTTCATGTGTGTGTGTGTGGGGGGGAGACTCACTAGAAATGTTGCAGAGGGCATCTTGGGGGCTTGAGTATTGTGTGTAATTCTGGAGACCACATCTTCAAAAGGATATACACAAGATGGAGTTGGTACCAAGATGGTCAGTGGGCTTCATCATAAGGCATATGTGACAGACTTAAAGATCTCAATATGTATACTTTGGAGGAGAGGCAGGAAAGGGGCGATATGATATAGGCATTTAAATATGTTTGTGGCATAAATGCACAGGAGGAGAACCTTTTTCAACTGAAAAAAAAGCTCTGCAATGAGAAGGCATAAGATGAAGGTGAAAGAGGACAGATTCAGGACTAATGTGCGCAAATATTTTTTTATGGAAAGCGTGATAGATGCATGGTATAGTCTCCCAGTGGAGGTAGTGGAGACAAGGACTGCATCTGAATTCTAGAAAGCATGGGACAAACATAGAGGATCTCTAATGGAAAAAAAAGGACTGTAGCAGTTGGTATAGAAGGGCAGACGAGATAGGCTGTATGGTCTTTTTCTGCCATCATGTTTCTATGTTTCTAAAAGAATATAAACTGGATGGAGTCAGTCCAAAGGGTCACTATAAAAATGGCTGACAAGTTTCATTATATAATATAAGGGAACAGACTTAAAGATCAGGAAAGGGGAGATATGATAGTGCAGAGGTGCTTTGTGTTACAGTGCTGCTGGACACCACTTTTTTTGCAGGCCTTTGAAGCCTAGATTGCCTAGGGCATAAAACAAACCTCCTTCTATCTCTTTCTAGCACCCCTCCGGCTACAACTATTAGTGCTACCCTCTCCATCCCCTCTTAACTAATGGTGTTCTTTTCTAATTTCAATGATTTTCTCATGTATAGAAAGTTTAAAATAAACATAAACATAAACACTGTTCACATGTCCAATAGGAAGATGGGGACAAGGCTGATTGGGAGCTGAGGGTTAAAGTACCTCTATATATTCCAGAATATTGCAAACGTGTTCTGTTAAAATGCTGCATTATTTTGGTGCATTACTTTAATTTTTCATTGGCACATAATTACCTGGAGTGCATTCAGTGTGAATATTACCATCAATAACAGAGATACTAGGGGGGAAGTCAGCTACACCAGAGCCCAAAGTGAGTGGGTGCTTTTCTGATGTTTTCCAAAGTGCCCCCACTGTCCCTTTACGGTTCTCATAGGTGTTGACCTCCACTCAAAGGATTCTAACTTGGCTTGCCATGCCCTTCCAAAGCCTGCCCTGCCCTACTTTAGCCTCCCCAAAGAGCTGAGTCACCAACCACCTATGATCGTGAGATAAGCGCTGAAGATTTCTGGGGGAGAAGAAGGGCCTACAGAGATTGGGCTTTTGGTTTGAATGGGCAGATTGAATAGGCTGCATGATCTTTCTCTGCCATCATATTCCTTTTCTTTAATTTAATTATATTTTTCCATTGACTTTTTGAAATGTACATTCTCTACCCCTAAGAAATTGTTTGCAACCTTATTTACTTCCAATGACTATTTTATGAAAATTTTCATTTCTCCGTTTATCAGCAGTACACAAATGCGAGGCGCGATCAAAATGTACTGAGACGTGTTGTGTAACTATATAACAATACGTCGCACCTCGATGCTATTAAGCATGCAGTGACCTAGTTATGTGCTCTGCATGTGCAGAGTGTAACATGGTGCAACATGCCTGTACTTTTTTAATCATGTGATGTTTGGTATCATGTAAAAGCAGTTTGTCAGATTTATGATGGGGGAAAAAATTGAACAGCAAATTTGCATTAAATTCTGCCAGAAACCTGGGGCCCAATTTTCAAAAGGCATTATATGGTTTACAGCCCAGTAAACTGTGTAAATACCTTAAATTGAGATATTCAATAGCACTTACATGGTTAGTGCCATTGAATATCTCTTCTAATCCCCTAGGTACCCTGATGCTGTCTGGTTAGCATTGGAGCGTGTTGGGGGAGTTCCAGGGTGGAGCGGAGGTGGAGACTGTGGTTAACCAGGCAGCAGCAATATTGCATCCTGCCCAGTTAGTAACCTGCAACTAAAAATAGGCAAGGAAAATCTTTGCCTTTCTTTAAGGTGCAGGAGCTATCTGGGCAGCATGCAATATCGTTGCTGCCCGGTTAACTACTGTGGCTTCTGGCATGTGCAGCGATCCCCAGATATTCAATGCTGGGACCGCATATAGCCTGCCCAACTCAATATCGGGCCCTTGGACATTTGTGCAAAGACACTTAAGACAAGTTTCAATAAGTGTATGGCGATGAATGCATGAGTTGTGCTCAAGTTTATGACGGGTACAAACATTTCCAAGAAGGCTGCCAAAGTGTTGACAATGACGAACATTCTGGAAGGCCATTCACGAGCAGAAATTAAGACAAAGTTGAAGCAGTGCATGCTGCAATATGATCAAATCATTGATTGACTATTAGGGAGCTTGCTGAGGACATGAATATCAGTTTTGGGTCAGTACAGTCCATTGTTACTGTCGATTTGAAGAAGAGATGTGTGTCTGCAAAATTCATGCCAATACTCCTGTCCCCTGACCAAAACAAAGACTGACTGTCTGCAGCCAGGGAGTTGTTGGAATGCAATGAAAATGACTCAGGTTTCATAAACAGATTATTACTGGTGATAAATCACGGGTTTATGGTTATGACCCAGAAACTAAGCTCAGTCCTCACAATGGAAGACTCCGGACTCTCCCAGACCCAAGAAGGTCTGTCAGGAGAGGAGCAATGTCAGTGCCATGCTCACAGTTTTCTTTGATTACCAGGGGGTACTGTTCATCATGAGTATGCTCCAAAAGACCGAACCATCAGTAAAGAGTGCTATGTCCAAGTTCTGACTCGATTGAAAGATGCAGTTTGGCGTAAGAGGCCAGAGATGCACAGGAATGGTGAATAGCTGCTTCATCATGATAACTCTCCAGCTCACGCATCACACCTTTTCCAGCAGTTCTTGGCCAAACATCAAATTGTCAGCCTTCATACTCACCTTACCTTGCACCCTGTGACTTTTTCTTGTTTCCAAAACTGAAATTACCGCTGAAAGGAAGGAGACTCGACAACTTGGAGTCCATTAAGCAAAATTTGACACAGCAGCTTCACAGCATAATGAATGAGGCATTTCAAAATTGTTTCCAGCAATGGCAGGAATGCTGGAGGAAGTGTGTTTTATCAGAACGGGAGTACTTTGAAGGAGACTGAGGTCAATTACTGACAACGTTATATTTCTTATGTTATTGTACAACTCTCGATACTTTTTGATTGTACCTTGTATGATAGAGATCAAATTTCAGTTGAAAAACTAGTTCTTTATCTGTCTGAACAGAGGCAAAAGTAATACAACAATAGCGTACCAAGGGTGGGGCAGTAGGTGTTGTCCGTCCTGGGTACCAGTCAGAAGTGCGGTACAGTGGCCGATTTCCAGGCCCATATGGCAGCGGCATGAATGACAAACTAACTTTTTTGCTGGTTTGTCATGCTGCTTACTCTCCAGGCACAAAGTCTTATGGTGCGGATGTTATTGTGAGATTCTGTCTCGGGAGAGAACAGCCACCAGGCCTGGAGCAGAGGCAGCATGGCAAGCCTGAAAAGAAGTTATAGCAAGTTTGCCAATATCGAATGCCTGGCCAGAATGAACAAAAAGATGATGAAATGTTCAAAAAAATCAGAGAAGCAAACAAAGTTACAGCACAGTAATAATGGGTGATTTCAATTACCGGTATCAACTGGGTCAGTGCCACGGCAGGACATGCTAGGGAGATAAAGGGGTATGTTTACTAACATCGCTAACGTTGCAGCTGTGACGTTATCATGCGATATGTAACATTATTGTGCGATAATGGCGCATTACCATGCGAGAACGTCACGTATCGCGCGATAACATCTGCTGCGGAGGTAAGGTGCGCAGAGGGTGGAGCAAGGCCCCCCAGAGGGTGGAGGAAGCCTCCCCAGGGGCGGAGAGAAGGGGTCAATGGGCGGAGAGTGGGCGTGGAGTGGCTCCTTGAACACTAATGCCATGAAATGAAGCTCAGAAAATTAGCGCCAGTGAAAACCTGGCGCTAGGCACATTTGCAGGTCAGAGAAACAATTTCAGTCAGCAATGTACAGCAAAGGCAGGGAAACCCAAAAACGTGATAGTAGTGATACATGTGCAGGAGCCAAAAAAGCAAAGAAACAGATAAAATGACCAGAACCACATTTGAAATCCCAATAACCAAGCTGGCCAATAGTGATATTAATGAGAAACATAAAGCAACACTACTGACAAAGCATAAAAAAGAAGATATCATGTTTGGAAGGGTCTATTCTCTGTCCCCCTACAAAGTGAATGATCCCACATTAAAATAGCGGTGATCAGGGTTTTTGTTGTTTATATTGGGCAGGTTTGTTATGGCATGCAAATGTGTAGCAACAGCAGAGTGGGCACGTAGTACAGGGCAACTGTACTGATGCTGGAAATGGGATACAGAGGGCTGCAGGCGGCACATGCTGTGGTCCAGCTGGGGCACATTATGGACTAGGCAGATGCCTAGGTGGCACATAGGAATGTTGAAACTGTAAAGCAGCAAGACAGCAACTGACGAGGGTCCAACATGGGCATGAGTGTGTTCCCCACAGTATCCCAGGGGATATTACCCAGCAGGTACCCCCAAGTGCACAGAACATTGGCAGGCAGTGCCAGGTGGAAGCGTGAATGTCCATGTAGGCACCTGCACCCGAGAACTCACATCATAGGCAGCTGCCTACCGGCACACTGGCTGGCCTGGGACTGTGCACCACCAGCACCACCGGCATAAGGGCATGTCAGCATGGTGGCAGAGGGGTGCTGGTGGTGGAGGGGGCAATGGCATCTGCCCACAGCAGACCACGGCCAAGCCCCATTTAGGTGTGTGCCGTGCACTGCAACAGACAAGATCTGTCTGACGTATAGTCATGGTATACCCAAAGAATGAAATGCCTCTGTGGCAACAGTGTGGTGCAGTACACACAGCCAGCATGTTCAGGAGCAGAGGGTCACAGGTTCAAGTCCCAGGTGTGTCCCTTGCAAAACATGTCCCTGTATTTTACACAGTAGTAAACTGTGGTAACAAAGAAAGAACCTTTCCTGCAGAGAAATGAAACATGCCATAAATGCCTATATGTCACCCTACAGAGCACAGACACCATAAACATGTGCAATCCCTAGAGCAGAGTGTCCCACCTGCAGTCCTGGAGGGCCAAACACCATTCAGGTTGTCAGGATGTCCCTAATAAATATGCATGAGATGTATTTGCATGCACCACCTCCATTGTATGCACATGTATCCATGCATATTTATTAGGGACATCATGAAGACCTGGACCGTGTTTGGCCCACCCGGACCAGAGTTGGGAACCTCTGCGCTAGAGCAGTGGCACAAACACCCACACCCACAGGATCCACTATCCAACGCCTCATGGAGATTCAGGCCGTTGGGCCCTGCGCAGACTTGCATCTCCCAATACTAGCACCTGCATACCTTAGCAATGCCGTTCTAAACTTGGGAACATGTTCCACATATATCAAAAGGTCGCTATGATCAATGTCAGATAACACATCCTATGTTAAACACAATTTGTTGATAGAGATCCATCATAACAACCTTTCTGATATCTGTGGAGTGTGGTTCAGTGTATGTTCCAGACAATGTTTACCACCCCGGGGAGTGACCCCAACAGTACTGAGTACCATAGCAATGCCTGTACTGTGCCCAGGACTGGTGTGGCGGCCAGGGCTGCAAACCACTTCTATCCTTGCACAATGCTGAAATAGGTGTGGGAGTGTGTGTATGTCTACCCAGTGTGTTGTGGCTGCCTACATCTTACTAAGCCCACAATGCTTACACTGTTTCCAGTGTTAGCCTGCCAATGTGCATAATGAGGAGCAAGGTACCATGGGTATGGCCCGGACAGGGCGGCCTGGGCAGGATGCATCTGCACAGGGCATAGGGCAATGGCTGGGACATTGTAGTGCCCGACCACCATCTGCACGGACAGGGTGGCCACAGCATGTCATGCTGGGAGGTCACTCTCACCCTGACTGAGCAGTGACCATGGCATGGCTAGATTACCCCATAGTGCTATACAGTATGTCTTTCAGGTGGTATCTATGGGTTCCCTTTTCTGGGGTCCAATCACTGCCATACCTGCTTGGTGTGTGTGCTCACGTCCCATTTTGGGTGCACACAGTTCCTCCAGGAACATGCACTATATACTAGCTAGCAGACTGTTTGCAGTTAGTGTGTGTATGGCTGGAGCACCTTGCAGGGTGAAGACTGACAGAGCCCTCTGCTGGTCAATGTCAGATGGTGGTGGGGGGCATCTGAGCGTATACAGGCCTACTGCCAGTGCCTTGTGTGATACAAACAGACCTGCATCCAGTGCTTTTGAGGGCACCCTCTCCCCTGCAGGACCGGGGTAGCTGGTCCCACAGCCCTTCATCATGTCACTCTACTGCCGCCATTGCAAAGATGTAGAGTGTAGGACTGTTGGAGGCAGATCCTGGCCCCAAGAGGGTGGGTCTGTAGGCATTGCCCTCTAATCCACATGTGGGCCCAGACACCCCTTCCCCCTGCCCTATAGGGTGCAGTAGGTGATGGAAATGAGGTGAGGGTGTTTCTGCTGGAAGCACAGATTGAAGAGATGTGTCATATGCAGCAAAAGAGATTGCCTCAGACAGCCATAGCAGATGAGACCCCTGAGGGATCGAACCCATGAGCTCTGGCTTGTTGGTCATTGTATTAACCAGTAGGCAACAGCTCTATACACCTTCTCATAGCACTGCCATGAAGTTAAGGTTACCGCGCATAAACAGCCAATGCGCCCCCTATTGTGCGATACACAGTGCATGCTACGTGGACGCCGGCACGCCGACCTCCCTATATGGCATTGCTCACGTTATGGCTGGGGATTTCACCGCCAACATTAGGATGGTGCATACATACCCCATAGCAAATATCAGTGTGTCCCCCAAGAAAAACCATCACCTCAGCAGGGAAACCTAAGGTACCCTGTAAAGTGCCATAGATGTGGGTCTACCCCATCCCGGTAAGCACAGCTGACATTTACTGGGTTGACCTGCAGTTGTTGTATAGTCAGCCTGTGCTATGAGAAGAGGCATAGCACACTGGTTAATACAATGCCCACAGAGTCACTGCTCATGGGTTCAAATACCCACTGCACCAACAGTAAGATGAGTGTTAGTAACAGTCAGACACATCTCCACAAACAGTGACACAAGCTGAATACACTATAACCTTTGTCCCGTGCCTCAAAGGAGAGGCTTGGCATGGCAGAAGGGGTGGTGGAGTCCTAATACTGGCAAAAACAGTACTACAATATCAGACAGTCTTAATCAAAAGTACACAGTACCTGAATACACTAACTATTACCAACAAACTCAATTCCATTAACCTCATCTATAGGGCTCCAAGTGCTCAGTCAGACAAACTCTCAGACATCATAGACCTCGCCTGCAATCCTACAGACCCCTCCAAACCGAACTGGTTGTTGGGAGACTTTAATCTGGCCTCTACTCAACCTACCATAGCCAATACCTTCTTAGAAGCAATGTCTGACCTCAACTACAAGCAAATCGTGATGGAACCTACACATCAACATGGGAACCTCTTGGACTTAGTCTTGATCCCTCAACCAGATGCAATTAAGCTGGACCAAACTGAGCTCTCTATCACCCCTGTCCCCTGGTCAGATCATAATCTGATAAACTTTCGGATTCCAGCGCTTCAAACTTCAGACAGCTGCGCAAAGACAACCAAATATCCAAGACCTAGTAGATTCAAGCAACTTGACAGAGAAAAGTTCAAAATGCACGCACTCCCCAAACTCGACCAACCAACAGTCAACCTCAATGAAATGGTAAGCAACTGGAATGAAACCCTCGCCTCATACGCTGAGCACCCGGTCGCTGCCAAAAAATTGACACCTGAACACCTAGCTACTAAGAAACAGTCTGCCCCTTGGTTCTCTCCTGAACTACGTACTTCACTCATCCACCTCAGAAAACTAGAGAGGAAATGGAGAACTACACGTAATCCTTCCGACCAAGTCACCTATTTGGAACATCTTAAACGACATCGCGAATCTACCTGGGCCAGGAAGAAGGAATTCCACGCTGAGATCCTCAACCGCTCATTGAATAAGCCAAGGGAACTATTCGACTTAGTAAAATCCTATACAAAACAACCGTCCCCACCACAACAAGAATCTATTCAGCCCCAAGATTATGCAAACTATATACAATCAAAAGCAATAAAAATAACTACTGCATCACCACAAGAACCCTCCCAGTCTTCCCACCCGCAGCTCCCAATTACCAAACTTGCTCCACCCTCTGAAAAGACCATAGCTGAAGTAATTGCCTCCATCAACACAGCAACCGCCCCAACTGACCCATGTCCAGCGCACTGGATTAGGACTATGCGCACAGAACGCAGCCCATTCATAGCCAACATCATGAAGATGTCATTCGAATCCGGTGTCTTCCCAGATGCTCTCAAACAAGCCTCCATTCGTCCACTGCTAAAAAACAACCAACTGGACCCGATGAGAGAGGACTCTTACAGACCAATTTCTCGTATCCCACTACTAGCTAAAATTCTTGAGAAGCTAACCCAGAGACAGATTCAACCGCATATAGACTCCTCTTCCCCATTAGATCCCTGTCAACATGGATTCAGGGAGGCCCACGGAGTGGAAACGCTACTAACAACTCTAATTAACACACTTATCAGTGGCATTGATAATATCAAGAAGGGCTTCGCATTAATCTTTCTGGATATAGCGGCTGCGTTTGACTCCGTAGATCACACGCAGCTCCTGAGATGCCTTCAAGAAAAAGGAATCCATGATCGAGCATGGGACTGGTGCAAATCCTACCTGGAAGGCAGACGGCAACAAGTATGCATTGGTAACGCTACATCTGATCCTTTCCAGCAGACTCAAGGTGTGCCCCAAGGCTCCTCCCTCTCTGCGCTTCTGTTCAATATCTATATGCAACCAATTTGCGACATCGCTTGTTCCTTCGGCATATCCTGCCTCATGTATGCAGACGATGTGCTGTTATTCTCACCAGCTCTGGCCAATCTCCATGAGAGATCTGACCTGATCACAGAGGTCAAGTAGTCATCATGGTGCACTGGTAGCTGCTGTAGTTGGAGTACCACAGGCCTGCCCCATCCTCAGGAAGCATCAGATCTGATGACAGAGGTCCAGCAGTCATCCTGGTGGTGTGTTAGTTGGTGCTGTTGATGTGTGGAACATCACCGTTGTCCCCGAACGCTCACAGACCCGTGCATAGGAGTGTATCAAACATCCTGGTGTTATGGATGTTGTTGTTGTTGCAGTTTCCCAGCTCTGCCCTAACCCCAGGAGGCATCAGACCAGCTGACACAGGTCTATTCTACATCCTGGTGTTATGGTGGTTGTTTGTGTTGCAGGTTCCCAGTTCTGCCACATCCCCAGTAGGCAGCACACCAGATTCCAGTGGTCCAACAAGCATCCCGGTGTAATGGTAGCTGATGCTGGTGCATGTACCCAGCCCCCTCCCCACCCCCCCCCCCCAGGTGTCTGAGCACGCACAACAGAGGCTGCATTTATTTATTTATTTTATTTATTTACATTCTCTTATATACCGCGCTATTCTTCATCAGTGCGGTTTACACTGAACAAACTGAAATTACATTGAACAGGGATGGAGTCGTAGCAAAACAATCAGTTAATTATATGCTTTTGAAACCGCTATATGTATAAATATGTAAATATGTATATATAAATGTAAAAATGTGTGATCCATTCCCCTAGACACTAACCTTGTGTGCTGTGACCCACCCTCAGATCTATTTATTTACTATCCCCTCCCAAGTCTTGATTCGACAACCCCCAAAGATGAATCGAACCGCTGCTGATCGTTGGAAGTGGCGGTATATAAGTGTGTATTAAATAAATAAATAAATAAATAAAATTATAACTTGGAGATAACCCTCCATAGCCCATGTTCCCTGTAAAATAGTTAAGTGGCTTGCCCAAGACCACAAGGAGCACCTGTGGGACTAGAAACCCCAGTCCTTCCGGCCTAAGGTTGCTGTCCTCTAGTGGGATTTGAACCCCCGACCTTCCGGCCTGAAGTACCTTGCCCCAACCACTAGGCCACTCCTCCACTCCACTCATCAGCGTCCATGCGTCATGGTGATGGGTTCTGTTGATGTTGTATGGCCTGCCCAACACTGAGATGTGTGCTGGACTGCTGAGTGTATGGAGTCACACCCCCTGTAGACCACAATTGCAATGCCCCACATGCTATGTTGCCCACGTGTAATGCAAGGAGATGGCAGGGACATGGTATGGGGTGACTGTGAGCCTGTACACAGGGCATGTAGGTGTCGCAACACAAATGCCCAGCCTCACGCCCACACATGCAGGTGGCACTGCCAACAGCAGGTATGGGACCCGCTGCCCATAGCAGGAGTGACCACCATTGCACGCAGACATGTGTGTCATGTGGTTCACCATGGACAAGGATACAGGGCACTAATGTTTGCAAACATTGCTTATCCCCCCAGGTAGAGGTTAATGTCCATTTCTGCCTTCTCCACAGAGGCTGCAGATGCTGGGGAGAGGACCTCTGTGGCCACACAACCTGGTGGCAGCCCCCCTGCGATCACTGGATGTCCTGAGGTGGAGGACATACCTTCAGCGGCAGAGGGCGCCATGGATGTGGGGGAGGAAGACATGGAGGGTGGGGAGGGGTGGGAGGTGGGGATGGTGGAGGGTGCTGGGGAGGTGGAGTGGGAGGGCGAGGAGGGTGGTGGGGAGAGTGAGGGGAGTAGCCAGGACAGGGAGGGCAGGTGGGACATGGAGGGTGGGGAGGGGGATCCTGTGCCTGAGGGTGGTCGCACACCACCACAGGCCACTGGGGGCCCCTGCCACCTGCCCCATGTGCATGGCCACAGTGTCAGGCCATGTGTGGGACCCCCACAGATTTCCACGCACAGGGCCCACACAGATGCCACCACCAAGACCACAGCCACATGGTATGCATGTGGTGGCAAATGTGTGGGCCTCCTGTGTGTGGCGATGGGAACTCTTATGCGGATCCTCGGCGAACATGGCCATGCCATCAGGCAGCTGACAGCTGCTGTGCAGGGTATGGCTGAGGTGATGCACCACCAGCATTAGCATGGCATGTTCATGGCACACCCCCAGCCATACCCCCACGGCGGGCCCCCGGGTGTGTGACCCATAGTTATAGCTGTGGCCATCTACCAGTGGCAACCCCAAGAGCAAACTTTGTCCCCACTAACGTTGGAGACGGATGTCCATGCTGGGATAATGCCTAATGTGAAACAGTTTATAAAGTTGATCCGCCTGTGGGAGAGTGTTGTTTTGTTCAAAATGTTAACGTTTGTATGGCACCTACCAACACATTCTCTTATTAAAACACTGTGTAGGCAGCCAAATTTTGCAATGGTCATGTGTCCTTTGTACATACATGCTGTAGCGGTGAGTGTGCCACCTGTGTGCATGTCTCAGTGTGTATTTGTGATACATACATTGTCCCTGCCCCACAACAGGCTGTGTTGAGCACCATGTGCGCTGACGGAAGTATCCCCTGCTGACACCATGATGTAAACATGCGCTGCACCATCCACCAGACATGGACACAGGCACATTGTCACAGATAGTCTGTAGCAGGGGTGCAGCACATGATAGGATGGTGAGGATGTGCGGGTGTGGTACCCATGATGCAGCATATATGTGATGTATGCGGGGACCCACGTGTCAATCAGTGCGTTAGTGGGACTCAGTAAGATGGGTTTGGTGGGGTGAAGGATCAGCGACGCACTACAAGTGCTGGAGGGGGGTAAACAACTGACAGTAGCTAGGTATATCTGTACGTCGTGTCTGCCCGCCAAGCATGTACGTATAGTATACCACCGCGTCCCTGGTGTGTGTCTGACAGACGGGTCACCCATGTAGATAGCCTGATGTGGATGATATGCGGGGACAGAGGGGGGACATACCCCACAATGTGGGTTGAACAATAAGACATGTGAAGCAGGTGGCAGGAGGAGTGAGGGTATAAACACCAGGCATATGTATAGCCGTGAACACATGGCACGGTGCATGGGACACAGGGCATGTGTGCACCGCTCTGTAATGACCGATGCTGGTGCAGATACCCCACAAGCCTGTGACATGGTAGAGCACAGGTGACCATGCTAACCCCAATTGGGACAGTCCACTAAGGGAACCCTCCAACACAAAGGAAGGACACGTGCACATCGGTGAACAAAGGTAATGTGTCATTTAATGTGGTTTACAGTCCAACTTGCATTCACACAACTATGGCCTGTATGATTGCCCACACCCACGCCCCTGCCCCACCCACGTTCCCCCATACCCCTTGCTGCTGCTGCTGCTGCAGCCTCTGGTGCCACTGCAGGCTGCATGATATGTCCCGTCATGGCCTCGAGGGCATCCGCCACCTGGCCTATGCCAGCTGCGAGATCTACAGCAGTCCCTTGCAGCTGTCATGTCTCCTGGGTGTGCTCCCTGGTGTCCCTGCAGAGCCCACACACCGCCCGCATGAGGGCCCGCACCTCCTGGCATTGGGCATGCTGGAGCTGCTGCTGGCCACGCATCTCCAACCATATACCAATCAGAACCTGGCGAGTGCCTGTGGGAGGGGAACAAGGTGACCTGTGAGACATCTGTTGCCCAGACCCCAATGTGTATGACCTGCCTGTTCCCCACTGAGCCACACCAACCACCCCAGGCATGGCCAGGGGGCATATGTATGTGTGGAGGCCCACTGTCAACGTGCGTGTGTGTGGCCCCACCGCTGTGTCTGGGTGTTGGTGTGCCACAACAGCACATGCAGCCATCCTTCCAGTTGCCTACCTGCAGCATCCATGTGTGCAGACACTGTATGTGCCCGCAGCTCCTGGAGGACGACAGGCACTGCGCCTGTTGTTGCAGTGGATGGCCCTGGCTGTGGCAATGTGGGGCTCACCCCCGCAACCTCGGGCCCCTCCCCAGCCACTGTGGTGCCTGTCTCCCCACTCTGCTGGGTGACCCTTCGTTCTCCTGGGTGGCCACCTCCTCAGACAGCACCTCGGCCCATGGGGTGTCTGGGGCGTCAGTGATGGCAACATCTGCATGTGGTGCCTCATCAATCTACGCAGGCTCTGGCTCACTGCCACAGTCCTCCTCAGCCACTTCAATGACCTGGATGTTACCTGGGAGGGGGGACAAGGTGCACAGTAGATATGGGGTGTCACAAACAGAGACGTAGAGCACATTGTAACATAGACACATATTTGTGTATGTAGCCCTTGCGTTCCTCTGTTTCTCTTACCTGGTCAGCCATGGGGACAGGAACTCTCATGCTTGCTCATTCTTCACCCCCTTTACCCCCTCCACCACACCTTGTATGCACAGAACTAACCCATTTGATGGGAATGCCCCATTTCCTAACCCACATCTGGGGTGCGGACATCCAAGTCTGACTTGGAGCATGGAGTACGCATGTCATCCTGTCCTATATCCACGTCTACATCTGCCCAGGGCAAAAATGGGTGATGGGAGGGAGCTCATTCTGTCAGACAGATATGTGGAAGGTTTTGGGAAGGAGGTTTGACTCTATCCCCTATAATGTCCATGTGCAAACACTAACGGGGAATGTGGACTCAGGTGTAGGTTGGACACACCTTCTCCTAGGACATGGGCCCACTACCCCCGTGGCATGCCCAGCATGTGCGTAGTAGATAGCTGTATGTGTGCTGCATGTCCCGAACATACCTGCTTGGGAATCAGCCGTGTTCACCGTCAGTGAATTCCACATGGTGTATATACCAGATCCATCTTATACATATACCATTCTTGAGAATGCAGGATGGCAATGTTCACATGTGAACCAGGTGCTCATCTAGGGCAGCAGTATTGGTGGTGCAGAATGGCATGGCTGCCATGATAGCAGAACACCACAGCCTGACACCCAGAAAACCCACACCTGCAGCACAGAGGTGTACACAACAATGGCTGTCTTGATAACATGCAGTTCATGTCTGCACATGGATAAATGTGGGAGGACTGCTGGCATTATCAGCTATGGTGGAGTTTGGAGATAGAGTCTTTCTTTAGTGCAAAAGTCAGTACTGGCCACATAGCAAGTTTAGAGACAGTAGAGTTCAGCTGGGTGTGGGGAATGCAAATGTGGTGATCCCAACACTGGCAGAAGAAAGGTTTGATACCAAATTGTGCTATCAGACCACCATCTCTCCTGTAAGTGGAGGGGGTGGGGGGGAGGTTGCTGTGTAGCAGTACATACATATACCTGTTTGTGTGTTCCTGTGGTGTATTAGTCCCATGCTAATCACAATAGCAGTAAACACATCCCATACATTGTAATATTCTCGAAAAATCTAGGTGTGGGCAGTTACTTCAGCTCTAGAGCTGAGCTAAATGTCCATGCCTTAACTGAAGGCATGTTTTCAGTCACTTATGCTTGTGTTTTAAAAGAAAAATGGACGCCCTGAACTAGGCACCTGGTTATAAAATTGTCCTCATCATATGCACATAAAACACAAATGTACGAAAACCATCCATAAAAAAAACACACCAAAATCATAAAAAAAACAGTGTTATAAAGAAAGCTAAACTTTTTTGGGCCATGGACTCCCTTAATTCTTAGATAAAAAAAGGAAAAAAAGAAATATTCGTTCTGAAAAGAAGTACCCAAATATGATAGTAGTATTTTCTCCATAATTCATAATTTGTAAGTGAGCTAATTCATTATTAAAAGATGTGCACACAAGCCTACTCATAGTACCTCTTCAGTTTCTATAATTACACCTTTCAGCAATTTGTAAATCATTTGTAGGCTGGCTGGAGCAGTGACAGTTGTAAAATTTGAAAACATACGCAATGGAATCCTAAAGGCAGTAATTTTTGAAGACAAGCTTTAAATTCATAAGATGACCTCAGCAAGTAAACACATTCTCAGTTGAAATATTAAAAGTCTACTTATATTTGTTTGACTAGAAGACCCTAACTAGAAGGAGTAACCAATCAGGGCTAGGTTTATGATATTATTTTAGTATACCAAAATGCATAAACAAAGACTGAACAAAAGGGAAATGAAACTTGCAAGGAGATTATTCGGAAATTAAACTTTGAACAAAAATAAATGTCATCAAACTATATTATCAGAAAACAATATTGCTGGTCGTGGTTTAATAAAATACTCAAAATATCAAGATAGAAGAAGGAATCATTTACCTTTCAATAACTCTTATCAAGTGTTGAAAGAATATTAAATTCTTAGGAAAAGTATGTGACTCATCACAAAGCAAAGCATTGCAATTCAAACCAAACCTTTTAATGTATCCCCTGTTCACCTCCTATGTGTTTCCTTACCATTCCCCTAGATATAACCTAATCCCTAGTTCTGTTGCTTGTCTTGACTAAACTGTAAGCTCGTAGGAGCAGAGACTATCTCTTACATGTCCCTGTGCAATGCTGTACACACCTTGTAGAGCTATATAAAAAGTAAGCAGTAGTAGTAGAAATATGACATGTATGATGATAAATAGCCATTTTCAATCGAGAGGCCTATGCAATAAAAAGTCAAGCTAAAAAAGGTTTTGTATGTCCTTGCAAAAATAATTCAATGACTCACCTAAAATTTTAGAGTATAGGATTAGTCGTGCTTGATGATCGAGCAGAATGCCTTATTAGCAAAGACGATATTTTATAGATTGCCTACAAACAAAACCAAACCAGAAAAAAGGCAGCCACACCATTCAAACAAATATATACAAAAATGCTCCAATTAATACCATCATAGGTCATAAAATATCTCCCCCAACCTACGATAGAATGTCTAGAGATTTGAAGCAATCACTTATCTTTCCAGTGCATTGTCTTGGTTTTCAAAATCTCAGGTCAGATGCCCCAAACTCATTTACTCCATAGCTGACAGCATTTCTCTCAATGCTGCTTCAGGGAGTGGTCCAGGGAACTTCTCCTAGAAAGGCAAGCAGCCAACATAAACCCTCCGGCAGATAAGCAATATCCCTGGAAGCAAGATTCAAAAACACAATCCCTGATAGCATTCTACAGACAAATGAAAATCCTCCATACCTCCCCACTAAGAGACCCTGGGACACCTTTCACCTCCCAACACTGGAGCACCTAAATCACATCATTACCAACTTAAACACGACCACATCCACACTTGGTCCATGCCTTGTATCATGGATAAAGCTCACAAAGCAGAAACTGGGCACAGCTCTACTTAAAATCACCCATCTATCACTTTCACTGGGCTAACTACCAGCTAGCCTTAAACAAGCATCCATTAGATCTATTCTAAAAAATCCCCTGCTTGACCTACAAGACCCCAGCACATACTGACCTTCAGTATCTCC
Source organism: Ichthyophis bannanicus (assembly GCA_033557465.1). NCBI lineage: Eukaryota > Metazoa > Chordata > Amphibia > Gymnophiona > Ichthyophiidae > Ichthyophis > Ichthyophis bannanicus. The sequence continues at coordinate 1,483,692,812 of CM066032.1, forward strand.
AGTCTACCATTCATAACCAAGATGATCAAGAAAGCTATACAGTTTCAATTCCAAGACCACATTGACCAAGTTGCACCTCTAAACCTCCTCCAGCATGGCTTTAAACCCAACCACAACATGGAAACTTTACTCACATCCCTACTAGACAAAATCATAACAGGCTTCAACATCAAACATGACTTCATATTAATCTTCATTGACATAGCAGCAGCCTTTGACACAGTCAACCATCACTTACTAATACAAAGACTGAGAGAAATAGGTCTTACAACATCATACTCAAGTGGTTGCAATCATACATAAACCTCAGACAAGAACAAGTCAGAATTGGCTTACACACATCAAAACCATTTATACAGCATCAGGGGATACCCCAAGGGTCATCCCTATCTGCCCTATTATTCAATCTACATCTACAACCTCTATGTACAGTAATAAGAGACCATGACATACTATACTATATATACACAGATGATATGATGATAAAGCCATTCAACACAGACAAGCCTGACTACACAAAAATAACCAAATGCCTAGACACAATGACAAAATGGTTCAACCAGCACAACCTGAATGTAAACTACAATAAAACCGAGGCTCTTCACATCACCAGAAATGAAACCTTCACCCTCCCCCCATCAACCATAAAAGCATCACACAACATAGCAGCAAAGCAGGAAATAAAATACCTAGGAGTGACTCTGGACCAAATTCCAGTCAAACATAAGCAAAACAATTAATGTGGCATTTTACAAGATGAAGATAATCCAACAGCTCAAATCCCTGCTTAACCAAAATGATTTCAGAACTGTTTGTCAGGCAAAAATCACACCAATACTGTACTACTGCAACCTGATTTACCAAGGACTCTCCAAATACACCTTACACTCTCTATAGATGACTCAAAATATGGCTGCGTGCATCATAACACGATCCCTAAGGCATGAACAAATAACTCCCCTCCTGAAGCATCTGCACTGGGTCCCAATGCATGCACAAATCAAATCAAATTCAAGGCCATACTCAATACATTCAAAATCCTATACCACACATCTGCAGACATACTCCAATCGCTGATAAAAAGAAACCCAGAAGTCAGACCAAGGAAAGCCAAATAACAAAAAAAACAGCTTATAATGCCTAACATCAAAACAAAAAATAAACAAATTGTAACAGGACATGATCTCTATCAGTGCCATTGATATGGAACTCCTTACCAAGGCAACCATAGATATCCAAGACTTCCACAAGAAACTAAAAACATTTTTATTCTCCAAACATTTTGGAAGTACGGTATCACATAGCCCAGAATGAGCCTTCTACTACAATCTCTCCTTTAACAGATTAAATCCTCAACCCATCCCTCTCCTAGTTTGTAGCCCAATCAATCCCTCAACCCAAGCGGGTTTCTTCTATTTTAATGTATAAGCCCTCTGGAACATTAACATTGTTCAGCCCTAGATCATGTTTATACTCCAAGTTTGTTGCCCTGGTTATAATATAATCATTGTGCTGATGTTATACTGTAAACTGCTTTGACTATATGATAAAGCAGTATAAACATCTGTTAACTAACTAACTAACTATATAAATAGAAGATGCAAGAAATATACAGACAGGAACACTCTTTTACACTATTCCAGTGCGCATCCAACAACACCGAAGGATGAATGAACAGGCATAACAATGACAGGCCCATCTTATAAAGCCCATTATATGTAGTGAGGTTTTTTTCCTCCCATTTAAAAAAGTTTTTTTGACAAGAGACATGAATATAAGAGAAAAATAATACTTGAGGATGGGTAAATTTGGTAGCATTTTTAAATATATTTGTTTGAATTTTATAGGTTGTGCCTTATCCAACAAATCTGAGCAAATTTGACCACTGAGCATTTAAAAACTGCGATGCAAGCTATAGTAAAACTGCAATTTGATTCTTATAGCATGACTTAAGAACAAAAGAAATGCCATACTAGGTAAGACCAAGGTCCACCAAACCCAGTATCCTGTTTCCAATAGTAGCCAATCCAGGTCACAAGTACCTGGCAGGTTCCCACAAAGTTATATAGGTTCCACAATGCTTGTCCTAGGGTAAGCAGTGGATTTCCCAGGCCCTTCTTAATAATGGTTCATGGACCTTTCTTCCAGTAACTTGTCCAAACCTTTTTTTTTTAACCCAGCTACACTAACAGCTTTTACTACATCTCTGGTAATGAATTCCAATGTTTGATTATGCGTTGAGAGAATAAATATTTTCTCATATTACTTTTCAATGAGTTACACTGGAGCTTCACTGTGTGTCCCCTATCTTTCTACATTTTGATGGAGTAAACAACCTATTATATCTACTGTATGTTTACCCATTCTGTTCCATTCATTAATTTATAGACCTCTATCATATCTCCCCTAAGCTGACTCTTTTCCAAGTTCAAGAGCCCTAACCTTTTAAGACACAGAGGATCTCTAAAGGGAAAGAAGGGACTGTTGCTGTAGTTGATATGGAAGGGCAGACTAGATAGGCCATGTGTTTTTTTTCTGCTGTCATGTTTCTATGTTTCTATAATTGGTTTCCAATAGTTTGAAGATTAGATTTTAAATTATGTTTTGTTTTCAAGATTTTGAATAGATGTAGCCCCTTTGATATGTCATTGCTGGTACAATTACAATCCGATTCCTGACCTCTAAGGTCAGGAACAAATAATTCTCTGTATTTCCATCATGCAGGAAATGTATTCTTAACCATTCCTTGGATAAGTTTTAATTATAGAGCAGCAATTACATGGAATGAACTTCCAGCAGTGATCAGAAGTCAGACGGATTACTTAGTTTTTCATCAATTATTGAAAACCTTCTTGTTTAGAAAATTTCTGATAAACATTTTAAGGGAAGCTGTCTTGCTTAGATATTAAACAGAATTATTTTTTACAGTTTTAGTTCTTTAGGAAGAATTTTATAAAACAAAAATTTCTAGAAATTAATCACATATATATTAAGACCATATTATAAATCCATATTATAAATTTTGCAACTAGGGAATTCTTGATGAGCAATTTTGCATATGATATAATGCAAATTTTAATTGTTATGTATGAAATCTTGAACTGAATGGAATAGGTGGAATAATAATGAATGTCTATGTTATTATTATTTTTACTTTCCTTTTAGATCAATACTAAAGAGTGGCAAGGTTTTGCACTTACTGCACATTAGAAATAAACATTAAGGCACAGTAAGTGCAATAGTCTTGCACTAACTCTCAGGGTGAGTGTCCAGCATGTCCTCTACAGCTACCATACTGAAAAGTTCCTTAATGCATCTCAACTTCACCTGCAATTAACATGGGTGCATGCAGTACTTCCTCTTGAGGATGTGTTAAGTGCACCCATGCTTACTGCAACATTAAGTAAGTAACTGCATGTTAAGCACAATGTGCAGTTCACATCTACCCTTCCACCCATGACCCACTCATCCTCCCCCATCATGTGCTAAACAGCATGGGATTTTTACCATGTTGATGGCTTTTAGCGCATGGTAATCATAATGCAGGCCATTATCATGCACTAAAAGATGCTTTAAGTCAGCACATTTTAGTAAACAAGCTCCTAAGATTTTATTGTGAAAAATGCATGCTATTTATGTAGAGGCTATTTTTTTGTTAGGGGGCCTTTATTTACTAATAACACATTTTTTGTGTTAAAATAGTATGGGGGGTCTTTTACTAATGGGCGCTAGCTGGCAGCATGTGTTCTGGCATGTGCTGAAGGTGCCCTGGGATGTGCACTGCCAGCTAGCACCGGGCCACGACAGCACAGGACGATTCCCACACTAACTGTTGTCACAGGGCCTACCTTGGCAGCGTACTGGAGCGAGGTAGGTGGGACATAAAAACATTTAAGGTTGGGTTTGGCCAATATCAAACAGGGCCCAGGGACTTTCAGCCCTGGTAGCGTCCTTTGTTACCAAAATCCCACAGAAAACAAAAGGTCCGAGTGCAGGGAAAACAAAAGGCATTTATTTCCCCTTTCATGCAAAAAGGTTCATATGCTTGGACACAAAAATGTCAAACACAAATTCCTTGCTTGAGGTAAAAGAAAAAGAAAGCATTAAAGGAAAACTGTTATCTTCACAGTAAATGATATAGCAGGCAAACAAACAGTCTCAACTCCCAAGACCTAGCTTAGTTGCTTAGTAAGGACTCCAAGCTTCCTGTCTTACAGAAGCTACAGTCCATCTCAGTGTCTGATGCAAATTCCACCTGCATCGGTTCCCCTTCTGAAGCCTCTGAGCCTAAGTCAGTATTTGTTGGTAAGTTATAATAAGGCTTTTTAAATATCTTCTGCACCACCTCCCAATGCTCAGGGTTGAATACAGGGTGTCGGTCCTGCGCCCTCAGATACTGGGAACTATCTTCCTTTTGCAAGTGTTTTGTCTTTGCTTTCTGTAAAGCTTGGTCATTAACAAGTCTCTTAGTTGGTGCGTGTTTCTTGCACCTTATCTCATAAGCATTCTCACAAGGATAATATTCCTGTGCTCTCTGTACTCCCCATACATCAGCAGTTTGTACCCTGCTTTTAGTTAAACATGGGTTACCTTTTCTTCTCGGCTTGTCTGTTCCAGGTGAGGTTTGAGGCCTGCTCCAGTTGGGATCCTGCCTGGCCTGAGCAACAGGCCTTGTGCTCTCCAACCGTCTTGCTGTTGGCTTTAGACCACAGTCACAGCCACGCCTTTGCTTCTCTGTACCACAAACACTCACTCTGGCTGGAGTTGTCTCACCTTCTCCACGGGGTCTCCTTTCTCCAAGCCAATGCGGCTGCTGCTGCCTCCTGCGGAACCGTGGTTCAGGGATTACTGCTCCTTCTGGATATCTAGCCCATTCACTCGGCTGTCCTGCCCAACCTGCTGGTTCTGCTGGTTCTCTTGGCAGTCTTCTTTCCCCAGGCCGTCCTGCCTGTGCCTTTCTCTTGGGCTGTCCTGTCTCCTCAGGATATCCTCCTTTCCAGGGCTGTATCACTTTCCCAGCCTGTTCTCCTTTCCCAGGCTGTTCTGCTCCTGATTCTCTCTGGTCTGAATCCGGTTCTCGCTGCTCTGAGTCTGGCCGCTCTGCCTGTTCTGCCTTCCAACCTTCCAAATTCCCTTTAAGAGGCACTCCTCTCTTTCTTGATTGGAAGCTGGCTGGCATTACCTCATGACCTAGGAGGTGTGGTTCCTCTGTTCCTCGGAGGTCCCTCCTGCTCCCCCTATGTGGTTCCTCGCGATATTGCAGGTTGTGCTTGACCTTTCCTGCATTTAAAACATTTTCTTCCCCACTCAGAGGGTCTGCAACATCACACTGTGCAAGCTGCATTAGGGTCGCAAGTGGGTAGGTTAGGGGTGGAGAGTGGGCATGGTGAGGCGAGCTTAGCGCATTTAGCGCTATGTTCACATTGCACGCTGACTGCATTACCGCTAGTTCACCTAATGCCACCTCAAGGGGAAAGGACTCCATGTTAACTGCTGGAAAATGATTCCCATGCTTCCAACAGCTAACACGGTAGTGTTGCTGATATCACACCATGGTTTCCACACTATTGGCGCATTACATGCAACACTTAATGGCTATTAGTAAAATGCCTCCTATCACTGCTTCCTTATTCAGCCTCTGTATGTGTACAGCAATAAAGATTATTTATCATATGGGTAAAAAATTGCTTTTTTTTCAGACCTCTCTGTTCTTTGAAATACAGGGTTTCAGGCACTAGTTTCGCAGGCTATCTCTTGCTCCCTTTAACCCAGTGCTCTTAAGCTCAGGACACACCTAGCCTGTCAGGTTTTTAGGATAACCACAACAAATATGCATGAGAGAGATGTGTATACAATGGAAGCACTGTGTGCAAATCTCTCTCATGCATATTAATTGTGGTTATCCTAGAAGCCTGATTGGCTAGGCATGTCCCAAGGATTGGGTTGAGGATCCCTGCTTTAGCCTCTAATATAAGACCAGTTACAACAATGCCCATGAGTGCTTATCATCTCTTGCCACATTATACGGTGTTTGCGCCCTCTTCATAGGAACCGATTTGATTATTCCTTTTCCCCTAAAAGTCAGACTCAAATCTCCATGAAACTCAGTTTTCTTCTCCATCGCTTCTTCTTTATGGAATTCCATACCTACTTACATTTTCCCGGAACTAGTTTTTAAACATTTTTAAACTTTGATCAAATCTTTCCTTTTTGCCATTGCTTTGGGGCAGGACTGGGATAGCAATCTCACCAGTCTTTCCTTAACCCTTTGAAGACCTACTTTAAAATTTTAATCCACATTCTGCAGCCGGGTTAATTTTTGAAAATTTCAGGAAAATTGTACCCGTCTTATTCAATATGTTCTAACAGTGATTTTCCTTCTGCTATGGTCATGTATTATATACCATTTGATAGGAATATTTAGTCAGAATTTTGGATCCCGAGAGTTTTGGGCTCGGCCTGGAAAGGGTTTTAATGTCTGTTTAAACTTGTTCTTTTCTTACCTATCCTTTTTAAAGAATGGAGTTCATTTCCTAATGTTCATACATTTTGTTTTATGTGATTGTTATGATTTTCAACCTGATTGGTAAACCACTCTGAGTGGTTGCAGAGGGCAGTATATCAAGAACAATAAACCATAAACCATACTACTATTTATCAATTATATAGTGCTACTAGGCATATGAAGGGCTGTACACATACATATAAGAGAAAATCCATGCTCCACAGAGCTTGCAATCTGTTCAAGACACAACGGAACAAATAGGGGACTGGAATTAATATTCTGGGGAAATGATTGAAACACATATGAGTGTGGATAGGAGAATAAGGGGACCAGGATCCAAAAGCAGCCTCACGTTTTTCTAAGAAAGCAACCTCGTGTCTATTTAAGAAATGATTTATTATTTATTTATAAGAACAAGAAGCAAGGTAAACAACACACAATTATTTAGAAAGAGGAAAATGTAAGGAAATAAAGAAAACAATATTTTAAAAGTTGGAGTGGCAAGCCCATGCATTAAGGGGAAGAGATGGTTGAAAGAGAAAGCAACAAAGCAGAGACAGGGCTAGAAAATACATACAGGGTCTGATACTGAGGTGGGCAGACTATGCGTCACGGCGGTGCATAACCTGCCCGCTGACCCCCCCTAACCTGGATATTTACTTCCACGTCAGCGGAAGTGAATATCTGGCTTAGCCCAGACGCCCCGGCAGCCGCAGAGGCAACACGAGTAGTAGCTACCCGCATAGCCTCTGCGTCTTAAAGATAGGCAAGTTTTTTTCTTGCCTATCTTTAAGGTGCAGAGGGCTACGCGGGTAGCAATAAAAATTGCTGCTACCCATGTAGCTCCTTTCTCTACCCCCGTTCCGCCCCGGAATGCCCCTAACACACCCCAGTGCTATGCAGATAGCATCTGGGTGCATTAGGGACTTAGCCAAGATATTCGAAGGGTACAACCCATGTAGGTACCCTTCAAATATCCAGGATAAGGCCCTTACACAAGTAACTGAGGAAGTTACCCATGTTAGGGCCTTCGAATATCGGACCCATATATATTTTCTTTAGTTGGGGGGGGGGGGGGATCTATACCTCTTCTACAGTTGTTGTCTGGATCACTTCTTACCCTCCAACCCACTCATGTTGCCTTTCCAGCAGTATTCCTAATTTTTCTGATTTCATAGCTGGGAGCTCCCCCTATTTGCCTTGCAGTTTCAGGGGGTCTAAGAACTTGCTCTAGGTCTGGGAGAGGTTCCATCTATAAATCCTACAAAACTCTGAATGCAACATGGACATAAACATGGGGTTATCTTTGACACCTCTCTCTCCTTCTCCGCTCATATCCAGCTTGTAGCTAAGACCTGCCGCTTTTTTCTCTACAACATCAGCAAAATCCGCCCCTTCCTCTCTGAACACACCACCAAAACGCTTGTCCACTCCTTGATCACCTCGCGCCTCGACTACTGCAACATCCTCCTCGCTGGTCTCCCCGTAAGCCACCTCCTCCTTCTTCAATCTATACAAAATTACGCTGCTCGACTAATCCTCTGCCAGCCTCGCCATGCTCACGTTACTCCTCTTCTCAAGTCACTTCACTGGCTCCCTGTCCAATTCCGCATTCAATTCAAGCTTCTCCTGCTGACCTATAAATGCATTCACTCTATGGTCCCTCAATACCTTTCATCTCTTATCTCCCCCTACGTCCCCGATTGTAATCTGCGCTCCACTAATAAATTACTCCTATCAATGCCCTTTACCCACACCGCAAACTCCCGACTGCGCTCCTTTCACCTTGCTGCTCCATACGCCTGGAACAGCTTACCTGCATCTGTGCACCAGGCATCCTCCCTGGCCCTCTTCAAATCCAGGTTGAAGACTCACCTCTTCACCATTGCATTTAGATCTAACTTATGACAGTACTGTGTTCTTTTAAGTAGATTGTAAGCTCTGATGAGCTTGACTCTGATGGGCAGGGACTGTCTCTTATATGTTGGCTACCTCCTGTAGGTTAGCTGTGCAGCGCTGCGTTCGTGGCACTATATAAATGCTGAATAGTAGTAGTAGTAGTAGTAGAAATCACGTAATCATGTCTGTGTCTGCTTCCCGTGTCTTCAACTCTTCTGCATTCCTGTTGAGTATGTGTAATCAATTGGCTAAAGTAAACCTTCTGTGGCCCCATGGCAGTTCTCATAGTCATGCTGATAATGCCACAACTGTGCTGTTTGTTCATCACAGGTTTGCCAGATGAATAATGAGAGAAAAGACATGAGCAGCTGTTTCTCCAGTGCCCTCGGGGAGACAGGAGAAACATCAGATATAGCTGCAAAATATTTTGTATCTTACCAGCAGGCTAGAACTGTAATCCAAACAGAAGCAATACTGAATATCACTCAGAATCCTGTTTTAACATTAAATCTTAGCTGCCAAATTCTCATCCATCTCCAGGCTTTGTTGGATCCCTCTTCATGTTATCCACCCCTTCCAGAGTATCCACCCTATTGCAGATTTTGGCATTCCTTTTTGCCTTTTCTGACAAACTATCCACAATACCGCTTACAAAAATGTTAAAAAGAAAAGGACCAAGGACAATCCCTGAGGTAAGCCACTGGTAATGCCCCTAGCTTCACTGTAAACTCCATTTATTACTACCCTCAGTTGCCTTTCATTGAAACAGTTTCTTACCCAGTCATTCACTTTAGGGTCCATTCCATGGGCACTCAGTTTGTTTATAAGTCACTGATGCAGAACTCTGTCAAGGGCCTTGCTGAAATCTAAATAAACCATGTCTAGAGTTCTCCCCCACTCCAATTATCTGGTCACCCAGTCAAAGAAATCAATCATATTTGTCTGACAAGACCTACCTCTAGTAAAGTCATGCTGTCTCAGATCCTGTACTCCCTCAGATTCTAGACACCACACTATTGTCTACCTTAGCAGCATTTCCATAAATTTACTCACCTCAGAGATCAGACTAACTAGTTTATAGTTACCTACCTCTTCCTTATTTTTGATGTTGTGGACATAAACCACATTTGCCCATTTCCAATCCTCTAGGATCATTCCTGACTCTACAGAAGCATTGAAAAGACAATAACATTTCCCTAAGTTTTTTCAATACCCTTGGATGATTCCCATCAGGCCCCATCACTTTATCTAATTTTTAGTTTTGCTAGCTACTCATAAACAAAGTCTTCTGAAAACATTTTGAGTTCTTCCTCACTTCCATTTCTATTTATGCTGTTTTCTGATGTCCTCTTCCTGGCCCTTCATCTGTGAACACAGCACAGAAATATTTGTAACGTGAACAGAAATATTTGTTACACAACTCCACTTTATTTTCACCAGCCTCTCCTTCACCCTTGAGTCTCAAAATATCACCTTTGTACTTTCTTCTGTCACTAAAATACCTAAAAAAAGTTGTGTCCTCATGGTTTTACCATTTTAGCTATTTTTTCTTCCATTTGCATCTTTGCTTTCCAACAATTTACCAGCTTCCCTTAGCTACTAGTTAATCAAGGCTAGCCTCTTCTGAAAACTATAGCAGCCTTTATTTCCTTCTTATTCATTGTAGTTATCCTGAAAATCTGACCCTGGCTAGGCGTGACCCTAGGACTGGGTTGAGAACTTCGTCTGTACACCCACAAATGCTGAATAAGGATAGACAGGAAGAAAATTTGTTCCTTTGAAATATGTTGCTGCTGAAGTATACTGTGTATTCCATGGACTGCACGAGAACAAACCAGCCAGTTCTAGAGATCAAACCTAAGCTTTCTTTAGAAGCTCAGATGTCAAGACTTCGACTTTCATACATTGGATACATCATGCGAAGAGAGAGGTTGTTAGAAAAATACATCATGCTTGGCAAGGTAGAAGGTTAATGCAAAAAAGAGGAAGGTTAACCATGAGATGGATCGATACAATAACAGCAGCTATAGATGCCACTATCAACAATGAGCTGCCTGACTGAAGACCTAACACAATTTAGGACAACTATCAAGAGGGTTGCCATGAGTTTGCACCAATTTGATGGCACTCAACAACAACAGGGCTGGTGTAAATGTCCATGCCATAACTTAAGGCATAATCTCTGCCACGTTCGCTAATATTTGATAAAGACAGTTTCCTATACTGTACTTCTTAATTCTTCCATTTTAGAGCTGATTTTTATGTGTTAGATTTCTTTCACTGTAATGAAGGTTTTATCATAAGAACATAAAAACATAAAATATGCCATACTGGGTCAGACCAAGGTCTATCAAGCCCAGTATCCTGTTTCCAATAGTGGCCAATCTAGGTCATATGTACTGTGATAAGGAAGCTTGTAGTGAGCCTATGGAAATAGAAGAAACTGATGATTTTGCTTTTAAGAAAAGTGACATCCCTGCGGTGCACAGGTGTCAGCCTTGGCATAAAGAAAGCAAGCAGAGAGAAACCAAACCTAGGCTGCCACACCCAAGCTCTGCTGACGTAGTTGCAGGCTTGGAAGATAATTGCAAGCACCTGTCCAGAGAGGGAGAGACACTGCCCGGGAAGCAGGGATATAAACCTTGGCTAGAGAGAAAGAGAGGAGAGCCCGGAGGGGGAGAGCCCGGGAGAGGAGAGCCAGGAGGAGGAGAGCATGGAAGGAGAGAGCACAGAAGGAGAGAGCAGAGAAGGCTCCAAACCCCAGTTCCTGATCAGAAGGTTCAGAGAGTTCAGAGGTGGGAGCCCAGGACTCAGCACAGGAGTCAAAGGAGCCAAGGCTGGAACAGGGAGCCGTGGCAGAGCTCCAGGAAGGAACTCAGGGAAGTGAACCAGGGACTGTTTCCCCGAAGCTGGAGGGAGACTGGTGAACACAGCCAGGGAGAAGTGACCACAGCTTCAGGTACAATTTATCCTTACCGGGTGGAGCTGTGCTCAAGAGAGACACAGGGATCCTCAGAGAGAATAGACCCTGAGACATACGTTAAAAGCTCAGAGCAGGGCACTGCATTACTGGAGCCAGAGGAAATGCAGGTTGAGCCTATTGAGCAGGATTTATTGCCTCCAGAAGTACTCATGGACTGTACTCTATGTCAAGCTGTTAGCATTGAGTCCCTTTGCTAAAGAATAGATGAAAAGATAAAGTCTCCTGAAAAGTAGAGTAATGAAACCTAGCCTGAGCTGAAGGTAGGAACTTGCTCTTTTTAAGGAGAAGATACCTGTTGCCTGTACATTGGAATGCTTAATGAAGACAAAGCTAAAAAGAAGAGATTTTTACTTTGTTGAATGAAGAAGCTGTGTTTTCTTTATCCGTTATATTGATAAGCAGCTGCATATAATTAATGACTGCGAAGCTCATCCAGCCTAAGTTGTAAATGACCTTAAACGAATGAATGGAGAAGTATCCTGTTACAGTCTACATGGACTTTGTTTGCGTTTGGGGAATACATTTTGTTATTTGCCTTTACTTTCAGTTTCATGACTACACTTCATCTTAGAAGGCCAAAACTACAACTCCCAGCATGCTTCACTGGAGAAAAATAGTTTATTCAACCTTTTATAAGAGAAGTTAATGGCAACCCTACCCCTCTAAGCCTTAGGCAGAGGGCTGGGGCGTGACAGTACCTAGCAGTTTCCCCAAAAGACATAGGTTCCACAATGCTTGTACTGGGTCAAGCATTGATATCCTGGGTCCCTTCCTAATAATGGTTTATGGACCTTTCCTCCATGAACTTGTCCAAACCTTTTTTAAACCCAGCTACACTAACAGCCTTTACTACATCCTCCGGTAACAAATTCCAGAGTTTGATTACACGTTGAGTGAAAAAATATTTTCTTTTATTAGTCTTAAATAGTTTACGCTGTAGCTTCATTACATGTCCCCTAGTCTTTCTATATTCTGATAAATAACGTAAACAATCGATCTACGTTTACCCGTTCCATGTCTCGCAGTATTCGGGTACCATCAGAACTATTATACATAGGGTCTTTGGGGTGGATATAGGGTGGGACACTGGATTTTATCTTCTGGGCAAGTGATGAGAGGAATGACTACTTTGGTGGGGATGTCCCATCCGGGCGAGCAATCAAGCGGCCAGAGGCGAGATTGCGCGGAACTGAAAAAATCCTGCTGCCCCATCCATAGATTTGCAAAGAGCATGCGCCGGCGTCTCGGAGAGGTGGAGATGCAATGCGGCATTTTACTTTCCTGTTTGGCAGTTCAACAAAGCATTGAGACAGGGCATGGAGTTTAAATGTGCCCGAAACGCAGTGCTGTGTACTTTTGAACAACTGCTTTCTTTGGAACATCTCCTTTTTGGTGTCTTTATGAAATTGAAGAGTGCCTTGATTGGTTGATGTTGGGACTTCAATTGGCCTACGACGACCCAGATAAGTCAAAGGGTTACATTGAGTTTTAAATCTTGGGTTTATTAATTGTTGTAAAGGTGGCACCTATTTGTGGTTCTTTTTCCACCTTTTATGGCTCTTTAATGGGCATATTTGATTTTCAATAAAATTGATTAAAATGGAAGTAACAGCTTCTGGAGGTTATTAACCTCATGGCCGATCTTCCGACAAGAATATTCTTTTGGCCTACAATTTAATTTTTGCTCAATTTTTGATCACTCTTCTTTTGTTTGGGGATAATTCATGTTGAGTGTTTTGTTTTTGTAATTTTGGCCCCATCCATAGAAGCATGAAGAATACATTTGCGTCAAATAACACTGATGAAGCAACTGACTGCGGCTCAGAATCAGATGATCAATCAATTTACTACACAGTGGCAGATATTATTGACTTTCTTGAATTCATAGCCCATGGGGTAGATGGGGGGGGGGGGGACAGTGAGCAGCCGGGGACATTCTCTGGATGTCAGTCTGCCCAACAGAGCTCATCCACAGGACAGGTGGCTGAGGGACAGCCTCTGAAGAAGAGAAAGAAGAAGAGGGTCCCAGATGAGTCCCATAAGAGGACACCCAGATTTCATCAGTCACTGGGCGTGAGTATCCTCTGGCCAAAATATCAGACTTCAAACGTTGAGATTGGGAATGGAATTCGGCCAGTGTAGAACAATTACACCGAGCCCTAATAAACATGGAAAATGGCAGACCCTCCTGGAGGCTTAAGGGATGTGCGCTAGAGAAGTGTAAACGTGTATTTCTATCTGTGTTCTTTCTATGTATGGATGTATCCCAACCAATATCCTGCTTAGACACCCATAAACTCAAAAATGCAATCCTTTTCTCATCACAATTTAATGTAAACTGTATATTTAGATCTAAATGGTTAAGCCAATGATGGAACTGAACCAGAAGCTCCACCAAGCCCTCCCATAATAAGAAAATGTTGTCGATAAATTGATGACACATTCCAACATGGGAGGCAAAAGGAGAACCCAGGAGCTATTTCAATTCATAGGCCCCCATAAATATATTGGCTATGGATGGGACAAACGTTGATAAATGTTACCATCAAAACGGAGATAATTGCAAGTGTGAATTCTGCCAAATTCATAATAAACTGTATATGATTATTATCTAAATCCCACATTTAGTCAGAGAATCTCTAACTATAGATAATGCTGCCCCCTAAGGGATACTGGTGTATAATGTGGTTACATCTAGAGTGGCCAGCAAAATGCCCAATTAACCAGACAGTTCAGTCATCTCAGTCAGTGTGTTCAAAAAATGAATATTCACCTTTTTCTCCTTTCCTTTTTTTCTCTGCCTAAAAAAAACCTTGTGTTTGTACATATAATATCTTTAGAATGAGTATAAGAAGAAAAGAAGATTTTGAGTCTGCAGATCTGGTGGGGTGATTTTTGTTTATGTTGATGATGCCACTGACAGTAGCAATTGCAGTGTTGCACCTCACGCGTAAGGCCTGGTGCAGATTTCTTCTGCACCAGGGCACAGACGCTGCGGCCAACAAGCCACACTCACACAATGCTGACATGGCAACATGGTGGCAGTGGAGGTGACATAACCCTTTTTGACTGTGGGAGTATGTATGTGTACTGCAACTGTCACAGAAGAGTCATATCAGACATTGCAGGTGTACACTACGCAGCCACCTTGTCAGCCTAGTAGACCACCAAGCCCCACTGCATTACTCACGTGACACCTCCTTTGCCAACAACAGCATAGTGTCCTTTATTAATAGGGCACCATGCTGTTACTGCCAATGGAGCACTACTATCACTAATTTGAGAACTGCAGTGGGTGGAGCACATTGCATACATTTAAATAGGTTCTCTCCCCTCAGAAATAGCCCTTACCACTATCCCCGCCCAATCTGCACCCTATTAACACCCATTCTCCACCTCTTTTTACCTTATTGCTACAGGACCTGCTTCCGCACGTTAATCCAGCATTATCGGTGCTTTCTGCGGCGTTAACCACTCACGAGTGCCGATAACGCCTGTTAATGATACCTTTGCTCCCTTAATGCTCTTTAGTAAACATACCCCCTAGTTTTAATTACTATGTATATACCTTGCATCGCATTGCTTTATTAAATCTGAAGTAAACATTTTAACAAACAACAATGTGTGCCTTCAAGTCAGTCCTGACTCCTGGTGACCCAGAAGCTCCTGGGTTTTCTTGGCAGTGTCACCGGAAGTAGATTGCCAAGCCTTTCTTCCGAGGCAATGGAGGATTAAGTGGCTTGCCCAAGGCCACAAGGAGTGCTAGTGGGAATTGAACCCTGGTTGCTTGGTTACCAAGCCAGTGCTCTAACCACTAGGCTACTCCCTAAAAATTTGAGGTAGTTTTTAACATACCATATACTCCTGTTACACTGGACCTTTAGCAAGCTACATGTTTTTCATAACCAGCAAAAGATCACTTAAGCCCTTGAAAATCAACCCCAGTGCTTTCTTTCTCTTTTAATGAATTAAATCCATTCTTTCCATGGGAAAAATGCTTAGTACATTGGACCCAAAGAGTAAAAACAGCTACCTGACTGTGATTGGATATTGATAAGTTTTATTCTAGAGAGCTATAAACTCCATTTTAGTTTATACTGAAGGAGCCTAAAGAACCATGCTGATATATTTTGAGTCTTTGCATTCCATGGGGGCTTGTTAATGATCGGAAACCGCTACCGCGGCTTTGTAATCGGAGCCGCAGCCCCATTGAAATCAAAGAGGCCGCGGCTCCGATACCGGTCGGAAACCGCTACCATGGCTTTGTAAACAAGCCCCATAGTCTTCTTAAGCTTAAATACCATGACGGCTAGATTAAAGTGAAGTGCAGAGGGAGTACACATTTATACTTTCTTTTCCTCAGCCATAATACTTACATATTCTTTCAGCCGGTAAAGAAAACCAGCATGTTTACAAATAAATACCTGTTTTACTCAGTCTTCCAGTGGAGAAATGAACAAGGACAGTGACCGGCCAGTGTTCTCTGTCACTATCTTGCTGACATGTCTGAGAGAATACTAGTATCAGCATTTTGAGAACTAATTTGCACGTCACCAAATGAGAGGCAGTATAAAACAGCTGAGCTGCTGTAGTGTTTCTGTTGTAGTTTTATTGAAGGGCTATTACAACCCAGAAAGAAAGACAATTTCTATATAGACCTTGCTTTCAATCAACCAGATTTGAGTGAGAACCTTTGTAATATTTGTATACTGTACCAGTTCATTATGCAAATAAATCTGAGATTGATAATAGCAATCTAGGAAGGAAAAATTCAAACAGGATAGGGATTCTTTTTATGATATTGACTTACATAAAATATAAGGCCAGATATTCAGCGGCGATGGTTAGAGCGATTACAGCGCCTAGCTGTCACCGCTGAATGCTAAACCCGGATATTCAAGGCTGGTGCCATATCAGGCTACTGGCACTAAGTATCCGGATCAGCCGCACAGCCTGGAAGTGATATTGAGCTGCTGCCCAGTTAGTTCCCAGGGATAAAGATAGGTCAGCTTTTACCATATCTATCTTTACCCATGGTTCTCTAACTGGGCAGCAGCTCAATATTGCTGCTGACCTGTTAGTGACAGGACCGCCCCTAGAGTGTCCCAAGAATGCCCCGATGCTAAGAAGTTATCATCGGGGCATATAGCGGCGCTACCTGGGGATATTCAGCTTAGAGACCCATAGAATCTATGTCTTTTACCTATTTTCTGGTCAATTTTCAGTAGCCATCTCTGCCGTTCAACAAATTATATGCATATTCAGTGACACTACACGGAGAGGTGGCAGTGCTGAATACATGGGGAATACCGTGATTATCTCTAGTTATACATATGGAAGGGAATTTTAGAAGAGCCATCCAAGGGCAATCTGGGACATCTATGTCAGAAAGTCTGAAAAAAAGCAGCCATTTCCAGGTGCAGATGTGATTTCACAAACATGGATGTGCCCGATATGGGCAGCTGTGGGGGCATCTACATAGATGTCACCAAAAATATATCGCAGAACTTGGATGTCTAGGATAGCCTAATGGTTAGACTAGTGGGTTAAGAGCAAGACAATCAATGTTCAAATCCCACTGCTGTTGTTGTTGACATAGTGCTGAGTACTGAGGATGATGGAGTGCTTTCTTCTCTATGCCTGCTGGATGTTTTTCAGTTATAACAAGCTCTTTTCAGGTCCCTGTTCCTGTCTGGAGCAGGTCTAACCTTAGATGCAACAATCTTTCTGTGATCAGGCAAGAATGTCCAGAATCCTGAGAACCCCCTAGCCATGTCTCCTCCGTGCTCTTGTTCAGACTTGGACACCCCCAAAGCCAGCTTCTAAAACGGCTCTGAAGATGTCTCTAAAACTGTTTTCTGATGTCCAAAGCATGAAGAGGGCTTCCATGAGAAGAATGACAAATTGCACTGCCAGTCCCTGAAAAACAGTCACTAACCTAACACAATCCCCCAAATAAGAAGACCCCCCACAAAATAAAAAAAATCATTCAGATAATGCACTACTTGTTCCAACCTAGAAATTTGTTGTGCCACCCAATAAAAAAAGGTCAAACATGATTAAATGCAACCAGACTCCACCAAACACCCTATTGGCATGCAGTTATCAAAGAAAGCTTTCCTTCACATTTGTAGCTCAATAACAAAAAAGACCCAGGATGAAGTAGCAGAAAATGAAAGGCTGCCTCACTATCAACTTTAGCCATAAGTGCTCCAATTCCTAAACTGCAAAACATATGATCAAAGGAAGCATACTGCATAGGACAGCAAGCTGGATTGATGAAATTATTGATAACTCCTCTCCAAAGGATAAGATGCGGATGAGACAAAATTTCACAAGTTCTTTCTTAGGCATTAAGCCCACTGGAGACATCACCATGTCAGCAAACGGCAATCTCTGTAACGGACCTACAATTTTTCCCAACTGCAACTCCTTTTCCAACTTATTGGCAACTTTATCTCCGTGTACCATCACCAAGGGACATTATGACTCAGATGAGAAAAACGAGGACCCTGAAAGGGAATGGAAAATACTAAAGTACCCCCCACCTCACACTATAAAGTGCCCTAGCAACATGCTTGCTACCCCACATACCACCATCCCTTTATTATCCATCTCATCCAATGAAAGCTGTGGTGCTCATCCCATGTTGAGGTATCCTTCTATCTATCAGAGGGCCCTTGCATTATGTTTCAAATCAAAATTAAGAAACTAGACTATGGCTGTCCTGATCGTTAGCTGACAATGTTGTGCACCGCCGTATAGAAGATCGGGGTTTGCTTTCCAGGCCATGTTTTTGATCCCTAGGATAACCGTGGTAGGGGCTGATGTAAGGTAAACATAGCCATGTAAAGAGAGGAGTCTTAGATATTGCACAAAAGATTTTGGGTGCACCGAGGGTAACTTCTGGAGGGAACTGAGATTTATAACCCCTGTCCAAGCACCACCATCATTGTAACTGCAATGGTTGAGCTCATTGGTTATAAAATATGGGAAAAAGCTGGATACTTGTGAATAAAGGCTCATGGTGCTGTAGTCTAATAGCCTATGATTGAACTGGAGGACTAAAGAGGTAGGAAGAAACAGCAGGTTAAGAAAGAAAAAGATAATTAAAACAAGAGATAAAAATCTAGCAGTACAATTTTGAAATATATCATACATTGTCATGCACTATGTGATAAAAAATATTTTGCTTACAAAGAGCTTCCAAGGAAATTAAGCTTTTATTTCACAGTTTAATTTTGTTGAAACTTAATTTTCCTAACAGAGATATTTCCAAAACAATAGAAGCTGAGAAACAGAAATATATTAACAGCATTCTTCATTAAGATAAAAGCCTTCTCAGCAATTGATAAATGTGGAAACAGGATCATTGAGGTCATTTATCTTTTGCCTAGCAGAGCACTTTATCAGCTCCTTTTCACTTCCTTTGGTTTTCATTTTATCCAAGTCAATCTCCTTGGGGTATTTGGCCAGTCAGTACCAGAATAACTTTTGCTTGGTAATTTATCTTTACAGAGATAATCCACTAGGTCATTTTAAATCTCCAGTCAAAAATTCTCCAACCAAAAGGCCAGCCCATAAATAATGTAGTTTTGCCATTTAAATTAATAGTGAAAATTATATGGATTTTCTTTCACTAAGACAAATATGTTAAATATTTACATAAAAGAAACCCATGCTTATGATATTTGATGTGCTTAACATTTTTATTTTGTGTCTGAGAAAAATGAGAAATCAATTTATTCATTTGTATATTTATTTATTGACTGAATTTACAAGATCCCAAACATTTTTTAATGGTTAGAAAAATATGATAGCCATTCTTTGAAGAATCAATAAGATGAGATAGATGATTCCCTTTTTTTTTTTAAGTGCTGTCAAGTCAATGCTAACTCCTGGCAACCCAGCAGCCCCTGGGTTTTCTTGGCAAGACATGACTGGAAGTAGATTGCAAAGCCTTTTCTTCTGAGGCAATGGAGGGTAAAGTGACTTGCCCAAGGTCACAAGGAGTGCCAGTGGGAATCAAGTCCAGCTTGCTTGGATATTGGGCTGTTGCTCTAGTCACTAGGCTACTCCTCCTCCTCCTCTATCAAGGCAAAATCTGTCTATGGAGAAGACAGGGAAAGAAAGATGGCAATATCAAGTCTACTGACATGCATTTATTAGTGCACAATTGGTTAATTTAAAAAATGAGCACACACTAAGGAGGTCATTTAAGAATTAACTACATACGTAAATTCCCCATTGGCTTTTGCACCTGTCCTGGGGCATGCACAACTGCTAACTTTGAGTTTTGCAGTCTAAAAAATTGTACAGGTGCACAATTAAATCATCCCCATCCCTTATGAGGCTGCACAAGACCACTGCATACCCCTTGGAAACCAACAACCTCCACCATCCAACCCAGCCCACCCATAAGTCCTCAATATCAGCAAGAAGATGCCTGAATCCCAAATCCTTGAACTGCCTCAACATGTTGCAAACCCCTTAATCTCCTCTGATATCAGGATATACAGGGCCTGTGAAAGGAGATGAGATGTCCTAGGCAAACCTCACCTCTTGCACACCCACCACGTGCCCCCCTAGCCGACTCCCATTGCCACCACTGGCATCCCTCTCTGGAACTTACAGCAGTATCATTGGCTTGAAACAGCCCCATGGCGCTTACCTCAAAACGTTGGTGCCACAGGGCTGTTTACTTCTGCCTCCACCGACATCTGTGTTGATGACTTCCATTTCTATGGAAACAGGAGCCGCTTCCACCCACATGCAAACATGGTGCCAGTGGGGGTGGAAGCCAACAGCCCTGCAGTGCTGACGTTTTGAGAAGTCTATTGCCATACACTACTCGGCAGTTGAGGGCCAGGCTCTCTGAACATAAGTATAACTTCTCCAGACAAAGAGAAGAAGCCCCATTGGTGGATCATTGCCAACAGGATAATCATGTTTTGGTGATCTGCAAAGCATGGCAATAGACCACGTCCCTACTGCTGTGCGAGGGAGTGACCATTGTAAAATCCTTTTGCAGCGAGAATAAAAATTGATTTTTACTTTAAAAACTATAGAACCAGCAGGTCTTAATAGCAAGATAGAATGGGGGGTGTATCTGTGAGAATATCAGGTGTTCTGTTGGCTCCTCCCTTCTCTTCTTTGTTTGGTTCCTTCATACTTAAAAGGTAGTGTTAATGATGTCAGACACCAATACTGGATTTTCTGATTACCTAGTGAACTATGCCCCCGATGAAGCCATCTTCGGTGAAACAAAGAGCTTTGTAGGGTGGCAATTCTATCTTCGTGGGATATCGGCAGCTCTACTGTTCAATCAGGAGAGACATGCCCGGCTGCTTTGACTCCGGAGTTGGATAACTCGGCATCCTACTCGGGCTTCTACTCTTCCTCTCCTGAGCAGCAGAGACCCCCGAAGGTGGTGTGTGCAGCAGCTAGTCTGAATTCACTATCACTACAGGAGGTTGGCATTGCTGAGAGGCTCACCGGCATCTCTTCAGGGGGTGATACCCGGATATGACGCCGGATCATTCTTGACTATTCGGGACCATTCTCGTGGCAACGTGCACCCGGAGGAATAGAGAGTTACAGCGGTGGAGGATTCTGATGCTGTGGACCAAGCTGCAATGGCCGGTGTCGGGTCCACAGTTGTGGGTGAGGCACTGGGAGGTTTTCCTTTGCTCGACCAGAGCAGTTTACACTGCAAATCATTTGGTCAGCAACTTGGAGAAGTGCTCGTACTGCAAGTACTTTCTTTAGCAACTCAGGTCCAGGTTAGTGTTGCTGCTATTAATCTGAATGCTGAGAACTTGTCTGGTATACAGACTTTTTTGACTGATCTTACAGCACGTACTGCATGTTTGGAGGGGTACACCGATTCCTGTGTTGAAGTTTAAGATAGAGCAGTTGAAAAATAATTCCCGTTCTGTTAATTTACACCTTATAAATTTCTCTAAGTCTTCTAATTTGTTTAAAATGTACCTTACTGAGGATCTGGGGGTTTACCCAGAGTCTCATCCTCCAATGATCAAAGTATATGTTTATGTTTATTAAAATTTGATATACCGCCCATTCAAGGAGATCAGAGCGGTTTACAATATAAATATCACATAAAACAATCAAAAAACAATTAAAAACAATCATAAAACCATAGCCAGAAAAGAAGAAAGGAAATACAATCTTAATAGGAAAGAGGGGGTTAAAGAGCACAACACAGACTGCAAGAAATAGCTCATACAAAAGGGGAGGGAAGGTCAAAGGCAAGGGAGAAGAGGTGGGTTTTTAGATTACATTTAAAGGTAGGATGGTGAGGTTCAAGCCGAAGGGAGGGGGGAAGGGAATTCCAGAGGGCAGGGGCTGTGAAAAAGAAGGCCAAGGAACGGGTAGATTGGAGGTGCGCTAAAGAAGGGGAAGGAAGAGTAAGGCGGTTGAGGTGGAATGAACGAGGTGTGCGTCTAGGGGTGTGATAGGTGAGGAGATCGGCCAAATATTGCGGGATGTTAGTATGGAAAGCTCAATGGACCAAAGTAAGCAGTTTGTAGTGAAAGCGAAAAGGTAGGGGCAGCCAATGGAGACGGAAGAGAAGGGGTGAAACATGATCGCGAATGGAAGAATGGGTGACGATGCGGGCGGCAGTGTATTGAATACGTTGAAGACGGTATAGTTGAGACTTAGGGAGACCAAGAAAAAGGGAATTAGCAAAATCGACACGGGACATAACCAAAGAGAGAAGTAAGGTAGCGAGTGCAGGAGGAGTGAGAAAAAGCCGAACAGCACGAATTTGACGTAAGAAAAAGAAGGAAGTTTTAGCGACATGAGAAATATGGTCGTGGAAAGAAAGGTGGGAGTCGAAAATAACGCCAAGGTAGCGGAAAGAAGAAACTAGTGGGACGGAGGAACCCGAGAAAGAAGGGGCTAGGGAGGGAGGAGAACCACTGCGAGAGAGCCAAATAGCTGTGGTCTTTGCGAGATTAAGGTGAAGGCAGTTTTGTAATAACCAATTAGCAACCATGGTGAGACAAGAGTTAAGTGGAGAAAGATCAGGGTGAGATTGGGAAGTATGGTGAAGGAGGACAATATCATCAGCATAATAGAAAGCACTAATCCCAGTTTGCTGGATCTGAAGGGTGAGGGGGGCAAAGAAAAAGGTTAAAAAAGAAGAGGGGCAAGTACAGAACCCTGTGGAACACCACATAACAAAGGAAAAGGATCAGAGGGAGGGACGGAAGGGGAAGAGGAAAGAACTGAACAGGAAAGCGAAGAGAGAAAAGAATGAAACCAGTGAAGTACCGTGTGACAAAGGCCCGCCTCTTGAAGACGGAGGAGAAGGAGGGAGTGATCAACAAGGTCAAAAGCAGCTGATAGATCAAGTGCAACCGCCACGAGATATCACCACGATCGTGCGCTATGTGTAGAGCGTTAGTGAAAGCGAGAAGAATAGTTTCCACACTGTGACCCTGACGGAAACCAGATTGACGTGGGTGAAGAAAATTGATATCATCCAAGTAGTGAGAGAGCTGAGCAAAGACAAATTTTTCCAAGAGCTTAGAGACGAAGGAAAGATTAGAGACTGGGCGATAGTGTGAAGGAATCATAGGATCGAGAGAGGGTTTTTTAAGAATGGGGCAAATTAGTGCGTGTTTCCAGGAATGGGGAAAGATGCCCGAAGTAAGACTAGAGTTGAGCATAGAGAGGAGAGGAGGAAGAAGTGCCAGAGATGGATCCAACAACCAGGTGGAGGGGATCGGGTCTAGGGAACAAAAGGTCTTATTAGAAGAGGAGATAAGTTGGAGGGCGGAGCCTGATGTCCAGCGGGATGGTCGCATAACGCTGAGGCTCCCGAGAGGCCTACTCAGAATCCTGAATTAACACCGTACATACTTGGAACTTCTACTCTGATCCTGCCGGGGCACATTGGTGAGATGGCGGGGACCAAACCCACGCGCCTGGAATTTGGATCTCCAGCGGCCTCTCACGGCAAACGATCCAAAACTGAACCTCCGTCCCCGCAGAAGGGGCTGGCCTTGCGCGAGGGCCCCGAAATGCAGCAGGAAATCCTCGCAGAGATTAGAGGGGTCAAAAACCTCGTGCAGTCAAACGGTGAAGCACTCCGAGCGCTGCGGGAAGATTTTGGTGTGCTGCAAAGCAAGCTAGAAGGGCTTTCTTCGCGTCAGGACAAAATGGAGAGCATATTGGACTCCCATGCGGCCCGGTTGTCCAAACTCGACAAAGTTGAACGTCAGGTGTGGGCCTTGCAGAAAGAAGTGGAAGATGGCAATAATAGAGCGCGCCGCAACAACATACGACTCGTGGGCATACCGGAGGGAGCGGAATCGGGAGACATGAAAGAGTTTTTATGCAAAATCCTCCCTTCCCTGCTCCAAATCACCTTTACCAAAGATTTGGAGATCGATCGCGCTCATCGTGTACCCACAAGCATAACGCTCAACAGGAAGACCCCGCGGCCTATCATTTTTCGACTTTTGAGATATCAACACGTTGAGCAAATTCTAAGTGCCTCTCGGGCAAAGGGCCATATGGAGTTTGAGAGTCACAAGATCTCCTTCTATCCCGACTTGGCTAAACCCACGGTCGACCGCCGAAAGCGCTTTCTGGAATTCCGGCCGAGGCTTCAACAACTACAAGCACGCTATGGCCTGATGTACCCGGCCAAGCTCCGAGTCACGCTTCACAATCAGACAAGAACATTTGAGGACCCTGATCTACTAGCGGAGTTTTTGGATTCCAAAGAAGCCGACTTGATGCGCTGACTTCCAGAATATTCCTGCAAGTATTCTCATATCCGCTGTACCCGCCATATTGGATCTGCCGCAGCCCAGCAAAGAGTCTGGCGAGGGCAGTTTGTTGCCTTACTTTTGATGATATCTGTGACCCGACTCCATCTACCCACAGTAGCCTCGATGAGTATCAGAGTCAGTGTTAATTATGGACTCAGGTGTTTCTTTTCTTTTTTTCATGTCTTTCTATTTCCTCTCTAGGGCCTCCTCCCGCAGACATATGGTCGCCATATTTTTTGGGGGTTTTGCTTCTTCTCTAAGATACTTTGGTACATACTTTTCCATATGGGGTGTATTCGCCAGAATACTCGGTGATTATGTCATTGTTGCACAGATTCTGATTATGTTGTATGTTTTCAAGCGCCCTTACCTCAAATGTCTATTACCGATTGATGGCACCATGTAAGATTTTCTCATTGAACGTAAAAGGAATCAATAATCCGATAAAACGGAAGAAAATCCTAAGCTACCTAAGTCAGGAAGCTGCGGATCTGATTTTTCTCCAAGAAACGCATTTAAATTCGAAGGAAACTCTTAAACTCAATATTAAACCTTACATGGTGGCCGCCTATTCCCCAGCCGTTTCTAAGAAATGTGGGGTCGCCATACTGGTTAGGAAATCTTTGCACGCTACTATTATTGCGACTAGCTCAGATACAGAAGGTAGATGGTCCAGAGTTCACCTCAAGATAGGTAGCCTTGAAGTTACATGTATATGCCTTTACGCTCCTAATGTGGATGACCCTGCCTTTTTTGCTACCATTGCTCAGGTTGCGCAGGCCTCTGCTAATACTTCATTGATAATTGGGGGGGATTTCAATCTAGTCCTTGATCCCCTGATTGACAAACAGCCGCCTAGGACAAGCGGTCCCCCCAAGAGTCACACCACGCTTACCTCCCTGATCAAAGATCTTGCTTTAGTTGATCTATGGAGGTTACTACACCCCAATGAGCTTGACTTCACCTTCTTCTCTTCCCCTCATAAATCCCAGTCTCGCATAGACTTCTTTCTAATATCAAAACTGTTAGTTCCTCAGGTGGACACTGCAAAGATTCACTCCCAACATATTTCAGATCATGCCGCCATTTCCTTTCAATTACACACTACCGCACCCCAAGGGAATTCGGGGGCCTGGTTCTTTGATAGAGCCCTGTTAACTCAGCCAGAGTTCCAGGTAGAAATTCGAGCAGCCATACAGGATTACTTCCATTTTAATCTACCCCAGGATACTGCGAATTGGGCTTGGTGGGAGGGCTTCAAAGCGGCCATTCGAGCAACGATCACTAGCTATCAAATCCGCCTGCGGAAACAACGCAAACAGCAGCTACTCACACTAGACCAACAAATAAAAGCAGGCGAATGAGTTCTAACTTCACGTACTGATCCATGTGTATTAATTCGATTACAGCGTCTCCGTTTTCAATATAATTCAATCCTCTCAACTGCAGCTTCTAAGAGTATTGAGCTTCAGCGAGGGACATATTATCGTGAAAATAACCGAGCCGGTCGACTCTTAGCCAACGCCTTGAAAGGTCAAAAAGAAGCCAAACGCGTAGCGGCCCTTCGAGCTCCACAGGGAGGGGGCATAGTGACCACAGACTCCGACATTGTAGAGCTCTTTCGGGATTTCTATACCCGCCTATATCAATCTGAATGTGAGTTCTCGTCAGAGACATTCGAGCGATTGCTTTCTGGCATTCAGCGGCCGACCCTCTCTGAAGATGATAGGGATGCGATGGATGAACCCTTCTCTACTTCAGAGATCCAATCTGCCCTAAAACGAACAGCCTCGGGCCGTGCCGCAGGGCCCGATGGTCTCCCGACCGAATTCTACAGAACGTTCAGTGCAGATTTAGTTCCCTATTTAAAACTCTATTTTACTGCCCTTGCGGTAGATACATCCTCTTTGGGATCCTTTTCTGCAGCTAATGTGGTAGTCTTTGAGAAAGAAGGCAGAGACCCGCTACTAACCGCCAACTACCGTCCAATCTCCCTACTTAATGCCGATTATAAGATCTTCGCAACGATCTTGGCCACTCGGCTATCTGACAGGATGGCCACCCTAATTCACCCCGACCAATGCGGTTTTATACCCGGCAGATCAACTGCTGACAATGCTCGGACCTTGTGCCATGTGCTATCCAGTGCTGCCAATCTAGATCTTCCATGGGTGGGTCTTTCCCTGGATGCCGAAAAAGCCTTTGATCGCCTAGAATGGCCTTTCTTATTTGCAGTTCTCCGATGGTATGGCTTTGGGGAGGGCTTCCTCCGATATCTCCAAGTCATGTATACTCAACCCGTCGCCAGTATTTGTGTTAATGCCATCAAGTCTCAGCCATTTAATCTCCAAAGAGGCACGCGTCAAGGTTGCCCCCTATCACCAATGCTCTTTGATCTAGCTCTTGAACCCCTAGCCCTCCTTATTAGACAGTCCGCACGTATTCGAGGTGTCCCCTTCAGTCGTAGGGAGATTAAACTCTCTGCATATGCAGATGACCTTATGCTTTTCGTATCCCTCGATTCGGTTCCAGCTGTCTTGGATCTGATTGACGGATACTCACAATTATCGGGCTATAAAATTAACTGGACCAAATCTGTAGCATTCCCACTGAACCGCTGGGTACATGAGGCTGACATGCAGGCCTTTCCCTTCCTTTGGCAATCCCGCATGGTGAAGTATCTCGGGGTCCATTACTGTTCTCCTTTAGAAGACACTATCAGTTTTAATGCCAAAGAGGTAGTCTCCAAAGTCCGTGAGCTCACGAATCGTTGGTCTCCCTTATCTCTTACATGGTGGGGCCGCTTAGAAACTGTGAAAATGATGATAGTCCCCAAAGTGAATTACATTTTAGAAATGCTGCCATGCTTACTCCCGCTACATACTTATAAAGATATTGAGGGCCTTCTCGTCCGTTATCTCTGGCAGGGCAAGCCACCAAGGATAGCTAAACAAAAATTACAGTCTGCAAAGGAAAGAGGGGGTACCAGATTTCCTGATTTTCTTAGATATCATCAAGCCTTCCTACTTAAGCAAGGTGCCCGATGGCTAGATACCTCAACAGACAGCAGACCAGTTTGGCTTGACATAGAAGAGGAGCTTAGTAGCCCAATTCCGTTGACCCATCTCCCCGGTATGTCCTATCAAGTAGACACCCGCCATCCACCAATGATTGTCGATACTCTTGCGGCCTTTAACACTCTCATTCTATCACTGGGCCCGAACGTATGTCCTCAGGACGGACTCCCACTATGGAATAACCCCAGAATTCAAGTCCTAAATAGAACGATAGCATGGAAACCCTGGTACTCAAGGGGGATCTGGACACCCCAACAGCTTTTCTCTGCAGCTCGTTGGAAAACCTTTTCTGATTTACAAAAGGAATTTGCGTTACCAGCGAAACACTACTTTCAATTGATGCAGCTTCAACACTGCCTCAAAAGTGCTCGAATCATGCCGCCCTCTGCCCCTACTGAGGACGGGCTATTAGAGATAGTTCACTCTATTAGTAGTACACATGGGGTAGCCTCTAACTTTTATAAAATATTATGTCAGGGTACAGACACGGCCACTTTTAGAGCCCAACAAGCCTGGGAGCGCGAACTGCAAACCACTTTAACCCCTGTGCAATGGAGCGTTTTCTGGAGCAAAGTAGTGCGGGTTTCCCGGTCTGCCTCTGTTACCCAAACTCTCTTCTTCTTTGCACACAGATGCTTTTATACCCCAGAAAAAATAGCCAAATGGAACACAAATGCTAGGGACCAGTGTTGGTCTTGCCATACTGCTGTGGGAACCCTCGCTCATGTTATTTATGAATGTCCTCAACTACAGGTTTATTGGGGGCGGGTCTGGGGTTGTATTCAATTTATCTTACACCTTCACGAACCTCTCTCTTGGAAGATCGTGGGACTCCGCTCTGTGGCAGAGATCCCCTCTCTTCCTAAGAAGGGTCACTTTCTCCTTGATTTCATGCTGGGTATAGCCATATGCTTAATCACGAGGAATTGGAAGGATAGCTCTCGACTTACTGTCAATGAATGGTGGAACCTCGTCTGCTTATATAGTAAATATGAGCAGATACCTCGGAGAGCTATTCCCCATGCCCAACCTCACTCTCGCTTGTCTAAATGGCAGATGCTTAATGATTATGTACAATCTGCTCATTGCTTCAACATGCCTGTATAATGTGCACTCATCATGTTTCAGATCACCGTTAGGTTTTGTAACACAATAATGTAAGTACACGCCCGCTTCAGGAATGATTAGTTTTCTAGAGAAGAAGCAGGGGGGAGGGGGGTGGTAGGGGTTTACTTTGGTGTATGTATTACACTTTTGTATCTGTCTTTTAGCTGTATGTCTTCCTTTTCCTTTGTTGTTATAAAACGAAAATAAAGAACTTAAAAAAAAAAGAAGAGGAGATAAGTTGATGGAGTTCAACCGAGGTTATTAGTGAGAAAGAAGACCAGGTGTGGGAGTGGGTGAGGGACAGAGGAGGAGACGCGATGGGGGGTGGGGAAAGAATAGGCAAGGGACAAGAGGGGAGGGAGGCTCTGAGATTAATGATCTTATCACTAAAAAAGGTGGCAAGGAGAGAGGGGGAGGGATATGGATGGGGGGGGGGGGAAGGGTAGAAGTGGAAGGGAGAAGAGAGGTAAGTGAGCGAAGCGTGTTATAAAGGTGCCGAGTCTGATTCGGGGCGTTCGAAATGGCATTGGAAAATAAGTCCTTTTTGGCTGAGTGTACCTGAGAGCGGTAATGGAAGCAAAGAGCCTTGAATGAAGAGAGAGTAGATGGAGAGGGAGCCTTACGCCACCTTCGTTCGGCCCTACGGAGCTGAGAGCGGAGCAGTCTGAGGCCAGGGTGGTACCAGGGCTGTGAGGGACGACGCGTTGGGGGGCAAGGCAAAAGGGGGGGCCAGAGCGTCAAGAGCCTCAGATAAGGCAGAAGACCAATAGGTAGCCTGGGAGTTAGGGGAAAGGGAAGGGAAGTCAGGAGGGAGAAGGAAGGGCGCAGGGGGAAATTTCTGGATAGTAGAAGGAGTAATTCGACGAGAGAGACGCTGGGAGGGAGGGGATCTTGGAGTAAATGGCTGAGACAGAGACCCAGAAAAAGAGCACGAGAAAAGCAGGCAATAGTGATCCGACCAGGGGAGAGTGAGAGAAGATACCGTAGAGAGAACGAAAGAGGGAGAGGGAGGAGTGAGGAGGAGAACAAGGGTGTGACCAGCTGTGTGAGTAGGGCAAGAGACATGCTGGATAAGGGAAAGGTCGCGTAGAAAAGAGATGAAAGTGTGATCCCTAGAAGAAGCAGGGGAATCAAAGTGAAGGTTAAAGTCCCCAGCAATAAGAAGCTGGGAAAAAGCAAGAGTTAAGTCAGAAATGGTGAGAATTAAAGAGTCCCAGAGATCAGAGCGTAAGGTTGGAGGGGAGTAAACGAGGAGGAGGTGTAATGGGGAAGGGAGATGAAGGTGGAGGAGTAATGCCTCCGGGTAATGGAGCAGGGGGGAAAAAACTTGGGTGAAAGAGAGGGTAGGGTGCAGGATGGCGGCCACCCCACCAGCAGTGCGGCCCGAGCGTGAAACAAAGACTGCCGAATAACCGGGAGGGAGACAGCGGGCAAGAAGGGCGGACTCACCTTCCTTTAACCAGGTTTCGGTGAGAAGAAGGAGATCCAGGGAGTTCTGGACGACAAGATCCTGAATAAGGAGAGATTTAGTCCTAAGTGACCTGCAGTTAAGAAGTCCCATTAGAAGAGGGGGAGGGGGAGACAAGGAGGAGGGAAGGACCTGAGAAGCAACAGTGGTGATGTGACAGGGAAGGAGATAAGCCAGACAACAAGAGCGTGTGGCTACAGAAGAAGTGGGACGACGCCCCCAAAAGACAGGTATGGAGGTCATCAGAATGGACTGAGAAGAGAGGACAGAGAAAGTTGGGGGAGTGGAAGGAGTGGAAGGAAAAGGGAAGCCTACTGAAAATGGGGAAGGCGCTGCTGCAGAGAGTCTTGGGGAGGAGTAAACCGAGGGAGACGGTAAATGCGCAGACAGTGCAAAGTGCCAAGAAGGGACCAGCAAGCCAAAAAGCAAAGAGAACCAGGAAATGGCAGAGCCTGCACGGCCGGAGCGGCCCCAAGGAGCGCACCTAAGGAGCACGACGTGCTCCTATCTTTCGTATACTATCTTTCTACTGTAAAGACGTCTCCTGCTTTGACTGAGGTTCCCAGTCTTCCACAGGTTCAGTCCTTGAATATTTTGGCTATTCTGGAAAATTTTGCTATGGAGTCGGTGGTTCCGGACACTCTCTTATTCACTTTTGCATTGATTTCTGACTGAGCTTGGCTTTTGAAAATGTTATGTTCTTTAGGAAGAGGAATGCTCCCTTTAAAGATTTACTGGTAAGAGTTTTTCCAGTTCTGGCCAGGGATACCCAGTGTAGGAGACAGGAGTTTCTCCTACTCTGACCTGTGGTCCTGCAGTTGGGAGGACTATTCTTCCTCAAATATCCTTGCACATGTTTAAGGAAGCTGCAATCCATTCCATATGTTTTTTCTGGTGGCTTTCATCAATGCTCATTATCCGGCTGTTGTGGAGCTTGATTCTCCTTCTCCATGAATAATAGTATTTAGACTGGTATTGCTTGTCATATTTCCTTGCATTTTTGGTTTGTTATTTGTTTTCCTTTCTGTCTTGGAATTGTCTGTTTAGTGGGCTGGAGAAAGGGCAGGTTTTGTTGCTATTTCCTATTGTAATTTCCTTTGGTACTTGGGGCTCCGAGTTTGTTCCCTGTATCCCTTATTTCCTTGCAAGTTTATTATGCTTATAATTAATTGCATTAATAAATACAAGTTTAAAAAATAAAGAAATATTTTTTGTACTACATAGGGTGCTGGAATTTTTATTTTCTTGTTTTAAGGTTTGAATGAGCTTTCTTTGGGGCATTTTGAGCAGGTTTTCATTTTGACCCACAGTGAGGGTAACTAGGTTCTTCCAATGTGTAAACTATGGAAGGTATGTAGGAGGGCCCATTCTGTTGTAGCTGTTTATCTCTGTGAACAGGTCTGGCTTAAGAGGTGAGCCAGCAAGGCGCTGGTTCAGAGTGCACCAGAGTAGAGGCATTGAAAGCCTGCCTCACTAGCTTGCTTCCAGGCTACCCATACCTCCCCCAGCCATGGCTGTATTAATGCTTAACACAGTTTTGGGAGAATTTGATGTTGCTTCCACAGCTGTATTAACTCAGCCACAGGAGCATTTGCTTTTGCTTCCATGGCTGTGCCATACTCAAGTCGCCAGCATGATAAAAATTCCATGGTGCCAATGACTTGCGTACAACACAGTCACAGGAGCAAAAGCAACATTACATTGAACCAGAGTCATATAATTCTTAACAGCAATCAACAAGAACACATATCAATATAAAAACAACTTGGAACTTATATACAGTAAGAGGGGTAGGCAATAGAGTGAATATTCAGTTTGTAAACGGTCTGGTACAATGTGGGCTGTGTTTGTGAGGGTTTGAAAGATGCTGTTGTTGAGTGTCCATTTTGCAGGGTTGTGTGTTATGATGCACACTGTCTGGCAGTGGAGGGAGTTATTGGTGTTATCATTGATGAGAGTCAGAATTTGAATAGAATCACATTGTAAGTTGAAACACCCTACTTCTGCTCTGCATCTGTTAAGAACATAAGAACATAAGACATGCCATACTGGGTCAGACCGAGGTCCATCAAGCCCAGTATCTTGTTTCCAACAGTGGCCAATCTAGGTCATACGTACCTAGCAATATCCCCAAAAGACACAGGTTCCACAATGCTTGTACTGGGTCAAGCATTGATATCCTGGGTCCCTTTTTAATAGTGGTTTATGGACCTTTCCTCCAGGAACTTGTCCAAACCTTTTTTAAACCCAGCTATACTAACAGCCCTTACTACATCCTCCGGTAACAGATTCCAGAGTTTGATTACACGTTGAGTGAAAAAATATTTTCTCTTATTTGTCTTAAATAGTTTACCCTGTAGCTTCATTACATGTCCCCTAGTCTTCCTATATTCTGATAGCGTAAACAATTGATCCACGTTTATCCGTTCCACACCATTCATTAATTTATAGACCTCTATCATAACTCCCCTCAGCCGTCTCTTTTCCAGGTTAAAGAGCCCTAACCTTTTTAGCCTCTCTTCATAGGAGTAGCCTTCCATCCCCTTCACCAATTTGGTTGCTCTTCTCTGTACTTTTTCTAATAACGCTATGTCCTTTTTAGGATACGGTGACCAGAATTGCACACAATATTCAAGGTGCGGTCGTACCATGGAGCGATACAGAGGCATTATAATATCCTTTGTTTTATTCTCCATCCCTTTCCTTATGATACCTAGCATTCTATTTGCTTTCTTGGCCGCCGCTGCACACTGGGCGGAGGGTTTTAACATGTTATCCACGATGACTCCTAAATCTTTTTCCTGGGTGGTGGTTTCTAATGTGGAGCCTTGCATCGTGTAACTATAGTGTGGGTTGTTCTTTCCTAGGTGCATAACTTTGCACTTGTCCACATTAAATTTCATCTGCCATTTGGATGCCCAGTCTTCCAATTTATCCAGATCCTCCTGCAGTTTTCCACAATCCACTTGGGTTTTAACAACTTTAAACAGTTTTGTGTCATCTGCAAATTTGATAACCTCACTAGTTTTTCCCTCTTCCAGGTCATTTATGAATATGTCAAAAAGTAGCGGACCCAGTACAGATCCCTGGGGTACTCCACTATTCACCTTTTTCCATTGGGAATATTGGCCATTTAGCCCTACCCTCTGCTTTCTATCTTTTAACCAGTTCCCGATCCACAATAGTACACTGCCTTCTATCCCATGACTTTTTAGCTTCGCCTAAAGTCTCTGATGGGGGACCTTGTCAAAAGCTTTCTGAAAGTCCAGATACACTATATCAACCGACTCACCTTTGTCTACCTGTTTATGCACACCTTCAAAAAAACATATCAGATTAGTAAGACAAGATCTTCCTTGTCTAAAGCCATGTTGGCTGTCTCCCATTAGGCCATGACTATCTACATGCTGTGTAATTTTGTTCTTTATGATGGTTTCTATCATTTTCCCTGGTACTGACGTCAGGCTCACCGGTCTGTAATTTCCCGGGTCACCCCTGGAACCCTTTTTAAAAATTGGTGTTACGTTGGCGACCCTCCAATCTTCAGGTATTACAGATGATTTTAATGAAAGTTCATAGATTACCAATAGCAGGTCTGCAATCTCATATTTCAGTTCTTTCAACACTCTGGGATGTATACCATCCGGTCCAGGTGATTTGCTACTATTCAGTTTATCAAATAGTTGTAATATATCTTCCCGGTGTAGCGATATTTCTCTCAATTCCTTTGCAGTATCACCTTTAAATACCACTTCAGTCTTGGGTAACATCCCTACATCTTCCTCAGTAAAGACCGAAGCAAAGAATTCATTCAGTCTCTCTGCTATAGCCTTGTCTCCTCTTACTGCCCCTTTTACCCCTCTATCATCTAATGGTCCAATTGACTCTCTCACAGGCCTTTTGCTACGAATGTACTTGAAAAAGTCTTTATTTCGTGTTTTTGCTTCCGTAGCAAGTTTCTTCTCAAATTCCCGCTTTGCCTGCCTTATCAATGCTTTGCATTTAACTTGCCAGTGCTTGTGCTGTTTCCAGTTTTCATCATTTGGCTCTTTTTTCCATTTCCTGAAGGTTGCTTTTTTGGCAGCAACAGCCTCTCTGACCTCACCTTTAAACCATGCTGGCAGTTTTTTGGACTTTCTTCCACTTTTCTTAATGCGTGGAATACAGCTGGTCTGGGCTTCGAGGATAGTATTTTTAAATAACACCCAAGCTTGCTGTAAGTCTTTAACCTTTGGAACCGCTCCTTTTAGTTTTTTCCTAACTATATTCCTCATTCTATCATAGTCTCCCTTTCGAAAGTTAAAAGGTAGTACTGTGGATTCCTTTACTATCTGTCCTCCACTAATTAAATCAAACATGATCATACTATGATCACTATTGCCAAGTGGTCCCAACACCCTTATTTCTTGCACCAGATCTGGCGTTCCACTAAGGACTAGGTCCAGTATGGCTTCCCCTCTGGTCGGTTCATGAACCAGCTGCTCCAAGAAGCAGTCATTTATTTCATCTAGAAACGTTATCTCTTTAGCTTGTCCTGCTGTGACACTGACCCAGTCGATACCGGGGTAATTGAAATCACCCATTATTACTACTCTGTTGTGACTTTTGTTAGCTTCCTTGATTTCTTTGAGCATTTCATCATCCATTTGTTCATTCTGGCCAGGCGGTCGATAGTATACTCCCACTGCCATCACCTTCCCCTTCATAAATGGAATTTCAATCCATAGAGATTCTACAGCAAATTTTGTTCCCTGCAAAACTTTAATCCTTTCTGACTCAATGCCCTCTCTAACATAGAGCGCAACCCCTCCACCAATTTGATCAGCTCTATCATTACGATATAGTTTGTATCCAGGTATCACAGTGTCCCACTGGTTATCCTCCTTCCACCATGTCTCTGAGAGTGCAATCATATCTAACCTCTCATTTAGTGCTATATATTCTAACTCTCCCATCTTATTGTTTAGACTTCTAGCATTGGCATACAAGCATTTTAGAAACTGTATTTTATTAATATTAATCTGGCTATTGGTAGGCATGGGTAATTTGGAATCTTTATGCTCTGTCTGCTCCTTACTCAAGGGCATTTGGGCTACTATACTCCCTTTTGGAACCTCACTGCTTTTGGTAGTATCCTTCAAGAATACCTTCGTCCGAACCATGCGCTCCTGGGTGACTGTCGGCTTTCCCCTATTTTCTAGTTTAAAAGCTTCTCTATCTCTTTTTTAAAGGTTAATGCCAGCAGTCTGGTCCCATCCTGTTGTTGGATCCATTGTTGGGAGTGTTCCATATGAATAAGTAATTATGCCCTATCAGACTGATATTCAAAGGTAATTATGCATTCACTGGCAAATGCATTATTAGACTGTGTATTTTCAAGAAATAAACTGATATCGGGCTGTTTAAACTGTAAAATGACTAGATATTTGTGGCGCATATTAGAGGAGCAGCAAAGGTAGGTCAGAAAAGTATTCAGATCGAGGCACTATTCAGCCACCATTCTGATAAGTTATATGTTTATTTGTGGTCTCTGGAATAGCAGGCCCAGTCTAAACATATAATACAGTGACACCGGCACTCTCTGTATATTCAGTGCTGCTATCTATATGGATACTGGCAAGGAATATACAAATTAAGTTAAGAACATAAGAACATAAGATATGCCATACTGGGTCAGACCAAGGTCCATCAAGCCCAGTATTCTGTTTCCAACAGTGGCCAATAAAGGAGTACCTGCAGACAGGGGCGGCCCAAGGGGATGTGGGGCCATGTGCGGAGATTAATTGGGGGCCTCATTTGCATAGGGAAACTCATTTGCATAATGTCAACATGCAGTTTTAGTAAACATGCTTCTTAATGAGTGTCTGGATAAAGAAAGATTAACAGATTTCTACGTTACTATATTCCAGTGACAACCGCCAGGCCCATTAGGAAGTACTATAAACACTGACCATTTAGAACTCATAGCAAATCCATTCTATCATAACAGCTCTGCCAGGACTCACAAAGCTCCTACCTATCAAAAGGCAACACTATAAATATTAAACCAATACATCTCAGAGAATACCAATGCATCTCCTACTGGGGAAAGAGAACAAGTGACACGGTCAAATAGAAACCACATGAACAGAATACCTCAGCTTGGTTAAAATGCAGAACAGAGACCGTCACCAAAGAACAAGGAATCACAATTTAGAAATAGGGAGACAATAATTAAACTGAGAACCCCAAAAGCCAAACTTGGGATGTACAACAACACTGGAGAAATAAAACTATAAATGAATTTCTTCTTGTACTTAACAAAAACATAAAAGACATTAATGATCACATTTTCCCAGAGCCGATATATTCCAGTTAATAAAAAAAGTATTTATCTATCTTTTGTTGCTTGTGCAATTTATTTTTCAGTTGCAATTGCTCCAGTCACTTTCTTCTGGTTTCTCTGTGTCGTCTGCAAGCTACTCATTTGTCCTTTCTTCTCTTTTAGATTTTTTTCCAAATTTTTTCTCTATATCTGCTTTAACATACTGATCTTTCCCCTTTTGCTCTTTCCTCCATTTTTTTCGTTATTCCTTTATCATCCACTCAAATTTCACCCTTCCATTCTCAATCTCAACTTACTCTTCCAATACCCAGCCCATCGTAGACTTTTCTTCCCTCCTACACAAAATATCTTTTCACCTCTCCATTCTCATTCCCCATCCCTTTCTAGTCCTCCCCCAAAATCAGCTCCCTTATAGTTCTAGACCCACCCAGCATCTGCCCCCTTCTAGTCCCAGTCTCCCAAGCTTCCACATCAGCCCATTTCCAGTCCTAGCCCCCCATCTGCTGTTTTCCAGTTCCATTCCAGTACCCCATCAGCCCATTTCCACTCCAAGCTCCCCCATCAGCCCATTTCCAGCTCTATTCCAGCCCCCATCAGCCCATTTCCAGTCCTATTCCAGCCCATTTGCAGTCCACGTTCCCCCCATCAGTCCATTTCTAGTCCTAGCCCCCATATGCTCTTTTCCAGTTCCAGTCTAGTCCCCCATCAGCCCATTTCCACTCCAAGCTCCCCCATCAGCCAATTTCCAAACCTAGCCCCCTCGTCAGCCCATTTTGTCCAAATCCAGCTCTCCATCAGCCCATTTCCAGTCCTAATCCAGCTCTCCATCAGCCCATTTCCAGTCCACGTCCCCCCCACCATCACAGCCCATTTTGTCCATTCCCCCCCGACCCACCATCACAGCCCATTTTTAGTCCTATCCCCCCCATCACAGCCCATTTCCAGTTCTTCCCCCTGTGATGATGAGAGCGGCCAAAAACAGAGGGAGATAGAAGAAAACCATGTTTCTGCCTTTAAAACAAGTGACAGACAAGCTGTGCACAGAGCTTGCAGAGCAGGAAAGGAAAAAAATCCTGTCTCTGCTGAGGCTAAGCCACGCCCAGACTCTGAAGTGGGGGCAGGCTTAGATACTGATTGGAAAGGCCTGTGCGAAGGCAAGGGTGTGGCAGGGAAGAAACTGTTTTTAAAACCTCGCTCTGACCAGAGAGGAAGAAAGGAAGGGAGAGTCACTTCCACAGGAGAAGGAGAGATCCTGGAGCAAGGGGATTCCAGTGGGAAGAGATATCCTAGAGCCCTGGGAGATCCTGGAGAGGAAGAAGGATTGCAGGAAGGCTTTCAGGAGAGATCTCATGAGAGAAGGAGTGGAGAAAGGCACAAGAAGTCTGACTTCCAGAAGCTGAAAGAGGTCAGTAGAAAAGGAAGCAGTGGGTGTCTGAGAAATGCTCCTAGAAGTGAAGCCAACAGATGTATAGCTGAACAACTTACAGATGAACAGGAACCGTTTGCAATAGCTAGAGTACAAGAGCCAGACCTGAGCCCTACAACTGCCAGAATGTGGGTGGAGACGCTTGAGATTGGAAAAAGCCAAACCCCAGCAGTGAGCAGAGCAGCTGAGCTAAAAACACTAGAAATATTAGCACAAGTGTTCCCTGAGAGAAAGGCTTATTCTCCCAAAGTAACTGTGCTCAATCAGAAAGATTTGCTGTGGAGCCAGTTTCAAAAGTTCCTACAAGACAGAGAAGCTGAGGAAGCTTTTAAGACTGTAGAAGGTAATGAGCATTCTTTAGCCCAAGAGGAAATGCAGGTCAATTCTTATGTGCCAGAGTCTGACCTAGGAATCTCTCCAATGGAATGCTCATTCTGTTTAAAAGAAGACTGAGCCTTACTAAGCAGAGCTGAGAAAGAGTGAGAAGCTGTATTGTGCATAACTCTGTAACTGCTAATAGTCTTCTAAAGCCAAGGATGTGTTTTACCAAGTGAGAATTTTCTTCTAAAGCAAAAAAGCTGTGTGTTACCAGAAGTTTGTTTAAAAAGGAAAACAACAGTTGTGCCAAGAAGAAAATTTACCTTTTGTTTGAAAGAGATAGAAGAAGCTGTGCTGAGTACTGTTTTGTTTAATGAAAAACAGCTGCTAAGGTTAGCATGACTTTTGGTTTCCGTTTACCTCAGTTGCCAATTATCTTCTGTTATCCTTTGTGTTGGAGAAGTATCCTAATGCCGTGTGTTTGAATTTTAATGCCTTGGAAATCCCCATAGAAAAATAAATATTCGTGTATGCCTTACCAACGGTCTCACACTACATTTTGTCCTTGCTCAAGAAAAGCCTAACTACAAGTCCCAGAATTCCACTGGGGACAGTCATAAAAGCTTTATTTAAGGACATTACAAGGCAGCCCTAAGTCTGTAAGCCCTAGGGCCCAGGCTAGGGTCCCACACCCCCCATCACAGCCCATCCAGTACTAGCTGCCCTCCGAAGAGTCCCGTGCCATCTAAGGGGCTGCAGAGGGAGCCGGGGAAGCCCATGCGAAGCCCTGGCTCCCTCTGCACAGCCCGCCAGCGTGACGAGCCTTTACCTTCATGCTGGCGGCTGTTT
This sequence comes from Ichthyophis bannanicus, assembly GCA_033557465.1. Lineage (NCBI taxonomy): Eukaryota > Metazoa > Chordata > Amphibia > Gymnophiona > Ichthyophiidae > Ichthyophis > Ichthyophis bannanicus. The sequence goes on from CM066032.1 coordinate 1,483,731,575, forward strand.
CAATGAAGCCGCGAATGCCGGGAGAGGTTAAAGGGCATTGCATCCCCATCAGCATCCCTATCCACCCTACTAGCAACAAGTCCCCCCTCTTATTCCTTCCAGTAGTAGAAAGGCCCCCTTCCAGTCACCTCAATTGGCTTAAATTTTTTCAATACCACCCCTTGTAGCACCAGTCTCTCCTTCAATCCCTCAATAGCATCAAGCTTGCCACCCTGACCTGCCCCCTCACAGCCCCCTAGTAGCATCAAGCCCCTCTACCCTTACATAAAGGCATCCAACTCTCCCCCTACATCATGACCTTGAGGTATAGTGGAAGGGCAGGAGCAATCCACGGATATGTCCGCATCATTGCCTCATAGATTCAATGTGAGTCCTTATATCGGAGCTTGACCACTAGCAGTGGTATGTAAGACCATTGCTAGGGGTCAGAACTTCCATTTTGAACCTGGGATGCAACGGGGCAGGAGTGTCAGGAAATTGGTGCTGCCCTGCCATTATACCACCAGAGAATGCCCTGGCAAGTGATAGGATTAATAATGGGGAAGGCGGAGGGTCAGGTTCCTCATTAGGGGATGGGTAGTTTGATGTTTCTGGGAGAATAAGAAGGGTTACCTAATGCTACTTTGGGAGATCAAAGGAAAGCTACTACTACCTCTACTACTACTACTTATTTTTATAGTACTACAAGACATATACAAGTAAGAGACAGTCCTTGCTCATAAGAGCTTACAATCTAATCAAGACAAGGGGCTAGGGTACATCTAGGCGAATGGCAAAGATACAGATATGTGATGAGCAGGAGAATAAAGGGATCCGGATCTAACAGCAGCCTCAAAGAGATGGGTTTTAAGCCTGGATTTGAATATGACCAGAAACTGAGCCTGGAGTACTAACAATTGCCCCCTTTATTGAGGATTCTGCCTTCGTGTGCAAGTGAAAAGGGGGGAGGGATGCTTATGAATGGCTAGTGGGGGGGGGGGGTCAGGATGATGATGGTCCAGTTATCAGTGATTACAATACTGAGTGGGGGACCTGGATCCCTTAGAGCCATGGTGAATGCACCAGCAGGTAGCACAAATGCAGTTAACCATGCTTTCTGTTGATGTATTTGCTGTACAATAATTAGCTGCCCTGTGCAATAATTACAGAGAAAATGCTGGCCATATCCCCAAACGTTACCACACATGCTTTCCATTTAATGCGCATGAAGCTTTGCAACTAGCATGCAGTAAGTGTGAAAACATCCCACACTTTAGTAAACAAGCCCCGAACTCTCATATCAAAATGCCTCCATAGTTTAGTGATCAAGAGAAATAAAGGCAGATTTTAGATAGGATGTGGAGAGTGGAATTCCCTCATCTAGGTCAGGATATGGAGAATTCCCAAAGTATTTAACAAGAGGCTCTGCCAAATGTATAATCCCTTGTCAAATAGGTGCAGAAATGTACTATTGTGTCCTGCTGTGCTATTCCTACTATTCCCCTCAGTGTAACCTTCTGTTTTCAACTCAAAGAATCTGGTCCTGTGTTAAAACATCAAGTAGACATTCCCTAACTGCTTCTTGATCCAATGTCTGATGTCGGATCACGTGACCAGACCAAGTGACTCCAGCCTCGCCATAAAAACCACCATTGCAATGCTCCATGCCGTACTTTTCCTGTGCAGACTGTACTATTGTGTCCTCTTGTGCTAGTCCTACTATTTTCCTCAGTGTAACCTGTTTTCAACCTGCAGAATCCTGGTCCTGTGTTAAAACATTAAGGATCTGCTCCTTGGGGTGGTTGCAGTGGCTCTGATAGTTTCATCTATAGAGATCTAGACTACCATCTCCACGCCAGCTTCCATCCACACCCAACTGATGGGTTCCTCCCCCTGCTTAAGATACTGTGCCTTCTCACCTTATTCATGACTTCTTCTATTCCTGTTATCTGAAGCAACTGCTCCTCTTAGGAAATTCTCTTCATGGAGACCCTAGACTCTGATTCCCTATAACCCTGTCTCAGCACCTATACATCCTTTATCTTCGCGAACCCCCTTGTTTCTCCTCACCTGCGCTCTTCTGAATTGCCTTTCAATTCATGCAAATACTGCTCTAGTCAACAATCTCTTCCTGCAGCACTTGTCAGATATGCTGTTTTTTATGGAAATCTAGTTAAGGGATGGCGAGGAAGCCATACTATACCATGTCTTTCTCTCAGCTTCCATGCCTTATCCCCTTCTTGCATATCTCAACCTGGACGGGGCATCACCGTTGTCTATAAAGAAGCTCTTGGCACTACAGACATCTACTCTCCCTCACTGCATTACCCCGAGGCCTTGCTCGCTAGAGTTACCCCCCCCCCCATGCCTTCATTCTCCTTTTGTTCTATGTTCCACTCTAACACTTTGGGAATCACTGTTGATTATCCTAAACAAAGTCGCTACCACTTTTCCTGACCCCCTGATACTGGGGGATTTTAATGAACACATAGACAACTCTACTAGACCCCACGATAATGCCAATCTCTCCCTTCACCAACATGTCCGGTGCTCAACTCATGTGGCAGGGCCCACCTTAGATCTAATACTTACTCCGGTTGCACCCTTCCTGCAGATATCTCTTTCCCTCTCTATGCCTCTGCCCTGGTCCAATCATGTTGTTGTTCTATTTCAGCCATCTCAGCCTATCTCCCACAATCTTTCTATAAGTTCCTCACCTCCTAATGAATCTGTCAGAGCCCATCTCCTGCAACTTTTCATCACTGATTCTATTTTTGACTCCTTTCCACTCTCGGACTCCATATTTCCATCAACATTCGAGACTCTGTAGACTCACAGGCACATACCCGTGATGCTACCCTCCATTCAGCCTTAGATACTCTTGCCCCTCTCTCCAATGCAACTCATTCCCAGAACCCTCATCACAACTCCTGGTAACATACCTGACTTTCCCTTCTCCGATGCAGTTTTGGAGAGTTGAGTGGATCTGGTATCAGGCCCCTTCACCATCCAGATTGTCAAGTTTTCGATATCATCACACTTGCTACAGATCTGCTATCTCATCAGCCAAACATCAGTACTTTACTAATCTTATTGCAATAGCCAAAAACCGCCCCAAAAAATTATTTTTGTTTGTTTCCCTCTCTTACGCCCTGTCTCTGTGCTCCTCCCCTCTCCTCCCCCCTGTAACATGCATATTTCATAGCAGCTTGCTTAATTATTCCAAACTAAGGTCACCCAATTACAACACTCTTTTCCCCAGGTAGAACCCTTTCAACTTCCTGCGCTTGATTCTGTTACCCTCACAGAAGGCAACACCTCCCACTCCCATGTACTTTCAGTCGCATTCCTGGTCAAGATTTACTCCAATCACCAAGACTTCCTTGATAAGATTGTCTCCACCTCATCTAAAACAACCTACTCTTCCAATTCCATTCCTTTCTCATGGATCCCCAGGGCCTCCTTGGCTATTCTTCCCCGTGCCTTCAGATTTTTCAATAACATTTTGACCACTAGAGTTTTCTCACCCTGTTGGAAAACTGCAGTGGTGCATCCTCTCCTCAAAATCCAAGTCTTTATCCATCCTTTCCTAATAATTTCCACCCAGTTTCCAACCTCACTTTCTTCTCAAAACTCCTAGAAAAAAATAGGTATCTGACCACCTTGAGAAGACAAATTTCCTACACCCTAGGCAATTAGGTTTTTGGGTTGGGCACAGCACTGAGAGTATTCTTTTATTTGTCCTCATCAAGGTTAGGCATTCCTTGGATAAAAGGTAAGATTTCACTTATTATCTCACTTGACTTATCCTGCGCCTTTGATTTTGTCAGTCACTCTCTTCTTTCGCATGTTCATTCTGCTGGTTTCCATGGTACTGTCTTACAGTGCTTTCACTTCTTTTTTACTGATCGATCCTATCATGTCATCTTCTAGGACTCTATATCTACTGCTCTTCCCTTTTCTTGTGGTATCCCCCAGGTATCTGTTCTGGTTACCCTCCTCTTTAACATTTTCCTAGCCCTTTTGGCCACTATCATCCAGAAGCAGGGTGCGTCCACATATTACTATGTGGATGACATCCTGCTGCTGTTTCACACACATCCCATCTCGCCCAATCTGACAGTCATCAATAACTGTCTCTCTCTTGTTGCAGCTTAGTTTTATGCTAACTGCCTGAAATTAAACCCCGAAAAAACCTCTGCTCTATGGTTAATTGGGCTCCTCCACTGCTCCGTCACTTTCCCCATCACTCAATGACTTGCCCATTCCTGTCATCTTTTCTCTACGATACCTTGGGGTTATTGTGGATACATCCCTCACCTTTCATGAGCACTTTAACATGATGTGAAGCACTCTTTCTATACTCTATGCCAGATTGTTCTATTTGGTCATTTCCACCAGATTCATCAATCCTCATCCTGCTTCTTACCCTGGTTATTTCACAAACAGATTATTGCAATGTTATTTATCAACATTAATGTTTACCTCAACATCAAAATAAATGACTCCAATCCGTTCAAAATACTGCTATCCATCTTCTTCACCATGCTTCCAAATTTGACCATGCCTCTCTGTTATTCATTAAATCACATTGGTTGCCCATTATTCATCTGATCCACTTCAAGACACTCACACTTATGCACAAGATCCTTCACTCTGGTATTCCCACATATCTGCCTTCTCTTCTTATCTTGCATGCCCATCCTCGGGTTCTTTGTTTGATTCAAGGAAACTATCTACACCTTCCTACTCTCTCACAGGCTCATCTAGAAATCACATGACATGTGGCCTTTTATTTTTTGGGACCCCACCTCTGGAATCTCTCCCCACCGATATCTGACTTGATACATCATACCCTAAGGATGGATGGTGTCATCAAGAACATTTTGGCTTTCTGGACTATGGGATGATGTTCCAAGAGCTTCAGAGCAGAGATGGCATCCATCTGTCCAAGAAGGGTCAAAGTGTCTTCAGCAGCATACTGGCTAACCTACTGAAGAGGGCTTTAAACTAGATTCATTGGGGATGGATGAAGAAATCCCCTGGGGAAGTGAAAGTCCCCAGGTATGTGAAACATTAAATACCTCTGTAGAAATGGGGAAAAAGGGGCAACATCTGGAAAGTGGTGTGTATAAATGCCCATAGCATGGGAAATAAGATCCCTGATGTTGAAGCTTTAATGGAAGAGGCTGACTTGGATTTAGTGACAGTTATGGTGACATGGTTCATGGACAACCATGACTGGGATGTAATTATACTGAGCTATACCTTATTCAGAAAGGACATGGTAGGAAGAAGGGAGGAGGAGTGACTCTATATGTAAAAAATATTAAAGGGATAGAATTACAGGGCTTAAAAGGGAGACAGGAGGCACTGTATGTTAAGCTAGAAAGAGGGAAAGGGAAATCCATTGTGCATTGGAGTGCTATACAGATCCCCCCTCACAGGGAGACGAAGTGGATGGAGATTTAGTTGAAGACATATATGCATTGCCATGAAAGGAGAAGTGCTACTGATAGGTGATTTCAATATGCCAGATGTTGATTCTCACATGATTGCTGTGGTGTCATCTAGAAGTAAGGAGATCCTGGATTTTCTACAGAGAGAAGTATTCAGGCAACTGGTAACAGAACATACACGTGAAGGGGGCCATACTGGATTTGGTGCTTACCAATGGGGAAAGTGTTTCTGATGTTATAGTGGGAGATCATCTCACCTCCAGTGATCACCTGATAGTATGGTTCAGTATTAGGACTAAGGGTGATAAAATCCATTCAAAATCAAGGGTCATAGGAGGAGGGTAGAAGGGGATTGACTCTGGAGTAATATGCTGACATATTTCTTTACAGAAAGAGTGGTAGATGTGTGGAATAGTCTCCCAGTGAAGCTGGGAGAGATGAGGACAGTATCTGAATTCAAAAAAGCATGGGACAAGCAGAGAGGATCTCTAAAGTTAACAAAGGGGACTATGGAAGGGCAGACTAGATAAGTCATGTTGTCTTTTTCTGCCATCATGTTTCTGTTTCTAAGTTCAAGTCCGCTTTAAAAACACACCTCTTTAATCTCACCTTTGATCTACACCCATAGGTACCCTATGATTCTGCACCCACCCCTGACCTGCCCTTTCCTACTCTCCTCCACCACTTCTATCACACTTTTCTATCATTTTAATGGAATTCTTTTCTTTTCTATTTGTTTTTAGTGCAATCATTGTAAACTGCTCTGCTGTTAGGAAGGGCAGTATATCAAGTCTTTAATAAGCCACAAACCATGGGTATGTCTCTTCTGGTCCAGTGGGAGCAGCAATTTGAAGAAGCTGCAGGTGGGGAAAATATAAAAATATCCCCCACTTAAGCACTGGAGGAGGTTCTTAAAATTGTTCTTCCTGTCCTGCATGGGCACCGCTAGATGTCATTTATGCCTTTTTGGAACTTAGCACACTAAAAACATTGTTCCTCCTCTCATTAGACATCAGGAGTCTTCAGTAAGCCTGAGAAGATGTATTGTGGGGGTGGAGGGTAGGAATGTTTGTCTCGGGGGAAGACTGCTTGTGGATGGTACTGGATGATTTTTTTTGGGGGGGGGCATAGGGGGTATCAGATAATGGTACAGGTGGGTGGGAGGAGGGATCAAATGTAGTGGGAAGTTGAGGGGGATTGAGGTTTAAGTGAGCACTGGGGAGGAGAGTGAGCTAGAGGGTGATGAGGGGGACATACCTCAACATTTATTACTGCCCCTACCAGCAGGCACTTATATGTGCCTTGGGGCAGCAGTAAAGGCTAGCATCTATAGTTTTTGATATAGACAGGGATTCTCTAGGTAAAATGGGAAATCCATGTCTATAGTGTAGGCCCACCCCAACTACTCCCTCTCTCTGCCCTCACCAACCTCCAGGAACTTTAAGGGCTTCTTCTACTAAGCCTTAGCTTCAGCTATCTGCCATATAGGAATAAAATGGGCCACGGAGCCGATAGCTCAAGCTAAGTGTTAGCAAAAGGGGCCTTAAAAATGGTAAGCATCCCTACATTTAAAAAATCTGTTATGAAATAGAATTTAGGCGTATATCCCAATCTACATGTGCAAATGCTGCATTTCAGACATGGAAATGTTTCTAAAATAACCCCTTGATCACGTACATTAAGGCATTGGCATTTTGATAAAAATAGATCTCATACTGTAGGTGCATTGCCTCGAATGATAATAAAAAAACAATGCAGATGTATGACCCATCCACTGCTAGATGCTTTTACCAAACATACCATGCCTTTCATAAGCCTCAGTTCATTATCTCTTTTCTGTATAGAATGAAATATCGTTTTGCTTTCACCTATTATGTGCCAAACAAAAGACACAATAAAACTGCAGTGAAATAAATCAGGTATGTGAAAGAAACATTAGTCAAATATTACAGAGTGACCTTTCTGCTAACTGGGAATTTCAGCAAGCTGTTATCTGAGGAATGGCATTTTTAAAGTAATAAACCTCCCTAATGTCACTTGTCTGCTTAACAAGGAATATCCTCCAGTGTTGGCTAAGGCTGATTGACGTAAAACTGATGAAATCACAAGAGTGATTTTGCTCTCCTAGAAAAGGTTTTTGGAGTTAAATCATAAAACTAATATTCTTGTATATGAAGGCAGAATCCTCGATAAAGGGGCAATTGTTAAAGAGATTCTCCAAGGTTAATTGGTGTGTACCTATGGAGAAGGTTCCCCTGAAAATAATCCTGCCTTTCTGTGGGTAGAATTATGAAATGCAGTGGATGCACATTTCTGAGCATGTATATGGCTTGTTTGAGTGCCTAAAAATGAAAATTACAAAACAGATTGCTTGTATCTGCATATACCAATTAATTTACATGCTTAAAACAATTCTACTGCATTCAATGCATCCTGAAAGAACAAATACATAATACAAGAAACAATGCCCCCCCCCAAAAAAAAAATAATAATAATCGGGAACATTTTCATTTTAAATGAACCCAAATCAATTGTTCTTTTTGGCAGTACACACCCCTAGTGCATACTGTCAAAAGGGGCAGAACCAAGATGGAGGCAAGGCAGGGCTTGGTACATAAGTGTGCACCTGCTTTTTCAGCTGTTTTATCTGGTATACTTTTGCCCTGGCACTTTATGCAGGGTACAGACTCTCCCACAGACACTGGCCTGCTACTATTCTCAAAAGGAAAATTGAGCGATGCATTTCCTTTTAAAAACCAATGTTGAATCATGAGGGCAAAAAACCCCTACAGACCTTCACATACTATGGGATTACTGAAAATTAGCCTCTAAAGGAATGCCATTATTTCTAATAGGTATAACATAATAGGCCTGTTATGCTAAATTCCTAAGCACTGAAGATACTCTCGCATCAAAGGATATTCACAAAGAAACAGTGAATATTTGAAAATGTATTTCTGTTAAGAATACAGATCAAGACCCTTATCCATTTTCTAGTCACCTCCCTCCTAGACTATTGCAACCTCCCCTTCGCTGGTCTTCCTTTGAATCATCATTCTCCTCCAATCTGTTCAAAACTTGGCTGCACCAGTGTCTCTATGCTCATGTCATCCCTCTTCGCAAGTCACTTCATTGGCTCCCTATCCATTTCTGCATCCCGTTCCAAATTCTACTACTGACCTATAAGTGCTTTCATTTCATCCTCACCACCTTTCCCCTCTAATATCTCCCTACATCCCTCCTCAGAAACTCTGCTCTTCTGGCAGATCCCTTCTATCTGTGCCCTTCTCTTTCACTGCTAGCTCCAGACTTCAATCTTTCTACCTTGCTGTTCTTTATGCCTGGGACAAACTGACTGAAGGAGTACGTCAGGCTCCATCTATGGCCCTCTTCAAATCCAGGCTAAAAACTCACTTTGAGCCTGCTTTTGGACCCTGATCCCAGTAGTCTCTTATTCACCTCCTATGTGTTTCCTTACCATTCTCTTAGATATATCCTAGGCCCCAGTTATGTTGTCTGTCTTGACTAGGCTATAAACTCTTATGAGCAAGGACTGTCTCTTACATGTCCATGTATAGTGCTATGCATGCATTGTAGCACTATACAAATGATAAGTAGTAGTACGAGTAGTAGGCATTTATAAAAACACATGTAGACCAAATTTTATTCAATCTGTTAAATTTTTTCATGGTTCTATTGATGATTGCTATGCTTTTTCTTGGGAGGGATACAATACATTTTTCTTCTTGAAAACTGATTTTTTTTTTTGTATTTAGCTCATGTCTTTCAAGTAGTTGTTGAAGGTGAGTAATAGCCAGGTACAGAAGTTATTTCCCTGTCTCCGGAGACCTTACAAATCTAAGGGGCTTGTTTACAAAGCCGCGGTGCGGTTTGCGATCGTAATTGGAGCCGCGGCCCCATTGATTTCAAGGGGGCCGCGGCTGCGATCGCGATCGCGAACCACTACCGCGGCTTTGTAAACAAGCCCCTAAGTGTAAACCTGAGGCAAAGGAGGGTTAAGAGGCTTGCCCAAGGCTATAAGGAGTGTCAGTGGAATTTGAACCCTTGTTTCTTTATTTTCTTTCCAGTTATTATGCTGTGTTCTAAATTAATAAGCACTTTTTAGGCTTTTATATTTTTAGGAAGCAAAGTACTGTAAGCTCATGGGATCACCATGTGTTTGTATCGCTAATAACATTTGTGTTTTGTTTCCTATCCACTCCAAAATTACTGGATATGTCAGGGAAACGAAGTGTATCTTAAGGTATATTTTGGGGGATCTACTACTACTATTATATATAGTTTCCAAAGTGCAGTCAGACCTGCAGAGCTATGCAGCCACATGTAAGAGTTTCTGCTACATAGGCCTTATAGTCTAGTCAATACATACATGACAAACGGGATATTCTAGGAGAAGGTGCAAAAGGGAAGTGGTCAAGATATGAAAACAACCTCAAAAAGGCAAATTTTTAGTCGGGATTTGAAAATGGCTAGAAAGGGTGATAACATTGACTCTGGAATTTGTTCCTGGCAACCAGCACAGCAAGACTGAAAGAGTGGAAACAAAATTTTGGAATGCAGAAAAAAGGGCACACCTACGAGTGATCTTCTAGATGAATAGAGATCACAAAGAAAAATGGAGGGTCTCACACTACTTCATCCTTCTCCGCCTTGACTGTAGTGTCCTGCAGGACTCTATTCTGAATCTGTTCTTTTTCAACATTTTCCTCACCCCACTGGCATCCTTGATTAATTTGTTAGCCCTAACATTTTTCATGGATATATAGATACTGGCCCCCCTAGACTCCAGTTCTCCAAAGGCCATCTCAGGTACTACCTCTAAATTAGACAACGTTGTCCAGTGGCTATCTGAACTTAAATGGATATCTCAACTTAAGTCTGAGGTAATTATATTGTCTTAGCAGTGCACTGCTTCATCCAAAGTAGCCCCTTCTATAACTGATTCTACACCATCCTTAAGAATCCATCAGGATTCTTAGAGTGATTCTAAATAGGATATTTAATTTCCAGGTATAAATTACAAATGTCCTCCAAATCTTTTTACAAATAAAGGCAAATCTGTGCCATCAGATCACTTTTGCATAGGACATCCTTACGTACACTTATTCTGGCATTGTCCATCTCTCGTCTATTGCTACTACTTATCATTTGTATAGCGCTACAAGACTTACTCAGCACTATACAGAGGCATGTAAGAGACAGTCCCTGCTCATAAGACTGTACAATCTAGTAGACTATGGTAACTGCCTGTACTGTGTCTTGATGCAAAGACAACTATAAAGACTGCTATTAATCCAGAATATTTCTGTTAAACTGTATGGTGCCAAGAAGTGTGACCATGGTTTCCACCTGCTCCATGTAGAGCACTGGCTTCCAGTGGAGTATAGGATACAGTTTAAGTTGTTCACTATTGCACTTCGGGTATATTATTCTGATCTTCCGCACTTTCTTGCCAATCTCTTGTTCCTTATGTCTCTCAATGTAGATTGCATTCCTTGCAACACAATCTGCTGGTTATTTCAGCCCACTCTACCATCAAGTTAGACCATGAACACAAGTTCACAAGCTAGAAATGCTCCCGGTGCTACTTGTGAACCTGGACCCTCCCCTCTTCATCTAGCCATATGCAGACACTCACTCCTGTTGGGTTTCATGGAAGCCCAATGATGACATCAGTGCTCCATCTACAGCTACGCCCTGTGCAGCTAAATCGCACTCGACTTGTTATGACCCTGCAAGTCTATTTTAGTATAACTGCCTTTACTTTATGGAAATATTTGCTGCTCCATATTCAATTGAAGTCCTCCTACAAGCAATTTAAGGCCACTCTGAAGGCCCTTTTTTTCTAGATGACTTGCAGCATCGTTAAAGATTGTTCCTCTGGCAGCCTGGGCCTAAACTGAACTTTCATCCCCCTAGCTTTATGTTATCTGAATTATGAAAAAAACTGTAATACTGTGCTTTCCTTAGAGTCCCTTTTCTTGTGTCATGTAGCCCCCCCCCCCAAATATTCCTGCTTAAGTGTTCACTTGATTTGAGGTATATATCAATTGAATAAATGTGAAATGTGAAACATGAGAAGAGAAAATAAAGAGGCGCTGCAGAGCGAATACATTTGTAGGTGAGCAATAGAAGTTTGAACTATCCCTTGCATTATTGATGCTGAGAGCTATGCTATCAGAATCTTAACTACTGACAGGGTCTCCCAAGATGGGCAGGTCTCATCTTAGGTGTCAGACTAATACAAACCATCTATCTTAGCAGCAGAAGTATGGAACAGTGTTAGCGGCAGAGGATCACATTTCTGTAACAATGGTAACAACATTGGCATTACCTGCACAGAAGAAAGACCTGGCAATCTATCTCTGTATCTTGCCATGAAACCCCAAAGGATAGTCACAGCAAAACACATAAAGGCCAATTCTACTCAGGGGATGTCCGGCATATCCAGACTTCAGAATCTGGATGGGCTGGATTAGACCCCGATTCTGCACCTGTGGGAGCCGAATTGGGGCAATTGGATGCGCTGGACAGGCCCCGATTCAGCAGCGTTGAACATCTGGAAACCTTCACACCTAGCCCTGCCAATGCTCCTGCCATGGCACTGGGATGCCATGAAGGAACCCCGCTGCACAGCTCCAAAACTGCTTTTCCCCACTGCCTGATCCCCAGAAGGGCCTTCCAAGACTGGTATTGGGTGGCAGGGAACCTCCAGTTGCCTCTCACCTTCCTGGTGTGGTCTGCCAGTGCCATTCACCATAGTCAGGAGGAACTTATTCCACATCTGAGGTGAAATAAGTCCCCTGTCTATCTCCCCCAAGCTGGACATATATGGTCGCAATGGATTCTTTTATCTTTATCTTTATTAAAACACTTGATAGACCGCCCAGGCCGAAGCATCAGGGCGGTGTACAATCATAAAAAATGACAGCCGCTGGAAAAGAAGGGAAGAAAGGAACGCCAAAAATAATAGGACAGGAAGAGGGACAATAAAGAACAGAGAGAGAACAAAAGAACACAAGAAGGGCAAAAGGGGATGAGCCTATCCCCTCCTGCCCCCATCCAGAGCAAAAGGGGATGAGCAAAAGGGGATGAGCCTATCCCCTCCTGCCCCATCCAGAGCTCCCCGCACATCTCTGTATGTGCAGGGAGCTTTGGGGCAGGATAAGCCACAAGCGATTGGCGGGGGATGTATACCCAAATCAGATGTACATCCCTGCTAATCACTATTTGGAATGACTCCCATTGTTGTATAGTGCTGGACAATAAGATTCCCAGGTCAGAAAATACTCAGTGAGCCACTGGGAAAGAGCTGAAGGTACTACAGAGTAAAGCAAACATTTATAATGTGTTTGGATCAAAGCTCTCAGGAATCTGCTGATATAACTGTGCATTTATTTTATTTATTTTTTTATTTATTTAACTGTATTATATCCTGCTTTTCACCGGGTCAAAGCGGTATAACATTAAAAGGGGGGGGGGGTGGACAATAATCAAATTCTGGGGTTGGGGCCATCACCAGGTGGCCAACATTAATGATGTCAACAAATAATTTATTTATTTATTTATTTATTTAACAAGTTTTTTATATCGCCTTTTCCTTCAATCAAAGCGGTCACAAGAAATACAAGGTATAAACAAGGGAAACAAACAGTATAGACATGACAACATATGGTAATGTAGGAAAAATAACAAGGATTAACAAAATAGTGGATTATTTATAAAATATATACAATAGATGATATCTTAGTCATTTGTTGATCCATAGTGCTCAATAAAAAGTAAAGTTTTTAATTGCTTACGAAAGTCACTTAAAACATCAATTGCACGTAAATCAGGGGGGAGAGAGTTCCAAATCAAAGGGGCAGCCAAAGAAATTGCTCGTTGTGATGTACATTTGCATGATTTAGCGAAGTTTCTTGGGGTATTAAGGGTGTTTGAGGTGGATAATCTTCTAGGTCTGTTGCTGGTATCACGGGATAAGAGGGCATGGAGGCTGGTTGCAGAACTGTTGTGCTTCATTTTGAAGATGTTTATGATTAACTTATACTTTATGCGAAGGGTTATAGGGAGCCAGTGGAGATCTTTAAGGATGGGGGTAATGTGGTCATGATTAGTGGAACCGTTAATTATTCTGGCTGCTGTATTCTGTGCCATTTGAAGAGGTTTGAGAGCATGTTTTGACAGCCCATTGTAGATAGGGTTGCAAAAATCCAGAATGGGGGTAATAAGTGCCTGGCAGACTGTACGAAAGTGTTCATTAGAGATAAGAGGCTTGAGGCGTCTAATTATTTTCATTCGGTAATAAGCGCTTTTAACAGTTTTCTTTATGTGAGATCGCAGGTCTAGCTTCTTATCGAGGGTTACCCCGAGGTATCTTACTTCATCCTTAATTGGAATCTCAGTACTGTTGCATGTGATGTATGGTGGGGGATTAAAGTTGGTGTTTCTAGTGACAATAAGTGCTTCAGTCTTCTTCAAGTTTATTGCAAGGTTGTTATTTGACAGCCAAATGGAAATGCTGGTAATGCAGTTTGAAATCTTGTTGTAGTTTGGGCAGTTGATATCAATCGGAGTGTAGATCATAATATCATCTGCGTAAATTGTGTAGTCTATATGATGAGTTGATATTATGTGACATATTGGTTGGATAAAGAGGTTAAAAAGAAGTGATGAGAGTGCAGATCCCTGCGGTACGCCTTGTTTGATAACTGTATGATGAGAAGTGTTTAGACCGACTTTAACTTGGAACTGTCTACCAATTAGGTAGGACTCAAACCAGTTTAGGACGGTGCCAGTTAGACTGATGCTCTTTAGTCTGGCTAATAGTATTGAATGGTCCACTGAATCAAAGGCCGCTGAAATATCTAAGAAAATCATTAAGGTTCCTCTATTATAGTTGTCTATGGTTTGAGTGATATCATTAAATAAATAAAGTAGCAGCGTCTCAACTCCATGGTTCGGGCGGAAGCCATGCTGATGTATGTCAAGTGGCGCATGCTCATCAATATGGTCTTGGAGCTGTAGTTGTACTACCTTCTCGATAATTTTTGCCAGGAGTGGTAAGTTGGAAATTGGTCTATATGCAGCTGGATTGTTTTTTTCAAGGTTGGTTTTCTTAAGGATAGGCCTTATTGTGGCTAATTTCAGCTGTTCTGGCATGATTCCTTGATTTAGGGAGTTGGTTACGAGGTGGTGTATAAAATTAATGAAGTTTGACTTAGTAGCTTTGACCCAAGGTACTGGGCAAGGATCTGTGGGTGCGGTACTTGTGTTAAGTGCAGCAATGATGTCTGAAAGCTGCTTAGTTGAGGGAATATGAAACTTGTTCCAAATTGTACTTGGTAAAATAACATTGTTTTTTTCAGATTGTTTTAAAGGTGGAGTCTGGCCTATTTTTTCTCGAAGATAATCCGCAAACACTTGAGGGTTGATCAGGATGTCTTTATCAGAACAAGGTTCATTAACTAGGTATTTTACTATCTCAAAAAGTTCTCTAGGTTTGTTATAAGCTTTCTGGATAGTGTTTGTGTGGTATTCTTTTTTTGATTTGTTGATGAGATCATTATAACTCTTTTGCTGAATTAAATATAAATCCTGAGAGGTGGTAGATTTGGATCGTCTCCATTGGCGTTCTAACTTCCTTAATTCTCTCTTAGCATCGCGTATGTTATTTGAATACCATGGTGCGTGATGTTTCCTTTTGATCTTTTTTGAGTCTGTTATAGCCTTGGCTGCAGTGCTGATGGTGTCATACCAATTGTTTACTTGATTGTTCAAATCAAGTTCAGCTGAGTTAAGGTGAGGTATTGTGTCTAGTAAGAATTGATCTCTATTGAAGGCTTTGAACCTTCTTGGGGTGAACGTATTAGCTTTTATTTTATCGAGCTTGTCAAACGTGCATTTGAATTCTATTTTAATTCTATGGTGATCTGACCATGGAACTGGGGTAATTATGGGTGATGAGAAGTTGCCATTATTTATGATGTGGTTGGGGGCAAAGATGAGATCTGGCATGGATCCGTATTTGTGGGTGGGAGCGTTTATTAATTGGGTATATTGTAAGGAGTCCATAGCTTGCAAGAAGGTTTCCTTATCTATATTGGAAGAGGAGTTGAGGTTGAAGTCTCCTAGTAAAATTAGAGGTTTATGGTGAGAGTTGACTGCACAGACGGTTTCTAAAATGGAGGTTAGCTCTTCAGCTGGGGCATGAGGTGCTCTATATAGTAGGCTGATGGCTAGGTGTTTGTTACCCACTGTGATAGTGCTGGATTCGTCAGAGGAATTAGAGGCTATATTTTTTAGATGTAAAGATTTTTTTGCGATGATCAAAACTCCGCCTCCTCTTCTCTGAGAGCGAGGGTTGTTAAAGGCAGAATATGAAGGTGGGACCAGTTGGTTGAGGAGGACGCTGTCAGTGGGAGTTAGCCAGGATTCAATGATACATAGGATATCTGGCTGTTGGTCACTGATATGGTCTCTGATTGTGTGAATCTTGTTTCTTACTGACCTTGTGTTCATTAGTTCGATAGAAATTGTATTTGGAGTATAATACCTCGTGTGATGAATCTTTGAATTTGTTTGCTGGTGTTGATTAAAGTCGTTGTATTTGTATAATGATGTTATATGTGAACTTAGTGAGTTGAGGAATATATGGTATATTGGCATGAGAGTAGGTAACCAAATATAAAGGGGTTGTAAAAAAGGATCTCTACCTTGAAGAATGCAGTGTTGAGTGGGTAAAAGAAAGACAGGATGGTAGGCTGGAGTAGCCATAGTAGTTAAGGATAAAAGGAATAAATCTTTAGCACTTAATGTCTGTGTGTGCTATCTTTAAAAGGATATCTACAGTAGGATGAGTAATAACAACATAACCAATTTTTAAAAGAAGGCAATACGAATCTAGCTACTTCATGTGCACATCATGTGTGATTTCTCTGCTAGAGCAAGGTTCACTGTACAGGAATGTTCTACATAGTAACTTTACTCACTTTATCTGTTTCGGTTATTCCGGTCTGATAGTATATCCTCCTTTCGTGCCCCTCCTAAGGGCCACGCCAAAGGGCCCTCTTGCAAGGCCCTCAGGCGCGGGCCCGCAAGGCGCGGGCGCGCCTCAGTAGTGGCAGTTGTTTCAGTGTTCAGCTGGGCTCTGATTGGCAGCCTGGATTCTGCTCTGCAATATACTTTAAAGCTAAACAGCTGATGCTCTCCTGTTTTCCCCAATCTCACTCTTGAGCCTCAGTAGTGGCAGTTGTTTCAGTGTTGGGATATTGACAAAAGACATTGTATTACAGTCTCTTAGATCATATGTTTAGGGGGGTTGGGAGGTAGTCAGTGGCGGGTGCTTGTTTCTGGTCCGAGGTATTCCTGGAATAGGATGGTTTTTAGTTGTTTCCTGAATGATAAGAGAATTCCAGAGGGATGGTGAATATAGTTCGAAGGCTCTGTTGCAGGTCCGTTGATTGTATTTGGTTCGTTTATGGGGGATGGTTAGGGAGTTGGTGGTTTGTCTGGTTGTTCTGTTGTGGGCTGGTCGGGGCAGTAGTGTGTGGAGCTGGGAAGTCTGAGTTTGGTAGAGAGCTTTGTGAGTAAGTAGGGCAGATTTGTATTTGATTCTTGCTTCGAGGGGGAGTATGTGTAGCTCCCTCAGGACTGGGGTGATGCGGTATTGTTTTTTTGCTTTCCGGATAATCCTTGCTGTGGTATTTAAGGCAGTTTGAAGTGGGATGGTATGAGTGGCTGGTAGTCCGTGGTAGGTTATATTGCAGTAGTCCAGGTGGGGGAGTGTCATGGCTTGCATCACTGTTCGGAAGTCCTGTGGTTCAAGGAGATGTCTGAGGTGCTGTACTGTTTTAGCCTTGTGGAATATTGTTCCGGTGTTTTGTTTTTTTGTTGCTTGAGTGTGAGTGCTTGGTCTATGATGATTCCTAGATACTTTATGTATTTGTATTTGTGTGGTTCCAATGTTGAGATGTGTAGGTGGTGTGAAGTCTGGGTCCTTTGTTACTATGAGGGCTTCTGTTTTCTTTATGTTGATGGATAGGTTGTTCTTTTGTAGCTAGCTGGATACTTCTGTGAAGCATTCTCAGAAGTGTTTATTTGTTGGGTTAGAGGTTGTGATTGGGGCATAGAGCATTATGTCATCTGCATAGATGTGATAGTTAATGTTGTGGGCACATATGATTGAGCAGAGTGGTTGCAGGTAGATTTTGAAGAGCATGGCAGATAGTGTGGATCCTTGGGGTACTCCTTGGTGTTGCTGGAAGGGGGGTGAGGTTGATAGGTTTGTGCGGATCAGTTGTTGTCTATTGGTTAGGTAGGAGTGGAACCATTGAAGTATGGTATCTTTGATGCCAATTGCTTGTAGTCTGTGTAGGAGGATGTTGTGGGAAATGGTGTCGAAGGCTGCTGATATGTCTAGGAAGATCAAGGCATATCCAGAGTGTTTGGCTTGAGTTCCTATGATGAGGGTGTTCATTAGTGATGTCATGAGGGTCTCGACTCCATGGAGTAGACGGAAGCCATGTTGTTGCGGGTCCAGTATGTTGTTGGTATCTAAATGTTCTTGGAGCTGTTGCTGAACTACCTTCTCAATGATTTTGGCGGTGAACGGGAGGCTTGCTATAGGTCTGTAGGAGGCGGGGTCCAGGGGATCCAGGTTGTGTTTTTTTAGGATTGGCCGGATGATTGAAGTTTTAAGGAGGTCTGGCATGCGTCCTTGGCTGAGGGATTCATTAACAATGTGGGTTAATGGTGTGCTCAGGTCTTCTTTGGTTTTCTTTATCCATTCTGTAGGGCAGGGGTCTAGCGGGGAGGTGGTGGTATTCAGGTAGGAGATGGTGGATGATATTTCTTCTTTCATGATTGTTTCGAATGTGCTCCATTCTATGTCTATGGTGGTGGGGTGGTTTGTTGTTGTTGTCTCTGTGTTCAATTGTGGATTTTGTGGTTGTTGAAACTGCTTGTATTGTCGTGCAAGTAGTTCTGGTGGGATGTTTGGTAGTTGGTCAGAGTGGTTGGGCGCTTTTGTCAGTTTTTTGACAATCTCAAAGAGTTCTTGTGGTTTGTTTATTGAAGTGTTTATGATCTTCGAATGGTAGGCTTTTTTTGCTTTGTCTGCTTCTGTGTGGTACGTGTCTAATTCGTATATGTAGTTCGTTTTGTCGTCCTCTTTTTTTGGTTTTTCTCCATTTTCTTTCCGCTCTTCTGAGTTTGATCTTTAGTTTCCGGAGGTTGGGGGTGAACCATCGGGCTTTTGTGGAGGTGTGTCTGGTGTTAGTCTTGTTTGTTGTTGCGTTGGATGCAGAGGAGATTGTGGTGTTCCAATTGTAGATTAGGTCATCGATATTGTTGGAGCTTGTTTGGAGTTTAGGTAGAGTTTGTGCCAGGAAATCTTCCTTGATGAATGTTTTAAATCTTCTTGTATGTTTGTTCTCCTTGCTGTTTGTATGCTGGTAGGTGTGGGATATGTTGATGAGCTAATGGTCAGACCATGGTACATGAGTGATTTCTGGATTCTTGTATGAGGTGGCGGTTTGGGAATTTAGGAATATGAGGTCCAATGTATTTCCTTTTTTGTGCATTGGTTTGTGTATGATCTGTGTTAGGTTCATTGCTTCCATAGCATTGATGAAGGTTTCTGCTTGCTTGTCTTGGAGTGATGGGAGGTTGAAGTCTCCTAGGATTATTTTCTCTTTTGCGGAGATGGCGCTCTCAGATATTGTGGGCCGGCACCCATACTAGGCGGTGGCCTAGTGGGGAGGCGGGCCATATTAACTTGTGTCTTGCTTCAGCCTAGTAGCTGAGGCCCTTAATTGTGTAGTTGTGGGGCAATAAAGCAGTCCAAGTGGAAATAGGCTAACACAGGAACATTTCTTTTTAAATTTTGTTTTAATCATCAAGTTTGCAATTGGACCTTGGCAGAAGGCTCCATACCATGAACAGAAAGTGAGGATATTTTCTCCAACAAAAAGCTTCTTTATAAAGGTATTTCAGCGGTGCTATGACAAAGCAGTTTCTTTCAGTCTTTGCAACAAACATAAGTTTCCTTTTTAGCCAAACAAACCACAGTTGAAAGTCACTGTTATAAGCAAAGTCCAGCTAACCTTGTTAGCTTCTCCCAGCTGTTTCAGGTAAGCTTAAAACATTCTCTGCTTCTCAGTATAGGAACTAAACTGCTGTTTAAAACATTTTCATAGCAGAAATACCATTGCAGCTTTAAAAGATGAGACTTCTGTCTTTCCAGCACTTCTCAGTAGCAAGTACTCAGAATAACTACTTCTTGTGCTTTCTTCACACTATCTAATAAATCTTTTCTTAATCACTTCTCATGCATAATGAGCATTCCATTGGGACCTCTGTGGAATCCGAATCCTCTTTATAGAGTTCCACTTCAATGTCTTCCTCTGTACTGCAAGACCCAGGGACTCGGATACATTCAGGGATTTCGAATTTCACTTTTCTTAAAAGCTTAAAGTTTCTCCCAGTGAACATCCCTTCTTCCCCCTGGAATAATGGCAGTGCTCCTAGAGTTCCTTGTTTGTAGAAACCTTCTTCCTATCAGGCTTTCTAGAAGGCTCTGTTTCTTGCTCAGAGTCTGAGCTGCTTGCTTCTGAGTTGGAACTATAATCCTTTAACTCTCTCAAGCGTCTTCCTGCTCCTCTCTGGCCCTGCCACTCGTTCTGGCAGTTCTGGCTGCTTCTCCCGGTTTCCCCGGTTCTCTCGGCTCTTCCCTCACTTGCTGACTGACTGTGTTTAAATGTTTGCCAGCGTGCTTCCCTTTTTGTCCCCACCTTATCTCTCCCTGCTGTTGCCATGGAGTCCGGGCGTGGCTTCAAGCTAGCCTTGCAAGTGTGTGTTTCTCTATAACTTTCGTTTTGTAACCTGTGCTTGGGTGAGCCCATCCCCCTCTCAGGGAAAAAGTTTCTTTTTTTTTCTCTTTCCCAGGTCTGTGCTGCACCCGCCTTACCACAATATGTGTTGTAGTATCCTTGGTAGGTCGGTGCTTGGGGTGGGTGCTCGGTAAACTAGGCATATTGAAAGGTGTTTATTGGTGAGGGTGGTGAGTATGTCCGCTTCATTGGTCGTTTCTGATGCATGGTTCCTGAGGTAGGTGGAGGTTGGCTTTTGCTATGATGGCTACGCCTCCTCCTTTGGTGTGTGTTCGGGAGCAATGTTGAAGGCTGTATCCTTTTGGTGTTAGTTGGTTCATTAGCAATGTGTCGGTGTCTGTTAGCCAAGTTTCTGTTATGCATAGGATGTCAATCTTTTGGGTTGTGATCAGGTCTTGGAGCATGTAGTATTTGTTTCTGACTGAGTGAGCATTTATTAATGAAATGGAGAGGGGGCTGCAGTTCAGGGGGTTGGGGATGTGGATTGGTGTGTGTGGTGTGTGGGTGTTGTCCCATGTGAGGGGGGTTGTAGATGCTTGTGGTTTGGGTGGGTGTGGTGTTTGGCTGGGGTAGGTTGGTAAGTGTGTCTGTGGGGGAGGGGTAGAGGGTCAGGAGTGGTGTTAGGAGGTAAATAGGGGCTAGGAAGGGTGGCATGGTTTGTAGGCGTACCTTGGTGTTCAGGGGCTGTGCTGTGTTTCTGCACTGGTTTCCTGGTGTGCTGAGGGTCCTTTTTCTGCGTTGTCACGTGTTTGGGTGTTTGTTGCTGTAGTTCCACGGTTGTTGTTTTTTTTTGTTGTGGTTTCTTCTGCTGCTTGTTGTGCTGGTTTTTGTGGTTATTTCTGCAGGTTTTGTTGCTTTTTGTTGTTTCAGGAGTTTGTTGTTTTTGTTTTGTGGTTCCAGTGGGTTCTGTTGGTGGGTCTGTTCTTTTTTATTTTGTTTCTGCTTGTGTGTGCCTCTGTGCCGCGCCTAAGGGCCACGCCAAAGAGCCCTTTGGTGTGGCCCTTAGGCGCGGGCCTGCCAGGCGCGGGCACGCCTTGTTGGGGCACCGCTTTAAGTGTGTCCCGGTGTTGTGGCTGCGTTGCTCCCACTGCCCGATTGGGCAGGACCTTCTGAGCGGGAGGACTTCCCGCTCAGGTGCTCTACCCCGATCGGGGGAGCTGCTGAGTGCTGCAGGCTGGTGGAGGGTTAAAGCGGCTCCCTTTGTGCTGGAGCGCCGCTTTAAGTGTGTCCCGGTGCTGTGGCTGTGCATGAAATGTATCAGAAGCTGCAAAGATATATTACATACCGGGACATGGAACATATGAAGCATTAACCAAGCTGGAGGGGTGGGGGATGCTCGCGAGCCTGAGTATGGCTGTGTGAGACTGGGGCTCTTCACACTTCAACCCTTTATATGACAATTCCCACAGTCTGTGCCTCCACCGCATCTCCATTTACAAGTACTATGCTCTGTTCATTGAATATCCGGGGTCGCTGCATATGCTCAGATGCCGCAGAGGCTAACCGGGTAGCAGCAGTATTGAACCACTACCTGGTTAACTTCTACAGGTAAAGATAGGCCAACTTTTGCAGTGCCTATCTTTTACCTGTAGAAGCTAATCTGGTAGTGGAGCAATATCGCCACTACCCAGTTAGCCTATGTCACCACTCATGACATGCCCCGGCATGCCCACAACATGCCCCGATGCTAAGCGGTTAGCTTTGGAGTGTGTAAGTGAGAAGATCAGGGATATTCAGTGGCAGTAACTGTGTTAGTGCCATTGAATATCCAGCTGAGCGGCATTTACATGGTTTACAGGGCTATAAATGTCTTTCAAATATTGGACCCGATGTTAATGTAAACCACATCACTGTTAAAGTTACTTAGTTTACCCGCACCGAGTTCTCTGCAAACCGTCTTGACTTGTAGAAAGACGGTATTAAAAAGATGTTAGTTAAATAAATAAGGCCAATGAGTTTTTTTTAATACAGTATTGAAATAAAGAAGATCTCGCAACATTAGAGATGTAGTTCTACATGCTAAGTTAGTAATCAGACGACACTTCCAAGATATGTACTTCACATTTAATAGGGAGAATTAAGCCATTTATCAATAGCTCTGATGGAGTATCTGCATTGTAAGCTTACATAGCCACAATGCTTTTTTTTTTTTTTTAGCAAATTACGCTTTAATCTATAAACCCCCAGCAATATTCAACTATGATGATGATTGATTGCCCTCAAGCTGAAGTTGACTCCTAGTGACCGTGTGGATAAACCATTCCAAAATGTTCTGTTTGCATCCAAAGGCTGCTGAGAGATGCATTCATAATTGCTGTGATATTGCTGATCCATCTTGCAGGCTGCTCTCTTAGACTTCTGCAGTTAGTATCATGATTTTTACAGTTTTCTGGCTTATGCCGCATCTTAACAAGAGGAGCCTACATTTAAGACATCATGCTGCGGCTTACTTCACCCCAAAGAAAGCCACAGCATGATGGCATGACCCGTAAAATGCAAAGATCATCTTGTTGGCTGTCTTCATTTTCTGCCTTCAGTCTTAACAAGCAGAATTGATTTCTCTCTTGAGTATGGTTGTTTCATAATGTGCCCAAAATACAATAAGTTAAATCTGGTCATCTAAGCTTTAAGTGAAAGTTTGGGTTTAATTTGGTTTAGAATACACTTGCTTGTCTTTTTGGCTTTCTATGGCATGCATAAGTGATTCTGCCAAAACAGCACATTTCAAATCCATCAATGTTTCTCCTATCCTGCTTCTTCAAGGTCCAGCTTTCACTTACATATAATGTCACAAAACTAAATAAATAAATAACATGCTCTGAACAATTTGAATTCTTGTCAACAGAGACTCATCAGTGCTTTTGAAAAAAAAATTAAGCACTTCATTGGAGCTTTGGCAGGTGCTACTTTTTGACTGCTGGAGCCCCTTTCATTGATCACTGATACCAGGAGGCAGAAACTGTCTACAAATCTGATGTTTTCATCATCAGTTTTGAAATGGTTGTTAGACCTGCTGTCAGCACTTTTGTGTGAGATAGAGGAAATATGATAGAGACATTTAAATACTTCCATGGCATAAATGCACAAGATGAGAGCCTCTTTCAACTGAAAGTAAGCCCTGCAACAAAGAGGCATAAGATGAGGATGAAAGGAGGGTAAACTCTGGAGTAATATGCAGAACTATTTCTTTATGGAAAGAGTAGTAGATTCTACTACTACTGCTGCTGAGCATTTGTATAGCGCTACAAGACATATGCAGCGCTGCACAGACATGTAAGAGACACTCTGCTAATCACAGCTTACAATCTAGTCAAAACACATAACACAGTAGGTGTAGACAGAGATACATCTAGGGGGAATGGTAAGGAAACACAAGGGAGATCAGGTGAATCAAAATCCGAAAGCGGCAGCGAAGAGGTGAGTTTTTAGCCTGGATTTGAAAAGGGCCAGAGAAGGTGCCTGATGTACAAACTCAGATAGTTTGTTCCAGGCATAAGGAGCAGCAAGGTGAAAGAAGTAAAGTCTGGAGTTAGCAATAGGAGAGAAGGACACAGAAGCAATTTGCCAGAAGAGCGGAGTTTCCAGGAGGGGTGTAGGGGGGTATAAGAGAGGACAGGAAATGAGGAGATGCAGAGTGAATGCACTTATAGGTTAGCAGGAAAGGTTTGGAGGGGGTGCAGAAATGGATAGGGAGCCAATGAAGCGACTTGAGAAGAGGGGTAATATGAGCATGACGAGATTGGTGGAAGATTAGCCACACAGCAGAGTGTTGAATAGATTGAAGGGGAGAGAGATGATTCAGCGGGAGACCAGCAAGGTGTAGGTTACAATAGTCATGATGGGAGGTGACTAAAGAGTGGATAAGTGTCTTAGTAGTGTGTTCAGAAAGGAATGGGCAGATTTTGTTGATGTTATAGAGAAAGAAACGGCAGGTCTTAGCTATCAGATGGATGTGTGTGGAGAATGCGAGAGAGGAGTCAAAGATGTGTAGAGAGGTAGATCGGAGTCATCAGCATAAAGATGGTACTGAAAGCAGTGGGAAGAGATGAGTGCACCAAGGGACTAGGTATATAGAGAGAAAAGGAGTGGACCCTAGACAGATCCTGGGGGTGTACCAACTGAGAACAGGATAGCAGCAAAGGAGGATCCACCAGAACAAACACTGAAAGAGTGATGGGAGAGATAAGAGGGGAACCAGGAGTATACAGAGCCCTTAAAACCAAGAGAGGACAGAGTATCAAGGAGAAGGTTGTGGTCAACAGTGTCAAAAACAGCAGAGAGGTCAAGAAAGATGAGGACTGAGTAAAGACCCTTAGATTTTGCCAGGAACAAGTCACTGGAGACTTTGGCAAGAGCCGTTTCAGTAAAATGTAAAGGATGAAAGCCAGATTGTAAAGGATCCAGGAGGGCATGAGAGGAGAGAAAGTCAAGGCAATGGAAGTGAACCACACGCTCAAGTAGTTTAGAAATGAATGGGAGGAGGAAGATTGGGTGATAGGTAGGATCAAGTGAGGGTTTCTTGAGGAGAGGTGCAACAACAGCATGCTTGAAGGCTGCAGGGACAGTTGCAGTGGAGAGCGATAGGTTGAGAATATGAGAGATGGAAGGGACAACAGTGGAGGAGATGGATGGGAATAGGATCAGAGGAGCAGGTAGTGAGTTTGGAGGAGGAAAGAAGGTATGCAGTTTCCTCCTCAGAGATCAATGAAAAGGAAGACAGAGGTAGAGGAGGAAAGTTGGAAGTAAAGAGAGGGAGGAGAGGAAGGAGGGGAAGTAGGTGACCTTGTGGGGAATTGGAGGGTGATCTTGTGGAATCATCTCCCAGTGGAGGTAGTAGAGATGAGGGCAGTATCTGAATTCAAACAAACATAGACGATCTCTAAAGGAAAAAAGGGGACTATAGTATTTGATATGGAAGGCAGACTAGAGAGGTCATATGGTCTCTTTCTGCTGACATGTTTCCATTTCTGTCTTCTTTAGATTTTGTTTTAATCCCATTCTTTCACTTTTAAAGGATAATCCCAATGAGAGAAATTTGCACACAATGGAGGCAGTACATGCAAATATCTCTCATGCATATTCATGGTGGTTATCCCAAAAGCCTGAGTGGTTAGGTGTGTCCCAAGGACTGGGTTGAGAATCCCTGTATTAGAATAATTAGATATCCAGGAGAATCCATTGACCTAAGGACTTTCCATATTTTGACATGATATATACAATCAAAGGCCTTGCTGTAGTCAATAAAAGCACATGAACTTTTTTTTGGTAGTCATTGACCTTTATAATTATCCATCATGCATCAACACTAATGTTTCTTATTGTCCAGCTTCCCTAAATCTAACTTGTACACCTGGCAATTTTCTTTCTATGCATGGAGTAGCCTAATGGTTAGACCACTGGCTTGTAAATCAAGAAACAAGGGTTTGATCCTCTATAGCACTCCTTGGGCAAGTCAAGTAACTTTCCATTGTCTCAGAAGAATCCAAGTTATCTATGTCCCTGTTCAATGTAAATTGCCAAGTTTAAGTTACAATATAAACTGATTTGGCTTAAATAGTAACAAACCTGTTAAATATGGTTCCAATTTTCATCAAATAATCTTTAAAATTGCCTGGCTGGTGTGTGACAATAAGGAAATCGTATGATAGTTTGTACATTCTGTTACATTTCCTTTCTTAAGAACTGATATGTAAACTGAACTTCTCTAGTCAGTTGGCCATTTTATTGTTTCTCACATTTGTGGAAGAGCTTGTTGAACACCTTGATTGATTTCTCCTCAGTAGCTTGTAATAATTCTATTGTAATTCCATTGATTCTGGTAGTCTTTCTTCTTGGTAGTGACCTTAGGGCTGATATTACTTCTAACATTGAAGGCTCCCGGGTATAAGCAATATCATCTATGATGTTGTCCGTATCACTATCTCTTCTGTACAAGTCTTCTGTGTACTACTTCAATCTGTGCTCATTCTTTGCTGGATCAGTTAATGTCTCGCCAGAGGCACCCTTCAACATATTGAACTGTGGTTGATTTTTTTTTATTATTATTTCATGAACACTGGAGAATGAGCAGTGGAAGGAGGAGAAGACATTGCTACGTGTTTGCCGGTGAGGCCTGCTTGAGTGAGGTGATTGGAGGACTCTCCCTGGTTGCATCAGAGTTGAGAGACCTGGCAAGGGATTTAAAGCAGTGCAGTTGTTCCGCGGCTGTGGACTCAGCCCGTGGTCACATGCCTGAAGTGGCATGTGACCAAAGGGGTACATTCCTTTGGTGCTTCTTTGGGGCCACTTTAGTGTTTATTCCCCAGAATTTGCCGCATGAGATGCCCAAGGGTCCTGGAAAAAGGAAAGTTAAGTCGGTAGGGAAGAAAATGGAGATGACAGCATCTACGCCTAAAACAGTTGTTGGACCTATGGATTTGTATGTGCAGACATTGGTGGGCATAGATATAGGACAATATCTACTTCCCCCTAACTTCCTTTCCCTGGGATCTTCGGGTGCCTCACTTAGTTCCATCTCCAGGATTCCTCCACCTAATCCTGGCTTATTGCCAGCCTGTAGTGATGAGGCAGTTTTGTCCTCCTCACCGGTTTTCAACGGGAGTGTGAAGCAAGCCCCAGTTATGGCGTTACCTGCTGGTATTGATAAAATTTGCTTAGTGCCTATACAAGCTGCTGTATCGTCAGTATACCAAATTTCAATGGCTGCTTCCGAAGTGACTTTGTTGGACATTTGAAGGGTAGTTATTGACACTGATTCTTTGTTACAAGGTTTTATTAACCAAACTGTTCTGTTTTCAGAACAGGTTAAGAAAAAGTCTTCAGAAGTAGATGCAGGTATTGCCTCAGTATTCCAACAGCTTGGCAAGCTAGAGGCACAGAGTTCTGTTCTTCAGGTAGCAAGTGCTTGGGGACTGAGGGATACATATGCTCTTTATAAACAAATTGAGTCTTTGGAGAATGTTTATCGTGCCAAAAATATTTGGCTTTTAAATTTTCCAAAAACTCATTTTTTTGTCTCCATTGCTGATGTTTCAGAAATATTGTACAGAGGTATTATTATTGCAGGATGTGGTAGATATTGGGGTATTAAATATTTATTATTTGCCGGTTCGTTAAGTGAAAAGGACTGGTGAGGTCGTACTAGTGGGGGAAGAATCTGATATCGAATTGACTAAATTTTTGGAATCTACTAATGATGTTATCCCTACCTTAGCTATCTTAATAATTTCCTTATCCACTGTTGTGGACAAGGTGTGAATTATGAAAGATTTCTTTCCTAGAAAGGGTTTTTTCTTTCATGGTCATAAGGTGTCAATCTTTCCAGATGTCTTGCGGGCCACGCAGGGACGGAGGAAGTCCTTCCTGCAGTTGAGGCCTCGTGTTCTCGCTGCAGGGGGGACTTTCTTTCTTAGGTTTTCATGTAAATGCCTTGTTGAATTTAATGCTGTTTGGTATGTTTTCACAGACCATGTGCAACTTGAGAGTTTATTGGATAGAAAAACAGTGGGTGATCGGTGATCAGCTGATGTATTTTCTTTAGATTGTTTCATTGGATTTGTTTGGGTTGGATTGGGATCTGGTTGTCCTTTTAATATGCTTATTCCTCTCCTTAACTCCATCACAGCTCTCCGGGATGGGGGCTACGGAATTGTTTTTATTTTCCTAAAAAGGATTTTTATTTTTGTGAAAATTTTTTTGGGATCATCATGTTAATATTTTCTTGGTATTATATGCTAATGTAATATAAATAAAAAAAATCATGAACATTGCTCTTGTTTTTCAAAGTTTGTTCCCCTCTTCAGTTTCTTGCAGATGTTGTTGTAGTGTTGAACCTTATCTTTTCTAGCTGCCCTTTGAAATCTGCAATTAGCCACCCTCATGTAGTCTTTCTTCTTTTTTTCATCTGTCCTTTTCCATGCTATTTCCATTGTTTGTTCGATCAATTTTCAGTAGACACTTCTGTGATTCATCTTTGATGTCTTTGACTTCTGTTCACAGTTCTTTTGGCTCTCTACTGATTAAATTTAACATTTCAAATCGTTTTTGATATATTCTTTGAAGAAAGCTGGTATATTTTTTAGATCATATTTTGGTAGCAGAATGGTTTTGTGACTCTTCCTCAGTTTAAAAGGTATTTTCCACATAAGGAGTTTGTGATGTGTTACACGATCTGCTCAAGGCCACACCTTCTCCACTAGAACTTTTTAAACTGTTAGTGCCAAGAATGTAGTTAATCTGGTTTCAGTGTTCTTCTTCTGGTGATATCCAGATATATAGGTGTCATTTTGGCTGGCTGAAGAATGTATTCACAATGAATAGGTTGTTGGCCTTATAAAAGTCAATAATGCAGTCTCCTGCTCCCTTGCTGATGGCTAGACCATAAAATCCAACTGAATTACCTTATTTTTCTTTTTCATCTTAGGCATTCCAGTATCCAGACATTAATAGCACATTCTGCTTGTATGATTTGTCAATTTTGGCTTAGACATAGTCATAAAACTATTCTACCTCTTCTTTGCATCACCTGTTGGAGCATACATTTGAATTATTGCCATGCTGAAGGGCACTCCATGCAATCTGATTGATATAATTTGATCATTCACAACTTTGTATCCAAATACTGTATTTGCTAAAGCATTAATCTCACCTATGCATCTCCATAAACAAACATTTTTTTTAAAACGTTGCACATTATTGTTAGTTTAGTTGGAAAGTTACTGTTCCTACAAAGAGATGGAAACACAAACGGTGATCTTTTTTATTTATTTAACAATTTTTCTATACCTCTTTCATAATTTTGTCGAAAATTCCATATTAGAGAGAAGAGAGTAAGAGTAGTTACTCACCTGTAACAGGTGTTCTCCAGGAGCAGCAGGAATCAGTCCTCACATATGGGTGTCATCGACGCCAATGAAGCCCCAGCGGAGCATTTCCCCAGCTTTCCAAGAAAGCCTTTGGGAATGCAGGCACGCATTCGTGGTTCCCTTCCCGCCTAAAGGTGCCATCTTACCTCAGTCAAATGACATAGCTAAGAACAGCATACAAAAAATGAAAAAATATAAACTATTTACAACTGCAACTCCAAGGGGAGGAGGGAGGGTTGTGAGGACTGAGTCCTGCTGCTCCTGGAAAACACCTGTTACAGGTGAGTAACTACTCTTTCTCCAAGACCAAGCAGGAAGTCAGTCCTCACATATGGGTGACTCCCTAGCTCTGGGCTACCAGGAACCCAGGCTGAACAAGAGAACTCCCTCTAGTCCCAGCAGCAAAGATAGACTTTTCACTAACACAACCTCCACCGGTAGCCCAAGAGAGGGCAGGAGGGCAGGAGTTGCCTAAACCTCAAGGAGATTCTGGAGTACAGCCTGGCCAAAAGCGCTGTCCCTACGGGACTCCCTTTCCAGACAGTAATGGGCCGCAAAAGTCTGGCTTGAAGACCAAGTTGCAGCCCTGCAGATGTCTACCAACGGTACAGAGCGGAGATGAGCCACTGAGGCAGCCATTGCCCTCACACGGTGGGCCGTGACCCGACCCTGCAAAGGAAGGTCAGCCGCCTTGTAAGCCCAGGTGATACAGTCAGCCACCCAGATGGACAAGGTACGCTTGGACACAGCTAACCCCAAATTATTAGGGTCAAAAGAAATGAAGAGCTGAGTAGCCCTTCTGTGCCCTTGCGTATGGTCAAAGTAGAAGGATAAGGCCCTCCTACAGTCCAGGGTATTCAGAACTGCTTCAGCCTGGCTTGCATTAGGCCTAGGTAAGAATGTTGGAAGAACCACCTCCTGGTTGAGGTGAAAAGAGGAGACAACCTTTGGGAGGAACTTTGGATGAGTCCTGAGGACTACCGTGTTCCTATAAATTCTGGTGTAAGGCCTATCACAGACCAGGGCCTGAAGCTCATTCACTCGCCTAGCCGAGGTAAGGGCTATCAGGAAGAGTGTCTTCCAGGAGAGGAAGCGTAGTGGACAAGTAGCCATCGGCTCAAAAGGTGGGCGAGTCAGTTGTTGCAAGACCACATTCAACTCCCACTCAGGAGCAGGAGGACGGATTGGAGGCTTGAGCAAGAGCAAGCCTCTGAGAAACCAGGACACCAAAGGATGAGTCGACAGAGAGTGTCCCTCTACTAGTGAGTGGTGAGCTGCTAGAGCTGAGAGGTGGACCAGAACAGAATTGGACTTAAGACCTTGATTGGATAAGTGCAGCAAGTATTGAAGCACTACTGGTACAGTACTGGAGAAAGGATCCTCTGTACGTAACTGGCACCACACGGAAAACCTTTTCCATTTAAGAGCATAGGTTTTCCTAGTAGACTGTTTTCTAGAGGCTAGGACAACCTCCTCAACCTCCTGAGGTAGGCCCCAGGGAGCCAAAACTACCCTTGCAGCCTCCATGCCATCAAATTGAGGGCTTTGAGATTGGGGTGCAGAAGGGTACCCTGATCCTGAGAGAGAAGGTCGGGCTGCAACCCCAGAGGCAGAGGGGGATCCACTGCCAACTGAAGCAGAAGTGGAAACCAGGGCTGTCTGGGCCACCTGGGGGCCACCAGCAGGACTGAGGCTTTGTCCTGAAGAATCTTGAACAGAGTTTGGGCCACCAAGGGCGTGGGAGGAAACGCATACAGGAGGCCCTGAGACCAGGGAATCAGAAAAGCATCTGCTGCTATTCACAGAGGATGCGGTTGCCTGGAGCAGAACTGTGGAAGCTGTTTGTTCAGAGGACTGGCAAACAGATCTATGGATGGAAGTCCCCATTTTAGAAAAATCTTCTGAACCACCAAAGAATGGAAATTTTGTTTATTGACACATGCAACAGAAAAACAAACAAAATCAAAAACAATCACCCCAACCAAGTCCCACACCCCCCCAAAACCCCCACCCCCCCAACATAGCACAAAACAAGTATCACAAACCCCCCCGTGACCCACCTCCCCAAACCCACCACCAACCCCAGCAATCAACACACGTGCCCTCCTCCCAACAACAACCCCCAAAAAGTCCTTGTCAATGTCCATGTCCCCTCCCCCCCTCAGTCCAATGTCCATACCCGACCCAACCTCCCCCTGCAAGAACACCCCAGCATAGTCCACACATTGGTCGTCTTTCAATCCCTGAACCCCTGCCCCGCACAACACCCCCCCACCAGTCCAAATGTCCATTTTGTCTGACTCTCAGACTCCCTCCCCCCACCCATCCAGAAACAGAGCCCCCTATCCCCATCCCTCCCCCATCAGATCCATCCCATCAAATCAAACACCTCAAAAACAAACCTCCTCACCCCCACCCCCCCAACCCAAAGAAAAAAAAACCGCCCCATTAGCCCATCCCCAACACAGTCCCACCAAAACAAATCATAACTAATCATACAAATCAAAAAGCTAAATACAAACGAAAAACATAACCCTTGTGCTGCCCTGCACTCCAGACAACGGAGCGGGATGCCCAGAACACAAAAAGGACAAACATAAACACTAATAACAAAAAATGGGGACGGCCACCCCTCTAAGGAGAAAGGGAAAGCGGACAACCGGTCAAACCCCTCATAGAGCACCAGCTCACCCCCCCCTCCCCTCCCGGGAGAAAAACACCCCAAAATCATACCGAGACGTAAACCCCAGGGAAGGAAACCAACCCCTTCTATCACACCCCTCCCCCCAGGGATACAAAACAAACCTCAAAGTCCTACAGGGACGAGAACCCCAGGGAACCCCTCCCCCTCACGGGGGGCGAAGGGTGAGGTGACGCCACAGACGCTCCCAACGATGAGCCTCCACCACCCGCCTTTCACGTTGCGCCATGCTGGACACTTCCTCTAGAATGTCCCGCACCACCTCGTCGAGGGGCAGGACCAAACCCGGGACGAGACATGACAGCGCGCTTGCCACAGGTGGTAGCGCACTACGGCCGTGACGAGGTAGAGGGTCCCGGAGTCCTGCCTTAGAGGAAAGGACCAGGCCCCGTACACCCACTCCGCATACGTGAGGAGAGAAAGGTCGCGCAGGTGAAGAGCAGCGGACACCAACAGGCAGGCCTCCACGTTGAAGGGGCACTGCCGGAGGAAATGGTCCATGGTCTCCGTCTGCCCCTCACACCCGGCCCTCGGACAGACCCGCTCGGCCTGTGACCTGTACTTGAGGTTGTCCCTCACGTACAAACGCCCGTGGAAAGACAACCAGGCCACATCCCGAACCTTCTTCGGTAGCCGAGGGGAGTTCAACAGCCGAAGGCCCCGCTGCATCACATCCGCCGGACAGTCCCAGGGCCCACCGTGGTTGATAGTGAGAGGTGAGTACCATCCGGTATAATCCTTTTCGCCCCAAGGACTGGGCGAGCGGGTCGGTCACCCCCCACCGCCGAATGAGCCCCACCATCACAAATACGTACGATGGGGCCTGTTCCCCTCTCCGGCGCACACGTGGGACCGAGGACGCCCCCTCCCACTGCTCCCAGAAGCTGGAGAACCATTCCCGATAGGAGGCCACCCACCAAACCCCACCCCCTTCCCTCATCCTACCTAAGTGAAACGCCATAGACAAGACTGACAGGAAAACAAGGGGGTGCAACATACCCAAACCACCCTCTGCCCGATCCAGGCAGACGATGTTGCACTGGACAGGGTTCAAGCAGTTACCCCACAGAAAACAGAAAAAGACGGCACAGACAGACGCCTGACGGGACAACGGAAGGACGAAGACCATGGCCACGTGCAGAAAGAGAGGAAGCAGAAACGTCCCGAGGAGTTTGATCTTCTCCTCGTACGTACACCTCCACCCCCTCCACCGCAGCACCCTACACCGTGCAGTCTCAAGACAACGGTCCCAATTGGCCTCCGCACAGTCCTCCGACCCGAAGACGAGACCCAAAACGCGGACCTCCCCCACGGGAGGAGGAAAGGGGGCGCAGGAAGGCGGGGAGGCCTCCGAGGGGCCCAACCACAGCGTCTGGCACTTGCTGTGGTTGACAACAGAGTGGGCTACCTCCGAGTACTCCTCCACGGCTTCCCGCAGGGCCTCTACCCCCTCAGTGCCGTCCACATAAACTGAGATGTCGTCAGCGTAGGCAACGACGGACACCGGGGACGCACCAGGCGCCTCCAGGCCCCGTAACCCACCTGAGGACAATCTCCGGAGGAAGGGGTCGAGGGAGAAAACATACAGCAGGGGGCTCAAAGGGCACCCCTGCCGCACCCCCGAGGCGACACCAAACTGCCGTCCGAGCCACCCGTTAATAAACGGGAAGCTCACCCCCCCTCGGTACAGCGCCTGCACGACGAAGAGGAAACCTGCAGGGAGGCCGAAGTGCTGGAGCACCACCCACAGGTACCGGTGACTGACTCGATCAAAGGCCTTGGACTGATCCAAGGAGACCAACCAGTGGTCCCGTTGGAGCGACCGGCCTCTTTCCACCATCTCCCGGACTGTGGCGACAGCGTCCAGAACCCCTCTCCCCCGAACGGAACAATACTGGGAAGGGGACAGCAAATCGCCCGATACCTCCACCAGTCGGTTGGCCAAACACTTGGCCAGGATCTTCCGGTCCGCGTTCAGAAGAGAGAGCGGCCGCCAGAAGTCCAAGGAGCTATCGTCCTTCCCCTTGGAGAGCAGCAGCAGGACAGACTCGCGAAATGACCGCGGGAGATACCCCATGTCCATGATCTCCTGAAACAGGGAGGTCAGGAAGGGGGCCAGCTGGGCAATGAAAGTGCGATAGAACTCCACAGGGAGCCCATCGCGCCCAGGCACCTTCCCCAACGGCATGGCACGAATCGCCCTCTCCACCTCCACCTGCTGAATCGGTGCAGCGAGTGCATCAACCTGTGCCTGGACCACAGCCGAATACACCGGGGGAAGGCCCAGGTACGTTCGGAGATGGGTGAGGTCCACGGGGCGATCCCCAAACAGGTCCGAGAAGTATTCCCCCACCATCCGCAAAAGGTCCTCCTGGGAGGTATGAATGGTACCGTCCTCGCCCCGCAGGGCCATGACCTCCCGACGCTGAACCCTCTCCCTGCAAGTCCGGAAAGGGTCTGGAGTGGCGCCCCCACCGGCCGCCCCCTCGAAGCATAGGGAGGCATGGCGATCGTAAAGCAGGCCACGGAGCTGGACGCGCACCTCTTCAACCTCCTCCCGCGCTGCCCCTCGGGATACCAAACGATCCAGCGACCTCCGGAGGACAGTGTAGGTGAGGTAGCGGGATCGAGCCATGGAGGTACCCCGGGAACGGAAGAGTTGTCGGGCACGCGTCTTCACCTCATCCCACCAGGCGCCACGGGAAGGAAAAACACTCAGCAGGGTTTCCTGGTCTGCGAGAAAGGCCAAGAACTCCTGGACCACCTCTGATGTTGCTAACAACTGCACATTCAGTCGCCACAGGCCAGGACCCCTGCTAAGCTCCTCGTGGTTAGCCAGGAAGGACACGGAGAGGACGCGGTGGTCCGAAAAGTCAACCGCCTGCAACTGTGGAGGGGAACACTCCACCCGGGCACTCACATATATCCGATCGATACGACTCCTGCAGGTCCCATGGTAGTAGGTGAAACCCGGCGACCGTGGAAAGGCCCGGTGGAAAACATCCACCAGGTCAGCCGTCCGGGTCATCTCGGCAAAAAAGAGGCCCTCGTAACTAGGTGGGCAACGCTCCCCCCCTCGGTCCTGCAAAAAGGTGGTGGTGTTGAAATCCCCGGCGAGGACCACCAAACGGGAGGTGTGTAGGTAGGGGCGGATGACCCCAAACAGGGTCTTCCGCGCCAACTTAGACTGGGGGCCGTAGACCACCACGAAACGAAACCGATGAGGCCCACAGTAGCCGTCTAAGAGCAGACACCGGCCCTGCTCCAGTTCCCACACGTACTGCACCTGAAATCGGTTAGACGTGAACAAAACCGCCACTCCTGCGTAGGGCTGTGCCGCAAGCGACCAGTATGAAGGGCCCCACCTCCACTCCCGCTTTGCCCGATGAAGGCTAGCGAGCGAGGTGAGCCTGGTCTCCTGCAAGAAAATGACATCCAGCCCACTCGTGGAAAGAAAATCATAGGCCGTAGCCCGCGCCTGGTCTGAGAAAATGCTGGCCACGTTGAGGGTGGCGCACGAGAACGCAGGAGTGCACGCCATGCCTAGTTCATGTGCAGTGACCCTTTCCTCCTCTTCTCACCATACCCGGGATCCCCGGAATCCCGCTTGCAGGATAAGCCCGTGAGCTGGAGCAATTCCTCACAGTCCACGTCGACCACCTCGAGGATCTCTTCCCCCTCCTGCTCGACCCTGTCACCCCACGAGGTGCTGGTGCCCCTGAGACCACCAGGCAAAGCTGTCGCAGGGGCTAACCCAGTTCCCATGGGGCGAGGGGGCACGGACAGGTCAGGGGTCGGAGGAATGATCTCCTCCGTGGGGTCCACCACCGGTGCCTCCCCCCCCTCCCTGGACAAAGACTGAGACAACGTACCAGTGCCCACCCCCGCGGGGGAGGCCGGGACGGCCGGGTCAGCAGGGGGCTCCTGCGAAGGCCCATCACCCAACTGCGGGGGCAAAGACCCGTCCTCCCTCACCCGTCGGGCGCCAGTATCCCCCTTGTTTGGAGGACCCTGACCGCGGCGCGCCTTCGTTACTTTGGAAGGCCGCCGCTGAGGAAGAGGGGCCGCCCCCGCCGCTAACCGTTCCGAGCGCCGCACAGGAAGCCCTGCCTCCGCAGGCATGCCCTCATCCGCCTCAGCCGCATCAGCAGCCAAAAAGACGAAACGGTTGATGTCCAAACACGGGCTCTGCATCCGGCAACGGGGATGTCTCCCGTTTCTTCCTTTTGGACTTGCCACCCTTGGAAGGGACCGTAATCCATTCCTCAGGTGGCACCACCCTCAACCCACTATCCTGTCGTGATACATTAACCTCCACCACATCAACCCTCTCCTCCTTCCTACCCGAATCCCCTCCCCCTGGTGGCTCCCTCGGCTCGATGGACTCCTCTACCCTAGGGCCCTCAGACTCCTCCTGAGGGAGAGGGGCCTCCACAACCTCCTCCCGCACAGAAGCCCGAGGTGGAGTGACAGCATCCCCCCCCCGGTCCATTGTGTGACGCGGAGGGGCAGCGGGCGAAGGGGTGGCCCAACTCCCCGCAAAGGTTACACCGAATTAGCAGACACCCGGCCGAGGCGTGACCCCGTCCACCACAACGGGTGCAGACCTGCTCGGGACAGTTCATGCTCAAATGGCGAAATGAGCCACAGCGGTGACACTCACGGGGTTGCCCGGGGTAATAGCACAAGATGCGATCCCGACCGAGGAAACCGGCCGAGGGCACATGCTGCACCACGTTTCCCACCTCACGCAAACGAATCCTACCCTTCCACGACCCGTCCCACACCCCTAGGGGCCCAGCGCCCTTAACCAGGGGTGCGAGGAGCACCGCATGGCGCGACAACCAAAACTGGATGTCCTGCCCTGGGAGCGACTCATTCCGGGATAGGATGGTCACAGGTACCGTCCCCTGGCGAGAGATAGGCACAACACGAAAGTCAGCCCACCCTCCCTGCCCCCTCTGCTGCTGGTATCGGTCCCAAAAAATCTCCAGCCCCCGTCTCAGCATGAAACTGACATCATATTCAATGGTGTTGTTCATGTGGATGAAGGCATAGAGATCTCCCGGGAGAAACCCCAGCCCAAGGACCATCCTCAAGACCTGTTTCCTGGCTGGAGGGGGTCCCTCCCCAGCCCACCGGATCTGCGCCACGTTGCGCCGTCTGACCTCACCCCCTACCCCTTGGAAACCTCCCCCACCTCCTCCCCCTCCTACGGGATCATTCCCCTGAGAACCCCCCCTCCCCCCAGCCCCACCCGATGTCCCAGGAGTGGTGCCCGACCCCCTTAGAGCCTCCGCAAAGGTACGGGGGGGGGGGAGCCGACCGCCCAGCTCCCAACCCCTGTCCTCCTTGATCATTCCCTGCTACCACCTGCGGGGGATCCCGCTGCTGGTCTGCGGGATCCACAACCTCCGCACATGGGGTGACCTGAGGACTGGGCAAAGTCAGCTCTGCCAATACTGAATCAGGGATGCTCTCCCTTCCGGATCCCTGGGTGCCACCGAGAACCCCCTGATTAGCCCCTGCGTCCACCTCAAGCTGCCGAAAGGCAGCAAAGGCCCCAGGAAGGCCTGTCGGAGTCTCCAGAGCTAACTTAAGGGCATCACGGACCTGGTTCTCAGTAACACCCAAGCGACCAGAAAGCCCCCCCACACCTCCGTCCCTTGTTTCCGACCCAGCGCAAGGCTCCTGGGTCTCGGCCACCACTACCGGGGACGGACCCTGCTCTCCTCCATTCCCGGGATCCAGGGCGACCACCCCATCCCCCAACCCCACTGAAAAAAGACCCTTCCCCCTATCCGGACCAACCACTACCTCCTTCCCTACCACCAAACCTGTTGTCCGCTCCCCCTTTCCCTCTGCCAAACCCTCCACCGACCCACCGTCCGCTGCCCCCTGTACGGCTACCGGCAACAAGGCAGGACCATCCCGGGACAGTAGGGCAGGTTCCCCCATAACTAAATCCCCCAAACCTCCACCCCCTGCCCCCCGTCACTCCCTGGTCCTACCTTATTGTCGGTGCCAGACGTGGCACAGGGTTCCAGAACCTCTTGGCCGGTGGCCAAGGCTTCAGCAAGAAGGGCGGATGCCCCCTTGCGAGCCAGACCTCCCTCGGCCACATCAACAAATGGGACAGACAGCTGCGCATCCCGCTCCTCTGCCCCACACTGCAAGGACAGCCGACCAGCATTCTTTTTCCCTTGGCCCCCCTCAGGGGCTGCAGAAAAGAAATAGCAGCCCCCCCCCCCTGTTCCTTCCCCTCTTCAGCACCCCTCCGGCGCCGGACAGCCTCCCCAGAGGACTGGGGCCGACCAATCCGCAGCTGCCGGGGATCCTGAAAAGGGGAAGCAGCACCTCCAGCAGCCCCCTGCACAAACGCAAGGCGCTCATCCCCGGCAAAGGCTGAACCGGCAGGTAGCCGACAATCCAAGGAAGCAGCCGCGGACCCCCAACGTCGAGGAACCGAATCCGGGAAACCGTCATAAGCTGCAGGAGCCCCTCCGATAGAGGAGCCACGGAAACGGTCCCGGACTGTCACCGCCGATCGCCGCTGGTGCTCCTTCAGCAGGGCAGACAGTCGAGGACGGTCGGCTTCACACTTCCGGGAGAACCCGGAAGTGACATCATTTTCATCGCGGCGGCCATCTTTAGAGCACGATTGAGGAGAGGGAAGCCCTACCGCGTCATCCAGCAGCGGGGAAGCCCTCTCCGGAACCCGGACACCATCAGGAAGCATTCCCCGGCGAACAGAAGAGGAAGATCCGGCTGTAATCGCTGTTGTTCGGGAGGCAGGGCAACCTGCCAAAAACACCCGCGGATGGGGGGGATCGATGCCTCCGGACCCCCCCTTCAGTACCGGACCGTCAGTGCCTGAAGCAGGAAGCAACACATGAGGTGCCATTGCAGAAGCCTGTACACTCTGGAGAGTTATACCATCCCCTGAAAAAGGCAAAACGCCAGCATGGGAGACGGGATCAAGTGAACCAGGAATCGCCGGCCCAATCTCCTGGAACGAGACAGCCCTACTGCCACCAACACCAGTTTCCTTCAGGTAAGGGTCTTCGGACCATGATGACACATTAGGGAATGGTAGGAAAGCTTCTTTTCCCCTCACAGGATTCGGATAGGGGATGGGCAGGCTGCGGGATGGGGGATATCCACCCTTTCTACCTACCCCCGGGGGCCCCCCCTGGACTGCAGACATACCATATGTAACGGCCCATCGATCATAGTGTTGGTAAAGCTCCGAGAGGGACCCACACCCCTGGCTCTTGATAGATGTTATTTGGTGATACTTGCCCTTCAGGGCCCGCTTTACCCCCTTCCGATAGGTGTTGTAGGCCACCCATTCCTCACCTGGAACGGTGGCCTGCAGGCTCTCCAGGTGGGAGAGCTGGGCTTGCAGCTGGGCCGCCTCCTCCTGGAGGCCCCGGAGCTGCCGTACCGCCGCCACGATTTCATCTGGGGCCCTAGCTGGCTGCTGGAAGGACGGCAGGCCCGACCCCCCATCCTCATCCTCACTAGAGGAGGCCTCCACCTCCTCCAGGACCCGAGGTGGAGGGGGAACCCACCTCCTCCAGCATCGCACGAGGCATACCTCCAAGGCCTCCCTAGGGCCTCTCCCTGCCTCCACCCAGCCTCCACACCCTGCCTGGGGAGGAGACAGGAGCCTCCTCCCTGGGGTAACGGGCCCAAACCTCCATACCTGTGGGTCCCTCCTCCCTGGCCAGGCACAGTCCTACCTGGGGGGTCCCCCACCCGGGGCGCCGGCTGTTCCATACTGCTTGTTCCCCCATCCAGGTTCAGTGAAGGAGGCCCACCAGGCTTGGCAGGCCTTTGGGCCTGGGCCTCTCCTGCTGGAGGTGGCCCAGGGCCCGACATCCAAACACAGGTAGGGAGCAGGAAATCCTCCCTAGCAGGAGCTCTGCAGAACAGGTCCTCTCACCACGACAGCCAAACAGGAAGTGGGTGGAGCTGCCACTCGTGGGGCTGCAGAATCCTGCTCAACCTGTCAGCCAGGTAGTTTTCCTGGCCTGGCAGATACACAGCCTTGAGGAGCATGTTGTGTCTGAGAGCAAACAAGCAAAGGTTCTGTGCTTCCTGGCAAAGAAGCCTGGACCCAGTTCCGCCCTGCTTGTTCACATAGAACATGGCTACCTGGTTGTCTGTTTGAACTAGGACAGACTGATGAGTCAGGGTCTGAGAAAAAGCTTTGAGGGCCAACCAAATAGCCCTGAGTTCCAGGAGATTGATTTGCTGTGCAGATTCCCAGGGAGACCACAGACCCTGGGTGCACTTGCCTAGACAATGAGCTCCCCAGCCTTGCAGGGAGGCATCCGTGGTCAAGACCACTGTGAACGCAGGACTCTGAAAAGGTACTCCTTTCAACAGATTGGGTGGGTGTAGCCACCTTCTGAGGGAGTGTAGCAAATGTTTGGACACTTTTATCCTGTCTTTGAGGCGGCCTGTGGCCTGCAACCACTGAGTCCGCAGGCACCACTGTGCAGACATCATATGGAGCCTGGCATTGGGGGTCACATGTACTGTCGAAGCCATGTGGCCAAGAAGCCTCAGGCAGAGTCTGGCAGAGACCAGTGATCTGCTGAAAAACTGGTTTGCTAATGTTATCAGTCTTTGGGCTCTGTCTTCTGGCAAGAATGTCTTTCCTAGCAGAGAGTCCAACCTTGCTCCTATGAAGTCCAAATTCTGGGAGGGGAGCAAAGTGGACTTTGCGAAGTTTATTACAAAGCCCAAGCCTTGAAGAAGAGCAATAGTTCTGAGGGTGG
This sequence comes from Ichthyophis bannanicus, assembly GCA_033557465.1. Taxonomy (NCBI): domain Eukaryota; kingdom Metazoa; phylum Chordata; class Amphibia; order Gymnophiona; family Ichthyophiidae; genus Ichthyophis; species Ichthyophis bannanicus. The sequence goes on from CM066032.1 coordinate 1,483,772,279, forward strand.
CTTGCATGGCCTCCTGGCATGTCTGACCCCTGATGAGCCAGTCGTCCAGATAGGGGAAGACAAAGATTCCCTGATCTCTCAGGTAGGCCGCCACCACTGCCAGGCATTTGGTAAAAAGCCTGGGAGCGGAGGTAAGGCCAAAAGGCAGTACTCTGTACTGATAATGGTTTCCTCCCACAATGAACCTGAGGTACCTTCTGTGGTCTGGATGAATGAGGATGTGGGTATACACATCCTTTAGATCTAAGGAGCATAGCCAATCTCCCTGCTGAAGGTAGGGCAGAGGTGTTCCAAGAGTAAGCATTTTGAACTTTTCCTTCTCCAAGAACTTGTTGAGGTTTCTGAGATCCAGAATAGGACGAAGACCACCGGTTCTTTTGGGTACCAGGAAATACCTGGAGTAGAACCCCTTACCTTGCAAGTGGGGAGGCACAGGCTCCACCGCCCTGTCTACCAACAGACAATGGAGCTCCTGGAGGAGAAGATCTGTGTGCAGGGGAGGCCTTGGAGGCTCCCCTGGAAAGTATGGAGGAGGCAGTTGTTGGAAGTGTAGTGCATAGCCCTTCTGGACTATCCTTAACACCCAACTGTCTCCAGTGATGAGTGGCCACTGGTGGGCAGGCGACCTCCTGTGCAGGGTTGGGAGAGCAGGGACGGAGAGGCTATGCCTAAGGACTCAAAAACCCACACCCTGCTGAGTAGGAGCAGGGGCCAGAGGCTTGGGGTCCTCTGCCTACGGGGCCCATTACCCTGCCCCTTGGCCTGCTGACCCTGAGGGGCAGCTTGGGCAGCCTGATATTGTGGGTACTGTTTGTAGGCAGTGCCCTTCCTCCAGGTAAAAGGGCTTTTTACCCGAGCCCTTCTTTTTATGAGAAGGGGCAGAGGTCTTTCTAGACAGCCTTGTCCTTGTAAGATGCTTGGTCTCGAGCTGTGCGGCCTTCTCAGCCATGGGCTTGCCAAAAAGGTTCTCACCTCGGCAAGGGACATCAACCAACTTGTCCTGAACCCATGGCTCGAGGTCCGATGACTGCAGCCATGCCTGGTGTCGAGCCACGATGCCGGTTGCCACGACTCGGGCCGAAGCCTCGAAGCCATCGTAGGCGGCGCGGGACATAAATTTGGAGCAGTCCCGAATCCCCGAGGACAAGGACTTGAATCTCTGCAAGGGCTCCCCGGAGAGACCAGCAGAGACCCCGGCCAACTCATTGGCCAGGTCTCGCAAGTACATGCCCATGTACAGCTGGTAAGACTGGACACGGCAAGCAAGCATCGAGCCCTGGAAGCACTTTCTACCAACACCATTGAGGTTCCGGGCCTCCCTGCCGGGGGGCACCGCAGAGTGCATCTTCTGACTCTTCAGGTGATGCATGGCCGATTCCACAACCATGGAATGGTGTGGTAGCTGCGCCTTCTGAAAGCCAGGGCTCTTCCGGAGTCGATAGATTGAATCGACCCGCTTGCTTAAAACCGGTGCCTCCCACATCCGGAAGAGGACCGAAAAAGAAGAAACGGGCTCGATACCAGTGTACCGAACCCAGTGGGAGGAGAACGGTGTCGAACCGGGAAGAAAAATAGCGAGAATCGCCGAAAAAAATCAAACTTTATCTGGGATGAAGTCCGGTGGGCTTCTCGGAAAAAGAGAGACTGAGGTAAGATGGCACCTTTAGGCGGGAAGGGAACTGCGCATGCGTGCCTGCATTCCCAAAGGCTTTCTTGGAAAGCTGGGGAAATACTCCGCTGGGGGCTTCATCGGCGTCGATGACACCCATATGTGAGGACTGACTTCCTGCTTGGTCCTGGAGAATTGATAATACACATTTTTGTTTGCATAAACTATGATGGAAGGAATAGTAATCATATAAATCTCATGAAATTGAGAAAGACTTTGAGTAAGATAGAACAATTTAATAAGCATAAACCAGATAAATCATGAATCATGATGCAGTAATGAATGAGACAAAACTGTAACGTATAAATATCAGAATGCTTATAATCAACACCTGTTCTACCAATGTTTTTCCTCCATTCTGTGTCTATGGGAAAAGACTGTGATGAATCGGATCCTTTAATTGTGCTAATTATGAATCAATATACTGTAAATAATTACACATGACTACATTAATTAAGAGGAACAACAAAACAAGAGCTCATAGGATGTTTATTAAATCAGAATGCATAATTTCCATGATTATATCTTAATTCAGGAACATCTTATTTAGTCCAGTAATATAGATTAGAACATAAATTCAGAGAAAATGAAAACATCTAATACATCTATAATTCAGATGTCCATGAATTTAAAGAAGATCTAGCACTGATTAGTCGAATAGAGAAATCAGAAGAATAAATTGCCTGATATGTTTCAGCCCTAAACCAGAACCATTTTCGAGAAGAAGGATCTGTAAGGGAGAAGAAAGGATTGTGGAGTTTAGAAGCTGATACGTATGGATGGATGGGCCAAATGGTCTTTATCTTCCATCATTTTTATGTTTTATTTTGCTATTTTAGATAAAGAATGATGAGTTTAATCCCATGATTAAACATATTTTGTCTTATTTACTTATAAATAATTTCAAAAAATTGTCCCAAAAAAAGATCTCCAGAAAGTTAAGAGCCAAAGATACAAAATTATGAATGGGTACTACTGTTTAACTAACAAAAAATCATGAATCTTGACATCACATGCATAACTGTACAGTAGTTGCCGAGAAAAGTAATGCACTCCCCTATCCCCCATGTGTCACTTATATCCTCCATGCCCCAAATAAACTTTCACCAAAATCCACTTCACACCCCTTATAAAATTTCTGTTGCTCAGTCATACTGTAGTTTGCTTGTTGTCAACTAGCTTTCTCTCAGCTCTCTTTCGTTTATTTAGTTATACAGAAATGGGTATTCTGACTAATTAGGCGTCCCCTACAATGTAAACACCAAACATTATCCTTTCTCGGTACACCTCATATGTATATAGTGTACCCTTTTTCCAAGTTGCATTTCCTGTTTAATGTAATAACCAGACATATTTAAGTTGTCGGATGTTTCTGTTCCATGTGAACCGCGCTGATTGCAAATAGTGCGGTATATAAGAAATATAAATAAATAAATAAAATAAATAAATAAATAATTTGAAAAGAACACCATCTAACTTTGAGTGGTGATTGAATCTCTGCTGCTTGAGTGTGCAGCTGTGTGTATGATGTTTGCTGCCAAGAGTTGCTGTTCAACGCATCAAAGCAGAATTGTCATTGTTACACCCTTAGCTCCAAAGCCCACATGCTTCCTCCTCTTAGGGGTATGTTTACTAAGCAGTCTTAACGTGCGCCCAGCGACAGTGTGCAGGATGCCATAAAAGGAGGGGGCGTTTCAGTCTTAATGTAGCAAAATGGGATTATCGCGTGATAACGCGCGCTGTGCACATTATTGGGCGAAACGCCACTAAGCACGTTAACGCTTGAAAATCTTAAGTAGGTGTGCAGACATGCAAACACAGAAGCAGAGGTGTAGCACAATGGTTACTATACTAACTGCTGGTACAGGGGTCATGAGTTTGATCCCCAGTATGCATAAGGCTGGCTGAGGCGTCACCCTCTACATTTTAGTAGTGATTTTTGAGGCATTTTACTTTTATTTTAATTAGTGCTGCCAGCAAACACACCCTCACAGTGGCGTAACCTAAGGTGCCACATAAGGCACCCCATAACGCACTCCATAGGGCACATTATAAAGTGCACTGTCCGCCAAGGCACCCTATAATGTCCCCTATAGGACACCTTATAAGGCGCTTGATAGGGCACCTTAAGGTTACAATACTCTGAGGGTGTTTTTGCTGGCAGCACTAATGTACATTAAAAACAGACAATGTCTCAGACAGCCCTATCAAATAACCCCACCATGGGCTTGAACCCATGACTTCTGGCTTCACAGGCAGTGAAGTAACCAGTGAGCTACAGCTCTATAGCTGCTAATGAGCCCCAACCACTAGACCACTCTTCCACTCACACAGGAGAAGCTGGGCAAACATTGACTCATTAAAGCCCTCCACCCCACTCTCCAAAGAAGGCAGATGGTGGAATTGAATGAAGCATATTGTACCGAACAAAGAGTCGGGTCAATAAAATCATTCACATGCCTCCCCACTGGATAGGACAAATTATGAATGAGTCAATGTTTGCCCAGCTTCTTCTGTGTGAGTGGAGGAGTTGTCTAGTGGTTGGGGCAAGGTACTCTAGGTCCAACGACAGCACCCATGCCCGTCTCTCCCCTCACTAGACACCGCCCGTGACCAACCCCCCTTATGAAATCCTAGTAGAGGATTCCTGGAACTCCACACCCCCTGGCTTTCCAAAAGAAGACCAAGCAGGAGTCATTTCCACCATCCAAATGTCCACATCATGAAACCCCCAAACCTCCACCTTATTTATTTATTTAACAATCACTTATATATCGCACCTTCCAAGGATCAAGTGCAGTTTACAAAGAACAAGTTAAAGAACAGAGAGGCAAGTCTGTTTTTACATGGAACATCAGTGAACTATGAACAATAGTATATTTTTGCATGAAACATTAAACTATATATATTGGAGAACATTAGAGAACTAAGAACTAATGTATGAGAATTATATACAGAAGGTATATAATTGTCCTTCACCAAGATCTTCCTAAACTGCTCATCCTAATTGAGCCATGCCCAACTCCCATAAGTCTGATGAGCTCACAAGATCACATCCGCATACCGCAAGAGCCCCGGGTAAATGGTCCACTTGGCCCCATCAACAATAGCGTAAAAAACATGGAATGCCAACAACCAGTTTCTAATGGTCTTTATTACCCTCCTCCTTAAGACCCTTCCCCCTTCTTCTTATCCCCCACATCCTGACTGTGAGCTAAAAGAGAAAATCTGTCCACATAACATCTGTGCAGCACCTTCGCCTGTAGTTTCCGTGACACATGAAAATCCAGCTAGGCAATCCTGCTCAACATATGTCCACTCCCAGACACCCGCAGGTCACTACCAACACCACCCATGGCCTGCCCCGTGGAACTGGACCCTGGCATGTCCAAACCATGTAGACCAATCCCATCATCATCCAACTCAGTGCCCATTGAAGATAAGGATTCAGAAGAATCCCAGGAGTCTGAGGTATTCCAGACGTGTGTCGCTGATTCGTCACCTGACCAAAACAGGCACTTCTCTTTCCACATGAGACTCACAACCCTCCGCAAGTTCTTCAAAAATTTTTATACATCAGGGTCTGAGTTAAAAGCTTGCCATGTTTTCCAACCAATACAGTCCATTTTGCCCCCTTACCCATTACCCCAGACACCTCGTCTGACGGCAGATACTCACCTGTACTCCCCAGTACAGGATCTGTCTGCCGCTGGTTCTCCTCACTGGAAAGATGTTCTCCACCATCCTCTGGCTGGTCCTCATTACTGGTGGCCAGGTCTGACCCATCCCCCACTTCTGGATCCTGCCCCTGCTGTACCCCCCCCCCCCTGAGTCTCCCCCCTTTCTGCCCTCTCATGCTCACCCTGACTGTTGCCCTCCTGCCTCCTTCTTTACCCCCCATGCTCCCCTTCTGGAGTTTGCATGGGGTAAGTCCAGCCTGCTCCCCAACACCACTCTCAACAATCAAGTGCACCGGCCGCTTGACCTTCCTCTGGGAAGGACCCCACACCACCTGAACTGAGGCCCTGCCTCCTCTCGCCTTCTGTGGGGTCATGTGCCCTGCCCCCAGACCCCCCCCCCCGTAACTTTCTCTAATGACCCCCTACCTATCCAGGATCAAACCCCCCCATATGCTCCAACCCCCCCCCCCATTTACCCAAACTAAATTCCCCACACAGCCAACCCCCACCAGCCCTACCCCAAAGGCCACATGAAAGAAAAAAGAATGAACACCAGGTTAGGAAACTAATACAGAGTATATCAGCCCCAGGGCACTACTTGTTTCCTGGAGCAACCCAGATTCAGGGCCCTGCACCACCACGTTGTATCCCTCACTCCCCTCCATGGCCTCTGGAAGACAGCCACAAAGGAAGCACCAACATCGCAATTGGCTGAAAGCCCCTTGGTCAAGCCACAGCCAGCCGCAGCTGCCCCAGAATGGCAGGAGAGCCCTGCCACCGCTGGAAATACCCGGGCCTTGCCTCCACACACGGTAGCACTCATTCCCCCCACAGCCTCTTGAAGACAGCCGTGAAGACAGCTGTTAAGAAAGCACCGAATCCTGTGATCGGCCGGAAGCCACAGCTGCCAACAAAAAAAGGGAGGCGAGCCCTGCAAATGCCGAAACCGCCGTCTGCGCTGAACCTGCTCCTCCAGCCTCTCCTCTGCCTCCTGAAGTCCACCAAATCCCCTGGTGAGTCTGTGTCGTTCCTCTCTCCTCCCTATCTGCCAGACCACTCCCCCCTTTTCCTCCTGCTGGCCCCGTTCCCCCTCTCCCCAAGCGAATGGATGGCAGGCTCATCCATGCTATCCTTCCCACTCATGATTCACTTGGAGAGATGAGAGTTAGGGCACTAATACTGTGAAACAATAAATTTATAATTCATTTATTTGTATTTTAAAGATTCATACATTTATTAAAATATTTATATATTCAAAATTTATTTATTTTTTCTTTTTCTAACATAGCTTTGATAAAGCAGAATATTTCCCATACATTTTCTTTAATGACAGTTTCAGTGCAGGAAAACCTACAGGTATTCATCCTCCGGAGTCCAAATATCTGATATATGATTCAAGTTTTTTTACCCTTAAAAAATAATTAGATTGTCATCTTTAGTTCTCTGGTCTTTTTTTTTCTCTTTTTATAAAGCCAAGGAATGTATTAACGACTGCCAAAAAATAAATGTCATTTTCTTTCTCCACGAGATGCTGCATGTGAACACTCATGATTCTATTATTTCCCTTGATCTCAGAATCTAATTGAAATTTTAGCAATGAAGTTCCAGTGATAGAAAATAATCTTTAATTGCTATATTTCCTTTACAGATTTTCTTGACTACAAAGGCATTAAACAATGGTAAAACAGATACATTTTTTATATTTTCTTTTGTTTTTAATGATAATAAGCAACTTATCACAGATTTTGTGCGTTCAAATGCAAAGTATGAAATGAATAACTTTAACTGTATGCTATGAATACTAATTTCTAAACCTGATCTGCATTTAGAAGCAGTAGATAATTAGCATTAATATTTCAGTTTTTATTCTCAGAACTAGTCCTAAACCTGACTAAACTGAGTAATGGCTACCATGGAATTTAGTTCATGCTATTGATTGGGAATAACAGCTACCGTGTGCTAAAAGCAGCCAGCACCGTAAACATTTCATGCTAAATACTCTTACTACTTCAGGGCAAGATCAGGATGGAGAATGAGTGTATCAGTCCGTGACAGTTAGCACTTGGGACAGCTGTCTGTCCGTCTGAAAGATGCATCAAGCGAAAGCTGCAGCGGCATATGCCTTCCCTTCCCCAAGCAAAACAGCCCACACAGCATCAGACATAAGAACATAAGATATGCCATACTGAAGTAGACCAAAGTCCATCGAGCCCACTATCATTTTTCAAAGCATCCAACATATGATCCCCCCAAGCATCAGAAACCCCTCCCCCAGCATCTAATACTCCCCAGGCATCTAATTCCCCCTGAGCATCTGATCCCACCCCTCAAATATCCAATCCCCCTAAGAAGACTGCCTGCAGCAGATAGGCCATTAATTCAAGGCTCCCCCTCCCCCGAAGAAGGATCTCCTCCACCCAATGAGCCTCCTGAGCACCCCAAACACTACTTCAGAAGGAAGGTTTGGATTTCACATTTTTTCTTATCATATGAGTACAAAGAGAAATTTGGTTCATTTGGAGTGAGCATGGGAAGACAGTTATTTGCATTGATTTTAAATACTTAATTATTTATATTCCTGGTTCCGCTCTTACCCTTCTTGCTCATCACACTGAGTTTCCTGCACTATGTATGCTAAGCTCCAAGTAATTTCTATACTTATGTTCCATATGTAAGTTTTCATTTTCAGTTAACCTGTAAACTGCCTTGACATTCTGATAAGGTGGTATATAAAAGTAGCCAAATAAATAAATAAATACTTTCTTAGCTGCATTACTGTGTAGACTCCAGTCCAGCTGTCTGATGAAGGTAAGAGGTTTACATTCCATGTTTTCCTTGTAGCTAGATAAAGACATTTGTTTGTATTTATGATTTTCTGTATTACCATGTTGAAGCTGCTCAAGAGGGGTGTTAATCCCTCTTCCTATCTATAAGTGGGACTCACAGATAAATGTGTCTCTTTCACTCTCAAAATGTTTTTCTAATCAACAAATTTCTGTGTGTAGGCTTTAACATAGGAATCAGCATAAGATTTATCTGAAAAAGCTCCTAAATGAATTGTTGTGTAGTTCAGCTGCAGACCATCTAGGAATTCCAGGCTCACATCTTTACCTGATTTATGACTATTTTCTAACTCTGTAGCATAACTATACAGAGAAGCTATTGTTAAATTTCTTTTGGTTTTCTTCAAATATGACTGTACCTTTAACAAAGAACCTTGTATCTCTCTCTGCAGCTTCCATCACTTGTATTTTGTTAAAAAAAAAAAGAAGAAAGAAACAAGACAAGCGTATCTCCACACCCTCCACCATTCTTCCTCTTTTGTGACATGCCGACTGGCTCACCTCTCTAATCTCAAAGATGCCTACACCCATATTCCTATTCACCCTTATCACTGGAAATACCTAAGGTTCTGCTTCAAGATGAAACACTATCAGTATAGAGTTCTGCCCTTTTGGGTTCTCTTCAGCCTTATTGAGGGGTTTTCAGCCTTATTGAGGGGTGATCAGTGATTTTATTATTCTCAGCATGACCTATGTTCCTACTGTGACCCCACTCCCATTGGGCCCAGTCACGGCACAATCATGACTTCATCTCCTCCTCACCCGGCCTCTCAGACTCCATCTCCGAGGCCAGAGGCTCTGGTAAATCAGAAGCATCAGTCTAAGTCTAAACATTCCCGCAAGACTGACCCCGCTCCTATCCATGGCATTGTAGAGTCGTGTCCTAATAAGCACAGGTCTGAAGAAGATGCTTTGAGGCATCTTCTCATACCTCTAAGAGAATGAGACATCACCAGGAACAATCCCTATCCCCCACAGTCCCTACACTGGATCCCCTCCTACAGTTGCTATGACGGTTTGTCCAGGATTCTGCAGCCCTCCTTTCAGCTCCTCTGCCTATTGAATGACCACTATCTCCAGAAGCTCCCTCTTACCAGCCTTACCAACCTCCCAAAGGCGTCCGCCATCCCTTTTGAATTGCCATGAATTTCAACTCTTGACTGACGACGTCTGTTGGACAGAAAGTGCTTCCTGCTCACATCAGTGGGATACAGCACCCTCCCTTTTGGGAGATATTGAAGGAATACCATCTCCAGATACAGATCACGAGCCTACGGAAGATCTCTCCTACCTGAAATTCCTCAAAAAATTATCTAAAGCACTGGCCCTCAGTGACTTCGAAACTCCTACTAATAAAAAAAAAAGCTTTCAGTCCATTGAACAAGCTTGTATTACACCAAAGGAGGTTTTGGCCATGCCAGTCCCAAAGGTCCTGCAAGATCTCCTTGTGTCAGCCTGGAGCTTGCCAGAGTCAGGGTATGCCATGGCACGTTGCCTTTCCCTTAAAGATAAAGTACAGCCCACACCGGGTTTCCAACATTGACAATTCCCTCATCAGTCCATGGTCTCTGAGGTGGTTCTTAAGAAGGCTAAGTCCTCCAAAACACTGGTCCAGATTCCACCAGGGAAAGATTAACGTATTTTGGATTCAGCTTGAAGAAAAACTTTTCAGAGCAGTAGGCTCACCATGAAAATTTTGGCACACCAACTTCAGATGCTTCAATACTTTCATGACTTGATCTCACATTGCCCAGACTCGGCTCCTATCCCAGGACCAGGGTGATCACAGCCTTCAGAACAATCTGGAAGAGTACCTCTATCATATCATTCGCTCCACCTATAATACCTTTGATTCAGCTGCCCAAACCACAACTACATCTATTTTTGCTCAACACACAGCTTGGCTCTGGGTTTCTGGTCTCAGGGAGTATCTTCATGACTCTTTGACAGATGCCCCCTGTCAGGGAGATAGCCTCTTTGGTGCCAAGGTCCAGGAAGTTGTTTCAAAAGTGAAAGAACATTCCTCCACGGTGCGCGAACTTTCAGCACAACCTTCAAACAATCCCAGCAGTTCAGCTGTCCTCCATACCCTCAATACAGGAGAGCATACCATCATAAGTACTTCCAGCAGTATTACCCTCAATGGTGTTTTCAGCCTTATTCTCGGCCTCCACCTCAGTGTCATCCTGCTTCTGCTTATCCTCAGCACCCTAAACAAAGAGACACGAATCAACGTGCAGTCACCTCAACACAGCCCATCAAGGTAACACCCAGTTTTTGACCATCTACATGTCAGAGGATGAATCCAGCACTTCTAGGAAGCCTGGCATTCCATTAACACAGACCACTGTGCTCTCAGCATCATTCCATCCAGCTACAAGCTCAATTTCATTGCTACCTCTCCTCAGGGATTACCTCCACCAAGCAACCCCCTCCCCCCTTCACCTACCCATTCTCAAAGAAGAAATTTTGACCTTGCTCCATGGTCATGCCATCGAAGCCTATACTGGAATTGGAATGCAACCAGGGATTCTACTCCAGGTTCTTCCTCATATCCAAAAAGTCTGGAGACCTTCGCCCCATACTCTATCTCCTGGACTTCAACTTCTATATCAAAAAAGAAAAGTTCAAGATGGCATCCCTAGCCACCATTCTTCCTCTCTTGTGACATGCCGACTGGCTCACCTCTCTTGATCTCAAAGATGCATACACCCATATTCCCATTCACCCTTATCACTGGAAATACCTAAGGTTCTGCTTCAAGATGAAACACTACCAGTATAGAGTTCTGCCCTTTGGGTTCTCTTCAGCTCCAAGAGTCTCCACGAAGTGCTTAGCTGTCACTGAGGCACACCTACATAGACAGGGCCTCTGTTTTTACCTCTACCTGGACAACTGGCTCATTTCAAGTCCAGACAAGACCTCAACTCAGACTGCAGTACAAATAACAGCCTTGTTCCTCCAATGATTCTGCTTCATCATCAACTTCCAAAAGTCTGAATACAAACCTCATCAGTTCCTGAAGTTCATAGGAGCTCGCGAGCTTATGTACCTACCTTCCAGCAGAATATCCATTCTGCAATGACTCATACCCAGCTCTTGGCCTCTCGAAGGGCTTCAGCATGCACTATCTTATGCCTGTTGGGACACATGGCAACTTACGTCATGTGGTTCTTTTCACACGCTTTTACATGTGTCACCTCCAGTGGCACCTCAAGCTCAGTTGGAATCAGCATACTCAATCCCTTTGATGTCAGGTCCCTCTGTCCAGACCCAATCATCAATTGTACCTGTTCCTTCGGTGGTAGGCGCTCCTGTCCAGCCTCATGCTTTGATGTCCTTTTCTACAACCGTCACATCAGCTGATTCTCACCACAGATGCCTCTCCACATGGGCTGGGGTGCTTATCTGCTGCATCTCATGATTCAAGGCCATTGGTCCATCAAAGAGTCTTCTCTGCACATCAACCTACTGGAAATGCACACCGTCTACTATGCCCTTCAGGCCTTCCAACATTGGACCCGCAACCAATCGCTTCTGGTCCAACTGACAATCAAGTCACTATGTTCTACATCAATAAGCAGGGCAGATATGGTTCCCTTTGGCTTTGCCACAAAGCCATATGCTTATGGCTCTATGCCCAATCCATTGGAGTCTTTCTCATGGCAATTTATCTCTCCAAAGTCCAAAACCAATTAGACTCCCTCAGTCAACTTCTCAATTCTCATGAGTGGTTTGTCAACCCCAAGGTACTTTTTCCCCATTTTCCAAGCCTGGGGAATGACCAAAGTCAATCTCTTTGCATCAGATGATAGCACCAAGTGTCCACTCTACTGTTCCCTTCATCCCAGCTCAGACAGGTGGGTGGCAGATGCCTTCCTCATCGCTTGGACAGGTCGTCTTATCTATGCTTTTCCGCTCTTCTCACTCATTCCTCGAACACTGCTCAAAGTTCATGCAGGCAGAGTGATTGTCATCCTCATTGCCCCTCGATGGCCTAGACAGATGTGGTACATTCCTTGCCATGGCTCAACACAATCCCTGGCCTCTTCCACTTCATCCCTTCCTCCTAACGCAGCAGAAAGGTAATCTCCTCCACCCCTAACCTCCAATTGCTCACCCTGGCCGCTTGGAAGTTGACGGGCTAGCTGATCCTCTCCATTCCATGCCCACTGAAGTGCAAACTGTAATACAGGTGTCTCGTTGCTCCTCAATACAGCATTCCTATAATGCTAAATGGACTCGTTTCTTCTCACTGGGCTTTGTTGCGAGCTTTGGATCCCATCTCCTGTCCCCTTAGTCATGTTCTCACTTATCTTCTTCACCTATCTAACTCAGGACTACAGATTTCATCAGTTCATTATCATCAGTTCATTATCAGTTCATCATCAGTTCATCATCATCTGATAACTTTAGCTTGACTGTGATATATTGTTTTATACACTGTGATACTCTGTTGATACAATGTGATACATCGTATTTCATCGTGAACAATGCTGTATCCTAATTGAGATCACTTTTGAGACTGCTTTGTTCAGTTACCGTCATATTAAGTATGCTGTGTCCTCCTCGACTACATGTAGCTCCGCTGGAGTTATTTATTTGATAAAATGTCCTTGTGAGCTCCTTTATATTGGTAAAACCACGAGAATTTTTCGGACACGTATGAGAGAGCATCACAGTAGGTTGCGATGTAAAGTAGTTACAGCTCCACTTGTCCAACATTGTCTGGATCGTGGGCATAAATTTGAACAGCTAGTGTGTTTCTGTATTGAGCAAGTCACCCATAGTTTTGGAGACCGTACTCAGGATCAGGTCTTGATTCAGCATGAACAGCGCTGGATCTATGAACTAAATACAGTAATACCAAATGGTTTGAATGGCATGGTAGAATGGGCGGCATGTTTGTAATTCTGCTCTTTTGGAGAGAGTGTTTATTTTGAGACTGATGAGGTGATTAAGGAGTGTAAGGTCTGTCTTTGACTCATGTGTGATTTAGTAGCTTGTTTCAGTAGCTTACCTTGTTGAAGGAAAACTCAGTGAATAAGGTGGTTTGTAGCCTCTTTTTGAGTTTGGGCTATTTAATCTGGTCATTTGTTGTCAGTCCGCATGCGCGGCGTCTTTTTGTTTAGGCTTTCAATGAATGGTGAAGGATTGGAAGCGGATAAGGTTCTGTGAGGCTTGACGTGGGCAGCGGTTTTTGTAAGTACTTGCTGGTGTAAGTTTGACCCACGGATTTTTAATGTTGGTTTTGGGTTATACACGATGTTTGTTTTGTTTTTAGGTGATCCCAATATATTCCTTGAATAAATCCCCTGAAGAACCCTTTGAGGAGAAACGCTCTGAAGGCGCTGGGGGGAGGCATCGGGATGTTTGTGGAGTGTGGATCAGTTTAAGAATTTGTTTGGGAGTGCTGTGTTTCTAGCAGTATTAAGAAGAATGCTCTATATCTGCTCAAGTGTAACGATCAAAGAAAAGATATATATAAAAAACGAAAAAAGAGCTATACTATTTTACATAGAGCAGGTTATTTAACTTGATCACTGCTAACTACCGATGGAGGTCGTTGATGTTATCTGGTTTCTGTCCCTTTCAGTTTGACCTTTGAGTCTTCAGGATAGAAGCTTTAGAGTTCTGAGACCATCCGGTAGAAGTTTGATACAGTTAAGATAACAAATTTTTTTTTTCCCAAACAGCGATTGATTTTTGGATGTATTTCCCATTTTGTTATATTTAACGCTTAATTTTTGAAAGTATCCTAATTGAAACATTTCATAACCCTCAATTAACTTAACTTGTTATTCTTCAATGCTTTGGTGCCTTCTATTCTCATGCCTCGCTAGTGCTTACTCTGACCTCATATAGCATATTGAACTACGCTGTATGATCTGCATATGCGATTTCTTTGTATCCCATAGCTTGAGTTAATCCGAAATGTTGCTGAGTCAATGATACGATGTAATTAACTGCCCAGCTATTTCATACCCTCTAAACTTATCCAGCAGCCTTCCCTCTGGAGTCAGAGCTTTGTCTGTGCAGCAGCAGGTATAGCAACCACCCTCAAAGACCCACCCAATAGTTGCTCTAGGCCGCCTTCTTGAGCACCATTTGACAATACTTGGTGTCCATCCTCATTTCCCTAATACAAATCTTTCATCCTTACTAAGATGGGTCCCCCCATCACCACCATCTTTGGATGCTATATCATCCTCACTATCTGGTTCCCCTGCTCTCTAGCCTTAACCCCATCTGCCAACCAAATCCCAATATTGCAGAGTCATGGAAGGAGATGGTCTGGTACATCTCGTAGCAACTTACACTGGGACACACGCCCTCGCCACTCCCATCTCCTCCATATTATTCCTCAACACTCTATCAGAGGCAAACAATCTGAAAAACCTCACCCCAACAGCCTAAAATGTGCCCTCATCAATGCACGATCCATCCGGAAGAAATGGCCAGCTGTCACCGACTTAATCTCCACTCATGAACTTGACATACTCATGGTCACAGAGACTTGGTTATCTGAGGAAGACAATGTCATAATCAACCAGCTCCTCCCCCCAAATTTTACAGTACATACCAGCCACAGGCAAGATAAAAGAGGAGGTGGTGTCCTCATCCTCACCAGATCTGACCTCCAGTTCCAGACGATGCACTCCACCAGCACAAGCCACATGGAAACCATTACCATTTCCAACAGGCATTGCTCAATCAGCTTGCTCTACAGAGCACCCTCTACGTCACTGGATAAACTTGCCTCCATCATTGAGCTCGCCTCCAATACTCATAGCCCACACACCCCAACGTGGATCTTAGGTGACTTCAACCTACCAACATTACAGGATAATCAAGCAGCTTCTTTCCTAGAAGCCCTTGAGAACCTAGGCTTCAAGCAATTGGTGAAAGTCCCTACTCACACTAAAGGCAACACCCTAGATCTGGTATTCGCACCACAGTCATCCCTCAACCCATCTCTTGATCCCATTACATCCATTACCCCTGTTCCCTGGTCTGATCACAAATTGATCATCCTCCAAATTCCTTCAAGTAAAATCCTTACCAAGAACATCAAAACACCAGCTACCACAGCGAGACCGACCACTAGATCTTTTAAGCCATTTAACAGAGAGCTCATCCTTGCTGAAACTCAACAGCTGATCAATACCACTACCACAAACCTTGAAGACCTAATCTCTCACTGGAACAACAGTCTCAGTGCTATTGCGGTGTGTCCTCCATCAAAAAAGCAGTCAAGGAAAAGAGAGAATGCTCCTTGGTACACAGCGGACCTTAGAGAATCCCTCATCCTATTACGGAAACTCGAAAAATGCTGGCGCCGCTCCCATGCTATTGTTGACCTGACAGCATTCAATAGCCACCTAGCTGCTCACCGCATGGCAATCTCCGAGTCAATGAAACGGTACCACTCTGATACCTTGACGAGATCTCTCAATAAGCCACACGACCTTTTTGACCTAGTTAAGTCCCTATCTAAGGAGCCATCCTCAGGACCTCAAGTGGAGATACACCCTCAAGATTTTGCAACCCACTTACAATCTAAGATGTGCCTTATCAACAGAACCACTGCAACAACCACCACACCTGTGCAGGATGTCCCTGGAGCTCTTTCTGCATTCTCTATCCCCTCCAAGAAAGGAATTGAAGACACCATTACAGCCCTTAACATCACTACATCCCAGTCCGATCCATGCCCTGCCTTCTGGATCAAGGAGCTCCGCAGTCACTTCAGCCCAGTAATTGCCAACATAATGAACCTCTCCTTTTCAACAGGATCATTCCCTTCAGCCCTTAAGCATACTTCAATTAGACCCCTGTTGAAAAACTGCAAGCTCGAACCTCTAAGGGTAGAGTCCTACAGACCCATCTCTAGCATACCTCTACTTGCTAAGATCATCGAAAAAGAGGTCCAACGACAGTTACAGGACCATATTGACACCGCTGCACCGCTAGACCTCTGCCAACATGGCTTCAGGGAATATCATGGAGTCGAAACTCTCCTCACCATACTCTTCAGCAAGATAATCTCTGGCATAGATAACATCCGCCAAGGTTTTGCCCTCATCTTTCTGGACATCGCCGCAGCGTTTGATTCAGTGAATCAAGTGACTCCTTTTAGCGAGACTAATTGAGAAGGGCATCACTGGAACAGCGCTTGAATGGTGCAGGTCCTATCTATCCAGAAGATGGCAGCATGTCCGCTCAGGAGGCAGAACTTCAGAACCCTTCCACCTAGATCAGGGAGTCCCTCAAGGTTCCTCACTTTCTGCCCTTCTATTTAACATCTACATGCAACCAATCTGTGAGATCATACGGTCATTTAAGGTCGACTACATGCTTTATGCCGGCGACGTTCTACTCTACACCCCCATCTCCACTGACCATTTGGATCTCTCCCCTCTAATAAACTGTTTCAATGCAGTTTCTGACTGGCTTCTCTCCCAAAACCTCCGTATACAACATAAGAAAATGGAAGTCCTCTTTATCACGAGGAATCCCAACTTCAACCCACCACAATATCTCAAAACTAAGGAAGCCGAACTGCAATCCAAACCCTCAATACGCTACCTAGGAGTCATTCTGGATCAACGCCTAGATATGAAGTCCCACATAGGAAACACAGTCAGAACAGTATACTACAAGATCCGCTCTTTGAGACACCTACGCTCCATGTTGGAACCAAAAGATTTCAGGACAATATACCAAGCACTGATCATACCCCACTTCGATTACGCTAATGTCATTCTTCAAGGTCTTCCTCAATCCACCTTAAACCCGTTACAGCTGGCAATGAATGCTGCAGCAAGGGTACTTCAGGGAGCCGCCAGGACTGACCATGTTACTCCTCTGCTGATTCAATTACATTGGCTACCCATTCAGGCCAGAATTATCTTCAAAACTCTACTTCTCATGTTCAAAGCTCTCAATAAGCTCTCCGCTGCATCCTTATCTGCCCTTATTCACACTACTACACCAAACAGAGCAAGAAGATCCTCGACCATCAACTACCTAAAGCTCCCAAAGGCCCTTACAAGCTGCTCTTCTTCTACAGCCAACAGAGCCTTTATCCTTTGTGCCCCTAGGTGCTAGAATGCACTACCCCCTGGCATCCGGGCTATCAACAGCCTATCACAATTTAGGAAAGCCCTCAAATTCCATCTCTTCAACAAGTACCTTATAGATTCATCAACACCCATTGACCTCAGTGATCCCACCCAGTTACCCAATTCCATGATGTCTCAATAACATGCTTAGGCTGCTTCTCTATAATGATTGATCCTATAATACTGTTCCTAGTAACATGCACCTATTCAGTAGTATTACATCTGTAAATAGATTGTAAATAGTTTCCCTTGTTATCCAAGTTCCTTCCCTTGTTATCTGTAAACTCATGCATGTTGACTGCACTGAGATTTTTGTTCTATGTGAACCGCGCTGATGCTGAATAGTGCGGTATATAAGAGAATATAAATAAATAAAATAAATCTCTCCGCCATTGCGGTGACCCATCAGTACGAGGTTGGCAAGCTGATCTCCATACTTCCTTTAGTCTCTCACTTCATGAAGGGTCTGATGAACACTTTACCTACTCTGAAGCCTCCTGATCCAGTGTGGGATCTGTGATAAGGAAGCTTATCATAGCTGAGGAAGGAGCTATAGAAAAGGTGAAGTGACTCTGAACAAGCAACCTGTCAGTTCTGGTAGAAATAAGAAAACAGAATTTTCCCATAAAAGACTACCAGTCCCAGAATGCACCAGGTTTCCAACAGCCATTAGAGGAGCTGAAGTGGGGAAACGTGTGTTCAATCAGGAGGGCTATGAGGTAATCCCTAAGCACTCATCTCAAAGGGCAGGGCCTGATTCAGCACAGCTGTGCTGTGTTAGGGTGGAGCACTCATCTAGGCAGAATAAAGGTAGAGTTTATTCTACATAGAATTATACTCAGGATCATCATCATCTTCATGATCAGCTTGGATATCCTCAGTTTCATCTGGAGGATCATCAGAAGCAGAAGCCAAACCGGACGGACAGAGAGGGCAAGAAACCCTTTGGAAGAAAGAAGAGAAAAGCCTTTGGGAGGTCTACAGGAGTTCATAGCAGTACGTATACTGGAAGGCATTCCAAGGGCCAGCATACACCATTGGACTGGGGAGAGCCAGAGGAATGGCGCTGCAGAGCTAGGAATCTCCAGACGGTACCTGTGAGGGAGACGGCTGCACGTGGAAGGGACCCTAAGACCCGTGCCAGAAGGTATGTGAAGAGAGATCCAGTGTCCAGGGATCTGGATTGGAAGGCTGGACATAAGAACTGGACTACATACTGGCCAGGCTATATAGAGAGGAACTCTAACAGCAATGGGAGCTCAGGTATGAACACTGATCTATGCCCTAGCTATAACCTTGAAAGACAGCAGGGAAACAAGTATTCTCCTGAAAGTGCTCCATTGAGAAATTCATCTGTGCCAATCCAGGATATTGAACCCATGATTGTTGAAGAAGGGGGAGTGATTGCAGATGAAGGATGTGTTTACATGGATTGCTCTCTGTCTAAACTCCTGTGGTGATTTTCTGTTATGAAGTGCAGCAGCCATCACAAAGAAATACAAACTTGTTCTTTAATCTACTCAGAAAAGCTCCTGAGTAGGATTTCTAGCCACGCAGTAGAAAGCAAGCCAGCTAAGGGGTTTCAGCTGGGTAACTGCTAGCAAGTGAGCCTTACCTAATTGCTTGTGAGCTCTGAGGAAATCACTTCTGAATCTATGTGGGAAGATATAAGAAGTTAACCTGAAAAGAACAGTTTTTCCTTTCTTTGTGGACTTTGTTTGTTGTTTGATACACAGCTAAGAAAATATTAGCTAAAGCCTACAGAAAAGACCAGTTTGTTACCAACCAGGTCTTATTTCTTTTGCTTTGATTGCCTGACAAGTTCAAATGTTGTTTTCCTGATTTTGTTTTTCCAAGTTTAACACTGAAAGCAAGTAACCTGATTTATGTGCTACCAAGCATATCTGTGTTGGGAGAAATAACCCCATAAATAAATATCTTATTGGCTTTACACTTGAGCACAACTAAATTATTGTGAGCAGCTGTGTCGGGTGTGAATGGACTGTATTGCCCACAATCTCTTGCCAATCATATTGATATATGCACTTGCCAAGACTGTGAACATTCTCACCCAGGCAGCCGTCTGACAGATCCTAATGTCGTTCTCTCAGGATTCATGCAGTCCCCTTTTGGATCCCTGGAGTCTGCTTTGTTAAAGCATCTTAATTGGAAAACCATCTTTCTAGTTGCTATTACCTCTGCCAGATGTGTCAGTAAACTCCAGGCTCTGGTTCATTGTTCTCCATATACTCCGTTCCTTCATGATAAAGTCCTATTACATACCCATCCTAAGTTTCTTCCAAAAGTTGTCTCAAGTTTTCTCCTCAATCAATCAATCTATAGCGCTTCCTGCCTTTTTCCCGGTGGCATGGTCAGATTCATCTGAACAAGCCCTTTATTCCTTGGATTGCAGAAGAGCTTTATCATATTATCTCCAAGCTACCAAACTACTTTTCCAGTCTTTCCAGCTTTTTGTCACCTATAATCCTAACAATCCAGGCAGACATTTATCTAAACAGACCATGTCCTCCTGGATAGCAGACTGTATCTCCTTGTGTTACCTCCAAGAGGATCAAACTCCTCCTGGATGAGCAGGACTCCACTGCCTTCATGCTACAGCAGCAACCAATGCTAATTTGGCTGATATTCCTTCTTAAGAGATTTGCAAGGCTGCTACGTGGACATTTGTGCATACTTTCACAAAGCACTATAATTTAGATCGCTCTTTAGCCATAGATCTTGCCTTTGGCCAGGCTGTCCTGCGCAACCTCTTTGCCTAAAGACTCCACCTCCCAATTTTTCAACCGGGTCACACACATTAATGGTCTTTTCAGTGGCCCTCACTTTGGACTCAACTATCATGTTCCTGCATCCCCCTGCTTGTTCATAGACAAAGTGCAATTGCTTACCTGTAACGGGGGTTCTCTGTGTACAGCAGGGGTATGCAGCCACAGTCACCTGCCTGCCGTTCCCTCTGGAATGACTAATATCTTCTCCCAACATCTATAAGTTTCACTACTGGTCATATTGGAATCTGCTCACCACTCTGTGAAGCCTACAGCATCTGATCGATTCCAGCTGTCTCACTTCTCACAATCATTCCCGGTTTCTGTTCTTTTTATCTGCTTTGAGTGCTCAGATGCTGTGCTCGCTTGCGTTGAAAATTGACTGAATAGATGAGCAGGATGGCAAGATGGGAAGTGGTGCACATGCCAGGCATGGGCACTGTTGACAGACAGCACCTAGAGTATGGCTGCATATCCCTGCTGTACACGGAGAACCCCTGTTACAGGTAAGCAACTACACTAACTGCTTTTTATCCCAAGATTCTCTAAATTAGGCTGAAGTAGTTCATTTGGTGGAGGACATCCAGAATCAGCTAAATCAAACTCATTTGATTTACCTTGGTCAACAACCCATGGTATGGATACTGTCTCACTAGACTTGGAGCCTGCAGGGCAAAAGCAGCTATTAAATCCACAGGCTGGTCTTGTAATAGCTGTGGGTGAGATACGGAACATTAACGCTGAAATTCAGTTTCCTTGGCTGATGGGACACATTCAGATTCAGGAGAAAAGACTGGGATATATCTATTGTTCAGTTTCTTCACAAAACAAATTTCTTCTCTGCCAAAATCCATCTTAAGGAAAACACTTCCTATTTTTTTTTTTTTTGATGAGCACTTAACTTCAGTTTCTGAATCACATTCATGGTACAGCAAATGGCCAGCTTTGAGCCTTTGTAGTTTCTCTAACACAAACTCTACTTCAGCCTTCAGGAACTCTAACCTTGAACAATATGAATCTTTTCTCCCCCCCCCCCCCCAATAACTTCCAGTAAGTTTATTTTCTGCTCTGAATTTGCTTCCACAGAGGAAAAAAAACTCTCTTGCTTGTATTTATCTTGCAAGACAGTAAATTCTGTATACAAATCAGCCCGTTGCTACTATTTTGCTCTGAGGCTTGGGCTCTGAAATTCTACCTGCCTTTGTAGCTCTATTTTGTCAGTATATAGCCTCCTCAACCAGGTATACCTAATTAAAATCACTTCTTGAACCACATGCAAAGTAGTAGACCATGCCTCCTATAGTCTGACTAGTATATGCCATGGTTAAATTACTATTTAACGAGATAATCATTTTGATGCTAAAGCTCCATACTTTAGGTAAAAGTGGGGTGTTGTAAGAACTAGCACAGTCTCCTCCCAGTTCCCAGTCCAAGTAATCAAATAGTTACTTGGCAATACTGGTGCCCCAACTATTCCACCAGGTGAATGGGGAGTGGGCTATAACAATGGCTAAGCCCGCCCTGCCATGGTTCACTTGGGGGAGGGGAGAAGGGCAGTCACAAGGGTAGAAAAGGGAGGGATCAAGAGAGTCGCAAGCCATGCAGACTCACCTGCCTCACATTTTGGCAAGCTCTGTGTTGGTGTGACAATCGCGGAGGGCTTGGTTGGGTGGCCGATTCTGTTGTGGGTAGCAGCCTTGTGAAGTGTTCACCATGCGGACAGTTTGGCCTTCACGGGCAGGAGTGTAGCATTGAGTGCTCCTGGTAGGTGGTGATGTTCTGGAGCCTGGGAGGGAGGCCAGGTGCTGGTGTGATGTGAGAGTGCAGTGGCTGTTTGGCTGCTCAGCTGCAGATTAGTTTGTCGGTGAATCATTGTGGATCCCTTCGGGT
Organism: Ichthyophis bannanicus; assembly: GCA_033557465.1. Lineage (NCBI taxonomy): Eukaryota > Metazoa > Chordata > Amphibia > Gymnophiona > Ichthyophiidae > Ichthyophis > Ichthyophis bannanicus. Next base: position 1,483,794,272 of record CM066032.1, read on the forward strand.
GGCCTCAGGGGTCATAGCGACTATTGCCTTTGGTGGGTTCTCCCTTCTTGCTGTGCTTTTGTGTGGTAGGGTTTTTTTGGTTGTGGGGCTGCAGTGAGATGTGCCATGAGGGGGCATAGTTGGGCACATTTGGCATAATTCAAGGGGGCTTAGTGTTGTTTGGGTCTGGGGGTTTGTTGTTATGGCTCCATGGAGGGAAAAAGGGGAGAAAACCCCTGGGCATCAGCTGCGGGGGCCTTCTACTAGGAGGGCCAGGTGGCCAGCCTATCTGCAGGGATGCCAGCAGGGAGCAGCAACCCAGGGTAGAGTGCCTTCATCAGATGGATCCCAAGCCTGGGACTTCAGGTCGGTATATCTCTGCAGAGGATGTGTCATTGGGGATGAGTACTGGCGGTAGGCATGGTGAGTAGGCTGGTAGGAAGGACAAGAGTCTTGTCTGCATGCTGCAGGATAAGACATTTTTGTGCAATTTGCAGAGGGTGGTGAGCTGCATGTGTACAGAGCAGCGCTTGCGCCGATCCAGGGATGCGTCAGGGGTGCAGATATGGGATACTTCGGATTCTTGGGATTCATCAGATTCCTTCTCTTCAGCTGAGTCAGAGTCCAAGGAGGATGGGTATTCTTTCCTTTGTTTGGCTTTGCCATTGCATGATGAGTGGCTTTGGAGGCGGGTTGCTGCAGTACGAACCTGGGGCTACTGCATAGTGGGCATATCTTGAGTATCATTGCTCCTTTGGATAGTTATGTGTCAGGGAACTTACACGTGAAGGTGTTGCATGGGAGGTATATAGATATTTTTTTGCTGTTGGCATGTGATCAAGAGGTGGGTGATAAGAAAAAGATCGAGGGTAGTAAGGAAGACACCAAGAAAGGGCATAACAAGGTGCCTAGGACAATCAGTAATTGGTTGTTGGTGTTTCATATCCTTTTGCCTATACTGGATAAGGCCAAGCCGACCCTTTACCCGGGTTTATTGCGTTATTCGGGTGTGACCTTGAGGGCTCATAGGACATATGGAGGTTGGGCTTGGTTGAATTATGAAGAGCAATTCAACAAGTCAGATTCTTGGCGGGTTCAGGATATTGATATTTGGTGGTGGAAATGACCTCCTGCAGGTCTGTGTTTGGTAAAGCTGGTACAGTAGGTCTGCCTGTGACAATCACTGGGGTTTTTGGAGGTGGCTAGGCTTCTGGAGTTGGGGGCTGTTCGGGTTTTGGGGGGGGCGGAGCCTTCAGGTTTCTGGATAATAGGGGGACTGCTCCTACGTCTAGTGGGTTTTGGAACCCCACCGGTGATAATGCCTGTTTTCAGTTCAATACCAGCCAGTGTGAGCATCCAAATGTTTCAAACATAGATGTTCCATGTGCGGTGGTGGGCACCCAGCCTTTCACTGTTTTTCCAGGGAAGGGGGGAAGCTCAAGGGTGGGCAGTTTAGGCCAGGGGTAGCACCTTCAGCAGTGATCCCTGGATAGAGCACCATCACCCCTTAACTTGGTGGCCCTTGAGTATTGGTTGCAGGGTTACCCGAACTTCTATGCTGCTCAGTTGTTGTGGGAAGGCTTCCGGGTGGGGCTTATTATTCCATTTTCTGGGTCTCCATTGTCCAACTGGTCCTGTAATGCTCCTTCAGTGCAGTGGTTACTTGAGATCATTCCAATAAAATTGCAGAAAGAGTTGTAGCTGGGGAGGATTGAGGGTCAGTTTGAGCATCTGCCTTTGCTCAATCTCATTCTACCCCTTTTGGGGTTGATCCCGAAAAAAAGAACCAGGTAAATATTGGTTGATCCATAATTTGTCAAACCTGGTGGGGAATAGCATGAATGATTTTATTGACTCGACTATTCTTGGTTCAATATGCTTCCTTTGATTACACGGTTCAGCTTCTTTGGATGGCGGGGCATTGATGGTGAAGATGTATGTGGAATTGACCTTTTGGTTGCTCCCTATTCACCCTAGTTCCTCCTAGTTACTAGAGTTTACTTTGCAGGGGAAGTATTATGTGGTTAATTGTATGTCTATGGGATGTTTGGTGGTATATGCATGTTTTGAAGCCTTTTCTTCCTTTCTCCACTGGGTCTTTCAGCTAGCAGCTGCCTCCAATTCAATGGTGCATTATTTGGATGATTTCCTGGAGGTCAGTCTGGTGAAGTCTGGGGAGTGAGCCTGGTATCTTCTAGCAGTTGTTAGAAGTTTTTGGTATGCCTCTTGCAGCCGAGAAAACTAAAGGTCTGGCTACCTCACTCATTTTTCTCGGTATTGAACTGGATTTGATATGCATGAAGTCTCATTTGCCTCATGTGAACGTTTTTGAGTTGGAGGCTTTGATTCAGTATGCTTTCTCATGTCCAAAGAAGACAATGCATGAGGTGCAGAAGCTTTTGTGACATTTCACTTTTGCTTGTGGGTGATTCCTATGGGGAGAGTCTTCACGCGATGGCTTGCTTTCTTAATGAAGGGCGTGTAAAAGAAGTATCACTTTCTTTGGTTAAACAGTGGGGTGTGGGCAGATTTGGGTATTTGGTGGGATTTTTTTACAGGATTTAATGTGGTGTGTGTGTGTGTGTGTGGAAACTGCCAGCATTTTTTAACCATGACTTGCAGTTGTATACAAATGCTTTGGGTGGAATTGGCTTTGGGATATATTTTGGTGGGTTTGTTGTGCTAAGTCCTGGCCAGAGGTATGGAGGGACAGAGGGTGGTGCACAACATTGTGCTTTGGGAGCTCTTTCCAGAATGGGTGTCATTGTTGATGTGGGATGAATGCTTGCACAATAGGCGTTTGTTCTTACATATTGATAACATGGCAGTGGTACATGCGGTTAACTGGCAGTCTGGCAGTTCCCCACTGATTGTGGGATTGCTGCATCAGCTGATGCTTCAATGTCTGCAGTTGAATTTATAGTTAGTGGTGAAGCATGTGCTGGGTGTGGATAACTCAATTGTGGATGCTTTATCTTATTTTCAGTGGGCTCAATTCCAAGTGTTGGCTCCAACAGTGGATGTCACTCCTTCCTGGATCCTGAAGAATTGTTGGAATGTCCTTTCCCATCACTTGCAGGATTGCTGAGGTCTGCTTTAGCTGTGAATACATGGAAGTCTTACACAACTGGTTGGTGCCATTTTTATTTATTTAGCTGTGCATATATACTGCTTTTCACCAGGTCAAAGCGGTTTACAGATATATGCTAACAGGCACCTTTTATTCCCTAGTCCCCGAAGGGCTCACAATCTAAGTGTACCTGAGTCACTGGAGGGTTAAGTGGCTTGCCCAAGGCCACAAGGAGTACTTAGTGCTGCCTGGTCCTTGTCTGGACAGTAGATTGAGCAGGCAGATGTATTACGATTTCTTGAGCTTGCCTTTGAGTCAAACATGTTGCCAATACTCTCTCTGAGGCATTGGCAAGTGTATCCTTTTTGTTCAAGGTACAAGGGTTTCTGGATCTTACAGCTTTGTTTGTGGTGCAGAAACTGGTGAAAGGATTTATAAGTGCTCGGTTGGCCTCTGCAGTGCAGTTTCTGCATCAGTCTATTTGGCATGATGTGTTGGTGGCCCTTTTGTCAGTTTTGCCCCAGGTTTGTGCTACTCCTTTTGAGGTGGATTTGAGTGGCCTTTTCCTTTGCTTTCTTCACAGCGCTTCGAGTGGGGGAGCTTGTAGCGAGTGCTAAGTCATTGACTGGTGAGCAGGATCTCTCAACAGTTTATGTGGTTTTGCTGGAGGATGAGGTACAGTTGTGTATTCGATGCAGTAAGATTAATCAGTTGGGCCGTGGTGTTTGGATCCAGCTTCAGAGTGTGCCTGGGCTGCTCTCTTGCCCGGTTCACTGTGCCTGTACCTTTTTACTCTTTCATCCTATAGGTGGCATTTTCTGGTTATGCCATGTGTGGACAGATCTGCAGACCCAGTTTCAATTTTCAGCTATTTTGAAGCGGGGTTTGGTAGTAGCGGGCTTCCAGCCAGAGCATTTTGGAATGCATCCATTTTGAAATGGTGTGGCTATGTTGGTGGCCATGCAAGGCCTATCAGTGCAGGTGATTCAGCAGTTGGGTCGCTGGTGGTCCAATGTTTATAAGAGATGTGTGCGGTGAGTTAGGCGCTCTTTCTGATTCTTTGTAAGCTTACTCTTTACTCTCTCAGTTTCTTTTGCAGATGGGCTGAAGTGTGAGTTCCTGGTCTGGATGTGTGGCCATTATTTCATGTTATGGGCTCGGAAGAGAGTAATTGAGTCCACATGTGGGTTGAATGTTAGCCTGGTGAACGATGGAATACTGTTACAGTGGATGGACCTGTGTGGGATACATTGGTCTCAGCTTATCCAGCTGTTATTAATATAATGTGCCATAACACATTTTTGTTCATTTGGAGGGGAACGATGACTTTTTCTTGATTCATTACTATTTCTCATCTGCCTTGCTGATATGGTCATAGATTTTTCCTCTGCGACTGTGGCATGATGCTATTAGACAACAGGATGTGGAATGCTTGCGAAGGAATGTGAATGAAGAGGTCTCCAAATGTATTCTGTTATTGAAGGGGCTGGTGTTGACACATGATTTAATTTCCAGAGATTGTCCAGGTCTTTTTGCCTGGATGGTGTGCATTTGTCGGTATTGGTCAGGACATATTTTTTAGTTCTATCAGGATGTTTTGGAAGGGTGCAGTAAGGCATTTCAGGCCGCAGCTTTGGTGGGGGGGGGGAGGGGGGATGGAGACATACAATTTGTAGTCTCTGCTTATGGTGGGGGTTTTAAGAGCTGGTTACCCCCCCCCCCCCCAGGCTTCATTTATCCCTGAAGGATAAGGAGAGGTTGAAGTACTGGGACATTCCGCAGCATGGGCGTCACTGCCCTCTGCACGGCCAGTCACCACAAGGCTCCGGAAATTGGAATTAAGCTTCAGCCTGGTGACACCGCAGGCTGAGAGAGTTTGGGGGGAGGAAAGGATAAAACCAGGCTAGGATGACATTGGCTAGCTGGACATTAGTGGAGATATTCCATTGTTGGCTGGGATAACTTACTGTCAACTGTTTGGATATCTGGATATTTCTCTGTACAAATAATAAAGACCATTATTTCTCTCTGGGTCCCATTCACTGAATGAAAGCAGATCTGCATTCTTTTACTACCCCATTTTTAAAGTGAACTAAAAACAATGTCTGCACAGCATCTCTGGAGAATTGTCCCAAGGCACAAGTCCAGTACTTCCTCCTCAATGAGGAACATGAGCCCTTAGGAACGTATGCAGGGAATGGTTTATAGGATAACTCAAGCCAATATGTTAGAAGGCAGCTGAAAGAGGTAAAATGTTACTCAACAGTCAGTAGGCAGAGAAAAAGTTAAGGCTGAATGTCGAACATCAGATAGACATGCATTTTCAGTGGACTCTTCTGGATAGCTCCACATTCTTTTGCTCAGTGAATCTTTTAAACATTCTTGTCCTCCTTTTAAGCAAAGTATGCATATAAAATATCCCAAATGTACTGGATATGCTAGATCTTTCTGGCATATACTAACAAATCAAAAATTGTCCTTTGGGATGAATCAGCTACAGTACATGGCGGAGCCATCAGATGAGAGAAAGAGACAAGCAAGATGTATGTCCAGGCCAGGCTCAACCCTCTTGCTTCATCTGAAATGTCTTGCAAAGTCTCTGTACCAATTCTAAAGGAAGTCTGCATCCTAGCAAGATCAAATTTCAGACAAGCAGTGTTCATTTCTGCTCCGTGCAGCTTAGTCTCATAGTAGCATCCCAGGATCTTTTTCATCTCATACTCTATATTTTTTGGTTCACGTAATGCAGTTCAGTAGGAAGAGACTGCACTATAGTTCCTATAGGAATTTTGAATAGCTATCATTTCATGTGAAGGTTGATCTAGCATTGTGGAAATATTTTTGCAGCAATTTTGTGATATATCAGTATGATAAGCTGTCTTGGTTGCTAACACTGATTTGCAATTATTTTTGGATGTTTCATATGAGTTGGGTTTAGTTTCTATTTTGTGGTGCTTGACGTGCTGAGCTTTGGCCTGCATCTTGGCTGGATATGGGTTGGATATGTGATATTGCCATCTTAGAGTTGTTTCATATTTGGCTGGTGTTTATGATCCTGGGTGATCACCTTCAGAACAGAAGGTTGTTTATTAGATCAGATCTAATAAACTTCCGTTCTGTATGTCAAGCACTAATCACCCCACAGCTTGATTACTGCAATTTAATTCTACATGGCCTACCCCAGGGGTCTCAAACACACGGCATGCGGCACACGAGAGAATTTTGTGCAGCCTGTGACACATTTTGGGATGATAAAAATGTTCCTCTTGCCACTGTTTAATATTAACGCCATGCATGCAGGGGGTGGAGTGCTCCTCTGACCATGATTAGGACCCAGCTGATTGAAGGAGGAGTGTTTTCTAGCGAATTGGAGGCATCGGAGAGACCGGTTTAACGGCGAAACTCACCTGTATTAAAAAAGTGCTACCGAGTGCGGCCCGTGGGTTACTTTACAAGTCCTCATTTGGCCCTCAAAGCAATTTGAGTTTGAGACCCCTGGCCTACCCAAATGTGCAACCCAAGCCTTACAACTGGCTCAAAACGCAGCAGCCCGATTAATCACAGGAACAAATAAACAAGCTCATATCACCCCCATATTAGAATCCCTCCATTGGCTCCCCATTAGATCATGAATAAAATATAAGACAATAATGATGGCATTGAAAATATTACACAACCAATCTGCTGGCTTTCTAAAAGACTTAATCAGAAAAGTCCCAGACTCCAGATCAAGGAGGACGCAGCACCAAAACATCCTCGCAACTACCACAAAATCTACGTGCACCTCCCAGAATGCGCTCCAGAGTGTTTGAACTTTACACCCCATCACTATAGAACTCTCTTCCATACCACCTGAGAGCAACTACAGATGTTGCCGACTTCAGAAAGTTCTTAAAAACCGATCTATTTACGGATCACTTTGACACCAGAGAAGTCATGTAATATTATCGATAAATCCACTAACCAGCCCATCTCCAACAGGTCACCTCAACAAACAAATAATCAAGCCTCTGTAAAAAGTTCAAAATGTTGCTAGAACACATCCTCTGTAAATAGTTAAAATATGGTATGTATGCACCACTGTTAATTGCTATTGTAAATAGTTACTGATGAAACGTTCCATGTTACAAAATGTTGAATATATGCACCACTGATAAGTGATATTGTAAATAGTTACTGATGAAATGTTCCATGTAAACAAAGTTCATTGTAAAACGCTTTGAGAATTAAAAAATGGCATATAAAAAATGTTAAGTAAATAAAAAATTATGACAGTGTGAATGGCTATCGATGGACAGTCAGCTGTCATTTGACGACTGAGGTTTTGAGAATGCTATTATTGTGTTGTTTACATTTTGACGCTATGTTAACATCGCAACTTGTTATGGGGATCACCAGTGACATTATGGATGCTTTGGCCCATTTTCAATGGACCTGATTTTGGTTTCTTGATCCAGAAGTAGTCAAAAAACCTACAAACATGCTCTCTCAGCTGTGGAATGTGATCCCAGCCTAGATAGAAATGTTCTTGCTTGCTCATTATCCAAGAATACATGGAGAGTGTAAGCCAAGGGTTGGAGAACATTTGTTGATGGTGTTACTTCTTCTATCCCAGTAAGGGATGGACTCATTGATGATAGGCATGTTCATTAGTTCATATAGTATGCGGCTTATAATTGCTGGTCCAGAAAGTCAGTGGTAGCTCTTTTGGCAAGCGTTGCTTTTTATTCTAAGCTGCATAGTTTCCCTGATTTAATGAAGATGTTTTTAATTAAGCAGTTGCTTCAGGAATTTTTTTGTTCTCACGCACAGTTTCCTATGTGGCTCTTGCAAATACCAGTTTTTCATGATTCTTTACTGGCTTTATTTAAGATTGTTCCTGCTACTTGTGCATCCAGTTATTAGGTTGCTTTATATGAGGTGGCATTTTCTTTTTTTTTGTTGTCTTCACGTAGTGAGTTGGTTCTAAGAAGGCTTTTGGAGTCCTGGTTTACAACAGAGGTTTTATTTGATTCAAATGTTTTGCTATGAATTCAGAGATCAATGGCGAACCAGTTGGCAAAAGGAGCAATGGGTAGTTTTGCACAGGCTGCCTAGCCTATTTATGTATCCAGTTTTAGTGACTTCTACATTTTTGCAGAGGCCTGTAGGATTTGTTCTGGCTAGTTAATGTTGATGTGTCACTGTTAACTAAATTTCATTTTACAGCTATTATGAAAATAAACTTAACTTTTCTGGATTTTGATCCCCATTTTTTGGAAACCATTCATTTCAGTTTTATTTAGGGTATCCTGAGGTTGCAATAAAAGCTAAAGTAGTCCAGGTGCTTTTAAATAAAGAGTAGGAGGAGTTGAATGATTGTAAGTAAACCCTGTCAACTGTGATGAAGTTTGCAAATTCAAACAAACATACCTTGAAATGTCTCTGTACAAATGCTAGAAGTCTAAAAATAAGAAGGACGAGTTAGAACTGAATGACGACATAGTTACAATAGGCATCTCAGAGACCTGGTGGAAGGAAGATAACCAATGGGACACTGGGACACCAGGGTACAATTATATTGCAATGCTAGAATGGATCAAATTTGTGGAGGGGTTGCGCTGTATGTTAAAGAGAGCATTGAGTAAAATAGAATAACATATCTTCAGGAAACAAAATGCATCATTGAAGCTTTATGGATAAAAATTTCATGAATAAAGGGGAAGAAAATAGTGAAAGGGGTTTATTAGCGTCCAACTGGGCAGATTGAAAAGACCGATGATAAAATGTTATCAGAAATATTTTATCTTTATCTTTATTTAATTTCTTGATATACCACCCAGGCTGAAAGGCATTAGAGTGGTTACAAACAATACAAGCAGGGACTGGATATATTCCCTCGTCCCCAAAGGGCTCACAATCTAGATGCATACCTGAGGCAACAGAGGGTTAAGTGGCTTGCCCAAGGCCACAAGGAGCGCCTATAGGACTAGAGACCCAGGTCTCTCCAGCCCGAGGTTGCTGTCCCTGAGCAGGAATCAAACCCCCAGCACTCCAGCCTGAGTTAACTTGTCCCAACTGGGGAAGATAACAAACTTGGTGACACAATAATAATAATGTGTGATTTCATTTACCACAACATAATCTTATCAAATTTGACTTAATAAATGGAGAGAGTACACAAAGGAAATATATTGTGACTACATTTAATTTTCAAAAGAGAGGTTATAATAAAATGAGGAAAATGGTTAGAAAGAACAGAAAAAAACTGCAAAGATCAAGAGTTTATATTAAGCACTGCATTGTTTAAAAATACAATCTTGGAAACCTAGAACAGCAGTATCCCATGCATTAAGAAAGATGGAAAGAAGGTCAAATGACAGCCATCATGGTTAAAAGTGAAGTGAAAGAGGCTATTACAGCCAAAAAAAGCATCTTTCAAAAATGGAAAAAGGAACCAAATGAAGAATATAGGAAATGACATAAGCACTGGCAAGTTAAATGCAGGAAGGCAAAAGGAGAATTTGAAAAGAACCTTGCCATAGAGACACAACCTCCCCATAAAACCTTTTTCAGGTACATTCAAAGCAAGAAGCTGAGGAAGAGGTAAACTGGACCATTAGATGATCAAGAGGTAAAAAGGGCACTGAAGGAGGACAAGTCTATAGCTGAAAGTCTAAGGGGGTTATTTTAGAAGGCCCATTCATATTTTGGATTTCTGAACATGGGTAGTCCCATGTCCAAAGCACAGAGATATCCCCAGAGCCATCATAGAAATTGGGTTTAAAGATGTCCCTGACATGAGAAATGGGGACATGGTGTAGGCACTTCAGGGCATTCCCAAGAACATAGATGTCCTGGCCCAATTTTGAAAATGCCCTTCACATCCCAAGCCACAACAAAGTTTATACCTGCTGCAGTCATGAATAGGCATCAGGAAAGTACTTGTGTGGCCAGCCAAACATCCTGAGGGTATGGAGAACAAGGTGCATTCATATCCCCTATATGTTCCATGTTGACAGCGGACACTTACAGGAAAAGAGGACTCTTGTTTTCATTTTTCACACTGATGGATGTCCTTAAATGCAACATACTGTAGTATGTGATAGACATCTCCACCCCAAGTTTTTATAGCGGGGATGTCTATATTTCTATAATCAGGCTAAAACATATACATCCCTGACATTTTCCTGCATGTTTTACCCTGGATGTCCCAGATTGCACTTGGACTCTCTTTCTAAATCACCACTTCAGATTAATTTTTTCCTTTGGTCTTTACTGAAGAAGATGTGAGGAAGCTATCCATGCCAGTAAAGGTATTTAATAGTGATGAATCAGAGGAAATGAATCAAATCTCAACGAACCTGGAATATTGTATGTAGTAGAGCAAATTGACAAACTAAAGAGCAGAAAGCAATTGGACCAGATGGTATACACCCATGGGTGCTGGAAGAGCTCAAAGATGAAATTTCAGAGCTATCAGCCCCGGCGGGATTAACAGAGCCGCGAGAAAGGAAACTCTCGCCGCTCTGAAAGAAGCCCGCGTTCGGGGATAGGCTGCGATGCAGGGAGGCTCTGCCGGGGGGGCCCCGCGGCGGCGGCGGCACTCTTGATACTGCCGCGGCACTCTTGATGCTGCCGCGGCAGAAGCAGTTGGGTTGTTTTTTTTAAAATTTGGGTTGATAGGGTGGAAGGGGGTTTAGGACTGGTAATGGGGGGGAGGCCAAGACTGGAAGTGGGCTGATAGGGGAGGGTTAGGACTAGTAATGGGCCATGGGGGGGGGGTGCTAAGACTGGAAGTGGGCTGATGGGGGGGGGTTAGGGCTGGTAATGGGCTATGGGGGGGCTGACTGGAAATGGGCTGATGGGGGGGGTTAGGACTGGTAATTGGCTATGGGGGGGGGCTAAGACTGGAAGTGGGCTGATGGGGGGGCTAGGACTGGTAATGGGCTATGGGGGGGGCTGACTGGAAATGGGCTGATTGGGGGGTTAGGACTGGTAATTGGCTATGGGGGGGCTAAGACTGGAAATGGGCTGATGGGGAGGTTTATGACTGGTAATGGGTTATGGGGGGGCTAAGAATGGAAGTGGGCTGATGGGGAAGTTTAGGACTGGTAATGGGTTATGGGGGGGGCTAAGAATGGAAGTGGGCTGATGGGGAGTTTTAGGACTGGTAATGGGTTATTGGGGGGGGGCTAAGACTGGAAATGGGCTGATGGGGGGTTAGGACTGGTAATTGGCTATGGGAGGGGTTAGGACTGGTAATGGGCTGATGGGGGATTAGGACTGGTAATGGGCTATGGGGGGCTAAGACTGGAAATAGGCTGATGTAATTTTATTGGTCTCTATCTTTATTTTTTACATTGACTAGTAGGTGCCTCATTTCCCACCCTCGGCTTATACTCGAGTCAATAGTTTTGCCCAGTTTTTTGTGGTAAAATTAGGTACCTCGGCTTATATTCGGGTCGGCTTATACTCGAGTATATACGGTATTTAACATATAAAGTATAGTTTTATTAGAATAAGTATCCCCTGCAATCCTAAGTAAGTAAACAACTTTAATATCAGAACAAAACCTTAAAACTAAGATACAGAGAGCAGTCCAGCAGCGAGATGGGTTTTTCCAGTCTATTGCATTGAGTGTCACATGTATGATTTTCTCCCAGTTGGTAAGGAGTCTGATTTCTGGAGGCTAGAGAAGCAGACTTGGAGGACATAAGGAAAACAGAGAAGTATATAGATGAGACCTACAGGGATATAGTACTGAAGTCCCATCTCCAGTCTGGCAACTTTCTGTTGCCATGGAGAAGAGAGGTCACGTGACAGGAGAGAATCACCCTGTTATGGAAGAAAGAGATCCTGTAGCTTGGACCTGTCCTCTTTGCACCGAGAAGGTTTCTCCAGGGCCATATGCCCATAAGGGGAGGATTAGGATGGACGTAATAGTTGGTGATTCGATCATTAGGCATAGCTGGATGACTGGTGGACATGAGGATTGCCTGGTAACATGCCTGCCTGGTGCGAAGGTAGCAGACCTCACACGCCACCTAGACAAGGTGTTAGATAGCGCTGGGGAAGAGTCGCCTGTCTTGGTATGCAGGACCCAAAAGGCAGGCAGAACTCTGGAGTCTCAAAGCGTGGATGAGACGATGGTGCAAAGAAGAGGGATTTGGATTTGTTAGGAACTAGAGAACATTCTGGGGAAAGAAGGGGCTTTCCCAAAGGGATGGGCTCCACCTTAACCGGGATGGAACCAGGTTGCTGGCATTAACCTTTAAAAAGGAGATAGAGCAGCTTTTACCTGGGTGCAAATTATATTGAAATGATAGAATAGATCAAATTGGTGCAGTGGTTGTGCTCTTATGTCAGAGAGGGTATTGAGTCAGACAGGATTAAAGTGTTGCAGGAAATAAAATACACCGTAGAATCTCTATGGATTGAAATTCCATATGAAAAGGTGAAGGCAATGGCAGTGGGGGTGTATTATCGACTGCCTGGCCAGAATGAACAAATGGATGATGAAATGCTCAAAGAAATCAAGGAAGCAAAGAAAAGTTACAATATAGTAATAATAATGGGGGATTTCAATTACCACGGTATCAACTGGGTCAATATCATGGTAGAACATGCTAGGGAGATAAAGTTTCTAGATGAAATAAATGACTTCTTCTTGGAGCAGCTGGTTCATGAAGGGAAGCCATTTTAGACCTAGTCCTTAGTGGAACAAGACCTGGTGCAAGAGATAAGGATGTTGGGGTCACTTAGCAATAGTGATCATAGCATGATCGCATTTGATTTCATAAATGAAGGAAGGATGGCAAGGAAATTCACAGTATTCGCTTTTAAATTTCAAAAGGGAGACTATGATAAAATCAGGAAAACAGTTAAAAAAAAACTAAAAGGAGCAGCTGCAAAGGTTAAAGAGTTACATCAAGCATGATCATTGTTTAAAAATACTATCTTGGAAGCCCAGAGCAGCTGTATTATATACCTTAAGAAAGATGGAAGGAAGTCCAAGCATTGATAAGGCAAGCAGAGAGAGAATTTGAGAAGAAGCTTGCTATGGAAGCTGAAACATATAATAAAGTACATTCGTAGCAAAAACTTGTGAGAAAGTCAGTCAGACCATTAGATGATAGAGGGGTAAAAGGGGCACTAAAAGGGGACAAGGCCATAGTAGAGAGACTGAATGAAGTTTTTGCTTCGGTATTTATTGAAGAAGTTGTAGGGAAGTTACCCATGATTGAATGACATTTAAGGGTGATGCATCAGAAAAATTGAAAGAAATATCAATATAATGGGAAGATATAATACAACTATTTGATAAACTAAACAATAGCAAATCACCTGGACCAGATAGTATCCACCTGAGGGCGTTGAAAGAACTGAAACATGAGATTTCAAACTTACTATTATTAATCTGTGAACTATCATGAAAATCATTTATAGTATCTGAAGATTAGCGAATGGCCAATGTAACGCCAATTTTTAAAAAGGGTTTCGGGGTAAAAATGATAAAGCGTTATTAGTAAAGGTAAAAAGAAGAGCCACCAAAATGGTAAAGGGGATGGAAGGATATCCCTATGAAGAGAGGCTAAAAAGGTTAGGACTCTTCAACCTGGAAAAGAGACAGCTGAGGGGAGATATGATAGAGTCTATAAATTAATGAATGGATTGGATCGCGTAAACGTAGATCGATTGTTTACGCCATCAAAATATAGAAAGACTAGGGGACATGCCATGAAGCTACAGTGTAAACTAAGGGTTATGTTTACTAAGCAGTCTTAACGTGTGCCCGGCGATAGTGTGCAGGCTGCCATAAAAGGAGTGGGCGTGTCGATCTTAACATAGCAAAATGGGATTTTCGTGCGATAACGTGCGCTGAACACATTATCGGGAGAGAAGCCGCTAAGCACGTTAATGCACGGTAATCTTAAGTAGGCATGCTGACATCAAAACACAGAAACAGAGGTGTAGCACAATGGTTAATACATCTGACTGATGATACCAGGGACATGAGTTTGATCCCCCGGTGTGCTTAATGAGCAAGGCTGGTTGAGGCATCTCCCTTTATGTTTAAGTAGTGCTTTTTGAGGCATTGTAGTATTATTTTAATTAGTGCTGTCAGTAAACACACCCTCACAGTGGCGTAACCTAAGGTGCTGCATAAGGCACCCTATAAGGCACACCAGAGGGCACATTATAAAGTGCACTGTCCGCCAAGGCACCCTACAATGTCCCCTATAGGGTGCCCTATAAGGCACCTTATAGGGTGCCTTATGAGGCACCTTAAGGTTACAGTACTCTGAGGGTGTTTTTGCTGGCAGCACTAATGCACATTAAAAATAGACAATGCCTCGGACAACTCTATCAAATAACCTCATGGTAGGCTAGAACCTATGACCTCTGGCTCCACAAACAGTGAATTAACCAGTGGGCTACAGCTACCAACAAACCCCTGGCTGGCTACAAAAGGACTGCACGTCACCACACAAACAGTCTGCTGTGGCTACCAGGATAGGGGCAACCCACCCGTACCCATGATGCACAGCACATGCATATCAGCAGTCTACAGATGATCACAAGATGGGGTATGCACCCCACAGCACCTCAGCCTGGTAGGGGGTGCCGACGGTGTGTGTTAGTGGCATAGAGTAGCTACAGACCGTCACATTGTGTGGGTATTGTGCTCACCCTGAGGGTAAGGTGGGGCGGCCAGCACCAGGTCCGCAGCACCTTCAATGGCTGAAATAGGCCATGTCACAGATACCCATCAGTGCTAGTGTGTGTGATAGGTAGTTCCTGCAAACACACCTAGGATACATTAGTGTCTATCTGAAGTTGTCAATCAGGTCTGGTCCTTATGGGCTATGATGCACCCAGAATAGTGCATATTCTGTCTTTATGCCATGGTGACATGATGTAAGTGACAGGGATGTTGGACCCATAGGCAGATTATGTACCACCACCACCCCCCCAACCCACCCTCTGTGGCTCAGGGGTGGGAGACAGGATTCCCCCCAACAGATCCACATTCTACCTCCCTGCAACAGTGGCAGTAGTAGGGGGCCATCAACCCCACTCGTGCTGGGGAACAGACACCCTACAGGGCAGCCAATGCAGAGCTGTACACATCCCTAAGGCAATGGCAGGAAGACAGTAGGCCTGGAAATGCTCAGCTGCCCCACCACCATCTGACATTCACCAGCAGCAAGCACAGTGAGTCACAAGCCACTGCACCCTGCAAGGTGTTCCAACCATACACATATAACTGCAGACAGTCTGCTAGCTAGTCCACAGTGCATGATCCTGGAAAAAATGTGTGCACACCCACCAAGCAGATAAGTCAGTGATTAGGCCCCAGAGAAGAGAACACATATATTTCAATGACAAGAAACATAATATAGCACTATGGGGGAGCCTAGACATGCCGTGGTCACTGCTCAGTCAGGGTGAGAGTGACCTCCCAGCAAGACATGCTGTGGCCAACCTGACAGTGCAGGTCGTGGCCGGGCACTACAATGTCTGAGCCATTTCCCTATGCCCTGTGCATCCAGGCCAGGCCACCCTGTCCAGGCTATACCCACAGTACCTTGCTCCTCATTATGCACATTGGCAGACTAATACTGGCAACAGTGCTAGCAGTGTGGGCTGAGGAAGGTGTTAGCAGCCACCACACACTGGATAGACAGACACACACTCCCCACATCTATGCCAGCATTGTGCAACTATAGAGGTGTTTGGCAGCCCTGCCCACTGCACCAGTCCTGGGCACAGTGGAGGCATGGCTATGGTACGCAATACTGTTGGGGTCACTCCCCAGGGTGGTAAACACTGTCAGACACCAGACCTGAAGCACACTCCACAGACATCAGAAAGGTTGCTATGATGCAGCTCAATCAGCAAATTGTGCTTAACTTAGGAATTGCTATCTGCCAGTAATCATAGCAACCTTTTGATAGCTGTGTACCGTATTCCCAGGTTTAGGGTGGCATTGCTAAGGTATGCAAGTGCTAGTATTGGGAGATGCACGCAGGGCCCAACATCCTGCCTCTCCAGGAGGCATTGGATAATGGAGCCTGTGGGTGCAGGTGTGTCTGCCCCTGTTGGCCGCTGCTTAGGGCAGAGGTGCCCAACTCCAGTCCTGGTGGGCCAAGCACTGTTCGGGTTTTCATGCTGTCCCTAATGAATATGCATAAGATACATCTGCATACCATGGGGGCGGTGCATAGAAATGCAGCACAGTCATATTTATTAGAGGCAGCATGGAACCTGAATGGTGTTTGGCCCTCCAGGACTGCATTTGGGAGACTCTGCTCTAGGTAATGCACATGTTTATGGTGTCTGTGCTATGTAGGGTAAAATGTAGGTGTTTTGGGCATGTTTACATCATCTGCAATAAAGGTTCTGTCTGTATTAGCATGTTTTAGGAGTGGGTAAAATATGGGGACTGGGTTGGCAGGAACCACAGCTGGGACTTGAACCTGTGACTTTCTGCTCCTGAACACACTGGCTGTGTGCACTGCACCACCGTGTTGTCACAGAGACAGTGCATTCCCTGGGGATACCACGACTGTTTGTCAGACAGGGCCTGTCTGTTGCAGTGCATGGCACCCACCTACAAAGGGCTAGGCAATGGTCTGCTGTGGGCAGCAGCCACTGGCCCCTCCACCACCAGTACCCCTCTGCCACCATGCTGACATGCCCTTCTGCTGGTGGTGCTGGTGGTGCGCGATCTCAGGCCATCCAGTGTGTGGGTAGGTGGCTGCCTATGGTGCAGGTTCTGGGGTAGGGGTGCCTGCATAGCTGTCCACGCTTCCCCCCACCACCGCCTGCCAATGTTTTGTGCCCTTGGGGGTACCTGCTGGGTACTATCCCCTGTGACACTGTGGGAGACACACTCGTGCCCATATTGGGCCCTCATCAGTTGCTGTCTGGCTGCTCTACTGTTTCAGCATTCCCATGGGCCACCTAGGCATCACCCTCGTCTGCACTGTGGCCCAGCTGCACCACAGCATGTGCCGCCTGCAGCCCTCTGTGTCCCCTTTTCCAGCATCTGTCCAGTTGCCCATTCCGTCATGCCCGCCCTGCTGTTGTGGAACATGTGCATGCCATAGGAGACCTGTCCAATGGAGAGGGAAAACCCTGATCAGCGCACTTTCACTGTGGGCTCATTCACCTTGTATGGGGACGGAGCATAGCCCCTTCCAAAATTCATATCTTTTTTTGGAGCTTTCTCAGGAGTGTTTTTTGATGTTTCCCATTAATATGGCCAGCTTGGTTATGTTTTTTTTCCATTTTGTTCAGGTCATTTTCAATGTTTATTTGCCCTTTTGTTCCGTGCACATGTATCACACTTATCACTTTTTTTGTAGGTTTCCCTGGTTTTGCTGTACATTGCTGACGGAAATGGTTTCTTTTTGCTTTAAATCTGCTCTAACGCGAGGGTTTCACTGGCGTTAGTTTTCAGCCCAGGATTCCACGGCATTAGTGTGCAGGGAGCCTCTCCCCTCCTACTCTATGCCCATTCACCCTCTCTCTCCGCCCCTGGGGAGCTTTCCTCCGCCGTCTGGGAGCCTTTCTCCGCCCTCAGCGCTCATTTGTGCCGTTGAGCGTGTTATTGCGCACTAAGGTACCTTAGCGCCCGGTAACGCGCCTTCATCAGGCGATAAGGTACCTTATCGCCTGATAACATCGCCGGGCGCACGTTAAGACTGCTTAGTAAACATACCCTAAGACTAATAACAGAAAATATTTTTTCACTCAATATGTAATCAAACTCTGGAATTTGTTACCGTAGGATGTAATAAAAGCTGTTAGGCTTAGATGGGTTTAAAAAAGGTTTGGACAAGTTCCTGAAAGAAATATCCATAAACCTAAAGAGGACCCACATAATCCACTGTTTGCCCCAATGCAAACATTATGGAACCTGTGTGTCTTTTTGTGAAACTTGTGACCTGGATTGGCAATTGTTGGAAACAGATACTGGGCTTGATGGACCTTGGTCTGACCCAATATGGCATTTCTTATGTTCTTAATGTTAGGAATCAATGAGAACATAATAGAGAATAAAACAAAGAATATAGTAATTCCTCTGTATTGTTTCATGGTGTGACCATGCCTTGAGTATTGTGTGAATTTCTGGTCTCTACATATGAATAAAGAAAGTGGCAGTAAAAAAGGTACAGAGAAGGGTGACCGAAATGATAAAGGGGGTGGAATGGCTCCCGAAGTGAGAGGAGTGGTTGTGGAGAACACATTATAAATAGCACGGCAATGCATATTGCACGCTCACTGTCAATGTGGCAATTAGCACAGGTGCACCTAATGACATCTCAGTGGATGGCACTGGAGGAACCCACATTAATTGTGAATGCAGCTGCCACATGTTAGAATGTGTGCCCATACTCTGTCCAGAAGATGCTGCGCACTCTCCAACTGTTAGAGCACGACTGCATGTTAGTTTAAACAAATAAATGCAAATCCCTAATGGGCTTTAGTAAAAGGATCCTTTTAAATATGTTCTCATTATCATATTATCATGTTATATTCTGCATTATACTTTTAAACAAAGCATATTTTCTTATGTATTGTTTGATAATACCAATAATATATCTCAAAACTCAATTCCATGCCCATATCATCATTGCTCAACCTGATATACCAGCCTTTATAATTAGAAAAAACTGTGCATAAGTTAATTCTTATTCCCTGAGTTGATAGTTCAATATCAGTTCTTACATGTGACAAGTATATTAAGGGGCATGTTTACCAAGGTATACTAAGCACTGAACACAAGTTTTTGCCTTGCACTAAAGGTTACCACATGGGGAAAAAAACACTACTGTTATATATATATATATTTTTTTTTTTCAAAATAAAAAACACAATAAGTGTTTAGAATGGATTTGGGTGAGATTGGGGTGGTTTGGGGCAGAGAGTGGGTGTGGCAGCCCATGACAGCTATTGCATGGGATGTTACTACCCACTAGTTATCATAATGTTACTGCCCACTAGCTCACCAGCTGTCCAGTACTGTTGATGCTGCCCAAAGGGCTTTTAAAAAGGAAGAGACTGCACAACCAAAGTACCCCCTAATACGATCCCCAGATACAATCCCCTCCTCTGATGAGATCTACAGAAGCATCCAGATCTCTACAGCCATACCCCACTGATCAGCATCTTCCCAGTGAACTGCAACCCCTAATCCACCCATAAAAATTTTTGAAAGCAGACCCTCCAAGACCATGACACTCCCCCTATAAACCATACCCTGCCAAGATAACCTCTCCAGGAAGCAGTAACCTCAAAGAGAAGCCCACACAGACCCAACCCCAACCCTTTCCCCTCCCCTGAACCCCCAAGACTTACCCGGGATCTCTCTGGCATTCTTAATGGTCTAGGGTTGGAGTAGTCTCCCTTTTTCCTGCCCTGATTGCCACAGGGTTCCAAAATAGTGGCACAGCCCCCAGTGGTAATACTGTGAAACTATCACTGCCATTTTTAGATGCAATGTAAACTGTAAATTATCATCAAAAGCATTAACCCTCTCTAAAAGTTCTTGCAGTCTTCCCAATGAGCCTTTCAAGACAAAGCAAATATCATTTATGAATCAAACCCAATAAGCTATATCCTGCAAAACTGAGAGGCCTAAATCTTCTGTTCCTCAAATCGTAAAAATATAGGCAAGCAACTGAGGAGACTAAATTAGATCCCATGGTTGTGTTTTTAATCTGAAAATAATAGATATCTTTTAACTTAAAATAGGTATGTGTTAATACCAGTAATATCAAATCTTTAAAAAATGAGATTTTAGTTCCACTCAAAGATGTGGACAATTAATAATTCCCCTCTATATTAACTGCCTGCATTTGAGGTACTGTATATTAGTGCACAAGGCTGCAATATCAGTGTTACTAGCTGCCATGATCTAAAACATGTTTAAACTTGGAAAAGTGTCATAATCAACTGACCAAATCACGGACATATGATTTATTTTATAAAATTAGTGGTTGTAAAAATGTATCCATATTAGTTGACAGTGGCTCTTAATATTAATCCAAGCCCTGCAGCAATGGGATATCCTGGCAGATTTGCCAGTGTCTTATGTTTCTTTGGTGGTAAATTTAAAGTTGGAACAACTGGCATCTCTCTTAAAAAAATCATAAGTTCTTTCACTTATAAGACTCTTAAACAATGCTTTATCCAATACTGATTGCACCTCACAATGTACCTGCATAGTTGGATCATATGGCAGTTTTTGACAAAACTTTAAATCATTTAACTGCCTATATACTTCCTGATCGTTATCAGCAGTGACCATTACTACCACCCCACCTTCTTTTTTAGCTGGTTTGATGACCCAATCAGGGTCTTGAAATAAAGTTTTTAGTACCAGCCACTCACATTGTGTAAGGATATTAAATCTGGTGTGATTTGTTGATAAAGCTGCCTCATCTCTTAGTATTAACTGCTCAAATGCTGAAAAAAGTAATATCAACTGAGCCTGAAGGCTGCTATGTGAACATTTGTGTAACCACCATTTGGGGGCTTGTTTACAAAGCCGCGGTAGCGGTTCGCGATCGTTATCAGAGCCGCGGCCCCATTGATTTTAATGGGGCCGCGGCTCCGATAACGATCGCGAATCGCTACCGCAGCTTTGTAAACAAGCCCCTTGCTGTTTAAAACTCAGAGGATGCACCATAAAATTCTTAATCGTGAAAAGAATATATAAATGTGAACATGAACTGCAATGTGTAAATATGTAGCCCCAGAGGTACTTTGGGAGCTGATGACAGAAAGGAGGGTTCTGGAATTGCAACAGAAGTCAGGTAACTCTTTAGTAGATTGGATTGTGGCCTTGCCTAAGTTATTAGAAGAGATGGCTCCAGTAGTGCTTAAACGGAAAGTGTGAGGTATACAGGAGGACCTTTGGTATTCCCAAGATCTTAGGGTACTGAAAAGGGAATGTAGGAGATTATAACTTAGATGGCACTAATCCACCAATGAAGAGGATCAATCATTGTGGAAGTGTAGTTATTGTAGATATAAAGGATTGATTAGGCAGTATTATGAAAAGATAATTATGCAGGCACCATCGCAACAGCATCTGTTATTTAAGGTATTATCTATGTTGTTGGGGAGCATTTGAAATTACGGCCTGATCCCTCATTGTTTCTGCAAGTATTGGTAGATTTTTTTTTCAGAATAAGGTACAAAAAATTCAAGGTAATCTTCCTATGGAGAGGTCGGATTTGGAGAGAATATTAGCACTCTCACCAAATGGTAAAGTGGAGTCAGCATATCTGGGAGATTGTTCCTTGGTGTCATTTAGGGTATCGTCTTTTAAAGAGTTTGAGAGGTGTTTTTGTAAATACACTAAGAAGTTTTCACCGGTAGAAACTTCCCTGAAACTTTCTGTAGTGTAATCATGCCCACAGCCTTTCTGCAATATCTGATCTTTCTGTAGAGTTTTCAGTAGTAGTTTTCTCAAGAGATTCTCCTTAGCAATAGCTACTGAAACTGTGGTGCTAACTCTTTCTGAGGGCTTTCAGATATATACTATTATTGGGGGACCGATCCAAGATGGCGGATCAATGAGAACTTTGTGTGGTGGCGTTTTTTCTTCTTTCCCGTTATGGGCAAAAGGAAAGCTAAAGGGCCTAGAAAGCCCTCCTCTGGCCCGGCAGCTCCTCTGGCCCGGCAGCTCCTCTTGTGTCTGCTTCTCGGGCGGTTGGTCCGCTCGATGCTTTTGTTATGCCATTACAGCAGACAGTGGAACCGGTGGGAAAGAGTCCCTCTGCTCTCCTGGTGGAGCGGGAAAGTTCGCTGGAGGGCTCGGGTCCGGAGATCTCACCACCGGAGCAGTGGCGGCCTCCTAAAGATCCTCTGTTGAGAAGGTCCCCAGTGCAGCAGGAGGTTGTGCCTTTCTCCGAAGTGAGAGAAGGAGCCGAGAGCGGAGGGCCGGCTGCACGAAAGAGTGGTGAAGCACTTGCATCGGCTTCCCCTTCGGTTTCAGAGGTTCTTGTATTGCAGAGGCCGGTTTTCAGGATGGCAGAAGCCCTCTCTGAGTTTGAGGCAGCGGGAGGTGAGCGGCGTGAGTCGGAGGGCAGCTCTGTGCAGGCACCAACTTTTACATTTGCATTTGAAAGACCGGAAGTTTTTACTCTTGAGTCTATATGGTCGGCGTTAGTCAAATTAGGGGAACCTTTTGCTCCTCAGATGGGGGCTCTCGCGACCAAGTCTCAGGAGTTTGCAGTTGCTCTCCAACAACACTCCAAGGAACTTTCTGTTCTACAAACAACAGTGGCAGAGTTGAAGCAGACTGTTTCTGTATATGAAGAAGGCATTTCATCTTATCAAAAAGATTAGTTGGCTTTAAAAGTACGGATTGAGATGCTGGAGAATGTTTCTAGATATTCTAATTTGCATTTAATTAATTAACATAAGAACATAAGAACATAAGATATGCCATACTGGGTCAGACCAAGGTCCATCAAGCCCAGTATTCTGTTTCCAACAGTGGCCAATCTAGGTCATATGTACCTAGCAGTTTCCCCAAGAGACACAAGTTCCACAATGCTTGTACTGGGTCAAGCATTGATATCTTCGGTCACTTCTTAATAATGGTTTATGGACCTTTCCTCCAGGAACTTGTCCAAACCTTTTTTAAACCCAGCTACACTAACAGCCTTTACTACATCCTCCGGTAACAAATTCCAGAGTTTGATTATACGTTGAGTGAAAAAATATTTTCTTTTATTAGTCTTAAATAGTTTACCCTGTAGCTTCAATGCATGTCCCCTAGTCTTTCTATATTCTGATAAGGTAAACAATCGATCTACGTTTACCCGTTCCACTCCGTTCATTAATTTATAGACTTCTATCATATCTCCCCTCAGCCATCTCTTTTCCAGGTTAAAGAGCCCTAACCTTTTTAGCCTTTCTTCATAGGAGTATCCTTCCATCCCCTTTACCATTTTGGTGGCTCTTCTCTGTACCTTTTCTAAAATCGCTATATCCTTTTTAAGATACGACGACCAGAATTGCACACAATATTCAAGGTGCGGTCTCACCATGGAACGATATAGAGGCATTATAATATCTTTTGTTTTATTTTCCATTCCTTTCCTTACCATACCTAACATTCTATTTGCTCTCTTGGCCGCCGCTGCACAGTGGGCCGAGGGTTTTAACATGGTATCCACAATGACGCCTAAATCTTTTTCCTGGGTGGTGGTTCCTAATGTGGAACCTTGCATCGTGTAACCATAGTTTGGGTTGTTCTTCCCTAGGTGCAAAGTCATCTGGTATATCAGCGAAAGAGATGTTTCGTAAATATTTAGTGGAAGCTTTGGATGTACCTGTGGATTCTCATCCTCCTATGGTTAAGCTGTATTATCTACCGCATGGGAGAAACGTTTTGCGTGGAAATATAGAGGGTCTCGGGCAAATTGATGTACTAGATGTGTCTGCTATTTTGGAAACCTCTTTATCTGATTCTGTCTCTTCTTCTGCTTTGATAGCTACCTTTGCTCTTGCTTCTGATAGAGACTGGTTTCTGCGTATGTTCTTTAGGAAACGAACTGTGCCCTTTTGTGGGTTACAGGTTCGGGTGTTTCCTGATATATTCAAAGAAACTCAGAAACGTAGAAAGGAGTTTCTATTGCTTTGCCCCGGAGTTTTCTTATTGGGGGGTATATTTTTTCTAAAATTTCCTTGCAAATGTATGGTTAAATTAAATGCTCAGTCATATATATTCTTTGAGCCTTCTCAATTGCTTGCCTTTCTGAGCTCCCGTCGCCCTCCCAAGACAGTCCTTGATCCATTGCTATAGATTGTACTGACTGTTGATCTCATTATGTTTTCCTTCAAATTTACCTTTAAATTTATGATGTTAATGGATCTCTCTCACCTATTGTGGGCTATAGTTAGGGGCTGGTGTTTTATTTTCTTGATATGTTTCCTCTTACTATAATACTGAATGTTTCAATATTGTTATATTTCCTCCATGCTTCCTATATTGTCTATGCATTGTATATGCTTGGATTTATTGTAAAATTATAAAGATTAAATTTTAAAAAAGATATATACTATTATTGAGTACCTTCACAGTGTACACAACCCAGTACAGACATGCCTCCTTTCAGTCCCTCCTCTAATTCTAGAAAGAATCACTTTAAAAATAAGGGAACCTGTACATTGATATTAAGGAAGGATCATAGACTCTGGGGCAATCTGTAACATCATCCTAGGAATCAAAGATTCCACTGACTTCTTACAGCAAGCAGACATTACACAGAGAATCAATACTCCTAACATAACCCTCCCCCCCACAAAAAAAAAAAAAATCCAAGCAGAGATGTCAGAATCCTTCGCAGGATCTTAGACAGTGAATTCCAGAAAGAAGAGACAGAGTCAAAGAAATCAGAAAAATAACTCACATAATTACTATTTGGGATAAAAGCACAGTTTCTAACCTTATCTAGTAGGCCTTTCACTACCTTTCCCTCATTTATTTATATTCTCTTATATACTGCACTATTCTGCATCAGTGCGGTTTACATTGAACAAACTGAAATTACATTGAAGAGAGCATTATAACTTGGAGATAACTATTTTACAGGGAACATGGGCTATGGAAGATTAAGTGACTTGCCCAAGACCACAAGGAGCACCTGTGGGACTAGAAACCCCAGTCCTTCTGTCCCAAGGTTGCTGTCCTCTAGTGGGATTTGAACCCCTGACTTTCTGGCCTGAAGTACATTGCCCCCAACCACTAGGCCACTCCTCCACTCCAGCAGAGAACAATGAGCAAGGATTAATCCGCACACCCCATCTTCCTTCTCTAGGAGGTAGTCTAGGGCTATGTGATTCTGGGCTACGTAAGCAGAAAATGTATCCACTGCACCTTGCAGCACACTAATTGCTTTTGTGAGATCTAGGGCTGTAAGTTCAACAACTGCCTGTAGATGCATAATCTGGGTACTATTCCAAAAGCTGAAAGCCATTGAGTACGCATGAATACATCAATCTGTGATTTAGCTAAAGGACTTGTAGAATCTACTAGTTGCTGTGCAGCTGTTATTGCCTTATCCTGAGGGGATATGTTCCTTTTTTTTCTTAAATAATCACTTGGGGTTGACAATAGAGTGATATTATGGTAAGGTAAAAATCACTACGGGGTATCTAACTAGGCAACATAGCAAGTACTTGACCAATTTCTAGGCAATACTGTATAAGCAAGATTACCACACACAAAATAATCTTCTAAAGCCACTAATCCATTTTCTCAAATTGTCAGGACAAGATACATTCTATGTACAGTTTTTCAAAACCTACTGAGTAATACTATTTCTTCAATACCTACAGATAGATTGCGTTCCCAGGGATGATAATATCCTGACAAGGGGCAACTCCATTTAGGTATATCTAGGTCTGATCC
The DNA here is from genome assembly GCA_033557465.1 of Ichthyophis bannanicus. Classification (NCBI taxonomy): domain Eukaryota; kingdom Metazoa; phylum Chordata; class Amphibia; order Gymnophiona; family Ichthyophiidae; genus Ichthyophis; species Ichthyophis bannanicus. Next base: position 1,483,819,744 of record CM066032.1, read on the forward strand.
TGAGACATTCAAAAGGATCAATCCAGAACTATTATACTGTAACAATTCACAGTCATGCACTTGGTTCCCTTGTGTTGGCACTAATTGCACTACTGAAATGAATGATTTTCCCAAAGGGGACTTTTTATACCAGGTGGAGGAGTTATGTATCATGACTGTTCTACAAATGTTCCAAGGAGTGCCCCCTATCTTTTCCCCTGTATTTTGGGCAGTGAAACAAATAGGAGGAGACATTAATGGCATAGGGCTAATCACTCTGGGGTCTGTGGTTATATGAGACCATTGTACAGTGGTTCGATTAAAAGCTATGTCATGAAACTCCTGAAAGGTTCTAGGCCCGGCTCTTAACAGAAACCCATGCTGGGTGGCTGTCATAGTTGGAAGGCAAACAGCACAATCTGTTAAAGTATTTTGTCACTGAGTATAAATGTGACTTAAAATATTTGGGTGTTCCCCATGATTTTCCCAAGATTCTGAATGCAGCACTACTTCACTAACAATAATGTGCCATAAAGTAAATATAACCTGATGAGACATTCTTAACAAACCTCTAAAGTATCTGAGACTATCAATTACTCAACCCCCCCCCCAAAAAAAAAAAAACTATCCTTCTTAGAACTACAAAGATGAGCACTATAATCATCACCCAAAACCCTACTCCTAATCTCTTCATGAGGTAGAGGTTAAATGCCAAAAGGTTAACACTTATATATCAATAAAGAACTAACTCAAACTAATTCTATCAACCTAATCAGTAGTACAAGTGCTGGAAAAATGTTTTCTTATATAAATATTTTATTCAAGAAGCAATCAATCATGATATTCTTTTCTGCAAAACTGTAATATCACTGTTGTCCAAGTCCATATGAATCTCTGCATTGCAACAATGAAAGATGCCTTTTTTCGTCTATTCACAGATGCAGGGAATCACCATCCAGACCCTGTGGAGCAGTCTTTTTACACTGTGAAAGATGTATCCAACAAGGTTGTCCTTCCTCTTTACAGGCTAAATATCCCACCAGGAGTACATGTAAGGGACCCAGGAACTTAGGAGCCAAAAGTTTCTTCGGATACGGGTTCCTGATCAGAACCCAATCTCCTGGCTTTAGTTCTGGATGTGATAAACATGGAGGAGTATACTGTTAAGGTTTCACCTGCAATAGAGGAGAAACATAAAAAAAACTGAGTGTAATCATGAACAATAAGTCAAGATATCACTATGTAAAAGTTGAGGATTAGGGATTACTGTCAATTCATGTGAAGAAGTAGATGGATGTCCAGTAATTATTTCAGATGGTGTCAGGCCTCCTTGAGCACGCTGGGGGGAATTACATACTACCGTAAAGGCAAAAGGAAGGGTTTCTGTCCTATCTGTAGTCCAATTCTGTGTTAGAGTGGATAGGTGACCTTTGAGTGTTCTATTCATCCATTCCACTTGGCCAGAGCTTTGCAGATGATAAGGAGTGCTGCAAAATCAAAAATGATTCTGATGGTTTGGGAAGGGCAGCAGAAACCCTAATGACTGACCCTATACTGCCAGCCTTCAAACAGTCCAGACAAGCTGCATAGATGGCCTGTGCCACAGACAAAAAACTTCGGATCATACCAGAGAACAGAAAAGACATGATTCATAGCCACAGCTGAAAGATGAAGCTTGTGATGCGGGAGTAGGGCAAGAGAAAACAATAAACTGTCTGGGCAAATGAGCAGATGATCCTTTTTCCACCCCACAAAGTCCACAGAGTCTGGGTTTCAAAAGGAGTATCTTGATAATGCTGTAAGAGAGATGAAAGGGGAAACATAGGGGTATGTTTACTAAACTGCGCTAACGTTGCAGCTGCGACATTATCATGCGATAATGGCACATAACTGTGCGAGAACGTCACGTATCACGTGATAATTTCCCCGGCGGCAGTAAGGTGCGCAGAGGGTGGAGTAAGGCTCCCCAGAGGGTGAAGTAAGGCTCCCCAGGGGCGGAGATGAGGGGTCAATGGGCGGAGAGTGGGCTGAGAGAGGTTCCATGCACACTAACGCCGTGAAATGAAGGTCTGAAAATTAGCGCTAGTGAAAACCTCACGCTAGAGGCACATATGGCAGGAGAGAGAAACCAGTTCAGTCAGCAATGTACAGCAAAGGAAGGGAAACTATGAAAAGTGATAGTGGTGATACTTATGCAGCAACATCAGAGTGCCCAAGTACGAGAGGGCACTACGGTGAGGCTGAAAATGGAGTACAGGTGGATGAAGGTGGGACATGCAGTGGGGCAGTTGGGGCACAGGGTGGACTAGGCAGATGACTAGGTGGCACCTAGGAATTCAGAAACTGCAAATCAGCAAGCCAGCAACTGACCAAGGTCAAAACACGCCCACGAGTGTGTGTCCCAGTGGACATCACCCAGCAGGTACCCCAAAGGGCACATAACATTGGCAGGCGATGCCGGGGGGAAGTGTGAATGTCTATGCAGGCACCCCTACCCCATATCACGCACCATAGGCAGCCGCCTACTGGCACACTGGATGGCCTGGGACTGCGCACCACCAGCACCACCGGCAGGTTGTCAGGATGTCCCTAATAAATATGCATGAGATGCATTTGCATGCACCGCCCCATTGTATGCAAATGTATCTCATGCATATTCATTAGGGACAGCATGAACACCTGAACCATGTTTGGCCCACCAGGACCGGAGTTGGGAACCTCTGCCCTAGAGCAGCGGCCAACAGGGGTACAAACACCCACACCCACAGGCCCCACTATCCAGCAGCTCATGGAGAGTCGGGCTGTTGGGCCCTGTGCACAGCAGCATCTACCATACTAGCACCTGCATACCTTAGCAATGCCGTCTTAAACGTGGAAACACGTTCCACATATATCAAAAGGTTGCTATGAATAATGTCAGATAACAAATCCAAGCTGAACACAATTTGTTGACAGAGATTCATCATAGCAACCTTTCTGATATCTGTGGAGTGTGTTTCTGACAGTGATTAACACTCTGGGGAGTGACCCTAACAGTACTGAGTACCATAGCAATGCCTGCACTGTGCCCAGGACTGGTGTGGCGGCCAGGGCTGTCAACCACCTCTATATTTGCACAATGCTGAAATAGGTGTGGGAGTTTGTGTATGTCTATCCAGTGTTATGTGGCTGCCTACACCATCCTGAGCCCACAATGCTTGCACTGTTTCCAGTGTTAGCCTGCCAATGTGCATAATGAGGAGCAAGGTACTGTGGATATGGCCTGGACAGGGCGGCCTGGGCAGGAAGCATCTGCACAGGGCCTAGGGCAATGGCTGGGACATTGTAGTGCCTGGCCACCACCTGCACGGATAGGGTGCCCACAGCATGTCATGCTGGGGGGGGGGGGGCTCACTCTCACCCTGACTGAGCAGTGACCACAGAATGGCTAGATTCCCCCATAGTGCTATCTAGTATTTTTCTCAAGTGATATTTCTGGATTCCCTTTTCTGGGACCCAATCACTGACATACCTGCTTGGTGTGTGTGCTCACATCCCATTTTTGGGTGCACACAGTTCCTTCAAGAACATATACTATGTACTAGCTAGCTGGTGCACCTTGCAGGGTGTAGACTGACTGTGCCCTCTGCTGGTGAAAGTCAGATAGGGGTGGGCGGCGGGTGAGCTGTTCCAGGCCTTATGTGATGTGTACAGTTCTGCAATGACTGCCCTGTAGGGTGCCCATTTCCCTCTACTGCCACCATTGCAGAGATGTAGAATGTGGATCTGTTGATGGGAGATCCTGTACCCCCACCCTTCCCCAGAGAGGGAGGGTTGGGTGGTGCTACATAATCCACTTTGGGGTCCAAACACCACCCTTCACTTATAACATGTGACCATGGCACCCACACAGGATATGCACTATTCTGGATGCATCATAGGCCACAAGGCCTAGACGTGACTGGGAAATACATATGGACACAGGTGTATCCTAGGTGTGTCTGCAGGGACTACCCATCACACACTGGCATGGATGGGGACCTGCAGTGCAGCCTATCTCAGCTATGCCAGGTGCTGCCAACCTGGTGCTGGCCCCCCAGGTTGAGCACAGGAACCACACAATGTCACGGTCTGTAGCTACTCTGTGCCAGTAACCCACATGGTCAGTTCCCACATTCTTCACATTATGGCATTCTTCACATTATTGCGGCAACTAGCAACGGTAACATTAAGATGGTTTAGTAAACATACCCCATAGTCATGTCAGATGTTTTTTTTTTTTTAACGTTTTAAACAATCTTTATTTGAAATAAAGTAAGTATACAATCAAGTCCACATCAAGGAGACAGTCACCTGAAACAAACAAAATCAAGGCTAAAAGATCCAAAATAAATTAGCCCAATTTACATGAAGAGAAAAAGAAAGTAAACTAACAACTCACAATGATTCCTTACTGATCACAAAAAGCCTCAAGTTGTCCGACATCGAGAAACACATATTTAATGCCTTCCAACACCAGAATACATTTACAAGGGCATTTCAGGAAAAAGGAAGCCCCAATGGCAAGAGTCCGATCTTTTAAAGCCAAAAACGCTTTCCTCCGGACCTGAGTAACCCTACTCACGTCCGGGAATATTTGTATAGAGTCCCCACAAAAAGCCTGATTTTTCTTTTTAAAGTATAGACTGAAAATCAAATTTTTATCCTGTAAAGAAAGAAAGGAAACAATCAAAGTAGCACGCTGAGAAATTAAATCTATTGAAGATTCCAAAAACTGGGAGACATCTAAGGACACTGTGCCATTGGGATACCCTTCCTGTTCTATAGCTGGAGAGGAAGCCTGAACCGCCGAAATGTCAGATGGTTTTAAGTACAACAATGTTGGGGACTGTGATGCTTCTTGTTCTGCAAAGCGGTTGCCCTTTGACATAAAATCTCCAGCAGAGGAATGTCCTTTACACTTTAAAACTGCAACTTGTGCTGGCAATAGTACAGCCTGGAATAAATAATGAATGTGTTCAGCATGCTTAATTGGGTTTATTCCACTTACATGAATTACTAATTCCCTATCAATGTTCCCTATCAAAATTAATTTCTATTTCCTATTTTTGACGGACTATTTGCCATGAAGGGTTTCCCCCTCTCGTAACAAATCTTCATTTTATTCATTTTAATGAGTTAACAACACTCAAATTCACCTAACCAGTGAATCAATAGGAAACATACAACCAGTAAGCTCCCTTAAAATCAGAAAAAATGCCACCTTAACTTTCCAGGCGAATCCGCATAGCTTCAATGTTCTGTCAAGGAAGAAGAACCACTGCCATCTTCTCACAAATCCTTGTCAAACAGCGTACTTCATTCCCTATGAGTTTCTTCAGAAAAACAAAATTGCCCCCTTCACTTGTACAACAGTGGCCAGTAGCAGAAGTTTCAATTTATGTAGTATAAACAGCGTAGTATAAACAGCTACTCAGCACCATGTTTCAGGTCTCCGCTTCCTCTCGACCCTTCATCAGGCTAAATCTCAGGTTGAATGACTCACCTGAAGCACAGTCTACTAATATGGGGACATTTTCTAATGACTTCAAAATGAATTAGAACCAATCAGAAACCATCTGAATGCTCTCATAACAGGCTCCACCAATCCAGTTCAAGATTCAAGCCCTGTGCGATTACCGTATTCAGCTGAAAAATCAATTTCTGTTCCAAATGTTGCAATCGTTGTGTTCTATCTCTACCTCGAAATGATAAAGGAACATGATCTATCATGCGCCACCGATTCTCATGAAAGGAATGTCCTTTAAGAATTCTGTGTGATGCAATCGGTGCCGTCAACGTCTGTGTACAATGTCTAGAATGATGTTCCTGAAGATGCACCTTAATAGATAGCATGGTTCACCCTACATATTTAATAGAGCATGGGCAAATTAATAAATAAACCACATAAGATGACCTACAATCGGTGTGGTAAAAAGCTGTATATTGAATGTTAAAGAATGGATCAATCCAGTGGGGTCCCAATAAAGTACCTGTGCAAAAATCACAATCACCGCATGGATAATGCCCTTTAGGGCAATCATGTGTTATCATCTGCATATCCTGAGAGATATCTCTGCGTATTACATAGTTAGCTATATTGTGACCACATTTATATGCTAACTTCAAAGGATGCTGAAAACATGGATGGACCTCCAAAATATGCCAATGTCTTCGCAGTAGACTACTGACTCGATCAATCAAGTGCATATATGGCAGAACCCCTACTATAGGCTTTCCTCTCTCAGTAGTAGTTTTTTCCTTAATGAATTGCCACCATTCTGGATAGTTAAATTGGGCACGCTTATAAGCTTTTCACTTAACCCTCCATTGCCTCGGAAGAAAGGCCTGGCAATCTACTTCCGGTGACACTGCCAAGAAAACCCAGGAGCTTCTGGGTCGCCAGGAGTCAGGACTGACTCGAAGGCACACTGCTGCATAAGCTTTTCTGACCAGATCTGCAGGATATCCCCTGGCTATAAGACGCTATGAGAGATCATTCGCATTCTTATGGAATTCAGATATCGTTGTACACAAACGACGAATACGGAAAAATTGACCCACCGGGAGTCCACGACGCATAGCAAATGGATGATGGCTATGAAATTTTAACAAGGTGTTTCTCTGAACCGGCTTACGATAAAGAGCGGTGTATAATTTATCTCCATACTTATAAATCATCAAATCCAAAAAGTTGTTATGTGAGGAATGAAATTCTGGAATAAACTGAATGTTTGGTTTTACCAAATTCAACCAATGAAAAAAATCTTGTAGATACTTTACTGATCCCGTCCATACAAAGAAAATATCATCTAGAAATCTCATCCATAATGAAATATGCTGAAACCAAAGAAGAATAAATATAGGTTTCTTCATAATGAGCCATATATAGGGTGGCTATTGTTGGGGCCATAGGAATTCCATAGACCTGTAGATAAAATTGTGATTCATAACAAAAATAACTACGTTTCAACATTAATTCAAACTGTGATATCAAAAAGTGAGAAAGCAATCTTGCTGGTAAATGCAACTCAATGGAAGAAAAACTCTTCAAGGCTTCCTGCAATGCAATGTGGGCCTTTGAGTTAGTTTATTTATCTCTGACTCAGAAGCTCCTGGGTTTTCTTGGCAGTGTCACTGGAAGTAGATTGCCAGGCCTTTCTTCTGAGGCAGTGGAGGTTTAAGTGACTTGCCCAAGACCACAAGGTGTGGTAGTGTGAATTGAACCCTAGTTGCATGGTTACTAAGCCAGTGTTTTAACCACTAGGCTACTCCTCCACTTCCTAAGGCTTCCTGTTGATCTATATTTGTGTAGAGAGAAGTCACGTCCATAGTTACTACAATGGTATTATCCAATGACAATATAGTATGTTGTAAAACTGAAATGAAATGATAAGAATCCTTAATATAGGATTTTACTGAAACCAATAAAGGCTGTAAAAAATGATCGCAAAATTGTGATAATGGTTCTAAAACTGAATCCTGGCAAGATACTATTGGGTGACCAGGGGGGGCTGTCATTGACTTATGTATTTTAGGTACCATATTTATTTATTTAGACAGTTTTGTATACCACCTTATCCTTCAATCATAGTGTTCACAACACAATTGGGAGATACATTTAACACAAGAGGATATGAGACACATACACTAATACTTACAGGGAACATGGGCAATGGAGGGTTAAGTGGCTTGCCCAAGACCACAAGGAGCACTTGTGGGACTAAAAACCCCAGACCTTCCAGCCCAAGGTTGCTGTTCTCTAGTCGGATTTGAACCCCCAACCTTCTGGCCTGAAGTACCTTGCCTCAACCACTAGATCATTCCTCTACATATATATACAGTATAGGGACATCTGATGGGTGACATTTATTCAAAAAAGCATATTCCTTCTTTGTGATCCAGCCCTGGAGAAGAACTTGTACTGTTAATATCTTAATCTCCCCAGCTAAGTCAGGAAGTGGATCATTCAATAATAAATAATAATAACGAGGATCCCTTAAATGATTCATTACATTTTCACAATAATAAGCAGTATCTTGGATTAGGATAGCTCCACCTTTATCCGCCCGATGAATCGCTATATCGGATATTGATCGAAGCTGTCACAATGCTTGTCTTTGTTGGGTAGTAATGTTAAAATTATTTTTAAATGGTAATTTCTCCAGAGTTTCCAAGTCTTGCAAAACTACTCTTTGAAAAGCTAATATATTAGGATCTACCTCTCCTGGGGGTATCCATTTAGATCAGGGGTGGGCACCTCCGGTCCTGGAGGGCCGCAGACCAGTCAGGTTTTTGGGATATCCCTAATGAACATGCATGAGATATATATGCATTAGAGATATCCTGCCAACCTGACTGTTTGTGGCCCTCCAGGGCTGGATTTGGAGACCCCTGCCTTACACCTCTGTCATTTAAGATCATGAGTGGGCAAGGTACAGATGTCCTAGACATTGAAAGGGTATATAGAATGTGTCACATTCCTCCTCGATTCTCACCACCACCAAAAAGTTGTCTAATAGACAATTTTTTGGTGGTGGTGAGAAGTGAGGAGGACTGTGACAAATTCTATCTAAACTTTTTGATGTCTTGGACATCTGCACCTTGTCCACTCACAATCTTAAATGACAGAGGTGCAAGGCAGGGGTCTCCAGATCCAGCCCTGGAGGGCCACAAACCAGTCAGGTTGGCAGGATATCTCTAATGCATATATATCTCATGCATATTCATTAGAGATATCCCGAAAACCTGACTGGCCTGCGGCCCTCCAGGACCAAGTTTGCCCACCCCTGATTTAGATGGACAGGTCTTAATTGAGTCATCCATTAAAATCCCCGTTGCTGGTTGAGAAAAGAATTGAATAATCCTCAATTTTCCAAATAAAGCATACAATGACTTTCTTATTTCAAATGGATCATACTGAACAGTTGGCACAAAAGATAATCCAAAGTCTAACACGGACAATTGAATATCAGTCAATTGTGTTCTTGATAAATTGACTACTGCTGTTTGGTGAATGATCGGGTGGATGGCCCCCTGTGGCTGTCCCCCTGGTTGAAGCAAAAGGGCCAGTGACCTCGAGGGTGGCCCCTTTGAAAATCCAATGAATTACTAGCCGTAACATTTGAAGGTTCCAATACTCTAGCGGTAAGTGTCCATAGAATCACTGTCCGTTTCATCCAACGAAGACTCAAAAGTGACCTGTTTTTTTAGTTTCACTCCTCTTCTGGTCCAATGGAATATTTTGTTGGCGCCATGTATAAACTTGATCTTTTTCATAGTCTAATGCATCTCGTGAAAATTTTTTTATTTTGAATGTTTTTAACACTTCTCAGAGTTGAGATAATTCCATCTTCAAAGCACTCAAATTGGTATCGAAAGTGGATGTTATCATGTCTATCTTCAAATAGCATCCCACCAAACTCCTGAACCCGCAAATGACTAACTCAGACAGAACCACTACTATTAGCCCTTATATGAATTACATAAAAAAAAGAGAAAATAACTTTCAGAATGCACACAAGACCAATTGTAATATATGTTTATTGTCCTCTGTAAATAGTTTTTTGACACAGTTGCATGCAATGTTACCTGTACATAGTTAAAATCTACTGTTCCATGTAAAAGTATATAAAATTGTTAAACTGTTCCCTATAAACCACCCTTGATCTCTGGAAGGGGCATTATAGAAGAAAAGAATAAATAAATAAATCTCCTTTGTTTCCAACTGAGCTTTTAAAGATATTTCTTCTTGTGATAACCTTTCCACCAAGAGTGCTATTAGTTCTAAACCACACTTATTCAATATCATATTCCACTTCTCTAAAAACACCCCTTCCTCAATAAACATATGGGGTGGTTTCAATACTCTCAATCCCCTTGGTATCATTTGTTGCTTAAGGTATTGAGTCATTGTAGAGGCATGTAATTGCACTCAAACAGCTTTATGATGTAAATTTTTAAAATCCAACCATGTCCCCATAGAGCCTATAGAGGTGGGATTAGCCTTGTCATCAAATAGAGCAGGATGTTCCAACAATTTAGAAATGTTCTCTTCAGAAAAAGCAAAAGTAGCTTTATTGGATCTGATTTGATCCACTCTAGATGTCATTTTGAACAGTTGGGTCAGTTATCCAATAATTATATATAAATCATCCAGGGAAAATTATACTACTTACATGAATTACTAATTCCCTATCAACGTCAGAAAAGCTTATAAACGTGCCCAATTTAACCATCCATAATGGTGGCAATTCATTAAGGACAAAACTACTACTGAGAGAGGAAAGCCTATAGTAGGGGTTCTGCCATATATGCACATGACTAATTGAGTCAGTAGTCTACTGAGAAGACATTGGCATATTTTGGAGGTCCATATTTTGGAGGTCCATCCATGTTTTCGGTGTCCTTTGATGTTAGCATATAAATGTGGTCGCAATATAGCTAACTATGTAATATGCAGAGATATCTCTCAGGATATGCAGATGATAACACATGATGGCCCTAAAGGGCATTATCCATGCGTTGATTGTGATTTTTGCACAGGTATTTTATTGGGACCACACTGGATTGATCCATTCTCTAACATTCAATATACAACTTTTTACCACACCGATTGTAGGTCATCTTATGTGGTGTATTTATTGATTTGCCCATGCTCTCTTAAATATGTAGGGCGAACCTCGTGATCTATTAAGGTGCGTCTACAGGAACATCGCTCTAGACATCGTACACAGAAGTTGACGGCACCGATTGTGTCACACAGCATTCTTAAAGGACATTCCTTTCATGAGTATCGGTGGTGAGTGATAGATCATGTTCCTTTATCATTTTGAGGTGGAGATAGAACACGATTGCAACATTTGGAACAGCAATTGATTTTTCAGCTGAATAAGGTAATCCTACATGGCTTGAATCTTGAACTGGATTGGTGGAGCCTATTATAAGAGAATTCAGATGGTTTCTGATTGGTTCTAATTCATTTTGTTGTCATTAGAAAATTTCCCCATATTACTAGACTGTGCTTCAGGTGAATTATTCAACCTGAGATTTAGCCTGATGAAGGGTCAAGAGTAAGCGGAGACCTGACACATGGCACTGTGTAGCTGTTTATACTATGCTGTTTATATTACATAAATTGAATCTTCTGCTACCGGCCACTGTTGTACAAGCGAAGGCAGCAATTTTGTTTTTCTAAAGAAACTCATAGGGAATGAAGTACACTGTTTGACAAGGATTTGTGAGAAGATGGCAGCGGTTCTTCTTCCCTGACAGAACATTGAAGCTATGCAGATTTGCCTGGAAAGTTAAGGTGGTGCTTTTTCTGATTTTAAGGGAGCTTACTGGTTGTAAGTTTCCTATTGATTCACTGGTTAGGTGACTTTGAGTGTTGTTAACTCATTAAAATGAATAAAAGGAACATTTGCTATAAGAGGGGGAAACCCTTCATGGCAAATAGTCTGACAAAAATAGGAAATATAAATTAATTTTGATAGGGGACATTGAAGGGAATTAGTAATTCATGTAAGTGGTATGATTTTCCCTGGGTGATTTATATATAATAATTGGGTTTATTAGCAAAAATCAAAAATCCCTGTTGTGCCCAAATGTTTCCAAAATCCCACAAAAACCCCAAAGTATATGCACTGTCAGTATATATGTTTACTACAAGCTACTGGCAAAGTTCAAGTGCACGTTAAGTGCAAGCACATCTGCTAATTGTCCACTAACAAATGGCAAAGAAGCTGATTCCAATACTTCATTAACTGTTGTGACTGCATATCCTACATGAATTTTGCCATTTTCATCTCTGAAAGCAGATCCATCCACAAACAGAGTTACATCAGGAGCCTGCAAAGGGACAGGGGAAAGAACAGGCTTCAGAGGATGTCAAAATGGTTTGAAAACAGTCATGAGATCCATCATCTTCCACAAGGTCTGTCAGTGAAGCTAAAAGTGTTGAATGATTGCAAATTGATGTAATATGTAATGTAACATGAGGCTAAGAAATTGTTAATTCCAGAATTAACAAACTTGTGGAGTACAAAAACTGCATCTTAGGGGTATGTTTACTAAAATCCCGGTAATGTGCGGGCCGCGCTAGTGTGCGGGTGCCATATAAGGAGTGGGCGTTTCAGGCAGAAATAAGCAAAACCAGGATTAATCATGTGCTAATGTGCGTGGCGCTCATGTGCGCCCCGCACATTAGCGCATGAGAAAGCTGCGCGGTAAGCATAAGTGGCGCGTTGATGCACAAGCACAGGAACAGAGCTACAGTACAATGGTTAAGACACTGACCAATGGTGCAGGGATCATGGATTCAATCCCCCACTGTGCCCAATGAAGAAGGCTGACTGAGGCATTACTTTAGGAGGCAGTTTAATATTGGGCAGCGTAAGGCGGCACGCTATTGCTTTAGGAGGCATCTTATTTTTTATTTTAATTACTACTACTAGCAAACGCACTCTCAAAGCATGTGAACATAAGGCGCCCCATAAGGCACATTTTAAAGTGCACTGTCCGCCAAGGCACCCTAGAATGTTGCTTATAGGGCGCTTTATAGGGTGCCGTATGAGGTACCGCAAGGTCACAGCAATGTTTTTGATGGCAGCACTGTGCAGTTTAAGGAATGAAAAGCATAAGTAGGTCCGCTGACATGCAAGGAGGAGCAGCAGTGGAGCACAATGGTTACGACACTGACCAATGATGCAGGAGTCATGGGTTCAATCCCCCACTGTGCCTAATGAAGAAGGCTGGCTGGGGCATTACCTGTTAAATGTAATATTGCTGTAGGGGGCATTTTATTTTTATTTTCATTAGTGCTGCCAGCAAACACACCCTCATAGTATGGTAACATAAGGTGCTGCATAAGGCGCCTCATAGGGTACCCCAGAGGGCACATTATAAAGTGCACTGTCCGCCACGGCACCCTACAATGTTGCTGAAAGGGCGGCCTATAGGGCGCCATATAGGGTGCCCTATGAGGCACAGCAAGGTCATAGCACTGTGTTTGATGGCAGCACTGAGCATTTAAACGCATGGAAATTATAAGTAGGTGCGCTGACATGCAAGGAGGAGCAGCAGTGTAGCACAATGGTTAAGGCACTGACTACTGATACAGGGGTCATGAGTTTGCTCCCCAGTATGCCTAATACATAAGGCTGGCTAAGGCATCAGCTTTGCAATATACGTAAATTTTCCTGCAGCACTTTAGTTGTATCTTATTAATTGCTGCCAGCAAACAGGCCCTCACGTGCCGTAATTTAAGGTTCCGCATAAGGCACCCTATAAGGCACTCCATATTGCACATTATAAAGTGCACTGTCCGCCACGGCACCCTAAAATGTCCCCTATAGGGCACCCTATAAGTTGCTCCACAGGATAACGTATAGTGCACCTTATATGGACGGTAACCATAAGGTAACCTATAGGGCGCCCTATAAAGCGCCCTCTGAGGCACCTTATGGGTACAGTACGATGAGGGTGTTTTTGCTGGCAGCAATAATGTACATTAAAAATAAATAATGCTTTGAGTAGCCCTATCAAATAACCCCAATGTGGGTTTGAACTCACAATCTCTGACTCCACAGGCAGCAAAGTAACCATTGCGCTACAGCTCTATAGCTGCTAGCAAGCCCCTGGCTGGCTGCAGAGGGAGTGCACGTCACCACACAGACAGTCTGCTGTGGTCACCAGGATAGGGTTAGCCCACCCGTACCCATGATGCACTGCACATGCAAATCAGCTGTCCACAGATAAACACAAGATGGGGTATGCACCCCCACAGCACCTCGGCCTGGTAGGGGGTACTGACCATGTGCACCCCCACAGCACCTCAGCCTGGTAGGGGGTACTGACCGTGTGTTTTACTGGCACAGAGTAGCTACACACCGTCACATTGTGCGGGTACTGTGCTCACCCTGAGGGTGCGGTGAGGCGCCCAGCACCAGGTCCACAGCACCTTCCATGGCTGAAAGAGGCCATGCTGGAGGTCCAAAGCAATGTTAAATGTGTGAGATAGGTAGTTTCTGAAACACCTTGGATGTATCTGTTGGTCTCAGTCAGGTGTAGCCCCTATGGACCCCTAGGAGGATTATGTACCACCACCCTCATCCTCCAGGGCTGAGGGTGGCAAATAGGGTCTCCCATCAACAGATCCACATTCTACTTCCTTGCAATGGTAGCAGTAGAGGGGACCATCAACCCCAGTCCTGCTGGGGAACAGACACCCTACAGGGCAGTCAATGCAGCTCTGTAAACATCCATAACGCAATAGCAGACAGACATTAGGCCTGGATATGCTAAGCTGCACCCCACCACTATCTGATAGTCTCCTACAGCAAGCCTTCATCCGCTGCACCCTGCAAGGCACTCCATCAAGACACATACCAGCTGCAAACAGTCTGCTAGCTAGTCCATAGTGCATGTTCCTGGTGGAAATGCATGCACCCAGACCAGGAATGTCAGCATACACAACAAGCAGATAAATCAGTGACTGGGCCCCAAAAGAAAACCCATAAATATCACATGACAGAAATACTATATAGCACTATGGGGGTGCCCAGCCATACTGTCGTCACTACACAGTCAGGGTGAGAGTGATCTCCCAGCAGGACATACTGAGGTCACCCTGTCTGTGTAGGTGGTGGCCGGGCACTAAAATGTCCCAGCCAGTTCCCTATGCCCTGTGCAGATGCATCCTGGCCAGGCCACCCTGTCCGGGCTATACCCATGGTACCTTGCTCCTCATTATGCACATTGGCAGGCCAATACTGGCAACAGTGCTGGCAGTGTGGGCTGTGGAAGGTGTTTGCAGCCACCACACACTGTATAGACAGACACACACTCCCACACCTATGCCAGCATTGTGCTACTATAGAGGAGTTTAGCAGCCCTGCCCACCACACCAGTCCTGGGCACAGTACAGGCATGGATATGCTACGCAATACTGTTGGGGGTCACTCCCCAGGGTGGTAAACACTGTCAGAGACCAGACCTGAAGCACACACCGCAGACATCAGAAAGATTGTTATGATGGAGCTCAATCAGCAAACTGTGCTTAACGTAGGACTTACTATCTGCCAGTAATCATAGGAAACGTTTGATAGGTGTGTACCGTATACCCAGGTGTAGGGTGGCATTGCTAAGGTATGCAAGTGCTAGTATTGGGAGATGCACGCAGGGCCCAATGTCCTGCCTCTGCAGGAGGCAATGGCCAATGGGGCCTGTGGGTGAGGGTGTGGGTGTGTCTTCCCCCGTTGGCTGCTGCTTTACAGCAGAGGTTCCCAACTCCAGTCCTGGTGTGCCAAACACTGTTCGGGTTTTCATGCTGTCCCTCATGAATATGCATGAGATATATCTGCATACCATGGGGGTGGTGCATAGATATGCAGCAGAGGCATCTTTATTAGAGGCAGCATGGAACCTGAATGGTGTGGGGCCCTCCAGGACTGCATTTGGGAGACTCTGCTCTAGGTAATGTGCCTGTTTATGGTGTCTGTGCTCGGTGGGGTAAAATATAGGCGTATTAACCATGCGTATGTTCTCAGCAATAAAGGTTTGTCCTTACTATCACGGTTTAGTTGTGGGAAAAATATGTGGACTGGATTGGCAAGAATTCCAGCTGGGCTTTGAGCCTGTGACCTTCTGTTCTTGCACACACTGTCTGTGTGCACTGCACCACCATGTTGCCACAGATATGCTGTATTCCCTGGGGAGTCCATGACTGTACATCCGACAGGGCCTGTTTGTTGCAGTGCACGGCACCCACTTGGACAGGGCTAGGCCATGGTCTGCTATTGCCACCAGCTGCTGCCACCTCCACCACCAGTACCGCTCCATCCTTAGATTGGAGACAGCATAAACCCTGAAGGATTTGTGGCCCTCCAGGACTGCATTTGCGGTCATCTGCTCTAGGTAATGTGCATGTTTCTGGTGTCTGTGCTCTGTAGGGTAAAATAGAGGTGTTTGAGCCATGCTTATATTCTCTGCAATACAGGTTCTTCTTTACTATCACGATATAGTTGTGGGTAAAATATGGGGACTGGATTGGCAGGAGCCCCAGCTGGGGCTTGAACCTGTGATCTTCAAACACACTGCTTGTGTGCACTGCACCACCGTGTTGCCACAGAGACAGTGCATTCCCTGATGATAGCATGACTGTTTGTCTGTTGCAGTGCATTGCACCCACCTACACAGGGCTAGGCCATAGTCTGCTCTGGGCAGCTGCCACTGCCCCCCTCCACCTCCATTACCCCTGTGCCACCATGCTGACATGCCCTTCTGCTGCTGGTGCTGGTGGTACGCAGTCTCAGGCCATCCTGTGTGCGGGTAGGCGGCTGCCTATGGTGCAGGTTCTGGGGTAGGGGTGAATGCATATCTGTCCGCACGTCCCCCAATCACCGCCTGCCAATGTTCCGTGCCCTTGGGGGTACCTGCTGGGTACTATCCCCTGTGACACTGTGCTAAACACTCTCATGCCCATGTTGGCCACTCATCAGTTGCTGTCTGGCTGCTGTTCAGTTTCAGCATTCCTAGGTGCCATCTAGGCGTCTGCCTAGTCCGCACTGTGCCCCAGCTTCACCACAGCATGTGCCGCCTGCAGCCCTCTGTATCCCCTTTCGCAGTGTGATACATGTGCACAGAACAAAATTTCACATAAAACGTTAAAAATGACAAGAAACATTTTAAAAAGCATAATTCAGCTGGGCAACAGTGATAGCAATGGGTAACAAGGAACAAAACGCCCTGGAGTGCACCAAAATAAAAAGAAATGATGTGTGGAAGGGTCTACGCTCCGCAGACCCTTTCAAAGAGCATTACATTGTAATGGAGCTGTCCTGGGCGTGTGGTGTAACGTTTCCCAATGATATCATTGTTGCCCAGCTTGGTTATGGGTGTGTGCCCCTTTTATGAGGTCTTTTCTGAGGTTTATGGGCACCTTTGTCTGCATACAAGGTAAATGAGGCCACAGTAAACCTGTTGCAGAGCAGGGTTTCTGACTCATCAGGCCGGTTTAACTAACTCCAGGGACTGCACTGTCTCCGTGGCCACAGTGTGGTGCAACAGACACAGCCAGTGCCTGTAAGACCAGAGGGTCACAGGTTCAAATCCCAGCTGGGGCTCCTACCAACCCAGTCCCCATAGTTTTACCCACCACTAAACAGTGATAGTAAAGACACTCCTTTATTGCAGAGAACATACGCATGGCCTATATTTTACCACACCAAACACAGACACCAGAAACAGGCACATTACCTAAAGCAGAGTCCCGCAAATGCAGTCCTGGAGGGCCCCACACCATTCCGGCTTCATGCTGCCTCTAATAAAGATGCCTGTGCTGCATAGCTATGCACCACCCCCATGGTATGCAGATGTAGCTCATGCATATTTATGAGGGACAGCATGAAAACCCGAACAGTGTTTGGAACACCAGGACTGGAGTTGGGGAACTCTGCCGTAAAGCAGCAGCCAACAGGGCCACACACCCACCCACAGGCCCCATTGGCCAATGCCTCCTGGAGAGGCAGGACATTGGGCCCTGCCTGTATCTCCCAATACTAGCAGTTGCATACCTTAGCAATGCCACCCTACACCTGGGTATATGGTACAGAGCTATCAAACGTTCCGTATAACTGGCAGATATCAATTCCTACGTTAAGCACAGTTTGCTCATTGAGCTCCACCATAACAATCATTCTGATGTCTGCGGTGTTTGCTGCAGGTCTGGTCTCTGACAGTGTTCACCACCCTGGGGAGTGACCCCCCAACAGCCTTGTGTACCATATCCATGCCTGTACTATGCCCATGACTGGTGTGCTGGGTATGGCTGCTGACCACCTCTATAGTAGCACAATGCTGGCATAGGTGTGGGGGTGGCTGTCTGTCTATCCAGTGTGTGGTGGCTGCAAATACCTTCCACAGCCCACACTGCCAGCAATGTTGCCAGTATTGGGCTGCCAATGTGCATAATGAGGAGCAAGGTACCATGGGTATAGGCCGGACAGGGTGGGCTGGCCAGGGTGCATCTGCACAGGGCATAGGGCAGTGACAGGCACATTGTAGTTTCCGGCCACCACCTACACAGACAGGGTGACCTCAGTATATCCTGCTGAGAGATCACTCTCACCCTGACTGTGCAGTGACCACAGCATGGCTAGGCACTCCCATAGTGCTATTTAGTATTTCTCTCATGTGATAAATATGGGTTTCCTTTTGGGGTCCAGTCATTGATGTATTTGCTTGCTGTGTATGCTGACATCCCAGTTCTGGGTGCAGGCCTCTCCACTGGGCACTAGCAGACTGTTTGCAGCTGGTAGGTGTTGTGATGGAGTGACTTGCAGGGTGCAGTGGCTGATGGCTTGCACCAGGGGAATATCAGATAGTGGTGGGGTGCAGCATACCATATCCAGGCCTAATGTCTGTCTGCTATTGTGTTATGGCTGTGTACAGAGCTGCATAGACTGCCCTGTGGGGTGTCTGTTCCTCAGCAGGACTAGGGTTAATGTTCCCCTCTACTGCCACCTTTGCAGGGAGGTAGACTGTGGATCTTTTGATGGGAGACCCTGTTTGCCGCCCTGGGGGAGGGGGGTGGTGGTGCATGGGGGCTACACCTGACTCAAACAGACAGAGATGTCCAAGGTGGTCCTGCAGAACCTACCTATCTCACACAGTAACACTGCTTTGGACCTGCGCCATGGCCTCTTTCAGGCATGGACGGTGCTGTGGACCTGGTGCTGGGTGCCTCACTGCACCCTCAGGGTGAGCACAGTACCCGCACAATGTGACGGTGTGTAGCTACTCTGTGCCAGTACAACACACGGTCAGTACCCCCTACCAGGCCGAGGTGCTGTGGGGGTGCACATGGTTAGTTCCCCCTACCAGGCCGAGGTGCTGTGGGGGTGCACATGGTCAGTTCCCCCTACCAGGCCGAGGTGCTGTGGGGGTGCATTCCCTATGGTGTGTATCTGTGGACAGCTGATTTGCATGTGCAGTGCATCATGGGTGTGACTGGCACAATCCAACCCTGTGAAACCCCAGCACCTGCTCACAGGCTCTGATAAACCATAGGCCATCACACGTACATCTGCTAGCATAATGCATAGGTGCAAGACACCCTACAGAGTCTGTAAAATAAGATGCCTACACTGGTAAAAACACACGTACCCACGCACGATTGTACGCGCGCAGCTACGCACGTACCAATGCACGCAACCTCGCACGCACCAACGTACGTGGCTAGGCACACTCTGAGGGTGTTTTTCTGACACCAATACTCAGCGTAACGAAAAACATGCCTCCTCTTTCCCTCTGTAATGTACAGGGTGATGCCTGGGACAGCCTTCTGCGTTAGGCATACTGGGGACTCAAACCCATGCTGCCTGTAACAGCGGTCAGTACCGTAACCATTGTGCTACTGCTCTGTTTCAGTGCTTTGTGTCTGTACATCTTCTTACGTTTAACGCGCAGTGATGCGTCACGGCGCCCGGTAACGCTCGTTAATTTTTTTTAACGCGCGTTAGTGCTGACGATGTACCGCCTATGTCCTTATTTGGGGTTTCTGTTACTACCGCGGCTCCTAACGCGAATTGCACTAACGCAGTTTAGTAAACATACCCCTATGACGTATTGCCATTCGCAAGGTCCCTATTACTTGCACAGCACTCTCTGTTTCTCTCTCTATATGTGTTCTCAAGTCTTTGTGCTGGGAGATATTATAAATATCCTAATTACACAATTCTTCTCCCCCTAACTTTCTTTATTTCCTCCCATAGTTCTGCTGCACGAGTGACCCGCATTCATTCACCCTGATCAGCTGATGTCTCGCAAGATACCGAAGGAAGAAGAGGATGACAAAGGAGGATACAGACTGGCTGAAATCTCCAGCGCGGTGATTCATATGCTTCATGCGCTGGCGATTCATATGCTGGAGGAGCAGCAGCCGGAAATCCATCCTCACTCTTCTCAACCCCACTTTTTTACAAAAATCATTAGACCTTTCTCCAAACATAAACAACTTTTGTTTAAGATCTTGAACTTCATTTATATGTTTTTTTTTCTTGTGCCATCCGCTTCCACCATGTGAGCACAATCCATGCATGACTATTACACGGTTTGCCATTAACTGCCAACTCATATCTCAGGTAAAGAATCGTATCCATGGAGAACGTTCCCACCAGAGGAAACTGCAAAGCCTCATTACCACTAGCCACTGAATGCCACCGCGCTACAGGCTCAATGGCCATCACCTTGCTTTTCACACATATGATAAGACAGACTGGAGTGGAGGAGTAGCCTAGTGCTTAGAACACTGGCTTGGTAACCAAGCGATCAGCGTTCAGTTCCCACTAGCATTCCTTGTGGCCTTGGGCAAGTCAGTTAATCCTCCATTGCCTTGGAAGAAAGGCCTGGCAATCTACTTCCAGTGACACTGCCAAGAAAACCCAGGAGCTTCTGGGTCACCAGGAGTCAGGACTGACTCAAAGGCACACATTGCATTTGCAATAAGAAGGGCTATCTTTCTTAAACACTAAAGCTCTATCTCTGTCATGCCATTCACACATCTGAGACTGAGCTTGCCGACTAAACAAATTATCTATGTTTGGTAATACTCACAAATCTTCTGTCACCTGCTGTCTTCCTTGCCTTGAATACAGAGACACAAACAATCCGAATCACAACACAACTGAAAGTACCTGCGTCCGCCTCTCACCGGCAACAGAACCTGGGATCTCAGAATCAGATCTCTTAACTCAAAGCAATGAGAAGGAAGCAATAATAATTAACAAAACAATTCGCACACACAATTGTGTTACACACAGGACCAAAGCTTTGGGAGAGAGCAGCAGCAAAGTCTGCAGTTTCTCTCTAATCCCCACCTACTTTGGCCACCTTTTTATTGGTTCAAAGAGACATTTCACAGTTTAAGTTCCACCTTGTTTTTCTACATCAAGCATTGTGTTACATCTTTTGCTAATGCATATTCATAATGTGCATCTCCATGTCATAGGTCAGATCTATTAGTATAGGTCAACAGGAAAGAGTCATACATGAATTTCCAGACATAACTTCTTAAACAATAATTCTACAAGCAAGCATTTCTGACAAAGTGAGTTTCAGAACAGAAGACACAGTTCTTCCCTGCAACTTTCTGTTCTATAAACACACCCACAGCCTTTCTGCAATATCTGAACTTTCTATAGAGTTTCAGTTGTAGTCTTCTCAAGGGCATCTCCTTAGCAATAGGCTTTGGAACGTCTGAGCTACTGAATCTGCGCTGTTAACTCCTTTTGAGAGCTTTCAGTAATATACTATTATTGGGTACCTTCACAGTGTACACAGCCCTGTACAGACAGGCTTCCTTTCAAATATTATGTTTATGTAGATGATATTTTAGTATTGTTATCATTTCCAAGGCAGCTAGGGAAATATTATTTTATATTAAAGTGCTTTCGGTATTGGATAACTGGGCATGGTTGCTCTGTTTCCAGTTGAATATGGCAAAGATGAAAGTGCTATGTTCCAAGAAAAGTCAATTAATCCAAGGACCATTACTGGAAGCAATAGAGAAATTGAATCTTAAAAGGGAATCGGTGTTTCGTGTATTGGGGTATTTTTGAATGAAAATCTCACTATGGAAGCACATATTAACTCGATTGTTTCAAAGTCATTTTACTTTTATTTGCATTTAAAATTTACAAGGGAGTCAGAAGGGAGTTGTGCCACCCCTACAGCCACCATGCTGTCATGTCAGCATAGCGTGAAGGTGGTGGTGGTGGTCACAGCTGCTGTGGGCTGCTGCAGACAAAGGTATATTGCCCTGGCCCTATATGTCTAGTGCAATGCTGTAGATGGCACTGTCAGTGGGATGGCACGTATGTGAGTCGCAGGCACAGTGAAGCACTTGGTGATCCCTCCCCATTGAGGTCCAAAGTAGAAGCATGCATCACCATGGTCCCTATTGGAGGGGACCAAGTCCAAAAATGTAGCACAAGGAAGGAAAGGCTTAAAAATTATTTATTTTATACTTAAATGCGATTGCGTGCCAAAGACCCAAACCAGGCCGTGTTTCGTCACACCTTCATCAGGGGTATTGGCATACTCATTGAGTTCTCTTATGCATCTTCATATATCTTCATGTAAACCGATAAAAACTTTACAGCACTTCTTTCACTATGCCACATAGCCTCAATCGCGAACACTTACGCGGCATAGTGAAAGAAGTGCTGTAAAGTTTTTATCAGTTTACAGGAAGATATATGAAGATGCATAAGAGAACTCATTGAGTATGCCAATACCCCTGATGAAGGTGTGATGAAACATGGCCTGGTTTGGGTCTTTGGCACGAAATCTCATTTAAGTATAAAATAAAGAATTTTTAAGCCTTTCCGTCCTTGTGCTTCGCATTTGGACTTGGTCTCCTGTTTTATTGTGGCACAGTGCTTCTTTGTTGGTTGGCCCCATTGGAGGGGGACAGGAGTAGCAACGTGTATACAACTACACATGTGCAACAGCAAGGAGGCCACCTGCAGCAGTGAGTCATTGGTTACATCATGATGGCAGTGAAGGAGGGATCAGCTGGCATGATGACCAAATGAGTGTTGGACCATGCCACCCAGCTACCTATCCAAGTGGTGGGTTGGGCCCAAGATCAGGATGCCCCCACCCGCACATATTGAGTGGATATGTGCATGTGGAGAGCACATAATGCCCATGAGGAAGGAATACAACACAATTGGATAACAGGTCATGTCAGAGGAAAAATGCCCACCCAGCCCCTTAACTTGCCAGATGATGAGAAGAACCTGTGGGTATACCAGGAACCCCTCCATAAGACAGAACCCAGTCAGGAACAACCATCTGAGTCACATGTGAATGTACATCAACTATGTCGGTCTGCAAGATATGAGGTCATGCTAGTACTGTCCTATAAGCACATACTAGGTTTTAGGGATCCTAGCCATTCTGCTAGTACCATCAAGGTATGCAATGTGTGGATGCTTGTACCATGGGCTGACCCTTTGACTGGACAGATCCCATGTGTGAAACATGAATGTCATATGCGGCAGCAGCATAGCAAGCCATTTCAGCAGACTGACAAAACAACATGACCCTCTCCCACACCCGTTTCAAACCGTACCTTAAATGAAAGAAGTCGAAGTAGCATTGAAAGCCTTATCAAAGAACAAAGCACCAGGCGTTGATGGCATTCCCATAGAAGTATTACAGCAATATAATGCAGCTGTTACCATACTTTCAAGGCTCTGCCAAGAAATTTGGAAAACAACATCATGGCCAACTGACTGGAAAAGATCTGTGTATATACTATCACCTAGGGGCCAACCCAGCGCTTAAGTAATGGAGGGTTGGTCTGCCTGGGGATTCTTATTCAGGGAGATTGGCATGGCATTTGCTCCTGCAATGCCTTAGGGGAATAGTAGTCCCTTTTACCCTCTGAGAAAAGAAGAAATTGTAGTTGAGTGGTTTCAGGCAAATGACAAGGATTTATTTCCCTTTCCAAGAAGATTAAGCGCATGTGGAAAACTTAGGACAGTTGCCGTATAATTGGCGCGAGGAATACATTCAGGAACTAAGGTAACCAGCCTCTTTAGCTTCAGGCTTTAAAACGTGCAGTGCTCAGTACAAACAAAAGTAAACAACAGCTTCTCATAACAAAAGAAAATGTTCCCTTTTTTTCTGCTGCTTTCCCAGCCTTCTTAATATATGGTTCAGCAGAGAGATTCAATATGGTCAGCAAGAGACAAAGTGCAATCCATCTGATTATCTGCTACGTCATTGATATCAGAGTCTATCTGCATCTCTTCTAAGTCAGCATCAGCTGGGTGTGTCTGCAAGCTGCTATACGGCATTTTAAAACAAACTTCTTCTCTGCCTTCACGTGACTTCCCTTTGTAGCACTCTAACGAGCAGGGCTGTAAAGTACCATATATACTGGAGTTGCTGCTTGGGGAGCCTAATACTTCCTGGCAACTACAAGGAAATATTTTAAAGCTAGGTTCAAACCTGGACAAGTTGTGAAGCCTACCTTTTTGCTTTAAAGAGGAAGGAATTCTCTGTTCTGCTGGGTCAGAATGGGTTCCAAACACCGGTTGTGTTTTCTTGCCTTTTAGCTTATCAGCTTCTGCCTCTGACGTATAAATATTCTCATGCCAGTATGTCGCTATCCCTGGAGCCTCTGAGTTTTCCCACTCTCAGGAGGTTTCTCCTTCCTCCTGCCTTTACTGGACGTCACCGGTCCTGTGCTGCTCACACCTGGCTTTTGGGCTTTGGCTTTCTGGGTCCTTATTCCTCCTTGACTCCTTTTGGTCAGCGTGCTCCCTTGCTTGATCCCCTGCCGGATCCCTTGCCTTTGTCTTTGCTCTTGTCCTGGCGTCTCTCCCTCGGAGCTTCCTTGGAACTCCTGCTCCTTCTCTTCCTCCTTCCTCCTCCTTCCCATTCCCCTTGCCCTGTTAAAATCTAATGACCATTTTTTATAATCCTGCTTCTCAGGGCTTAGCTCTGCCCCGCCCCCAACCAGGTGTTTCTCATTAACTCCTGAGCTTGGGGATACGTTACAGCATGGGCGTGCCTGTTCAGCTCGTGACTCTTTTTATTTACCTTTTCCTTGAAAACATTGAGCCATGTGCTCTGACTGCCTGTCAGTTTCTGAAACAAAACTCTCTTCTCTCCCTATCTCCATAGGCTCAGAAGGGTCTTCTACATGACAGATCCCCTCCCTTAAGATATTACAGGCTGACGAGCTTATATTCGGACAGCTCGTAATCCCTAATGGGGCATTAATGTGCTTTTCCACTCTAACTAGCCTTGCTGCCGCTGACCTCTCATGCCAGGGCTTAAGGACGTTTAGATGGTAGACTTGACGGCGTCCCCTAATGTTTTCTACCGTGTAGGAAACGGGACCTACTTTTTCTACCACCTTACACGGACCTCTCCATTGGGACTCGAACTTTGGTCCGGCGTCTGCCACCATGATCACTACCTTATCACCTATTGCTAATTGCCGAGGCCTCGTCCCCCGGTCATAATGTCTTTTTTGTCGCTGTTGACTGGCCTGCAAGTTTTCTACTGATGCTTGAGAAGTCCTTTTCAGACGACTCCTCAGATCCTTTAGGAAATGAGGTACCCCGATATCCTCAATTTCCGGCTCCACGCATTGTTCGCGTAAAATGTCTAAAACCCCTCTGGGAGCTCGACCAAACAATAACTCATAAGGTGATGCCCCTAAGGATGCCTGCGTATGCTCCCGACAGGCAAATAAAACGAATGGGAGTAAGGTATCCCACTCAGACATTTTCCCATTTAGGCCACTTCTCAACATCTGCTTAATGGTCTGGTTCATCCTTTCAACCAGTCCGTTGGACTGGGAGTGGTATGCGGCGGTTCTTATGTGGCGCACCCCAAACGCATCCCACACTAGGGCTAGGTACCTTGACATGAAGTTACTGCCTTGGTCCGTGAGCATTTCCTGTGGAAAGCCTACCTCGCAAAACAGTTTAATTAGTTCTAAGGCTATCGTCCTAACCGAGGTACTCCGCAAGGGTATTGCCCATGGGAAACGAGTAGCCTGGTCTACTATCACTAATATATATTGAAAACCTCTTGGTGTCTTAATTAGGGGACCTACAATATCCATCGCCATACGGTGAATTGGTATTGATATCGTGGGCGTGGGTATCATGGGCACCGCCTGTGGCTTGGTTGAGGTAACTCGCTGACTTGTGGGACATGACTCACAGTAGCGGGTAGTCTCTTTAAAAACCCCCGGCCAATAAAAACGGGCCAGGATTTGGTCCAACGTCCCTTGGATCCCTTTATGGCCGCCTACCGGGTGATCGTGGGCCAGCCTTAAAACTATTGCTTTGAATGTAGTTGGTAATACTAATTGCTTTCTCACCGCTCCCGTATGCAGCTCGTTGCTCTCCCTATACAATACCCCTTTATCTAGGAGGAATCTAGGAAGAGTATCTCTAACAGTTTGGGCATACTCAAATGCTCGTTTCAATGCAGGGTCAGCTTGTTGCTCCTTTGGAAAGGAAGGAAATTTCCTGACAAGATCAGCGGGAATCCAGGGCAACCCTTCTCCGGCTTCCAGCTCAGCCCTCCCTTGGGTCCTATGCTGTCTCTCGTGGTGCCTATCTGCTTTTCCTTTTCTGAGCTTTTTGGAAGGGGCATTGATCAGGTCCTCATGTACAGGAAGCATCTCTGATACCTCCTCTCCCAATTCATCTTCACTCTCTGGGGGTTCATCCCTATCCTCAGGGAGTTCCTCCTTCTCTTTGGGAAGTCCCTCTGTCCCCTCAGATGGTTTAATCCTTACTCCTGAGATTCCTGCCTGGGACCTGGTGGAGACCATGCCTGTTTTAACATTTAAGCCCTTCTCCATCCCTCTGCAAAATGGGGGCCAATCCCTCCCCAAGACTATATCGTGAGGGAGCCATGGGACTACGGCCACCAGAACCTCCTTTTGGGTTCCCAACCCTTTTACTGATAGCCTATATAGCGGATAATAAGAGGATGCACCATGCACACAGCGTATTTTAACCTGACCTTCTGCTTGACTCGGTACTGTTCTCATGCGGGCTTCAGTGGCCTGCCAGAGCTTCTTCGAGACCATGCTCTGGTCAGCACCTGAGTCAAGCAGTGCATGAGCTACAATTCCCTGAACTTCCACCTTTAACAGGAACCCTTCTTGCACCTGTTTTCCTTTTCCAGTCATTAGTGCTGTTTGCAATGTACAATTTCTCTGAAAATGCCCTACTTTCCCGCAGTTATAACATTTTCCTTTTGACAATGGTACAACAGTATTCGCACTGGATATATTAGCTCTTAAGCTCTTTTCTGATCTTCCAAAGTTGGCTGCCCCAGCCACTTTCAGAATGCCTCCTTTCGGTTTACCGGCCAACTCTGCCTCAAAATAGCATTCTGTAAGGATGGCTGCCTCTGCGGTGGTCTGGCAACTTTGTAGGATCAGGAAAGATTTGACTTCAGGGTGTACTGCTTCCATGAATTGTTCCAGGACGATAGTATCAATCACAGACTTAAGAGTCTTTTTCTCTGGAACAAGCCATTTCCACGCTAAACCTTTAATCCTTTGAGACAATGCTTTAGGGGTTTCATTAGGCTTCAGCCTAGCCTCTCTAAACAATCTCTTATAGAACATTGGTGTTAATCCTAGCCTGTCCTTAACTGCTTTCTTAACTTCATCATAGTCAGACGCTAAAGCAGTGGGCATGGCCTTATAATCAGCTAAAGCCTCCCCTGTAAGGGACGTGGCGAACCTCACTGCCCATTGTTCTAGCGGCCATTTGACAGCTCTTGCAATCCTTTCAAAGGCCTCTATAAAGTCGTCCAAATCATCATTGGTTGGTAACTGTCCAAAAGCTAAGGTTCCACAGTCTTGTGGTCCTACCACCGTAGCAAATGAGGGACTTGCTTGTTCGGTAGCCTTCTGCTTTGCCAGTAAAGCCTCCATTAACTCGACAAGGGGTCTTTGCTGGGCATGCATTGCCGCGGCCGTCTGTTCTTGCGTGCGATGAGCCAGCTCTATCTGCTTTTCAAACTGGTTAGACATCCAGTGCAACACTTCTTCTGGATCCATCCTTAGTACTGTCGTTCCTGCAGAGACAAACAAAAAGATAAGCCCACCAAGTGCGGCACACCACGGCTTTCTTTTAAATCCTGTCTAAATAAACTGCAGAACAGTAGCTCTCTTTCTCACTGTTGAATCCTCAACACCTGTGCCCAGTTACCCATTACCTTGGCATGGTGTAGATTCAGGCCTTGAGAAAGGAGTCTATCCTTTGAGTCCTGGTCCTCCTTGTCGGTTTGCCAGCGAATCTCTGATAGCTCTCTGCCAACAGCTTAGCAGATGTTCTTTTCCCCTTGTACAAACTTCTGGTGTCTCCTGATGTCTTTTTTCCAGTTGGGATGTCCTTTGTATTCCAAGCGGAAAATCCTCACAACTACGCCACTTGTCACCTGGGGGCCAAACCAGCGCTTAAGGCACGGAGAGTTGGTCTGCCTGGGGATTCTAATTCAGGGAGTTTGGCATGGCATTTGCTCCTGCAATGCCTTAGGGGAATAGTAGTCCCTTTTACCCTCTGAGAAAAGAAGAAATTGTAGTCAAGTGGTTTCAGGCAAATGACAAGGATTTATTTCCCTTTCCAAGAAGATTAAGCGCATGTGGAAAACCTAGGACAGTTGCTGTATAATTGGCGTGAGGAATACATTCAGGAACTAAGGTAACCAGCCTCTTTAGCTTCAGGCTTTAAAACGTGCAGTGCTCAGTACAAACAAAAGTAAACAACAGCTTCTCATAACAAAAGAAAATGTTCCCTTTTCTTCTGCTGCTTTCCCAGCCTTCTTAATATATGGTTCAGCAGAGAGATTCAATATGGTCAGCAAGAGACAAAGTGCAATCCATCTGATTATCTGCTACGTCATTGATATCAGAGTCTATCTGCATCTCTTCTAAGTCAGCGTCAGCTGGGTGTGTCTGCAAGCTGCTATACAGCGTTTTAAAACAAACTTCTTCTCTGCCTTCATGTGGCTTCCCTTTGTAGCACTCTAACGAGCAGGGCTATAAATTAACATATATACTGGAGTTGCTGCTTGGGGAGCCTAATACTTCCTGGCAACTACAAGGAAATATTTTAAAGCTAGGTTCAAACCTGGACAAGTTGTGAAGCCTACCGTTTTGCTTTAAAGAGGAAGGAATTCTCTGGGTCAGAATGGGTTCCAAACACCGGTTGTGTTTTCTTGCCTTTTAGCTTATCAGCTTCTGCCTCTGACGTATAAATATTCTCATGCCAGTATGTCTCTATCCCTGGAGCCTCTGAGTTTTCCCAAGCCAGACTCTCAGGAGGTCTCTCCTTCCTCCTGCCTTTACTGGATGGCACCGGCCCTGTGCTGCTCACACCTGGCTTTTGGGCTTTGGCTTTCTGGGTCCTTACTCCTCCTTGACTCCTTTTGGTCAGTGTGCTCCCTTGCTTGATCCCCTGCCGGATCCCTTGCCTTTGTCTTTGCTCTTGTCCTGGCGTCTCTCCCTCGGAGCTTCCTTGGAACTCCTGCTCCTTCTCTTCCTCCTTCCTCCTCCTTCCCATTCCCCTTACCCTGTTCAAATCTAATGACCACTTTTTATAATCCTGCTTCTCAGGGCTTAGCTCTGTCCCTCCCCCAACCAGGTGTGTCTCATTAACTCCTGAGCTTGGGGATATGTTACAGCATGGGCGTGCCTGTTCAGCTCGTGACTCTTTTTGTTTACTTTTTCCTTGAAAACATTGAGCCATGTGCTCTGACTGCCTGTCAGTTTCTGAAACAAAACTCTCTTCTCTCCCTATCTCCATAGGCTCAGAAGGTTCTTCTACATGACAATACCAATACTAAAGAAAGGTGATCCAACTGAATGTGGAAATTATCGTACAATCACTCTGATCCCACATGCCAGCAAGATTCTACTGAAGATTATTTGAGACTACATCCATACCTGGAACGAGAACTACCCGAAGTGCTAGCAGGGTTCAGAAAAGATGTGGGGAATGAGAGACATCATTGTGGATGTGAGATGGATCCTTGAAAAGACTAAAGAATACCAAAAGGATATCTATTTGTGCTATATTGACTACAGCAAGGCTTTTGACTATGTAAACCATGAGAAACGTTTGGCCACATTAAGAAGCATGGGTATACCAGAACATTTGATTGTTCTCTTGCACAACCTTTACATTGAACAAGAAGCAACAGTTTGAATGGAACAGGAAGATACAGAATTGTTTAAAATCAGCAATGATGTACGGCAAGGCTGCATACTTTCCCCCTACCTGTTTAATTTATATGCAGAACGCAGAGAAGCAGGATTGCATGAAGACAACAGAGGTGTGACGCTTGGTGGAATACTCATCAACAACCTTCGCCATGCTGATGATACCACATTAATGGCTGAAAATGAAGATGATCCAAAACATTTACTTCTCAAGATCAAGGAACATAGTCCTAAAATGGGCCTGCACCTTAATGTAAAGAAGACAAAGATCATGACAGCTGTCAAAAACGTTGATGGAGAAGGAATTGAAATAGTGGACAACTTTAACCTACTTGGATCAACTATCAATAAAGAAGCAACAAGCAGTCAAGAAATCTGATGATGCATTGCCCATGGCAGAATGGCTATGAAGGGCCTAGACAAGATTCTCAAGGGCAGAGATATCTCTCTCCATACAAAAATTTGACTTGTTCAAGCCATGGCATTTTCAATAACGTCATGGATGCGAAAGTTGGACAGTGAAAAAGATAGACTGGAATACAATTTATGCCATTGAATTATGGTGCTGGCAACTAATACTGTGTATACCATGGACTGCCTGAAGAACAAACCAGTCAGTACTAGAGGAGATCAAACCTGAGCTTTCTTTAGAAGCTCAGATGACAAGACTTTGACTTTCATACTTTGGACACATCATGCAAAGAGAGAGATCATTAGAGAAAGACATGCTTGCAAAGGTAGAAGGTCAACGCAAAAAAGGAAGGCCAGCAATGTTATGGATTGATACAATAACAGCAGCTACGGGTGCCAGAATTTCAATAAAGAGCCACCTGACTGAAGACAGAACACAATTTAGAACAACTATCCAGAGGGTTGCCATGAGTCAACAACAACTCAATGGCACTTAACAACAACAACAACAACAACAGCATACACACACACACACACACACACACACACACACACACACACACAGTAGATAGATAAATAGATGTAGATATAGTTTTTGTCAATGAGGGCTGAACTAGAATGACTATTTTCTTTTAAAAAATGATCCACCAAAAATTCCTCAGTTCTTTGTCTCTTCAAACATATTATGTGTTCACCAATCCTCAGTCAAAACACTCTTTCAGTCTTCCCTACTGTCACAAGCACAACGCCAAAACCACTAGTCTCTAGTTGTTGAGGGCGTGGTGGTTGATGTATCCTTCCTCTGTTGAGGGCGTGGTGGTTGATGTATCCATATTTATGCTTCAAGTAAAAAGGGTTGTAGTTGAGGCAAACCGAGGGTAAGGCTTATGACAGAAAAAGTTTATTTTAAACACAAAAGAACAGATCAGGTTCAAGGTTCCATTAACAGGATAAATTATAGGCTTTTGCTTAAGGTTCAGCAAACTGGTGGCAAAAACAAACAGAACTCAACAATGGTTTTTCAAAGTCCTCTTAAATGTAGAAGCTTAGCCTTTTCACAGATGACAGTGTGCCACTATCCTTATAGTCCTTTGTTAATCATAGCACAAAGAAAACAAGGTTAATTCTCCTATGGCAGTTTATCTTCACTCAGCCTCAATTCTCTGGGCTGCACTTCCAGGTGAAAATGAAATAAGTATTCAAAATGTCCTCAGAACTCGTAGCAGGCTTTTCATATAAAACAGGAGCAAAGCACAAACTCTTAAAGCAGCCAATTAGCTTTCTTGCTGTTGCAGAGTTTTGGCATTCAAAATGTCCTCAAAACTCTTAGCAGGCTTTTCATATAAAACAGGAGCAAAGCACAAACTCTTAAAGCAGCCAATTAGCTTTCTTGCTGTTGCAGAGTTCTAACACAGCTGATAATCAGGCATGAAACACAGCTTCCTTTACAAGCTTATGTGGCAGTAAATTCCCTTTCCAAAACACACAAGAATTTACCTCCTTACTGCTAATGCTTTAAGATTACCTTTGTAAGAGGAACAATTCTTTCAAGGCTGGCTCTTCTTCAACATTTCAATTCTAGAGCTTGACATAAAGAACAATCCATAAATATATCTTCTTCCCCCACCTCTGGCTCTGGTTCTCCCAATTGCATGGGCTCTGACTCACTCACTTGATCAGACTGATCAGCTGACAATCTCTCTGGTGGTCTGAAAGCTTCTCCACTTCCTGGATTCCACCCCTGTTGCCAACCTGATTCAGGGAAAACACCTCTATCAGCTCTGGGTAGTTCAGTCCTTCTCCAGGAGTTAGCACCTGCTCTGGCTTCTCCAACATTCCATCGTCCTTGCTGCTCTGGACTCTGTTCCTCTCTCCATCTGCTGCTTCCTCTGCTTCCTCTGCTGCTCCTCCCCTCTCCATAATCTAACCAAGGTTTATACTCACTGGGATCCAACCCCACCTCTTTCTCTCCCAGGTGTTTATAATCTCCCTGCCTTCTGAACTTAGAATAATCAGTGCACTTGTTAGAGTAAGGGCTTTGGTCCTCGTGCTTGCAATCTCCCCCTCTTACTCTATCAAGCATTTCCTGAAACCTATTCCAACTGTGGTTTTTCTGCTTTTGAAACGTGGCTCTGGCCTTCTGACCCTGCACACCTAACAAAGGCCCCTTGATTAAGGTGAATTCCTTATGCTGCTCACCACCCCCATGCTCTGGATGGCTGACCTTGCCACATACCCCCCTGCTTAAGATATTACTGGCTGTTGGAGGTGATTGGGGTTCCTCCAAACAGTCTCTAATTCGGGATAAGGCATCCACATTTTGATATGGCCCTCCTGTCCGATGCTCTACTTTAGATAGACTGGCGACTGCTGATCTTTCCTGCCAGGGCCTAAGCATATTTATATGATAGACTTGTCTGCGTCGCCTACTACTCTCCACCTCATAGGTTACTGGGCCTACCTGTCTAATCACTTTCCACGGTCCCTTCCACTGGGCCTCAAATTTTGGTGTAGCACCTGCTACCATGACTAGGACTTTCTCCCCCTGGACTAACTGGCGAGATTTTGCCCTCTGGTCATACCGCTCTTTTTGGCGATTTTGACTGGCTTGTAAATTCTCTTCATCAGCCTGGGAAGTCCTATTTAATCGCCCCCTTAAATCCCGTAGAAAGTGAGGGACACCGATAACCTCCCTCTCTGGCTCTATCCACGGCTCCCTTAATATGTCAAGGATTCCCCGAGGTGCTCGGCCATACATTAATTCATAGGGAGACACACCTAAAGAAGCTTGTGTCCGCTCCCTACAGGCATACAGCACAAAAGGTAGCAATACATCCCATTCTGTCACATTCCCATCTAATCCCTGTCTTAGCATCTGTTTTAGTGTTTGATTAAACCTCTCTACCAGACCATTAGACTGGGGGTGATAGGCAGCCGTTTTCACATGCTGTATCCCTAAAGCGTCCCAAACCTGGACCAAATATTTGGACGTAAAGCTAGTCCCCCTGTCTGTTAATGCTTCCCTAGGAAAACCCACCTACTTCTAGGGCTACTGTTTTTGCAGTGATATTGCGCAAAGGAACTGCCCATGGGAATCTAGTGGCCTGATCAACCATGACTAAAATATATTGAAACCCCCTAGGTTTCTTAACCAAGGGCCCAACTATATCCATGGCAATCCGTCCAATGGGGTCAGATATTGTGGGGACCGGGATCATGGGTGCCACTGCTGGCCAGGTAGCTGTGACCCGCTGACATGAGGGACAAGCATCACAAACCGCGTGGTTTCCTTAAAGACCCCTGGCCAGTAGAAGCATGCAAGAATCTGATCCAGAGTCCCTTGTACCCCTTTGTGGCCACCCACCGGATGGTCGTGGGCGAGCCTTAAGACTAACCCCTTGAAAGCTGCAGGCACCACTAGCTGTTTCCGGACTGTCCCTGTCTGAGGATCGTGACTTTCTCTGTATAATATCTCTCCATCCAACAGAAATCTCGGAAGGGTATCTCGAACCACTTGTGCATATTCAAATGCTCGTGTGAGTGCTGGGTCTGCCTGTTGCTCCTTTGGAAAGGTTGGAAACCTCTCAACCAACTCCGCAGGCACCCAAGGTAATCCTTGGCCTGTTAGTATCCCAGCCCTCCCCTGGGCTAGCCATCGCTTCTCGCGGCGTTTTTCAGCTTTCCCCGTCTTAACCTTAGAGGACGGGGAAGACACCAGGTCATCATGTGAGGGCAAGGCCTCTAGGGAACCCCCTGGGGACCCGTCCTTTTGGTCATAGGTTAAAGTCTGGGACTGGGTAGAGACAAAGGCAACCTTCTCTCGAAGGCCTTTCCCTAACCCTTCCTTAAACTGGGGCCAATCCCTTCCTAGTACTAGGTCGTGGGGAAGCTTTGGTACCACAGCCACAGGAATGCTTTTCTGTACCCCTACTCCTTTTACCTCCAGTGTATACACGGGATAACCAGAAGCAGCCCCGTGGTCTCCTCTGGACATTCTTTGCTTGAGCCTCAATGGCCTGCCAAAGCTTCTGAGATATCATACTTTGGTCAGGCCCAGAGTCAAGTAAAGCATTGATAGGGATTCCCTGTATATGCACACTCAGGAGAAATCCCTCCCCCAGAGGTTTCACACTTGTACCAACCAACCCAGTACGAGCCTTACATCCTCTCTGTAAGTGTCCTAACTCTCCACAGTGAAAACATTTCTTTTGAGCTCATTCTTCTTTCTGACCAGGCACATAAGTTTTCAGAAAGCCTGTTTTATTTTCTTGTTTCATTTCTGATATACCAAAACTGGCTTCAGCCTTCACTTTTATAGCGCCCCATCTTGGCTGACGCGCTAACTCAGCTTCCCTGTAACGCTCAGTCAACAAAGTTGCCTCCTCTGTGGTTTGACAGTTTTGTTGAATCAGAAATGATTGGATTTCATTTGGCACTGCTGCCATAAATTGTTCTAATACTATCATATCTAGAATCACATCCATATTTTTCTCCTCTGGGGTTAGCCACTTTAATGCCAGGCCCCAAATCCTTTGGCTTAATGCCTTTGGAGTCTCTCCAGCCTTAAGGACTGTGGCTCGGAACATCCGGTGATATACACTTTTAGTCAACCCCAAACGGTCTCTAATAGCCATTTTTACAATATCACAATCATTGTATGTAATTCAATGAATGTAATCATTGAATTACATACATCAGTATGATTAATCTCTCTCAACCAATGTAAATAGTTAATAGGTTTACAATTATATTTTTAGTTTCCTATGTAACGAATTTTACACTGTTAATGTTCCATGTAATGTTAATGTTAATTTTTGACATGTTCTCTGTAAACCGCTCCTGATCTCTGGAAGGGGCGGTTTAAAAAAGCACACAAATAAATAAATAAATAAATAATCCAGGGCTTGGGCAGCTGGAATAGCCCTATACGCAGCCAGTGCTTCCCCTGTTAGAGAGGTCGCTAACCGCACTGCCCACTGGCTAGCTGACCATCCCATAGCTCTCACTACTCTTTCAAATGATTCTAGAAAGTCATCTATATCATCCTCAGATGAAAGTTTACCAAAATTAAAGGCCCCACTTGAGATTGGGCCTACCAGCCTGTCCATTGGAAGTGATGATGGTCCTGCTGGTACCGGCTCTCCTCCATTTTCTTGCTTCTGCGATGCAATCAGGGCAGCCACTAAGTCCAAGACAGGTTTCTGCTGCTCTTTGATAGCTGCAGCGGCACTCTCCTGAGCTTGCTGTGCCAATTCATGCTGGTGCTGGAACTGCGCTGCCATCCATTGGAATAACTCTTTGGACTCCATCTTTGAGGATACCTGAAAAGAAAAAACAAGACACCAAGGGCGGCACCACTCAACAGCCCCCTTGTCCCCTTACGTCTCCAAAACATTCACTTTTACTTTTTATCCGAGCCAACCCCCACCTGGGTATGCTTTACCTGACTCAGGTGTTGACTCCTGCTTCCAAAGGGTGTCTTTATGGAGATCCAAGCTGGACTGCTCTGCCATCTGGCTGACTCCACTCGTGAACTCCACGTGAAGTTTCCAACAGCTGTCCGTGCTGTGTACCACTTCCAGCAGCCGTCCGTGCTGTGTACCACATCCAGCAGCCATCCGTGCTGTGTACTACTTCCAGCAGCCGTCCGTGCTGTATACCTTGTTGCAATATCCTTTTTTTGTAAAATACTGAATGGCAAAATCCGAACAACTACGCCACTGTCACAAGCACAACGCCAAAACCACTAGTCTCTAGTTGTTGAGGGCGTGGTGGTTGATGTATCCTTCCTCTATCAGCTATATTTATGCTTCAAGTAAAAATGATTGTAGTTGAGGCAAACCGAGGGTAAGGCTTATGACAGAAAAAGTTTATTTTAAACACAAGAGAACAGATCAGGTTCAAGGTTCCATTAACAGGATAAATTATAGGCTTTTGCATAAGGTTCAGCAAACTGGTGGCAAAAACAAACAGAACTCAACAATGGCTTTTCAAAGTCCTCTTAAATGTAGACGCTTAGCTTTTTCACAGATGACAGTGTGACACTATCATTATAGTCCTTTGTTAATCATAGCACAAAGAAAACAAGGTTAATTCTCCTATGGCAGTTTATCTTCACTCAGCCTCAATTCTCTGGGTTGCACTTCCAGGTGAAAATGAAATAAGCATTCAAAATGTCTTCAGAACTCTTAGCAGGCTTTTCATATAAAACAGGAGCAAAGCACAAACTCTTAAAGCAGCCAATTAGCTTTCTTGCTGTTGCAGAGTTCTAACACAGCTGATAATCAGGCATGAAACACAGCTTCCTTTACAAGCTTATGTGGCAGTAAATTACCTTTCCAAAACACACAAGAATTTACCTCCTTACTGCTAATGCTTTAAGATTACCTTTGTAAGAGGAACAATTCTTTCAAGGCTGGCTCTTCTTCAACATTTCAATTCTAGAGCTTGACATAAAGAACAATCCATAAACATATCTTCTTCCCCCACCTCTGGCTCTGGTTCTCCCAATTGCATGGGCTCTGACTCACTCACTTGATCAGACTGATCAGCTGACAATCTCTCTGGTGGTCTGAAAGCTTCTCCACTTCCTGGATTCCACCCCTGTTGCCAACCTGATTCAGGGAAAACACCTCTCTCAGCTCTGAGTAGTTCAGTCCTTCTCCAGGAGTTAGCACCTGCTCTGGCTTCTCCAACATTCCATCGTCCTTGCTGCTCTGGACTCTGTTCCTCTCTCCATCTGCTGCATCTGCTGCTTCTCTTGCTTCCTCTGCTTCCTCTACTGCTCCTCCCCTCTCCATAATCTAACCAAGGTTTATACTCACTGGGATCCAACCCCACCTCTTTCTGTCCCAGGTGTTTGTAATCTCCCTGCCTTCTGAACTTAGAATAATCAGTGCACTTGTTAGAGTAAGGCTTTGGTCCTCGTGCTTCAATCTCCCCCTCTTACTCTATCAAGCATTTCCTGAAACCTATTCCAACTGTGGTTTTTCTGCTTTTGAAATGTGGCTCTGGCCTTCGGACCCTGCACACCTAACAAAGGCC
Organism: Ichthyophis bannanicus; assembly: GCA_033557465.1. NCBI lineage: Eukaryota > Metazoa > Chordata > Amphibia > Gymnophiona > Ichthyophiidae > Ichthyophis > Ichthyophis bannanicus. Next base: position 1,483,856,975 of record CM066032.1, read on the forward strand.
CCTTGATTAAAGTGAATTCCTTATGCTGCTCACCTCCCCCATGCTCTGGATGGCTGACCTTGCCACACTACATAAAGTTTCTGCCATGGACTTAGAATGCATTATACAACATAATCAGAAGCACACATGGGTTTCTGAAAATATAAAACACTTGTCAAATGGATTGCCAAACTCCTTTTTAATTGTACTGTAAAATGGCAAGATAAACAATATCCACATGCTAAGTAAGAACTTTTAAAATTCAACAATATATTACATCCTTCGTTGGCTTTGTGGACACTATAGTAAAAAACATATTTTTTTCTGAATAATCAAAACATCTAAAATATGTATTTGATGCATGCCATAAACTACAGAAAATTGGATGTTGTCATGGCAACTGTTCAGCCATTTACAGAAGGCTAATAATTCTTGTCCATTGCCATTCCATAGAACAAATATATCATTGATGTATCTTCGCCATAATTTGATTACTTCTAAAAAATGAGAATATGCTATGCAAACCTTTTTTTAAATTAGCCATAAAGAGATTGGCAATGGATGCTTCAAACGTTGCCCATAGCTTTTTGCTTAATGAAATATATTATAGCACTATATAATGCATTCTTGTCTCGTTTTTTTCTAGATAAATAATCATCCTAAGGAAGCCATTGAGGCAAAAACATAGGCATCTCTTTGTGTATCTATATGAAAGAATTTTAAATAGATAATTACTGTATAAATACAATTTTTGATAAACTTGTTTTGGATAAAAATTGAAAAATGGAGATTTTTGAAGATCAATGATTAAAATCAGCTGCAGACTTATGGTCAAAAAAACAAAATCTTTGATGGTAAGCATGATTTCTTTTTCCTCCAATAACCAAAGCATTCACACTCCCATTCATTTTTCCAACTAGTATGAAATAAGACCATGTAGAGAGGTGCAATGGCAAACAATTGGCTGTAGCTTTATTCAACATCCGAAACATTTAACAATAACATAAAGCAATCAATATCACATTCCACAATGGGTCACACTAGACTGTGTTGTCCTAGTCCACCTCCAATCCATATTCCCATACTCTCCCCTCTCAACCCTCATCCCTTCTCAGCCTGCGGTGATGGCAGGCTGATAGTTGCTTCATCCTCTGGAATCTTAATGTAACTGGGCACGCACATGGCGGTAACGCCCATGCTGTGGTAACCCTTCTAGTGCTCCCATCCCTATTTTCCTCCCTGCCCTTTCGAGGGGTGGGGCAGGAGGCGAGGCGAGGTTAGCTACTTCTGTATCCACCAACAGCAGGGACTGCCTAGCTCATGAAATGCCTTACTGCACCCCTCCACTACATCCTGTATGGAACTGAGGAAGATATCGTACTCAATAGCCAACAAATGCACCCCATCCTGGCAAAACAATCCAGGGCAATCACCTGTAATTAATTCATGAGTCATCACTAATCCCTTCATTAACTGGATGAACCTGGAGACATCTGCATTCACCCACATCTGCAACCGCTCAATCGCCTGCTGTCATAAGACATTGCGCCACAGGTGTCATGGAATTGTCTGTGACCAAATGACTGTCGCATTAGGGAAATAACAACGCATGAGGAACATATCCCGCTTCATCTGTCTGATCAAGTCCACTCCTTTCACTGTACATAGATCATTCCCCCCCCCCCCACAAAATAAACAATAATTCAATGGGATTGATTATACTACTGCACCTATAGTAACACCAGTAGTGATTGTGACCACCGCAGCCCACGCAGGCCCATCCACTGCAGCAGTACTTCATTGTCCACAAGGCCCATATTCAAGCCCCACCTGGATTCAGCCACTCTCTTCTGAGCCCAGAACATGAAGGAATGGCCACACATCCAAACCAGGAACTCCCGTAGCCTCGGTCTGAAAGCCCCTGACCCACCGCTAGGGTAGCTGCTCCAATGCAGAATGAATGTGTTCCAAATGCCTGAGGGTGAAAACCCACAACACCCAAGCCCCACCATAAAATAGTGGCAAACTGAAAGTGCGTCAGCAGATCACCCTGTGTGTGGCACAGCCAAAATAGCCCCCCACACACACACCGGCCAAGCCCGCAGGAAACTTTGGGTACACTGAACCGGACAGGACACCAGGACTGGAACACTCTGCAAACGGACCCACATGCCATGCCCCAGCTGATCAGTCTTACTCTGACAGATCTGCAATCGCACCTCCTCTTCCAAGAGCAGTACATCATCTACCAGGAGGCCTCTCTCGCCCTGTGAGTACTTGGAAGAAGCCACCAACGCCCCCACTCTCAGCACCGCAAAGAACATGAACACAAAAGGGACATGGAAAATCTCCACCTCAAAGGTGGTAGCACACACTCGTGGCAAGACTGCTGAGAGAGCTAACAATGTCTCATGCTGAATGGGCTGCCTCATTGGCTGCCCTACCATGGCTGACCGCATCCTGACAAAGCCTGTTACCAGTTTCCAAATTACAATGGATGCCATAGGGTCCAGCCACCTATGGAGCTTCACCACCAACAATACTGTTGCCAATGCCAATGTAAGCGCATGCGACGACAAGTGATGCTCTACTGCCAACTCCAGAAATTGCAAGACATCATCATGTGTTATCCGCTGACTTCCAATGGGCACCAAGGACAGGAAACGCCACCATCCCACTACATAGGCTCTTCATGTGGTTACTGTTAACACCACTGTTAACAAGCTTCCAAGTGCGATGGAAGGACGTCCCATCAAGTCTTCAGGATCTGGGAAGGGGCTGCATCAGCAGCTGGCAGCAAGGCATGAAACCGAGTCCACTGCAAACGAGAAAGAGCATTTGCAATTGAATTATCGATCCCTGGTACATGCTTTGCCCCATGAAGATACTGAGCTGTAAGCACTTAAGCACGAACTGCCAAGCACGCCCACCACCAAACGGGAGCATGGTGACTGCCGGTTGATCGCAATCACCACTCCCATCTTATTGGAACGCAAGAGCAAATGCCAATAATAGAAGCACTCTCCCCACAGCCACAACACCACTCAAATGGGGAACAGTTCCAAAAAAGTAATATTCCGACACAGCCCCTCTCCTTCCATGCCTTGGACCAGGGCTCCATGCACCGTGCTCCACCCAGATAGATCTCAAAACCAGGGGAGGAGTAGCCTAGTGGTTGGGGCAAGGTACTTCAGGCCAGAAGGTCGGGGGTTCAAATCCCTCTAGAGGACAGCACCCTTGGGCCAGAAGGACTGGGGTTTCTAGTCCCACAGATGCTCCTTGTGGTCTTGGGCAAGCCACTTAACCCTCCATTTCTCAAGTTCCCTGTAAGTATTAGTGTATGTGTCTCATATCTCCACATGTTAAATGTATCTCCCAATTGTGTTGTGACCGCTTTGATTGAAGGATAAGGCGGTATACAAAAGTTTCTAAATAAAATAAAATAAAATTCCCCCAGAGGCATCCTTATAGAATTCAAGATCATGATTGGACACCGTCGGTGACTGCCACAAACACACCCCATTGAAAGTCTTCAAAAACTCCACCCAAATGTTCAAGTCAGCCTGCATACCACTAATCAAACACAAGAAGTGATGCGTCTTCTGCACTCCCCTCATCAGGAAGGCTAACCGCTGCATGAACACTCGGCCCATCGGTATTATTCATCCAGCAAAATTGAAAAGTCACAATAGTTCCTGCACCTGTCCCAACGTCATCTTGGACCTGGACAGCCTGCTGAATCAACCGCCCTAAATTGGAGACCAACTCATCCAGCAACCAAGATTCCATAGTGACAGAATCTAGCTCAATACCGAGGAATGTGAGGAAGTCACTGACCCCTCTGTCTTTTCCTCCGCTAGCGGCACACCCAGGACCTTCGCCATCTGCTAAAAGACCCCCAACAACTGACCACATTCCGGTGACCCTGCAGATGCCACCACCTGAAAATCATCCAAGTAGTGCACCATGGAGTCTGACTGTTCTGCCTACTGGAAGGCCCAATGGAGAAAGGAGGAAAAGATCTCAAAACATGCACAGGCCACTGAACATCACATAGGCATACACTTGTCAACAAAATACTGCCTCTGGAAGCAAATACCCAGCAAATAAAAGGAACTGGGGTGAACAGGGAGCAACCAAAAGCAGACTCCACATCTGTCTTTGCTATCAGAGCCCCCCCCCCCCCACCCCACTCTTTGCACCAGGTGGATGGTGGAATCAATTGAAGCATATTCTACTGAACAAAGAGCTGGATCAATAAAATCATTCACGCCACGCCCAACCAGATACAACAAATTGTGAATGAGGTGGTACTTGCCCAACTCCTTCTTTGGCACAACCTCCAATGGAGACACCACCAAGTTGCTGAAGTAAGGATGCTCAAATGGACCCGCAATTCTACCTAGCTTGAGCTCCTTCTGCAATTTTCTGGAGACCATACCTTCCAACTGCGGCACCGAAGGTGCATTACAAACCTGGTGCAAAAGAGGCAGGCACAAAAAAGGAAATCATTAATCCCTCCTGAAAACCATCCCGCAACAACTGGGTGGAATCCGCATCTGGGTATCCCTGCAACCATTCCTCCAAGACCCGCAGGTTAATGGGAGATGGAGTCTTGTCCAGAGACCATTGAGGAATAAATACTGCCTGGCCGTGCCGGCCTGCCCCATAGTAGTCTGATGCCTCTGCTGAGACACCGAAAGGCTGGATGCCCTCCACTGCATATGGAGCATCTATATATGAAATGACATCCCGGGTGATCATAGCGAATTGGAAACAGGCACTATCCCTCATGGAGTTCTGAAACCCTTCCAACTGAGGAATATTCCCCCCACTGCTCAGAAATCCATCCCTCCCAGCTCACTCTCCACCCAACCTATTCCCCACCTTTTAAGACCAAGATACCTTGGAAGAGAATCCAAGGAAGCTCGCACCTCCAGGCTTTCTAAACAGGGGCCAAGACGGAGTCATCTCAGCCAACCAAATGTCTGCATCCCAAAATCCCCATACCTCGCCTTTTTCTTTGACCAAACTTTTCCAGAACTGCTCATCATAATTGAGCCAAGCCCAGCCCCTGTAAGTCCTACGAGCATGGAGGATCACATCCAAGTAACAAAAGAAGCCCAGTAAAGAGCTAGTTTTGCTCCACCCAATATAGATGAAAAGACATGGCATGCCAACAACCAGTTATTAATAGTCTTAGGCACCCTCACTCCTCCCTTCTTCCCCTCATCCTTAGAACTGTTCCCGTTTTTCTTATCCCAAATATCCTGATCATGTGCCAGTAGCAAAAAAAATATCCACATACCACCCGCACAACATCTTCGCCCTCAGCTTTCGAGACACGTGACCATCCAACAGAGTAATTCTGCTCAACGTATGCCTGCTCTCACCCAATCACAGGGCAGTACCCACCTCTGCAACTGCAGGGCAATCCCAACACTGCACCGCCCTATCCCTTTATCCTCTGAGTCTGAGTTGTTGGATGATGATGAATCAGAAGAGTTCCAGGAGTCTGACGTATCCCACACCTGAACAGCCGACTCATCCTCTAAACGACATAGGCGTTTCCCACAATGCATGCGATGCACTACCCTCCTCAAACTCTTCAAAAACCTCCTATGGAGTAACATTCGACTAACCAACTGGTCCTGCTTTTGCGACCATCCTGACCGATGCCCACTCACATACTCCTCCCTATCTCCATCCTCTGACATGAAATATCGACCTGTATCCTCCACTGTCATTGCCATCCTCTGCTGCCGCTCTGCACTGGAACCTTGCTGCTCACAAATGACGGGCCGGTCTTCCTTCCCAGTGGCCAAGTCCACCCCTGTCTCCCATTTGGACCCAGCCCCCCCTCGTCCCACCGCCCAGCTCTATTTGCTCCTCCCCACTGACCCCTTACCGCTCACCGCCCCATGTCGCTCCCTCTACTGTTCCCGCTGGTGCCAGCCCACTTTTCTCCTTTCCCATGAGCCATGCCAGCTCCATCATTCGTACCACCCTCCACACTAAAGCAGGCTGGCTGTTTGCCCTGCCGTTTGGAAGGACCATGCGCTAGCTTCCCTGATGCCTTACCCCTTTTTGGCCTGCCAGGGCCCAAGTGCCTTGCTGCTACCACACTGACCACTGAAAAGTCCCACCCAACACCCGCTCTGCACCCCCACCTGCCCCCTCCTCCCCTAAGAACCACTCGTATCCATTACCCTAATCAAAATACTCCCAACCCACTATCTCTCACAGCCCACAATAGCACAGAATTCACAAAAACAACAAAACAAACATTCACCCAACTCCTCTAGAAGCTGGCTTTCAAGAAATCCTTCCAAACACTTCTAATATCAGGTCCACAACCACCAAAAGAGAAGACTGGAGGCACAAGGACCTTACCAGACACCCCCCAACACTCCAGCCACGTGCCGTTTCAGATTCCGAGAACCCAACCTAAACTGCCCACTCCGCTGCCACCACCAACAAACACCAGCTCTGAGCGGTTGAGCAACAATCTGCTTATCCCATCGCTCGCATGGCTGACCCATCACTGAAGTTGCCGCATGCACCGAGAGCAGCCATACACCCCAGTGTCCGACAACAAGGAAGCCTGACTTCCATGGGAGAAACCCAATATGCCTGGAAGCCCAACACCACAACAAACAACTGCTCTGATCAGCATAGCTGAAGCCTCCCGATGGTGCCGAATCTGTTTCCTTTATATCTCCCCCATTGAGCCCACCAAACCAGGTACTTCACTGAGCCTGCATTGACTCTCTCCCCACCTCTCTGCACCTCCCCGCTAGCCTTACTTTCTTGCCAACTCCTACTCCCCTCTCACCCCCCCTGGGTGAATGGATGTCGGGGCTCAGCCTGGTTATCAGCCTCACTCCCCATTGGCCCGGAGGGCGGGAGCTGGGGCCCCTTTAAGAACAGTTTTAAAAAGTTAAAAAAGAAGTTGGGGCTATTTTTTATATAAAACTCAGAGGATTGTTTTGGACTTTGACTTAGGGGTATGTTTCAGCGGTAATCAGTGATAGCAGCTTCCATGTGATATCTAAGTTGCTATAATAAACAAGCATAACCAGACAAGACATACAAACACATAAGTAAAATGCACAGTGAGAACATAAGAACATAAGATATGCCATACTGGGTCAGACCAAAGTCCATCAAGCCCAGTATCCTGTTTCCAACAGTGGCCAATCTAGGTCATACATACCTAGCAGTATCCCCAAGAGACACAGGTCCCACATTGCTTGTATTGGGTCAAGTATTGATATCCTGGGTCCCTTTTTAAATGGTTTATGGACCTTTCCTCCAGGAACTTGTCCAAACCTTTTTTAAACCCAGCTACACTAGCAGCCTTTACCACATCCTCCAGCAACATATTCCAGAGTTTGATTACACGTTGAGTGAAAAAATATTTTCTCTTATTTGTCTTAAATAGATCACCTTGTAGCTTCATTACATGTCCTCTAGTCTTTCTATATTCTGATAATGTAAACAATTGATCTACGTTTACCCATTCCACTCCATTCATTAATTTAAAGACCTCTATCATATCTCCCCTCAGCCGTCTCTTTTCCAGGCTGAAGAGCCCCAACCTTTGTAGCCTTTCTTCATAGGAGTAGCCTTCCATCCCTTTTACCATTTTGGTGGCTCTTTTCTGTACCTTTTCTAATAACACTATATCCTTTTTAAGATACGGCAACCAGAATTGCACACAATATTCAAGGTGCGGTCGTACCATGGAACGATACAGAGGCATTATAATATCCTTTGTTTTATTTTCCATTCCTTTCCTTATGATACCTAGCATTTTATTTGCTTTCTTGGCCGCCGCTGCACACTGGGTGGAGGGTTTAAACATGTTATCCACGATGACTCCTAAATCTTTTTCCTGGGTGGTGGTTCCCAATGTGGAACCTTGCATAGTGTAACCATAGTTTGGGTTGTTCTTCCCTAGGTGCATAACTTTGCACTTGTCCACATTGAATTTCACCTGCCATTTGGATGCCCAGTCTTCCAATTTATCCAGATCCTCCTGCAGTTTTGCACAGTCCTCTTGGGTTTTAACAACTTTAAACAGTTTTGTGTCGTCCGCAAATTTGATAACCTCACTAGTTATTCCCTTTTCCAGGTCATTTATGAATATGTCAAAAAGTAGTTGACCCAGTACAGATCCCTGGGGTACTCCACTATTCACCCTTTTCCATTGGGAAAATTGGCCATTTAGCCCTACCCTCTGCTTTCTATCTTTTAACCAGTTCCCGATCCACAACAGTACACTGCCTCCTATCCCATGACTTTTTAGATTTGCCAAAAGTCTCTGATGAGGGACCTTGTCAAAAGCTTTCTGAAAGTCCAGATACATTATATCGACTGACTCATCTTTGTCTACCTGTTTATTCACACCTTCAAAAAAACATATCAGATTAGTAAGACAAGATCTTCCTTGTCTAAAGCCATGTTGGCTGTCTCCCATTAGGCCATGACTATCTACATGCTGTGTAATTTTGTTCTTTATGATGGTTTCTACCATTTCCCCGGTACCAATGTCAGGCTCACTGGTCTGTAATTTCCCGGATCACCCCTGGAACCCTTTTTAAAAATTGGCGTTACATTGGCAATCCTCCAATCTTCAGGTATTACAGATGATTTTAATGAAAGTTCACAGATTACCAATAGCAGGTCTGCAATCTCATATTTCAGTTCTTTTAACACTCTTGGATGTATACCATCTGGTCCAAGTGATTTGCTACTATTCAGTTTATCAAATAGTTGTAATACATCTGCCCGGTGTAGCGATATTTCTCTCAGTTCCTCTGCCGTATCACATTTAAATACCACTTCAGTCTTGGGTAACATCCCTACATCTTCTTCAGTAAAGACCGAAGCAAAGAATTCATTCAGTCTCTCCACTATAGCCTTATCTCCTCTTACTGCCCCTTTTACCCCTCCATCATCTAATGGTCCAATTGACTCTCTCACAGGCCTTTTGCTACGAATGTACTTGAAAAAGTCTTTATTTCATGTTTTTGCTTCCGTAGCAAGTTCCTTCTCAAATTCTCGCTTTGCCTGCCTTATCAATGCTTTGCATTTAACTTGCCAGTGCTTGTGCTGTTTCCAGTTTTCATTGTTTGGCTCTTTTTTCCATTTCCTGAAAGATGCTTTTTTGGCAGCAACAACCTCTCTGACCTCACCTTTAAACCATGCTGGCAGTTTTTTGGACTTTCTTCCACTTTTCTTAATGCGTGGAATACAGCTGGTCTGGGCTTCCAGGATAGTATTTTTAAACAACATCCAAGCTTGATGTAAGTCTTTAACCTTTCCAACCGCTCCTTTTAGTTTTTTCTTAACTACATTCCTCATTTTATCATAGTCTCCCTTCCGAAAGTTAAAAGGTAGTACTGTGGATTTCTTTACTATCCCTCCTCCACTAACTAAATCAAACATGATCATGCTATGATCACTATTGCCAAGTGGTCCCAACACCCTTATTTCTTGCACCAGATCTGGTGTTCCGCTAAGGACTAAGTCCAGTATGGCTTCCCCTCAAGTAAAGTAAACCAATGGAGCCGTAGCTCCAATATCACACGGAGGCTGCTACTGCCGATTAGTAAACATACCCCTTAATTTCCTTATTTTCATAAGAATAAAGAAAGATGATGGCCTTGTGTTTTCAAGTCCATTTTTCTTCTTTGCATAATTTTTATGTTGATTCAATAAAAAGTACCAGAGCCTATCAAGCAAACTGTTTGTCTTAATACTAGTATATTCCTAGTTTATAAGAAACATAGAAACATAGAAAAATTATGACAGAAAAAGACCACATGGCCTATCTAGTCTGTCCTTCCATATCAACAACTACAACAGTCCCCTTTTTACCTTTAGAGATCCTCTGTGTTTGTCCTAAGCTTTTTTGAATTAGGATACTGTCTTCATCTCTACGACCTGCACTGGGAGACTATTCCACGGATCCACCACTCTTTCCTTAAAGAGATATTTTCGCTTATCACTCCTGAATCTAACCCCTTTCGCCCTCATCCCATGTCCCCTCGTAGCAGTACTTGCTTTCAATTGAAAGAGGCTCTCCCCCTGTGCATTTATGCAATAGAGGTAATTGAATGTCTCAATCATATCACCTCTATCCCGCCTTTCCTCTAATGTGTACATATTAAGATCCTTAAGTCTGTCCACATATGCTTTATAATGAAGACCACTAACCATTTTAGTAGACACCCTCTGTACTGACTTCATCCTGTTTATATCCTTTTGAAGGTGCATTCTCCAGAATTGCACACCATACTCCAAATTAAAACGCACCAAAGACTTATACAGAGACCTCCTTTTTTCTTCTAGCCATTCCTCTCTGTATACACCCAAGCATCCTTCTAGTTTTTGCTGTTGCCTTTTCTACCTGTTTAGCCACTTTAAAATCATCAGACACAACCATGCCTAGGTCCTGCTCTTCTTTAGTGGACAAAAGTACTTCACCCCCTATACTATATTGCTCCCTTGGATTGCTGCAGCCCAAATGCATGATCTTGCATTTTTTAACATTAAATCCCAGCTGCCAAATTCTAGACCATTCTTCAAGCTTAGCTACATCCCTCCTCATGTTATCTACACCTTCCTGGGCGTCTACTCTATTGCAGGTATTGGTATCATCCGCAAAGAGGCAAACCTTACCCAATAGCCCTTCCGCTATATCACTAACAAAGATGTTAAAAAGAATCGGACCAAGGACAGATCCCTGGGGGAAAACCACTGGTAACATCCCTCTCCTCAGAGTGAGCTCCATTTACCTGTACCCTTTGTCGCCTCCCACTCAACCAATTTCTACACAAACAGTAACTTTAGGGTCCATCCCTAGGGTGCTCAGTTTGTTTATAAGTCGCCTGTGAGGAACGGTGTCGAAGGCTTCACTGAAATCTAAATACACCACATCTAGGGCTCTCCCTCAATCCAACTCCCTGGTCACCCAGTCAAAGAAATCAATCAGATTTGTCTGACAAGACCTGCCTCTGGTGAATCCATGCGGCCTCGGATCCTTTAACCCGCTGGACTCCAAAAACCTCACTATTTTCTCTTTCAGCAGCGTTTACAATAATTTACTTACCACCGAAGTTAAACTAACTGGCCTGTAGTTTTCAACCACATCCTTACTTCTGCTTTTGGGTAAAGGCACCACATGAACCTCTCTCCATTCCTTTGGCACCACTCCCGACTCCAATGAGGCATTGAAAAGGTCAGTCAGTAGAACGTCCCCAAATTCCCTCAGTATTCTAGGGTATATCCCATCCTCAGTATTCTAGGGTGTATCCCATCGCTTTGTCTACTTTAAGTTTAGCTAGTTTCTCACGAACACAGTCTTCTGAAAAAATTTCAAGATGCCCCTCGCTTCTGTTCCTGTTTGTGGGTGTTTTCTGAGGTCCTGTTCCTGGTTCTTCATCTGTGAACACAGAACAGAAATATTTGTTAAGCAATTCCGCTTTATCATCATCAGCTTCTACATATTCCTCCCCTTCACCCTTGAGTCTGACAATACCACTTTTGCCCTTCCTCTTCTCACTAACATATCTGAAAAATGTCTTATCCCTCCATTTTATTTCATTGGATATTTTCTCCTCTTTTTGAATCTTTGCTTTTCTGACTACTTTGCTAGCTTCTCTAGGTTTTTCCTAATATAGTTGCCTGTCTTCCTCTCTCTCTGATCTCTTGTATTTCATGAAGGCCTCCCTCTTTTTCTTCACCTTTTCAGCTACTTCTTTCGAAAGCCATAGTGGTCTCCTTTTCCTTTTACCTTTATTTACCATTATAACAAAAAGGTTGGTTGCCCTTAAAATATCCCCTTTCAGTTTTGCCCACTGTTTTTCTATATCGCCCAGCTGTTCCCATCCCGCTAACGACTCCCTGAGGTATTGGCCCATCTTGGCAAAGTTAGTTTTCCTAAAGCCTAAGACCCTTGCTTTTGAATGGATTCTAACAGCCCTAGTCCTAATACTGAACCACACCATCTGGTGATCACTGGATGTAAAATTATCTCCCACTATAACATCAGAAACACTTTCACCATTGGTAAGCACCAAGTCCAAAATGGCTTCTTCACTTGTGGGGTCTGTTACCAATTGCCTGAATAGTTCTCCCTGTAGAGAATCCAGGATCTCCTTACTTCTAGATGATACCGCAGTAGGAATGTGCCAATCAACATCTGGCATATTGAAATCCCCTATAAGTAGCACTTCCCCCATTCCTAACAATACTGCATATGTCTTCAATTAATTCTCTGTGCACTCTTTCCTCTTGTGAGGGAGGTCTGTATATCATGCCAATGCAAATAGATTTCTCTTTCCCTCTTTCTAGTTTAACCCACAGTGCCTCCTCTCTCCCTTTTAAGCTCTGTAATTCCAAAGCTTTAATATTATTTTTACATATAGTGTCACTCCTCCTCCCCTTCATCCTACCCTGTCCTTTCTGAATAAAGTATAGCCTGATATAGTTACATCCCAGTCATGGTTTTCTGTGAACCATGTTTCTGTAACCGCCACTAAATCCAAGTCAGTCACTCCCATCAAAGCTTCAACATCAGGGATCTTATTTCCCATGCTACGGGCATTTATACACACTGCTTTCCATATGTTAACCCTTTTACCCATTTCCATAAAGGTATTTAATGTTTCACTTACCTGGGGGCTTTCACTTACCTGGGGGCTGTCTTCACACATCCCAACAAATCTTGTTTAAAGCCCTTTTCAGTAGATTAGCCAGTCTACTACTTAAGATGTGTTGACCTTTCTTGGACAGATGGACGCCATCTCTGCTCTGCAACACTTGGAACAGCATCCCGTGGTCCAGGAAACCAAAACGCTCTCGATGACACCATCCACACAGCTATGCATTCATCTCCAGGATGCGAGCCTCTCTGTCTTGGCCTTTACCCTCAACAGGGAGAATTGAAGAGAACACCACCTGTGCACCTATCTGCTTCACCCTCTGTCCCAGAGCCATGAAGTCACTTTTGATATGCTCAGAGGGATACTTGGCAGTATAATTTGTTCCGACATGGATTAGCAACATTGGGTAATAGTCAGTGGGCTCGATGAGTCTCGTAAAACTCTCTGTAATGTCTTGGATTTTGGCACCTGGCAGACAGCATACCTCTCTGGACATCAAGTCTGGTCAGCAGCTAATTATTAGTGAAAAACAAAGATCTGGATTCTTTTATTGATATTTTAAAATGTAGTTTGCTAATTTGCAGACTTAATCACCTTTATTATATAATGTTTTACTTTCTCTTTTTAAACTTACATGCAAATCAATATTACTATACTTTCTTTACTAAAACATGGTAAGATTTTGCAATTACTGTGTATGAACTGTCAATATGAATGCACAATAACCACAAAACATCTGCATTAATTGTTTGTGATTGTTCCAGCAGTTTCCAATTCAGTTAATGCAGAAAAAAATATATATTTTAATTGTGCATTAATTGAATTGTAGATACTGTAATATGAAGCAGTTAGCTATCCTCATTCAGGTAGTATTAACTATACTGTATTAGCTGCTGCATTAACAATTGCCACTTGGCAATTATTCCCATGTTAACTTTAAGGTGAGGCCCTAGCTCATTCTCCTCCCATTCTTTGCCCTGTTTTGTATTAGCTGTCAATAAGATAGATGCTGCTTTAACTGTTAACGTGTACCTCCATTAACTGTTAGTCCACATTAAGATGGCAGTTATATGTAGGCTGCCTTAATAGATGTATGTGCCATTGATTCCTTCTCCTCCAGCTCCAATCTGACAATCCAGTGCAGCTCACTGGTTTTCTTTCATTCTATTGGAGAAGCAAATCTACAGTAAAGACTTTGCTACGGCATTGTGGGGAATCAGGCGATGTGCACATGTCTAAAAGGTCTTCAGGTTTTAATTGAGCTGAACGTCAAGTGCCTTTTCAATATTTTTGGAATCTAGAATTATTTATGGGCCTATTTATTAAACGTAAGCCCATGCAAACAGATATTAGCATGCAATGTCTGCCACTGTGTCCATAGGAATATCATGGGTGTGATAGCTGCTAGCACATGCTAAGGCCATTAGCATATACCAGCATAAAAGGCTCATTTTAGGTTAAATCTGAGATGTGTATGAGAAAACATCTGAAAGTCTGTGGGAGGGGCAGAAGTGAAGGTGAGCACATGGTGTACTCAGTAAAGTCGGCATATCACTGCCCCAAAAAGATAAGAACTACTTTGCTGTGTCTGATCAAAGTCAAAGTCAATCCAGGTCATAAGTCCCTGACAATTCCCAAAAGTATCCAGTTCCAAACTACTTATTTCCAGGGAAAAAATGTGATTTTGTTTTGGACTACATTAATAACTGTTTATGGACTTTTCCTCTTGGAAACCAGCTACACTACCTGCTTTTTACCCCATCCACCAACAATGAGTTTCAATACAAAGAGATCAGGGGTGTGCAGAGTAAAGGTCAAGAGATGTGCGGGAAACCAATTGATCTTAGAATCGTGGTCGTGTGAGATGTGGTCATGTGTGGCACCGTTCACATAGACATGCCGGCACTGGTATTTCAGAACATGCACGTATATATTTCACCACATACATATCCTTGGCTGCCATTTTGGAAATGGAGACGTGCAGAGCCTCAGCAGTACACAACAAGGCCTGAATATCACCTGCTATATATTTTTGAGTTGGCAAAGAATACTGAGGGAATGAGAGGGCATTCTCTTCTTCCCTATACTGTTGTTACCTGGCCAAAACAAGTACTTTTCAAATATCTATTTATACCCGGGGCAGGTGTAGACAGGGACAGGTCTGCCATTTTTTTAAACACTTTGCAGTAATCTAAAATCTACTGCAAATATGTATCTTTTTCAGAACACCCCAGATACTTCCAATAAGCTCCCATTCAACACAGAAATGATCACGCAAGATGTGTGTAAATTTGGGGCATTCTGAAATGGCTCTTGATACTGTATGTGGATGTGATTGGGATGTCAGAATGGCCATTTTCAGATGACCAAATCATGACTGAAGCTTGTAAATGGACCCCCTTGGTAAAAAAAAACCTTTATTTACAAGATTTTAAATAGTATACACTTCACTTTAATCAAATTTAGATAAACAATTAGTTGCCATGTAGATTCAACCAGTGTTACTCGAGCCTTTTTAATGCAGTTAGATGATGCAACTTTTAACAACTCCTTTATTTATTATGAATCACAGCATTTCTTTTGCTGCAAGTATCCTGTTATAGAGAAGTGCCTGCTTATCAAAGTTGTAGCTCAGCTGGGGATAAATTCCAGAATGCAGAGACTCCCGCTGGGTCTAAAATAACTGCAATAACAGTGCTGTTAGTGTTATAGTGCACTTTGCGGTTTCCCTGTAGGTTTGCTTTGCAGGTAAAATAAATCTAAGCTAAAGAAATGTCTTGAGATCACTAAAGTTTAGCTGTATAATATATACATGGACAAAACAAAAAAAGAGAGATACAAAGGAGAGAAAGAGGACTAGCCAAAGGTGCTGTAAGTAAGAAATTAATACAATAATGATTTCAGGCGTTCCTAATCACTTAGATATGTATGCATTGTGTGTACTCTGATTTTGAAGTTGCTTAGGCTTGGAGGTCCTAAGCATTTAGAAGAACTATTGTGCTTGTATGCTCCCTCTTGGGCTTTGTTTTGTGAATGCTGCTGTCTTGACAACTCCATCTTTGAGAGTTGCCAGACTGTTCTTCGCACATGTTTCAGCTTTTCCTTCACTAATCCATTGTTTAGATCTTGTTATCTCTCACCCTCTATCTCCAAGATGGTTTTCTTAACCATATAAAAGAGCTTAGGGCTTTTATTTGCTCATGCTTTTACAGTAGTTGGGTTAAAATAGTGGCACCTTTACTTGCTTACTGTGTATTTTACTAATGTGTCTTGTCTGGTTATGCTTGTTTATTATAATAACTTAGTAACATAGTATATGACTGCAGATAAAGACCATCATGGTCCATCTAGTCTGCCCAGCAAAGTGACAAGAGTAGGTGCAGCTGCCGCTCCATGCAGGTCACCCCTACCCATGTCTCTGTTTAGGGGTGTACCCACCACTCCATGCAGGTCACCCCTATTTGTTGAGATATAAGATATAGTTAAGTTTATTTTGATTGTATCCTGTTGCCGTAAAGGGATCCACTGTGTCTGTCCCATGCCATTTTGAATTTTGTCACAGTATTTGCCCCCACCACTTCCATCAGAAGGGCATTCCAAGCATCCACCACCCTTTCAGTGAAAAGTATTTCCTGACGTTGCCTTTCAGTTTACTCCCTTGCAGCTTCTAGTTTTACAGCTTCCCCGACTTTGAAAAAGGTTTGTTTGTTCATTAATATACAACATACAAAGATCACATCACCCACATACTCCATGATCTTCACTGGCTTCCAATAATCTCAAGGGTAAAATATAAATATTTAATGATCATATTCAAACATCACTGCAACATTGCCTCTACCACCCTATCTTCCCTCCTAATAACACCAAACACATCTAGAAAAAGAATAAATAACCTCAGAATACGTACATAACTCCATCACACATCCGAAACACAAATCAATCTACTAGCACAAGAGCCTTCTCCTAAGTGGCCCCAACTCTATGGAACTCACTCCCTAATAGTAAAAGACCTCCAACAATTTTGCAAGAATCTAAAAACACACCTTTTTATAGAACACTTCGATGACTCAAGCACACTCATCAGCTCCCCAAATACCTAAAATCTTCTCCCCCTCCATCTAACAACTTAAACTCTAAATCAACATAATTGCCACAGTTGAAACACTAAATACAAGCAAAATGTGCACATCCCCTCTCTTTCATACATAATAAATATATAGTTCCAAAATTAAATGTACTTAGGTGTATGTTTACTAAACTGCGGTAACATTACATAACGCGCATTATGTAACGTTAACGATCATTAAGTAACGTTAACGCGCGTTATGAGACGTTAACGTCTCATAACGCGCGTTAATGTTACTTAACGATCGTAGACGTTCCGCGGCACGGTAAAACACCGCAGAAGGTGGAGAGAGGGCGGAGAGAAGGGGTCAATGGGCGGCATGTGGGCAGGAGAGGCTCCATTCACACTAACGCACTGATCTGAAGAGCTGAATCCTAACACGATTGAAAACCTGCTGTTAGATGCACATTTGCAGGGGAGAGAAACAATTTAAGTGTCAGCAATGTACAGCATAGGTAGGGAAACCCAAAGAAAGTGATAAGTGTGATACATGTGTACAGAACAAAAGGGCACATAAACATTGAAAATGACCTCAACAAACTGGAAAAAAAACATAACCAAGCTGGCCAATAGTGATATTAATGGGAAACATCAACCCCCCCCCCCCCCCGAGAAAGCTCCAAAAAAAAAATATTAATCTTGGAAGGGTCTATGCTCCGTCCCCATACAAAGTGAATGAGCCCACAGTGAAATAGCGCTGATTAGGGCTTTCCCTTGTTATTGGACAGGTGTCCTATGGCGTGCACATGACCCACAACAGCAGGGTGGGCATGTCGGAACAGGCAACTGGACAGATGCCAGAAAAGGGGATACAGAGGGCCGCAGGCGGCACATGCTGTGGTGCAGCTGGACCATAGTGCGGACTAGGGTGATGCCTAGGTGGCCCATATGAATGCTGAAACAGCAGAGCAGCCAGACAGGAACTGCTGAAGGCCCAACATGGGCATGACTGTGTTTCCCACAGTGTCACAGGGAATAGTACCCAGCAGCTACCCCCAAGGGCACGGAACATTGGCAGGCGGAGCTGGGGGGAAGCGTGGACACCTATGCAGGCACCCCTACCCCAGAACCCGCACCATAGGCAGCCGCCTACCCGCACACTGGATGGCCTGAGACTGTGCTCCACCAGCACCACCAGCAGAAGGGCATGTCAGCATGGTGGCAAAGGGATACTGGTGGTGGAGGGGGCAGTGGCAGCTGCCCAGAGCAGACCGTGGCCTTGCCCTGTGTAGGTGGCTGCCATGCACTGCAACAGACAGTCCCTGTCTGATGAACAGTCATGGTATCACCAGGGAATGCACTGACTCTGTGACAGCACGGTGGTGCAGTGCACAAAACCAATGTATTCAGAACCAAAAAGTCACAGGTTCAAGTCCCAGCTGTGGTTCCTGCCAACCCAGTCCCCATGTTTTATCCACTACTAAACCATGCTAATACAGACAGAACCTTTATTGCAGATGATGTAAACATGCCCAAAACACCTACATTTTACCTACAGAGCACAGACACCATAAATATGTGCATTACCTAGAGCAGAGCCTCCCAAATGCAGTCCTGGAGGGCCAAACACCATCCAGGTTCCATGCTGCCTCTAATAAAGATGCCTGTGCTGCATTTCTATGCGCCGCCCCCATGGTATGCAGATGTATCTCATGCATATTCATGAGGGAGAGCATGAAAACCCGAACAGTGTTTGGCCCACCAGGACTGGAGTTGTGAACCTCTGCCCTAAAGGAGTGGCCAACGGGGGCAGACACACCCGCACCCACAGGCTCCATTATCCAATGCCTCCTGGAGCAGCAGGATGTTGGGCCCTGCGTGCATCTCCCAATACTAGCACTTGCATACCTTAGCAATGCCACCCTAAACCTGGGAATACGGTAAACATCTATCAAACGGTTGCTATGATTACTGGCAGATAGCAATTCCAAAGTAAAGCACAATTTGCTGATTGAGCCGCATCATAGCAACCTTTCTG
Organism: Ichthyophis bannanicus; assembly: GCA_033557465.1. NCBI lineage: Eukaryota > Metazoa > Chordata > Amphibia > Gymnophiona > Ichthyophiidae > Ichthyophis > Ichthyophis bannanicus. The sequence continues at coordinate 1,483,875,735 of CM066032.1, forward strand.
ATGTCTGTGGAGTGTGCTACAGGTCTTGTCTCTGACAGTGTTTACCACCCTGGGGAGTGACCCCAACAGTATTGCGTACCATAGCCATGCCTGCACTGTGCCCAGGACTGGTGCGGTGGCCAGGGCTGCCAAACACCTCTATAGTTGCACAATGCTGGCATAGGTGTGGGGAGTGTGTGTCTATCCAGTGTGTGGTGGCTGCAAACACCCTCCACAGCCCACACTGCTAGCACTGTTGCCAGCATTGGCCTGCCAATGTGCATAATGAGGAGCAAGGTACCGAGGGAATAGCCAGGATAGGATGGCCTGGCCTGGATCCATCTGTACATAGCATAGGGCAATGGCTCGGACATTGCAGTGGCCGGCCACCACCTGCATGGACAGGGTGGCCACAGCATGTCCTGCTGGGAGGTCACTCTCACCTTGACTGAGCAGTGACCACGGCATGGCTAGGTTCCCCCATAGTGCTATATAGTATTTTTCTCATTTGATATTTATGGGTTCTTTTTGGGGCCCAATCACTGACTTATCTGCTTGGTGTGTATGCTGACATCCTAGTTCTGGGTACATGCATCCTAGTTCTGGGTACATGCATCTTCTCCAGGAACATGCACTATGGACTAGCTAGCAGACTGTCTGCAGCTAGTAAGTGTCTTGCTGGAACACCTTGCAGGGTGCAGTGGCTAGAGGCTTGCTGCTGGAGAATGTCAGATAGTGGTGGGTAGCAGCTGAGAATTTCCAGGCCTACTGTCTGTCTGCTATTGCTTTATGGAAGTGTACAGCTCGGCATTCCCTGCCCTGTAGGGTGTCTGTTCCCCAGCAGGACTTGAGTTGATGGTCCCCTCTACTACCATTGCAGGGAGGTAGAATGTGGATCTATTGGTGGGTGATCCTGTTTCCCACCCTGACCCCAGAGGGTGGGTTGTGTGGTGGTACATAATCTGCCTATGGGTCCAAACACCCCCCCCCCCTTCACCTACATCATGTAACCATGGCACCAACACAGGATATGCACTATTCTGGGTGCATCATCGTCCATAAGGGCTAGACATGACTGAGAAATACAGAAGGACACAGATGTATCCCAGGTATGTCTGCGGGAACTACCTATCACACACTGATGTGGACCGGCAGCATGGTGTATTTCAGCTATGAAAGGTGCTGTGGACCTGGTGCTGGGCGCCCCACCTCACCCTCAGGTTGAGCACACTACCTGCACAATGTGATGGTCTGTGGCTACTCTGTGCCAGTACCACACACGGTAAGTTCCCCCTACCAGGCCGAGGTGCTGTGGGGGTGCATACCCCATCTTGTGCCCATCTGTCGACTGCTGATTTGCATGTGCAGTGCATCATGGGTACGGGTGGGTTAACCCTATCCTGGTAACCACAGCAGACAGTTTGTGTGGTGACGTGCAGTCCTTCTGCAGCCAGCCAGGGGTTTGCTAGCAGTTATAGAGCTGTAGCCCACTGGTTACTTCACTGCCAGTAAAGCCAGAGGTCATGGGTTCAAACCCATGGTGAGATTATTTGATAGGGCTGACTGAGGCATTGTCTATTTTTAATGTACATTAGTGCTCCAGCAAAAACACCCTCAGAGTACTGTAACCTTAAGGCGCCCCATAAGGCACCTTATAGGGTGCCTTATAGGGCTCCTTATAAGGCGCCTTATCAAGCGCCTTATAAGGTGCCTTATAAGGTGTCCTATAGGGGACATTATAGGGTGCCTTGGCAGACATTGCACTTTATAATGTGCCCTATGGAGTGCCTTATGTGGTGACTTATGCGGCACCTTAGGTTACGCCACCGTGAGGGTGTGTTTGCTGGCAGCACTAATTAAAATAAAAGTAAAATGCCTCAACAATCACTACTTAAGCATAAAGGGTGATGCCTTAGCCAGCCTTATTCATTAGGCACACTGGGGAATCAAACCCATGACCCCTGTACCATCAGTCAGTGTAGTAACCATTGTGCTTCAGCTCTGTTTCTGTGTTTTCATGTCTGCGCGCCTTCTTAAGATTAATGCGCGGTAACGTGCCATGTAATGCTCGTTAATTTATGGCGCCTTGTAACGCGCATTATCGGTAACGATGTACCACCCATGTCCTTATTTGGGCATTTCTGCCTCTACCGTGGATCCTAACGCGAATGGCATTACCGCAGTTTAGTAAACATACCCCATAGTTTCGTTGTTCGTATGTTAATTGTACATACATAATTCCCATGCTTAATGTAAAACATGTACTGATGTTCCATGTAAACCGCCCCTGATCTCAGGAAGGGGCGGTATATAAGCTTTGTTAAATAAATTAATTAATTAATACACTTTAAGTATTTAAAGGTCTATATCATATCGCAGAATAACATCAGAAACAGACACACTTTTAAACCACACATCAAAAACAAGTGGGAAGATTTGGGCAGAACAAAATCAATGCAAAATACACACAAGCCAGGTAAATGCTGGAAAGCAATGAGCGCAAATGCTCGAAGCTTAGCCAACAAAGTTCCGGACCTGGAAGCCCTAATGGTGGAAATGGATTTGGCCATTACAGAAACATGGTTTAATGAATTGCATGATTGGGATATAGCCATAGCTGGCTATAATCTATTCAGAAGAGGCAGAGGAAATGGAAAAGGAGGAGAAGAAGCCTTTCATGTCAAAAGCAATATTAAAGCTACTGAAATGCAGGGGACATGGGGAAAAGAAGAAGTGCTGTGAATTGCGTTGGAAAGAGGAGATGGCACTGCCATCCATACTGCTGTAGTCTACAGACCTCTGACTTAAATTGAAGAGATAGATAATGAATTCATTATAGATATTGCCAAGATAGCCACAAAGAGTGAAGCGATCATTTTGGGTGACTTTAATCTACCTGATGTGGATTGGATTACTCCTTCTGCACATCTGGAAAGAAGTAAAACAATTGTAGATGCTCTCCAAGATGCATTTCTTAGACAAATGATCATGGAACCAACCAGAGAAAGCTCAACGCTGGATTTAATGCTCACCAATGGTGATAGCGTGTCAAATGTCTGTGTGAGTGCCCCTGTGAGCAACAACGGTCATCACACGGTGTGGTTTGAGATAAAAGCCAAGGTACAGGCCAAACATAGCAAGCTCAAAGTCCTAAACTTCAAAAACACTGACTTAAATAAAATGGCCAAGTACCTAAAGGAGGAGATGACAGAGTGGAAGGAAATAAGGGAAGTGGAATTGCAATGGGCTAAACTAAAGGTGGCAATAAAAGGGGCAACAGATAAATATGTAAAAAAAGTAAATAAAAACAAGAGGAGAAGGAAACCTATTTGGTTTTCCAAAGAAGAGGCTGCTCAAATAAAGGCAAAAAACACAGCTTTCGCAAAATTCAAAAGCTTGCAAACAGAAGAACACAGAAATGAATACAGGATCAAACTGAAAGAGTCAAAAAGAGAAATAAGGATAGCAAAATCAAAGGCAGAGGAAAAGATGGCTAAAGATGTTAGGGGTGGCGACAAAAGTTTCTTCAGGTATATTCGGGAAAGGAAGAAGATCAGAGTTGGAATTGCAGGACTCAGAAGTGCTGGGAAAGGACTCATGGAAAGTGACATAGAAAAAGCGAAATTGCTAAACAAATACTTCTGCTCTGTTTTTACTAAAGAAAATCCTGGAGATGGACCAGCTGTGACTCCCAAATATAAAAATTGGAATGAAGTAGATACCTCACCATTCACAGAAGATGAGGTGTTGGAACAACTTGCTAAACTGAAAGTGGACAAAGCCATGGGACTGGATGGGATACATCCCAGGATGTTGAAAGAGCGCAGAGAGGTTTTTGCAGGGCCATTAAAGGAAGTATTCAACAGATCCTTGGAAATAGGAGAAGTTCCTTAGGACTGGAGAATGGCGAATGTCATACCTCTACACAAAAGTGGTGACAGAGAAGAAGTGTCAAACTACAGACCCGTGAACCTTACCTCGGTGGCAGGAAAAGTGATGGAGGTGCTCCTGAAAGAGCGAATAGTGAACTTTCTCAAAACCAACAGGTTGCAAGATCTGAGGCAACATGGTTTTACTGAAGGACAGTCTTGCCAAGCAAATCTGATTGAGTTCTTTGACTGGGTGACCAAGGAACTAGATCAGGGGCATGCGTTGGATGTCATCTACCTGGATTTCAGCAAAGCCTTTGATACTGTTCCTCATAGGAGGCTTGTCAATAAATTCAGTAGCTTGGGGATGGGTTCCAAGATGGTAAACTGGATTAGAAATTGGTTGACTGACAGACGACAGAAGGTGATGGTACATGGAGCTCACTCGGATGAAAGGAAGGTGATTAGCGGGGTGCCCCAGGGTTCGGTCCTGGCCCCGCACTGTTCAATGTATTTGTGAGTGATATTGCTGAATGGAAAAGTCTGTCTTTTTGCAGATGAAGCAAAGATTTGCAACAGAGTGGACTCCCCCAAGGGAGTGGATAACATGAGGAAAGATCTACAAAAGCTAGAAGAATGGTCTAATGCTTGGAAATTATGATTTAATGTGAAAAAGTACAATGTCATACACTTAGGTAGCAGAAATCTAAGGGAAATGTATGCGATAGGGGGTGAGAGATTGGTATGCATGGTTCAGGAGAAAGACCTTGGTGTGATTATCTCTGATGATCTCAAGGTGGCAAAACAGTACAACAAGGCGGTGGCAAAAGCCAAGAGGATGTTGGGCTGTATACAAAGAGGGATTGCCAGCAGAAAGGAAGAGGTACTTATGCCACTGTACAGGTCGCTAGTGAGGCCTCACTTGGAATACTGTGTTCAGTTTTGGAGACCATATCTTGAAAAAGATGTAAAAAGACTGGAAACTATTCAGAGGAAGGTGACCAAAATGATTTGGAGCCTGAGTAAGAAACCTTATGAGAAGAGACTTGAAGACCTAAATATGTACACTTTGGAGGAGAGGAGGGGTAGGGGAGATATGATTCAGACCTTTAAATACTTAAAGAGGAACGATGAACAAACAAACCTCTTCCAAAGATGGGGAAGCTGCAAAACTAGAGGGCATAACAGGAAGCTGAAAGGTGGAAAATTGAAAGGCAATGTCAGGAAATAATTTTTCCCTGAAAGGGTGGTGGATGCTTGGAATGCTCTCCCCATGGAAGTGGTGGGGCAAACATGGTGACGGAATTCAAAACAGCATGGGACAAGCACTGCGAATCCCTTTACAGCAACAGGATAAAAACAAAATAAACTGAACCATCTAACTTCTCAACAAATAGGGGTGTCCTACATGGAGTGGTGGGTCCACCCCTAAACAAAGACATGGGGATGAGTGGCCTGCACAGAGCGACAGGTGCACCTACTCTTGCCGTATTGCTGGGAAGACTGGATGGACCATGCTGGTCTTTATCTGCCGTCATATACTATGCTACTATGTTACTATGTATATCTCCCATGTCCCTCCTCTCCTCTAGGGTATACATATTTAAGTCTTCAAGTCTCTTCTCATATATCTTCTGGTGCAGGCTCCAAATCATTTTGGTTGCCTTCCTCTGAACTATTTCCAGTCTTTTTATAGCCTTTGCAAGATACGGTCTCCAAAACTGAACACAATATTCCAAGTGAGGCCTCACCAGTGACTTGTACAGTGATGTTAGTACCTCCTCCTTTCTGCTGGTAATTCCTCTCTGTATGCAACCCAGCATCCTTCTGACTTTGCCCACCACCTTCTCACACTATCTAGCTACCTTGATATACTCAGAAACAATCACTCCGAGGACCTTCTCTTGTTCCATGTCCCCCAAACTCTTGCCCGCTAGTGCATACAATTACCTTGGATTTCTGCATCACAAGTGCATGACACTAAACTTCTTCACATGAAAACTTAACTGCCAAGCATTAGATCATTCTTCCAGCTTTTGTAGATCTATTCCTTATTTTATCCACTCTCTCAGGGGAGTCCACTCTGTTGCAAATTTTCGCGTCATCTGCAAAAAAGATAGACTTTTCCATTCAGTCCTTCAGCAATATCACTCACAAATACTACTACTACTACTGAACATTTGTATAGCACTACAAGACATACGCAGCGCTGCACAGACACATATAAAAGATGGTCCCTGCTCATCAGAGCTTACAATTTAGTCAAGACAGACAACACAGTAGCTATAGACATGGGATACGCTGGGGAGGAATGGTAAGGAGATACAAAGGAGATCAGGTGAGTCAAAATCCAAAAGCAGCAGTGAAGAGGTGAGATTTCAGCCTGGATTTGAAAAGAGTCAGAGGAGGCACCTGATGTACAGACTCAGATAGATTGTTCCAGGCATAAGGAGCAGCAAGTTGAAAGGAGTGAAGTCTGGAGTTAGCAGTAGAAGAGAAGGACATAGATAGAAGCAATTTGCCAGAAGAGTGGAGTTCCCGAGGAGAGTTGTAAGGAAATACATTGAACAGTACCAGTCCCAGAACTGAATCCTGGGTCATGCCATTATTTATTTAACTAGGCTTATAAACCACTTTTGTATGAGTCAAAGTGGTATAAATTCAGGTACTCTCTCTCTATATATATTTCCCTTGTCCCTGAAGAGCTCACAATTTATGTTTTTGTACGAGAGACATCGGAGGGGTATTTGGGTTGCTCAAGGCCAGAAGGAGCACCTGTAGGACTAGAAACCTCAGTTCTTCCAGCCCAATATTACTGTCCTCTAGTGAGATTTGAACCCCTGGCCCTTTGTAACTTGCCCCAACCAGTAGGCCACTCCTCCCCACTAATCACCTTCCTTTCATCTGAGTGAATTTAGCATCACCTTCTGTTGTCTGTCAGTCAACCAATTTCTGAGCCAGTTCACCACCTTGGAACCCATCCCCAGGCTGTTCAGTTTATTGATAAGCCTCCTATGAGGAACAGTATCAAAGACATTGCTGAAATCTAGATAGATCACATCCATTACATGCCCTTGATCTACTTATCTGGTCACCCAGTCAAAGAACATAATCAGATTTGTTTGGCAAGATCGTCCTTTGGTAAAATCATGTTGCCTCAGATCATGCAAACTGTTGGTTTTGAGAAAGTCCATTGTTCTCTCTTTCAGGGGCGCCTCCATTACTTTTCCCATCACCCAGGTAAGGCTTACTGGCCTGTAGTTTGTCACTTCTTCCCTACTGCCACTTTTGTGAAGAGGTACCACATCAGCCCTTCTCCAGTACTGTAGAACTTCTCCTGTCTCCAAGGATCTATTAAAAATATCCTTTAACGGCCCTGCAAGAACCTCTCTGAGCCCTTTCAGTATCCTGGGATATATCCCATCCAGTCCCATGGACTTGGCCACTTTCAATTTTGCAAGCTGCTCTAACACATCATCTTCTGTGAATGGTGTGGTATCTATTCCATTCCCATTTGTATATTTGGGAATCACAGGTGGTACTTCTCTAGTATAAACAGAGCAGAAGTGGTTTTTTTTTAGAATTTTCACTTTTTCAATGTCACTTTCCACAAATCTGTTCCCAGTACTTTTGAGTCCTGCAATTTCACCTCTGATTTTCCTCCTCTCCCAAATATACCTGAAAAAGGTTTTGTCGTCACACTTCACATCTTTAGCCATCTTTTACTCTGCCTTTGATTTTGCTATCCTTATTTCTCTTTTTTGTCTCTTTTAGTTAGATCCTATATTCTTTTCTGTGTGTCTCTGTTTGCAAACTTCTGAATTGCGTGAAAGCTTTATGTGCTGCCACTTATTTGGAAAACCAAATAGATTTACCTGCCCTCTTGTTTTTATTTACTTTCCTTACAGATGTATATTTGCCTCTTTTATTGCCTCCTTTAGTTTAGCCCACTGCAATGCTACTTACCTTACCTCCTCCCATTCTGCCAACTCCTTCAGGCACTTGGTCATTTTACTAAAGTCAGCGTTTTTGAAATCTAGGACTTTGAGCTTGCTGTGATTGGACTCTGCCTTGGCTTTTATCTCAAACCACACCGTGTGATGATCACAGCAGCTCAATGAAGCTACAGGGTAACCTATTTAAGACTAATAAGAGAAAATATTTTTTTCACTCAACGTGTAATCAAATTCTGGAATTTGTTACCGGAGAATGCTGGAAAAGCTGTTAGTGTAACTGGGTTTAAAAAAGGTTTGGACAAGTCCTGGAGGAAAGGTCCATAAACCATTATTAAAAAGAACCTGGGATATCACTCCTTGACCCAATACAAGCATTGTGGAACCTGTGTCTTTTGGGGAAACTGCTAGGCACTTATGATCTAGATTGGCCACTGTTGGAAACAGGATACTGGACTTGATGGACCTTGTTCTGACACAGTATGGCATATCTTATGTTCTTATGTTCTTCCACCCAGATATTCAATATGCTATCTCCATTGGTGAGTACTAAATCCAGCATCAAACTTTCTCTGGTTGGTTCAATAACCATTTGTCTAAGCAATGCATCTTGGAAGGCATACACATTTTTTTTAGTTTTGCAGAAGGAATATTCCAATCCACATCGAGTAGATTAAAGTCCCCCATTAGGATCTCTACTCCCTTCATGGTTACCTTTGCAATATCAATAATCAAGTCACTATCCATTTATTAGGTTTGAGTTGGAGGCCTGTAGACTACACCAGTATGGATAATAGTACTATCTCCTCTTTTCAACACAATCCATAGTGCTTCTTCTTTTCCCCATGTCCCCTGCATTCAGCAGCTTTAATATTGCTTTTGACATATAGGGCTACTCCTCCTCCTTTTCTGCCTTCTCTATCTCTCCTAAATAAATTATAGCCAGCTATCCCATTCATGTGACTTGTTAAATTATGGTTGTGTTGATGTATCTGCTTAGTTTAGTTTTTACACTGGTGGACCAGAAATATTTTAAATAATGAAATAAAGTATAGCAGGTATGAACACATAAACATCTCTTGGCCACCCAGTCTGCTTTTAAATACTCTGCTCCAACTCTGCTTATCACCCTTCATTCCTCTTACCAACATCATTTGTGCTGAGAATATCTTCCAGCTGTCATCCATACAAATTTCACCATCTCTAGAAAGTCTCTCTTAATTATTTTTGCTCTTTGTTAGGATGAGTCAGCCTTCCATCTATGCTATGTAACCTCTCATCTCCCTCAACTATATCTGAAATGTACCAATAACTTTCTGGTGGTACATTCTGGGCAACAATTCAGCACAGATCTGGGATCTTGACACTTACAGCACCAACCAGTGCATGTAGATTTGGCTGTTCTCTCCTTTTTGCCACTTATTGTTTCAACAAGATTAGGTGTGGAAATTCATATTGCAAATCAAAACTTATGGCCCCAAATGAGTGTTTGGATATAGTATGTTGCCCTATATCCTATGAAGGGAAAACAGATGTAGAGATAAAATAGTACAATCTGAAAAGGAATTAATATGAACTTTTTCTTTTTAAAGTGGCATCAAGTCTATACTGATTCGGCAGTCCCTTGGTTTTCTTGCGAAGTTATTACTGGAACGACATTGCCAAACCCTTTCTTCTGAGTGAATGGAAGGTAAAATGACTTGCCATGGTCACAAGTAGTGCCAATGGGAATTGAATGCTGATCTTTTGGATAGTAGGCTACTCCTCCAGACATATGACTATGGGCCTGATTATGCAAGGCGAATAGCAGGGCTGTACGTCCCAGTGGGATGTGCAGCCCTGCTAGCCTTTCTTCCTGAATGCTGAAAGCCTATATCCCCACATGTAGATATTTATTTATTTATTTATTTACATTCTCTTATATACCACGCTATTCTGCATCAGTGCGGTTTACATTGAACAAACTGAAATTACATTGAACAGGGCATTATAACTTGGAGATAACTATTTTACAGGGAACATGGGCTATGGAGGGTTAAGTGGCTTGCCCAAGACCACAAGGAGCACAAGGAGCCCAAGACCACAAGATAGCGTGGGTGAGACAGGCACTCAGACATACAGAGCCGATTCAGGTCACAGCCCTGTACCTCGGAGGTGGAATAAGCATAGGGCAGCCCTCTGCATCAGCAGGCAGTCCTCCACGAGCAATGGAGCAATGATTGGTGAGGCCCCACTGCCCGATTCGGGACATGGCTACCTCCATTGAGGGTCAGGCGGTGGGGAACCAGGGAACTGCAGCAGGTTGGCGGTGAGGCAGCAAGGATGTCTCCTGCCAGGCTGCAAAGGCACTTCGGGCCATCTCAGTGCCTGATCCTGCACTCGCAGGAACGTCTAGCTCCCATGATGCAGAATCAGGTACTACCGGGGCTGTCCTGTTTTGGGGCAACCAGATGGCCCGGACATGCCCCTTATGGAATCAGGCTCCACGTGAATAACAATGATGATAATATAAGGCAAAGGATTTACCTTATTTAGTAAGGATGAACTCGGAAAAGGGCAGGAAAAGTGAAGAGGGAATGGAAGAGAAGCCTTGTGCTTAGAGCAGTGGACTGAAAACCAGAGAGGCCAAGATTGTAATTGTGATTCTCCCAGTGATGCTCCTTGTATTTTTAAAGAAGTCACTTCATTCTCTATTGCCTCAGGTATAAACTTACACTGTAAGCCCACTGGGGCAACAATGTACTGTACCTAATTTATAACTCATCTTAAGCTCAGATTTGAAAATGTGAAGATAAGGCTTCCTTTGTTCTTGTAGTGTAATCAGCTTGCTCCTTCTTATTGTTTTTTTTAAGAGACTGGGTTAAAACCATTAGTTCCTTCATTAGAATTATATTGGTGAATTTATGTCTCCAAGATATTTAATTATATTCTAACCTTACCCCCAGGGTCAACCTGGGACTTGTTTCTACATATGTGGATGGTATCATTGAGAGCATTTTGGTTTCCTGGACCATGGGATGATTTTCCAAGGGCTGCAGAGTAGAGATGGCATTCGCCTATCCAAGAAGGGAAAACGTCTCTTCTGCAGCAGACTGGCTAACCTACTGAAGAGGGCTTTAAACTAGATTCATTAGGGATGGGTAAAGAAAGCCCCCAGGTAAATATAAGTCCTCAGGTGAGTGAAACAATAAATACCTCTGCTGAAATGCCCATAGTATGGGAAATAAAATCCCAGATGTTGAGGCTTTAATGGAAGAGGCTGACTTGGATTTAGTGGCGGTTATGGAGACATGGTTCACAGACAACCATGACTGGGTGTAATTCTACCAGGCTATACTTTATTCAGGAAGGACAGAGGAGGAAAAAGGGGAGGAGGAATCACACTGTATATAAAAAATAATATTAAAGTTATAGAATTACAGGGCTTAAAAGGGAGTGAGGAAACACTGTGGATTAAACTAGAAAAGGGAATAGAAAATCCATTTGCATTGGTGTGATATGCAGATCTCGTTCACAGGGAGAAGAAATGGCAGAGATTTAATAGAAAACACTTACAGTATTGCCATGAAAGGAGAAGGACTACTGATAGGTGATTTCAATATGCCAGATGTTGACTGACACATCCCTGCTGTGGTGTCATCTAGAAGTTAGAAGATGCAGGATTTTGTACAGGGACAACTATTCCGGCAACTGATAACAGAACCCATACTTGAAAGGGCCATACTGGACCTGGTGCTTACCACTGGGGAAACGTGTTTCTGATGTTATAGTGGGAAATCATCTTGCATCCCATGATCACCAGATGGTGTGGTTCAGTATTAGGACAAGAGTGGATAAAGTCCATTGAAAAGCAAGGGTCTTAGACTTTAGGAAAACTAGCTTTGTCAAGATGGGGAAAATACCTCAGGGAGTTATTAGCAAGATGGGAACAGCTGTAGAATGTAGAAAAACAATGGGCAAAACTGAAAGGGGATATTTTAAGGGCAACAAACCTTTTTCTTAGAAAGGTAAATAAATGTCAAAGGAAAAGGAGGCCACTATAGTTCTCAAAAGATGTAGCTGAAACGGTGAAAAAAAAGAAGGTGGCATTCATAAAATACAAGAGATCACAGAAAGAGGATGACAAGCATCAATATTAGGAAAAACTTAGAAAAGCTAAGAAAGTATTCAGGAAAGCAAATATACAAAAAAGAAGAAGAAATAGCCAATGCAATAAAATGAGGGAACAAGACATTTTGCAGATATGTTAGCGAGAAGAAGCCTAGTTTGTACTTCAATATTCTCAGGAACTATAAACCAATTTGTGATCTTCCTTTTCTGCGTAAGCCAATTGAAAAGATGGTCTATCAACAGTCTAGCTATATTTATTTATTTCACAAATTTATTACTTGACTATTGAGAAATAAATAAAGATAGCTAAACTGTTGCTAGACCACCTTTTCAATTAGTTTACCCAGAAAGGAAGATTACAAATTGGTTTATAGTCTCTGAGAATATTAAAATCCAAATCAGTCTTCCTTAGAACAAGTTTAAATATCACATGGAGAAACACTTATCAGTATGGGTTTCAACCTTCCAGAAGCACCGAGGCAGTGTTTATGGCATTCTAGGAATAATTTATAAAAGGACATGTACATTTATATGCTCAGTACCTGCAGAAAAGTTATGATTTTAGTCAAGCGTGCATGTTGATTTGATGGCACATTCCTAACCAATGGACTTGAACATGGATGGAGTTTTTATAGACTGTGGTCAGGCAAACAAGTATTTCATAGATTATAAAATACTATAATTTACCTACATATTTGAAAAATATAGGTGTGATGTCTGCCACTTATGCCACTATTTTAGTGTATAAAGAAATTAGGCACCTTTTTTTTTTAAATATGTTTATTGAAACAATAGGCATAACACATAATTGGGTGGGTGGTCAAACAGCCTCTAAGAATGCACCTACTTTCATGCATAAAGTAGGAACTTCCTCATAAATTTACCCTCCATCTATCCAACTTCTTAGTGATCTTGATATAAAGGGTGCTTTTGGCAGTAATTATCCTAGATCTTACTGTTTCTTTTGACTCCATGAAACATTGTCATTTATTGGTATATAGGAAATGGGCATGGCTAAAAGAGAATGTTGCTGTTGTTAAGTGCCGTCAAGTTGATGTTGACTCATGGCGACCTTATGGATAGTTGTCCTAAACTGTGTTCAGTCTTCAGTCTGGCAGCTCAAAGTTGATAGAGTGGCATCCACAGTTGCTGTTATTCTATTGCTCCATCTCATTACTGACCTTCATCTTTGCCAAGCATGATGTCTTTCACTAAAGATCTCTCTCTTCGCATGATGTATCCAAAGAATGAAAGTCAAAAGGGTATGTTTACTAAATGGTGCTATCGCGCGATACATGACGTTATCACATGATAATGGCACATTACTGTGTGAGAACGTCACGTATCGCGCGATAACGTCTTCGGCGGTGTTAAGGTGCACAGAGGGTAGAGTAAGGCTCCCCAGAGGGTGGAGTAAGGCTCGGCGGGGGGGGGGGGGGGGGGATAAGGGGTCAATGGGCAGAGAGTGGGCGGGGAGAGGCCCCATGCACACTAATGCCGTGAAATGAAGGTCTGAAAACTAGAGCCAGTCAAAACCTCGCGCTAGAGGCACATTTGCAGGGGAGAGAGACCATTTCAGTCAGCAATGTGCAGCAAAGGCAGGGAAACCAAGAAAAGTGATAGTAGTGATACATGTGCAGTAACATCATAGTGCCCAAGTAAGAGAGGGCACTACGGTGAGGCTGCAAATGGGGTACAGGGGGCTGCAGGTGGGACATGCAGTGTTGCAGCTGGGGCACAGGGTGGGGTAGGCAGATGCCTAGGTGACACATAGGAATGTAGAAGCAGAAAACCAGCAAGACAGCAACTGACCAAGGGAAAACATGGCCACGAGTATGTGTCCCACAGTGTCACAGGGGACAGTACCCAGCAAGTACCCCCAAGGGCACATAACATTGGCAGGCGGTGCCGAGGGGAAGCATGGATGTCTATGCAGGCACTCCTACCCCATATCATGCACCATAGGCAGCCACCTACTGACACACTGGATGGCCTGGGACTGTGCACCACCAGCACCACCGGCAGAAGGACATGTCAGCATGGTGGCGGAAGGGTGCTGGTGGCGGAGGGGGCTATGGCATCTGCAGACCATGACCAAGCCCTGTTTAGGTGGGTGCCGTGCACTGCAACAGACAAGGTCTGTCAGACGAACAGTCATGGTATCCCCAGGGAATGGATCAACCTCTGTGGCAACAGTTTGGTGCAGTACACACAGCTGGTGTGTTCAGGGGCAGAAAGTCACAAGTTCAAGTCCCAGTTGTGGCTCCTGCAAACCATGTCCCTATATTTTACCCAGTACTAAACCATGGTAATAAAGACAGAACCTTTATTGCAGATAAAACAAACATGCTATAAACGCCTATATTTTACTCTACAGAGCACAGACACCATAAACATGTACAATCCCTAGAGCAGAGTTTCCTGACTGCAGTCCTGGAGGGCCAAACACCATTCAGGTTTTATGCTGTCCCTAATAAATATGCCTGTGCCACATTTGTATGCACCACCCCCATTGTATGCAAATGTATCTCATGCATATTAGGGACAGCATGAAAACCTGAACCATGTTTGTCCCACCAGGACCAAAGTTGGGAAACTCTGCCCTAGAGCAGCGGCCAACAGGGGCACAAACACCCACACCCACAGGCTCCACTATCCAAAGCCTCATGGAGAGTCAGGCTGTTGGGTCCTGCGCGAAGCAGCATTTTCCAATACTAGCACCTGCATACGTTAGCAATGCCGTCCTAAACTTGGGAACACGTTCCACATATATCAAAAGGTTGATATGATTAATGTCAGACAACAAATCCTAAGTTAAATACAATTTGTTGACAGAGATTCATCATAGCAACATTTTTGATATCTGTGGAGTGTGTTTCAGTTTTTGCTTCTGGCAGTGTTTACCACCCTGGGGAGTGACTCCAATAGTATTACGTACCATAGCAATGCCCGCACTATGCCCAGGACTGGTGTGGCGGCCAGGGCTGCCAAAAAACTCTATATTTGCACAATGCTGGCATAGGTGTGGGAGTGTGTGAATATCTATCCAGTGTTTTGTGGCTGCCTACACCTTACTGAGCCCACATTGCTTGCACTGTTTCCAGTGTTAGCCTGCCAATGAGGAGCAAAGTACTGTGGGTATAGAAACATAGAAACATGATGACAGAAAAAGACCACATGGCCCATCCAGTCCATCCCCCCATATCAACAAACACAACAGTCCCCCTTCCACCCCCAGAGATCCTCTGTGTTTGTCCCATGCCCCTTCGAATTCAGCCACTGCCCCCATCTCCACCACCTCCACTGGGAGACCACTCCATGGATCCACCACTCCCTCCGCAAAGAAACACCTCCGCACATCACCCCCGATTCCATCCCCCCGGACAGGGTGGCCTGTGCAAGATGCATCTGCACAGGGCATAAGGCAATGGCAGGGACATTGTACTGGCCGACCACCACCTGCACAGACAGTGTGGCCACAGCATGTCATGCTGGGGGGGGGTCACTCTCACCCTGACTGAGCAGTGACCATGGCATGGCTAGGGTCCTCCATAGTACTGTTCAGTATTTCTCTCAAGTGATATCTATGGGTTCCTTTTTCTGGGGTCCAATCACTGACATACCTGCTTAGTGTGTGTGCTCACATCCCATTTTTGGGTACACACAGTTTCTCAAGGAGCATTCACTATGTACTAGCTAGCAGACTGTCTGCAGTTAGCATGTGTATGGCTGGAACACCTAGCTGGGTGCAGCGGGTGGAGACTGACTATGCCCTTCTACTGGTGAATGTCTGATAGTGTTGGGGGGCATCTGAGCTTTTCTAGGCCTACTGCCTGTCTGCCAGTGTCTTATGTGATGCATACAGATCTGCATTGACTGCCCTGTATGGTGCCTATTCCCCAGCAGGACTGGGGTTGATGGTCTTCTCTACTGCCACCATTGCAGAGATGTAGACTGTGGATCTGTTGGTGGGAGATCCTGTCCCCCACCCTGACCCACGGAGGGTGGGTTGGGTGGTGCTACATAATCTGCTTTTGGGTCCAACCACCGCCCTTCTCTTATAACATGTGACCATAGCAACCACACAGGATATGCATTATTCTGGGTGCATTGACAAGGGCTAAACGCGACTGGGAAATACAGATGGACACAGGTGTATCCTGGGTGCATCTGCAAGGACTACCTATCACACACTGGCACTGATGGGGATCTGTATCACAGCCTATTTCAGCCAAGCCAGGTGCTGTGGAACTGGCGCTGGGCACAACACCTCACCCTCGGAGTGAGCACAGGAACAGCACAATGTCATGGTCTGTGGCTACTCTGTGCCTGTCACACACACCGTCATTTCCCCCTACCAGGCCGGGGTGCTATAGAGGCACATACCCCATCTTTTGAGCAGCTGTAGGCTGCTGATCTGCATGTGCAGTGCATCATGGGTATGGGTGTGTTTACCCTATCCTGGTAGCCACAGCAGACAGTTTGTGTGGTGACCTGCAGTCTTTCTAGAGACGTAGTCCACTGGTTATTTCAATGACTGAGGAGGCAGAGGTCATGGGTTTTATCCCACAGTGGTGTTATTTAATAAGGCTGTCTGAGGCATTTCCTTTTAATTTAAATCAGTGCTGCCAGCAAAAACACCCTCACAGTGCCGTAGCCTAAGGTGCCTCATAAGGCACCCTATATGGCACCCTATAAAGTGCCCTATAAGGCACCCTATAAAGCGCCCTATAGGGCACATTATAAGGTGCCTTGGCAGACAGGGCACTTTATAATGTGCCCTATGGAGTGCCTTATAGGGCGCCTTATGCGGCACCTTATGTTACGGCACTGTGAGGGTGTTTTTGCTGGCAGCACTGATTTAAATTTATAAAAGGAAATGCCTCAGACAGCACTGATTTAAATTAAAAGGAAATGCCTCAGACAGCTTTCATACATGCCACCACTACGGAATCAAACCCATGACCTCTGCCTCCACAGTCATTGCAGTAACCAGTGGGCTACATTTTTATTGCTTTGAATACTGCGCTGGCATGAACTTAGGGTTAACGCAGGTTAACGTGCCACAGCGCCCACTATCGCGTGATACAGATTCTTGCTACCTTGCCGCCGGAACACCCACTCCTTTCATGACATTCTTCACATTATCGCTGCAACTAGCGTCGGTAACATTAAGACGGTTTAGTAAACATACCCCAAAGTCTTGTCATCTGAGCTTTTAAAGAAAGCTTAGATTTTATCTCCTCTAGTATTAACTGGTTTGTTCTTTGGGCAGTCCATGGTATACACAGTATTCTTTGCCAGCACCATAATTCAAAGGCATCTATTTTCTTCAAGCCCAATATTCAAAAGGCATTTACGTGCTTAACAGCCTGTTAACCGTGTAAATACCTGCTAACTAGATATTCGACGGCACATGCACGGGTAGTGCCATCGAATATCTCCAACTAAGTCCCCTATGCTTCCCGATGTTAGCCAGCTAGAATTGAGGCATGCTGGGGGCATTCCAGGGCAGTGCATAAGAACATAAGAAGATAAGAACATAAGATATGCCATACTGGGTCTACCAAGGTCGATCAATTCCAGTATCCTGTTTCCAACAGTGACCAATCTAGTTTCATACGTACCTAGCAGTTTCCCCAAAAGACACAGGTTCCACAATGCTTGTACTGGGTCAAGCATTTATATCCTGGGTCCCTTCTTCATAATGGTTTATGGACCTTTCCTCCAGGAACTTGTCCAAACCTTTTTTAAACCCAGTTACACTAACAGCCTTTACTACATCCTCTGGTAACAAATTCCAGAGTTTGATTATACGTTGAGTGAAAAAATATTTTATTTTATTAGTCTTAAATAGTTTACCCTGTAGCAGAGGCAGTGACTAGTGCTAACCATGCAACACCGATATTGGAAGCTGCCCAATTAGCGCTTAGCACCTATAAGATAGGCGAGGAAAACCCTCGCCTATCTTATAGGCGCTGAGGCTAACCGTGCAGCATCCAATATCGATGCTGCACAGTTAGCCTTGGTGGCTTCCGGGCAGCATGGTCAGACCCGGGTATTCATTTCCGTTGATGCAGAAGTGAATATCCATGCTTAGGGGGTCAGCAGCCAGGGTTAAGTGGCTACGGCACTTAACGCTGCCCAGTTGAATATCAGGCCCTTCCTGTCTATATTTTTCACTGTCCAACTTTTGCATCCATATGACATTATTGAAAATGCCATGGCTTGGACAAGTGAAATCTTTGTACAGAGAGAGACATCTCTGCTCTTTAGGATCTTTTTTAGGTCCTTCATAGCCATTCTGCCAAAGGCAATGCTTCATCGGATTTTGTAACTGCTTGTCATTTCTTTATTGATTATTCATCCAAGCAGGTTAAAGTTGTCAACTATTTCAATTTCTTCTACATCAATCAACTTATTGATTTTGCCAGTTGTCAGGATCTTTGTCTTCTTTACGTTAAGGTGAAGGCCCATTTTACGTCTATGTTGCTTAATCTTGAGAAGCAATTGTTTCAAATCATCTTCACTTTCAGCCAGTATTGTGGTATCACCAGCATAGCTAAGATTGTTGCTGAGTTTTCCACCAATCTTCACACCTCGGCTATTTTAATACAGTTCAGCTTCTCTGATGATTTGTTCTACATATAAATTAAACAGGTAAGGGGAAATTATGCAGCCCTGTCGTACACCTTTGCTGATTTTAAACCATTCTATTTCTCCTTGTTCTGTTCAAACTGTTGCTTCTTGATCAGTGTGAAGGTTGTACAAGAGAACTACCAGGTGTTCTGGCTTCTTAATGTGGCCCAGAGTTTCTCATGGTTACACAGTCAAAAGACTTGCTGTAGTCAATAAAACACATATACAGTAGATATCCTTTTGGCATTCTTTTGTCTTTTCAAGGATCCATCTCAC
The DNA here is from genome assembly GCA_033557465.1 of Ichthyophis bannanicus. Classification (NCBI taxonomy): domain Eukaryota; kingdom Metazoa; phylum Chordata; class Amphibia; order Gymnophiona; family Ichthyophiidae; genus Ichthyophis; species Ichthyophis bannanicus. The sequence goes on from CM066032.1 coordinate 1,483,894,561, forward strand.
ATTTGTGATGCTGTCTCTCATTCCTCACCTTTTCCTGAGCCCTGCTTGTACTTCTTGTTCCAGATATGGTTGTAGTCTCTGCTGAATGATCTTGAGTAGAATCGTAGTGCAATGTGGGATCAGAGCGATTGTGCAATAATTTCCATAGTGATTCAGATCACCTTTCTTCAATACTGGTATAAACACAGATCTTTTCCAGTCAGTTGGCCATGATGTTGTCTTACAAATTTCCTGGCAGAGCTTTGTAAGTATGATAACAGCCACATCCGACTGCTGTAATACTTCAATGGGAATGCCATCAGTGCCTGGTGCTTTGTTCTTTGATAATGCTTTTTAAGCTGTTTCAACTTCTTCTTTCATTACTAATGGTTCCTGATCATAAGGCACAGGTTGAAATGGCTGTTGGTCCATTTGATCTTTACGGTATAATGTCTCTTTATATTATTTCCACTTTTTCTTAATCTTCTCAGCATCATTCAACAAGGATCTTTGAGCATCTGGTAGCATTCCAATTCAAGGCTGGGATTTTTTCATTAACTCCCATATGTTTAGGAAAAACAAACTAGTTTTTTTTCTCTAATAGTTTATGATTCTATTTCCTTGCATGCATCATTATAGCACTCCTTGTCTCATCTTGCTGCATGTTGGAAATCTCTGTTGAGTTCTGTGATTGCCTCTCTTTCTCCTCTGACTTTAGCTTCTCTGCATTTCTGGACAATTTTCAGAGTTTCTTCAGTCATCCAGATTGGCTGTTTTTGCCTTTTTACCTTTGAGTAAATGTCACTTTGAGACCTGCAAGTGAAGTTCCTAGATGCCATAAATGACTCCTTCATGCAGCAGCTGGTCATAGAAATGATGAGATGGGAAAAATATTTTGGTTCTAGTTCTAGTGCAAGAGATAAGCTTGGTAAAGATTTGATGTGAAAGTCCATTTTAAATGGTCATGTAGAGAGAAATTGAGAAATCAAGGTTGGAAAGTACTCAATTCCCTCTGTTTTTTTATGAAGGCTCTCCGAAACATAGATCCTTTTATATAATACTTAGAGGAAAACTGGCAAATATCCTGATATTTGCAGCAGATCTAATAGGAGCAGAGCTTTTATGAAAATAAATATTAAAAATGCATCCAGATTTACAAATGGTTTCTAGGGTTAGGAGTGATCCTTGGATGCTTCTACCCTGTCAGCATCTGGGTTAAAAATGGTACCTCTACTACTGCTATTACTATGAGTGGAGGAGTGGCCTAGTGGTTGGGGCAAGGTACTTCAGGCTGGAAGGTCAGGGGTTCAAATCCCACTAGAGAACAGCAACCATGGGCTGGAAGGACTGGGGTTTCTAGTGCCACAGGTGCTCCTTGTGGTCTTGGGCAAGTAACTTAACTTGCACTGTTTCCAGTGTTAGCCTGCCAATGTGCATAATGAGGAGCAAGGTACTGTGAGAATGGCCCGGACAGGGTGGCCTGGGCAGGATGCATCTGCACAGGGCAATGGCTGGGACATTGTAGTGCCCGGCCACCACCTGCATGGACAGGGTGGCCACAGCATGTCCTGCTGGGAGGTCACTCTCACCCTGACTGAGCAGTGACCACGTCATGGCTAGGTTCCCCCATAGTGCTATATAGCATTTTTCTCAAGTGATATTTATGAGTTTTCTTTTCTGGGGCCCAATCACTGACTTATCTGCTTGGTGTGTTTGCTCACATTCCAGTTTTGGGTACATGCATTTTCTCCAGGAACATGCACTATGGACTAGCTAGCAGACTGCAGTTAGTGTGTGTATGGCTGGAGCACCGTGCAGTGGCTGGAGACTCAGTGCTTGCTGCTGGAGAATGTTAGATAGTGGTGGGGGGCAGCTGAGCATTTCCAGGCCTACTGTCTGTCTGCCATTGCCTTATGGATGCATACAGATCTGCATTGACTGCCCTGTAGGGTGCTTGTTCCCCAGCAGGACTGGGGTTGATGGTCCCCTCTACTGCCACCATTGCAGGGATGTAGAATGTGGATGTGTTGTTGGGAGATCCTGTCCCCCACATTGAGCCCCAGAGGGTTGGTTAGGTGGTGCTACATAATCTGCCTATGGGTCCAAACACCCCCCCCCCCACTTCACTTAAATCATTTTATTTATTTATTTACATTCTCTTATATACCGTGCTATTCTGCATCAGTGCGGTTTACATTGAACAAACTGAAATTACATTGAACAGGGCAATATAACTTGGAGAAAACTATTTTACAGGGAACATGGGCTATGGAGGGTTAAGTGGCTTGCCCAAGACCACAAGGAGCACATGTGGGACTAGAAACCCCAGTCCTTCCAGCCCATGGTTGCTGTCCTCTAGTGGGATTTGAACCCCCCAACCTTCCGGCCTGAAGTACCTTACCCCAACCACTAGGCCACTCCTCCACTCCACTGTGTGACTATTCTGGGTGCATCATAGTCCATAAGGGCTAGACGTGACTGGGAAATACATATGGACACAGGTGTATCCTAGGTGTGTCTGCAAGGACTACCTGTCACACACTGGCCCTAATTGTGACCTGCAGCATAGCCTATCTCAACTAAGCCAGGTGCTGCGGGGGTGCATACCCCATCTTGTGATCATCTGTAGACTGCTGATCTGCATGTGCAGTGCATCATGGGTATGGGTGGGTTAACCCTATCCTGGTAACCACAGCAGACAGTTTGTGTGGTGACCTGCAGTCCTTCTGTAGCCAGCCAGGGGTTTGTTAGTGGCTATAAAGATGTAGCCCACTGGTTATTTCACTAACTGTGAAGGCAGAGGTCATGGGTTTGGTCCTACAGTGGTATTATTTGATAGGCTGTCTGAAGCATTTCCTTTATAAATTTAAATTAGTTCTGCCAGCAAAAACACCCACACAGTGCTGTAACCTTAATGTGCCTCATAAGGCGCCATATAAAGCGTCCTATAAGGTGCCTTATAAGGTGCCCTATAGGGAACATTATAAGGTGCCTTGGCAGACAGTGCACTTTATAATGTGCCCTCTAGAGTGCCTTATAGGGCGCCTTATGTGGCACCTTAGGTTACGGCACTGTGAGGGTGTGTTTGCTGGCAGCAGTAATTTAAATTAAAAAAGAAAATACCTCAGACAGCACTGATTTAAAGTAAAGGGTAATACCTCAGACAGCCTTACTCATTAAGCCCACTGGGGATTGAACTCATGACCCCTGTTTTATCAGTCAATGTAGCAACCATTGTGCTATACTTCTATTGCTGTGTTTGGAGGTCAGCGCGCCTAATTAAGGCTAACATGCGTTAACGTGCCACGGCTCCCTCTATCGCGCGATAATAGACTTTATCGCGCGATAACAGACTTTATCGCACAATAACCCAAAATGGTACCTTAAGACTGGAACGCCCACTCCTTATATGGCATTCTTCACATTATGTTTACTAAACCGTCTTAATGTTACCGGTGCTAGTTGCAGCGATAATGTGAAGAATGCCATATAAGGAGTGGGCGTTCCAGTCCTAAGGTAGCAAGAATCTGCATCGCGCAATAGTGGGCGCCGTGGCACGTTAACGCGCGTTAACCCTAAGTACATACCAGCGCAGTGTTCGAAACTATAATAATGTAGCCCACTGGTTACTGCAATGACTGTGGAGGCAGAGGTCATGGATTTGATCCTGCAGTAGTGTAATCTAAAAAGGCTGTCTGAGGCATTTTCTTTTAATCTAAATCAGTGCTGCCAGCAAAAACACCCTCACAGTGCCGTAACCTAAAGTGCCTCATAAGGCACCCAATAGGGTGCCCCATAGGTCACATTATAAAGTGCCCTGTCTGCCAAGGCACCCTATAATGTGCTCTATAGACCGCTTTATAGGGCGCCTTATAGGGTGCTTTACAGGGCGCCTATGAGGCATCTTAAGGTACAGCACTGTGAGGGTGTTTCTGCTGGCAGCACTGATTGAAATGAAAAGGAAAAGCCTCAGACAGCATTCCTAAATAACACCACTGTGAGATCAAACCCATGACCTCTGCTTCTACAGTCATTGAATTAACCAGTAGGCTACATCTCTATAGCTACTACTACACTGCTGGCTGGCTATAGAAAGACTGCAGGTCATCACACAAACTGTCTGCTGTGGTTACAAGGATAGGATAAACCCACCCATACCCATGATACACTGCACATGCAAATCAGCTGATCACATAATGGGGTTTGCACCCCCACAACACCTAGACCTGGTAGGGGGAACTGACCGTGTGTGTTACTGGCACAGAGTAGCTACAGAATGTGACCTTGTGCAGGTCCTGTGCTCACCCTGAGGTTGAGGTGGGGCACCCAGCACCAGGTCCGCAGAACCTGGCTTGGCTGAGATAGGCTATGCTGCAGGTCCTTATCAGTACCAGTGTGTGATAGGTAGTCCTTGCAGTCACACCTAGGGTGCAACTGTGTCCATCTGTATTTCCCAGTCACGTCTAGCCCTTGTGGACTATGATGCACCCAGACTAGTGCATATCCTGTGTGGGTGCCATTGTCACATGTTATAGGGGGGGGGGGGTGTTTGGACCCAAAGCGGATTATGTAGCACCACCCAACCCACCCTCTGTGGCTCAGGGTGGGGGGACAGGATCTCCCACCAACAGATCCACATTGTACATCTCAGCAATGGTGGCAGTAGAGAGAACCATCAACCCCAGTCCTGCTGGGGAACAGGCACCCTACAGGGCAGTCAATGCAGATCTGTACGCATCACATAAGGCAATGTCAGACAGGCAGAACGCTGGAGAAGCTCAGCTGCCCCCACCACTATCTGAAATTCACCAGCAGAAGGCACAGTCAGTCAGTCACCACCAACTGCATGGTGTTCCAGCCATACACATGCTACCTGCAAACAGTCTGCTAGCTAGCACATAGTGCATGCTCCTGGAAAAACTATGTGCATCCAAAAATGGGATGTGAGCACAAACAACAAGCAGGTATGCCAGTGGCTGGGCCCCAAAAAAGAGAACCCATAAATATCACTTCAGTTAAATTGCTGTTTAGCACTATGGGGGAACCTAGCCATGCCGTGATCACTGCTCAGTCAGGGTGAGAGTGACCTCCCAGCATAACATGCTGTGGCCACCCTGTCCATGCAGGTGGTGGTCGGGCACTACAATGTCCCAGCCATTGCCCTATACCCTGTGGAGACGCATCCTGCCCAGGCCACCCTGTCCAGGCCATACCCACAGTACCTTGCTCCTCATTATGCACATTGGCAGGATAAAACTGGAAACAGTGCAAGCAGTGTGGGCTCAGTAAGGTGTAGGCAGCCACAACACACTGGATAGACATACACACACTCCCACACCTATGCCAGCATTGTGCAAATATGGAGGTTAGTGGCAGCCATGGCCGCACACCAGTCCTGGGCAGTGCGGGCATTGCTATGGTAAGCAATACTGTTGGGGTCACTCCCCAGGGTGGTAAACACTGTCAGAAGCAATAACTGAAACACACTCCACAGATATCAGAAAGGTTGCTATGATGAATCTCTATCAACAAATTGTGTTTAACTTAGGATTTGTTACCTGACATTAATCATAGCAACCTTTTGATATATGTGGAACGTGTTCCCAAGTTTAGGATGGCATTTCTAAGGTATGCATGTGCCAGTATTGGGAGATACTGCTCCACGCAGGGCCCAACAGCCTGACTCTCCATGAGGCTTTGGATAGTGGAGCCTGTGGGTGTGGGTGTTTCTGCCCTTGTTGTCCGCTGCTCTAGGGCAGAGGTTCCCAACTCTGGTCCTGGTGGGCCAAACACTGTTCAGGTTTTCATGCTGTCCCTAATGAATATGCATGAGATACATTTGCATACAATGGGGGCGATGCATACAATTGCAGCATAGGCATATTTATTAGGGACAGCATGAAACCTGAATGGTGTTTGGCCCTCCAGGACTGCAGTTGGGAAACTCTGTTCTAGGGATTGCACATGTTTATGGTGTCTGTGCTCTGTAGGGTAAAATATAGGCGTTTCAGACATGTTTAATTTATCTGCAATAAAGGTTCTGTCTTTCTTACCATGGTTTAGTACTGGGTAAGCTATGGGGACAAGGTTGGCAGGAGGCACAGCTGGGGCTTGAACTTGTGACCTTCTGCTCATGAACACACTGGTTGTGTGGACTGCACCAAACTGTTGCCACAGGGCCAGATCATTCCCTGGGAATACCATGACTGTTTGTCAGACAGACCTTGTCTGTTGCAGTGCACGGTGCCCACCTAAACGGGGCTTGGCTGTGGTCTGCTGTGGCCAAATGCCACTGCCCCCTCCGTCACCAGCACCCCCTCCGCCATCATGCTGACATGCCCTTATGCCGGTGGTGCTGGTGATGCACAGTCCCAGGCCATCCAGCATGCCAGTTGGCAGCTGCCTATAGTGTGGGTTCTCGGGTAGGGGTGCCTACATGGACATGCGCGCTTCCCGCCGGCATCACCTGCCAATGTTATGTGCCCTTGGGGGTACCTGCTGGGTAATATCCCCTGTGACACTGTGGGACACACACTCATGCCCATGTTGGTTCCTCGTCAATTGCTGTCTTTCTGCTTTACAGTTTCGGCATTCCTATATGCCACCTGGACATCTGCCTAGTCCGCACTGTGCCCCAGCTGGACCACAGCATGTGCTGCCTGCAGCCCCCTGTATCCCATTTACAGCATCAGTACAGTTTCCTACGTGCCCACTCTGCTGTTGCTGCACATGTGCACGCCCTAACAAACCTGCCCAATATAAACGAGAAAAACCCTGATCACCGCTATTTCAATGTGGGATCATTCACTTTGTAGGGGGACAGAGCATAGACCCTTCCAAGCATGATATCTTCCTTTTTATGCTTTGTCAGTAGTGTTGCTTTATGTTTATCATTAATATCACTATTGGCCAGCTTGGTTATTGGGATTTCAGATCTGATTCTGATAATTTTATATGTTTATTTGCCTTTTTGGTTCCTGCACATGTATCACTACTATCACTCTTCTGGGTTTCCCTGCCTTTGCTGTACATTGCTGACTGAAATTGTTTCTCTTTCCTGCAAATGTGCCTCTAACCCGAGGGTTTCACTGGCATTAGCGTTCAGACCCTGATTTCACAGCGTTAGTGTGCCTGGAGCCTCTTCCCGCCCACTCTCCGCCCATTGACCCCTATCTTTGCCCTCTGGGAGGCCTTACTCCACCCTTCAGAGCTGGGTTTCACAGCGTTAGTGTGCCTTAACGCTGCTGCCGATGTTATCGCGCGATACGTGATGTTATCACGCGATAACGTCGCCGCTGCTAAGTTAAGATGGTTTAGTAAACATACCCCTAACTCAGCTTGCCGATTGGTTAAAATACGTTAATGGAAAAGACCATTAATTAATGACGATTTCAAAAAACCCCAAACAGCTTTTTGGGATTCATATGCACAGTACTGAACAGATTTTGCTGACTGCCAGGAGCACTGAATCTCTGGTGAATGACTTTCTCAGCTCAATCTTTACTTTAAAATGTTTAAGTATAATATTATACTACAGACTCATAAAGAATGCATGTCTATGTTTTATGGACATAATTTTAAATGTCTAATCCAATACAATAATTTTCACATTTTCTATAAAATGCATATATAAATTGCATAAAAGGTATGTGAAAGCACATTTTAGATAGCAGATGGAGATTGGAACTGAGACATCTAAGTTAGGACATATGAGGCCCTGGTGGTATTTTAGAAAAGATTTTGCCATATGTGGAGCCTTTTATAAAATACATACAAGGAAGTGCATAACATAAGAACATAAGAAATGTCATACTGGGTCAGACCAAGGTCCATAAAGCCCAGTATCCTGTTTCCAATCAAGGTCCTGTGGCCAATCAAGGTCACAAGAACCTGCCAGGTTCCCAAAAAAGACACACAGGTTCCACAATGCTTGTATTGGGGCAAGCGGTGGATTTCCCAGGTCCTCTTTAATAATGGTTTATGGACCTTTCCTCCAGGAACTTATTGAAACTTTTTTTAAACCCAGCTACACTAATAGATTTTACTATATCTTTCTGTAACAAATTCCATAGCTTTATTACACGTTTAGTAAAAAAAATATTTTCTCTTATTAGTCTTAAATGGATTACGTTGTAGCTTCAATGCATGTCCTATAGTTTTCTACTTTTTGATGGCGTAAACAATCAATTTAATTTATAGACCTCTATCATATCTCCCCTCCGCCATCTCATTTCCAAATTGAAGAGCCCTAACCTTTTAAACCTTTTCTCATAGGGGTATCCTTCCATCCCCTTTACCATTTTGGTGACTCCTGTACCTTTTCTAATTCAGCTATATCCTTTTTAGTATATGGTGACCAGAATGGCATACAATATTCAAGGTGCGGTCACACCATGGAATGATACAGAGGCATTATAATATCCTTGGTTTTATTCTCCATTCCTTTCCTTATGATTCCTAGCATTCTATTTGCCTTTCTGGCTGTTGCTGCACTCTTGGTGGAGGGTTTCAAAGTATTATCCACAATGCTGCCTAAATCTTTTTTCTGGGTGGTGGCTCTTAATATGGAACCTTGCATCGTGTGACTGTAGTTTGAATTGTTCTTTCCTAGGTTCATAACTTTGCACTTGTCCACATTAAAATTCATCTGCCATTTGGCCATCCAGTCTTCTAATTTATCAAGGTCCTCTTGCAATTTTTCACAATTCTCGTGTTTTAATAACTTGAATAATTTTGAGTCATCTGCAAATTTGTTCACCTCACTCTTTATTCCCATTTCCAGGTGATTTATAAATATTTTAAAAAGCAGCAGGCCCAGCACAGATCCCTGGGATGCTCCACTATTCATGTTTCTCCATTGCAAAGAGCTACCTTTCAGAACCTACTGAATATTCACCCACTCAAGACCAAAACTATGCATCAAACTAGTAACAGAGCATTCTCCCTATATGTTCCATCAATATGGAACGCACTAGCAGAAAACATAAGAGCAGCAAAATCCATTACAGATCTAAAAAGGTTACTCAAAACACATCTCTTCTCAGAGAACACTATGGACTCAATGACATTACATAATCAGAACCAATACATCTTACCCCATTTGACTGCTCAGATCATTCCTGCATTCTACCCTCCCCGTATACAAAATTTACTTCTCCATGGACATAGTTCATTGCTTTACTATGGTTAACCCCATATTTATCTCGAAGTTGTCTTCCCTTGTTTAACGTAAAACAATTGTTTTGCAATTGCTATGTTGTTCATTGTAAACCGCTTTGGACAAAGGCAGTTTAGAAGAACTGTTAAATAAATAAATAAATTGAGAAAATTGGTAGTTTAGCCCTACTCTCTGTTTTATTTCTTTCCTAATCCACAATAGTAGATTGCCTCCTATCCCATGACTTTTAAATTTCCCAAAGATTCTCTCATGAGGGACCTTGTCAAAAGCTTTTTGAAAATCCAGATACACTATATCAGTTGGCTCACCTTTATCTACCTGTTTATTCACTCCTTCAAAAAGATATAACAGGCTAATAAGCAAGACTTTCCTTAGCTAAATCCATGTAGGCTTTCTCCCATTAATCCATGACTATCTACGTGTTCAGTAATTTTATTCTTTATAATGGTTTCTACCATTTTTCCAGTACTGATATCAGGCTAATCGATCTGTAGTTTCCAGGATCACCCCTAGAACCTTTTTAAAAATTGGTGTTACATTGGCCATTCTCTAGTCTTAAACTACTATGGATTATTTCAGTGATAGTTCACAGATTACTAATGTTGTTGTTGTTAAGTGCCGTCGAGTCGGAGTCGACTCATGGCGACCCTCTGGATAGCTATCCTAAATTGTGTTCGGTCTTCAGTCAGGCGGCTCATTGATGACAGACTGGTACCCGTAGCTGCTGTTATTGTAGCGATCCATCTCATTGCTGGCCTTCCTCTTTTGCGTTGACCTTCTATCTTGCCAAGCATGATGTCTTTCTCTAATGATCTCTCTCTTCGCATGATGTGTCCGAAGTATGAAAGTCGAAGTCTTGTCATCTGAGCTTCTAAAGAAAGCTTAGGTTTGATCTCCTCTAGTACCGACTGGTTTGTTCTTCGGGCAGTCCATGGTATACACAGTATTCGCCGCCAGCACCATAATTCAAAGGCATCAATTTTCTTCCTGTCTGTCTTTTTCACTGTCCAGCTTTCACATCCATATGATGTTATTGAAAATACCATGGCTTGAACAAGTCGAATCTTTGTATGGAGAGACACATCTCTGCTCTTGAGAATCTTATCTAGGTCTTTCATAGCCATTCTGCCAAGAGCAATGCGTCGTCTGATTTCTTGACTGCTTGTTGCTTCTTTATTGATAGTTGATCCAAGTAGGTTAAAGTTGTTCACAATTTCAATTTCTTCTCCTTCAACGATGAACCTGTTGATTATGCCAGTTGTCATGATCTTTGTCTTCTTTACATTAAGGTGCAGGCCCATTTTGAGACTATGTTCTTTGATTGTGAGAAGCAAATGTTTCAGATCATCTTCGCTTTCAGCCAGTAATGTGGTATCATCAGCATAGCGAAGGTTGTTGATGAGTCTTCCACCAATCTTCACACCTCTGTTGTCTTCATACAGTCCTGCTTCTCTGATGATTTGTTCTGCATATAAATTAAACAGGTAGGGGGAAAGTATGCAGCCTTGTCTTACACCTTTGCTTATTTTAAACCATTCTGTTTCTCCTTGTTCCGTTCGAACTGTTGCTTCTTGATCAATGTACAGATTACGCAAGAGAACGATCAGGTGTTCTGGTATACCCATGCTTCTTAATGTGGCCCAGAGTTTCTCATGGTTTACACAGTCAAAAGCCTTGCTATAGTCGATAAAGCACAAATAGATATCCTTTTGGTATTCTTTAGTCTTTTCAAGGATCCATCTCACATCCGCAATGATGTCTCTCGTTCCTCGCCCTTTCCTGAACCCTGCTTGCACTTCAGGTAGTTCTTGTTCTAGGTATGGCTGTAGTCTCTTTTGAATAATCTTCAGTAGAATCTTGCTGGCATGTGGGATCAGAGCGATTGTGCGATAATTTCCACAGTCAGTTGGATCACCTTTCTTTAGTATTGGTATAAACACAGATCTTTTCCAGTCAGTTGGCCATGATGTTGTCTTCCATATTTCTTGGCAGAGCCTTGTAAGTACGGTAACAGCTGCAGCAGATTGCTGCAATACTTCTATGGGAATGCTATCAATGCCTGGTGCTTTGTTCTTGGATAAGGCTTTCAATGCTGCTTCAACTTCTTCTTTCATCACCAATGGTTCCTGATCATAAGGTATAGGTTGAAACGGCTGTTGGTCCACTTGATCTTTATCATATAAAAACTCTGTATATTCCTTCCACCTTTTCTTGATCTTCTCAGCATCATTCAACATAGAACCTTGAGCATCTTGTAACATTCCAATTCGAGGCTGGAACTTTTTCTTTAACTCTCGCAGCTTTAGGAAAGCCGATCTTGTTCTTCCTCTAATAGTTTCTGCTTCTATTTCCTTGCAAGTGCCCCAACAACAGCTGCAGAAGAGAATGAAATTGAAGAGTTCTATGAACAAGTACAAGCTGAAATTGACAGAACATGCAAACAGGATATCCTGATAGTCATGGGTGACTGGAACGCAAAAGTTGGCAACAAAGAAGAAGGCAAAGTAGTTGGAAAATATGGACTTGGCAACAGAAATGAAGCTGGAGATTACTAATAGTTGGTTTGAAATCTCATATTTCAGTTCTTTCAACACCCTTGGATGTATACCATCTAGTCCAGTTGATTTTCTACTTTCTAGTTTATTTAATAGCTATTATCCATCTTACTGATGCATCAAAATTTCTTTCAATTCTTCTGATACATCACCTTTACATACCATTTCAGGCAAGGTAACTTCCCTACATCTTCTTCAGTAAAAACCAAAATAATTCAGTCTCTCCACTATGGCATTGTTCTCCCTTAGCGCCCCCTTATACCTCTCTGTCTTCTAATGGTCCAGCTGTCTCTCTCACAGGTTTTTTTGCTATGAATATACTTGAAAAAGATTTTATTATGCATTTTTACTTCTGTGCAAGCTTTTCTTCAAATTCTCTCTTTGCCTGCCTTATAAGTGCCTTGCATTTAATTTGCCAGTGGTTATGTTATTTCCCATTTTCATCATTTGGCTCTTTTTTCCTTTTCCTAAAAGATGCTTTTTTTGGCTACAACAGCCTCTCTGACCTCACCTTTAAACAATGCTGGCAGTTTTTTGACCTTCCTTCCACTTTTCCTAAAGCATAGAATACATCTGGTCTGGGCTTCCAAAAATAGTATTTTTAAACAATGCCCATGCTTGATGTAAATCTTTAACCTTTGCAGCTGCTCCTTTTAGTTTTTTCATAACTATTTTTCTCATTTTATCATAGTCTCCCTTTTGAAAGTTAAAAGGTGGTACTATGGATTTCCTTGCCATCCTTCCTACATTTATTAAATCAAATGTGATCATGTTATGATCACTATTTCCAAGTGGCCCCAAAACCCTTATCTCTTGCACCAGATCTTGTGTTCCACTAAGGACTAGGTCCAAAATTGTTCCCCTTTTTGTCAGTTCATGAACCAGCTGTTCTAAGAAGCAGTAATATATATTTAATTTAGAAACTTTATCTCCCTAGCATATCCTGTTGTGACACTGACCCAGTCGATACTAGAGTAATTGAAATCACCCATTAATACTGTGTTGTAACTTAATTTAGCTTCCCTGATTTCTTTGAGCATTTCATCATCCATCTGTTCATTCCGGCCAGGCAGTTTGTAGTACACCCCCACTGCAATCGCCCTCCCCTTTTTACATGGAATTTCAGTCCATAGAGATTCTACACTGTGTTTTGTCTCCTGCAAAACTTTAATCCTGTATGACTCAATGCACTCTCTAACAGAGTGGAGAGCATGTGGTTATGCATTCACAGACAGTGGGAGGAGCCAGTTTACAAACCTACATGTGGGAATAATCACCAGAAGACATTCAGCAACTTACACATGCAAGTGCCGACAGTTATATCTTTAAACTGGCATTTTGCAATTTACACATACTTCTACATATATGTGAGCCATTTTGCAAACCTAAATGTAGAAATCTCACTCATAAACTACAGAGGCCCTCATTTTTCCATACTTTAGGGAATGTTTACTAAAGGGCTACTGGTAGTGTGGGGCTTATATGCTGTTGGTAGATGTAATGTGGCAGGGTATAGTGGCCATGGTACAAGCTGGTGGGCATAGCCATGGCAGAGTGTTACTGGCACACTAGGCACGTTGGGCCCGATTTTTTTCTGGGCAGACTATGCACCACATTGGCACATGGCCATGCCCATTCACCCTTAATCCTGGATATGCAATGCCACGTTGATGGCATTAAATATCCGGTTTGGGCACCCCGGGGAAACTGCTGCACAATCTAACTGGGTATTGGCGATATTGGACCGCTACCCAATTAGCATCCACAGCTAAAGTTGCATCTGCTCCAGGCACAAACAGGTTTCTGAAAAGTGCTTGTTTATCAGGCAATCGTCTGGAAGGTGTTGATAATGAACTACACTAATACCCCTTGTATTTTATTCTATGTCAAAGAACAATTACGGTGAATGGGGGCTCATATTTTCACTCTGATATGCCCCTGGATGTCCCCTTATGCTAGCTTACCTGAGATGGATGTTCCCAACCCAAGCTGTCCTGCTGGGAACTTCTACATAGCTGCCTGAGTGCACGTCAACTTTGGTGACATCTACATTCGTTGAAATCAGGCAGAAACATAGATGTCCCTGGCTTTTTTCTGCACATTTTTGCAATTTAACTTGGACATCCTTTCTAAAATCCCCCACTACATGTGTTAATATGCGCTAATGCAGTAGCATACTTTAGTAAATCTAGCTCTAATATTGGCATGTTCAAATTAACTGAACCTGAGGAAACCAAGGAAAGGAGGAAGGATTTAGGTATAAATCTGTGCAAATTGCCCTAGAACATAACTAAGCAGCTCCAGACTGCCTGAGCCATAAACAAGTCTTGTTAACAGCATAGTCAAAATAGAATTAACTAGAATCTTAGCAGAAATGCAAATACTGATGTCTAGATCTACATGGCAAATACACACATATATATCTTGTTTTTTATTCATTTATGTGCATCTGTGGCGGCCTCTTATAAAATACTGACTAGTTTGAAAGTTGACACATTGTTTATATCATGCACACTTTCACCGTGGGTGTGCACATGGGTAGTTTGGGTAGAGTGTGGGTGGTGCAAGAATATATGTGCATAGATTATAAAATTCTTTATGTGTGTACTTGTAAAAAGAAGGCATGGTCATTTACATCAACTCTAGGGCCGATGTAAGTGACTTCTGTAATGCATATGCGTACTTTCTCATTTATGCCTTATTATATAATGATAAATATGGGCTTACTTTATAAAATAGGCATAAAGTACATGCATGAAAGCTTGCATTAGGTGCAACATTTTTTTAATTTTATAAGGAGGCTCTAGTTTACACCAGAAAGTAGGTGCCTGCTTAAGTGCTATTTTATAAAAAAAGTAAGCAACTATTTTACTCTATTTTTTTCTTAAAGTTCCATTTATTTATTGGAAAAAAAATATGTTATACTTGTAACACTACACATCCAACAATCTAACCAGGAGAGAGACATAAGAAAGCATAATGTAACATAAAGGCATTAATGGGCTCCCATATTGTTTTACATTTTGCCAAGCAGCCATGTTTGTTTGATATTGCCCCTTCATATTTGCAGGTCAAGCAAACCCTATCCACCAGGCCATAAATGTAATCTGTGAACCATCTGTCTACCTGGAAAGCACAGTATTTAGTGCCAGTGCCGCTAAAATATGTTGCAGTCTTTTCTGCTGTTTAGCCAATAGGGCTAGCGACCTCCAAATAAAATTTTTCAGAGACAGCTGTTCTTCCATTCGCAAAATATCACTTATTCTATGTCAGACCTTCTTTGAAGAGGTATGCAGAATGCCACAGGAGAATATCTGAAGTAAATCATCCACTTCCAAATCGCAGTGCCAACATTCAGGGTTTTTTTTACAAAAGGGCGCTAGCTGGCAGCGCTTGTTCTGGCAAATGATGAATGTGCATTGGGACATGCATTGTCAGCTAGTGCAGAGACATGACAGTTAGCATGGGCGATTCCTGCACTAACTGTGAAACCCGCGATAGGTTAGGGATGGAGAGTGGGCATGGTGAGATGAACGTAGTTAGTGCAGAGTTCACACCACACGCTACCTGCATTAGTGTGGGATCACCAAATGCCACCACAATAGGTAGAGCTAAGTGCACCCATGCTAATGTGGTGTGCACTAAGGGACAGGGAAATGCTTTCCACACTCCTGACGGTTAATGCAGTGGTGATGCACATAACGCACCATCATTTCAGAACTTTTCCACATTAGGTGCAACACCTTGGCACCCTTTAGTAAAAGGGCCCCTTGTTATCAGTCTCTGCACACAGCTTGCCTATTTCACATGCTCACAGAAATGCTATGCTCACAGAAACCAAAACACAAAACAGGAGCAAAGTGAAGAGAAATACACAACCCACAAAGGTAAAGTTTATTGTCCTTTATATTGCTCCACCTCACATGGCGTGTGTTGGTGTGCGCCTTCATCAGAAGTGTACCAGATGGTGATTAACTCAAAAAGGGTACCCACAAGTGACTAGTTGTGGATCCTGTCAACAAAAAAAGCAAGTAGTTGATCAAGTCACTTCTTTTAGATAGTCTTCTATTCCACTAGGGTTTCAAAGTACTCATTGTTTATGTCTCTTTCACATGGGGTCCACACAGCTCAAGGATGTTGACAGTGATATCCTCAAGGACTTACCTCAATATTTTACAAAGGCTTCACTTTCTAATATCTCCCCCAAATCCCTATCCCACACATTTTCCATACCAATTGTTTTACTATCCCTTCTCAAAATCAAGAGTTTATAGAAATGAGATGCTACCTTGTCAAGGTTAGTCAAATTTTATATATAAGGTTGGCACTGGATGTATCATCTAAATCTGCAAGGTCAATCCCTGAATGAAAGATACAATGCCTAAGCTTTACCCATTTATAACCCTGAGAGGTAGAAAAGCCATACTTAGTTGACAGCTCCCTCAAGGAAAGCGGTTTTCCTTCAGTCATCACATGACCAATTGAGCATCTGCTTATATATTCTTAGCTTAGAATTCTACACAATAAAAGTAGTATTGTTTATTTCCATTTTGGGTCCTCTACTCTCTCTAATTGTGTAAAAGTCGCAAGAGAGGCTACACATGCGGGGTCATCGATCAAATGTAAAAGAAGGGTAATGCTTGGCACCAAAGAGAAAGGCAAAGGGTAAAGAAATTCCCCTTCCAATTTTTACCATACAAGCTTCATCCCGTGCCTCTTCATTTGTCCAATAATCATAAGCTGTAAGATAAAGAAATGAGAATTGTATTCTTGGAAGAGACAAAATGGCTGCACGCGCTAGATGCTGCTGGCTGGGTTGGCATTTTATTTCCTCTTCTTCTTACAATGCCACCTAAAAGGAAAGCCAAAAGCTGGATAGTACCTGTGGCAATGCCGGCAGTCTCTAGGAGTCCTCTAGATGCTTTCATGAGGCCCACTGGAGTGGTCACTGCTCCGGAGTTATCAGGCTTGTTGGGGGTGTCGGGAGCGGAAGGAGGCTTGCTGTGCCCCTCTGAGCTGCAGGTATCTCTTAGTCAGGCGTTGCAGACCCCTCCGATTCAGCCTGCTTTGCTCGCAGCAGGAGCAGCGGAAATGGAGTTCCGAGATCTCGGGGAAGCCGCGCTTGCTGAGTCATCACTTCCTGCTATGTCGAGTAGCTCCGTGGCTGCCGTGCTTGGGGCTGCGGAGCCTGCGGCTATTGTGGACAGCCCTGTTGGAAGCGGAGGAAGTTTGTATGTTGAAGCTGAAGCTGGCTACGGTGTTTCTTCTCTCACATCTACTGTGATTATTGCTGCATTACCTACACAGTCTGTTCTTCAACACCCAGCAGCAGTTACTTTGGATTCCCTCTGGGAAGTTCTTCAGGCCTTGGAACATTCCTTCTCATCTCAGTTTGGAATTCTTCAGAGTGCTTTATCCTCTGTGCTTTAAGCTGTTGATCTTCAAAAGAAGGAGGTAGCCACAATTTCTGCCAAGTTGGCTCAGTTGGAGGAAAAAGTTGAGAGTGTTTAATCCATGTCAGGTACTGTTTCTAATGATCTAATAGCTATCCATGGGAAGATTGAGATGTTGAAGAATTCTGTCCATAGAAGAAATTTGTGTTTGTTGAATTTTCCTCAAGTGCCTACTGTGTCACCGAAGGAGTTGCTTAATTCATATGCTACTTCTATATTGAAACTTCCCGCTGAGTCTGTCCCTCCTTTGGCAAGAATTTACTATCTGCCTAATGTCAAGCGCAAGACCCATGGTGCCTCTTCACCTGTTCATTCACCGCCGATGGACTCTTTGGACCTCCCTGGGTTCCGGGAAACTACAGATCCTGAATCTATTCTGCGGGCTACTCTCTTTCTTACTGTGGCCCTGGAGCCAGAAAGGGATTTACTCTTGAGACTTTATTTTAAGGTGAGGAATGAGACCTTCATGGGGGGGGGGGGGGACAATAAGGATGTTTCCGGATGTCTCTAAACCTACTCAGAAGCGTAGAAAGCAATTTATTTTGTTAAGACCTCAGGTTCTAAAGCTTGGTGGTCTATTTTTCCTACGCTATCTGTGTAGATGTCTAATTAAATATCAGGGAGTTTGTTATACCTTTTTTGAGCCAGCGCATTTAACTCAATTTGTTGCTAGTAGGAATATTCCTCCGCCTAGCAGTTGAGCTGTTTCTATCCCCTCCCTTGGATTAGGGGTGGAGCGGTTGTTGGTCTGTGCATTAGTTTATTCTACACCAGAGTTGTGTCTATTTTTTTTGAATTTTCTGCTGAATTGTGTCTTGCTTTCTCATTATTTGTGGGCTAGTGAATCTATACCTAAAATTTGTACTCAGCATAAAGATAAGGGTTTTCTCCCTTTTCTTTGCATGTTTTTTCCCTGTATTTGTATTCTTTACTGTAACAAGATTTTTCTTGTGTAAAATTTAAAATTGCATAAATAAATAATTTTAAAAAAGCTAGGGAAACACCCCCCCCCCACACACACACACATACACTTTTCTTTATAAAATATTAGCATAAGAGTTGGAAAATGTGTGTTAATTTAAGGCACAAACACTGCTAGTGCACACCTAGATTTGTAAAGAATGCCTGAAAATTATAGAATTTCATAATTTATGCATGAATTTGTGTGCTCTGTCCACACTCTGACCAAACTCTTCTTACAATGAAAGTACATGCTTGAATGAGCCTGATCTCAGAAGCTAAGTAGGGTTGGGCCTGGCTGCCCTAATTTTATCTGAATTGTTATATGGATAATGGATTGAATATCATCACTATGTGTAGAGTGGAAGTCCTCATCACCCTATATGTATATTGTGCACTGCTCATTATCTGCATAGTGCTGTTTAATTGAAGTATTACATTTACATTCCACTGCTGGCAATAATAATAAAAAACAAAACCTGCTGACTATTGATTTTAAATATTGACCTGAAAAGTCCAAATTACAGCCTAATATAACTACCTTTGGTCACACCTTGCCAAGAAAACCCAGGGCTGCTCAATGGCACAAGTTTCTTTTGCATAACTACTTCCTAGTTTTGGTTCTCCATTCATCAGGTTTCCATGACTATCACTAAATCCAAGTGGGCTTCTTCTATAACTTCAGTGTGGACATAGCTACAAGTCTTTAAATTTTATTTCAATGATTATTATCAAACTCTCTCTGAGAATGAATTTAAGGGGATCATTTTGGACACCCTATGTGTGCTTTAGATGGCCAAAAATGAGTATACAGACATCCAAAGCAAAGAGACATCTCCAGAGCCATTTTAGAAGCCAGGTCTTTGAATATCCCCAGCATGAAGATCTCCAAGTCTGAAGAGGGCATAATGGAAGCATGGGTGGCATGCTCCCAGGAACCTGGATGAATGTCCTATGTTCTGTTAAAGGTTAGACCCACCCCAGGTACAAACAGGCATTGTTTTGACTGAAAAGCATCCAGAGAGTGTAAAGGAGAAAGCACAATTTCAGTGACAGCAGCAGAGGAATGTGAACCCTGGCTTCCCTGTTCCTAGCCCACTACTCTAACCATTAGGCTATTCCTAGACACCCAGGTTCCAAGATACTATTCTGGAGATGTCTATGTAGATGCCCCCACAGACGTTCATATCGGGCATGCCAGGTTTGTGAAATCATGTCTGCACGTGAACATTCCTGCTTTTTTTTTCAGACGTTCTGGGTTAGACATCCCAGATTACTCTTGGATGTCCTTTCTAAAATTCCACTCTAATTCCTTACAGGAGGTAAAATATGCTTACTTTATTTATAAATGAAGCACAGCATATAGTGGTTTCCAAAAGATACAATTGTAAAACAATTACAGGTAACCAACATGTAAAAATGAGTTTAACAGATCCAGTTGTACTAATAGATCTAATGAACTAATAGTATGGACAGTTCATAGATCTTTATATATTTATCTACCCCAGGGTTGATCCTAAAGTTGATAAGAATAATTTACAGACCTTAACAGTTCAGTGATTGAGACGGGAAAATATTTAAATCTTTTCTGTCTGGAATGATACAATTTTCATTGGCGAGACTGACAACAGGTAAAGCGATGGAATCTCAATCTTTCAGAGAAATCAGATGTCTGCAGTCTATGCACCTAAAAAACTTTAATAAAATTACCTCTGAATTGCATGTGTTAAAGTGCATGCAGTGAAAAGAAGGTGCATACGTTTATGTGACCCACTTATAGGCATGTTGAGGGTTGTGTTTTGGGTAGAGCATGGCAGTGGTCACAAAGTATGCACATAGGCCTGATTCTGTCCAATACATACAGCCCCTTTGTACGTCTGGTCTGAGCTGGACGTACAAAGGGGAATGTGATTCTGATCCCGTGGGGCACATCTAGCCCTGCGGGATCAGAATCGCAATCAGGCCAGTCACTGACTGGCACTGCCTGGATAGCTCAGTCAGGCATTTAAATGGCATCCTGTTGCTATGGCACTGCGACTCCAATTAAATGACGTGATGCTGGCTGCCAGAAACTAAAGTTTATTCCCTGCAGCCTGACCCCCAATCTGGCCTCCTAAGGTGGAATAACTTCCTTGGTCATGTTTTTTTTTATGGACCGGGGCACAGAAGAGGTTCGGAGGGGGCCAGGGTTGGGCTGCGGGAAATGAACCCTGGCCCCCTCCCAAACTCTTCTGCACCCCGGGCCGTGAAAAAAAACATGACTAAAGAAGTTATTCCACCTCGGAGGTGGAATAACTTCCCCGGCCATTTTGCTGGCCCTGGACATGCAGGGGCGACATTAAAATTGGCCCTGTACGTCCGGGGCTGGCGACTGCCCACTGCCCGCCCACTCTCCAACCCCAGGCCGCCTCTTCCCCGACCCCGACTAACTTCCCCGCACAACGGATGGAGAGGTTTGTCGGGGGCTGCCGCCAGCACAAATAGCGGGAATGGACAGCCCATTGGGACGTCCATCCCCGCCATTCGTGTCTCAAAATAACCCCCATAGTTTCTGAAATACCCACCTACACATGCACATCACCCATTTACATTTATGTGGAGCCCAATTCCAAAACGGGCATGTCCGGGCCATCCGGATGGCCCCAGGCAAGACCCATTTGGACCCAGTTCTGGTCCATGGGAAGAAAATAGTCCTGCAGCAGCCAGAATCAGACCCGAGGATGGCCCGGCGTTCCCCTGCCACCTGCGGGGACATTCTCCCTGCAGGCACCCCAGACACCGGTGTTTCCGGCCCCCCATTTCCTTGATGCCCCACCCATGACTGACCTGTCATGGCCTGGATCGGGCAGTGGGGACCACGCAAACCCAGCCCCAGCCCCAGCCCCGAAGGGGGCTCCCTGGGCTTGATCAGGCAAAAAGTGCTGCTTATACAACCTTGGAGGTGATATAAGCAGTACATCCCCATGGGCCCAGCAGCATGTACAGGGCTGTGACCTGAATTGGCCCTGGTCAGACCAAATAAAGCATCAAAGTATCTGTAAACTACGAAGGAACAAAGGAACAGATACCAGGACTGGCAGAAAGATTGGTGTAAGATTTCCCGTACTTTTTAGAAATTACCTATATATTAAATAGTTTGCTCTTTATTTTGTCACATTTAGAAAATGGGGTATGTTTACTAAACCGTCTTAATGTTACCGGCATTAGTTGCAGTCTTACTGTGACGAATGCCATATAAGGTAGTGGGCGTTTGGGTCTTAAAGTAGCATTTCGGGTTATCCTGTGATAAAGTCCGTTATCAAACGATAGAGGGAGCCGTGGCACGTTAACGCGCGTTAGCCTTAATTAGGGGCGCTGACCTACAACCACAGCAACAGAGGTGTAGCACACTGATTAATACAATGACTGCTAAAACAGGAGTCATGAGTTTGATCCCCCAGTGGGCTTGATGAGTAAGGCTGTCTGAGGCATTACCCTTTACTTTAAATCAGTGCTGTCTGAGGCATTTTCTTTTTTAATTTAAATTAGTGCTGCCAGCAAACACACCCTCACAGTGCCGTAACCTAAGGTGCCGCAAAAGGCGCCCTATAAGGCACTCCAGATGGCACATTATAAAGTGCACTGTCCGCCAAGGCACCTTATAATGTTCCCTTATAAGGCGCCTTATAGGGTGCTTTATAGGGCGCCTTATAGAGCGCTTTATAGGGCGCCTTATGAGGCACCTTAAAGTTACAGCACTGTGAGGATGTTTTTGCTGGCAGCACTAATTTAAATTAAAAAAGGAAATGCCTCAGACATCCCTATCAAATAACACCACTGTGGGATCAAACCCATGACCTCTGCTTACCCAGTCAGTGGAATAACCAGTGGGCTACATCTCTATAGCTACTAACAAGCACCTGGCTGGCTACAGAAGGACTGCAGGTCACCACACAAACTGTCTGCTGTGGTTACCGGGATAGGGCTAACCCACCCGTACCCATGATGCACTGCACATGCAGGTCAGCAATCTACAGATGATCACAAGATGGGATATGCACCCCCACAGCACCTCGGCCTGGTAGGGGGAACTGACTGTGTGTGGTACTGGCACAGAGCAGCTATAGACCGACACATTGTGGGGGTACTGTGCTCACCCTGAGGGTGAGGTGGGGCACCCAGCACCAGGTCCGCAGCACCTGGCTTAGCTGAGATAGGCTATGCTGTAGGTTGCTATCAGTGCCAGTGTGTGATAGGTAAGCCTGGCAGGCACACCTAGGATACACCTGTGTCTATCTGTATTTCCCAGTCACATCTAACCCTTGTGGACTATGTTGCACCCAGAATAGTGCATATCCTGTGTGGGTGCCATGGTCACATGGTTCAAGTGAAGGGGGGTGTTTGGACCCATAGACGGATTATGTGTATCACCACCCAACCCACCCTCTGGGGCTCAGGGTGGGGGACAGGATCTCCCACCAACAGATCCACATTCTATATCCCTACAATGGTGGCAGTAGAGGGGACCATCAACCCCAGTTTTGCTGGGGAACAGGCACCCTACAGCGCTGCCAATGCAGATCTATACACATGCATAAGGCAATGGCAGACAGACAGTAGGCCCGGAAATGCTCAGCTGTCCTCCCCCCCACCACTATCTGACATTCGCCAGCAGCAAGCACAGTGAGTCTCCAACCACTGCACCCTGCAAGGTGTTCCAGCCATACACATACTAACTGCAGACAGTCTGCTAGCTAGTCCATGGTGCATGTTCCTGGAGGGGATGTGAGCACACCCACCAAGCAGATAAGCCAGTGATTGAGCCCCAGAAAAGAGAACCCATAAAAATCACTTGAAAGAAATACTATATAGCACTATGGGGGAACCTAGCCATGCCATGGTCACTGCTCAGTCAGGGTGAGAGTGACCTTGCAGCAGGACATGCTGTGGCCACCCTGTCTGTGCAGGTAGTGGCCGGGCACTGCAATGTCCCAGCCATTGCCCTATGCCCTGTGCAGATGCATCCTGCCCAGGCCACCCTGTCCGAGCCATACCCACAGTACCTTGCTCCTCATTATGCACATTGGCAGGTTAACACTGGAAACAGTGCAAGCAGTGTGGGCTCAGTAAAGTGTAGGCAGCCACCACACACTGGATAGATAGACACACACTCCAACACCTATGCCAGCATTATGCAAATATAGAGGCTTCTGGCAGCCCTGGCCACACCAGTCCTGGGCACAGTGCAGGCATGGCTATGGTATGCAATACTGTTGGGGTCACTCCCCGGGGTGGTAAACACTGTCAGAAACCAAAACTGAAGCACACTCCACAGATATCAGAAAGGTTGCTATGATGCAGCTCTATCAGCAAATTGTGCTTAACTTAGGAATTGTTATCTGCCATTACTCATAGCAACCTTTTGATATATGTGTAACGTATTCCCAAGTTTAGGGCGGCATTGCTAAGGTATGCAAGTGCTAGTATTGGGAGATGCTGCTGCGTGCAGGGCCCAACAGCCTGACTCTCCATGAGGCTTTTGATAGTTGAGCCTGTGGGTGTGGGTGTTTATGCCCCTGTTGACTGCTGCTCTAGGGCAGAGGTTCCCAACTCCAGTCCTTGTGGGCCAAACACTGTTCAGGTTTTCATACTGCCTCTAATGAATATGCATGAGATACATTTGCATACAATGGGGGCGGCGCATACTAATGCAGCACAGGCATAGTTATTAGGGACAGCATGAAACCTGAATGGTGTTTGGTCCTCCAGGACTGCAGTTGAGAAACTCTGCTCTAGGGATTGCACATGTTTATGGTGTCTGTGCTCTGTAGGGAAAAATATAGGTGTTTTAGGCATGTTTATTTTATTTGCAATAAAGGTTCCATCTTTATTACCACAGTTTAGTACTGGGTAAGATATGGGGAGTGGGTTGGCAGGAGCCACAGCTGGGGCTTGAACTTGTGACCTTCTGCTCATGAACACACTGGCTGTGTGTATTGCACCACACAGACAGTTCATTCCCTGGGGATACCATGACTGTTCATCAGACAGACCCTGTCTGTTGCATTGCATGGCACCCACCTAAACAGGGCTAGGCCATGGTCTGCTGTGGGCAGATGCCACTGCCCCCTCCGCCACCACCACCCCTCCACCACCATGCTGCCATGCCTTTATGACAGTGGTGCTGGTGGTGCGCAGTCCCAGGCCACCCAGTCTGCCGGTAGGCAGCTGCCTATGGTGTGGGTTCTCGGGTAGGGCTGCCTACATGGACATGCACGCTTCCCCCCCCCCACACCGCCTGCCAATGTTATGTGCCCTTGGGGGTACCTGCTGGGTAATCTCCCCTGTGACATTGTGGGACACACACTCATGCCCATGTTGGACCCTCATCAGCTGCTGTCTGGCTGCTCTACAGTTTCAGCATTCCTATGTGCCATCTAGGCATCTGCCTAGTCCGCACTGTGCCCCAGCTGCACCACAGCATGGGCCGCCTGCAGCCCTCTGTATCCCATTTCCAGCACCTGTAAAGTTTCCCTTCCTACATGCTCACCCTGCTGTTGCGGCACATGTGCACGCCATAACAAACCTGCCCAATATAAAGGGAAAACCCTGATCACCGCTATTTCAATGTGGGATCATTCACCTTGTAGGGGGACAGACCATAGACCCTTCCAAACATGATATCTTATTTTTTATGCTTTCTCAGTAGTGTTTCTTTATGTTTATCATTAATATCACTATTGGCCAGCTTGGTTATTGGGATTTTAAATGTGGTTCAGGTCATTTTCTATGTTTATTTGCCTTTTTGTTCCATGCACATGTATCATTACTATCACGTTTTTGGGTTTCTCTGGCTTTGCTGTACATTGCCGACTGAAATGGTTTCTCTTTCCTGCACATGTGCCTAGCGAGAGGATTTCACTCGCGCTAATTTTCTGCTCTTCATTTCACGGCGTTAGTGTGCAAGGAGCCACTCACCGCCCACTCTCCGCCCATTGACCCCTTCTCTCTGCCCTCTGGGAAGCCTTACTCCACCCTTCAGAGCCGGATTTCACAGTGTTAGGGTTCCTTAACGCCGCAGCCGCGTTATCGCGTGATAATACCGCCGCTGCAAAGGTAAGACGGTTTAGTTAACATACCCCAATATTTAGTAAAGTAATTTTGCTGATGATGGCATAATTTTTATTATGTTTCTAAACAATATCTTGGGACTTTGCAACCCTTGTTTTTTGGAATACAAAAGACAATTTAATAACTATTTAGGGTTCTTATATATAAATAAGATAGTTATTTAATCCTTATGTAACATTCAGTAAACAAAAATTCATTATTTTTACATTGTTATTCAATTGATAATCTTTATATTTATTTATTTATTTATTTCAGTGGCAATTGTGTTTTATTTTGACAGAAGGTTTTCAAAACGAAGGTATTGGCATTTTTATTATTTATTTATATATGTCCCCCTCATCTCATTTCTTCCTTTTTACATGTTTGTAATGCTGTATCATATTTTTTAACACAATATGACATGCTTTATTTTGTTTTATTTTATATTACAATTGGTCTTATATCATAATATTTATTTATTTATAACATTATATTATACTCATTAGTGGCTTTGTTACTCTGGTACATTGTTACTATTTTATAGGTGTTGGTTGTTAATTGCTATTGTTTTGGTTTTAACTATTTTGTTTTCTGTGTTTTTAATTTTGTGATTGTTTTTTTCGAAATTTGCTCCCTCATGTACTCCCCCTGAAGAAGGCCAGCATGCCAAAACGCGTAGGGGATAATAAAAGGGGTTTAAATTCTGAAATTACGGTCAGTCCTGGTATCTGTTCCTTTGTTCCTGAATTGGCCCTGTACATGCTGCCAGATGGCCTGCCCCCACTCCGCCCCCTCCCCCCCCCCGCCTGTTCTCTACATCCTGATTCACAGGACATATGGGGAGATCCAGTGGGGGAAAAGGTGGATTGCGGGGCTGCACGTCCCACCGGAGTGTGCAGCCCTGCAACCCACATTCAGAATGACCTCCATAGTCAACATTAACAGTTCCAGCACTTTTGAGTCAAGCTAGTATTCACCCAGTATCTTAAAAACATGATCATGATAGTTCAAATCCTTAAAATGTCTTCCCTATATCCAACCACTTATTTGTTTGCCAAGTGATGTACATGTTGCCCTAGATGGAGTTAGGTCAGGTATCCTTAGATCTCTGCAGTGTCTTTTATCTGTTTGATTATAGCCTAATATTCTGACATCTATCTGACATTGGACTGAATTATGATAAGAACATAAGATATGCCATACCGGGTCAGACCAAGGTCCATCAAACCCAGTATCCTGTTTCCAACAGTGGCCTATGTAGGTCACAGGTACCTAGAGGTTTCCCTAAAAGACACAGGTTCCACAATGCTTGTATTGAGGCATGCAGTGGATATCCCAGGTCACCTTTAATAATGGTTTAAGGATCTTTCCTCCAGGAACTTGTCCAAACCTTTTTTTAAACCTGGCTACACTAATAGCTTTCACTGCATACTCCGGTAATGAATTCCAGAGTTTAATTACATGTTGAGTGAAAAAAATGTTTTATCTTATTAGTCTTAAATAGGTTACCCTTTAGCTTCATTGCATGTCTCCTAGTCTTTCTATATTTTGACGGTGTAAACAATCGATTTACATTTACCCGTTCCTCTCCATTCATTAATTTATAGACCTCTATCATATCTCCCCTAAGCTGTTTTCCAGGTTGAAGAGCCCTAACCTTTTTAGCCTCTCTTCACAGGGGTATTCTTCCATCCCCTTTACCATTTTGGTGGCTCTTTTCTGTACCTTTTCTTTTTTTTTTAACAGCTTTATTTTCGGTTTTTAAAACAAAACAATCCTTCCAACACCTCAACACCAACCAAACAGAACCAAAAGTAAACCCTCACTCCCTCTCCCCCGCCCCCTCCTCTAGAGCACGTATCTTACAGATAGTACCGACAGATAATACAAGGACAGTTGTGCTGGGAAACATAAGAAGCACCTGATTAGGCCCCAGCGCTGCATTAGTCAAGACATATCAAGTCGTATTGTGTCGACCCCCAATCATGGTCTAGCCATATTCACAAAGTCATTTAACGGTTTCCACTTAAGATTGTTGTTGCTTAACGTTGGCAGGGCCTTCCGAGACATTTGCTCATATTTACTATATAAACAAACCTGGTTCCACCATTCCTGTACACAAACATTAGCGGTACATTTCCAATTACGCACAATTAAATGTATAGCTAGCCCTATCATGAAATCCAGCAAGAAGCAACTCTCTTTGGACACAGAGGGGAGCTTCGCCGCTGATCTTAGGCCAATAACCTTCCATGTCAGGGGCTCCTTAAACTTAAGAATAATCTGTATCTGCGCCCACACCTGCTTCCAAAAGACTTGTATCCCCGGGCACTTGTATACTATATGTACAAGAGTACCTGTCTCCCCGCCATATGTCCAGCAGAGAGAGCTGAGACTCTTGTCCCATGCCGCTATCCAAACAGGAGTGTGAACACACTTATGCGCAAAAAAGAAAAGAGTCTGAGTTATGGAAGCCGATTTCAAGACTCTCACTTGCCTACTCCAGAATTTCTTCCACTGCTGTGCAGAGAGAGTAGCCCCGGTGTCTCGCTCCCACCCCTACTGAATTCTCTGTATCTTCAAAGCCCGGGTCAAACTCAACCTCTTATAGAAGCATGATACCACTCCTGTACTTGTGCAATCTCTTGAACCACCTCTACCACCCCACTTCGTCCTACCCCATTTCTGGGATCTATCTTCATGCTTTCCATACATTGATGAAGCTGCAGCCATTGAAAGTAGAACCTGGATGGGAGGCCAAACTCTTGCTGCAATTCCCTAAAATCCTTCCATTTATTGGAAGAGATTAGCTGATTGATACACCAAATTCCTCTCATATACCACTGTCGCCAGGCTATAGGCTTCTTCTGGATTTTGAGTTGAGGATTATGCCATATTGGTAACCGGGCTGGAGAGCACAGGCCCGGACCACAGACACTAATAAGAGCCCCAAACGCTAACAGTGTATCAGTTATCATGCAGGGGTACAGTGCAATCTGCATCAACTGCATCCCCGGAAGGTACTTCAATGGTATCGGTGTAAGCAGTTTCTCCTCAACTTCCACCCAGACAGGTCTGCCTGACAAACGGTCCTCTAACCACCTAGACCCCTGCTTTAACAGAAAAGCCCTATGATAGGCCTGGAAATCAGGGAAACAAACGCCTCCCTGCTCCTTGTTGAGTTTGAGCTTCTGCCGCGCGATCCTTGGCACTTTGTCCTTCCATAAGAACTGGCTCAGTATTCGCTCTACTTACTGATATACATGTGCTGGTAACAGACAAGGAAACATCTCTAAAATGTAATTAACTTTAGGGACTATCATCATTTTTATGTTCTCCAACGGCCCCCACCAGGACAAAACTAAAGGGGACCACTTTGTAATCATTTCCCGAGTAATAGCGACTATCTTTTCTGCATTAAAACGGATAGTTTCTTCCAGTGGATACCGGTAATGAACTCCTAAATATTTCACCATGGCAGATTCCCATACAAATGGGAAGCTACTCATGTCCTCCTTGTACACCCAACAATTTAGTGGGAAGGCCACAGATTTTGCCCAATTAATTTTGTACCCGGAAAGTGCCGAGTATCGCTCTATTTGCTCTAATACCTTGGGGACTGACTCAGGGGAAACAAACAAAAGCAGATCATCCGCATATTTATTTATTTAGCTGTATTTATTTATTTAGCTGTATTTATATCCCGCTTTTCACCGGGTCAAAGCGGTCAATTGGGAGATACATTTAACACGAGGGGATATGACACACATACTTACAGGGAACATGGGCAATGGAGGGTTAAGTGGCTTGCCCAAGACCACAAGGAGTGCCTATAGGACTAGAAATCCCAGTCCCTCCGGCATATGCTGATAACTTAACTTCTAGCCCAGCAATCAATGCCCCTCGTATCTCCGGGCATTGACGAATAATGAGGGTTAACAGTTCTAGCGCGAGGTTGAATAGCATAGGAGATAAAGGACAACTGGGAGGGACTTTATCCCATTTACACAGACGCACGCTTTGGGTTGAGCATACATAACTTCCAAAGATCGGAGAAAACCAGCCCCAAAGCCAAACCACCTAAGAACTGCAAACAAAAAGGGCCATTCCAAACGATCAAAAGCCTTTTCGGCGTCTAGGGAAAGACCTACTAAAGGTGCCGCCATATCGTCAGAGCCTGCTAAAATATGGCATAGAATTCTTGCATTATCAGCAGTCGACCTACCCTCAGTGAAACCACACTCATCGGGGTGAATTAATGAGGACAACTTTCCCGATAACTGGACCAACAGAACAGTGGCATAGATCTTATAGTCCACATTTAACAGGGAAATGGGTCGGTAGTTCACGGCTAGCTGCGAGTCTCTGCCTGGTTTTTCAAAAACCACCACATTAGCCGCGGAAAAAGCACCAGTTTGCTGCTCCGCCTCAGCCAGCCTGCCATAATATTGACAACGATGGGGGATAAGTTCCTTGGCAAAACTTTTGAAAAATTCAGCGGGCAAACCATCGGGTCCCGCTGCTTTGCCAGGAGCCATTGAAATAATCGCCTGCCTAATCTCCTCCTCAGAGAAAGGCCTATCCAACTTCTCCCTAGCCTCCTCACTCAGAACTGGCCGTTGTATTCCCGAGACCAACTAATCAAATTCACTCTGTGAAAACTCCCGCTCCGACTCATATAGTTGAGTATAAAACTCCCTAAAAATCCCCGCTATCTCTGAATCCTTAACTACCACACGTTGCCCTTGCGGATCACGCAAGGCGACAGCCCTTTTGGCCTCCCGTCTGCCTTTGAGCGCATTGGCCAGCAGCCTGCCCGCTTTATTTTCTTCCCGATAATAGACCCCTTGCTGTGTTTTAATGCTTTGAGAGGCTGCAGTGGTCAATATCGCATTATATTGAAATCTTAACCGCTGGAGCCTCAGCAGTATACAGGCATCGGTTCGCTGGATTAACACCCGCTCTCCGACTCTAATCTGTTGCTCAAGGATTGCTAGTTGCTGTTTCCGCTGTCTTGCCTGCCGAATGCTAAAGCTAGTTATTGTCGCTCTAATCGCAGCCTTGAAACCCTCCCACCAGGCCCATCCCGATGTGGCCAGCGGAGGATTAAATTGGAAGTATTCTGCAATGGCCATCTTTACATCCATGCAAAAGTCCAGGATGTCAAGGAGGGCTCTATCAAAAAACTATTCGGCGGGGCCTGCACATAGCCTATCATCTTTCAGTACTAAAGAGACAGCTGCATGATCAGAAACTTGTGCTGGATGTATACGTGTCTCCTCTATATTTGGAACCAGCGTTTTGGATACTAGAAAGAAATCTATTCTGGACTGCGATAGGTGTGGAGACGAATAGTAGGTGAACTCCAACTCCGACGGGTGATGTAACCTCCATATATCAACCAGTGCCATCTCCTTAATCAAGGAGGCAAGCACAAGCTGCCCCTTGGAAGGTTTGAAGGCTCAGGGCGGCTGCCTGTCTACCAGAGAGTCAATTGTGAGATTAAAATCTCCCCCCACGATTAATGGTGATCCTGCCATTGTGTGTACTTCTTTAGCTAGTGTAGCAAAAAAGTCTGAGCTATCTACATTGGGGGCCGTAGAGACAGATGACAGTAACCTCCAGACCTCCCACCCTAAGCAGGGCGCTGGACCACCTTCCGTCTGTATCAGATCGGTTCTGCAAAATGGTAGCCTTTAGGGATTCCCCTACGAGGATGGCCACCCCATTCCTTTTCTTGGACGCCGCAGAATATGCTACTACCACAAAGGGTTTTATGTTAAGCTTTAATGACTCCTTGTGATTTAAATGCGTTTCCTGCAGTAGTAGTATATCAGCATTCTCATGCCGCGCATAATCTATAATCTTTTGTCTCTTGACCGGATTGTTTATCCCTTTGACATTTAATGTCAAAACTCTACAGGGGGCCACTTTTTTTTTCCGTCTAGTTTCAACCCCAAAGAATCCATTCTACTATCATACTCTCTCATTGCCCAGGTGCTATGACCTGTGGAGGACGCCCTTATGCCATTCCCAAAACTTTGGTTACTTCCAGCACTAGCGCTTGGCCTTCGAAACACATGTTTACCTACGTGCCCTAGAGGGGAAACTTTACCCAAGCCAATTATAGGTGAGCTCGAGCCGACAGGGCAGGCTAGGGAGACCCGCCATTGACACATCAATGCTATAGCATACACCCTTGCTGAAATACCCCAGTTACCCGAATAAGCACATTCCTGCTCACTCCCCCCCCCCCCCCCCCCCACTGCTAACAAAGGAAACACATTAAACTTCAACATTTGCCCCGGTATCCCCGTGCACATGTCAGATGATAACCTTATTAAACCCAAACTTTAAAGTCTTATTAATCAGCAGAAAGTTCACAAGCTGTGCTTTGCGGTGTTTCCACCGATCGGCCCGACACAGATTGAGACATCCTCTGGCCCTCCTTCAGCCTCTCTCAGCGCATCTGCGCCGACTCCTTTTCCTCCAAAAATGCTAGAAGAGTCTCAGGATCCTCGAATGATCTGGTCTGATTGTGCAGGGTGACACGCATTTTTGCAGGGTACAAGAGGCCATAGCGTGCCTGAAGCTGTTGCAGGCGTGGTCTGAGCGCTAAAAATCTCTTCCGCCTATCCACAGTGGGCTTAGCCAGGTCAGGATACAGAAATAGCTTACGGCCCTCAAACTCCAATGGCGCCAGTGCTCGTGCTAGTTCCATAATCTGAGCAACTTGCTGATATCAGAGAGCCCGGAAGAAGATAGGCCGTGGCTGCTTGCTATGTGGTACCACATGTGAGGGATCTCGATGAGCATGGTCAATTTCAAACTCCTTCTCAAAGGTAAGCTTAAGTATGGTAGGGATCAGCTTACCCAGAAAAGCTTTCATGTCCGTACTCTCTGCTCCCTCCAGAACGCCGACCAAACGCACATTGTTCCGACGGGCTCGGTTGTTACCATCTTCTACTTCCCTCTGCAATGCCCGGAGCTGTCTCTCCAGCTTATCGACTTTTTCCAAACGGGCCCCGTGGACAGATAGAATTCCTTCCACCTTTTCTTGCCGTAGAGAAATCCCTTTGATTTTACTCTGTAACGCGCTGATTTCCTCATGAACCATGCTCAAAGAAACACCATTGGTCTTGACCAGCTCTTTCACCCCTCGTATCTCTGCCAGGAGTTCCTGCAGGGCATCGGGCCCTTCATGTGCGGCCGCCATCTTTTGTGGGGAGAGGGGCTCTGTTTTGGATCTTTTAGCACTGCTATTTAGCGCACTTGAGTATTCAAGCCGAACCAGCTTCGGTCCCGCCATCCGCAGGCTCACCGCAAACGTGCCCGATATTAAGATGTACCGGTATATGCTAATTTTTTCAGGATTCTTGATGGATCTCCACAGAGCCTCCGCACTATGCGACCGACCTGTTCGGCATCAGGCTCCGCCCCTCTTCTGTACCTTTTCTAATAATGCTATATCCTTTTTAAGATACAGCAACCAGAATTGCACACAATATTCAAGGTGCAGTTGCACCATGGAATAATACAGAGGCATTATAATATCCTTTGTTTTATTTTCCATTCCTTGCCATATGTTACATAGCATTTTATTTGCTCTCTTTGCTGCCGCTGCACACTAGGCAGAGGGTTTC
Organism: Ichthyophis bannanicus; assembly: GCA_033557465.1. Taxonomy (NCBI): domain Eukaryota; kingdom Metazoa; phylum Chordata; class Amphibia; order Gymnophiona; family Ichthyophiidae; genus Ichthyophis; species Ichthyophis bannanicus. The sequence continues at coordinate 1,483,927,418 of CM066032.1, forward strand.
AACATGCTATCCACGATGACGCCTAAAACTTTTTCCTGGCTGGTGGTTCCTAATATTGAACATTGCATCGTCTAACCATAGTTTGGGTTGCTCTTTCCAAGGTGCATAACTCTGCACTTGTTGACATTAAAATTCATCTGCCATTTGGATGCCCAGTCTTCCAATTTATCAAAGTCCTCTTGCAGTTTTTCACAATCCTCATGGGTTTTAACAATTTTGAATAATTTTGTGTCATCTGCAAATTTGATTTCCTCACTCATTATTCTCATTTCCAAGTCATTTATGGAGATATTAAAAAGAAGCAGACCCAGTAAAGATCCCTGTGATACTCCACTATTCACCTTTCTCCATTGGGAAAATTGGTCATTTAGCCCTACCCTCTGCTTTCTATCTTTTAACCAGTTCCTGATCCACGCTAGTACACTGCCCCCTATCCCATGAATTATTTTTTTAAAATACTTTATTTAGCAGTTTACACAAAACTGAACATGTACAACAATACATAACATAAAAGAAAACCTATACTAATACAATGCCACATACAGTTCAAGAACAACACATTTTTACCCCTGGGAGCTCACATCTGATGAAAATTACCTTCTCAGTTCCCCCCCACCTGCCAACCTTCTGAGTCCCCACTAACTGTGAATCCATTGGCATTCCTGATGACGAACACACCCCCTCCTTATTCCTTATAAAGCACTATTTCCACATTAGTTGTAAGTCCAGCGTATCCCACTTTCTAAGCATATTAGAGTAACACGGGTTTTGGCTCACATATGCTCTCTCGTATGCCCGATGCGCACACAGCAGGTTCCACCAGTATTCAACCTTTAGGTTCGAAAAATTCTTCCAATGACTTAGTATCGCTTTCAATGCCAGTCCAAGCATCAAGTCTAAAGTCAAAGAATCTTGTTTCTTCAAACCAGGAATTTCAGCCTGTGACTTGTATATTACTCTACGATATGTCAATGATGTATAGATTTTTAGTAATTGAGTTATTCGAAGCCAGACTTGTTGCCAGTATCCCTTCAGCTTGGGACAGTAATATAACATGTGCGCCATTGTGCCAATTGCGTTCTCGCATGACCAGCATTGATTCCCAGCTTGAAGTTGCCACTTTGCTATTTTCAGTGGGGTTAAGTACGCTCGATGGGCCAGGAAGTACTGCGTTTGCGTAAGTGAGGCTGCTCTTGTTACTCGTATCTGCGACCCCCAAAAGATATTCCACATATCAGGGTTGTCTAGTTCTCCTATCTCAGACTCCCAGATGAGCTGTAGACCTGTACACTTTCTTCTCTCTCCGTCATGTATAATGGCGACAAATTGTGATATCAGATGAGATCCCATTCTCATCTCCCTCATCTTCTGAAGTAGCGGGTGGCCAGGTCTTAACGCAACCGATGAAACTCCAGCCTTGCTTAGACAATGTCTCAATTGACACCATTAATACATACATACTGCCAGCAACTTAAATTCCTGCTGAAGGGTTGGAAAGGATTTAAAAACATTATTGTGGATCAGTTGACCCAGACTATATATTCCTTTCTTGATCCAGGTGGTCCACATAAAGCTGTGCCCTGCAATTTTAAAGCTTGGGTTCAGCCATATGGGTGTATCCATGGTATATTCTCTTGCATCTTCTATATAGTTCATCAGTATTCAAAAAGCTTGTTGCGTAACCTGAATCACTGCATTATGTGGGTTTCCCGAGGTATCTTCAGCCCCAATGCGCATCCACAGCGGAAGCGGTTTACTTATTACCACCTCTATCCGCAGCCATTGGGGATCCCCCTTGTTTATCTCTTCCTCACTCCAACATGCACCTTGTTTCAGAAGAGCGGCCACATGGTACCAAAAAAAATCTGGGAAGTGGACTCCCCCTCGCTTTTTAGACAGTCTGAGTTTCCATGCCGCTATTCATGCCGTTTTGTTGCGCCACAAAAAGGAGAGCAGCAGTTTACTTAGTTTTACATAAAATCGAGAATCAAATAGTATCGGTATCATACTTAGGATATAAGTTATCTTGGGAACAATAACCATTTTAATGGTTTCCAGCCTGCCCCACAACGTTAAGTTCAGTAGAGACCACTTGTCCATATATTCCTGAATGGTCCTTTCACAGATAATCTTGTTTTGTTGCATAATATGCTCGCCCTAATACTAATACTAATACTAATACTAATACTCGCAAAACTACTTCCAATAGAAACCCATTGATAAAACCTCAATATATATATGTAAATAGTTTCAAATATTGATCAAATCTATCTATATATAGTACTGATTTCTGTTCTTTGTACTTGATATTAACTACCTGTATATAGTTTTGAACACTGTTCAATATACCTGTATATAGTTTAAATACTGTTCGATGTAACTGCTTACCATAGCAATGTTTTATGTATTTGTTGTTTAATGTAAACCACCACTGATCTTGGGAAGTGGCGGTATATAAGAGATTTGCAAATAAATAAATAAATAAAATAAATTGTCTCGTGCACAGTGGTCCCGTATGTTATACCCAGGTATTTAAAAGAGGATTGCTCCACCTTGAAGGGATATTGACTCAGTGTTGCCATTGTAACAGAAGGATTTAAAGGTATCACCGTCGTTTTCGTTAGGTTCAGCTTATATCCTGATATTGCCGAATTTTCAGCTATAACTTCAAGCACTACTGTCAGAGAATTGGGTTCTAGGAATAAAAACAAGTCGTCCGCATAGGCCGATAGTTTACATTGAGACCCACATACATCCAGGCCTGTGATACCACTATGTTGTCTAATCTTAAGCACCAAGGGCTCAAGTGCAAGGTTAAACAGCAGTGGCGATAAAGGGCATCCTTGTCGCGTTCCTCTGTATAGCCTAAAGGCTACTGATTCCATTGCATTCGCTATTACATGAGCTGAGGGCTTGGTTTATAACATTTCGACTCTCTTCAGGAATTTTTCTTTGAGCCCAAACCATCCCATCGTTCTGAATAGGAACGGCCATTCCACTCTATCAAATGCCTTCTCAGCATCTAAGGCAAGCCCCACTATTGGGTCAGTTATCTGTTGAGCTCGCATCAAGACATGTGCCATTAATCAACCATTATCCGTAGTCAACCTACCCGCCATAAATCCACATTGGTCTGGGTGAATAAGAACATCTAACACTTTTCCCAATCTATTGGCTAATATCTTCGCGTATATTTTGTAATCGGCATTCAGCAACGAAATGGGTCGATAGTTTTCCACTTTCTGAGGATCCCTCCCAGGCTTCGGGTGTATGACTATGTTTGCCTCAGCAAACGCCCCAACCTCCGGGCATTCCTCGTACAATTTATTGTAGTACACTTGCAGTTCAGCTGCTAGCTGCTCAATAAATGTCGCGTAGAATTCCAGCGGCAAGTCGTCTGGCCCACTTGCTTTCCCCTTCGCCAGCTGTCTCACTGCCTGCTGTATCTCTCTGCAGGTAATGTCCTCTTCCAATGAGGAAGCTTGCTGCTCAGACAGCTTTGGTCCTACCACAGTAGAGATTAATTTACCAAAAGCTTCCTCGCTCCAATCCACCTCAAATTGATATAGCTGTGCATAAAACTTTCTGCAGTGCTCAAGTATTCCTTCGTCATCCACAATTAACTGACCGCTCATATCCTGCAGTCCCGTGATACGCGACACCGCTTCTTTCGCTCTCAATGTACGAGCCAGTAGCGTGCTTGCTCGGTTGTTCTCATGATAGTATACACTTTGCTGAGCTTTAATTTGCTGCTGCGCTTCTGAGTTTAATATAGAATTATATTGATAGCGCAATTTCTGCAATTGTATCAACACCAATGGATCCAGTCGTTTAGTTAATAACCACTCTCCAGCTTGAATTTCTAGATTTAATTCATATAGCTCTTTATCCCTAGCTCTCCGTTGTTGTATACTATACGTGGTTATGTGTCCTCGTATGGTCTCCTTAAGCGCCTCCCACCAGGCCCATGTTGATGTCTCTGATTCTATATTGTGTTCAAAATAGTCAATGATACCTTTTTTTATGTAGATGGCGAAGTCGTTGTCAGCTAACAATGTTTTATCAAAACGCCACCGAGGCCTGACTTTCTTCACCTTGTTCATATCCAGCGTGAGCCGCATGATCCGAGACCGTTTTCGTTTGTATACTTGTCTCTAAGAGCTGGGGTACTATTGTCTTTAAATACCATTTCAGTCATGGATAATATACCTACATCTTCTTCAGTAAAGACTGAAGCAAAGAATTCATTCAGTCTCTCTGTTATGGCCTTGTCCCCTCTTAGTGCCCCTTTTACCCCTCTATCATCTAATGGTCCAACTGCCTCTCTCACAGGTATTTTGCTACGAATGTACTTGAAAAAGTCTTTATTACATGTTTTTGCTTCCACGGCAAGCTTCTTCTCAAATTCTCTTTACCTGCCTTGCATCTAATCTGTCAGTGCTTATGTTTTTTCCCGTTTTCATTATTTGGTTCCTTTTTCCATTTCCTTAAAGATGCTTTTTTGGCAACAACAACCTCTGTGACCTCACCTTTAAACCATGCTGGCAGTTTTTTGGACTTCCTTCCATTTTTCTGAAAGGGTGGAATACAGCTGGTCTGGGCTTCCAAGATAGTATTTTTAAGCAATAGTCCTGCTTGATGTAAATCTTTAAACTGCAACTGCTCTTTTAAGTTTTTTCTTAACTAGTTTTCTCATTTTATCACAGTCTCCCTTTCGAAAGTTAAAGGGTAGTACTGTGGATTTTCTTGCCATCCTTCCTCCATTTATTAAATCAAATACAATCATGTTATGATCACTATTGCCAAGTGGCCCCAACGCCCTTATCTCTTCCACCAGATCTTGTGTTCCAAAAAAGACTAGGTCCAGAATGGCTTCCCCTCGGGTTGGTTCATGAACCAGCTGCTCCAAGAAGCAGTCATTTATTTAATCTAGAAACTTTAGGGTATGTATACTAAACCGCGATAACGTAGGAACGGCTACGTTATCACGTGATAAGTGACGTTAACGCATGCTAACATCACCAGATACGACATTAGCAAACATTAACTTCTCTGGCCGTGCTATGTCCCACAGAGGGTGAAGAGAGGGTGGAGAGAAGGGGTCAATGGGCAGGAAGTGGGTGGGGAGAGGCTCCAGTTACACTATCACTGTGAACTGAAGGGCCGAAAATTACCGCGAGTGAAAACCTGGTGTTAGATGCATATTTGCAGGAGAGAGAAACAATGTATAGCATAGGCAGGGAGCCCAAAAACAGTAATAGTGGTGCTACATGTCCAGCAACAACATAGTGCTCAGGTATGAAAGGGCACTATGGCGATGCTGCAAATGGGGCATAGGGGGCTGCAGGCGGGTCATGCAGTGGGGCACCTGGGGCACAGGGTGGACTAGACAGATGCCTAGGTGGCACATAGGAATGCAGCAACTGGAAACCAGCAAGACATCAACTGACGAAGGTCAAACATGCCCACGAGTCTGTGTCCCACAGTGTCCCATCCAGGGGATATTACCCAGAAGGTACCCCAAAGGTCACATAAGATTGGCAGGTGGTGCCAGGGGGAAGCGTGGGTGTCTATGTAGGCATCCCCAGCCCAGAACCCCATCCCAGGCAGCCGACTACCTGCACTCTGGATGGCCTGGGACTGCGCACCACCAGCACCAAGCCCTGTTCAAGTGGGTGGCGTGCAGTGCAACAGACAAGGTCTGTCTGATGAACAGCCATGTTATCCCCAGGGACCAACCTACCTCTGTGGCAACAGTATGGTGCAGTACACAAAGCCAGTGTGTCCTGAGGCAAAAGGTCACAAGTTCAAGTCCCAGCTGTGGCCCTTGCAGACCATATCCCAACATTTTGCCCTAAATGGCACATTCAACATAGACATGTGCAATCTGTAGAGCATTGGCCAACAGGGGCACAAACACCCATACCCACAGGTTCCACTATCCAAAGCCTCATAGAGAGTCAGGCTCCTGGGCCCGACACGGAGAAGCACTTACCACCAAAGCACTACTACTAGCACATGCATACATTAGCAATGCCTGCATTGTGTTCAGGACTAGTGTGGTGGGCAGGGCTGCCAACCACCCCTATCTTTGCACAATGCTGAAATAGGAGTGGGAGTGTGTGTATGTCTATCCATTGTTTTGTGGCTGCCCACTCCTCATGGGGCCTACAGTGCTTACACTGTTTCCAGCATTAGCCTGCCGATGTGCATAATGAGTCCAACTGCATAATGAGGAGCAAGGTATTGTGGCTATGGCCCACACAGGGCGGACTGGGCAGGATGCATACCCCATCTTGTGATCAGATGTAGACAGCTGTTCTGCATGTGCATTGCATCATCGGTACTGGTGGGTTTACCCCATCCTGGTAACCACAACAGACAATTTGTGCGCTTACCTGCAGTCTTTCTGTAGCCAGCCATTGCTGCAATAAAAGCCATTGAGCTGTAGCCCATTGGTTCATACAATGATTACCAAGGCAGAGGTCATGGGTTCAATCCCACAGTGGTCTCATTTTATTAAGGCTGTCCAAGGCATGTCCTTTTCATGCCTGTAACAGTCAGACATATCTCTGCAAATCTGTGCTGCCAGCACATAGTACCCTCATCACAGTTTCCAACCATCCTTCTGTCCGTCTATCTGTGTCTGTCAGCTGTGTAGTGTCCTGTCTTCATGTGCAGGCTGCTACCCCATGTCCTGCACTGGTACCCTTTTCTGAATTGCGGCTCTTCATGCTTGCCTTTCCTGTGTCTGCGCTGCATGGCACTACTACTCCTCTGTCCTCCTATCATTGCAAATATCTTGCCACCTCTGCCTCCACTGGTGGACATGTATTCCCATCCTCTGCCACCCACTGTCATTGTAGCACTTTACATTGCCAACACCCTGTGCATCAGTACAGCTACCTCCGATATGTTTGTCCACTTTACCAGCTGCCACATAGGCTGCACACAGATTTGGCAGATCCATCAGCTACCACCTCTTCGTCCTTCCATCACTTGTTCATTGCCTTTCCTTGATGCTCTGTGCAGTGTTAGAGTTACATCTGTTTTTTTGCCCTTCCATTTCATGCTTGGGCACCATACCTTGGGTCACCTTATCATCCTTAGGGCACATTATACGGCACCTTAGGTTAAGGCATCTTATAAGGGGCCTTATAGGGTACCTTTACCTAAGGCGCCTCATAAGGTGCCTTTTAGGGCGCCCTATAAGGCGCTCTATAGGGCACATTATAAAGCGCCTTGTCAGTCTTGTAATGTGCTTTGTTTCTTAGCTTTACTTTGCGATGTCCTGTTAACATGCGCTAACTGGCCAGGGCACCCTTTAACGCACGTTAGTCGGCCATTGCTACCTTGCCGCCCCGGCACGCCCACTTCTTTATATGGCATTCCTCAAGTTATTGCTGCACCTATCGCCGGTAACATTCGCAGTTTAGTAAACATACCTCTTTATCTTCCTAGCATGTCCTGCCATGACACTGACCCTGTCGATACCGGAGTAATTGAAATTACCCATTATTATTACCATACTGTAACTTTTGTTAGCTTCCATGATTTCTTTGAGCATTTCATCATCCATTTGTTCACTCTGGCCAGGCGGTCAATAGTACACCCCCACTGCCATCCCTTTCCCCTTCCCCTTTTTACATGGAATTTCAATCCATAGAGATTCTACATAGTTTGTTTCATATCTCCTTTTCAGAATGGTCCATGTTTCCTTAGGCTCTTCCACTTCCAATCTTTTTCAGTTGTGCAGTGGAGTACTACAGGACTCAATGCTGTTCCCAATACAATTCAAGCTATAAAAATGCAAAGTTGTGCTTAAAACCCTTTTTTTCACATGCCTTTGGTGACCAGCAGCACTCCCACACAGCTAAATTCTATCACAACATTCTCTTATTCTTTTACCTTCCCAACATTGTTCCCTTCCCACTGAAATCCAACTCTTCTCCTCCTTTTTGTTTTTTATTTTTCTTACTTTATACTCTTTTTTAAAGTGCAATCAAGTCAATACTGACTCCAGGTGACATAGCAGTCCCTGTTTTTTTTTTTTTTTGCCAAGGTATGACCAGAAGTAGATTGCCAGGCCTTTTCTTCAAAGGCAACAGAGCATAAAGTGACTTGCCCAAGGTGGCAAGGCATGCCAGTGGTAATTTAACCCAGATCTTTCGGGTAGTAGGCTGTTGCTCTAACCACCAGGCTACTCCTCCAGACATTAGACCTGTACCTAGTTTAAATTGTAAACCACTTCAATAAATTTTGGACCGTGATACAGCAAATATCCAGAAAAAATAGAACTAAATAAATAAGCAATTTCCTATTCTGATTAAGTGTTTAAGGATTAATAGCTATTATTATGCAGATACTCCAAATGGTGTCAGGCACCACCATTTTCAAGGTAGTGGCACTGAGGCAGGATTATGTGGACATCACTTCTGTTTCCCACCTTAAGAGGTGCATGGAGGAGATGGGATTGCTAGAGATGATCCACTTGCCTTCGGCACCTGAGGTCAGTGGTGGTGGGGTTGGAGATCTGGTGCCTAGGGCAACCAACATAGGGGAAGATGGCCGTTTGCAGCAGCAGCACTGGCTTTAGATGGTTTGGGTTGCAGGGGAGTGAGATGGCTCACTTCAACCACCAGTGATATACTTGAGGTTCGAGGGTTGAGGGGTCCAGTGATCTGAGGTGACGTGCTGCACTTCACTTTATACTACCCTCTGCTCCTGCACTGTTTCTTTATGCCAGCCTAGGACTGGCATAAAAATGTAGCATTACAAAACAAATAAAAAACTGTGCTAGATCTTGCTGTAGTTTTTTATTTTGGGAACAATTTACTATATGGCAATTTGCATGTCTTTGGAATTCTTACTGCACTACCCTTTAGCGCAGTGGTTTTAGGATGATCTTCCTGCATTGGGGAGTAAGGTTAGAATGAGAAAATCAAGTGCAAACTGCTGCGCGAGGGGCAGCACAACTTGCTGCATTGGGCCCTATGTTGCATAACTCTAATCTATACTATTTGCCACTCCCCTTGAAAGCTCATTTGGAGGTTACATGCCAGTCAGCCCCCTGTTTCATTGTTCCTGCATTGTAGAATGTTCTTCCTACATTTTTGATAACTGAAACATAGTGTGTTTGAAAAACGTCTTACGGCATGTTTCTTTTCTAGTGCCTTTGGTAAGCTGTTGGGAGCATGATTGAACAGCGTGTCCTTTTCCTAAGTAATTTCTTTATGTCTTGTTCCTCTATCTACCACCTTCCATGTTTTCCTACCTTTTGATTTTCTTGACTCTTCTTTTTATCCTCTGTGTGTCATGTCTGCCTCTCCTTTGGGCCTAAGAATTTCCTAATTCGACTTATTTCTTTTTGTAATCCACTCTGCTCTCTGTTTGAAGAGTGGAATAGCATGTTTTGATAAACTAAATAGATATAAATTGCTCACTAGCACTGACCACGAACAACTAGCTAATCTTTTATGCCTCTTCAGACCTTGCATTAACACCCATTTACAGTTGATGCAGTAAACTAATGGCATGTTGTGGCTAGCCTTCTAGTCATCTGTGCACTTCTCTGCATCTGTGCTGAATAGCTAGTTGCTTGATTACCAATGATTTAAATGTGCTGTGGACTGCTGTCTCCTTCTTCTTCTTTAATCCCTAGCTCGCATTTGGAGAGAAGGCCATCCTCTCAGCAATACGCTGATGTAGGTGCCGCTGGATTCCATGTGTTGCTCACAATACGCTTCCAATCTTGGTGATCAGTGGCAACATTTCTGGCCTCATTGATGGACAGTCGTTGGTTCCTTAGGTCTTACTCGATGTGTTTGGGTCATGTTTTCTTTGGTGCTGCTCATTGAACCCTCCAGCGGACTGGTCGCTGTCGACAGAGGAGTTTGGTCACATTTTACAAATATGACCAAACCAGCGCAGTCTGCATTTTTTGATTTGTTCTTCATCTGAAGGCTAGTGATCGCACCTTGTCTGAATTGTCTCGTTTCGATGGCAATCACTTAGAGAGACACCTAAAATCTGTCTCAGGCATCACATTTGAAAGACTTCATGTTTTTTGCAAGTCAGGTTTGAGCAGAGTCCACGTTTCCAATCCGTACAGGTGAATTGGCAGGATCAGCATTCAGAAGAGGCAAATTTTGGTCTTGGTGGAGATATTGGCCTTCTTCCAGAGGCACCATTTGAGTGAGGCAAATGCTACTGTTGCCTGGCCAATCCTGCTGAGGACTTCAGCGGTGAATGCCACCATCATCTCCTGTACCAGCGATCCCAGGTATTTGAATTCTTGGACCTGCTCAATTTGAATTCCATCGAGGTGAACAATGGCCTGTGATCCATCCATGGTCATAACTTTGGTCTTTTCCACAATGATTTTTAGGCCATAAGATTGATTCTTAGGCTGTCTCCTTAAGGCTTTGTGCACAGTTAGTTCATGGTAGCACACAAAATTGTATGCAAAAGCTGATCTATCCTGTGTGCAAAAGCTTAGGGCACTTTACTGCATCAGCCCATAAATAACTTTGCATGTCTTAAAACAGACAATCGACTCACATCTAATATACTGAGGCTGTTAATGCACTCCATGGCTCAGAGCTGAGCAGACACAATGTGTTTTCTTGTTTGCTTATTGTTGCCCAATTTTCTGCAATTTGACCTCCCACTGAGCCTCTGCTCTAGCTTTGAATATATTTTTCCAACAGTTTTTGCAATTCACCAGCCTCAAATTGGGTGAATCAACCTCTTATCCTTTAAACAGTTCTAATAGCCACTTACACGGTAACCTCTGCATATGATCCCTCTTCACCACAGAGAGGGAATAATTAGATGTTCAAAGACACCTCTTTGGCACTCTAAGATGCCTGTGAAGGGAGGATGTCTGGATATTTGACTGGCACAGAACTGCAGATTAAGGAAAGATTAGGAGGGTGCTAGAAAGCAGAAGCAAAGAAAAACATGCTAAACGATGACTTAAAAAAATGAGTTCATATAACATAAGTAAAGTTCTTTTCTCATTTGTTGTCATCGCTGTTTTTCTGCTTCCTTATAGATATTCTTATTTGAAGCTTTCAGAATTTTGTTCTGGCAGATCTCTATAAATTACTCAATATCAGTGAAACAATCATACACCACTGTGTATTTACTGAACATGGAATGAATTTTGAAAGCCATGAAAATCAGAGCTGAGCAAATCTGCATGAATCTTTAGTTTGACCTGTAAGCTTCTGACATTAAAGCAATATTTGATAATAAAGATACAGATAAATTTAAAGCACTTAACTGACTAGCCAATGGAAGAACGGCTGGCTATTGAGACAGAATGTGATACTCAGATGGTACCACTGAATAGCTCCATAGACTGTCCTTGCACTATCTGGTTAGTAAAGGGAAGGACTGTGGGCAAGGGGCAGTATCGGTGAATTTCAGTTGGCACTTATCCAGATAATTTAGGTCATATGTAAAACTGACCTACGTTGTTATCTGGATAAGTGTTATTTGAAAATTGTTGCTATCCGGATAAGTTTGCATTTATCCAAATAATACTGCTCATTCCAATTATTTACCAGCAGCTCCTATCTGGATAATGCCACTGATTATCCCTATGATATTTAAGCATTGCAACTCAATGCCATGTCATTTCCATATCAGCCATTTTGAAAACCAGCCCCCATATTTATTGATTTTGTTAATTTAATTTAAAGGCACATTTTAGAAAAACACATCCATGGGGATTTTAGAAGAGATGCCATGTTCCTGAATAAACACATTTATTATTAGTAGTAGTAGTAGTATTTATTAGTATTAGTATTTAGTTAATACCTTTCCTGTAGTAGATGAAGGAGAGTTGCAGTCAGGTACTGCAGGTATTTCCCTGTCCCTGTGAAAAAACAATTGCACATGTGTACAATTGACAATAGGCCACCACACACAGGCATAGTTCCCTTAGAGAGCAATGGCTGCAGCAGCGTACATCTATGTAGAAAAACAAAAATGCATGTGCATAGTTTTTTGGGGTCATCTGCATATACAATATATGTGCCACTGGCAGCATACATGTGCCTGCGGGACCTGTATGTGGTACATATGCAGCATGTTCCCACACATGGAACATGTGCACGTGCTTCACAACCCATGCAGAACAGCACAGGAGAGCATGATGGCAGCCACACGGTAGCCAATCTTTATGAGGGCGGGGACCCTCATGCTCCACAAGCTGGTACTTATCAAAGAAGAGGTTCTGGATGATGCAGACCACCATATGTTTCAGAAAGGGGGGGGGGGTCTGAAAGACCATCTGTGTGTCCCTGTCTAGGTTGGTCAACCATTGCATACCCAAAAACACATCTCAGAGGAGGACACCTAGCTGTTGGCAGACCCCCCAGTGTACAGGTATGGAGGTACAGTAGGTAGAGCTAGCTCAAACATCAGACAAGATGGGGAAGTCACCCAGGACATCATCCTTTGAAGGTTTGTAAAGAGCGGAAAAAGTAAAAGCAATGCTATAGATCTGTGAAGTTTCAGTAACACAGACATACAGAAGCACAGACAGGGAGAGTAGATACACATGTAACAACCAAAAAAAACATAGCAATGGCAAAGTAATATGTTCCATGAATGCCATAGACAGGATGGGATATGCAAGGATGGTGGATGGATGGCAACGACCATTGAGTGTACTAAAAGAGTCATGGGGGAAGGAGCAAAAGTCAACAGATGTGACCAGGGCACTAAACTCTGCTAATCCAGATATGAAGTCACTGCCATGAACACATGTATAGCTTTCCAAACAGCAGCCACCTTACCCTATGCATACCCATACACACACCACTAGAGTGGTGCATGCCATGGCAGGATCAGACAATTAGTGCAAGAATGCAAGAATGCACAGTTATGACACATGGAGATGAGTTCAAATGGTACAAGCTCTGGCCACAGACTGGCATGGGCATGTCTACAGTCATGCAATGTGTCTTGCAAGGCCTGAAATGCCTAGGACAGGACACATGCAGAGCGCAATGATTACACAGGCATAGAGAGCACAGACACACATAACACCATCAGAGTTAACCCATCCAACTGTGCCTTCATAGCACATAACCATAGAAGACTGCCACCAGCTAAGTACACAGTGAATGGAGGGTACCAAGATGTTACAAATGATGGGCAGCAGATGTGATCATGCAATTGTTAACATGGCACCCCAATGTTCACATGACCCAGCTCTCAAACAGCAGGGCATGGAAAACTCCTAAGACCAAGTGCTGTCATCCCAGGACCTTCATAGTGAGCTATGATTGCAGGATGGTAGAGTTAACCTGGTGAAAAGACAGGTTCTCAAAATATGTGCATTTCTCTTCTTCTTTACAGGAAGTTCCATAGATTATAGGATACTGAGGCATTTCAGATACAATGCATAGCCATGAATCACACTAGGCCATGCTTGCTGGGACAAATTTTGTGTGAGCTTCAGAAGCAGTAAGGTAAGGAATAACATACATGGAATACACAGAGAGAGTGCCATGAAGTTGCACAACAGAGTACCATATGTATTAGCAAAACAACAAAAGTATGGACTGGAATAGCAGCATGCAGCAGAGAGCTGTTGGCAGAAGTGGAAGAGAGGGACAAAGGTGTGCAGAACAGGACATGGCATTACCAAACACATTGAAGGGCAGTGACAGGGGAGCAGTAGCAATGACTGGGGAGCCACAAGAGGGGCCAGATAGTCATTGTAGGAGATGCACCCAAGTAGGAGATGCACCCAAGTGAGGGTACCCAGAAATGGTGGATGCCAATAGCATGAGAAGGTGCAATATAGGAGCACCCTGTTCAGGTTCTACTGTCAGTGGCAAGGAACATGTGCAAACCACAACTTGTATAGGACATTGACAGCAAACAGTGCATAGTGCCATGGCATCATATGTATTGATTCCTCTGAAACATGAACACCAGATATAGAGAGCTGCAGGTAGAACAGCCAAATAATGAGCAATGACACAGCAGGAGTTTGCAATCATAGCAGGAATTGAAAGGGATAGGTATGATAGCAATGGGCAATACCAATCAGGCAGTCATGTTGCTGCCATGGAGAGAGCATACCAACGTGCACATAGTGCATCCAAAGGGGAAATGAACACATGCAGTGGACATTTTCAACCTCCTCCCTCCACAGATCAACTTTGCAGAGGGAGGGCACCCCTTTAACAGGCACATTTATCATGTCATAGTCAATCATGTTCAGGAGGCATATATAGCAGATAGGGGGGCTAATGTTGATACAACTGCGATGCCCACATCCTTGTGAAACACACCTGCTCACTGCATAGTACTCACCAGGGACTATCTATTTTGCAGATGCATCAGGGGCTATATATGTGCTACCACCACCACCACTAGCACCACAGCCACCCCATTGTCAACATCTCTGCTGTTACCATTGCCAGCACCACTGCTTCCCCTGCCAGCAAACCAACCACTACTTACACCACAGTCCAGAGCAGCAATGAAGCATGCTGTGCCAGAAGAGGATAGCAATATTACAAGCAGAACTACCACCACCGAGGTAGAAACCATCAGCAAAAGCAGTAACTCTTCTGCATAGGTGGAGACTATATCAGAGGAAGAGGAAGGAGAGGAGGAAGAACCCCCTGATATAGTGAATCACTCTTGTAGAGGTACACGGCCTTAAATAGGAAGAAATCTGAGACAGTGGCTGTAGGAATAGTGCCAGGCCCACACCAGTGCCTGTGGAGGGAGGGGAATGGTTAGAAAGAGAACCACGCTGTGCAGAAGATGGAGCTGGAGGGTAGATAGGGGAAGGGTGAGGATGTGGAGATATAGAAATGGAAGAGGGAAGGGGAGGAGGTATGGATAGGGAGAATTGGTGAAGGAGAGGGGAAGGGAAGGAGGTGGCTGAATTACCACTTTAGCAACCAGTGACCCAGTTTCTTCAGTCTGCCTCCATGCTGGACCAGATGCACTGCCATGAGGTCCCCAGGATCTTTGCAGACCCCAATAACTTGATGCACCTCACATCCTTGTGACAGAAGGTGCAGCGGAGCTTTGCCAAAGTCACATGGGTACAGGACCTGATGGCCATGCAATTGGAAGACCTAAGAGTGAAGATACATGGTTAATAAGGACATTGTCACAATCAGATAGCCATGTCTTCGTGATCATTAGAATGTCAAGGTTGTGGAGGGTTATCAGGTCAGCGACCACTGGCAATTTTGCACGTATTGATCTGGCATTGATGAGGGCATATTTCAGCGGACGTTGGTGTTGATGTCTCTTGGCTTGGGTCTTTTTAATATGTTGTAGTGGGAGGTGCAATAGGTGGGGGTGAAGTGTGAGGTTGGGTTTTATTGAGGAGTGGTGAGGATTTTCCGTCCATCTCTTCCTGTCGCTCTGGAGAATCGGGATATAGTTGAAGCATGGATTAAAGGCCTGTGATGCGCTGGGGAGCCTGGTGATTGGGTACATCTTCTTGGTTTTTCCTATGGTGTCACGGCCGGAACGCTGGAAGCTATCTGTTCGTGGGTACACAGACGATCTGCTGGGCCTAGTGCAACAGGGCCAGCTAATTGTAGGCTGAATTGGGCACTCTATCCAGATATGGGTGCAGTTAATATAGAAACAGTCACACTATCTAAGTACAACGGCTGACTTGCTATAAAGTATGCACACATGCAACTGGGCAGACATGCTATCTAAGGCAGGACAGGCAGACTATCTGTTCTAACTATGATCAATCTATCTGGTAACAATACAGGCAGTTATTTAGACACACTATCTGCTCTAAGTACAAATAGGCTATTCTGGCTTCAAATATTGGCAGTGAGATGGCTATAAAATATGAACGCATGCAACTGGGCAGACGTGCTATCTAAGGCAGGACAGGCAGACTATTTGTTCTAACTATAATCAATCTATCTGGTAACAGTACAGGCAGTTATTATACACACTATCTGCTCTGAGTACAAATATGCTATTCTGGCTTCAAAATAGGCAGTGAGATGGCATGCATGTAATTCTCTGTTCCCTCTAGAGTCTGCACTTAGTGATGTCTTAGTGGTTACTACCCTTTGATCCCAGTGGTGTGTAATAGATTACTTGCGTTTTAGTCTCTGTGGTCTGCAGTTTCTGTCTCTGGTCGCACTTTTGTCTGCGTTGATGGTGTGTGTCCTCCAGTTGGGCCTCCACCTAAGGGCCATGCCAAAGGACCCTCTGGCAAGGCTCTCAGGTGCAGACCCGCAAGGCGCGGGTGTGCCTGTGCCACCACTTTTTAAGGAGCAGGGGGATGCCCCGATTGGGCAGCACGAGTCAGGTGATGCAGCTGAAGCTGAAGTGATCGGCTAGATGCAGGCAGCTCCTCTCTTCTCTTGCATCTCAGATTTAACCACTCTAGTCAGGAGGGGGGGGGAGGGAATTGGACATCATGTTGTACATATGTTATGTGTCACAAGAGAAGAGTGGTTTAGGAGGGCATTGGAATAAATATATTTAAGTATGACAAAATGGGACAATTGTGGTCTTCGAATGTGCACAAATTCTAAGCAGCTGTTCTCTGCACCATGATGCCCAACATGTGCATGGAGGCTCTGCCCTGGTAATCATGAGAAGATGGATACTCAGCATAGGAGTTCATCCACCCATATCAGGCTCTGTCACTCATCAAACCTTGGAGCCATCTGGCCAAGCACGTGATGACTGCAAGGGACTGGGATTCCATCCATAGCAGATCTCCCTAACATGGAGCTGCATGGCTCAAAACCACCCTCCAGGGACACAACCCTTCACACTCTCCCTTGCTAATGGCCCTCTTTCCTCTAGCATACAGCTATTGCCACTATCTTCAGGTCAATTCAGAGGTAGATGTGGCCTGTAGGAAATGATTTAGTTCTGTAGATACAGGTCTGGTTGGGGACTATGGATACCCACACCAATAGAAACACTATGTCCACTGCAGCACGCCATCTCCCCAGTTTATTGCTTTGTAACAGCAACAAGGTACACTGCATGACATGACTCCTGTACAGGGTTGTCCATGACTAACTACAGCAGACAGTGGTCTGGTCAGGGGCCTCAATGTTCACAAAGGTTTCACCATGTCAGTGGACTACTATTGCTTGCTCAACAATCATCTGACAGCAGCTTATAGCAACAGGAGCCACATTGGGAAGCCTCTGAACCCACAGCATGTTCAGCGGGATTCATCGTCACATCATATAAGAGGAATGGCAATGTGCCATTCAGCTCACATGTACATATGAAGAAGGAAGGAGGAAGACATCAAATCAAAGTAAGTGACATATTTAATAAAGGTATGTCCACAATGGAAGCATAACACAGGTCCACAAGAAACATGGATGGCATGGGGGCATAGCATATATGGGAGTTGTCAGACATTGACCACAAAAATCAGGTCCTCTATGTTCAAGGTAAAATGGACTGTTTGGGCCCTACTGAACACATATCCACACAACTAAAACACACATGAAAGCTCTGTTCTCTACCACTATGTCCAAATTAAAATGAACAGTGGAGATCCTACCGATACATGTGTACATAGTTAAAACACATATAAAAGCACTTCTCCATCCCTCCCTACAGTCCCATTCTCCCCTGTTTCAGGTCACCAGATACAGCGGAAAAAGAGAAAACATTTTAGCAGCTGGCTTCTGACATTGCAACACCCAAAGTAGTCTTAGCCCCCAAATCTCCCTCTTCCCTAAACAGAAAGCCAAACTTTGCAAGAGGAAAGCCTCCTGTGGATGCATGCAGATATGGAAAAATTAAGTGACAAACCAGTCAGTGACAGAGTACACCACTCACATATGTGAGCTTTTGCAAGAGCCTGTGCACCACACCCAAATCCTTTAGCTAGCTTGAAAGTAACTGAAGAGTTGGAGGCAGCATCCATGAGCTAGCTATTTTGCATTGCAAAATGCCCAGCTTACTTACATAACTTTCCCCCATGAAAGAAAGCGGGACCTGGAAGTGATTGCGTCTCATGATTTAATCTTTATCTTTATTTCGCTTAACGTGGCTAAACAGATAGAAAAGGCTATGGAAAAACCCAGAAGAAAGTTCAGGTGCATAGGGAGAGGAATAGCCATCAGGAAGAAGGAGGTGATAGTTAGGCTGTATGAAATTCTGGAGACCTTACCTTCAAAAGTATATGAATAGGATGGAGTTGGTGCAGAGGGTGGCTACCAAAGTGTTCAGTGGTCTTCGTCATAAGGCATATGGGAGCAGATTTAAATATTGCAATATGTATTCTTTGAAAGAAAGGAAGGAGAGAGATGTGGTAGAGATATTTAAATACCTTTATAGAATGAATGCACAAGAAGAGAGCCTCATTCAATTGAAAGAAAGCCCTGCAATTAGGGATCATAGACTCAGGAGTAATTTGAGGAAATATTCCTTTATGGAAAGAGTGGTAAATGAGTGTAATAGCATCCTAGGTGATGTAATAGAGATGAGGACTGTATCTGTATTCAAGAAAGCATGGGACAAACATGGGGGATCTATAAGGGGGGAAAAAATACCGTAACGTTTAGTGGCTAGTAGGCCATTTGTTCATTATCTGCCATCATATTTTTATATTTATATTTATATTTTTAGGGTTTACTGCGTCTGCAACTTGGTATGAGGGAGGGCTATATATTATGAAGCATGGGTTAGAAGAGACCTCGGGAATTGCACTATGAGATGGTGGACTGGCTGAGACCCGCAGTGGTGGCTAGCACAGTCTGAAAACTTCCAGTGCATAGGAAGGTGAGGGCCATTGTGATCTTGAGGCAGAGGAGAGGCTCTAGCTCCTGGCAGAGATGGTGGATGGCTGCCTTATCAAAACAGAACCTGCTAAGGTACTGCTAATCCATGAGGTCTAGGAACTGTATGTCTTCTGATACAGGTGCCTTCTATTTATTCTCCTGTGCTCCCTGTGGACCTCATCCAGCAGGGCCAACATAATCAATTTGTTCTTCTCATTCATGGTTGCTTCTTCCCACCACCAATACCTTGTGACTTCCACCATCAACACACAGTGACTCCATCCATAAGCACAAAAGGGTATGTTTACTAAACCATCTTAATGTTACCAGTGCTAGTTGCAGCATTAATGTGAAGAATGCCATATAAGGTAGTGGGTGTTCCGGCGGAAAGGTAGCAAGAATCTGTATCACACGATAGTGTGTGCTATGGCACGTTGACACGTGTTAACCCTAAGTTCATGCCAGCGCAGTGCTAGAAGCTGTAAAGATGTAGCCCACTGGTAACTGCAATGACTGTGGAAACAGAGGTCATGGGTTCAATCCTGCAATGGTGCTATCTAAGAAGGCTGTGTGAGGCATTTCCTTTTAATATAAATCAGTGCTGCCAGCAAAAACACCCTCACAGAGCCATAACCTAAGGTGCCTCATAAGGCACCCTATAGGGCGCCCTATAAGGTGCCCCGTAGGTCACATTATAAAGTGCCCTGTCTGCCAAGGTACCCTATAATGTGCCCTATAGGGTGCCTTATGAGGCACCTTAGGCTAAGGCACTGTGAGGGTGTTTCTGCTGGCATCACTGATTCAAATTAAAAGGAAAAGCCTCAGACAGCCTTATTAAATAGCACCACTGTGGGATCAAACCCATGACCTCTGCCTCCACAGTCATTAAAATAACCAGTGGGCTACATCTCTATAGCAGCCAGCACATTACTGGCTGGCTACAGAAAGACTGCAGGTCACCACACAAACTGTCAGCTATGGTTACCAGGATAGGGTAAACCCACCCGTACCCATGATGCACTGCACATGCAGATCAGCAGTCTACAGCTGATCACAAGATGGGGTATGCGCACCCACAGCACCTTGGCCTGGTAGGGGGAACTGACCGTGTGTGTTACTGGCACAGCGTAGCTACAGACCGTGACACTGCGTGGTTCCTGTGCTCACCGTGAGGTTGAGGTGTGGCGCCCAACACCAGGTCCGCAGCACCTGGCTTGGCTGAGATAGGCTGTTCTGCAGGCCCCCATCAGTGCCAGTGTGTGATAGTTAGTCCTTGGAGGCGCACCTAGAATACACCTGTGTCTATCTGTATTTCCCAGTCACATCTAGCCCTTGTGGACTATGATGCAGCCAGAATAGTGCATACCCTATGTGGGTGCCATGGTCACAAGTTATAAGTAAAGGGTGGTGTTTGGACCCAAAGGCAGCTTATATAGCACCACCCAAACCTCCCTCTGGGGGTCAGGGTGGGGGACAGGATCTCCCACCAACAGTTTCACATTCTACATCTCTGCAATAGTGGCAGTAGAGGGGACCATCAATCCCAGTGTTGCTAGGGAATGGGCACCCTACAGGGCAGTGAAATCAGATCTGTATGCAACACATAGAGCACTGGCAGACAGGCAGTAGGTCTGGAAAAAGCTCAGCTGCACCCCACCACTATATGATATTCACCAGCAGAAGGCACAGTCCGTCTTCACCCACTGCACCCTGCACAGTGTTCCAACCATGCACATACAAACTGCAGACAGTCTGCTAACTAATACACAGTGCATGTCCCTGGAGGAACTGTGTGTACCCAAAAACAGGATGTGAGCGCACACACACATCAAGCAGGTATGTCAGTGATTGGACCCCAGAAAGAGAAACTCATAGATATCATTTGAAACAAGCACTGTATAGCAGTGCAGGGGAACCTAGCCATGCCGTGGTCACTGCTCAGTAAGGGTGAGAGTGACCTCCCAGCATGACATGCTGTAGCCACCCTGTCCGTGCATGTGGTGGCCGGGCACTACAATGTCTCAGCCATTGCCCTATGCCCTGTGCAGATGCATCCTGCCCAGGCCGCCCTGTCAGGGCCATACCCACAGTACCGTGCTTCTCATTATGCACATTAGCAGGCTAACACTGGAAACAGTGCAAGCATTGTGGTATCAGTAAGATGTAGGCAGCCACATAACACTGGATAGACCAGAGCTACTCAAATCCAATCCTGGAGGTCCGCAAACCAGTCAGGTTTTTGGGATATCCCTAATGAATATGCATGAGATATATATGCATTAGAGATATCCTGCCAACCTGACTGGTTTGTGGCCCTCCAGGGCTGGATTTGGAGACCCATCTCTTACACCTCTGTCACTTAAGATTGTGAGTGGGTAAGGTACAGATGTCATAGACTTCAAAAGGGTAGATAGAATGTGTCACATTTCTCCTCGATTCTAACCACCACCAAAACGTTGTCTAATAGACAATATTTTGGTGGTGGTGAGAAGCAAGGAGGAATGTGACAAATTCTATCTAACTTTTTTGATGTCTTGGACATCTTCACCTTGCCCACTCACAATCTTAAATGACAGAGGTGTAAGGCAGGGGTCTCCAAATCCAGCACTGGAGGGCCACAAACCAGTCAGGTTGGCAGGATATCTCTAATGCATATATATCTCATGCATATTCATTAGGGATAAACTGAAAGCCTGACTGGTTTGCGGACCTCCAGGACTGGATTTGAGTAGCCCTGGGATAGACATATGCACACTCCCACACCTATTTCAGCATTGTGTAAATATAGAGGTGGTTGGCAGCCCTGGTCACCACACCAGTCCTGGATACAGTGCAGGCATTGCTATGGTACTCAATACTGGTAGGGTCACTCCCCGGGGTGGTAAACACTGTCAGAAACAAAAACTGAAACACACTCCACAGATATCAGAAAGGTTGCTAGGATGAATTTCTGTCAACGAATTGTGTTTAATTTAGGATTTGTTATCTGACATTATTCATAGCAACCTTTTGATATATGTGGAACGTGTTTCCATGTTTAAGATGGCATTGCTAAGGTATTCAGGTGCTAGTATTGGTAGATGCTGCTCCATGCAGGGCCCAACAGCCTGACTCTCCATGAGCCGCTGGATAGTGAAGCCTGTGGGTGTGTGTGTTTGTGCCCCTGTTGGCCGCTGCTCTAGGGCAGAGGTTCCCAACTCCAGTCCTGGTGGGCCAAACATGGTTCAGGTTTTCATGCTGTTCCTAATGAATATGCATGTGATACATTTGCATACAATGGGGCGGTACATGTAAATGCACCTCATGCATATTTATTAGGGACATCCTAAAAACCTGAATGGTGTTTGGCCCTCCAGGACTGGAGTTGGGAAACTCTGCTCTAGGGATTGCACATGTTTATGGTGTATGTGCTCTGTAGGGTAAAATATAGGCATTTATGGCATGTTTCTTTTATCTGCAATAAAGGTTCCATCTTTATTACCACAGTTTATTACTGGGTAAAATGTAGGGACATGGTCTGCACGAGCCACCGCTGGGACTTGGAACCTGTGACCTTCTGACCCTGAATATACTGGCTGTGTGTACTGCACCAAACTGTTGTCACAGAGGCAGGTTATTCCCTGGGGATACCATGACTGTTTGACAGACAGACCTTGCCTGTTGCAGTGCATGGCACCCATCTAAACAGGGCTCAGCCTTGGTCTGCTGTGGGCAGATGCCACTGCCCCCCTATGCCACCAGCACCCCTCCGCCTCCATTCTGACATGTCCTTATGCCGGTGGTGCTGGTGGTGCACAGTCCCAGGCCATCCAGTGTGCCAGTAGGCGGCTGCCTATGGTTCATGATATGGGGTAGGGATGTTTGCATAGACATTCATGCTTCCCCCTGGCACTGCCTGCCAATGTTATGTGCCCTTTGGGGTAATTGCTGGGTACTGTCCCCTGGGACACTGTGGGACACACACTCGTGGACGTTTGCCCTTGGTCAGTTGCTGTCTTGATGGTTTTCTGTTTCTACATTCCTATGCATCATCTAGGCTTCTGCCTAGTACACCCTGTGCCCCAGATTCCCCACTGCATGTCCCACCTGCAGCCCCCTGTACCCCATTTGCAGCCTAACCATAGTGCCCTTTCATACCTGGGCACTATGCTGTTGCTGCACATGTATCACTACTATCACTTTTCATGGTCTCCCTGCCTTTGCTGTACATTGCTGACTGAAATGGTTTCTCTCTCATGTAAATGTGCCTCTAGCGCGAGATTTTCACTGGCGCTAATTTTCAGACCTTCACTTCATAGCATTAGTGTGCATGGAGCCTCTCCCCGCCCACTCTCCACCCATTGACCCCTTATCTCCACCCCTGGGGTGCCTTACTCTGCCCTCTAGGGAGCCTTACTCCACCCTCTGTGTGCCTTAACACCAGCAGAGACGTTATCACGTGATACGTGATGTTCTCGCATGGTAATGCGCCATTATCGCGCGATAACATCACTTATCACACAATAATGTCGCCGCTGCGACGTTAGCACTGTATAGTAAACCTACCCCATAGTGTCACCCTAACACCAGTACCCAACAACTACCACCATCAACTCTGAGTGGCAGTCATCAACACAAGCCATTAACTTCCAACACCAACACACACAGCACTACTCATATGCAAACACACACACACACACACACACACACACGTAGGTACACAGAAATAGCAAGGATGCAGGGTGCACACAGGTAGGCATCTGGGCACCACACAGAGATGTATAGGATCCAGAGTACACTGGATCACACACACAAACAGGCAACAGGGAACCTTACAGAGGCACAGAGGCAGCAGGGAACATTGGGGCACACACAGACAGGCAGCAGGGAACCTCATAGAGACACAGAGGCAGCAGGGAACACTGGGGCATACACAGACATGCAGCAGGGAACCACACAGAGAGTCAGAGGCAGCAGGGAACACTGGGGCACACAAAGACAGGCAGCAGGGAACCAAACAGAGACACAGAGGCAGCAGGGAACATTGGGGCACACACACACAGGTAGCAGGTAATCACACAGAAATAGAGGCAGCAGGGAACATTGGGGCACACACAGACATGCAGCAGGGAACCTCATAGAGACACAGAGGCAGCAGGGAACACTGGGGCACATACAGACAGGCAGCAGGAAACCACATAGAGACACTTAGGCAGTAGGGAACACTGGGGCACACACAGACAGACAGTAGAGCACCACACAGAAACACAGAGGCAGCAGGGAACACTGGGGCACACACAGACAGGCAGTAGAGCACCACACAGAAACACAGAGGCAGCAGGGAACACTGGGGCACACACAGACAGGCAGCAGGGAACCTCATAGAGACACAGAGGCAGCAGGGAACACTGGGGCATACACACAGACAGGCAGCAGGGAACCACACAGAGAGACAGAGGCATCAGGGAACACTGGGGCACACAAAGACAGGCAGCAGGGAACCAAACAGAGACAGAGAGGCAGCAGGCCACACTGGGGCACACACAGACAGGAAGCAGGTAACCACACAGAGGCAGCAGAGAACACTGGGGCACACACAGACAGGTAGCAGGTAACCACACAGAAACACAGAGGCAGCAGAGAACACTGGGACACACACAGACAGGCAGCAGGGAACCTCATAGAGACATAGAGGCAGCATGGAACACTGGGGCATACACACAGAAAGGCAGCAGGGAACCACACTGAGAGACAGAGGCAGCAGGGAACACTGGGGCACACACAGACAGTAGAGCACCGCACAGAAACACAGAGGCAGCAGGGAACAGTGGGGCACACAAAGACAGGTAGCAGGGAACCACACAGAGACACAGAGGCAGCAGGGGACACTGGGGCACACACAGACAGGCAGTAGAGCACCGCACAGAAACACAGAGGCAGCAGGGAACACTGGGGTATACACAGACAGGTATCAGGGAACCACACAGAGAGACAGAGGCAGCAGGGTACACTGTGGCACACAAAGACAGACAGCAGGGAACCAAACAGAGACACAGGGGCAGCAGGACACACTGGGGCACACACAGACAGGCAGCAGGGAACCACACAGAGACAAAGAGGCAGCAGGGAACACTGGGGCACACACAGATAGGCAGCAGGGAACCACACAGAGACACAAAGGCAGCAGGGAACACTGGGGCACACACAGGCAGGTAGCAGAGTACCACACAGAAACACAGAGGCAGCAGGGAACACTGGGGCACACACAGACAGGCAGTAGAAATGGGATAGAAAGGAGACAGATGAACCAAGTCTCAGGTAGTGTGTGTCACTTGGGGTTTCGGATTGCCACAGTTAAGGAAGGAGGGGTTGAGGGAGTGGGAAAGTAAGGGGGTCTTGGATAGGAATAGGAGGATAGTTTTCAGAAGGGCATGGGATACACTGCTGTGAAACAAATGTTAGCCCAAAAGACACTTACGTGGACACAGATGACAATCAGCCAAAAACACATAAACCAATTCCTCCCACCACCAATGTCACAAGCTGTCCCAAAAGACAATAAAGTCACATCCTTATTTGTGATTTATATGAGACTATAGATTGGAACATTTAAAAAATCCATCCTGCATGTCTCTGATCTATGTGAAATACATCAAGGGTACGCAGATAAATGGCTGCACAGTCTATGCTCATAAATGCCCGCAGAACATGCCCCATGGAGATGTGCAGAGATCAACATGCTGGGTGTGGAAACATGCAACTTATGGCCTTTCTAAAATGTCATTTTCAAGGCTAAAAAAGCATTTCTTCTCATTTGTGTGGCCGTTGAGACATCAGGAAATACCTGAACTTTAGCAACACAGAATAACATATCTTTGTTTTTAAAATAAATTTTAAATATCAACGCCTTATCCTGTTCACTAAGAAACGTGACCACTAATGTGGCCTTGGTAGAAATATTGTCTTGTGAGTCTTCTAGAAACTTTGTTAAGTTTAAATCAGATTATGATTGTAAGACATCAAACCCTCCTGAGGGCTCATCAGACAACCTCCTAGCAGTAAGGGCGGTGACCCTTTGAGCTTCTTTTTTCCTGCGTTACCCCTGTAAGCACTTAATTGCACTTCAGGGGACTAGATTTGTTTTTCTAGATTCCTTGCAGTTAGAGATGTTCTTGTCAAAAAGAGAAAGTGGGGAATAAGGTCGGGGGGAAAATAGATGGTGGGTTTAGTTAATTAGGGCTGAGATATTGGAATTTTTTCCTTGAATTCCCTTATAAGGGGTTTTCCCCCTTTTTTCTTTTGTTTATCTCACCGTGATGTGGGCTAATTTGATTGTGATGTTTCTGGATGTATCTCAATTGTATTGCCTTTTGCTTATTTCTATGTCGTTTCTTGACTACTTGCTTTGTATGTATATTTGCAAATTGTAAATAAAAAAATATAAAATAAAATAAAATGGCATTTTAGACATGGATGCGGCTTTCAAAATTTTTATGCCATCATATCCACATTTAAAAAGTGGATAGGGCTTCTAAAATAACCCCTTTAAAAATATACAAACATAAAAGATTCATGGAATGATACAGAGCATTTTATATGTATATTAAATCAAAATACAAAGTTAATTACATTTGCTTAATCTCACCTTATTTATCCATTTGTTGATGGGGGGGGGATGTAATAAATGGTGATAAGCATGCTATCATGCTATTATATAAGGCTAATCACCATAGATGTTAAGGGGCCTATTTTCTAAAATCCAAAATTTCTGCAATAACTGTTGAGGGCATTTCCTTGGAATTTTGAGATTGCAGTCACGCCATTAACAAAGGATACAATTTGCTACCATATTTTAACACATGGCAGATAATGCAAAATACAATTTGCTACATGTCTTGAGGTACAGATAAAGGCCCCATGTTATCTGCTACAATAGCATTTAATGTGCAGCAATGACCTCTACATTAACTAAAAGGCACCATCCCCGCCCATTCCATGAACTATAACAGCACTTTCCACATTAGCTAATTAATGCAGGAAGTAACACATAATAACAGTAAAAGCATGAGGAGGGGTGACCTGCACGGGGCGGCGGGTGCATCTACTCTTGCTGCCTTGCTGAGCAGGCTAGATGGACCACACTGGTCCTTATCTGCCATCATATATTATACTACTATGTTACTATGTAAGATTTTCTATTGAGAGGATGAGCATGACAATACCTCAGAAGAACTTTCTGTATCACTGCTAGAAAAGTAAATATGTGGAGTGTGATATGTATTACTTGTAATACCTCATAAAAAGGAGAAAGTATAGCACACTATGAAGTACTGTACTGTATTCAGTCTGTCTACAGTATGAGAATGCTGGGTGTGCTTTTGAAGTTCCCAGGCTTCTGCTACGATTCCAGTGTCTTGCTGCATTTCCTGTTCCTCCAAGATTTTGACATGGCTAAATTTAGAGATGGATGACTGCTGGATAAGGTTCTGTTCAGCATACCCAACAAAACAGGCAACTTAGAAATGTTAATAGATGAGAGAAGGAATTACCCAAGGAAATGAAAGGCACATGGTTGTTTGATATTAGAGACCGCAGAGAGTGTGACAAAGGTGCATAGGATGTGAGAGCATAAACAGATTAGAGCATCTACCAGAGAAAATAAATTTATGTAGCTGCTATCGGGATCTTTCCTTGCTGACACTGCCCAGGACTGTCTGTGCTGTGGCTTGTTAGAATTAACATCAGTTTAAGATTTCAACATCCTTTATTTTGGGCTTTTAGGTAAAGTAATCTGAGCAAGGATAGTGGAGAACCTCTAATAATATACGATTATGAAAGCAGGCAACTATAAATTTGAAATACAACACTTGGCGTTTGTTTGTTTTATAACAGGCGACTCTGGCTATAAAAGAAGGCCTGTTCTCCTCACTCTGGCAGTTCCTACAGTGTATTTATTTTATTTACTTCAGTCACATTTTATTACTCACCTTATCATGTCAGAACCCTAAAGTGAAATCCAGCTAAAAATAGAGGAATTACAAATTAAAAGATGTCAATGTCAAACTATTCAAATGAAATCACTGTCATATATTATTTCATACAAACATCAGAACTTCATCAAATTACAACACATATATCAACATTAAATCAATCTCAATAAGGGATACACTCCTTCACAATAAAATATCTAGTGTCTAGAATGATTCAGTGACTGTAACTCAGGATAGACAGAGATAAAAATGAGACCTTAAAAACAATAAAATTCTCTAGAGCTGCTATACCAAAACAACCTCTATTTGTATCATCCTTACTAGCAAAATAAAATGGCCAGAGGAAACCACCGTGCCTTGAACTGCTTTCTAAACCACAGAATTCCATTATTTTGAAGTAAAATAATCAAATACTGAACGTATAGAGGTGACCAGTTTCCCTGCCAAAAAGGAAGGAGCTGTTAACAATCCTTACTGTGAAGAACAAAGCATTCAGCTAGGATTGCACTGAACCAGTATGCTCATGAATTAAAATAGGGCATGGAGACTGGGCAGTAATGGGTGGCAACTGCATCTTGCAGTTAATGTGGAGGTAGATAACTATTGACTTGTGTTGATGGAACCTTGAGCGGAAAAAACAAAGAAAATCTATTAACCTGTGGTGTATGTGTTTGTGGTAGCTGGGGGTGGGGGGGGGGGGTGGGGGGGGTGGGGGGGAGCAACATCTACCCAAACAACATGATCTTAGACTTTCTAGAACAGCTGTTCCCAAACAGTGGGTCATGACTCCAATTGGGGTTGCAAAATCCTTATTTGGGGTTGTGGCCACTTGCAGAGTTAAGAGTTAAGAAACTCCAAGAACCCTATGAAACAAAGCAAATCAGCAAGCCAGCACTTTCATTGAGCCACGTGGCTCCTCTGCTGTAATGTTTGCTCTGAAGTGTGTTCCCATCTGCAGCTGCAATTTGGTAAGTTGAAGTCAGGCAGTAAACTCTGTTTCTTCCCCCACCACCACAGCTGTGGCTGCCTATGCCTCTGTTCCATATCCGCAAAGCAGTTGTCTGCTGCCCATGTATCCAGATCTTCTTATCATCTTGTTATCACCCCAGAGACTTTTTCTGCTGTTGCCACCATTCCAGGATTTTTTTTTTACTTTTTGCCACTTTTTTTTTTTTTGGGGGGGGGGGGTTATCACCTTACCGCATCCCCCAGAAGCCTTCTCTGCCTGCTGCCTATGCTACCACAATTTTTAATGGTCCCTTCACCTCCACCACTGACTCCCTGGGAGGTATCTCTGCCTGTCTCCTGCAGCGGATCAGACACCAGCCTCCTTCATACCACTACACTGCTGGAAGCATCTCATTTATACTCTATCCCCTGAGCCTACCGGTTCCACTGATGATATTGAAAAGGTACAGGAAGGAACTGTGTGTGAGACTAGAGAAAAGTCACAGTTAAAGAGGGCCAATGTGAAGGTGAAGATGAATCTGGGGGAGAGGTATGATTGAGAGGTGCCTGAGTAAGCATCCTGCCCAGGCTCATGCCTGTGTATGGATAGGGAGAGATGAGTCTGGGGAGAGAGTGTGATGGAAAAGGCACGAGTGAGGCTTGAGCCTGATCAGGGTGGTGAGTGTGAGGGGGAGAGGTCTGTGAGGTATGGGTGATTGAGAAGGACATGGGTGGGGCATAAGCTTGGGAAGCATGGTGAGGGTGAATAGTGTGAGGTGAGTCTGGGAGGGTGATGTGATTGGGAATGTCATGAGAGAGATATGAGCTGGGACTAGGTTGTCAGTGTGGAGGGGTAGATGAGTCTGGGGGATGGCTGTGTTTGAAAAGAGAATGAGTGAGGTAGTCTAGGCATGGTGGTGAGTATGGGTAGGGAAAGGGGAGTCTGGAGGGCGGTGTGATTGAGGGGAACATGAGAAGGTCATGAGCCTTGGAAGGGAGGTGAGTTTGAATAGAGAGATGAGTCTTGGAGAATATAAGAATGAGAGGGGAACGAGCAAGGCATGAGCATGGGCAGGATGGTGTGTTTGCAGGGGATTATGGAGGATAGGCATGATTGAGGGAGCACACAAACTACTCCCAGTCACTTATCTGCTGTACCCACACTGCTCTCAGTCACTCAGCCCCTACACCCACCCACACAGAGCCAGCCCATCCACTAAGGCAGTGCTCCCCAACCTTTTTATCGCCGCGGACCGGTAAACGTTTGATAATTTTTCCGTGGCCCGCTTGTTTTAATTTAATAATTTTAATTTAATTGTATTTAAACATGCCTTCAAAATAAAATACAGCTACACCAAAAAATGAATATAAAGTGATTTATTTTATTTAACTCACTAGAATTCCAAATCAATGAGAACCCTGAGCTTGTTTCTTTGTAACTCCTTACTTCATGTGGGCATTACACTTTGTGGACTCCCTCTTCACCTGTGCCCCACACACTCACCCACAAAATGGCCGCATCCCACTTCTTCAGCTGTTGACTTCAATCACTGTGATTCCCTTCACCCACCACTGTCACCCACTTCCTCTGTGCACTTACCCAGGGGCGGCCCAAGGGGGGTGCGGGGCCATGTGCGGAGACTCGGTGCGGGGCCTCATTTGCATAAGTGGCCTTATTTGCATAAATATTTGCATAATTTTACCATACACTAACTTTTAGTAAACATGTCTCTTAATGAGGGTATGGATAAAGAAAGACTAAAAGATTTCTACACTACTATAATCCAGTGCCAACCGCCAGGCACATTAGGAACTACTACAAACGCTGCCCATTTAGAACCCATAGCAAACTCGCCATATCCTGACAGCATTACCAGGACTCACAAAGCACCATACCCTACCTATCAAAAGGCAACATTGCAAATATTAAACAAATACATTTCAGAGAATACTGGGGAAAGAGAACAAGTGGCAATGTCAAATAGGAATTACATAAACAGAATACCTCAGCTCAGTTACACATGCAGAACATAGACCATCACCAAACAAGGAATCACAATTTAGAAACAGGAAGGCAATAATTAAACTGGGAACCCCAAAAGCCAAACGTGGAATGTACAACACCACTGTAGAAATAAAACTATAAATTAATTTCCTCTTGTACCAAACAAAGCGCAGACGTTAATGATGCACATTTCCCAGAGCTTTCATATTCCAGTTAATAAATTCAAAATAAAGAGATATCTTTCTACCTTTTGTGCATTTTTTTTCAGTTGCAATTGCTCCAGCCACTTTCTTCTGGTTTCTTCATGTTTTCTGCTAACTCTCCATCGTCTGCTGTCCATTTGTTCTTTCTTCTCTCTTCTAGTTTTTTTTTCCATTCTCTCTCTCTACATCTGCTTTAACATACTAATCTTTCTCCTTTTGCTCTTTCCTCATTCCTATTTCATCCATACAAATTTTACTCCTCCATCCTCAATCCCCACTTACTCTCCCAATAACCGGCCAATTGTAGATTTTTCATCCCTCCCACACAAAATATTTTTCCCCTCTCCATTTCACTCTCCCAGCCCCATCCCATTCTAATCCTCCCCCAACATCAGCTCCCTTCTAGTTCCAGTCTCACCCAGCATCCATTCCCTTCTAGTCCCTGCATCAGCCCATTTCCAGTCCTACCCCCCATCAACCCATTTCCGGTCCTAGCTCCCCCATCCATTTTCAGTCTGAGTCCCTTCATCAGCTCATTTCCAATCCTAGCCCCACATCAGCCCATTTCTAGTCATTTCCTAGCCCCACCATCAGCCCAGGTCAAATCCTAGCTCCCCTCCACTCAGCCCAATTCCAGTCCAAGCCCCCCCATGAGCCTACTTCCAGTTCTAGCCCCCCCATCCATTACCAGTCTTAACCCCCCCGCCCATTACCAGTCTTAACCACCCCCCCATTACCAGTCTTAACCCCCCCGAAGCCCATTACCAGTCTTAAGACCCCCCCCCAGCCCATTACCAGTCTTAACACCCCCCCAGCCCAGCCCAGCCCAGCCCAGCCCATTACCAGTCTTAACACCCCCCCCCAACCCAGCCCAGCACCAGTCTTAACACCCCCCAAACCCAGCCCAGCCCAGCCCAGCACCAGTCTTAACACCCCCCCAGCCCAGCCCAGCCCAGCCCAGCCCAGCCCAGCTTTAACAGCCCCCCCCCCCCATATCGGCTTATGGCAAATTTAAAATTTAAAAAAGAAACCTGGCTCTGGCTGCTGCCGCTGCCGCCGCAGCAGCGGCAGAATGGAGTGTCCCGCGGGGCCCCCTCTCCTCGCTGAGCCTCTCTGCAAGGGCTTTCAGATTCGCGAAGGGAGAGTGTCTCCCTCGCGTCTCTGTTAAGCCCGCAGGGGCTAATGGGAAATTTCCCATCAGCTCCTCGCGTCTAAAGGGGCAGATGGGAAATTTCTCATTAGCCCCTGCGGGCTTAACAGAGACGCGAGGGAGACACTCTCCCTTCGCGAATCTGAAAGCCCTTGCAGAGAGGCTCAGCGAGGAGAGGGGGCCCGGCGGGACACTCCATTTTGCCGCGGAGTCCGCGGCAGCAGCCAGAGCCAGCTTTTTTTTTTTTTTTTATATAATTTTAAAAAAAAAAGCAGAATGTTCTTTGCGCGGGGCCCCCTAAAATGCAGGGCCCTGTGCAAAGAACATTCTTGCTCAATGGACGGGCCGGCCCTGCACTTACCTCACGGGAGCTTCTCTTCAGTCCCCGCGTCTCCGACCTCAAGTCCTCAGTCCTCCCGCGGCGCCTCCTCCTCGACCAATGGCATGGGGTTTGCCTTTCGGCCAATCAGGAGGCGGGAGGACCCACAGTGAAATTATTCAAAGTTCCTCGGGCGGCCCGGTAGTGTTTGATCCACGGACCGGTACCGGTCCGCGGCCCGGGGGTTTGGGAACACTGCACTAAGGTGGCTTCCTAGGGCGGAATACCTTTGTGGGTGGCAGGTCATGTGCTTCATCACAAATGGCCTGGCGCTTCTGACCCTCCCGATTGGAAGTTGTGCCGGAAAGGGATCAGAAGTGTCAGGCAGGGGTGGCAGCTCAGCACGTGGTGGGGAGGGGGGGCACACAGCTGGGGCTTCTGTCTGGGGAGGCAGAAACTCTTGGGCTAGCCCTGCAGTCACACACACACACACTTCCCCCAATCATTTGGTCTTGCACTCCCCACACACATATACACACACAAACACTCACACATACACACATATACTGACCCAGTCATTCACTCCTGCACCCCCTACATGTTCATCACCTGATCACTGTTGTTCTTGCTTTGCTAAATGCAGCAAAAAGAAAAGGAGACATGGCAACAGTGACACAATGGCTGAGGCAAATATGGTAGTCGGGGCAGGCTATCCGCTGAGTCCCTTGAAGATTTGGATCCTATCTGTATGGCAAAAGTTAAATTCTACCCAGCGGAGAATCTTCTGCAATATACTGACAAATACTGCTATGTTTACACTACATTCGGTGGAGATCAGGTCAGTTTGCTCTCAAGAGACATCGTTTGACAGATCAAGTGCATTCATACCTGTTCACTGCTGTTTCCTTCTTCGCCGAATCGCAGCAGAGATAAAAGACACTAATCATTTCAGACAGAAACATGGCTACAGTATTATATGGACTGAGGCAAAAAAAAAAGGCAGTTAGAGCAGAGGATTCACTGAATCCCTTGAAGGTCATGACCACACCTGTGTATCAAAGGTAAATTCTGTACAAGAAAAGAATTCTGTGCAACATACGGACAGATATTACTATGTTTACACACAAGTTGGTGGAGATCTGATTGATTTGCCTCCAAAAGATGTCTTTTGAAAGAAGACCAAGTGATGAAAACTACTGATTTTCTGATAATTACTAATTCCATTATATTAAAATTGCATTGCAAATATATTTTTTTGCAGACGATCTTCCTCAGATAAAGGGTCTACTTCTAGTGTTTCATCTGTGAATGAGAAGCAAGCTAAGAAATGAGCTTGAAATGCAATGATGCTTTCCTAGAGTATGGATTCATCAGTGTTTTCCACAAGAATAACGAAAAGTCAAAATGCCTCATAAGCCTGTAAGCACTGTCCAGCAAAAGCATGAAGCCAAATAACTCTTGGCAAAATTTAGAAACTGTTCACATGGAATATTTTGGGAAACCAAGGTGCTTTTTCTACCTCAGAAAACTGCATCTTTCACATCAATAAATGCAGTTTAAGAGAGCTTTGACTATCTCTGAACAGGCTCAAAGAGCATCTTTTGAACTGAGCTACCAACTTGCACAGACAAGGAACCCTCACTCATTTTCCAAAAATGATTTTACCTGCTGAAGTCAGTATGATGGAAATAATGTGTTGAGAAACAGAGGCTTATAAACTTAAAACTATACTTCTCTTGAACAATTCTATGAAACAATGGATTAAAGTGATTGTGATTGAACAGGATACCACACTGATGGCATGAGTGATGTACCTCTGCTTATGCTCTTTAAATTGATGCTAGTTCATAAGGTCATAAGGCACATATGTTGGCTTTTGTGTGCTAAATGTTGACTGATATTATTCTTGAAGATATTCTGTGTTGTCTCCTACTTCCTGGCATGCAGGGACTATTGGGGGCATGTTTACTAAAGTGTGGCAGGTAGCATAGAGCAAACACACTTTTGGTGCATGTCTTTCCCCAGCTGGGGGCGTAGCAGCCATGGTAGATGCAAAGGGCATGTCCGCAGTAGGGACATAAAGCCGCACTAGGTTCATCACTACCACAGTAAATATATGGCCATAGCATATGCACACAATGAACATGCTTGCAACGCGCGCCCTGTTATTGTAAGCTACAAATGCATTTTTAGGGTGGTACTGGGCTAAAGAACCATTGCAAACAGTAATAAATGTGCCTCAACCCCACCTATGGGGCAGTAGTAAGAGGCCAGTGCAGAACAGAGAGCGATGGCCTGGAATAGGCAGGATTGGCTGCACAGCATCAATGTAGTTTGTCTTCTTACTTTGGGGTGGGAGAGGGGACAAAGGAAAAGGAAGTCATACTGGCAATGGGGGTGTGGGGGGGCCAGTTCACCATTAGTGGCTGCAACGTTTAGCGATACACTATCCCTCCATGTACCTCCCCAAACAACGCCTAAGCTGCACAGATGAGAGCAATGGGGCCAAGTTTTAGAGGGTAGAGAATACAAATCAAGAAAGCAAACACATGTAGTGAGTCTGTGCTGTGCACCTAACTGTGAGAAAAAGGGTGCAAACATGGCATATGAAGGTGCTTGAATGAGAACAAGCTAGGTGTTTGCAGTGTCCATGATGTGAAACATGTATATGAACCCCCTTAATCCTAAGGTACCCATGGTGCCTGTTCACCTAGGCTTTAGGAAACACAGTACAAGGACTCTGGTGTGTGAGGAGGAATCATTCTCTCAGTCACTTCTCTTGTATGGCTTGGAAAGCACCCTAGCCATTGTGTTTGCATGCTCTAATCCTCACTGGGCACCAAGTAAAATCCTTCCCTAGTTCTTTTGGCTCCAATTCCCTGACTTCAGGGCAAGTAATAGAAAATGAAAACACACACACAGAATTATATCAATAACACAGTACTACTGAAGCTTCAGCAGAAGAATTCATAGGCCTGCAAACTTGAGCAGTTTCCTGTAAGTCCTTTTCTGACTGCCCACAGCACTTTCTTTTAATAGGAAAAACTGCCACATTGTACAATTTTACCTTATCTGCTCACGCCAAGCTTTGTATTGCATTTCACTAATGCATATCTATAGTTTACATCTATACGTTACAGGCCAGCCTTGCTGTTACAGGTTAAACTGGACACAGATATATTGGTCTTCTTTAGACGTGGAGCCCGATTCTAAAAAGGGCATATCTGGGACATTCAGATGGCTCCAAGCAGGACAGCACAAGGACGAGCAGGACGCTCTTGCAGTAGGATCCAGATAACACAAGGAGCAAGAGACGTATGATGGTCACAGTAGCTTTTTATTAGATAAACCCCAACGCGTTTCGACAACGCCTTCCTCAGGGGGTATGCAGTGAAGCACCTAATGATGAATCTCACATAAAGAGGATCTTAAATATGTAAACTCTGGCTTAGAGCGTACATGTAGAAAATTATTGTAACAACAATGTTCAAAGTAGTTGAACTGCAACTCCTTCTGTCAACTCTTAACTACCAGGCTGAAGGCCTGTATTTGCTACCAGATGAACTGAAAAGTTCATTGAAAGCTTTCCAAGTTTTACTTTTGTACCATCTCACTATGGAAATCCTGTCAGAGTGAGATTAGATGTGCAATCTAAACTAAATTGCAAATGTTTGTGATTCTGTGAAGTAATGTCCAAGACTGTGTGCCTCAGGCATGGTGAGTACATCTGACAAAAACTTTAATAGCATAGATTTACATATTTGTATGTTTTTATTTATGTTGTTTGAGTGATAATATAATTTGATTACCATCTGGGGTCACATGAATTTTCACCAATTAAAATCAGGGGAAAGCTTGCTAACCTCTGTTCTAGAACTAAGGAGAGACTTTTCTCCATGTAGGATATGATATATCCCCTGTCTCAATCACCATATATATATATATATATATATATATATGCATATACATGTTTATTTTATGCTCCTTTAAGTGATTCAAAGGGTAGCAAAACTGGCACTTTCAGCCACTAGCTGTATGTTTGGTTGTCTGCTTGCTAAGTATTTGGTTCAAAAGGCTATGAAAGGCAACCCAGCCAAATGTGAGGCTACTATCTCTTTAGTAATGTAGAGTTATTTTGAATAGATAATGTATTAGGCATTGTGCAATCAGGGCTGTTCAAATGAGGCCAGACTCTCAATCCCTTTTCAACAAGAATCTGGTGTACTTCATCAAACCCCCATTATTGAATGTCCATGTTGTTGAAACATATTGCTTTATTAGTTTCCATGTCTGTTACTTCCTTTTGTGCTTTAGATGCTAAAGTCCTGAAAGCAGGGAACCTAAAGGGAGAGAAAACAATGCAGTTTTGCACTCCAAGTGTGTGTTTGCCTTAGCTATGCTATTCAAGCTGTAGACATTTCAAAATGAATACTTTTGGGAGAGGCTGTTCCATCTGCACTGAGGAGCCTGTTGAGAGCTGTGCTGAGGCTTGCTTGGACCCTGTGCTACTTCTTGCATTGGTCTTTGGGGGACGTTGGGAGCCGGGCGGCACTGCTACTTCCAGTCCTGTGGCTTAAATTCCAGGGAACCCAGATTATCTTCCATTTTGAGCCTTATTAGATCTGAGCTGCCTTCATTAAGCCCAGATTCACACTCACCGTCTACAATCCAGCAGTGAGCCAGGTTTCTACTGGCTTGGTTTCTACTCCATTGGGAAATGGAGGTAGTCCAGCAGGCCTTAATGGCAATCAGGGGTAAGATATTAATAATTTTGTGTTTGTGTTTGCTGTGGAGAGTTTATCTCAGGTACCTTCTGTTGAGATGGGTGAGATGAGAGGGGTTGCTCCAAATGGGTCATCATCTCCTTTAAAGCCTGTAGTTTTTAGTGGGGCTTTAGGGAGTGGATCACTCATTCCATTGACCCCCCCCCCCAAGGAGGTCATGAATTGGGAGATCTGGCGGATTATATCTAAGATGGAAAACTCTTTCTGGCTGTCTCTCACAGTTGTGTCGGTTCTTGGGGGAGGCCGCAAACCGCATGACTGTCCTTGAGGGGCAGTTGCAGTCCCATCAGGGACAGATAGACGATACTAGGAGTAAAATATTGGCTTTGGGGGGCTAATAATGCTTTACTAAAGGGTAATTTGTTGATGGAGAACAGAATTGATAGTTTGGAGAATTCTCTAAAATTATTGAATTTGTGATTTGTTAATTGTCCATATCGTGTTAAGATTTCTACTATAGAAATGGTTAAATCTTATTTTGTGAATATTTTGCATATGGCCGATGGTCAACTCCCTGAGATTTTCAATGCATATTATGTTTTATCTTCAATAAAGAATATTGAAGAGGGAGATCTGACTACACTCCTGGAGACATCAGAAGAGGAGACATTTAATAGAGGCACTGTGGTGGCCTCCTTCCAGTGCCTCCTGGATAAGGAGCAAGATTGTTCATCCTTTCTTAAGGAGAGAACTCAGCCATTTCATAGTTCTCCTATATATGTATATCCAGATGTATCATTTAAGATTCAACAGATTCAAAAATGTTTTCTTCAGTTGAAGCCTAGAACTTCATTTTTTCTGAAGTATCCAAGGAAATGTTTAGTGAAATATATGGGGATAGATTATGTATTTATGGATCCTTCCCAATTGTTGGCATTAATTTAGTCCCATGAGAAGTCAGACAAATGATATTGATTTTGATTTTTATGTTCCTACAATGTTAGTAGACAACTGCTGCATTATATTGGGCTAATTTCATAATGTGATGCATATAATTGAGGGGTGTTTTATGTTTTCATTTAATGCCCTTCTGTTTATTATTATGTTTATTATTGTTATTTTGGGCTGTCCTCTTCCATTATATTTTCTGTTAGGTCGTGTTTTCTGGACCTATTCCTGTAGTTGCTTAATTGTTTAAGTGATGCTATTTTTGTGATTTATATTTTTCTTTTTAGCAAACTCAATAAACATTAAATAATAAAAAAAGAAGACAGTTCAGACACTCTAAACAGGGGCTGCAGAATGCCTTTTTGAATGGGGGGGGGCAATCTCCACCTTGATTCTACCCCCAAGCCCCACCCTAAATCTGCCTCTGGCCCCCTGCAGCCTTTCCCTCCTGTTCTGCTTGTGGGGCTCCCATAGGGTTGCCAACTGGCTCCAGATGCGCCCGACAGGCTTGATCCAGTCCTGGGTTTACCCCATTGCATGCATGGAGATGTAGTTCTGAATTCCCTATTGCACTCCATAAGAAAAGCAAGACTACATGTCCCTGCATGCAATAGGGTAAACCCAGGACTGTATCAAGCCTGTCGGGCGCATCTGGAGCCAGTTGGCAACCTTAGGCTCCCATCTCCCACTGGCAGAACAGGAGGGAATGGCTCCTTCTATCTGCCTGTGGGAGATTAAATCCCTGTGGGCAGGAGGGGAAGACCACTGCAATCACGGCAAAGACTCCTTCTATCTGCCCACAGGGATCTAATCTCCCACAGGCAGATCGAGTGCTCTGTTATTTCTGCTGGTGGCAAAAGTTTGGTAGTGCCAGGGTCCATGTGGCCCACCCCATTCTGTGGATGATGCTGTTTGCTGGTTAATCACTTCAATGATTGTAACAGGGTCACAATGATCCAGAAAGCAGAGGTATCTAGGGGCACAGTCCACTCATAAAAAATTACAACTAATAATAAAGGAATTATAATAAGAATAAAAATGAATACAAATATAAAAATGACAATATTTTATAAAAGTCTATTGCAGATATAAGAAGCCCAATATAGCTGTTTTTGGATGTTATGGCTGCATATGTTTTATAAATCTGATCTGCATATGTTATGGCTGCATATGTTTTATAAATCCGATCTTCAAATAAAATTGATAAAAATGACAATACTGGTAGAATAGGTAAGTCTCTTTTTTTTGCTACAAAACAAAAAATAGAGGGAAAATAAAAGGAGACAATTCAGAGAAGCCAAATAATTAAAAATATAGAAATAAAAATTAGTCCAATAAGAAAGATCTGTTCCCCCATTAGAATTCAAATAATTAAAAATATAGAAATAAAAATTAGTCCAATAAGAAAGATCTGTTCCCCCATTAGAATTCAAACAAATGAGCATAACTTATTGGGCTTGAAATCCATTAAAAGAATGCCTCCCCAAAACAAACACAAGGATGACTCACATATCTTAAATTGGTGTCATGAAAAAAAAAGAGCTCTAGTGTTGTTGTTTAGTACCATCAAGTCAGTGCCAACTGATGGTGATCCTCTGGATAGTTGTCCTAAACTATGTTCGGTCTTCAGTCAGGCAGCTATTTGTTAATAGAGTGGCATCCATCACTGCTGTTATTGTACCATTTCATCTCATTCCTGGCCTTCCTCTTTTGCCTTGACCTTTAACCTTGCCAAGCATGATGTCTTTCTCTAATGATCTTTCTCTTCACATGATGTGTCCAAAGTATGGAAGTCAAAGTCTTGTCATCTTTGCTTCTAATGAAAGTTTAGGTGGTTTGATCTCCTCTCATACGATTTGTTCTTCAGGAAGTCCATGCTATTCACAGGATTCTTCACTAGTATCCTAGTTTGAAGGCTTCTATTTTCTTCCTGTCCATTGTTTTCACTGTTTAACTTTCACATCAAAATGATCTTAATGAAAATGCCATGGCTTGCACAAGCTGAACCTTTGCATGGAGAAATATATCACTGTTCTTGAGAATCATGACTAGGTCCTTCTTAGCCATTCTGTCAAGAGCAATGTGCCATCGGATATCTTGACAACTTGTATATTCTTTCTTGATTACACTGTTCAACAGCCGAAATGCTTTGAACACGAAAGCAGCTGTTATAACTAATTTAAGGCTTCTGAACACAGAAATCATAATAAAAATGGCTGATTAGGTCTAGTTGCTAAGATATATGCTATTAATTAGTCATCAGGGCCATTAACTGTGTATTATGCAACATTTGCATGAGATTGCATAATCTCTACTTGTAACCAATAGAAATATCTGTCCAAAATCAGATGATGCAATCAGTATTTAAATTTGCATCACTTGACAGTATAAATCTTAAAGTGTATTAGTCACAGAAAAATGAAAAATTAATTATTTTGCATTATTTTATGCCGATAGGTCAATCACAGCGCATTCGGCAATGCATCGTACTTGTGTTAATAATGCAGATAATTTCTGTGGTGAAGTAACTTTTATAGCACAAAAATGGAATATGACTGTGGTGGTTAAGAAAGCCTACAACTTATATTTTGGTTGCAGAATAGGAGATCTGGATAAGAGCTGGGTGCCACACATATGCTGCAATACATGTGCAACAAGTCTCAGGTAATGGATGAATGGGAAAAGGCAATCAATGCCTTTTGCAGTTACAATGATCTGGAGAGAGCCCATGGATCATGTCAGCAATTGCTACTTCTGCATAGTTCCTCCAATTCAGAAAGGCATAACCAGAAAGAGTAAGCAAATAGTAACTAGCAAACAGTCTCATGCAAATTTTGCAGATAACTGTATATAGCTGTAGATAGTTTCTCCCAGTTGAATCCCAAGTTGTATTGTCCTGTTCCACTGTAAGTGCTTAACAGAGCACCTGTTACGCACAAAGTATGTTATAATGTAAACCGCATTGATTTTAAATAGTGCGGTATATAAAAGCAATAAATAAATAAAAATAAATAAGTGAACTGTGCAATATCCAAACATTCCATCTGCAATACGCCCAGTGCCTCATGGAGAAGGGTTGCCGATTCCCAAAATGTCAGAATCATCATTAGAATCAAGTGAGGAAGAGGAAGAAGTTTGTAGTCATGAACCGTCAACCTCACATGACCCAGAGTTTCTTCTGGCCACTACTAATGAGCCACAACTCATAACGCAAGGTGAATTGAATGACCTTGTCAGGTATTTGGATCTCCTGAAGAATAAAGCTGAGCTTTTGGGCTCCAGACTACAGCAGTGGAATCTTCTGGCTGGTGACGTTCAAATTTCTTTTTTTTCGGATGGTCAGAAAGACTTGGGGGTATGTTTACCAAACCGCGATAACGTTACCGATGAAAAGTGCAGCACTAACGTGAGCAATGCCATATAAGGAAGTGGGCGTATCGGCGTTGAGGTAGCAATAGCTGTGTAACGCGCGGTAAAGGGCGACTTGCCAGGTATCGTGCGTTAAACGGACAATACATATTAAAGCTGACAGCACATTACAAGGCTGAAGGCACTGTATAAGGTGCCCTGTAAGGCCCCTTATAAAGCACCTCATAAGGCGTCTCAGGTTAAGGCGCCTTATAAAGTGCCTAACCTAAGGTGCCATACAAGGTGCCCTAAAGATGTTAAGGTGACCTAATATATGTTGCCCAAGGGCAATAAGATGCCCCACGTTGACAAGCATGAAATGTAAGGGCAAAAAACTGATGTAACCCTAACACTGCACAGAGCACCAAGGAAGGGCAATGGACAAGTGATGGAAGGAAGTATAGGTGGGAGCTGATGGACCTGCCAAATCTGCATGCAGCTGATGTGGCAGCCGGCAAAATGGACAAACATATTG
Organism: Ichthyophis bannanicus; assembly: GCA_033557465.1. Taxonomy (NCBI): domain Eukaryota; kingdom Metazoa; phylum Chordata; class Amphibia; order Gymnophiona; family Ichthyophiidae; genus Ichthyophis; species Ichthyophis bannanicus. The sequence goes on from CM066032.1 coordinate 1,483,969,352, forward strand.
GAGGCAGCTGTACCGATGCACAGGGGTGTTGACAATGTAAAGTGATACAATGACAGTGGGTGGAAGAGGATGGGAATATGTGTCCACCAGTGGAGGAAGAGGTGGCAAGACATTTGCAATGATAGGAGGACAGAGGAGTAGTAGTTCCATGCAGGGCAGACACAGGAGAGGCAAGCATGGAGAACCACAATGCAGAAAAGGGTACCAGTGCAGGACATGGGGTAGCAGCCAGCACATGAAGACAGGACGCTACACAGCTGACAGACGCAGATAGATGGACAGAATGATGGCTGGCAATTGTGATGAGGGTATTATGTGCTGACAGCACAGATCTACAGAGATATGACTGTCACAGGAATGAAAAGGACTTGCCTCGGACAGGCCTACTAAAATGAGACCATGGAGGGATTGAACCCATGACCTCTGCCTAGGATAGTGGGCTATACCTCTATAGCATTTGTTTTAGCAATGGCTAGTGACATAAAGACTGCAGGTCACCACACAAACTGTCTGCTGTATCCACCAGGATAGGTTAAACTCACCAGTACCCATGATGCGCTGCACATGCAGAACAGCAGTCTCCATCTGATCACCAGATGGGGTATGCAGCTGTCCAGCACCTCGGTGTGGTAGGAGGAACTGAACGTGCATGGTGGCACAGAGTAGCCACATATCATGCTATTGTGCCGGTACTGTGTTCACTCTGAGGGTGAGGTGAGGCAGCCAGCACCAGGTCCGCTACCCGGGTTGCTTGAGATAGGCATTGCTGTAGGGCCCATTATTGCCAGTGTGTGATAGGTTTTCATTGCAGCCAAACCTATGATAATCCTGTGTCCATCTGTATTTCCGAGTCACATCTAGCTCTTGGAGGCCAGGACCCACCCAAGTTAAGCATACCCAGTCTGGTTGCCATGGTCAATTGTTATAAAAGCAGGGGGGGTGTCTAGACCCGCATGTGGATTATGTAGCACCACCTAGCAAACCACCCTGTCTGGGTCAAGGTGGTGGACAGGATATGCCCCCAACAGACCAACACTTGATATCTTTGCAATGGATGCAGTAGAGGGGCATGATGAAGGGCTGTGGGATCATCAAACCCAGTCCTGCTGGTAAGAGGTCACCGTCCAGGGCAGTTGATGCAGATCTGTACCTATCACACACGCACTGGCAGTAGGCCTGTAAAAGCTCAGCTGCCCACCACTATGACCTGACTTTCACCAGCAGAGGGCACTTTCAGTCTGCAACCCCCACCCCAATCTAACATTCACCTGCAGAGAGCACAACCAGTCTGCACCTGCTGCACTCTGTAAGGCATTCTAGCCATACACATTCTGACTGCAGACAGTCTGCTAGTCAGTCCATAGTGCATGTCCCCAGAGGAATTATGTGCACCCATAGGTGGGATATACACACAGCCACCGAGCAGGTAGCTCAGTGATTGGGCCCCGGAACAGAGAACACACAGACATCACCTGAGAAAAACAGTGCATAGCACTCTGTGGGAACCTTGCCATGACTTGGTCACTGCTCAGTCAGGGTGAGAGTGCCCTCCCAGCACAACATGCTGTGGCCACCCTGTCCATGCAGGTGTTGGTTGGGCACTTCAATGTCACAGCCATTGCCCCACACCCTGCGCAGATGCATCCTGCCCAGTCCGCCCTGTCCAGACCACACCCACAATACCTTGCTCCTCATTATGAACATTATCAGGCTAAGGCTGGAAACAGTGTAAGCATTGTGGGCCCAGTGAGAAGTAGGCAGCCACAAAACAATGGATAGACATACACACACTCCCACTCCTATTTCAGAATTGTGCAAAGATAGGGGTGGTTGGCAGCCCTGCCTGCCACACTAGTCCTGAGCACAGTGCAGGCATTGCTAAGGTACGCAGGTGCTAGTAGTAGTGCTTTGGTGGTAAGTGCTGCTCCGTGCCGGGCCCAGGAGCCTGAATCTCCATGAGGCTTTGTATATTGGAGCCTGTGGGTATGGGTGTTTGTGCCCCTGTAGGCCGATGCTCTAGGGAGTGCACATGTTTATGTTGTATGTGCTATGTAGGGTAAAATGTAGGAATATGGTCTGCAGGGACCACAGCTGGGACTTGAATTTGTGACCTTCTGCCGCAGGAACACACTGGAACATAAGAACATAAGATATGCCATACTGGGTCAGACCAAGGTCCATCAAGCCCAGTATCCTGTTTCCAACAGTGGCCAATCTAGGTCATACATACCTAGCAATTTCCCCAAAAGACACAGGTTCCACAATGCTTGTACTGGGTCAAACATTAATATCCTGGATCCCTTCTTAATAATGGTTTATGGACCTTTCCTCCAGGAACTTCTCCAAACCTTTTTTAAACCCAGCTACACTAACAGCCATTACTACATCCTCCGGTAACAAATTCCAGAGTTTGATTACACATTGAGTGAAAAAATATTTTCTTTTATTAGTATTAAATAGTTTACCCTGTAGCTTCATTGCATGTCTCCTAGTCTTTCTATATTCTGATAACATAAACAATCGATCTACGTTTACCCGTTCCACTCCGTTCATTAATTTATTAAAAGAGGGCTGCTACACAGTACTCTGTCCTGTGCTGCTGAGGTAAGCTGTGACCAACTTCCTGGGTGATTAACAGTCCTTGCACTGGCTGTGTGTACTGTACCATACTGTTGCCATAGAGGTAGGTTGGTCCCTGGGGATACCATGACTGTTCACCAGACAGACCTTATCTGTTGCACTGCATGCCACCCACTGAACAGGGCTTGGCCTTGGTCTGCTGTGGGCAGCTGCCATTGCCCCCTCCACCACCAGCACCCCTCCCCCACCATGCTGACATGCCCATATGCTGGTGGTGCTGGTGGTGCACAGTCCCAGGCCATCCAGAGTGCAGGTAGGCGGCTGCCTAGGGTGTGGGTTTTGGGGTAGGGGTGCTTACATAGGCATCCATGCTTCCCCCTGGCACCACCTGCCAATGTCATGTGTCCTTTGAGGTACCTGCTGGGTAATGTCCCCTGGATGGGACACTGTGGGACACAGACTCATGGGCATGTTTGACCTTGGTCAGTTGCTGTCTTGCTGATTTCCAGTTTCCGCGTTCCCATGTGCCACCTAGGCATCTGCCTAGCCCACCCTGTGCCCCAGCTGCCCCACTTCATGTCCCATCTGCAGCCCCCTATGCCCCATTTGCAGTCTCACCATAGTGTCCTTTCATGCCTGAGCACTATGCTGTTGCTGCACATGTAATACTACTATCACTGTTTTTGGGCTCCCTGCCTTTGCTGTACATTTCTGACACTTAAATTGTTTCTCTCTCCTGCAAATCTGCCTCTAACGCTAGGTTTTCACTCGCGGTAAATTTCAAGCCTTCACTTCCCGGCGTTAGTGTACCAGGAGCCTCTCCCCGCACACTTCCTGCACATTGACCCCTTCTGCCCGCCCTCTCTCCACCTTCTGCAGCACTTATCGCCGCCGGAGAAGTTATTACGCGATAGGTAACTTTAACGCTCGTTATCGCAGTTTAGTAAACATAAGATTTTGATTTACATCTAAGGATTTAGGCTTGATTTTCACCATACATAGTGGTAAAATGTACATTTTTCAACATATCATAGAAACAGGAGCTAATTGACCAATTTCACTATCATATTTGAATTCAGCGTATCAAATTCATTAAGAAATAGCACATTTAATTTCTGAAGCAACCAATTTTTGAAAATTTGTAGAACAGTGTTATTGATCCAAGCAGGTTAAAGTTGTTCACTATTTCTATTTCTTCTCCATCACAAAATAAAATGATTGATTTTGCCAGCTGCCAGGATCTTTGTCTTCTTTGCATTAAGATGCAGGCCCATTTTAAGACTATGTTCCTTGATCTTGAGAAGTAAATATTTCATATTGTCTTCACTTTCAGTCAGTAATGTGATAACATCAGCATAGTGAAGGTTGTTGATGAGTCTTCCACCAATCTTCACAACTTGGTTGTGTTCATATAGTCCTGCTTCTCTGATGATTTGTTCTGCATATACATTAAACAGGTACGGGGAAAGTATGCAGCCTTTTCATACACTTTTGTTGATTTTAAATCATTCTGTTTCTTCTTGTTCCATTCAAACTGTTGTTTTTTGATCAATGTAAAGGATGTGCATGAGAGCTATCACGTGTTCTGGTATACCCATGCTTCTTAATGTACAGGGTCGTACCGAGCATGAATCGCGCCCTGTGTGACTTGCACATTGGCCGTGCCCCCCCCCCCCCCCACCTGCATCTTGCCACTTTCTGGATGGGGGCGGAAGAGAAGAGGCACACCCGATGTGCAAGTCGCCGGTGCGCTAAGCAGATCTGTCCCTCCCTGCTCTGATGCCGGCTCAGAGCAGGGAGGGACAGATCTGCATAGCGTGCTGCGAGAAGGCTTAAGGGACGCATTTCAGCTGTCTGTCATTGCCTGCCACCGCTGAGAGAAGAAAAGTGTCTGTGGCAGGAAATGGCAGACAACTGAAATGCTCCCCTTAAGCCTTTGCACCCTGTGCGGCCTCACCACTCACACAGGGCTAGGTACAGTCCTGTTAATGTAGCCTATAGTTTTTTCTCAATTTGTACAAAGGCTTTATTGTAGCTAATAAAGCAGTTATAAATATCCATTTGCATTCTTTTGCCTTTTCAAGTATCCATCTCATATCTGCAATCATGTCTCTTGTTCCCTGGCCTTTCCTGAACCCTGCTTGCACTTCAGGCAGTTGTCATTCTAGATATGGCTGTAGCTTCCACTGTATGATCTTGAGTAGAATCTTGCTGGCATGTGGGATCAGAGCAATTATGAAATAATTTCCACAGTCAGTCAGATCACCTTTCTTCAGTATTGGTATGAATACAGATCTTTTACAGTCAGTTGGCCATGATGTCTTACAAATTTCCTGGCAGAGACTTGCCACATCTGATTGCTGTAATACTTCTATAGGAATGTCATCAATGCCCAGTACTTTCAGTGCTGCTTCGACTACTTCTTTCATCATCAATGGTTCCTGATCCATTGATTCACTTGATCTTTATGGTATAATGACTCTGTATTCGTTCCACCTTATCTTGCTTGATCTTCTCAGCATCATTCAACATGGATCGCTTCACTGGCTCCCTGTCCAACTCCGCATCCAATTCAAGCTTCTCCTGCTGACCTATAAATGCATTCACTCTATGGCCCCTCAATACCTCTTATCTCATATCTCTCCCTACGTCCCCTCTTGAAAATTGCGCTCCGCTAACAAACTACTTCTATCAATGCCTTTCACCCGCACCGCAAACTCCCAACTGTGCTCCTTTCACCTTGCTGCGCTTACGCCTGGAACAGCCTACCTGCGTCTGTGCACCAAGTATCCTCCCTGGCCCTCTTCATATCCAAGTTGAAGACCCACCTCTTCACCGTCGCATTCAGATCCTGACTCCTTCCTCATCTTAACCCTAACCCCCGTCAACGTTTATGACCAAACTGACTAATGCTCTGTAGTGTTCTAATTAATGTACTGTTCTAACTAGATTGTAAGCTCCGATGAGCATGACTCTGACGAGCAAGGACTCTCTTGTAGGTTGGCCACCTCCTATAGGTTAGCTGTGCAGCGCTGCGTGCATGGCGCTTTATAAGTGCTGAATAGTAGTAGTAGTAGGATCCTTCAGCATTTTTTAGCATTCCAATTGAAGGCTGGAATTTTCTCTTTAACTCTCATAGCTTAAAGCCAATCTCGTTCTTCCTCTAATAGTTTTTGATCCTATTCCTTGCATGCATCACTGTATTACTTCTCCTTTTCTCATCTTGCTGCACGTTGGAAATCTATGTTAATTCTGTGAATTTCCAGTTCCTGTACCTTTAAAATTTAAAGGGTTGTATTTGGACTAGTGCTGCAGCCATTTCTGCACAGACCAAGCCTTTGAAATGTGTAGTGGCATTTTAGAAGGGATATCTAGAGAAAATCTGGGACTTTCAGAGCTGAATGTCCAAAAACTGGAGGAATGGCAGTCATGCCTTCTGAAATCACGCTTTCACCACCCCAGAAATTGAACATTTCAGTAACGAGGTCTGGAGATGGGCCCCACGCATATAGCAAGGCTGGGTGCATGCACATGTCACTTTACAAATGTGGACATCCACAAAGTGAAAGCCTGCAGAGCTGGGTACTTGGATGCAGGAAGCTTTAAATCTATTCATGATTCCTGCAGTTTTTCATGACTACTGAACTAAGTTTGCCTTTATTTTAAAAAATGCCTCAAAACACTAAAAAAAATGCTTTAAATGAATCCCCCCTTTGGTTGATCTGTCCCTGTAGGGAAGCATGACTGAGTGTTATTCTCAGATGAGGTGATGCAGAGTCACTGTTGGACTCGCTGGAGCTGTAATGGTACCAAACCAGAGAATTGTCAGCCAGCAGTGAATATCCCATTTTTGGGAAACTGATAGAAAAGTGTGTTGATACAGTACAGTTACAAGAGTTTGTGGAAAAGCAGGGTATTCTGGATAGCTGCCAATCAGGATTCCAGCACTTTCATAGCACCAATGCTGTTTTGGTGAGTTTGACAGATGGTTTATGTCTTCCGTTAGATAAGAGGGTTGATTCTATATTGGTACTTACAGATCTTAGTGCCACATTCAATACCATAGATCATGATATATTATTGCAGGGACTGGAGGAAGTGAGAGTCAGGGCAAGGTAGATTGTTGTTTAGAATTATTGGAGGCATTAAGTAGTTATCCCAGGTCACCAGACGTCTCACAGTTACACAGTACATAATGGCAGATGAAGACCATCAATGTCCATCTACAGTAATCTGCTCAAATATTCTATTTATTTTGAAGTTCCACATAGAACATATATCTTCCCCTTGTTATGTAACATCTATTTAAGACCTCTTGTGCACATTTCTGAGGACACAGAGAATAGGTTTAATTTCTTTGCTCCTAAGTGTTTGATGCATTGTGGATGCTGATCATTGTTTTGGTAGAGTTTAACACATAGGGTGAATGATAAAGTCTGGAGCCCTTGGGGTGAAACAAGCTAGCACATTGCCCATGAAACTTAATTACAGATTCTATTTGGAGTTATGTTAGTTTTATGTAATTTTACCTAACAACAGTGGTTGCCATTTCTTTATGATTCAAAATGAATGTTGACTTGAATGGCTATTAAAGATCATATTCTGACTGTATTGTCAGAATTGCATTGGCTGCCTGTGGCATTGTGGATCTGTTTCGAGGTTTTGATATTGGCTTTCAAATTCTTCAACAGCATGGGCCCAGTTATTTGCCATAACACCTACAAAAATATTCTCTTATTTGGAATTTATGCTCAATAGAGGTGGCTTTGTTATGATCCCAGGTATGGGTGTGGCCTGTATTGTTATGATCCCAGGTATGGGTGTGGCCTGTATTGTGGTAATGAATTTTCTGTGAAAGTACAATTTTGGTGGAATAAATTCCCATTAGAAATGTGACAGCTTATGCATTTTCTTTCTTTTAGAAGACAACGTAAGACACGTTTGGGGTCTTAGATTAAGGGGTATGTTTACTAAACCGTCTTAACGTGCACCCGGCGATAGTGTGCAGGCTACCATAAAAGGAGTGGGCGTTTCGGTCTTAATGTAGCAAAATGGGATTATCATGCGATAACGTGGCAGAGCGCACATTAAGACGGTTTAGTAAACACACCCCTAAGTCTAGTCTAATGATCATATTAATGCTTAATATGAGATTGCAGACCTACTATTAGTAATCTGTGAACTATCATTAAAATCATCTGTAGTATTTGAAGAAAGGAGAATGGCCAATGTAAACCAGTTTTTAAAAAGGATTCCAGAGGCGATCTGAGAAATTGCAGACCAGTGAGTCTGATGTCAGTACTGGGCAAAATGGTAGACACCATTATAAAGAATAACATTTATGAACATGTAGATAGTCACAGTTTAATGGGAGAAATCCAACATGGATTTAGCCAAGGAAGATCGTGTATTACTAATCTGTTATATTGTTTTGAATGTGTGAATAAACAGGTAGATAAAGGTGAGCCGGTTGATGTATTGATTCCATAATTAACATGTCTAGCACAAACAAAAATGAGCTCCCTTTAAGCCTAATTCAGCATCTGAGGGTCTGGGTGTGCCCGCAGGACTGGAATTGGGGAGACAGAAGTGTTTGGCAGGCACGTGCAAGCGCTATTCAGTCAGCCCCGTGCCTCGGACAAGGGGAAATGTTTTGGATGTCCTCATGCCCACCGTAATCTGAAATGTTGCACATTTTGGATCCTGCCTGTTCCTGCGATATACCCACGGATGCTACACCCCTCGGGAAAAACGTGTATCTTCTAAGCTGCTCATCACAGACAGTAATTTGCTGATGCACACTAGACATAAATACCAATGAGAAATGACAACTGCTTCAACCTAGACCATATACCTGTCCTACTTATGCCCAGGTAAGCCCAGTGCAACCCAATAAATGAGAACATGTATGTCAGGACATACTTTGCATCAAATGATACATGGCAAAGGACGATCTGATTGAGTTATTTGACTGTGTGACCAGAGAACTAGATCAGGGGAATTTAATGGATGTCATCTACCTGGATTTCAGCAAAGTCTTTGATACTGTTCCTCATAAGAGGCTTATCAATAAACTCAATAGTTTGGGGATGGGTCCCAAGGTGATGAACTGGATCAGAAATTGGTTGACTGACAGACGACAGAAGGTGATGGTAAATGCAGCTCACTCGGATGAAAGGAGGGTGATTAGCAGGGTGCACCAGGTTTGGTCCTGGGCCCCGCACTGTTCAATGTATTTGTGAGTGATATTGCTGAAGGACTGTATGGAAAGGTCTGTCTTTTTGCAGATGACACAAAAATTTGCAACAGAGTGGACTCCCCTGATGGAGTGGATAACATGATGAAAGATCTACAAAAGCTGGAAGAATGGTCTAATGATTGGCAGTTAAGATTTAATGCAAAGAAGTGCAGTGTCATGCACTTGGGAAGCAGAAATGCAAGGGAAATGTGTGCAATAGGGGGCTAGAGGTTGGTGTGCACGGACCAGGAGAAGGACCTTGGTGTGATTATTTCTGAGGACCTCAAGGTGACAAAACAGTGTGACAAGGCAGTGGCAAAAGCCAGGAGGATGTTGGGTTGCATACAGAGGAATTACCAGCAGAAAGGAAGAGGTACTAATGCCACTGTACGAGTCGCTGGTGAGGCCTCACTTGGAATACTGTGTTCAGTTTTGGAGACCATATCTCACAAAGGATGTAAAAAGACTGGAAATGGTTCATTGGAAGGTGACCAAAATGATTTGGAGCCTGCACAAGAAGCCTTATGAGAAGAGACTAGAAGACCTAAATATGTATACTCTGGAGGAGAGGAGGGATAGGGGAGATATGATTCAGACCTTTAAATACTTAAAGAGAATTAATGAACAAACAAACATCTTCCAAAGACGGGGAAGCTGTAAAACTAGAGGGCATAATATGAAGCTGCAAGGGGGTAAATTGAAAGGCAATGTCAGGAAATACTTTTTCACTGAAAGGGTGGTGGATGCTTGGAATGCCCTCCTGATGGAAGTGGTGGGGGCAAATACAGTGACAGACACAGTGGATCCCTTTACAGCAACAGGACAAAATCAAAATAAACTTATCTAATTTCGCAACAAACAGGGGTGTCCTACACCGAGCGGTGGGTCATACCTAAACAAAGACATGGGGAGGGATGACCTGCATGGAGCAGCAGGTGCACCTACTCTTGTCATCTTACTGGGCAGACTAGATGGACCATACCAGTCTTTATCTGCTGTCATTTACTATGCTACTATGTTACTATGTTATTAGGAACTGGCCCCAGTGATTCCTGCCCTAGTCATCACTACAAACACGCCTTAAAGTTCAAGGAATGGACCCTCACTAAGTGCATAAAACTCCGAACTAACATTTCAGGTCCACAAGGGATGCACAATATTTCTGAGCAACAAATGTAGGCCCATTTTATGCCTATGCCCTATAAGTGCATTCATTCTGCTGCTCTGCACTACCATTCCCCTCTTATCTCTCACTACACTTCTTTCCATGAACTCTGCTCTTCTGTTAGGTTGCTTCTGTTCCTTCCTAGATTGGCTAATCTACTGAAGAGGGCTTTAAACTAGATTTGTTGGGGATGGGTCAAGAAAGCCCCCAGGTAAGTGAAAGTCCCCAGATAAGTGATACATTAAATACCTTTATGGAAATGGGTAACAGGGGTAACATATGGAAAGCAGTGTGTACAAATGTCCGTAGCATGGGAAATAAGATCCCTGATGTTGAAGCTATGGTGGGAGTGGCCAACTTGGATTTAGTGGCAGTTACAGAAACATGGTTCACAGAAAACCATGACTGGGATGTAACTATACCTGGCTATACTTTATTCAGAAAGGACAGGGTAGGAAGAAGGGGAGGAGGAGTGACACTATATGTAAAAAATACTATTAAAGCTTTAGAATTACAGAGCATACAAGGGAGAGAGGAGGCATTGTGGGTTAAACTAGAAAGAAGGAAAGAGAAATCTATTTGTATTGGGGTGATATACAGACCTCCCTCACAAGAGGAAGAGGTGGACAGAGAGTTAATTGAAGACATACACAGCATTGCTAGGAAAGGGGAAGTGCTACTGATAGGGGATTTCAATATACCAGATATTGATTGGCATATTCCTGCTGCAGAATCATCTAGAAGCAAAGAGATCCTGGATTATCTACAGGAAGAACTAGTCAGACAATTTGTAACAGACTCCACGCGTGAAGGGGCCATAGTGGACTTGGTGCTTACCAATGGTGAAAGTGTTTCTGATGTTATAGTGGGAGAGCATTTTGCATCCAGTGATCACCAGATGGTGTGGTTCAGTATTAGGACTAGGGCTGTTAGAATCCATTCAAAGGTGAGGTTCTTAGACTTTAGGAAGACTAACTTTGCCAAGATGGGCCAATACCTCAGGGAGTCATTAGTGGGATGGGAACAGCTGGGGGATGTAGAAAAAGAGTGGGAAAAACTGAAAGGGTATATTTTTAGGGCAACAAACCTTTCTGTTAAAATGGTAAATAAAGGTAAAAGGAAAAGGAGACTGCTATGGTTTTCAAAAGAAGTAGCTGAAAAGGTGAAGAAAAACAGAGAGGCCTTCATGAAATACAAGAGATCACAGAGAGAAGAAGACAGGCATCTACATTTGGAAAAACTTAGAGAAGCTAGCAAAGTAGTCAGGAAAGCAAAGATTCAAAAAGAGGAGGAAATAGCCAATGCAATAAAATGGGGGGATAAGACATTTTTGAGATATGTTAGTGAGAAGAGGAAGGGCAAAAGTGGTATTGTCAGACTCAAGGGTGAAGGGAATGAATATGTAGAAGCTGATGAGGATAAAGTGGAATTGCTTAACAAATATTTCTGTTCTGTGTTCACAGATGAAGAACCAGGAGCAGGACCTCGGAAAACACCCATAAAAAGGAACATAAGCGAGGGACATCTTGAACAATTTTCAAAAGACTGTGTTCGTGAGAAACTAGCTCATCTTAAAGTAGACAAAGTGATGGGACCGGATGGGATATACCCTAAAATACTGAGGGAACTTGGGGACGTTCTAGCAGTTCAACTGACTAACCTTTTCAATGCCTCGTTGGAGTCGGGAGTGGTGCCAAAGGACTGGAGAGAGGCTCATGTGTTGCCTTTACACAAAAGCGGAAATTAGGAGGTGGTTGAAAACTACAGGCTGGTTAGTTTAACTTTGGTGGTGAGTAAATTATTGGAAACGCTGCTGAAAGAGAAAATAGTGAGGTTTCTGGAGTCCAGCGGATTACAGGATCTGAGGCAGCATGGATTTACCAGAAGCAGGTCTTGTCAGACAAATCGGATTGATTTTTTTGACTGGGTGACCATGGAGTTGGACTGAGGGAGAGCCCTAGATGTGGTGTATTTAGATTTCAGTAAAGTCTTTGACACTTTTCCTCACAGGCGACTTATAAACAAACTGAGCACCCTATGGATGGACCCTAAAGTTACTGCTTGGGTTAGAAATTAGTTGGGTGGGAGGCGACAAAGAGTACAGGAGAAGGATGTTGCCAGTGGTGTGCCCCAGGGATCTGATCTTGGTCCAATTTTTTTAACATCTTTGTTAGTGATATAGCAGAAGGGCTGTCGGGTAAGGTTTGCCTCTTTGCGGATGATACCAAAATCTGCAATAGAGTAGACACCCAGGCAGGGGCGGCCCAAGGGGGGTGCGGGGCCATGTGCGGAGACTCGGTGCGGGGCCTCATTTGCATAAGGTGCCTCATTTGCATAAATATTTGCATAATGTTACCATACACTAACTTTTAGTAAACATGCCTCTTAATGAGTATATGGATAAAGAAAGACTGAAAGGTTTCTACATTACTATAATCCAGTACCAACCGCCAGGCACATTAGGAACTACTACAAACACTGCCCATTTAGAACCCATAGCAAACCCGCCGTATCCTAACAGCACTACCAGGACTCACAAAGCACCATACCCTAACTATCAAAAGGCAACACTGCAAATATTAAACCAATACATTTCAGAGAACAATAATACATGACCTACTGGGGAAAGAACAAGTGGCAATGTCAAATAGGAATTACATAAACAGTATACCTCAGCTCAGTTACACATGCAGAACATAGACCATCACCAAACAAGGAATCACAATTTAGGAACAGGAAGACCATAATTAAACTGGGAACCCCAAAAGCCAAACTTGGAATATACAACAACACTGTAGAAATAAAACTATAAATTAATTTCCTCTTGTACTAAACAAAGCGCAAAAATTAATGATGCACATTTCCCAGAGCTGACTTATTCCAGTTAATAAATTCAAAATAAAGAGATATTTTTCTACCTTTTGTGCATTTTTTTTCAGTTGCAATTGTTCCAGCCACTTTCTTCTGGTTTCTTCGTGTCTTCTGCTAACTCTCCATCTGCTGTCCATTTGTCCTTTCTTCTGTCTTGTTTTTTTTTTTTCCATTCTCTCTCTACATCTGCTTTAACATGCTAATCTTTCTCCTTTTGCTCTTTCCTCATTCCTATTTCATCCACTCAAATTGTATCCCTCCATCCTCAATCCCCACTTACTCTCCCAATATCCGGCCAATTGTAGATTTGTCTTCCCTCCCACGCAAAATATTTTTCCCTCTCCATTTCCCTCTCCCAGCTCCATCCCATTTTAATCCTCCCCCAACATCAGCTCCTTTCTAGTTCCAGCCCCACCCAGCATCTGCTCCCTTCTTGTCCCTGCATCAGCCCATTTCCAGTCCTAGTCCCCCATCAGCCCATTTCCAATCCTATCCTAGCCCCACCATCAGCCCATTTCCAGTCCTAGCTCCCCCATCCATTTCCAGTCCTATCCGAGTCCATCCATCAGTTCAATTCCAATCCCAGCCCCTCATCAGCCCATTTCCAGTCCTATCAGGTCCTCCATCAGCTCATTTCCAATCCCAGCCCCCCATCAGCTCATTTCTATTCCTTTCCTAGCCCCACCATCAGCCCATGTCAAATCCTAGCTCCCCTCCACTCAGCCCATTTCCATTCCAAGCCCCCCATGAGCCTACTTCCAGTTCTAGCCCCTCCATGAGTCCATTTCCATTCAAGCCCCCACCACAGCCCATTTCCAACCTTAGCACCCCCAACAGCCCATTTCCAGTCCTATCCTGGCCCCTCCATCAGCCCATTTCCTGTCCTAGCCCCCCCCCACTCAGCCCATTTCCAGTCCTAGCTCCCTCTCCTCACAGCCCATTTCCATTCCAAGCCCCCCTCCCCATCAGCTATTTGCAGTTCAAGCCCCCTTTCCACTCAGCCCATTTCCATTCCAAGCCCCTGTCCCCATCAGCTATTTGCTGTTCAAGCCCCCCTTCCACTCAGCCCATTTCCAGTCCTAGCAACCCCCCATCCCATTACCAGTCCTAGCTCCCCCATCAGCCCACTTCCAGTCCGAACCCCCTATAGCCCATTACCAGTCCTAACCCCATCAGCCCACTTCCAGTCCGAACCCCCTATAGCCCATTACCAGTCCTAACCCCCCCATCAGCCCACACCACTTCCAGTCCTTCCCCTCCCATCCGCCGCTTGTCAGTCTTACCCCCCATCAACCCATTACCCGTCCTAACCCATCAGCCCAATTGTAGTCTTCGCCCCCCCATAGCCCAGTACCAGTCCTAACCCCCCAGCCCATTACCAGTCCTCACGCCCCCCACAGCCCATTACCAGTCCTACCCCCCTATCCGCCTACTTGTAGTCTTAGACCCCCATAGCCCATTACCTGTTGTAACCCCCCCATCAGCCCATTACCTGTCCTAACCCCCCCATCGCCCATTTCCAGTCCTAATCCCCCCATCAGCCCACTTGTAGTCGTAGCCCCCCATAGCCCATTACCTGTCATAACTTCCCCCATCAGCCCATTTCCAGTCTTAGCCCCTCCATAGTCTATTACCTGTCCTAACCCCCCATAGCCCATTCCCAGTCTTAACCCCCCCATCAGCCCACTTCCAGTCCGAACCCCCTATAGCCCATTACCAGTCCTAACCCCCCCCTATCAGCCCATTTACAGTCCTTACCCCCCTCTCTCCCTCCCTATTTACAGTCCTTACCCCCTCCCCATCAGCCCATTTACAGTCCTCCCCCCCTCAGCCCATTTACAGTCCTCCCCCCCTCCCCATCAGCCCATTTACAGTCCTTACCCGTCCTGCCTCCCCATCAGCCCATTTAAAGTCCTTACCACCCCTACCCCCTCCCCATCAGCCCATTTACAGTCCTTACCCCCCCTCCCTCCCTCCCCATCAGCCCATTTACAGTCCTTACCCCCCCTCGCCATCAGCCCATTTACAGTCCTTATCCCCCCCTCCCTCCCTCCCATCAGCCCATTTACAGTCCTTACCCCCCCTTCCCCATCAGCCCATTTACAGTCCTTACCCCCCTCCCTCCCCATCAGCCCATTTACAGTCCTTACTCCCTCCCTCCCTCGCCATCAGCCCATTTACAGTCCTTACCCCCCCTCTCCCCATCAGCCCATTTACAGTCCTTACCCCCCCTCCCCATCAGCCCATTTACAGTCCTTATCCCCCCTCCCTCCCTCCCCATCAGCCCATTTACAGTCCTTACCCCCCTCCCTCCCTCCCCATCAGCCCATTTACAGTCCTTACCCCTCCCCTTCCCCATCAGCCCATTTACAGTCCTTACCCCCCTCCCTCCCTCCCCATCAGCCCATTTACAGTCCTTACCCCCTCCCTCCCTCCCCCCCCCCATCAGCCCATTTACAGTCCTTACCCCCCCCAGCCCAGCTAAGTTTAAAAAAAAAAGACCCAGAAACCGGCTGCTGCTGCCGCTGCCGCCGTGGCAGCGGCAGAATGGAGAATCCCGCGGGGCCCCCCTGTCCGGCAGTCTTTGATGCGGCCTCAGCGCGGGCTTTTCAGAGCCGCGCGAAGGGAGAGTTTCCCTTTCTCGCGGCTCTGTTAATCCCGCCGCGGGGCTGATGGGATTTCCCATCACCCCCGCGGTGTGATTAACAGAGCTGCGAGAAGAGAAGCTCTCTCTCTTCGCGCAGCTCTGACAGCCGACGGAGGCCACAGAGAAGACTGCCGGACAGGGGGGCCCCGCGGGATTCTCCATTCTGCCGCTGCCACGGCGGCAGCGGCAGCAGCAGCCGGTTTCTGGTTTTTTTTTTTTAAACTTAGTTGGGCTGATTGGGGGGGGGGTGGTAAGGACTGTAAATGGGCCCCGCGGGATTTTCCATTCTGCCGCTGCCACGGCGGCAGCGGCAGCCGTAGCCGGTTTATGATTTTTTTAAAACTTTAATGGGATGCAAGATGTTTTTTGCGCGGGGCCCCCTGAAACGCGGGGCCCTGTGCAAAAAACATTCTTGCTCAATGGACGGGCCGGCCCTGCACCCAGGAAGATGTAGATAACATGAGGAGGAATCTAGCTAAGCTTGAATAATGGTCTAGAATTTGGCAGCTGGTATTTAATGTTAAAAAATGTAAGGTCATGTATTTGGGCTGCAGCAATCCAAGAGAGAGTATAGAGGGTGAAGTACTTATGTCCACTAAAGAAGGGCGGGACCTAGGCGTGGTTGTGTCTTATGATCTTAAAGTAGCTAAACAGGAAGAAAAGGTGACAGCAAAAGATAGAAGGATGCTTGGGTGCATACGGAGAGGAATGGCTAGCAGAAAAAAGGAGGTGATAGTGCCTCTGTATAAGTCTTTGGTGCAACCTCATTTGGAGTATAGTGTGCAATTTTGGAGACCACAACTTCAAAAGGATATAAACAGGATGGAGTCAGTACAGAGGGTGGCTACCTAAAATGGTTAGTGGTCTTCATTATAAAGCATATGTAGACAGACTTAAGGATCTTATTATGTATACCTTAGAGGAAAGGCGGGATTGAGGTGATATGATTGAGATGTTTAAATACCTCTGTGGCATAAATGTACAGAGGGAGAGCCTCTTTCAATTGAAAGCAAGTTCTGCTATGAGGGGACATGGGATGAGGGTGAAGGGGGATAGATTCAGGAGTGATATGCGGAAATATTTCTTTACGGAAAGAGTGGTGGATCCGTGGAATAGTCTCCCAATGGAGGTGGTAGAGATGAGGACAGTATCTGAATTCAAAAAAGCATGGGACAAACACAGAGGATCTCTAAAGGAAAAAAGGGGACTGTTGTAGTTGTTGATAAGGAAGGACAGACTAGATAGGCCATGTGGTCTTTTTCTGTTGTCATATTTGTATGTTTCTATCTTTGCCATTCTCTTCTGCTGCCAAATACAAATGTCTCTCCTTTCACCTTGCTGCTCCTTATGCGTGGAACAAACTACCTGAGTCTGTACATCAGGTTTCGTCCCTGGCCCGTCTCATATCCAGGCTGCGCGCTCACCTCATTGTGGCCATTGCTGGATCTGATCCGCCTAAACTCCCTTGTGTTTTCTGACCATTGTGTCTCCCGACCATTCTCCCTGGATGTATCCTGTTCACAGCTTCTGTGTTGTTTGTCTCGGCTAGATTGTAAGCTCTGCTGAGTGGACCACATGTTACATGTTCCTGTGCAGCACTGTGTCAATAATCAGTAGTAGTTGTAGTAGGGCCTTCTGACTATACCATCTGAGGTCCATCTATCTGGATACTGGCATTTCTCACAGCAGCTACAACTGTCTCATGGCGGTCTGTATACACCTGCTACTTGTGGGGCAACTCTGTCTGCCTTCCTACAGCCAGCTTTGTTGAACTGCTTCTCTGGTCAGGGCTGTGTAAGCATGGTAGAGGGGATCCCTGTGCTATTGCACCAAGTAGCCATACTCCAGATATATCACTACTTGCACAGCTTTGATTGATCCTGGCCTTGATAGGGATGTAGACTGCATGGTACAATCCGAGGAATGTTTGCACAACATCAGTCATGTCTCCAAGAGTCTGGCACAGTGGATCTATGGCTGCCCTATCACACTGCCAACTATATCTGATCTTATTAGAGTACCCTATGTAACATTATCCAGAAGGAAGCAGTATAGATTCCCTATGGCTCAATGCCAAAACATATCCCTGTCAATAATAGGGACCCTCAGAATACGGGCATTCAGCAGTGCAAACTGCACTAATACATGCTCAACAGTAACACCATTGGTCCCACAAAATGTGCATTATGGGCATGAATTAGTGCTATTTTCACTGTTTATGTTTATGTTTATTACATTTGATATACCGCTCAAGCCAAAGCATCAGAGCAGTTTACAATATTACATAAAAGTTACAGAAAATATGAAAAGAACGCCATTAATTAGATAGGACAGAATAAGAGATACAGTGATAGTTAAAGGAATAGAGGAGACAAGAAGAAATGCTCCGCATAGCATCTAAAGTGGTAGATATCATACCACCAGGTGTTTAAGCTCCCACTCACAACCTCCACTGTCGACATCACCCCTCCACCGCTCCAATCTCCACAGCAAGCAGACCCTTAATCTGAGAATCCCTTAGAACTGACAGAGATAAATTTTGACAGTTAGCTATGGTGAACCCTCTCTGAGTTTCACTGCGCAATCACACTGGCAGCCGGTGACGCTGCGGTCATCCATATTGTCCAAGTACTGGCCAGGCTTTCATATTCCTCCTGAATGCAGATGAGCACACCAGATCCCACCATGCACCTCTCAAGCTACATACACACATACACCCTCCCTTTCTATCACAACAACATGATTTTGCCAAAAAGATGCCCTGAACCTATACATTACAGCTATGACATAATACAATTGCATGAGGTACTCTGTTTCTCATCCAAAAAGGAATCCTTTCCCTGCTCATGCCCATACTATCCCTGCATCAGCAGTCCCATTTTTCTGAACATGAAAATTGTTAGGGTCCCATAGAGTGGCTCCTTTAGCACAAACAACATATTTGTATATAGCCTGCATAACACTATTGCTTTTCTTAATATTTCTGTAAGAGTGTTTATTAATGTGTCTATGCCTTACAACATTCCCTCATCTCTGCTCCCTGTACCTTACAACTACATCTTGTGTTTTTTCCAGATTGCAGTCACATCAGATCATGACATACTTGTCACAACCATTCCTCAATATGGGACGCATTGCAGAGAAGAGCAGAATTTTTGTAAGTCCTAGCCTTATACCACATTTCAGCAGGAATAACATGGACATTTCTGGAAAACAGTACGTACACGGGCCTTTTCTGAATATGCTTTCTACATCTCCGTGGCTGACCACGCACTCATTCCGCCCTCTCCTACCCACATCCTGAGATTCCCATGCTAGCGCAGTGGACATGCATGTCAGCAGTATTTCAGAAAACGGTCTGGGATGTTTTAGGTACATAAACATACCTGCCACATGTACAAACCCCTTATTTGTGTTCTGGAATGACCCCCATAGTGTATCTGGATTTTCAGAAAGCCTTTGACAAGGTCCCTCATGAGAGACTCTTGGTGAAATTAAAAATTCATGGGATAGGAGACAGCGTACATGTGGATCAGAAACTGGTTAAAAGATCTGAAAATTGGGCTAAATGGCCAATTTTCTCTATGGAAAAAGGTGAATAGTGGAATACTCCAGGGATCTGTGCTGGGAATATGAATAACGAGTGAGGTGATCAAATCCGTAGATGAGACAAAATTATTCAAAGTTATAAAAAAACTCAAGAGGATTATGAAAAATTGCAAGAGGACCTTGATAAATCAGAAAACTGGATGTACCGCTTTTAGCCACATTCACCAAAGTGGTTTGCATAAAAAAATCAAAATAGAACAAGATAAAACTAACAAGAGAAAATATTTTTTTATTCAACACATTATCAAACTCTGGAATTCGTTACCTTTGGATGTAGTAAGAGGTATTTGTGTAGCTGGGTTTAAAAAAAGGTTAGATAATTTCCTGGAGGAAAGGTTCAGAAACCATTATTAAAAAGGAAATCCACTGCTTACCCCGGGACAAGCATTCTGAAATCTATGTACCTTTTTGTGAACCTGACAGGCAAGGGTGTTGATCGACCTTGCTATGTTTGCCTTTCTTGATTTTCTTATTCTTTACTATCATTTTATTTCCTTTTCCCTTGTTTTTCAAGACATTCTCTTTCTCTTAGGGGCTTGTTTACAAAGCTGCGGTAGCGGTTCGCGATCGTTATCGGAGCCGCGACCCAATTGATTTCAATGGGGCCGCGGCTCCGATAACGACCGCGAACCACTACCGCGGCTTTGTAAACAAGCCCCTTAGTTTCTCTACAATTATGTGTCAATGTTTGTGCAGATTGTGCTAATTAACTTTTTATGGAGACAATCTTTACTGCCACCCTCTTGCTTGTCTTCACTGATTGGGTTTTGCTAGTTTAGACTCATCATAGTGCTGTCCTGAAGGATCCACATTCTATGAATGTCTGTTAGTTTTTTTCTCTCAACATGTTGTATCACTATTGATGCTGTTCCCATCCTGTGTGACTCTGTCTCACTTTGTTCAAAGTGTGCAATGCCATAGTCCTTATTGTCTCTTTTATAGTATTTACTGTATTCCCTAACAATATAGAAGTCGTCTAGCAGATTTCCCCTTAGTATAGTTTCTGCAGGTATTATGACAAAGAGCCATTGCAGCAACAGGGGTTGTAGGGACATATGGCCAACTTCATGAAAGAAAGGGCTATGCCTGTATTACCCAGTACACCTCTCAACTCAAATCACAATGGCAAGAATTCTTACACCCTGAGTGGAAAAACTGAGCTAGAAACCAAAGAATAAGGGAAGAAAAGGAAGGGGAATATGGTGGCCAGTCTCATACTACTATTGCCTATCATGTACTGTTACAAAGATTTCCCATGGCATTACCAGAAAATAAAAGTGAATCCTAAAATACATTATAATGGTAGTATAAAGGTGAATGAGGCTTATAGTTTATGGTTTAGGCACTTGATATACTGCCATTTACTGTGTGTATCACAGCAGTTTACAGATATATTCTAACAGGCACATTTTTTTTTTCTGTAAGAAGTCAAGTTTGGAACTGTGTTGAAAGCTTTAAATCTCATGAAAGCGATGTATTGACTCTCACCAACACAGTGGGGAATTTCATAACAAGATACTTATGTGAGAAGTCCAAAAAGGAGCTTTTCTCATACCTATTTTATAAATGAAACATAGGCACCGGTATGGCTTTATAAAACAGGCCGTCAGATCCAGCACCAATATTGCAAAAATGCTGATGCACAAATTTACACCTGCTCTGAAACATTTTCCACGTGCAAGTGACTGCCTTACCTGCAGAAAAGGGCTTGTATAAAATTATTTGGCCACATAGATCTGTAAAAGGTATGTGCCTGGAAAGACTATGCCTACTTTTACATGATATAGAAAAGGCAGTGCAGCTTCAGCTACAAAATTTCATAGTCACCCACGCGCCACTCAACAAACACCAACATGGCTTCAGACCACACCACAGCACTGAAATCCTTCTGACCTCCCTCCTCAACAACTTAATTAAAGGTACACAGAAAGTATATCAAGGATTCATTCTCATCTTTCTTGACGTCTCAACAGCTTTTGACTCAGTCACCCATGCCCAACTATGCTCCCGCCTACACTCAATTGGAATCAGAGATACAGCTCTGCAGTGGTTCACACCATAACTCTCCAACCGATCACAAGTAAGAATCAGACCTGATACTTCCAAAACCTTTCAGCTGCTACAAGGCTTACCTCAAGGTTCAGCCTTATCTTCCATGCTATTTAACATTTTCATTCAACTCCTATGCATGCTCATAAAGCAACATAAAACCCACTATCATCTGTACACAGATGACATCCTGATATATGCCCCAATCTCCACCACCAACCCAGACTATTCCACAATCAGCAATTGCCTAGAAGAATCTATTCAATGGCTCAAAGATCACAACATGCATATTAACTCCAGCAAAATGGAAGTACTCATCATCTCCAAACTTCCATCCTTCACCCCGCCATTTACCATCAAGCTGGTCAACCTCACCCTACAGGTCAAACAATTCAAAAAAAATACCTAGGCATCACAGTGGACTATAACCTCAACTTTGAACACCACATTAAACAAGTAACCAAGACAGCATACTTTAAAATGAGGACTCTATGACACCTCCACCCACTTCTGGACCCCAACGATTTCAGGAACATATGCCAAACCCTCATCACTCCCATCCTGGACTATGCAAACATAATTTACCAGGGCCTCCTAAAGCCATGTTATTATCCTTACAACTTGCCCAAAACTCTGCAGCCATAATCACTGGCACGGGCCAATGAGAGCATGTCACTCCCACTCTGAAAACCCTATACTGGCTCCCATCCAAGTGAGAAGCAAGTTCAAAGTAGCTCTAACCATATTCAAGATCATCCACTAACTCTCTGCAAACATCCTCTGTTCCCTTCTTCAACAACCACTCCACAAGAGATCAACACGTTCCACCAATAACAACCTCCTCTCAGTTCCAGCTGCTTTTACCCAATCCAACAATACAACTTCCAACAGAGCCTTCTCATTCTATGTCCCACTTATCTGGAACACCCTCACTCCAGAAATACAGACCCTCATAGACCTCACCAAATTCCGGCGTAAGTTAAAAAACACCATCTTCTTGGAACATTTTGGCACAGACTCTGAACTACCCTCCCCCCCCATCCTTCAGATCTGCACCAGAAGCCTCCATAATACCAACATAACTCTTCATATACTCATGCTAC
The DNA here is from genome assembly GCA_033557465.1 of Ichthyophis bannanicus. Taxonomy (NCBI): domain Eukaryota; kingdom Metazoa; phylum Chordata; class Amphibia; order Gymnophiona; family Ichthyophiidae; genus Ichthyophis; species Ichthyophis bannanicus. The sequence goes on from CM066032.1 coordinate 1,483,991,614, forward strand.
AGTCAGTTAAACTTGATGTAAATAGCTATGATGTGTTCAGTTAATTTAACCTTTCACAAATGTTAAATGTAAAATGTTAGGTTTATTGTTCCATGTAAACCACCATGGCTTGTAGATACAGTAGTATAAAAATGCTGCTAAATAAATAAATGATTTGTGTGTAGGTTCCCAGGGTGTAGCTTCATCAGAGTAGATGGGTTTTGCGATGAAAGCTTGTTTGTTATAAAATACCAGGGATGTGCATTCATATTAAATGACATTGGAAATATCAATGAAATTTCTTATCTTCTTTCATATCATTTTTAAACCATTCATCACACTAAAAAATCCAAAATTCTGCCCTGCACCCCCCCCCCCCCTCCAGTTTTGTCACAGGCTAGCCTCATACAGGCAATGTTGAATTACAAGGCAAGCATCTTGCAAAGAGCAAAAAATCCAATTAGCATTTTTCATACAGCTCCAGACCAGACAAACTTTGGGCCAATCAGGAAGCAAGAACATCACCAGCAGTACGGACTACAGTTAAGGGCACGCTGGCTAGAACCAGCCCATATGGAGATGAGCTAGCTCTTTGGATAGATGCCTGCGGGAAAAAAGTGAGATTTTTTTTTTATTTACCTAAAACATCTAGTAACCTTTCAACTATGTTTTTTTATTTGGACAGCAGCCACATCTACTTCTTTAATTAAGAAAATGACCTTGAAATTAAAATTTATAAAAACAAAACAAAATAAAAATGTATTAAAATGAAACAAACCAAACCAAACCTGCAAACAACACAAGAAACTAAACAAAATAAATATTTTGGGTGGTATCCTGTCCGGGACGTTGATTCCCCTGTGCGCCCAATCGGAATCAAACGCACAGGAATAGACATGATTCTGATCCCGCGGGGCAAGTCTAGCCCTGCGGGATCAGAATCATGACTAGGCCTGTATGTGCAGGCCTGAGACCCAATCCTGGTTGGCCTGCACATACAGGCCTCCACTCAGCTAACTCAGTCAGGGTTCATTTATGAAGCCGCAGTGCCATGGCATCCGGTTGTCATGGCACCGCAGCTCCATTCGGGAATCATGATCCCCGGCTGCCAACTTGGTGTTTTCCCCGCAGCCCGACCCCCAGGTCGGGCTGCGGGGAATCTCCTGCGCCACCACCTCCCTTCAATGTGCCTTGGGCCTGCTGTCTCCCCCTATCTAGAGGAACTTATTCCACCTCAGAGGTGGAATAAGTTCCCCATTCTGTCTGCCAGTACCAGACATACAGGGCTGACAGCTGAATTGGCTCTGTACGTCCGGGGCTGCAGACCACCCACAGCCCACCCTGTCTCCTCCTCTGTGCCACCGCTTTCCTGCCCCATCTAGCTTCCCCGTACAAACTCCCAGTTCGTATGGGGAGATTTGTCGGGAATGGCAGGGGGGCCGAATAGTGGTGATGGACGTCCCAATGGGACGTCCATCCCCAATATTCGCAGAACAGAATGATCCCGTTTTTGTCTGCCAACTCCAATAAAATACATATATACATTTGCAGAGTATTGACACCTTCTTCAGAGCAGGTGTAAACATATGCATCTGCATTTGTTTGTTAATGAGTTAGGATCGTTCATCCTATTTCAGTAAGGCACTTAGGTGCCTACAATGTCTTTATAAAATAGGCTCAAAATAGATTCCTTTTTCACTTCTCGCAAAGGCATCCTGTTATAAAATCAGACCCCAAAGGTATGCACATGTGTGTATACTTTGTGCATGAACAGGTGCTTACTGCAACTCTGCCTCTGCTCTACCCAAACTACAGCATGTACAGCTTGTGTAAAATGTAGGCACACTCTTTCTGTATACTTTTCAGCTATGCATGCAGTCTTGCAATTTTATAAAAGCCATTCATTGCATGTAAAACAGAAGTTGCATGCAGAAAATGTGTTAGAAAATTACCCTCCCTCTCAGGGCCGGATTTACCTTGAGTGAGGCCCTACGCCAACAAAAATTGTGGGCCCCCAGCAGGGGCGGCCCAAGGGGGGTGTGGGCCTCATTTGCATAAGGGGCCTCATTTGCATAAATATTTGCATAATGTTACCATATACTAACTTTTAGTAAACGTGCCTCTTAATGAGTGTATGGATAAAGAAAGACTAAAAGATTTCTACATTACTATAATCCAGTGCCAACTGCCAGACACATTAGGAACTACAACAAACACTGCCCATTTAGAACCCATAGCAAACCCGCCGTATCCTAACAGCACTACCAGGACTCACAAAGCACCATACTCTACCAATCAAAAGGCAACACTGCAAATATTAAACCAATACATTTCAGAGAACAACAATACATGACCTACTGGGGAAAGAGAACAAGTGACAATGTCAAATAGGAATTATATAAACAGAACACACCTCAGCTCAGTTACACATGCAGAACATAGACCATCACCAAACAAGTAATCACATTTTAGAAACAGGAAGACAATAATTAAACTGGGAATCCCAAAAGCCAAACTTGGAATGTACAACACTGTAGAAATAAAACTATACATTAATTTGCTCTTGTACTAAACAAAGCGCAGACGTTAATGATGCACATTTACCAGAGCTGACATATTCCAATTAATAAATTCAAAATAAAGAGATATTTTTCTACCTTTTGTGCATTTTTTTCAGCTGCAATTGCTCCAGCCACTTTCTTCTGGTTTCTTCGTGTCTTCTGCTAACCCTCCATCGTCTGCTGTCCATTTGTCCTTTCTTCTCTCTTCTAGTTTTTTCCATTCTCTCTCTACATCTGCTTTAACATACTAATCTTTCTCCTTTTGCTCTTTCCTCATTCCTATTTCATCCACTCAAATTTTACCCCTCCATCCTCAATCCCCACTTACTCTCCCAATACCCGGCCAATTGTAGATTTTTTATCCCTCCCACACAAAATATTTTTCCCTTCTCCATTTTACTCTTCCAGCCCCATCCCATTCTAATCCTCCCCCAACATCAGCTCCCTTCTAGTTCCAGCCTCACCCAGCATCCATTCCCTTCTAGTCCCTGCATCAGCCCATTTCCAGTCCTAGCCACCCATCAGCCCATTTCCAGTCCTAGCAACCCCCCAACCCAATACCAGTCCTAGCCCCCCATCAACCCACTTACAGTCCTAACCCCCCATCACCCCATTTTCAGTTTAAGCCCCCCTATAACCCATTACCAGTCCTAATCCCCCATCAGCCCACTTCCAGTCCTAACCCCCCATCAGCCCACTTCCAGTCTAACCCCCATCAACCCATTTCCAGTCAGCCCCCCATAGCCCATTGCCAGTCCTAACCCCCCCCATCAGCCCACAGTCCATTACCAGTCCTAACCCCATCAGCCCACCTCAAGTCCTAACCCTCCCCATCAGCCCATTTCCTGTCCTAGCCCCCCCCCACCTTAGTCCATTTACATTTCTAACCCCAAATAGCCCATTACCAGACTGCCCCAATCAGCCAACATCACATTACTTGTCTTAACCCCCCCATAGCCCATTGCCAGTCCTAACCCCCCTATCAGCCCACAGTCCATTACAGTCCTAACCCCATCAGCCCACCTCAAGTCCTAACCCCTTCCCATCAGCCCATTTCCTGTCCTAGCCCCCCATAGCCCATTACCAGTCCTAACCCCCCCCAACAGCCCACAGCCCATTACCAGTCCTAACTCCATCAGCCCACCTCCAGTCTTAATCCCCCAGCCCATTTCCAGTCCTAGCAACCCCCCCCCACCCCTTACCAGGTCTAGCCCCCCATAGCCCACTACCAGTCATAATCCCACCAGCCCATTTCCAGTCCTACTCCCCCATCACCCAATTTTTAGTTTAAGCCCCCCCATAGCCCATTACCAGTCCTAAGCCCCATCAACCCACTTCCAGTCCTAATCCCATCAGCCCATATAGACTTAGCTCCCCCATAGCCCATAGCCCCCCCCATAGCCCATCACCACTCCTAACCCCCCCATAGCCCATTACCAGTACTAACCCCCCAACAGCCCACAGTCATTACCACTCCTAACCTCCCCAGCCCATCACCAGTGTTAACCCCCCATCAGCCCACAGCCATTACCACTCCTAACCCCCCCCCAGCCCATCACCAGTCCTAACCCCCCAGCAGCCCACAGCCATTACCACTCCTAACCCCCCCAGCCCATCACCACTCCTAACCCCCCAACAGCCCACAGCCATGACCACTCCTACCCCCCCAGCCCATCACCAGTCCTAACCCCCCAACAGCCCACAGCCATTACCACTCCTAACCCCCCCAGCCCACCACCCGTCCAAACCCCCCCCCACCCCACCCCCGCCCAGCGAATTTTTTTTTTTTACAAAAGAAGCTGTCTCTGCCTCTGCCGGGGCCGGGGCCGCCGCGGCAGAATCGAGTGTGCCGCGGGGCCCCCCCTGCCCAGCAGGGCCTGCCCTCCCCGGTATCACCTCTCTCAGCTGCCTCCCTCCAGGCACACGCGCCGGCTTTCAGAGCGCGAGGGAAGAGTTTTTCCCTCGCTGCTCTGTTTAAGCACGCGGGGGCTGATGGGATACTTCCCATCAGCCCCCGTGGGCTTAACAGAGCAGCGAGGGAGAAACTCTTCCCTCGCGCTCTGAAAAGCCGGCGCGTGTGACTGGAGGGAGGCAGCTGAGAGAGGTGATACCGGGGAGGGCAGGCCCTGCTGGGCAGGGGGGGCCCCGCGGCACACTCGATTCTGCCGCGGCGGCCCCGGCAGAGGCAGCGACAGGTTTTTTTTTTTTTTAATTTTAATGATGTATCAGAATGTTTTTTGCGCGGGGCCCCCTGAAACGCGGGGCCCTGTGCAAAAAACATTCCCGATGGGCCCTTGCCAGCTGTGGGCCCTACGCCACGGCGTACGTGGCGTATAGGCAAATCCGGCCCTGCTCCCTCTGTGTAATTGCCATTATGGGAAAACATTTATTTTTCCCAGAAATTGTATTTCTTTGGAAGAATAACTTCTGTATTGCAAATGCAACATGTGATTGTGCATCCTGCTCCTGGAAGCTAAACACCAGTGGATTCCTGAAGAACTCTCCAACCCAGGACCGTACCAAGATAGAAATGTGCCCTGTGCGACCAACAAATCCAGTGCCCCCCTCTGCCCCAACCATGTAATGCATTTTTTGAGCTTCCTGTAAAACCAATGAGGATATCGGTGCACTTTCTGTGCTTGCGCCCTGTGCGGCCGCATTGCTCACATTACCCTTGGTACGGCCTTGCTCCAACCCTCCTCCATAGTACAGTGAGGACCATGGATAGGGAAGGGGGAGCCTAAAGCTATCACATGCTGTGAATGGGTTTTGAATTTCAAATGGACAATTTAACTCAAATTATTTCTGGCCTTCTTTAATCCTGACTTCAAACTATTCTGAGCCCTTCTGACTTTATAGAGATTAATGGCTACATAAATTTTGACCAATCTTGATTTCATTTTGCAGAGGCAGACATAATAGTTTTCCACTGAATATGCCAGCGAGTATGGATAAACAATACTAAAAAAAGAAGTCCAACCAAGAAGATATTGCTGGGGTGATTTAAGTTCTCTCTTTGCAAACTTCAATTTTCACTATTTTTAGAAATGCTTATCTGTGACTTAGAGAATTTAAATCTGCATGTGAGCTGAATCACAGCCATCAGGCATATGACCTTCATTCATCTTTCAGCAAAAGCAGCTGCTTTAAGTTTTCCTTACGGATGTCATGCATTAAATTTACCTTCTTGCATTTTAGAAATATTGGAATCATTTTAGTTTTTTTTAATGCATCAAAAGTGCCAGTGAAGTCATTTCAAATGAAAGCTAGAGTGGATATACTAGTTAAGTACCCCAAACACAGAAAACCTTTCAGAGATTTCTGCGTGACACAGTTGAAATAAATTCTGTTGACAGTGTCTTCTGTTGTGTGAAGAAAAGCACAGATAAAACAGAAAAAAATTGACTTATCTTGGATTAAATGTGTTCTTCGCTTGTTTTTAGGAAAACACAAAAATAGTTGGCAGTTTTAGTCTGAATAATACTAAGCCCTGAAGTCAACATTCCCTCATGCATATGGATGACAGCAAAGCGGTCCCATCCATGACAGGAAGATGCTATTAAGCTCAGTGCATTTTTCATAACTGTCTTCAGTAATGTGACAGAAATGATAAATAATATGAATTTAATACCTTCCAATCAGTTGGAATTAGAAACTTTAGTCTGATTTATATTTAACCACCTGAGACAAAAGTCACATCATCTTTGTTAAATCAGGTGTCGACTTTAAGTAAAGTATACTGAATCATCATCCTCACTCGTCATCATTAGAATCGTTTATATTTAGAACATATTTCATGTCACCATAGTATGAAGCACTATATAAAACTGACAATGTGTTAAACAGCCTCACTTTTATTGCTTAGGCTGCAATAAGATACTAAACTTTAATTCACTACACTGGGCAAATCTATAAATGAAAATCATGCAATTGATATAACCTTGAGGCTGATCTAATACGGATCACAGACTTGAACACACTATTTAGGTTTTGTCATGTGCTAGTTTTCCTAATGCAAATAAAGCCATTATTGAAATACTATGCACAGTTTTTTCTCTGAATATTTTCGGAAAATCTTTAACTACATTACATCTGGGTAGTATTTGTTTTTTTGGGGGGGGGTTGTTTTTTTTTCTGTTTTTTTTTTTTAGAACAGCATTTGCAATGCAATTTTCATGCATAGTTTGCAATGTTTTTTTTTTGTTTTGTTTTTTTACTTTTTATTTATCGTTATCCAGTTTTATACATCCGAAAGAGAACATTGAAATGAATACAGAAAAATAAGGGGATACAACTTTAAACCACATAAATAAAATAGGAAATTAATCCCCCTAACCAGTAGACCACAAACTAAGAGGAAAATAGGGAAGCATCAGGAAAAACATTGTTACATAACAATTACCAAAGGTAAATATCTATACGGCGGGGGCCAGAGACTTATGTGTCAGCCAGATGGGGGGAAACGGAGACATTAATCATAACCTCCTCCCTAGCTTCCAGAAATTCCCGGAGCCTGCCAGGATAAAAAAACAAGTACATTTTTTGCTTAAAGGTAATATAACATTTTACAGGAAATTTTAACTGGAAAGAAGCCCCTAGGGCCAAAACCCTGGGACGATAAGCTAAAAAGCTTTTCCTTCGCAGTTGCGTATCCCGAGATACATCAGGGAATATTCTAACGTTAGATCCTAAAAACTGCTCCCCAAAATTCCTGAAATACATTTTCAAGATATAATATTTATCAGACTCCAGAGCCACAATGACCAGTAGAGTGGCCTTCCCCGTAACAATCTCCAATGAGCTTTCCAAAAAGCCCGTGATATCTCCTACACCAGGGAGGCCTGAGGGAGTACCAGGAATCTGATCACCAGAGCTACCAGGCAAATATTGAACCTGCACCAGGGGGGGAAATTGTTCCGAGGGAATTTTCAAAATTTCCCCGAAATACTTCCGTACCATGGACATGGGAGATATTACAGGTGACCTGGGAAAATTCAAGAAACGCAGATTACATCTACGCGCTTGGTTTTCCAAGTACTCCATTTTCTTGTTAGAAACAATTTTGTCCTTAAGCTGTACTGAAACCAAATCCCGGAGTTGACCCATCTCCCCCTCAAGTCTAGTTATCCGCTCCGCTTGATCACTTTGGGCGCTGGAGAGATTTCCACATATAGATTTCACCCCACTTAAATCCAAATTCATAGTATCCACAAATGTTAACAGGGAGGTGTTCAATGCCGCCAAACCTTCCCATAGCGTTTCAAGAGTAAATACCGCTGGACGTTCCAAACAAGGAATTCCCGGAAGATTCCCAGCCCAGTCAGACACACCGCCAGTTTTCAGCTCCGATGAAATCGCACCTTTACTGGACTCCAGTTGTCCTCTCGCACCGGGGAAACTCACCACTTCAGTCGAGCCCCCCTTCACACTCTGCCGAACAGGAGTGCTCGTAGGAACTTCTGCCGGCATAGCAAGCTCGGCTGATACAACACTTCCGGGTCGCGGTGGAGGAGAGCGCTGCTCAGGAGAGAGCAAAATGCCCGACGTGCTCAGGGGTGATGTTCCACCTACCACCCCCGCTGAAGACACTGCTCCCCCTCCGACACTGAAGCCGCAGTCAGGAAGCACACGCTGGGCTGAACTGGATACCAAGCCCGCTGAAGGTAACACGGCTTGTTTCCGCTTTCGCCTCCCCATCGCTCTTCACAATCAGGGGGAGATATCAGCTCAAATCGCAACTTCACCGATAAGCGTTCTCACCGCCAGGAAGGTGCCGCCGCCATCTTAATCGCTTCCGGAAAAGATCAGTTTGCAATGTTTTAAATAATTTGGCATCACGGTCACTCCTTAACTATGAATTTATATGAAATATCATATATTAAGTTAGTCCAATGAAAAGCTATCACCTACAATTTGGACTAAGAGCAATTACAATTTCCTGTGCATGAAATATCACAATCATAGAACAATGTGAAAAAATAGCCACTGTATTTAAAGACAAAGAGGACCTCTTACTGAAGGCCGCTAAGATTTTGCACCTAATCAGGCTGGTGCAGAAAGTTAGTCTTTCGTTAAACTGTGCACAAACGGCAGCGTTAAACTGGGTGGGCAAGCCAAACACATGCTCACAGAAGTTGGTGCAAGTTTCACATGCTATCCCAGAGAAATAGGGGCACCACATGGCTAATTTTCACGAGCCCCGACAGTATTTTGATGGCATTGGAGGCTTTCTCTGATGCCTGAATGGCCAGTGCCCCCAACAGAAAGCAAATTCCTGGTGGCCTATCAGCCCCAATCCCCCCCCCCCCCACCTTCCCAACTAAAAATAACCCTGGTGGAGCAGTGGCCCTGATTTCCCCATCTGCCTAACTAAAAATAACCCTTGTGGACCAGTGGCCCCAAACCCCCGACCCCCCCTTCCGGTACCTTTATAAATGAGCAGGAGCAATCCCCATGTGCTCCTGCTCCTGCACTGCCATATTAAAAAATGGTGGTGCCTGGTCCCACGCGGTGCTTCCTGGGATGCACCCGGCATGATCTGACTGTCATATAAGGCATTTGTAAAGATACGGGAAGGGGGAGGGGGATTTAGGACCACTGGGTCACCGGGGCCAACTAGTTTATTTTTAGTTGGGTGGGGGGTTTGGAGCCAGTGGACAACCAGGTTTAATTTTAGTTGGGAGGGGGCTGGGGGATTGGGGCCACTAAGCCACTAGGGATTTGCTTTTTGTCAGGGTCACCAGCCCCCAACAGAATGTTGATGGCATCAAGGACTTTCCCTGATGCCTGGATCATCTTTGATATTTCCTCTCAGATGATTCAGGCATCAGGGAAAGCACCTGATGCCATCCAAATATTATCAGCGGCACATGCTAGATGTTTAAGCCATATCAGGATCAGGTGTAGAGATATTGATGCTAAGGTTGGTTGTGAAATCCTCTACGCATTTCACTGCATCAGGCGCAGCCAATATTAGCATATCATTTTATTATGTGTAGCTCATTTGCCTAGTTGTGCACTAGTTTTCTTTTGTTGTTTACACACGCGTCCATCTCTTTTCTTCATTTGGCTGTGGCAGTACTTGTGTTATCTGTGCTTAAAGGCCATGCTAGTTTTCTGCATCAGACCAAATGTGCATTACCAACATGTTAAGTGCAAAGCCTCAGAGTTAACTGTTAGGGACATAACCAGTACGTTTCCGGCAACTAACAAGTGTGATGTAGAAGCCCATGCAGAGCCTATGGAAATAGAAGGAAAGAAGGATTTTACCTTTAAAGATACTGATGGTCAGCCAGCACACACGTCTCAGTATTTGCAAGAGAGAGGCAAGCAGAGGGAGACAGGAGCTGAGCTGACACACCCAAGCTCTGACGTAGCAGCGAGCTTAGATCTTGATTACTCACACCTGTGCAGGAAGGCAGAGCCAAGCCTCAGGGAACAGAAATTTAAACCCCAGCTAGAAGCTTGGGAGGAGAGCAGGGGAAAAAGCAGAGCTTCCGAAGGGAGGAAGAGAGAAAAAGCTTCTGAGAAAAGGCCAAGCGCTCTAGATTGGAGGATACATGGTTGGAGAGGCTCAGAAACTTCCCAGAGTTGGAGACCTTGTAAGGAACCTATCTGCAGGTCTGAAGTTGAAGCCAGCAGAACAGAAGGAGAGAAGGTACAGCCTGTTGTCAGGAACCTGCTGAGGGAGAAAGAGCAGAGAACCCTTCAGTTCTCAGGGCTGGATGAAAGGCTTCAGAGTTTGCCTAGGGGGGAACCCAGCTCTAAAGCAAGGAGTTTGAAAAACTCACCCAGGAGCAGAGGGCCAGGGCAGTGCTCTCGACAGGCAGTGCAAACAGAAGAGCAGAAAGTAATTCCTTACAGCTGGAGAGAACTAGCTGAGAGCCAGAGAGGAATCTCCACAGCCCAAGGTATTTCTAAACCTTACTGCGCAGAATTGTGTCCAGGGGAAATACCAGAGTTAGCAGAGGGAGGTTACCAGAAACCCTGCTATAACAATTTAAAGCCAAACTCAGTAAGCCCTGCGTTTGAAGAAATGCAATGGGACAGTAATGATATTGACCTAGGGGACGTTCCTATGGATTGCATGTTTTGTGTGGCAGATGATATTGAGTCCCTGCGCTAAAAACCCATATAAAAGAGCTGAGTGAAAGCAAAGGAAAAGAGGTATTTTTCTTTGGAAGCTGTTAAGCTGTTAAGCTGTTTTGATTACATGGGATATGCACTGCACATGTTTGGAGCAGAGACTGTGAGAAATGCAGTTGCTTTAATTTTCTGTAAATAACTCTGAGCAAACACCTGAAGATTGTCCTATTTTGTATTTTGTTCTGCACTGAATTCTTTTGTGTTTGGAATAAATTCCTTGTCACTTTTGCCTTACTACTCGACTTACAACTACTCTTTATCAGACGACATAATGGCAGCGCCAACCCTCTTAGCCCTAGGCGGAGGGCTGGCGTCGTGACACAAGTCGTGGGTCATTTGAACATGCATGCCACTAAGACAGGTTCATTCAATGACATCCATAACAGGGCTGTTAGGTAAACCCGCGTTAAAGCCACATTGCTGCTGTGCATGCGGCAATTGCCCTGGCACTAACTCTAATGCTTTTTCCACTCCCACACTCGAGCCATTCCCTGCCCCATCCTGTAATGGCAAGCTAAAATGTGATTTAATATGAGATGTCTGACATGTTCATTGCTGCCAGTTGCTATGCATTAAAGCACATGTTCATCATCTAATGGGTTTTAGTAGAAGGGCACTAAAGCTAAATTCAAGGCATAGGGTTCCTATCCTACATATTTTTCAAAGGCATCATAGTAACTTACAACTTCTGCCTTAACCATTAGGGGTGTACCCAGCGGTTTCCCATACAATTAGGGCAAAGTAGAAATTTTAATATGCATGAACTCAATTGCAGATAATTGCAATGCAATTAGCCACATCTATTGAGGTAGTATTAACTGCAAACATTGCTGCCATGTTAACATCCATGCCCGTTCTCCATCCATTCTTTGGCACATTCTATATTATGTAGTAGTAGTACTAGTAATACTATGTTAACTGTCAGCATGTGCCTGTGTTGACTGCTACAGTATGCTAATTGCCAAATTAAGACGAACATAATCTAATAGTGCATTATTATAAAGTAAATGGTTGCCTTGAATATTATTATCATGGTTTTATTCTTAGATATTCTTACGTTTTAACTATAGATGTTTATTTATAAGCTAATTGGTCGTCTTTGAAGGTTCAAAAAATGGTGTTTATTGGTGTTTTCTTGCCACACGTACTATTGTGTATGTTCTCCAGTAGAATCAAATAGGTATGTTCATGTCATTTATCAGGAAGGAAACACAAAGGAGCAAGATACGAAGATGTGGATGTTGATAGAGCCTTTAATGGTGATGGTCAGAGACCCCGACGCGTTTCGGCGTGGGACGCCTTCTTCAGGGGGTACAAAGCTTAAAAACAGGGGAATAGCACATATTGTTAAATTAAAAATATAAATAATTAGTGAAATGAATAATACAACAAACAATACATGGAAAACATAAACAATTAGATTAATACCATATATACATTAAAAAATAATAACAAGTAAATCATTGCAATTGCCAAAGTGATTACCCTTATAACTGTGTAAACTGATATAGAGCAGTGTACATTAACTATGAGTCTTTTTAAAATAGTTATGGGGATCACACAAATATACATTAAAAACTCTCTAAAAGATTATTAGGGAGACGCAGGACATGAGGATTGAAACCAAAGGATCCTTATAGTGTAATTAGGATGTTAGAATACTCAATAGGACCACTAACCTGAGTCGATTTATTAGTTTGTTTGCATCATGTTCAAGAATTGTTCAATGAACTGTTGATTGAAATATGAACCATTGGCAAAAACCAAGAAACAAACGGGAAAAAAACAGGAAAAAAGAAATTAGACTAATTAGGCTATGAAAGATATTCATGTATATGTCATGTGAATCTATGTAAAATTGTGTTCATGGAAACATATGATGTATATTAAATACATAATTATCATGAGGTAGTATGAAAAAACAATTGAGATTGATCTATTCTTGTGATGCTCTTGACTGTTGCAATGCCCTTTACTTAAAATTGATGGTACTAAGGGACAGTGTAAACGAAAATGGTAGGAACTGAAAATTATCTGTTGGGACCTTTAGTTAATTCATCTTTATCTAGATGTGTGATATATTGCTGTGGAAAAATGCAGTGGAAATTACTGTGCCTTACATAACGTTGTAAGGAGGACCAGTTGGATAAATAGCCAAGAATTCCCTTGTCTAATAGGACCGTCACCTTATTGAACAGTAAAACCAAACTGGACAATCAACTTGAAGCGATGACTATTTAAAACAGCATGTAAATATGTAAAATTGAATCGATGATGGTGTTGATATATGCACCTCTTATATTAATCTCCCTATAGTGCTTATAAACATGAAATGTAGAAGGTAATCATTGAGTATTCTAACATCCTAATTACACTATAAGGATCAATAATATCCTTTGAATGCTCAAAGGGATAGTTTTTTATCTATGCACTATTACCATTATTATTATCATCACTTTTCGTCCGTTTATATATATATTTTTATATTTTTATTTTTTATATTATCATTATTATATTATCTTCATCCCTCCTTTTCTCTGCAAGTACTATTATGCTTTAACAGCAGTAATTTGTAGTTTAATATCTATTTGCTATAGACTCAATTCAATATTTGTATTTTACCATTTTACCAATTTTTACACTTTTACATGTTCAGTTGGTTTATCATCATTTTGTATTTTTTAACACAGTATCATCCCTTTTATGCATTTATTATTATTATTATTATTATTGTTCATTTTCATTTTCAACACATGTTTATTACATACACCAATTAGTATCTATTGGTCTGCCTGATCCTTTGGTTTCAATCCTCATGTCCTGCGTCTCCCTAATAATCTTTTAGAGAGTTTTTAATGTATATTTGTGTGATCCCCATAACTATTTTAAAAAGACTCATAGTTAATGTACACTGCTCTATATCAGTTTACACAGTTATAAGGGTAATCACTTTGGCAATTGCAATGATTTACTTGTTATTATTTTTTAATGTATATATGGTATTAATCTAATTGTTTATGTTTTCCATGTATTGTTTGTTGTATTATTCATTTCACTAATTATTTATATTTTTAATTTAACAATATGTGCTATTCCCCTGTTTTTAAGCTTTGTACCCCCTGAAGAAGGCGTCCCACGCCGAAACGCGTCGGGGTCTCTGACCATCACCATTAAAGGCTCTATCAACATCCACATCTTCGTATCTTGCTCCTTTGTGTTTCCTAGCTGGTAGCGCAAGACACTCTGCTCCTTCTCATGTCATTTATCAGTCATTAGTGCAGAAAAGACACAAAAAGCACATGCAGCATATAACATAAAGCCAGGAGAGGAAAGAGAGAGTGCTAGAAATGATGTATTTCAGGGACATATTTCAGGGACATGTTTGATGACATGCAAAATGTCAACATTTCCCATGTCATTTCATATCATTTTAACTTGAAACAACAGGAAAGCCTCACAAATTTTGTTTTTTTTTCCTGTGTCATCAGTTGTGTGTCCTAAGCCCAATAGTGTGCAACAATGCCCTCACGCCCAAAAGTCAAAATGAAAGTCCCCCAAAGAACCCAGATCCCCAGACCCTATCTATCTTCTTCCCACATCCTGTCAGCCACTGCATGCCTACCTTAATACATCCCTATGCCATTTTGAACCCATCTCCGACCCTGGAACGAATAAAAGAGGATCACTCCTGCCAATCTCCTCTAGATCACCAGGGATGTATTAAAGTATTCCAAGGATGGCCTATGGGAGTGAATGGGCAACTGGGAGACAGATATCTTCAAGTGGGTCTTTCATTTTGGCTTGGGAGTGGGGAGTCAGGGGTCTATGAGAAGAGATCTTTCATTTTTGCTTTGGTAGGATGAGATCCCATCTTAGCTTGGGAAGGGAACCCTGGACTGGCTTTGTTGGTGATCACACTAACCCCTTAAAAATGGTACCCAGGAATATAGGGCCATATCTTAGCAGCCCGATGCTCCCATGTTGAAAATAACACCAGCATTGAACGGTTCTTGTTTTTTTAAGAATAACACAGCTTGTGCTGTTTGACACAAGCTGTGCTATTCAATTTGCATAATAATGAAGTGTATGCATGATGGGATAAATTAATGTGCATTACAGTGAAATAGCACACACTTTTGCCTCTTAGCACACATTAAGGAGCTATTATTGTACGTTATTCCCTTAATGTCAAATAATTTGAACCCAACTTAGGGGAGGGGTGTATTTACTAAAGTGTGTTATGGCAAAGATTAATGTTGTTTGGTCCTTAACACACATAAAGGACAATACAAGCATTATTAAACCATAACACAAAATGTACCACCACATCGTACATTGAATAATAATGAGATGCAAAACATGCAAATTTATACAAAACACCTCACTGTTATTCAAATGAATATTGCAGCTTTCAGTAAATCACTGCCAGCGGAAGGTTGGTGTTAATTTCCCCCTGCCAGGAGCCATAGTTTTAAAGGGACCACATGTTACAAAATGAGCAGGTTATTTGGAGGTCCCCACTCCTGACATGACCAAGAATAAGGGCCCCCCAAATAAATCCCTCTCCTTACACATGCCTTCTCCCCACTTCTGTAGCATGCTAAATTGCACATTGTTGGGCGATAGCGGGATGGGGCAGGGAATGGATGGAGACTGGACATGGAGCTCACATGATTGCTAGCACCAGGGAAATTGCTGCATGCTCAACAGCAGTGTGGATCTTCAGTGTGGATCTTAATGTGGGCATATCTATTGACTCCTTTATGGGCACGCAAGGGTAGAGCACAAGGAAATGCTGAGAAGTTGGGATGATGGTGATGAAAATGTCCAACTTCTCTCTTGTGGAAGCCAAGCACCTCTTTTGCCTGGTACTATAGAATGAGAAGTGCTTTTACCCACCTAGTGGGCACCGTGCAAGCCAGCAGGAGGTGCAGGTGATCTGGCACATTATCTGCCAGAGACTTAGTCAGTAAGTGTGACAGAGGGCATGGAGAAGGGACAGCAGCAGGAGTGAAAAAGCAGCCAAATAAACGAGGTGGCAAACATGACAGACATAGGAAGGGGAGTGGGGGTAGAGACAGCACAGACAGCCTGCAAGGAGTGGAAACACTGTTCCCTAAAACCATAGTGCAGGCCACAGTGGACATACTGGTGACAAGGTGGGAAGGCATAGGAAGGTAGAAAATGGGCTGAGGGACAAGGGCCAAACAGGGTAACGGTAGCTTGTCTGTGTGGAACTGAAAGTAAGCAGGAAAGTCATGCATGTACGAGATGCACGGGTAGAGGGACCCAGCATGTCTATCAAGTGCACAGGTAGCCAGAGGTAAGGTCAGAGTGGGAGTCAGATCCAAAAGCAGGACTAGAAGTGTATGCCATAACAGAATGTCACATTGAGCTGTCCCAGTTATGAAAAGGTGATGTTTGCACAGATGTATGGAACCAGTTTGAGGAAAGGGCAGATGACAAACAAAAAGGGCAAAAAAGTATTAATGGCGCTTCTGTCATCCTCAAGTGCTACAGGATCTGGCAAGATGTGTAGGCTCTGAAAACACATTCCAGAACCACTAGGAAAAAGAGTACTCAGATACTGGCCAGGCTGTGGCAGGAGTTGGAAGAATTCCAAGGTAAGGACAACATGTGTGAGCACAGCTGTATGAGTTCATGTGTGCAGCTATCTGTTGCATGGCATGACAGCAACAAAGAGTAAGTGACAGGGACACAGACAGCAATGACAACAGGACAAGCAGATGACATAGTAATAATAGGCTGTAATGAGTGTCCCCATTTTCCTTGCAGCTGCTTATGTCGTACCAGTGGCTGATTTGAAAAGGCAGGACAGTGCCCTATGGCAAGCTGCTCAACGACCTGGGAAACAGAAGAAGGTAGCACTGGAGCAGGAGGAGCAGTAGCCAGTAGACACCGCTGATGGTGCAGCACCCCCCTACCATCTAAGTGGTGGCCAGCAGCACTGCCAGCAGCAGCACTGGATGTCTGATCATAGACGCCTCCTGGGAGAAGGAGGACAAGGAAGAGCCAGAGGCCACCACCAGTACACTGCTGCTCTGCTTCTGATATGTAGGGGACCCAACCCCCAATTATGAACTGTCCACTCTAGCAGATGTAGCTGAGGGACTGTGGTCCACGTGGGAGGGAGGAGGTATGGGAACAGATGGATGGAGGAGAAGGATGCAGGAGGGATGGGGAGGGAGAAAAGGTGGGTGGCAGGGGGATAGGAAAGAGGATAGTGAGGGCAATGAGGAGGAAGGGCATTAGAGGTAGAAGGGTGCCAGGGTGCCAGCCACAGGCAGCACTTCTGTGACACAGCTTCTCAGGGCTGTAGCACAACGATGGTTCCTATGGCTGACCCCAAATGCCTTACCATGAGCCTGCCCTGAGCTCTGGTGAGCCAGATATCCTGCTGCACCTGCAGGCCCTGAGGCATGAGGTACAGAAGGATTTTGTGGCAGTTGCAAGGACCCAGGAACTCATGGTGGACCATCTGAAAGGTCTCAGGGTAGAGATACATACCATGACATGGACCGCCCCCCCCCCCCCAGGGGGTAGGAGCCTTGGTAGGAGGCAACAAATGTTCATGTTGTGCAATGTTCCAATTGGGTGTTCAATAAATGGAGGCTACTGATTGGGACAACCATTGTGTATGTGTTTTCCTTTATCCCCTCCTGCAGCTGTTAGCCCTGTGTCCTTTTAGCCTGTGGTCTAAGTGAAGCCATCTGTGCCCAGTCACCTATCAAGCTACCACAATGAAGTGCTTGAGAAGCAGTAGCCCTACAGAGCAAGGGTTGCTGGTATGGGTCCAGGTTCTTCTGAGTCATTTCAATGGCGCCATAAGGTTACTTGCCATACAACTGCATTTCCCAGGATACCATGAGAGAAACCATTATGACTGTACCTTCCACAGGTGCCTGGGGAAGGGGTGGGTGGGACTGCAACCTGCTGTACATCACAACATGCTACATGGCCATCTGGGAGAACCATAGTGGTGCCATGTGCATGGTGCCGCTGCTGCACCCAATCCAACATATCCCGCACCCATCCCATCCACAGCATGAAGAGATAGTGAAGCAGCACCCTCTCTTTTGTGTGTTCCCCTGTCACCAAAGGGTTGTCGCTGTTCATAACTCCCACACACAAACCCTAACCTTCATATAAGGTGGACAGATAGCTACCACAGGAGTCCATATGTGATGTATACTGCATCCCAAAAGCATATACCCATAAATACATTAGATAAAGGAACACTCGATAAAGCTGTATTGTCCAAGAGGAAGGCAATAGATATGTAGTACCGTGAGGTGCCATCCTGGATCTGTATGCACAAATGGCAGCAGGACATGGTCCATCTAATCTTGGTTGCTTCAAATTGTTTTCATTCCCACAGTACATTGTAACATAAACAGGCTGAAATAGCAACATTATATGTAACAGTAGTCCATGCTGGACCATAAAACTATGTGCTGGGGAATCAGATCTGTTCTGCTGCTGTAACATAGGTGTCCACAGCAGGAACATGGTTGTACACCCAAAGACATACCCTTCACCATAGGGAGTCTGAAACCCACAGTGTTTGCCAGTAGTCATGACCCACCACACAGACACTTGCATCTGTAGCTGTTTCTCAAATCCCCTCTCCCTGCAGGATTTGAGTCCAGTTTAGAGACACACACTGCGCAGCACACATCTATAGTCTACAAAACCCTGTTGGGACCTAATAGGTGGGTTATATAGGAGGCTGGAAATGGCTATTATCTAGCATGCACAGAGTCAATTCTCAACAGAGTTAATTCTCATCTTAGCTAAGTGTTCCCAGGGGCCAATAGTGTAGACCAACAGTATAGTGCAATGTCCGCTGTGGTAACACAACCATCTCTGAAGGCATCCAGGTAAACAGTTATGGAAGTGGGCCTGTGGATGTCCATTCTCTGTGCAAATCTACATATTGGCCTGCTTTGAATGTGGAGACATATGTTCTTGGGACATGCAGATGTAGCCTATTTGGATGTGCATAAAAGCGCCTTCATACGTGCAAATGGTCAATTTTGAAAGTCAAAGCAATGGTAATCATGACTGTCCTATTTCTACGGCACACAAATGCAAGGCATTCTTCAGGAAGGAAAACTTCTGTCCTGGTGCAATGGTGTTAATGCTCAGAGAGGTCATGTCTCATTTTCCCATCTGTCCTATACATACTGGCATTCTTTTCATTTTCCTGCTTCAGTTTTATTGTATTCTATTGTAAACCCCTTTGCTGTACCCACATAAAGCGGTATATCAAATCTTAAATAAATTAAATTAAATTAAATGAAACATCACATCCTCTTTGACAATGCTGGCACCAACTACAATGCACCATCATAAGGAATGTCTCTGACGTGCTATATGGATAAAACAAAATGACATCTATAACCATAACCACAAAGTGAAGGACATTAAGAGAAAGTGGAGGACGATGAAGCAAAGGGCAAAGGTGAATACAGGTGCTTGTGGTCCAGATGGGAAGCTACCCATGTTGACTGAGTTGGAGGAATGCATTCTCAGAACCAGGGATGAGGAGGAGGTGATAGGGGTCAGCAGTTTGGATATTTCATGATACTCACAGCAACCAGATCATTATCACTCCCCTGTGTTAGATACCACAGAGGTGAGTACGACTGCACAATTGCTCTCTAATACTGATGGAGAACCTAGGTTGGACGAGTAGGTAACTGACCTTTATGGCTGCCTTGAAGCAAATCTAAATACCAATGGGGAAATTTTTCAAAATGCACATGAATTCAAATTGTAAAATGGGAAATGCAAGTATGTTTCTTGGACTGCCTAGAAAATACTTGTATTTCCCATTTTACAATATGAATTCATGGTACATAGACATCACATGCTAAGGAAAAGAGTAGGTGGGTCAGGGCGGAAGATGGCTTGGAGAGCACATTGCCACTAGCACAAGGGCAATTGTTGTGCACTCAGTAGCAATGTGTCAAGTAACATAAGTGCACATGATGATACCTTTGTGCGTGGCTTTTTTTCAGGGGGTACAGAGTACCGATGTCTTTTTCACTGCCTGCTAACATTGACCCATGGTCCTCATGTATTAATGAAAGAGTCTTGCATATGAGTATTGGCATCTTTTTTTCTAGGAAAGATGCACTGCCTCCGTGGATGTCGTTGGAGCCACCCGCTTTAAGCGTGCCATGTTTTCTGGAGCTTGATTGTAGGCTAATTGCTGTGAATCTTATGGGCACAACTTCAACAGGAAGTGCATGTCAGTTGCACTTCCTAGACATTAGTTTTGCTGCTGCAAACCTTTAGTAAAAGGGCCCTTAAGTCTGAGTGCTTGTCTTTAATGCATACTGTACTTATCAAATGTTAGTAGAGGACATTAAGAGGCGCTATTATTCTCTGAAAATTAGTGAGGCAGCAAATGCTCCCTAGGATTGTTTTTTAAGGTAGGGGATAATTTAATCAAATCATTTTTACATGTATATTGGCCACATACATGCATAAATGGCCTCATATAACATACCAATTAGCGTAAAATTACATGCACTGACATGAACATATGTACTTTGCTGATAAGGATATTGGGCACAGTATAGGTGGAGTGTAGACAGAGTTCCCAAGTGCCTGCCTTGGTTATAAAATACTTTGAGCTGTGCTCCCTGATATAAAATTACCTTCTTAAAGACTTACTGGCACTTCCACAAGTTCTGCAGAATGAAGGAGTATGAGACTTTCAAGATTTTTATGGAAAAAAATTGGAACAATCATTGACTCCTATATATTGATGGACATAGCTCAAGATTTGTGTTAAGATTGGGTGGTGTGGAATAGTTTCCATCTAGTTTCTAGAGATGAGGTCACAGGGTTCTTAACCAAAATGAAATCATCCAACTGTGTGCTAGACCCTTGTGCTATTCAGCATTAAACATAAGGGGCCCGATATTTGAAAGGTATTTGCATGGTTTGCAGCCCTGTAAACCATGTAAATATTTTAGACGGGAATATTCAACAGCACCTACATGGTTAGTGAAAATTCCTGTCTATGTCCCCTATGTGCCCCGATGCTATCTGGTTAGCATCGGGGTGCGTTGAGGGCTTTCCAGGGAAGAGTGGAGGTGGGGAGTCCCGATAATTAGGTAGCGGCAATATTGGATCGCTACCCAGTTAGCTATCTACGGATAGAACTAGGCAAGCCAAAACATCCTTGGCTAAAACTAGGTGAGCTTTTGGCTTGCTTAGTTCTAGCTGTGGATGACTAATTGGGTAGTGGTCTAATATCACTGCTTCCCAGTTAGGCTCTACAGGTGAATCCCCTCGGTGCCTAACCCTGATCATCAGTGCCGTTGCCGTGGTATTGAATATCTGGGTTTAGAGGACAGCAGGCAGGGCTATGTGCTGACATGGCGCATAGCCTGCCCAACTGAATATCGGGCCCAAGGTTAATAAATTGATTGTCAAAGTCATGAATGCCTCATTTGTGGATTGGCTGACACCTTGACAACTAAAAAAGGCGATGGTGACACCATTCTTAAATCTATTTATGTAAATAAATGCAATGTTTGCCTTTGAGTTATGCTTTCTTCTGAAGCAATAGAGGGTTAAGTGACTTCCCAAGGTCACAAGGAGTGCTAGTGGGAATCAAGCCCTGGTTTCTTTGTTACTAAGCCAGTGTTCTAACCATTATGCTAAATATTTGTTAAATTTAGGTTGCTTTTTTTATAGTATGTTACAGTATATTGTTTGTATATTGTATGTTTGCTCTATGTTTTATTGCTTGCATATTTTGTTTGTTTTTATTTCTGATGTGCTGTTTTAATCCGTTAAGAATGACTAGGTCAGTGAGCTATAAATGTAAATAAATACATTCTTAATAAAACAATGTTAGATCCTGCACAACCTATGAATTAATTATTAGTCAGCGTCACAGCCCCCAGTTATAGGGATGATCATAGAGCAGGCTCTTCTTCATCAATTTCAATCATTTCAAGAGCAAGAGTAGGGCTTGATATATGAAAAAAATGGTTTTAGGAAATATCTTAATGTCAAGGCACCGCTATTGTTTGTTACTGACATTATGCAGAAGGGATGTAAGGGACCGACCTTTATTGTGGTCCTGCTTCATAAATCATCAGCTTTTGACACCATTAATCATGAAGTACTTCTTCATAGTCTATGGCTCTTGAAACTTGGCATGGTGACCATGACATAACTTAGATCATTTCTAGCTGTTAGGAGGAGAGGGTGTTTCTTCTTGGGAACCAGTTTTATCTGGGGTTTCACAAGGATCACCCGATCCTCTGTTTTATTTAATATCTATTTTCCATCCAAATGATAAGGTGCTTTGTGAACTGGGGATTCTGTATTGTCAGTATGTTGAAGACATACAGTTTTTCTTTCCAGTAGACACTGGTTTTGATAAGGTTCTTTAGAAGAGAGAAGTGATGTGTGGAAACTATTGTCAAATGGATGGCTGAGAACTGGCAATAGACAGAACTGATGTAATTAAGTCATCAAAGTATGTGACTCATGCACCCTCTATGACCGTATTGGGAGTGGGGGGTGTTTAGGATTATGCAAGAAGTACAAAATCTGGTGTGAATTTTTGATATGAGACTGTCAATATGTCAGCTCTGTTATATGGGGAGCCTTTGGCAAACTTAGGCTATTAAGGAGGATGAAGCATTTTACTGAAGCTGAAGGCTTAAGATGGTGTTACAATCTTGATGGACTTTTGTAGCCCAATATTGATGGTCTTCCTTTAGCTCATTTGAGAGTTTAACAAGTAATTCAAAACTCAGCTAATAGATTTGTAATGGACTTCCATGTCTGTGAGCATATTTTGTCCAACTTGAAATGCCCAAATCTTCGGGTTTGTTGGAGTAAATATCCACAATAAACAAAAAAATTACTCCATTCTCTCACCAATTCTAAAAAATACAAAACTTGTCAGGGAACAGGTCTCGAGTAACATTTTTTGTTTATTGTCAACTTGAAATGCCTACATTGGCCACGTGTGGCATGGAGGATAAAACTTAAGGTATTTGTGGGTTTATAGGACCTTGCAGGAAGATTCCCCCTCCCCCAATAAAAACATAAGAATATAAGAAATGCCATCCTGGGTCAGACCAAAGTTCTATCAAGCTCAGTATCCTGTTTCCAACAGTGGCCAACAGTTATGTGTATCTTACCATACTCTAGTCCCCAGATTCGCTATCAGGGTCATTCTTAAACGTGAATAGCAGGGATGGACATCCATCACCACTATTCGGCCCCTCTGCTGACCCTGACTAACTTCCCCGTACATTGTACAGGGAGGTTAGATGGGGGCAGGAAAGAGGCATTGTGGGGGGCAGAGTTAGGGCGGGCAGTGGGCGGCTCCGGACGTACAGGGTCGATTCCAATTTCAGCCCTGTACGTCCGGGGTCGGCGGGCTGAACGGGCAACTTATTCTGAGGTGGAATAAGTTCCCCTAGATGGGTAGTTCAGGCAGGCCCGGGGTGCAGCAAAGGAGGGAGGGGGTAGAGGGGATTCAGGTTGCGGGGAATGAAAAGTGTTCTTGGCGGCCGGAGATCGCGGCTCCATGCCATGGCACCGGATGCCATGGCACTGTGGCTCCCTTCAGAAGTCTTGATTGAGTTAGCCAGGCTAGGCCTGTATGTTCAGGCCAACCAGAATTGGGGTTCTGGCCTGCACGTACAGACCTGGATGCGATTCTGATCCCCCGGGGCTAGACGTACCTGGCAGGATTAGAATCCCATCTGCCTCTGTGCGTCCAGTTGTGCACAGAGGGCCGGGATGTCCAGGACAGAATTGGGGCCTATGTGTTCTGTCTTGATTAGATTGTAAGCTATGATGAGCTGGGACTGTGTCTTGTAGCAGCAGATAAGCATGCAATAAATAAATCCAGGAGTCTTTTCAAGGATCCAAGCCAGTTTAATGTGCACATGGCTCAAGCAATAAGCAATTTCAAAATGGCTGAGCAATGGCTTCTAGTAAAACAACAACTTTTATAGCTTTCTTGTCCATTCTAAGCATAGGCAAACTTTTCATTGGTCCCAGTACCCCTCTCACCCATCTATTGGTCCCGGTACTGATATGGCTACCCAATCGGGACTCTGGTCTGGGCCCAGCACCTGGTTGCCCCCTTCTAGTCCCAATTACAATGGTCAGTGTCTCCAACTTGTTACTTCTCTCCTCCAAGGTCGCTGAGCTTGTTAAAAACATATGGGAAGCAGAGGCACTGCGACCTTGCTCTCTGCAGAGTTAATTAATTCCATAGAAGCATAGCACACCTTATCAGTACCAATTAAACTTGTTTTTCTTTATTTTCTAAGTTTCGTTTCTGCTTAGCTATGTTCAGTTAAACTGAGTTAAGTTTCAATTCTATGGTGTCATCATTCAGGGGGGTTTTCATTCCTCTGGGCCTAACTACAGGCTTCAGTTACAGGTCAAGCTGCTCAGGCCTGTCTGCTTAGTTCAATTAGCATGGATCATAGGCCGTCGCCTACCACATTCCCCCCTTTGATTATTCTCACCCGCATGTTAATAAGGTGTGAGAATCAAATCACATAATACTAGGTAAAGGTATCACTCTGTGGTATAGGGTAGTAAGTTCACATAGCTAGCATCTTTGTAGCTGTCTTACGCTCTACAGTGTTATTAATAACTGAAGTTATCATTTGCAAGCAAAATGGCAAGAAACAAGGGAGCAACAGGCAGATAGTCAAAGTCCATAGTTTGGCAAGAGTGGGAAAAAGAACTAAAGGATTAGAAGGTTCGGTTGCATCTTTGTTGTGCTGTCGTAAAGCTTCTGATTTAGACAGACCAGCTGTCCATCCTTCGTAGTAGTAGATTGTGGTCCAGTCCGAACAAAACACAAACTGTCAACAATGGGGTGGGCCAATACCCACTCACTAGTAGTATTATGTAAATCAGTCTGATTGTATAGGATAGAATAGTTCAGTTCTTGCGTCTCCCAGGGCCACTGATCTCCCATCTTAGTTCCTCCACAATAGAAACAGTCAGAAGTGTGGAGACTAGATGCTATTGCTCCAGTAAGTTCAAGAAACAAGTTCTGGTGGTGGTATGAGGAATTGCAACGGTGGCTTGCATAGCCTTGTAGAAAGTAAAGATCTAGAACAACTTTTGGATTGGAGAGTATACCAATGCAAGTATAGGAAGAATGATAAAACAAGGTCTGAGTGACCTTCGGTCCAGTTCATGTTGTACTTATACAGGCTGCCCAGGGAGATAAGGCAAAAGTCATTTCAAAGCACTCCAAGGCTGCTGCCAAAATAAAGCAATAATAATAATTCATAATGGGCATAGTCTCTGGAAAATTGGTGGAACTGTCGACTTCCACAACAGATAACAGATGTAGGGTTGATTGTAGATCCTCAAGCTTCTGCCGTACGTAGACCTACCAGCTTTTTGGCAGGAGTAGGGCTGTAGATTCCAAAGTATCACTGTCCTCTGGGATGTCTCAATTTCTTAAAATATCATAGCATAGTCTCTTAGGCTATTATTGCTTACTTAGAGCAGTTCACTCTTTAGGAGATCAAAACAGTCTTTTCAGAGTATTTAAACACAGTCTCTTAGAAGATTCAATTTCTTAACACAACACAGTCTCTTTCTGATGATTGCAGGTTTTTTTTTTTTTCAGATGCGAGGCTTACCTTCAGATAAACAAACAGTCTTGAAATAGTGCAGTTTCTGAGGGACCAATAAGTCTTAGGTCCGTGGTTGTTGTTGTAGGGTGAGGTGCAATGGAGTCTCAGGATGCTGTACAGTAGTCCAGTGATCAGGTTCAAGAGCAGCTGCTGGCTTCACTTGATTATGATGGGTCCAAGGATCAAATTCTGCGACTTTTACTGCAGTTGGAGTTGACAGGATGACGACATAGGGTCCTCTCCAATGCAGGGCTAACAGTATCTTTCTCCACTCTTTGATCCACACCGAGACTCCAGGCTTGAAAGGATGCAGGGGTGCAGGCAAATTGATGAGTAATCGATTTTGTACTCAGGTATGAAGACTCCTGCAAAACAGAACTTAAAACCAATAGTTCATGTCTAATAATTTCAGATCCTATCTGTCTCATATCTCCTTTTATTTCCTATACAATAGGCAGGGGTTGCCCATACAGAATCTCAAAAGGGGAAACTCCTAAAGACTTAGCAGGGGCTAAGTATATCCTAAGAAGGGCTATGGGAAGAACCTGGGGCCACTTCAGGTAAACCTCTTGGCAAAGTTTAGACAACTGAGATTTCAGGGTTCTTTTCACACATTCTACTTTTCCTAAATTCTGAGATCTATAGGCAGTATGTATCTATTAATATCAATATCTTGGGGCTATACTTAATGGACTTGCTTCCTAAGGTTATCCACCCTCATTCTTTGTACAGGGCCCCATATGCATGCAAGGTTGTAAGGGTATACTTGAAATCTGGGTACACATTTAGACAGGGCTCTTTTCCTATTGTTAGTGCTCTAGTGAGGACTATCAGTTCAGCTTTCTGTGGTGAAGTTTCTGGGCCAGGGCTGAGGACTCAACTACCAAATCAGGGGTCACCACTGCATATCTAGCACAACAATGTCCATTGATGATGAAACTGCCTTCAGCCACAAAGAAAGTCTGTTCAGGGTTCTCCATAGGGACATCAGTCAAATCCAGGCGGCTTGAGAATACAGTGTCCATAATTTCTAAAACAGTCATGATCAGGGGATCAAGACCAACTGATAACAACATAGCAGGATTGAAAGCTTGACTGACCCTTCAGTTGTATCTGGGGTTTTCACACAACATACTCTAATATTTCAACATTCATAGATTTGTTAGCTAGTAATTTCCTTTGTGTTTCATAATGGTTAGAACAGAGTGTGGTACAGTAACTTGAAGATTCTATCTCAAAGTGATTTTTCTTTTAGTTTTTGCTTACTAGGAAGGCTATAGCTGTAACAGCTTCTCAAATAAGGTCCAAGAGATTGAGTCAACACTCCCAGAACATTTCCTTGCGACTCATGAACATAGAGACTGCAAGGTTTTCTGGACATCGGGTAGACCCAGAACTGGTGATAACATCAGAGGGTTTTCAAAGATCAAAAGACTGCATTCCTATTCAAGTCCCCATTCCAATGGAGACTTTTTCATTCCTTTGGTAGCTTGATACAATGTGATACAATGGTTTTGCTAGCAGCGCAAAATTGGGGATCCATATACAACAGTACCCTGTGGCACCCAAGAAGGCTCTCACTTGCCTCCTGGTGGTTGGAGTAGGAATACTGCATACAGCTGCTTTGCGTTCTGGTAAGGGTTCCAGGCGTCGAATTCCGCTGGACAACTGGAATCCTAGGTATTTAACTTGTTTGACATAATTATGCTTTGGCTCTTGAGACTTTGTATCCAGCCTCATTAAAAAGGTGCAAGAGTTCACTGGTGGCTGGTGGACATTCACTTTCTGAGTTGGTGGTTATGAGCAAGTTGTCCACATATTGAAGTAGAATTTTTTTCTTTTTTTTTTTCTTTTTTTTTTTTCTGGAGTTTCTGGATAACTTGTCAAATCTTTTGCTGAGTGAGGCGAGTTCTTGAATTCTTGAGGTAATCTTGTCCAGATGAGTTGGCCCCGCCTCCTTGTAGTGGGGTCTTGGGCTAAGCGTATACAGAAAAAGGCATCTTTTTAAGTCCAGAATGATGAAATGTATAGCTTCAGCAGAGATCAGTTCCAAGAGAATATAAGGATTTTGGTACCACTGGTTGTATAGTTTCAGCTGCATCATTCATTCTTTCTTAGATCCTGCACTGGGCGGTAATCACCTGTCCCAGGCTTCTTGACTGGCTTGAGGGTGACAATGGCAGGGGCTATGTTCTTCGCTAGGCCAGGTGGATTATCTTCTGCCCATCCTCCAGGTGGGGCTATGAGGTTGGTAAGTGTACAGCTTGTTGCTTTGGATGCAGGTGAATAGAACCGCCATTCTTCTTCTTGGGGACAGTTAACACCATCAGGCCAGCAGATTTTGAGTTTCATTTTTTTTCTTCCTTCAACAGAGGATATCTGTGCTTGAAGCTTTGCAAGCAGGTCTCGGCCCAAAAATGGAATAGGGCATTCAGGCATATACAGGAACTGGTACATTATTATTATTTTTTTTCTAGTTCACACATGTGGTTCTGCAGAAAAGGCTTTGCGAGAAAAACACAGGGGCTACTGGCTTTAGTATTCTGCTCCTGTATCCCCCATAAAAGTCCATATATTGGTCCCCTATTTTTCAGACTGACTCCTGGGGACCCAGGGAAACTGGAGAGTCCGGTCTGGCCTAGTCTTCATCCATGCTGTAGCCCTCTCAGGCCGCCACTCACGCTATAGCTGCTCCACTCTCGTGTTGAAACACTGTGCTTGGTTTTATTCTGTCTATGATTCTACAATCAAGTACTCCCTCCTGGGGTGGAGTCAAGATACGGGCATTCACTTCTCTAATGTCCTTCTTTTTCTATAATGGGCGTACTCACACCCAGTTTTCACATCCGCTGCTTCTTCGATTAGGGAAACCTCCACATCATCCAACTAAAATATCTGTTCTCTTTTTCCATCTTATAATTTTTTACATTCTCTGTCCTTCTTCAACATCCACACACTTTCAAATCAACTCTTCCAGTAACTATCATGCCCGCAAATCCATCCAGTTCTTTGCAATTTCCGTTCATTAGTTCAATCAAGTCCTAAAACTTCTCAGTGTATAATGCAGTTTTTTTTTTCAGTTCTAAACAAGTCTGGTCAGCTGACTTTCACTTCTAGTCCGGAGGGGGTGGACATTCCCCTGTTGCAGAGGTGGCTAGCAAACTACTTGGGAATCTGTAGGGAGAAGTCATCCCCCCTCCGCCCCCCCCCCCCTTGTTCCAGGCTCTGCCCGGGATGATGGCAGAGCTCAGGGAAATAAACAGGCAGGATTTTTTTTTTTTTTTTTTTTTAAACATTTAACCAAGAATCCTATATAGGGGAACTATTCTCTGTACAATCTGATAAACACGGGAAACTACGGGGCCATGAAGTAACTCTGGAATCTGCATGGACTCTGACCCCCCTTCCTCCCCCCATGGTGACGTAGTTAACAACAGACAGAAGGCGGTCTGTCAGGCTGCATTTTCCTGTGACTAGGCATAATAATCTCATTCTAAATAAATACAATTTAGATAAATTCCTTCAAATATAAAACTATTTTTTGCAACATGTTATAAACAACAATCCCAACAGAGAGAACTATTACGTATGGCTGGAAGAAACTAGCTGCCAGCCGTAATCTGCACTTAAGGTGAATAACGTCTCTGCAAAAGATTACAGTTTAGGAAGGAGATATTCAAAAGACATTCCGGATACTTTTTTCAATAAAGCGGGTGGACATCTAGAACACAAATACACATTTTCCTTCCTAGTTCATTTTATTAACAATAAACATGTCTTCTATGAGGCGCTTGCTGTATCAGGAACGAAAAACTCATACACGATTAACCCCTCATTCACTCAGGATTCAAAGCACTTTTTAAGTTGCGATCTGCAAAGTCCTGTTGATCTGTACGGGAATTCGAGCAGGAATTTAACCCTTTCCCGGCTAAGTACAATTTAAAGCAATCACTAGAAAACTAATTATAAATTCATCTCCTATCACACTTTGAATGAATCCTTTATTTTAAACAAGCAAGAAACTTTTCAATCGGGAACTGCGGTTTCATATTTTTTTTTTTTTTCTGTCCTCTTGCTGTGTGGCTCGTTGGAAACAGCTTAGCTGTTCACACACACACACACACACACACACACACACACACAGAGACAGAGACATGCCGGCATTCCAGGCTAAGCCCCAAAACTATCGGGACCCATAATCCTGACTAAACATTCTTATTAAATGATATAAATGATATATATTACATAACCACAGCAGAAGGAACATTATTATTAAACTAACAGCATTGAGATTTAAACCTGAACAGAGTTAGAAAGACACTGCACATTCTTTCCTTCAGACACGCCCCCTGTCAGTTTTTCACACTGCAGTAGAAAAACTAACTGGGTCAGACCAGCTTTTTGATTTCTAAAAATGACTGTAGGTGTTTTGGGTCTTCATTCTGCTCTATTAATACAATTTCTTAATCAGTGAACTGTCACAAATTACTCAACAGAATAATCTCACACTTATAACAGAAGGGAAACTCGCAGTTTCAACAGATAGCAAAAATCAAATACACAGGACAGACAATACACCAAACGCTTCATCCGTTTCGCGACCTAGACGCAATCACCCGACTAGGAACTGCGCTAGTCCAGAGTCCACTCTCGCTTGGTCCGTGCTGCCAGACCTCTCATTCACACTTCATTCACACAATCATGCTAGCAACGTATCTCAGAATGCATTCCTTTCTATCTATTCTGACTAGTCTTTTTCCCAATTACAAAAAGGATGAGGGTTTCACCCGGCGAATTCCCATGCGGGGTTACTCGGCCCTTCCTTGAGAGGTGATCATGCTCTCTTACCAATTCCCAATATCTCGAGATTACAAATTCCAAGTTCCTGTCTGTTCTGACTAGACTAAATCATGATTTTTTTTTATTTTTTTTTTAAACAGCTGTACCTCGCGAATACTCATGCAAGGATTTTCAAACAAAGACTTAAGTCTTACCAAACAAGAAGGACGATGGCTTCACCTCGCGCATACTCATGCAAGGTTAATAGGACCGTCCTTGAGAGGGGATCAGTGCTCTCATTACCAAATTCCAAATTCCAAGTTCCAAGTTCTCGAGATTACAAGTTACAAGTTTCAAACTGCAGTTCTAACTCATCTGTCTAGACAGGTTTTCAAAACTATACTTACCAGATCTGGTTCCCAAGCTTCTGAGTTGGATCCTGGACTCCCCCGGGTCGGAAGTGTTGGCCAGTTGGACTCAGTGCCTGCCGAGGCCAGGCAGAACTCCCTCCGATACAAGAGGATCGGTGGGCCCAGGGAAATTCCCCTGCGTCGGATTGGCATGGTTCCAACTGGACCAAACCTCAAGGCGAATTACGTGGATTTATTCACTTGAACACTATCCACCACTCGCACTTCTCGGCCAACGCACCAAGAATGTAGCAGCAGATAAGCATGCAATAAATAAATCCAGGAGTCTTTTCAAGGATCCAAGCCAGTTTAATGTGCACATGGCTCAAGCAATAAGCAATTTCAAAATGGCTGAGCAATGGCTTCTAGTAAAACAACAACTTTTATAGCTTTCTTGTCCATTCTAAGCATAGGCAAACTTTTCATTGGTCCCAGTACCCCTCTCACCCATCTATTGGTCCCGGTACTGATATGGCTACCCAATCGGGACTCTGGTCTGGGCCCAGCACCTGGTTGCCCCCCTTCT
Organism: Ichthyophis bannanicus; assembly: GCA_033557465.1. NCBI lineage: Eukaryota > Metazoa > Chordata > Amphibia > Gymnophiona > Ichthyophiidae > Ichthyophis > Ichthyophis bannanicus. Next base: position 1,484,022,698 of record CM066032.1, read on the forward strand.
AGTCCCAATTACAATGGTCAGTGTCTCCAACTTGTTACTTCTCTCCTCCAAGGTCGCTGAGCTTGTTAAAACATATGGGAAGCAGAGGCACTGCGACCTTGCTCTCTGCAGAGTTAATTAATTCCATAGAAGCATAGCACACCTTATCAGTACCAATTAAACTTGTTTTTCTTTATTTTCTAAGTTTCGTTTCTGCTTAGCTATGTTCAGTTAAACTGAGTTAAGTTTCAATTCTATGGTGTCATCATTCAGGGGGGTTTTCATTCCTCTGGGCCTAACTACAGGCTTCAGTTACAGGTCAAGCTGCTCAGGCCTGTCTGCTTAGTTCAATTAGCATGGATCATAGGCCGTCGCCTACCACAGTCTTACATCTATGTGTACAGCACTGTATACGCTCTGTAGCGCTATATAAATGATTAGCAGCAGTAGTAGGACTTTTATCCTGTTAGGCTCTATGCCATACTTTACATATCACACCATCCTTCCATCAGTTTGATCCTTCCTATCAGTTCAATATAATGTGCACCCTGGTATCATAGTGTGCCATAGTTTGTCCTCCTCCATCAGGTCTTTGAGGTACCTATTGAGCTTGATTTTATAAGAGGACACTTAGATAAGATATTCAATAAAGGTGCCTATTGGCTTTTATAAGATAGACACAAAAAATCAGCCCCTTTTGCATACAAATGCTGACTCACACATTTACAACTGTTTCAAAGCTGCTGTAAAAGTGTGCGTGTATTCTATTTTCATAAGAACATAAGATATGCCATACTGGGTCAGACCGAGGTCCATCAAGCCCAGTATCCTGTTACCAACAGTGGCCAATGTAGATCACTGGTACCTAGCAGTTTCCCCAAAGGTACCTGTAACCTAGATTGGCCACTGCTGAAAACAGGATACTGGGCTTGATGGGCCTCAGTCTGACCTAGTATGGCATATCTTATATTCTTACGAACATGCTTGTATTGGGGCAAGCAGTGGATTTCCCTTTAATAATGGTTTATGGACATTTCCTCCAGGAACTTGTCCAAACCTTTTTTTAAACCCAGCTGCACTAACAGCTTTTACTAAATCCTCCGGTAACGAATTCCAGAATTTGATTACGTGATGAGTGAAAAGATATTTCCTCTTATTTTATTTATTTATTTTTTTTATTTAGCATACATTTGTATACCGCTACTTCCAGCGTTCAGGAGCGGTTTGATTAAGTAAGCAAGGAGTGTCTGATCAATGACAAATTTCAAGAAATTACAGCGTGATTTAGAAGGTTATATGATGGTTATCAGAACAAAGCCAGTCATTTTCAATAATGTATCCAGTTTGATTCATAGGATAAGCACAACACACAGTTATAGAGGGGGGGAGAGAGAGGGATTTACATATGTACAATTTTACACTTGTTTCATTTTGGGGTATAAGTACATTTTTACAATTGGCTACATTTTGGTGATGCAGCTGATGTTAGAATGTATTGATGTTCAGGACACGTTGTAGGCTTGTTGAAATAAGTATGTCTTCAGTTTTTTCCTGAAGACCATTAGGTCGTTGATTGAGCGCAACTCAGGCGGGAGTTGGTTCCAAAGTGAGGGGGCAGTGTAGGAGTATGCCCTGTTGCTTGTGGCTATTTTAACTGATCTTATACTTATTGGTACCTGCAGGTTGTTTATGGTGGTGGTTCTCCTATTTCTGTTAGCAGGTTGCAAGTTGATTAGGTTAGTGAGGAAGGTTGGTGCCAGGTTGTGGATGATTTTAAATGTGGTCACTAGGGTTTTGTATTTTATACGAGCTATGATGGGGAGCCAGTGTAGTTCAACTAGCACTGGTGTGATGTGCTCTGCCACACCTGTTTTAGTGATGATTCTGGCTGCGACGTTCTGTGCCAACTGGAGTATGCTTAGGGTTTTTTTTGGAAGGCCCTGTAGAATTGCATTACAGTAATCGAAATGAGGTATGATGAGGGCTTGTGCTACTGTCCTAAAATCGGTAGCTTCAATGATGTTCCTTAGTGGTTGTATGACCCTGAGCTTGTGAAAAATGGCCCTGTTTACTAAGCGGAGGTGTTTTGCCATCCTTAGTTCGCTATCAAGTGTTACTCCGAGGTATTTTATTTCATTCTTTGTGTGATAAGTATTTTCACATAGGGAGATTGTGGCTGGTGGTTTGAATTCTGGTTTTCTTGAGATGTACATGACTTCGGTTTTTTTATAGTTTATGGTTTATTAGTTTTAAATAGGTTACACTGTAGCTTCATTGCATGTCCCCTAGTCTTTCTATATTTTGATGGTGTAGACAATCAATCTATGTTTACCTGTTCCACTCCATTCATTAATTTATAGACCTCTATCATATCTCCCCTCAGCCGTCTCTTTTCCAGTTTGAAGAGTCCTAACCTTTTTAACCTCTCCTCATAGGCGTATCCTTCTATCCCCTTTACCATTTTGGTGGCTCTGTCATGCTCACATTTTTTACAAAATTTATATATGCTTTGCAACTCTGTCCTTGTCACCATGAGTGCTTACAGAATATCATCATGAAGTTTGATAAAGTCCTTTTCCATGCATATGAAAGTACTTGTAAGATTACCTTCTTCCACATATTTACATCTTCATTTATAACCACATATTTTTTTTGAGCAATACATTTTGGACATTGCACACACAGAGTTTTATAAATTGCATATAAATAGCCTGCCGAAATACCATATTTTCACACATATAATGCGCACATTATATGCTTTTTTGCAAAAAATGTGCCCCCGCACATTGTAAGTGTGTGCGTGTTATATACGGAATTATCAACACAACATGAAATTCATAGTCATTTTTAACTTTTTTATAACTTCTTTATTTCTGAAATGCTGAATTTCAATGAGACTAAGGGGTATGTTTACTAAACAGCAGTAGTGGCTTTTGTGCCATATCGGAGCCGCTGCTCCGATATCACATAGAAGCCGCTAAATTTAGTCACATTTAGGAGTTTGTTTTCCGCTGTTTATTAACATATCCCTAAATGTGACTAAATTAGACTAGACTAATTCCAGTGCAGTCAACATCATCATCATCTGACTCCTCCAACCCTTCAAAGTCCATTCTCTCCTCATTGTCATCACAGAAATAACTAAGAGCCATCTGCAGACGCTCTTCTGTGATTTCTGAAGTGATGTCTTCATCACTGCTATTGGCATATTCACCTTCATTGTTGATATCCAAATGTGTCTTATCCTGCTGGTGGACAATCCCAGCCTTTCTGAAGCTATTGCAGATGGTTTGTGTTGTTATTTTACCCAACACAGAAGACATCCACTTACAGACTTCTGAAAACCACACCTGCTTCAGTCTTCCTGATGGTGTGAATTTTTGAATCACAGACTGCATCCTTTCATCCCATTTTCTTCTCATGAATGTCTTGAATGGGTAGTTAACCACTATATCTATCAACTGTAGCTTGCTGGTAAGACTGCCAGATATTACAGCTATATGGGCATCAGCGGAGTTTATGTAATTTTGAATATTTTTTTCTTTGTGGGCAGCCATGGCATCGAAAATTAGTAAGGGCTTTTGGAAAAGAATCCCCCCTGCCTGTCCCTATAACATTTATGAACCCATACTTTCATAAGGTCACAGTCCATCCATCCCTTCCTATTGCAATGGACAACCATACCAGTGAGCAGTTTTTTGCGGGGCATGGTAACTCTTTTGAAAACTACCATTGGCTTTAATTTCACCCCACTCACAGTGCATCCAAGGACTACACTGAATCAGGCCTTCTCATGTCCAGTGGTTGTAATGAACTACAATTTTCACACCTGAAGCAGCTACGGTCCTGGGGGCAGGGATGTCAAAAGACATTTATTTATTTTATTTTATTTTTTTTATTTATTTAGAAGGATTTAGTATACCACCTTATCGTTAAATCAAGGCGGTGTGGCACATCAATCAAAATCAATAATAAAGTGTGGTTTGTAGCATGCAGTGTGAGAACTGAGAAGTGTAGTGTGTGGGGCAGTGCGTTAGATTATATCGGTGAACTATTTACATAATGAGTTATATACATATATGCAAAATGCGGCTGTTTGAGAGGCGTGCTAGGATTGAGATTCTGTAATGTCTTGGAGGTAGCATCGTGATCCTGTAATGTCTTGAGGTAGAAAATTTATGTGAGGTCCTTGAAATGTACTGTAAATAGATCAGTCTTAAGAGGTTTTCTGAAGTACTTGAGGTTCTTGGTTGATCTTATGTGGTCTGGGAGAGAGTTCCATATAGCGGGTGCTGCCAGGGAGAGTGCCTGCCTTGATGTGGCCAGCCTTGTTTTAGCAAATTCTTTTGGTGTTCTGATGGTGTCTGAGGTTCCTTTTCTTCTTGGTCTCCTGTTGTCATCGGTTTTTAGGAGAGGGCGTAGGCTGTCTGCTGATAGGTTGTGTATTATTTTAAATATGTGTAGAAGTACTTTGAATTGGATTCTGGAGCTGATTGGGAGCCAATGTAGGTGGTACAGTATGGGGGTGATGTGATCATGAATTGTGTGATCTGTCGTGAGTCGTGCAGCTGTGTTTTGTGCTAGCTGTAATGGTTTTATTGTCTTTTTAGATAGTTCTTGGTAGATGTGATTACAATAGTCTAGGGTTGGCGTGATGATGGCTTGACAGACTGTTCAGAAGTGTTCATGGGCGAGGATGGGTTTGAGCCTTCTGACTGTCCTCATTTTGATGTAAGCGCTCTTTGTTATTTTTGCAATATGGGACTGGAGGTTGAGGTCCTTGTCGAGCATTACTCCCAGGTATTTTATTTCTTGTCTTACCGGTATGATGGTGTTGTTTAGGTTGATGGTGGCCGATGGTGAGAATGTCCGGTTTCTTGTGATAAATAGAGCTTCAGTTTTGTTGTAATTTATTGATAGGTTGTTTTCTTTCATTTGTTGGAAGCAGTTGGCTATGTTGGAGTAGTCTGGGTTGTCCAGTTTGATTGGTGTGTATATCATTATGTCATCTGCGAATATGGTGTATTGAATCTTGTGGTCCTTGATGATGGTGCATATGGGTTGTACGTAGATGTTAAATAGCAGGGCGGAGAGAGCTGAGCCTTGTGGGACTCCTTGAGTGGCTCTGAACGGTTGAGAGGTCTTTGTTCCATACTTGACTTGTAGTTGTCTGTTGGTGAGGTAAGATGTAAACCAACTCAGAGTAGTACTGTGTAGGCCTGCCTCCTGTAGTCTGTTTAGTAGGGTTGTGTGGCAGACAGTGTCGAAAGCTGAGGAGATATCTAGGAATATCATGATGACGCCCATTCTGGTGTTGTTGATTGCCCTCAAAAGGCTGTCGAATAGCTGGATCAGTATGGTTTCAACCCCATGTCTGGGTCGAAAACCGTGTTGATTGGAGTTCAGTGGATTGTAGATGTCGATGTGTTGTTGGAGCTGGTGTTGGACTGTTTTCTCGATGATCTTGGACAGGAATGGTAAGCTTTGATATGGGTCTGTAGGCAGTTGGGTCAGTTTTAGCCAGGGTGGTTTTCTTGGGGATTGGACGTATTGTGGCTAGCATTGGAACCTCGTCCATATTTATAACATCCACGGCAGAGATACCATGTTCAGAGATTTCTTTGTGGACAAATTCACGAAGTCATTCATTTTTTGCTCCCAGTCATCCAGAAGTCACTGACCTACAGTGGTTCTTATTCTAATTGAAAGAAATTCAGATGAAACCCACTTTGAAATCAATGATTCCTCTTTCATTTGTCAGAAGCTTTGTTTTGATCTGAATTGCGACAGTAGAGATAGCTTGATTTTGTTACCTCCAAGAAAGAACTAATCTCTCGAGTCATTCTCCAATTTAGGCCATTTTGCTTTGGGCCCATGATGTGTGCATTTGTGGGGGTCATATTCTTGAACTTCTTTTTCTCCTTTCACCATTTGCGAATGGACGTCTCTCCAACTTCAAATTCTCTCGCTGCAGCTCTGTTGCTTGTTTCTTCCACTCTTACAATGACTTTTAAATTGAAGTCGGTGGTGTAGGACTTGCATTTCATTCCCGGCAGTCAACAGCAAAAAGGTCGTGCAAGTGCATATTATACATGTGGACACATTATTTGAAAATTCTCAAACAGAATAGTGTCATTTCCACGTGTTATATGCATGTGTGTATTATATATGTGGGCGCCTCCATCCCCCCTTCCCCATGCTGAGCCGCACTGCTGCTGATTCTGACACAACTTGGGGGGTCAGAAGTGGCAGGCCATGTGTACCAAAGCAAATGGCCTGCTGCTGCCACCGAACCGACCCTGCTGCTGGAATCAGAAGCATGGGGGGCACTGGCACATCTTGGCTTAAAGGGGCAAGTACAAAAGATGAGGCTGCCCTCCCTAATCACCCTTCTGACATTAAGAACTTCCATGATAACGCCTTCTGATATTAATCACTCCAAGCATTTTCATGTTATTAAGAACCCATATAATCGCCCCCCCCCCTACATAAAGAATACCGCCCAATCATACCTTCTGACATTAGGGAACTAATACCCCCTGACAGCAAGAGTTCCTCAACCCTCCCCCAACAGCAAGAACCCCATGATACTTCTCAGCATCCAAACCCCTTCTTACTTTAGCAATTAGCATGTGATAATTTTTGTTCTAGAATTTTCAAATAATGTGTCCACATGTATGATGCTTCATTTCCCTTGGTGATACAGGCCATGGTCATCAGCATTCTAAATTAGTGCAACAATCTATACGCTGGGCTATTGGCTAAGACAATGGAAAAACTGGGGTTTTTTTAAATTTGGTGACCAGAACCTTAAAAGGTATTCTTGAATGAGAGAGGTTTCACCTCATCTTATACCAGCTCCACTAGCTCTCCATTAAACAGCACATTCCATCTAAATTGATGTTAAATTCCAGCAGCTTCAATGCAAGAACAGAGGGGGACCACTTATTCCCTATGCCATGAGATATGTGGGGGAAAACCCTCTGTAATTCCCGTAGGAGTTTGAGAGGGGTGGAGGATATGGGTAGGTTGTTTGGGGGAAACGTTTTTGGGTTTCATTTCAAAAGAGCTTCACTTCAGGGATATGGCTGTTGGGGAGTTGTGGATCAGCTGGGGAGTTGCTAATTAGAGAGGGAAGGCTGATATGTTGGGGGGATTGGAACAGAGTACAGATTGTGCAGAGGGGATACGAACTGGGGGGATTGTAAGGGCGGGATGTAGTTGTGTCAGAATATGCCACTTTATGTTAGTTTGTGCTGGGCCCACCTTACATGCTTTGTCAGGTAACATGGGTGCACCTACATTACCTTCTGAGGCATGTAAAGTGGGCCTGTGTGGTAATTGTTTACCCTGTATAATGAATGCAGGGAAGATGCTAGACAAGCCCACTGCATTTACTGCACTTTAACATTTGCAATTTTGTTGCAGCAAGTGTGAAACCTTACTGCATTTGAGTAAGCAGGCCTCTAATTTTCTTATTTCCATCCTTTCTTTCTTCCTCTCTAGAACGCCCAAATACCTTAACCTTACAGGCTTTTGAAGCATCTGTTTACTTCTTGTTTACCTGAGCACATCCAATCTGTTTTCATTATGCAAGGTTGGCTAATGATCCCAAACTAGCATAACTTCAGACTTTTTTTCTTTGATGGATTATGCAGACACATGGTTTCTGTATTTGTAAGATGGCTGTATTTATTGGTTTACATCTATAGAAGGCATACAGCTGTTCCAGCTTGCCTTTGTTGTGACTGTATCATAGAAACTGCAAAGGTTGTAATATTGTGAAATAGCATCTATTTATATGACTAATTCCTGTTGCTGCAATTAACTTTCATCAACAAACATTGTTAAAAAACAGTACACCGTCAAAACAACAAACCTGAAACAGTAGAAGGAGCGGGGGGAAAGGAGAAACTCACAAAAATGTGTTTCTGAATATGTAAACAACCACAGCTTCTATTGTATCCTTCCAAAGTGACAAGACTAATGCTAAATATTGGTAAAACTGAGATTGTGTTGTTATCGCACTCATATGGATAATATCTTGTATAAAGGGAGAAAGGAACCATTTATATTATGTGTTTGTGAATTATATTATGTATGTTCTGTTGTATCCTACCTAGGAATTTAGATAGTACAGACAAAAAAATGTTTTAATAAATAAATAAAAGTAAAGGTAGCCCAATAAGAGGTGTGCCACACCCTTCTTCCATAGCAATGGGTACAAATTCAGTCCTCAAGGGTCACAAACAGGCCATGAATATGTGTGAGATAAATAGGCATACAACAGAGGTAATATGAAAGCAGCTCAATAACAGCATTGACTACATCCTCCAGCAAAGCTTAATCACACATTGAGTGAAAAAATATTTTTTCTGATTAGCCTTAAATGTACTACTTAGTACTTATATTGTGTGTTCTCTAGTGCTCATACTTTTAGAAGGAGCAAACAGCTGATTCACAGTTATGTGGTCTATTCTACTCATAATTTTATAGACTTTTTATCATATCTCAGCCACCCCTTCTTCAAGCTGAAGATCCTTAACCTTTTAAGCCTTTTCTCATAGAGATATACTTCTATCCCCTTTACCATTTTGGTTATTTCTTTCTGTACCTTTTCTAATTCTGCTATATTGTTTTCTAGATGTGGCAACCAGAACGTCACACAATACTCAAGATGTGATTGCACTATTAAGCGATAAAGAGGCATTATGATATCCTTTGTTTTATTTTCCAATCCTTTCCTTATATTCCTAGCATCCTATTAGTTTCTTTGCCGCTACCACACATTAGAGCAGAGGATTTCAACATATAGTATTATCCATGATGACACCTACTGTAGATCCTTATCATGGGTGGTAAAGGCTTAAAAGGTTAGGGCTCTTCAACTTGGCAAAAAGATGGCTGAGAGGAGATATGATAGAGGTCTATAAATTAATGAACATGTAAATGTAGATCACTTGTTTACTGCTTCAGAAAATAGAAAGACTAGGGGACATGCAATGAAGCTACAATATAGCCCATTCAAGACTAATAGGAGAAAATATTTTTTTTCACTCAATGCATAATCAAACTCTGGAATTTGTTACTGGAGGATGTAGCAAAAGCTCTAAGTGTAGGTGGATTTAAAAGAGGTTTGGACAAGTTCCTGGAGGAAAAGTCCATAAATCATTATTAAAGAGGACAGGGAAATCCACTACTTGCCCTGGGACAAGTATTGCGGAACCAATGTGCCTTTTTGGGAACCTGACAAGTACTTGTGACCTGGATTGGATGTGGTTGGAAAAAGGATACTGGGCTTGATGGACCCTTGGTCTGACCCAGTATGGCATCTCTTATGTTCTTATGTGCTAACTTCAGGGGGAGTATGCTGCGTGCAATTAGTATGGGACGAGGATACAGCATTATGCAAGCTGGTATAAGGCTGAATATAGCGCCACCCACTGAGAGCATCAATCGCAGTTAGCATGAGCCACTAATACCCATACTAGCTGTAATGTGCTGGTGATAACTGTATTCTTCTACTTTTCTGATGAATCCTTGCCACTTTTCCGCTTAGTCCCTGCCCCGATATATGCTAACAGTGGAGTTGGGATTTTTGGTGATAGATCCGATGCTGTTTTTTAGAATGGCACCCAAATTGTGCACTAAACTAAACCCTGTGCTAATGGGTAGCACACTTTAGTAAACATGTTCCTAAGTACAATACTTTTTTAACATTAAATTTCATCTGCCATTTGAATCCTCAGTCTCCCAGTTTCTCAAAGTACTCTGCAATTTTTCACAATCATTTTGTGATTTAACAACTTTTGAATAATTTTTTTGTCTTTTCTAAATATCATCACCTTACTCATTGTTCTAATTTCCAAGATATTTATAAATATGTTAAAAAAAAGAGGGTCCAGTATAGATTTTTGGGGAATCCACTATTCACCTTGTTCCATTGAGAAAATTGACCATCTCACTTTACTGCTTTTCATCTTTTAATCAGTTCCCAATCTACAATTTGACCCTGCTTCCTATCCTTTAACTTTTTAATTACCTCAAGAGTCTTCATTAAGGATCTTGTCAAAGGCTTTCTAAAAATCCATAGGGCCCAATGCAGAGATGCGAAAAGCGTGGTTGGATGTCCAAGTTGGCAGCATACGCTATTCACCGGGAGCGTATGCTGCCTCAGGTGCTCCCCACATGCACAGAGCTGCTGTGCGGGGTGCTCTGGATGGGGGTGAGAGGGGGCTGAGTGTGGGAGGAGCAGGGTTGGGCTGTAGCACCCAGACATACAGGGCTGATTCAGGTCGCGGCCCTGTACTTCCACTAGCTGCAGTCTAGGTGTGGGGTTTATTCCACCTTGGAGGTGGTATAAGTCCCGGGTGCGGCAGTGAGTGGCCCACGGAACCTCAACACATGGTCAGTGGAGAGGCAGGTGAATTTCTACCACCAGGTCCTCGGCCTCTTTTCCCCCACTATCAGGCAGCAGGGAAACGATGTTTGGCACTGCAGCAGGCATTTGGCACTCCTGTGGGGCATCCCATCACCATCACCAGCAGGAGCATAAGGCGGGGTACTGGGTGGACTGGGTACCGGGCGGACTTCTCATGCCACAGAATCAGAGCACAGCTGGGCTATCAAGTGCCCAGTTCTACAGCCGCGGGAACATCTAGCTCCCACAGTTGCAGAATTGGGTCCACTTTGGGGCCGTCCATTTTTCAGCCATCCGGACTGCCCAGGCGTGCCCCTCACTGAATCGGGCTCCAAATCAACTGGCTGACCTTTATCTACATACCTTCAAAAAATGTATCAGATTAGTGAGGCAAGACTTCCCTTGGCTAAATCCATGTTGACTTTGTCCAAATAAACTATGACTATCTATATGTTCACTAATTGTGTTCTTTATAATGGTTTCTACTATTTTGCCTAGTGCTGACATCAGACTCACTGGTCTGTAGTTTCCTGGATGATCTCTGGAACACTTTTTAAAAATCTGTGTTACATTGGCCATCCCCCAAACTTCAGGAACTAAAGATGATTTTAGTGATAGTTTACAAATCACTGGTCAACAAACTTTTACAAAAGTCATGTTACTGAAATAAAAATAGTCATTTCTTATCAATTTGTATATGCTGAACACAAATATGACAGTGAAATTGCAAAGTTGGCTCTAGCTTTTTGTAATCTACAAGAATTAATGTTTACATCATGAAATGCATGTCAATAGTAAATATAATAGGCCTTCGGTTAATACCTGTAAAAAACCAAGTCATAGACTACTTTTTAGATTTTTTCGCCTGTCTTTTGTACAGCTGTTCGGGAGCTTCTCTGAGGAGTGTCCAGCAGTAGTCAGCCAGCATTGTAGTGGACCATTTTCCCTGGTATCTTTGCTCCATTGTTGCTATATCCTGGCAAAAACGTTCGCCCTGTTCATCACTAACCATACCACAGTTGTCAGGAAAGAAATCGAGATGGGAATCAAGGAAATAGATCTTTAGAGACATATTGCAGCCAAGTTTCTGATACTGCATCAGCATGTCTTCTACTAGTTCCTTGTAGTTTTCTGCCCTAACATTCCTGAGAAAGTTTGTTGACACTAGGCAAAAAGCATTCCATGCTTGTTTTGCATCACCCTGCAGCAAGTTGTTGAACCGGTCATCTTTGAAGAGCTCTCAAAGCTGAGGACCCACAAAAACTCCCTCTTTAATCTTTGCTTCCCTGAGTCGAGGGAATTTTTCATGCAGGTATCGGAAAGCTGGTGAAGTGCGGTCCATGGCTTTCACAAAGTTTTTCATCAAACCTAGTTTGATGTGAAGGGGTGGTAGCAGGATTTTGTGAGCCTCAACCAGAGCTGGGTGCTGGATATTCTTCTCTCCAACTGTTACATTTTGACTGCGATTCCATTCCTTCCGCAAGTAGTGCCAATCCCTTGCTCGTCTATCCCACTCACATAAGAAACACATGTATTTTATATATCCCTGCTGCAGTCCCATTAAAACAGCAACTACCTTCAAGTCACCACAGAGGTGCCAGCTGTACTTGTTATAGTTAATAGAAGTCAGTAGATGCTTTAAGTTATCGTATGTCTTTTTTATGCGGACGGCATGCGCTACTGGAATAGATGGAAGACGGTTTCCATTGTTCAAAAGCGCAGCCTTCAGACTCAGTTTCAAAGAGTCTATAAATAGTCTCAAGTCTTGTGGGTCATGAGTGATTTTTAAGGCATTCATGGGGCTTTCAATATCGGAACAGAATACCAGATTACTTTCCTTTCCGAATGCGTATAGTACACTGCTGACGTCAGAGGACTTCAGCAGCTGTCTGGCAGTAGTATTGAATTGCAGCAGAAAATGATGCAATCAACTCTGGATGATGTGTGTATGCTGGTATTATGCAATGTGATGCAATATTACATCATTCAAGGTTTATTTGGGATGTTGTTGATGTCCTACTGGATAAATTTACGTGGTGAAATGTCAAAAATGAACTACAAGCAATATCTTCAAAAAGAGACCCAATATTTTTTTTTTAATGTTATATTCGTGTTCAGCTCACCAAGATACTACAGGTTAGGGCCTTTTAAAGTCAGTAACGATTTCAGTGTTGACCAGTGAATAGTAGGTCTGTAATTTCATTTTTGATTTTTTTTTCATCACCCTACAGGGCCAGTGCTAGGGTTTCTGTTGCCCCCTGCAACCTATAGATAAGCACCCTCTCCCTCATTATTAGTAATGCTGGCTATACCCCTCCCAACCCCCCCCCCCTTTTCCCCAAAACTCCTTGGTGAACGCTTCACATGATATTTCTCCTTCACATCCAAAGCTGAAAGAAAATTGCAGTGAATGGACAAATGCATAGCCAGAATAAAAATAACTACTGAGCAGTGAATACTTAGCATCATTTGAACAGGCTGTGATAGTATGGCATATTTTATGTTCTTATATTCTAAAATTCCTTCATCACTTGATTCACATATCTTTTAGAGGAATCTCCTCCATTAGATATATAATTTTTGCAAAAGACAATTACATGAATAGTCTCACAAAGATATTTATCTATTTCTATTATTATTGTAGGTTCTTTGGCTAATTCACTTCATTCACTGTATTTTGATGGATCTGAATAATGTATTGTATATTCATTTATTTATCCCCTTTTCTTATCTGCCACTAAACTGATTTATAATCATTACATTTTTCATGAATCCTATCTTCAGTCTGTCTCTTATCTCAAAGTGACTATTTCTCTAGTGCCTACTTTAAGATCGACCATGTTTTACTAGAAGAACAAAATCGGGGCTGATAAAGGACAGGTGCCCCTCAAGGATCTATGTTGAGAGCAAAGCTATTCAATACATTCAGAAACTCTGGAAAAATGGAATTAACCCAGCAGTGGAAAAGTTTGCAAATGATACAAAATTAATTTGAATAATGCAAACCAAAAAGAATGGCAAAAAGCACCAAAGGAATATGCAGAACTAAGTCAGTGACAAATAAAGTAACAATCAAAATTTCAACATTGATAAGCATGAGTTACTTCACACAGGATTTTCATATGATGTGATAGGCTCCAGCCTAGACACTACATTCAGAACAAGTTGGTGGCCAGAGGCAGAGGGTGTGCAGGGAGAGTTGTAACCAGTAGGGGAAAAGGTATTGATAATGCCTGTGTAGAGATCATTGGTGATGCCTTACCTGAGGTATTGTGTCCTGTTCTGGAGACTGCATCTACAAAAGGTCCTAGACAGAGTAGCCCCAACATGCCCGCATATGCCTTGGGTCGAGCCGGCCCTGCTTCCCCCTTCTCCCACTAGTGATTAAGAAACAGCCAAGTCTGCCCACGGGAGCAGCATGTCCCATGGGCAGAGGCACGTTAAGAAAGAGCCTCTGCCCATGGGACGTGCTACTCTCACAGGCAGGCTCGGCCTCTCTACTCCATGATTGATGTCTTAAAGGGCCTCTGCCCATGGGACATGCTACTTCCTCGGTCAGGCTCAGTCCTCTCTCGGCAACAATAACTACCAGGTTCAGACCTAAGCCTGCTCATGGGAGTAGCATGTTCTGTGTCTAGAGGCCCTTTAAGGCAGCAATCGTGGCAAGAGAGAGGGCTGAACCTGCCCACAGGAGTAGCACATCCCGTGGGCAGAGGCTGTTCAAAGCAGCGATCACATCCTTGAACAGCCTTCTGCCCACAGGACATGCTGATCCTGCATGCAGGTTCTGCTTTTCCAGCCACACTTGTTTTCCTGCATGGGGGGGGGGGGGGTGAAGGTGGCTAGTGGGGTTGCTCCCCTGCCACGCTTACCCCGCTTACTGGGCAGCGCCGGCCCTGGCACCCAGAGATGTATATCAGGAAAGACAAAAGCAAAAATTCATTTATCTGTTTATCATGGCCTTGTCCTCCCTTAGTGCCCCTTTTATCCTTCTATCATCTAATTTATTTTAACCAGTTTTGTATACCACTAATGGTCCTGATGGTTCTCTCACACTTTATTATGAGTTTCTGCATCCATGGCAGGCTTCTTTTCAAATTCTCCCTTTGCCTACTTTATCAGTGCTTTGAATCTCATTTGTCAGTGATTATTCTATATTCTGTTTTCTTCATTTGGATCCTTTTTCCATTTTTTGAAACTCTTTTGGCTTTAATAGCCTTTCTCACCTCACTTTAAACCAGTCATTTAGCCTTCCTTTTTAAAACATGGAATATATCTCATCTGGGCTTCCAAGGAGGTATTTGAAAACAATATTAAGGACTGATGTAAATTTTTAACCTAAAATTGTTCATTTTAGTTTTCTCAGCAGTTTCATCATTTTATCATGGCCTTCCTTAAATGCTAGTGTTATGGATTTCCTTGCTGTCCTCCCTCCATTTTTTAAATCATATTTGATCATGTTAAGATCAGTATTGCCAAGTGTGTTTGTATTTGAATAAAGTAAAAAGAAAAAAAAAACCAGTCACATATAATATAAACTCATTGATTAGGGCAGGACTAATGTATAAAATTTTGCCATCGAGAGGAGTGCTTATACCTCTTGCTGACCAATATATGACAGTCCTTTTCATTTTTAAGTGTATAACAGGAGATGTGTCTGGGAGAGAACTGTTTAACTAAACACAGTATAACAGCTGTTAGTGTAGAAGTTTAATGGAATATGAGGGTAATTGTATAAAGGGTTCATGGAAATTTACGCACTACAGTAGTGATGCACTTAAGTCCTTATTCTAAAGGAATAACATACAGAATGGCACTTACACGTGTCTTTTAAGCATTTGTTATTCTGTAAAAACACATGCAATTCTCAATTAAGGTTTGCACAAGAGCAGAACTTGTGTGGAGAATAGGCAGAGCTTAAATTTGTGCATGTAAAATATAGAATATTATAATTTAGATGCATTTCATCCAAATCTAGGTTCAAGCATCTACACCCAGGGCCGGATTTGCCTATACGCACGTACGCCCTGGCGTAGGGCCCACAGCTGGCAAGGGCCCACCGGGAATGTTTTTTGCACAGGGCCCCGCGTTTCAGGGGGCCCCGCGCAAAAAACATTCTGATACATCATTAAAATAAAAAAAATAAAAAAACTGTCGCTGCCTCTGCCGGGGCCGCCGCGGCAGAATCGAGTGTGCCGCGGGGCCCCCCCTGCCCAGCAGGGCCTGCCCTCCAAGGTATCACCTCTCTCAGCTGCCTCCCTCCAGTCACACGCGCCGGCTTTCAGAGCGCGAGGGAAGAGTTTCTCCCTCGCTGCTCTGTTAAGCCCCCACGGGCTTAAACAGAGCAGCGAGGGAAAAACTCTTCCTTCGCGCTCTGAAAGCCGGCGCGTGTGACTGGAGGGAGGCAGCTGAGAGAGGTGATACCGGGGAGGGCAGACCCTGCTGGGAAGGGGGGGCCCCGCGGCACACTCGATTCTGCCGCGGCGGCCCCGGCCCCGGCCCCGGCAGAGGCAGCGACAGCTTCTTTTGTAAAAAAAAATTCACTGGGCTGGGGTGGGCTGGGGGGGGGGTAGGAGTGGTAATGGCTGTGGGCTGTTGGGGGGGTTAGGACTGGGGATGGGCTGGGGGGGGTAGGAGTGTTAATGGCTGTGGGCGGTTGGGGGTGTTATGACTGGTGATGGGCTGGGGGGGTATGAGTAGTAATGGCTGTGGGCTGTTGGGGGGTTAGGAGTGGTGATGGGCTGGGGGGGTTAGGAGTGGTAATGGCTGTGGGCTGCTGGGGGGGTTAGGACTGGTGATGGGCTGGGGGGCTTAGGAGTGGTAATGGCTGTGGGCTGTTGGGGGGTTAGGACTGGTAATGGGCTATGGGGGGGTTAGGAGTGCAGATGGGCTATGGGGGGGCTATGGGCTATGGGGGAGCTAAGTCTATATGGGCTGATGGGATTAGGACTGGAAGTGGGTTGATGGGGGCTTAGGACTGGTAATGGGCTATGGGGGGGGGGCTTAAACTAAAAATTGGGTGATGGGGATTAGGACTGGAAATGGGCTGGTGGGATTAGGACTGGTAGTGGGCTATTGGGGGCTAGGACTGGTAATGGGTTGGAGGGGTTGCTAGGACTGGAAATGGGCTGGGGGATTAAGACTGGAGGTGGGCTGATGGAGTTAGGACTGGTAATGGGCTGTGGGCTGTTGGGGGGGGGGGTTAGGACTGGTACGGGCCCATGGGGGGCTAGGACAGGAAATGGGCTGATGGGAAGGGGTTAGGACTTGAGGTGGGCTGATGGGGTTAGGACTGGTAATGGACTGTGGGCTGATGGGGGGGTTAGGACTGGCAATGGGCTATGGGGGGTTAAGACTGGTAATGGGCTGTTGGCTGAGGGGGGCTGTCTGGTAATGGGATATGGGGGGATAGGACTGATAATGTACTATGGGGGGGGCCTAGGACAGGAAATGGGCTGATGGGGAGGGGTTAGGACTTGAGGTGGGCTGATGGGGTTAGGACTGGTAATGGACTGTGGGCTGATGGGGGGGGGGTTAGGACTGGCAATGGGCTATGGGGGGCTGACTGGAAATGGGTTGATGGGGGTTAGGACTGGAAGTGGGCTGATGGGGGGTTAGGACTGGAAGTGGGCTGATGGGTTAGGACTGGTAATGGGTTATAGGGGGGGCTTAAACTGAAAATGGGGTGATGGGGGGTTAGGACTGGTATTGGGTTGGGGGGTTGCTAGGACTGGAAATGGGCTGATGGGTGGCTAGGACTGGAAATGGGCTGATGCAGGGACTAGAAGGGAATGGATGCTGGGTGAGGCTGGAACTAGAAGGGAGCTGATGTTGGGGGAGGATTAGAATGGGATGGGGCTGGAAGAGTAAAATGGAGAAGGGAAAAATATTTTGTGTGGGAGGGATAAAAAATCTACAATTGGCCGGGTATTGGGAGAGTAAGTGGGGATTGAGGATGGAGGGGTAAAATTTGAGTGGATGAAATAGGAATGAGGAAAGAGCAAAAGGAGAAAGATTAGTATGTTAAAGCAGATGTAGAGAGAGAATGGAAAAAACTAGAAGAGAGAAGAAAGGACAAATGGACAGCAGACGATGGAGGGTTAGCAGAAGACACGAAGAAACCAGAAGAAAGTGGCTGGAGCAATTGCAGCTGAAAAAAATGCACAAAAGGTAGAAAAATATCTCTTTATTTTGAATTTATTAATTGGAATATGTCAGCTCTGGTAAATGTGCATCATTAACGTCTGCGCTTTGTTTAGTACAAGAGCAAATTAATGTATAGTTTTATTTCTACAGTGTTGTACATTCCAAGTTTGGCTTTTGGGATTCCCAGTTTAATTATTGTCTTCCTGTTTCTAAAATGTGATTACTTGTTTGGTGATGGTCTATGTTCTGCATGTGTAACTGAGCTGAGGTGTTCTGTTTATATAATTCCTATTTGACATTGCCACTTGTTCTCTTTCCCCAGTAGGTCATGTATTGTTGTTCTCTGAAATGTATTGGTTTAATATTTGCAGTGTTGCCTTTTGATTGGTAGAGTATGGTGCTTTGTGAGTCCTGGTAGTGCTGTTAGGATACGGCGGGTTTGCTATGGGTTCTAAATGGGCAGTGTTTGTAGTAGTTCCTAATGTGTCTGGCAGTTGGCACTGGATTATAGTAATGTAGAAATCTTTTAGTCTTTCTTTATCCATACACTCATTAAGAGGCACGTTTACTAAAAGTTAGTATATGGTAACATTATGCAAATATTTATGCAAATGAGGCCCCTTATGCAAATGAGGCCCACCCCCCCCCCTTGGGCCTCCCCTGCTGGGGGCCCACAATTTTTGTTGGCGTAGGGCCTCACTCAAGGTAAATCCGGCCCTGTCTACACCTGCTCTAGAGCAGGCATGACTACCACGCCTAAGGCCCCGATATTCTTCTGGGCAGGCTATGCGCCACATCAGCGCATAGCCCTGTCCACCAACTCGTAAACCTGTATATTTAATGCTGGGGTCATACGCAGCCCCGGAATTGAACATCCAAGTATCACCGCACAACTCTGAAGTTGCCGAAGCTAACCAGGCAGCAACGATATTGCATGCTGCCTGGTTAGCACCTGCGCCATAAACATAGCTGAAGATTTTCCTGGCCTATCTTTTCGGTGCAGAGCACTAACCAGGCAGCATGCAATATCATTGCTTCCTGGTTATCTCGCACTTCTGCCTCTGCTCTGTCCTGGAACATCTCCAATGTGCCCCAATGCTAGCCGGTTAGCACTGGGGCGCATAAAGGACATAGATGGGGATACTCAATGGCACTACACATGTACTGTATGTGCCATTGAATATCCCCATATAAGGCATTTACACAGTTTACTAGGCTGTAAACTCTGTAAATGCCCTTCGAATATCAGGCCCCTAGTTTTAATGAGTGTCAGTGCTCCCCTATTCCATAAAGCAAAGTATGCATGCACTTAACGTTATAGACTAGGCAACAAATACACATGTCAAAAAGTGGATCATTTTGGAAGCCTTATTCATGCTTTGGACGTCCGAAAACAGGCATGTTTATGTTTATGTTTATTACATTTGATATACCGCTCAGGCCAAAGCATCAGAGCGGTTTACAATATTACATAACTGATACTGAAAATATGAAAGGAACGCCATTGATAAGATAGGACAGAGTTAGAAATATAGCGATAGTCAAAGAAATAGAAAATACAAGAGGGAAGGCTCATTATAACATCCAGAGAGAAAGAATAGAGAGACATCTCCAGAGCCATTTTAGAAGTTGGGTCTATGGATGTCCCCCGCATGAGGATGTCCAGTTCTGAACAGGGGCATGGTAGAAGCATGGCTGGAGTCCAAAAGAGAGCAAAGCTCTCCCGCAACAAAGGCAGCAGACAAAAGAGCGGAGAGTATATGGCAGCAGGTTCAACCTTTATGGCAGTACTACCCCAACACATTTCATCATTTGCCTTCCTCAGGAGGTATAGCCTCATAAAAAACATAAATAATATTTAAACAATAAATATACAGTAAATAAGATAAAAAATTAAAAGTACAGTAAAATACATTAAAACATTAAGGTTAAGATACAAACAGAAAATAAAA
Source organism: Ichthyophis bannanicus (assembly GCA_033557465.1). Lineage (NCBI taxonomy): Eukaryota > Metazoa > Chordata > Amphibia > Gymnophiona > Ichthyophiidae > Ichthyophis > Ichthyophis bannanicus. The sequence continues at coordinate 1,484,042,195 of CM066032.1, forward strand.
TACAGAATAAGCAATGCTCAACTTAAGAACGAGATAAAACCATTAAAAATGCAAAACAGACTAGTTTTGTTAAAAGATACATGTAACAACTTTATAAAATATCCAATTTGTGCCATAGTAAAGAATATGTAAAAACCAGAGAATGGAAGAACGGACGTTGACACCAACGTAGTGAACCCAATGCAAAGGAAACAGGGTGGGGCTATCTCACCAACTAACATGTGTCTATATGCTTCCATATGATAATGAGCTGTTCTCACCTAAGAAAGGAGTGGGATGAGGAGGACAATGGTACATAACCTTAGTGAGCAGCTAAGTATGCAAAATATATCATAGGAGCATAGGTATATAATATAGCCCTAAACTATGGATGACATACTGGTGGTTAAACATTCCACAAGATTCAAAACAACACTTTACCTAGAATTAGACAGCCAATACAGAAGGCACTTACTATTATGGCAATAAAAGTGCTCCCGCACGATATTAAATATAGTGCAAGTGCCTACAATGTGTCAAAAAGGAAAAACTATTATGAGGGTAATGAGTGTTTGACCTTCTAAGATAAGATATAAGCAGTAGTATAATCTGCTAAAAAAAAAAAGAGAAGCTAATTTGCCTTGGAATAAGCGGTCTTCTAGAGTTTAAAAGCGCCACCGTGCCAAAATTTAGACCTGGAAAACACCCAGCCCGTAAAAGAACCTATGAAACATCAGAAGGGTGGCTTATCGGTTAAAAATCAGAAAAAGGAACATATGTCCAAAACTGACATAGAATCAGAGGAAGAAAACTTGCCTGGATGAAATTGATCCTACAACCTGCACCAGCGCTGCAGTAAAGGGACTGATCTTTTCCTGGAGTTCACTTTTAAACTTTGCACCAAAATAAGAGGGAGCAAAGCTCATGTAAGCCGGCAAGGTAAAAAGAGTGAAAGGAAACACTCACCAACATTGCATTAAAGAATGAAAGTAAAATTATGTATAAGGCTCATTCTTATGAATTCCTGCAGTTGCTTCTAAATGTGATCGTGTAGCAAGATGAAGCTTATTCTTCAGGTGACCTGACGGTCTCTACGACAGGCACGAAAAACTCCTGAGTAAATCATATCCAGAGTGCCTTAAAGTAACTACTCCTGGTTATAATTACCAAAGCCATCAGAGTAAAAGTTATAAACATGTAAGAGTGAAAAGACCAACCCACGGAATATAAATAATGTAGCACAGCTGGTGGAGATCCAAGCAGTTAAAAAAAAAAATACCGTAAATACAGCAGATCCAAAACCGGCACCCTTGAATATAAACAAGCGAGGAGAAAAGTGGAGAGAAGGGGGGGGGGAGGGATAGGGGAGGGATAGGGGAGATGGGAGGGGGGAAGGAGGAAGGTGAGAGGCTGTAAGTGCAAAACCCTGAGTTGTAAATGCAGGGGGTGCGGTTAACATCTGCCCTGCATTTACCACTCAGGTCAGAATTCAAAGGATGAGAGATTGATAGTTGCAGACCAGGACAGCAAATTACAGACAATATGGTTTACAGTGAGCATTGAAAAAACTGACAAAATAGACATATGTAGATTCTATAAGAAAGAACTGGAAAAGGTGTGTGGGGGCACCTGATTCTGTGCTCCAGGTACATTGAAAGGATTATCCACCTTTTCTGATGTTGTTGGCCTTGCAACTGTTTGAGAAATCTGTCCAATATGACTGACAAGAAATTGCAATTTTCTTTGGTGTCAGAATTAAAAAGACATAAAAAGAGCCTACCAATGCCACTGGACAAGCTAGTGAATCCACCAACGGACGCAATGTTGAAATAACTCCGTGCAGTGAAGAACATGATGGTGCAGCAGATAGAGATAATGCTGGGAGTCCGAAAGGAATTAGAGATGTTAACAGCCGAGCTAACACTTTCGCAACAGCGATTGGATAGCCTGGAAGACCGGGCGAGTATGCTTGAGCAACGGGCACCACAAATCGCAATGAATACCTCATCTGTGCTTCACTTGCAACAGGACTTTGAGGATTTGCTGAATTTTAACAAAAGGCAGAATGTGTGCCTCACAGGGCACCCAGAGGGTGCAGAAGGAGAGAGTTTAATGGGTTTCTTGATCCCGTTTCTAACATGAGTGTTGGATCACCATTTTAAACCGCCATTAGAAATCGATCAAGTATACTGCGTTCCATCGCAGCTGCCTACAGTTGGTCAGAAAAACCCTAGGCCTGTAATGGTGCACTTTAATCATTTCCCTGAAGCTCTACAGGTCCTAGTGATTGCATGGGAGAGGGCGGCAAGTCTAAAGTTTTCAGGCCAAAGGATTCACATTGTGCCAGAACTAGCCCCCCAAGCATCAGTTCAGCACAGAAAGTGTTTCTTGGCGCAGCCTCAGTGCTTAAAGGAAATGTGTACAAAATATGCTCTCCTATATACTGCAAAGATGAAGGTGACTTTTGAAAATCAAACAAAGACTTATGTGGATCTAGAAAAACTCAGAGAGTTCATAGAATCTTTATCTTTCTTTTTAAAGCTATGTCCTGTGAATTGGTGGATCATTTTGCTATGAGCTTCAAACCCATGTTCTGGGTATAGGGATAGGTAAGGGATTTGTTTGTTATGTATTAGAATTTTTTATTTTTTTCTCATTTGCATTTTGTGGGCAGAGGCTTTTATTAGGGTTTTTTTGTTCGATTTTTACTTCATTTTTATTTTTCCCTTTGGTAGATATCATGTTGGGCCACCCATTCTTGAGACTCAACCATGAATCTTAGGGATATGTTTACAAAGCGGCCTCTGTTCTTTGTAAACATACCCTTTAGACTTGTCTCTTTGAATGTAAATGGATTGAATCATTCTATAAAGCGTAAAAAAATATTTTGCTATTTTGAAAGTTTGAGTGCTGCTATTTTGCTCCTTCAGGAAACGCATATGCTATTTGAGTCCTATATCAAGCTTAGGATCAAGTGGTTAGACAGCCATATTTTTTCTCCTGGGTTGAATAAGAAAAGTGGGGTCTCCATATTCTTTAGAAGATAACTTCCACTGCAAATACTGAAGCAAAAAGCTGATAATGCTGGGAGGTGGACTTGTGTGGATGTCATTTCGGGAGGGTGAAAATGCCTTTTGGTGAATGTGTATGCACCCTCACGAGATTTCTTTGATGACTTTTTATAACCCAACTCTGATCTATACTTCTCCACTACTTTGTCTCTGACCTGTTTGGAGTGTTCCTTGGTCTTCACGTTGCTTGCTTAGTGGGGTTACGGAGTCAGGACCTTTTCAGAACAGGTATATTTATACAGGCATCATGTGACACTGATTACACACAGATGGACCTGTCAACAAATTATGTAACTTCTGAGGTTAATTGGTTTGACCAAATCCTATTTAGGGGTTTCATAGCAAAAGGGATGAATACATATACAAACATAACTTTTCAGTTTTTGCTTGTTTTTTTTTTTTACATATTGTCACCACTAGCAAGTCTGGGTCTGATGGTGGTTAATGAAAATAAAGTAGTTGTAGACACGAATGATAAGGTAAATTAGGATTTATTTCCCCTCCCGGGGTTGGATTCTTCAGATATATAACACAGCAAACTTAGGACACATAAACCATACTTTCTGGTATAATATAAAGGAAACAGAAAAGCTTCTTCTTGTTTCTTAAAGTAAATGGTAATTGTAAAGCATATGAAAACTCAGCACACAGCTCCTCTCTGTACAAACAGGCACTCTTCACATATAGTGTTAGCTTCCAGCACTATACAGCCTTTATCTAACAAAGAGAGGTTATTCTATCAGAGAATGTTAATGTACAGTCCATCAGGTCTCCGAATGAGCATTCACTGAGGCTATCTGTGATCATGGGTTCATGCAGGTTCTCAGAAAGACCTGAGTTTTCCTGGCTACAAAATGTCTGTAAGTTACCTTGTAACGTCTCCTCACAGAGCCTATCTGGCCAGCTCCCTCTAGGGCTGGAATAGCTGCTGCTGTACTTCTCTGTGTCTGGGAGAGAAGGAAGCCACCATTCAGGGTTTCTAGAATCCAACTTCTTATAGGTGTTTCTACCTTTGGGATATTTGTTGGCTCTAGCTTCAGGCTTTGGCACCGAGTAAAAGTATTCCTCTCTCTTATCAGCACAAGGTTTAGCTCTGCGTGGCTTTCTTTGAGGCTTAGGAACTTCTACCTTTTCCTCTGTCATGCAAATATCTTCAATGGCATACCTTTCTCTTTCAGGGACTTTTAACTGCTCTCTCTTCAGCTCTCCAGATAAATCCCTCGTCTGGGTGATACAGCCCTGCCCCCACCTAGGATTTCTCACACGAGGCTTCTCAGTATTATCCCTGTAGGTATTTCTACTGTCAGTATACTCTCTTACCTCTCTGCCAGAATCACTCTCAAGGTTACAGCTTTCAGATACATACTGTTTGGGTTTCTTAGGCTTCCATTCACTCCAGCTAGAATGTTGCCTCTGAGTTTCAAATGGTTTTACTTCAGCAGAACACTCACAGCTGCTCTCTGACCTCACTGCTCCTAGCTGCTTCCTCCTCAGGTATTCTGAGTAGCTTCTGGGTTGAACTCTTCCTGGTTCTGAATCTGAATCACCTCCTGGGTCAGACTCTGAAGCTGAAGCTGAACCTGAACCTGAACCTGGAACTGGAACTGGAACCGGAACTCTAACTCTATTTCCTGTGTGACTCTTATAGTGGCTAATAGCCCTCCCTCTATCCAGGTGCAAGCTATTAGGAACTGGGGAATGTTTTTCAGCTGGGCGTGTTTGCAAACCCCGTGGCTGGGTTTGTTTATGTTGCCCCTGACAACTACTGCTCACATGGCTTGTCTGCCTGTCAGCTTCTAGGCTAGAATTCACTGAATCCTGTGTTTTTAGGGCAGAGAATGAATCTTCCTCATCACAATATATACAAGGTATTTTATTGTTGTTCAACTTCACCAATTTGGATTATATTGTTAGATGCATTACCCAACATCCTCCATTTTCATTCCAGATTGCAATGTGACAAAACAAGACAAAAACCGAGGGGATGAATACTTTCACAAGGCACTATAGGTTCCGATTCTGTAGAACTTAACATGCACGAATGGGTGCTTACATGCACGCTTTAGGAGGTCTCAATTTTGTAAGTGTGTGTGTGTTTAAGTCCCATCACTCATATAGTTATGTGGGGTGTGCATGGGCTGGAATCTGAGATTCAGGAGCTTCTATATACCCCTACTCTATACTAAAGCCCATGCATGCTTTACTTTATAGAAGAGGCCCCAAATACACAAGCGGCAATGCACTTTGCCTGTGTGCAAGATTATAGAATTACCCTTTTACCACATGGACCCATGTTACATGTCTCAGCAGATCTGATGAAACATATAACAAGGGCCTTGGTGCTAAGAAACTGCAGGTGTAAAAGTCAATATAGACACATAGATTAGCATATTTGGGAATCAGTCCACCCATGTGCTTTGTGACTCCACCCATGCTTTGCCTAGGCTGCATTCCCGGTAATACCTGTAGTAAGAGCATGCATGTTCATGCCTCCTTGGGTGATTTTATGCTTGAGATAATTATATGGGCCATTTTACATGTGCATATTTCCACATATGAGCTAAAATGTCTTTATAAAATTACCTCCTAAATGAATGCCTTAGGTAATGAAAGAAAAAGTGATATGTTAAGGTCACAATAAGAATCAGTACAAAAACTAGATTTGAACCCAAATTTCCTAAATGTCTATTTTCTTATTCTAACCACTAGGCTGCCTCATCTCTCCAGCGATTTTCACATTCTTTTTAATTTATCCTTTAAAATATTATGCAATTTAGGAGTCCTTTTATTAAATCCCATTAAAGTTGTGCACGTAAAACGTATTTTTAATGCATATGAAGTATAAAGACTCCACGTTAACTGTCTGGGATGTGACTAGCATGTTCTTGGCAGTTAATGAACAAATGCATACATTAATGTGTGACATTTGTGCAGGTGTGCCTAGAGATATTGTTAGATGCACCCGTACTAACTGCCACATGTTAATTGATAGTGAGCATGCAGTAATGACATGTAAAGTCCTGATGTACATAGTATTGTAAATAGCGCACGTTGTAAACAGCTCACCAAGAATTAATGACCATCTACACACACACACACACTCACTGCTCAAAGCATGCGCACACTAGACACTGTATTTTGTTGATTGTTTGCCATGTAGACCGCCTTGATTGTAGGAAAAGGCGGTATAGAAATTTGTTTAAATAAATAAATAAATAAATAAAATAAAATGTACAGTAACTGCAATGCACAGTCTTAAACCATCCAGTTCTCGGCCCATCGTGCCATGGTTGATTAATGCACATCTTTGCAAGCTCTTGCTTTCATGCCCACATTTTAGGAGTTAACCTGGATGGTGAGTGTGCACTAAAATATGTGTTCTCCATCTAGAGGGCTTCAGTAAAAGGGCCCCTTACCATTTAGACAGAGTAAAGAAAGGCACAGTATGATAAAGAAATGTATTACAAGTAAAAAGTGGTCAGAAAAATAAACAAATTGAATAGAGGAAGAAATAAAGGGACATACTGGCAAAAAATTAATGTATATATGCTTATACAGAAAGCTATATGGATTTTAATAAATTGATCAGTGCCATGCTAGAATGGAAAACCACTTGGGGCCCTATTTTTTAGTTGTGTTTAGTTCACACTTTTTCAGTAGTGGTTCAAGGTAAGTTGCATTCAGGTACTGTACAGTAGGCTTTTCCCTGTTCTCAGAGAGTTTACAAGCTAAGTTTGTACCTGAGGCGGGGAATGGTTAAGGGACTTGCACAAGGCAATAAGCAGTGGGATTTGAACACTGGCCTTTCTGGTTCCAGGCTGTTGCTCTATCCACTAGGATACTTCTCCACTCCACTGCTAATTGGAATTAAACCCTTGATCTTTTGGATACTAAGCAGTTGATCGAACCACTAGGCTATACTCCTTTTACCAAGGATAAGGCACATTTTTATGTGCATCAAAGGTTTTGTTTTTTTTTTAACCAGGGGCTACACACGTAAAAGCATGTACAATAGCAAGAATGCAAACAATTTGATATGATCCTGGTATAGGTGTATTCTGGAATGGAGTATGGACAGAGGATGGGTAGAGTCATGATTTATGTGTGTATTTTATAAAATACTTGCATGTGCATGTACTTTGCATGTGAGCATTTACCCCTGCTCATGAGAAAGTCTAAATGACTGTGCTTTCAATATAGAAATATTGTTTTGTTTACCCTCAGTATTTCAAAAAGCTCATAGGTGCCTATGTGTCTCTATAAAATGGGTGAAAACAGACATAACTTGGCCTCCACGCCTATGCAACCTTTTATAAAATTAACCTCCACAATGTATCAGCTGTTTAGCAAAGGAATTAACATGCACTAACTGTTAGCATGTGGCTCTGCTAAGAATTAATGCAACTTTTTAAATGTTAGTGCTTGCTAATTCCTGAGTTAATACCTAAGTTAAACAGCTAACATGAAAAACGACATTTTCAGGTGTGGAATGGGCAATGACTGCACCTTATAATTAACATGAACATTATTAATCTGAAATTATTAATGCAGAAGATAATGTGGAACATTTAAAACCTTCCTGAAGAAATATAGCTAACTGCATCATACATTAGATGCCATCTGACATGTTAATATGTGCTGGTAACTCTTTCTCAGTAGTACTTGTATGCTGCCCTCACAAAAATACTGGAAATTCTCCCAACATTTAACTTAAGAGGTTTTACAGCTATTGCTCATTAATTTTGCTAATTCTCATGCAGTAACTGCAAAACCTTACATATTTCAGTAAATATAGCCCTAGATATTTTTATTGTTAGCCTAGAGAATAAAACCCAAATTATATTCAAAAGGCCACGGACTTTCCAAGGGAGTATTAGTAGCAGCATTTGAAATACATAAAGCCATTTAAGAAGGATAACTATATTAAACAGAAAATTATGCCCATAAAGGGACAAAGGTGAATACTGCCAAGTGTGCAAGATACTCACCCATGTTTTGCAACAAAGGAACTAATTATATTACGGCAGTTCAAGTGTGAAAAGTCCACTGGGACTTAGTCAAATACCGTAGATATCCTCTGCTCTTCCAAAGCATAAACCCTTGGGGCCACAATAGTAGCATGCTCAGCTGAATCAGCATCACCTCTGACTTCATCAAGTTCAATTTAAACCCTGACATCCTCTCCAAACTTATCAAACTTCCACAGCACCACCCAAAGTCTTATCCGGTTCCGTGAGAATCATTATCATCTGCAAAGGCCAAAAATTGTACTTCATATGGGCTAATCTCTATACCCTTGATGTCCACCACCTGATATAATCTATGCAATAAGGGCTCCAGTGCTAAAAAAAATATCAGGGGGGGAAAGAAGACAAGCTGGGTATCTTTTCCAACAAAAGCTCTCATGAGGAGACCCTATTGACCAATACCACTGCCGTGGGTTGTTTGTACATAGTGACCACCACTTGGAAAGGAAATCCCCTGTAACCCCACAGATAAGACCAACTGACTCAGTCAAAAGCTTTTTTGGCATCAAATCTAATAAACATAGCCGGAATGCCCTCTGTCCTTCAAGTCTCCCATGCCAACAAAATCTTTCTTACACTAAGAACTGACTGCTAACCCTCGAAAAATCTGACCTGTTCTTCTACCAACAACCCAGGAACCAAAGGAGCTGAACAGTTGTCCAAGATCTTGGCCATGATTTTTACATCCAAGTTTAAAAAAGAAATAGAACAACAGAAAGCAGGTGATGTTGGGTCTTTGTCACTCTTCAGAATAACTGTTATCAATGCATGGTTAGAATAAACAGGGAACTCCCCAGTACTAATCACTTACTTATAAAAAGCTTCCAATGAGCCTGGGAGCTGACCCTTTAAGAATCAACAAAACTCCCCACTAAGGTCCTTTGTGCAAGGGCAGATCACTCATTGCTATAATGGTTCAATTAAGGGCCTCTATCGCTTCCACTGAGGCATATTGTGATACCGCAAGCCCTCTGATGCAAGAAAGGAAACTTTTAAATCTTGAAAAAAACAGGATTTGCCTGCAATTACGAGAAGGGACACATAGAGGGAGCAGGAGAACAAACCTGAAAGTGGAAGAACCACACCTCTATGGGCAGGACTCAGAAGCAGCTGCTCTGGATTTAAGTAGGAACAGAGCACTGCAAGAGAAGGAGCCAAGAGGGAGAGAGCCAAGAGAGGCAGAGGTGCCAGGAAGGCAGTCAAGAGAGCCAGAAAGGCAACAGAGAAACCCCGAAGGGAAGAACCCAGAGGAGAAGCACAGGAGAAGGCAAGGAGCTTGGCAGAGACCTTCATGTGGAGAACAGGAGGCAGTGCCAAGGGAAGCTCCAGAGGCCAGACTCAGAGACCGAGGTGAGGTCACTGACAAACCCAGCAGAGCTAAAGGAAAGGAAGCTACTGGGAGAGCAGGCCTAGAGAAAGGCCATACACAACTTCAAGGGGCAGTATCACGGACTGCAGCCAAGGAAGGAAGTGCTTATCCCTTCGGTTGGAGAAGAAACCTTCAAGAGAAAAAAGGTACTTTTAAAAGCTTTTACAAAAGTAACTTGAAAGATAAAGGAAAAGTTCATAGCCTTGAGAGAAAGGATATACCTGGAGCACAAAACTCTCAGACTAGGCCTCAAGTCTTTTTCAAGAAGCCTAGAGAGGAACAAAGGGCTAGTTTTATCTGGACAATAAGGACTGTTTTAAACCAGATATAACTGATAAGTTTTACAGGAAAAAGTTTAATGTTGCCAGAGAATGGAAGGAGAAAACTTTTAGTCCTGAAACAACAGCAAGCCCAGGGAGATATACTAGACCTAAAAGCCGACGCCCCAAACTCCCAAGCCAGCACTGGGATACAGTATGGCATGCTTTTAGGAAACCAGGTTTTAATATCCAAGAGATCTCAGAGACCTCAGTTTCAGATCCCATAGACATGGAATGGCTGCCAGGGGAATCTGAGAGCACTGAAGATATAGAATCAATGGAATGTGACTTTTGCACAAGAAGATATCTTTGAGTAAAAGGCAAACAAATCTAATGTGTGCAAATTGTACTGGAAAGTTTATGCTTTACGTTGGTGAAGGAACCATATTATTTTGAGTGTTTTGCTGACTCACGTTTTGATGCAACTGAATTTATGTTCTGTTACTCATTACCTCATATTTTGAATTTCTTCATGCGAAAAGGGGAAATAAAAGCCTTTTTGTACCCTACACTTGGCAAGAGTTACTTTTTTAGGTTGTTGACCCTGAGGCTGACAATGTGACCTGCTATCCCATTGACCCTCACAACAGATCAACCCTGAACCTTTTAATTCTTATGCGCTCCCCAGCCCCTGTGGAACCACTACGCCGCCACTAGAGGGGGCTGCGGGGGACAATATCCACCAAAACCAACCAAACACTCAATGCCTCCTTGGAGGGTGAGTCCTCTGCAGGGTACAGCTCCTCATAATACTCCCATAAAAACTCTGCTATCTTTGTTGCGCTAATGTAGCAAAGTTGTCAATGCTGCTTGTACAGCCAGGATGGACCAGGGACCAAATGCTGGCCTGAGTAATTTAGCCAGCAGCATTCCCAGCCTATTCCCATACCAAAAAGCCTATACCAATGGCACAAAAGGAAATTATGGATGCGCTTATGTATCAGTGCATTGATACATGAGTGCATTGAGAGCCTGCTGCATTGCTTAGAACACCCAAAGCTGGGCTCCCAAAGGCCTACCAAGATACTGCAGGTTTTTCTTTTTCAACCCAGAATTGCTGCTGTCTGAATCTTGTGCCTCTGATTCATATATGCTATATTGCCTATTAAGACTGCCTTGTCTGATGATCAAAACAGCATAGGCTTCTTCTTGTGTGTCTTATTATTCATGCACTATTCCTGCCACCTACCATGCAAATACTTCTGGAATCCATCATCCCAATAAAGTTCCACCAGAATTCTCCATCATCTTCCCCTCTCCTAGTTCCCACAAAGCCTTCCAAACCCACCCATATAGGGGTATGATCTGATATCTCCATCAGCACCACCTCAGCCCTCACAACCTGTGAGAACAAATTCCCTTGATAGGAGCCATGTGCCATGAAATATGCATATATTTTTTATTTTGGATGCAAAACATGCCAAGATGGTCTTTTTTTTTTATTTATTTTATATTTATGCAGTTTAACAATGAATCAAGCATAACACTTGTACATTAATAGACATTGTGTTAAAGAAAAGGAAAATTAAACATAATAGCAAGAAAAGTATACAATGCTATTGGCAGTCCCCAAAGGATGGAGAGAGGTCACAGAGTATTGCAGAGGGCCAGGAACACCCCCCACAAAAAAAAAAACAGGAACAGGTTTAAAGGCAATACCAGAGGCACACAGGGAACCAAGCAAAATCAATAATAATGGTGGGGTATTGCTAGAGAGGGGAAGAAGTAACAATGTGAGCACTAAGGAAAGAGGACAAATCCTCGGACTGAAAAAAAACATACTTATGCGACTGAAAATTAACAATACACTTACAAGGATAGCGAAGGGCAAATGTAGCGCACAAACGGATAACCCCAGGACGCAACAGCAAAAAGGATTTACGCCTACGCTGTGTCTCTCTAGAGACATCTGGGAACATTCTAATTTTTTTACCCAAAAACAAGCAATTGCGATATTTGAAATAAAGCCTGAAAAGCCAGTCTCTATCAGATGAAAGTGCCAAGGAAACAATCAAAGTAGACACTGCAAGCTCTTCATCCTTAAGCGTCTGAAGAAGCGCTGAAACATCCAGTAAACTCATCTCTGGGAGATCCGCTGCTTTCTCCCCAGTTTTCCGACCAGACGGCAAAAAATACACTTTAGTAACAGGAGGAATTAATTCTGGAGATACCCTCAGAGACTCTTGCAAATATCTTTTAAAAAGATCTGTTGGAGAGACCAAAGGCACCATAGGAAAATTGAGAAGACGGATATTTGAGGATCTGGCAGCATTCTCCAATATTTCTAACTTCAGCCTTGTTACCACATTATCCTTAACTAAGGAGTCAGTTACAACAGAAGTTTGAGAAAATGACTGAGTATTTGTAGAAACTTGAGTTTTAAGCTCAGTAACCTCGGCAAAAAGGTTAGAAGTTGAGACTTCTAACTTAGAGACCCAGGTCTCGGCCAAAGTCAATTGTTGACTCACCATTGCTGCTAAACTAGAAATGGCATCCCAAATGCTGTCCAAAGACACAACTGGAGGACGCGTCAAGGAAAAAAGTCGTGGCGTTTCTTGGTCTAACGATCAAATGCAGCAGGAGGGAGGGGTCTGATTTCCAAGATGGCGGCAGGGATCTGTTGAGCTGGGATGCCTAAGCGAAAGGGTAAGCAACGGGCCTTCCCCGCTGAGCCTGCTTCTGCAAAACCCTCTTCGTCTGTTAGTACCGGGCCGATGGATCGATTTGTCCAGCTTACCAAGCAGCAAATTGGGGAGATTAGAGGGGGCTTGGAATCGCCGGCTCAGGATTCTTCAGCGTGTTCTGCCCCGGATGTGTCTCTCTCCCCAGGTGGTCGGTCTCCGCCTTCACCTCCGAGGCTCCCGGGTCCTCCACCAATCAGTGCTGCCGCTTCTCCCTCGGTTTCCGGGGTATGTGGAGCGGTGAGTCAGCGGGGCTCTGGTGTACCGGACTCTGGAGGGCAGCTGGTAATATCTACAGCAGCGATTTCCTCTGCGGTTGGTTTGGAAGGCGAACTTGCTGGACCGGGTGTGGGTGAGTCTGCGCAAGATGGTCATTTTAAAGGTTTTAGTTATGATTTGGACGTCTGCAGATGTCGAAATCATGGACATATCTCAGTAACCATTCTACAAATGACATTTACAGACGTCTCTGGTGCAGGGATGTCCAAGTAGGCATGGTGGAGGCATGTCAGAGGAGGGGCAATGGACTTAGATGTCCCCATTCTATCTCATAAACAGCAGAGATGTCTGCAGGCATGTCCATGTTTATACCTGTTCCAGGCACACATAGGCATTTGAAACATATGCATAACAACCACATACATATTTCCAAAATTGTGCCTGAACTTGCACGTATCTGCTTTTTTTTTCAGACGTTCTGGCTTTGACATTCCAAATTGCAGTTGGACATCCCATTGTAAAATGTGCCTACAAGTGTCCACAAGGTCCAAATGGATGCACAAATATGAAAGTCCCTTGTGCTGAGAGGCCAAACCTCCCCCCCTCAATAACTCACCTACCTATCTGAGTCTGCATCCATCACAGAGTTAAGATCCCCAGCCAAACAAGCAATGGTGTTCCCACCAAGGAGTACTTTTGAAATAGCATCTAGTAAAACGTTTGATTCAAAACATCTGGGGCATATGTAGAGGCAATGTCCAAATCACAGCCCTCCGTAGAGAAATGCAGCAAAAGATATTGATCCTGAGGGTCCCTGACAACTGAGTGAACCTGATAACACAGGGCTTTGGCTGAAAGAATGGCTATCCTGGCCCTACATTCCTCAGCTGTGGCATTTAAGATATCACCAACCCACCCCTGTTTCCATTTTTCATGCTCTATATCAGCTAGCTCAGCTTCTTTCAGACAAAGAATGAGGGCATGAGCACGCTGCAATGCCTGGAGAATCATACAACACTTAACTGCTGGCCCATGCCTGCTACATTCCAAGAAATTAAACATAGATTTGAAGCAGTCATGTATTAAAACAGAGAATCACCTCTATACAAAGCACTCATTTAATGCAGCAGCAGGAATAAGACATGAAATCATATACTGTATTAACTCAGCACCAGAAAAGGATCTGCTCAAAACCGGTGGCATAAATTTCACAGGTGATCATCCCTCGCCCCAGAACTTAGCCATTTGAGAGGGCATGCCTCCCTATACTATCCATAACCTTAAGCTGTTCCATACAGAGAGAATTCCTCTAACCCAATAGCAGCCTCTTCCCCCCCCCCCCCTCCCAACTTCATGATCCACTATTCCAGTTTTGGACAATTCACTTTCCTCCCTATCATTCATCCCAACAGACACACGTTGATGCTCCCAATCTTAACTCACCCCCTCAATATCCAAGACCTAACAATTCTCATATAGCTAATAATATGCTATATGCTCCCTATGCTATTATTTATTTATTTATGTAACATCTCTTTTATAACGCGCTCTTTAAAATCAGCGCGGTTTACAGAAAACAAATCTGTGCAGTGCAGGCAGGACCTACACTGGACTTACAATGAACAGGGGTGTCTAACAAGGCTAACAGGGTAACTATGTACAGACAAAAAACTGTGTCACTGGCTATGTGGGCAGCTCATAACTATTTACAGGTTGGCCTAGCTATATACAGATTGGCGGGTTAGAGTAGGTATACGTTGTTCCTGCCGGGATATTGGAGTCTAGGGGGCGGGCTGCAAGTGGGCATAGTGGATGCTTTGGGGATGTCAGCCTGGTTCCTGAGTGTGACAGGCTGTGAGAAGGCCTCTGGGCCAGTGAAGTGCTGGAGAAAAAGATAGTGCTTCAATGACTTCCTAAACTGGACCAGGTCGGTGATGGCACGGATGGCCGGGGGCAGGGCGTTCCAGCATATAGGTGCATACAGTGCAAAGGCTCTGTTTCTTGTTGCCTGTGAACATTTTGTAATCGCCTTTGGGAGTATCAGAGTATTGGCGGTGGCTGGTCTCCTAGCTCTGTTGAGGGGGGTGTTCTGAATGAGGTCTGTGAGGGAGGTGAAGGAGTACTTGTTGATGGCTTTGTGGGTCATCAAAAGAACTTTGAAGGCGAGTCTACAGTATACTGGCAGCCAGTGCAGATGTTTCAATATGGGGGGTTATGTGCTCTCTCCTGCAGGCTCCGTGCAAGACTCTGGCAGCTGCATTCATTGCCAGCTGCAGAGGACTCAGCGTGCTCTTTGAGAGTCCGTGCAGTAATGCGTTGGCATAGTCAAAATGTGGGATTACTAGGGTTTGATAGACTGTCCGGAAGTCTTCTGGCTCAAGTAGCTGTCGCAGGTGGCGGAGTGTCCGAATTGTGTGGTAGACTGCCTTGACCATGTTGCTTACCTGGGCTTTCATGTTGAGCTGTTGGTCTAGCGTGACCCCTAGGTACCGTACCGTGGGCTTGCTAAGGAGCTCTGCATCCCGTACTTTCAGTGAGGTGGGCAGAGTGAAATCTGGGTTCCTGGTGATAAATAGGACCTCCGTTTTGTTGAAATTTATTCTAAGCCTCTGAGCGTGTAGCCAGTCTGTGACGGCATCAAAGCAGGTGGATAGTGGGGAAGGTCTGGATGCTCTGTTGATATTGGCATATATAGCAGAACATCATCGGCATAGACCAGGCAGTTGATATTGAAGGAGCAGATGATGTCGCAGATGGGCTGCATGTAAACGTTGAACAGTAGGGCTGAAAGCGAAGATCCCTGTGGCACGCCTTTCTCTTGTGGGAAAGGTTCAGAGGTAGAGGAGCAAATTCAAACATGCTGCCATCTGTCTGCTAAGTATGACGCACACCAGGTTAGCGCTGTACCACGGACGCCCTTCTCCTTGAGGCGTGTTAGGAGTATTTCATGGCTAACAGAGTCAAAGGCTTCAGAAATATCCATGAAGATCAGGGCAAACCCTTGTTTGATATTGTCCAGTCTGATGGTCAATGAGCTGAAAAGAGTGGTCAATAGGGTCTCAACACCATGTGACTCCCTGAATCCATGCTGGCATGGGTCAAGGGGTGTGCTAGACTCGATGTGGTGATGAAGCTAGCATTGGACAACCTTCTCAATAATTTTTGCCAGAAGGGGGATGCTCAAGATTGGCTTGTATGAGTCCATCCTGGCAGGGTCCAGCTTGTTGTTTATTAGTAGCGGTCTGATAGCCGTTTGCTTCAAGCTTCGAGGGAAGGTCCCAGTAGAGAATGAAAGCTCTATGAGTTTAGTCAGGAAAGGACTGAGGTCAGCACGCAGTGATTTTATCCAAAATGCTGGACAAGGGTCATTAGGTGCTGTGGTGGTGTTTATGGCTGTGATGATGTCTTGAATGCCTTTCTCTGTTGTGGCCGAGAAGGCGGTGATGACGTGCTGAGTGTCCTTCATGGCTGGCATCAAGGTAGGTGAGGAGATTGGGTGGGGGGCCTTGTGCGAGGTGGGGAGGTTTGTGGTCTCGCTGGTCTGGCTCGTTTTGGCCTTCAGGTAGTCAGGGTATTCCTGTAGGTCAGGAAGGCTTGGTTGAATGGGGGAAGGCTCTTTTGATAGGGTCTTCATTAGGTTGAAAAGTTTGTGTGGCTTGTTCAGGGAGCCCTGCAATTTCTCAGCATGGAATTTCTTCATTCTTGCTGTTACTGCTGCACGGTGTCATCCTAGCTGAGCAATGTATGAATTGTGGTTCTCAGTTGAACGTGATCGATGCCAGTGTCTCTCAAGTTTTTTGAGGTGAAGCAGTGACGTCCGTAGCTTGGGGTAATACCAGGGAGCATTCTGTCTTCTTCCTGGAGGCTTATTAGTGGGAGGTAGATGGACGATGGCATCCAGGCTCGTGTTCCACGTGGAGATCATTTCGTCCAGAATGTGTGTTGGTGGGTTACAGAGAGGCCGGGCTTTGTCCAGAATTTCCTCTTTGTTGAATGGTCGGAACCATCTTGAAGATACTGCAGGCGCCTTAACTGCGGACTGGGAGCTAATGTGGTTGGTGTGTGTTGGCATCTGGAATCTTACCAGGCTGTGATCTGACCATGGCACTGGGCTGATGGATAACTCAAGGTTGTGCCTGGGGTCAAGGACTTCCTGCGGGGCGAAGATCAAGTCCAGCATGTTTCCCTTTATGTGAGTGGGGGTGTTGATTACCTGTATATAACCAAGCTCTTCAAGAGCCTCAAGGAAGGCCTTGGCAGGGTGTCTTGGAGGGCAGGGAGGTTGAAATTGCCTAGCACCCAGTTCGGTATATGAGTGTTCTTGGGGTTGCAGGCGAGGTCGATTATTGTGGATAAGTCCTCTGGAGTGGGGGAGGGAGCTCTGTAAACCAGGTTAATGGTGCTGTACTTATTTGCTATGGTAATGGAGTCGAGGTGTGCAGTGCTGCTGGAGGAGATCAGCTGAAATTGTAGATCCATCTTGGTCAGGATGAGTGTTCTTCCACCTCTTCGGTTGGCTCTGTGGCAGGAGTGGGTGGAGAAGTTGGGTGGGACAAACTGGTGAAGGAGGACTGTGTCTGTGGTGGACAGCCATGTTTCAGTGATAAATAGGATGACCAAGTCATGTACGGACATGAGGTCGACTACGGCTGGCCATTTCTTCCGGACCGAGGGTGCATTTATAAGGGCACACTTCAGGTTGCAGGGATGTGTGTGCTACTCCCATTGGGGAGGTTTGGCCTGCTGAAAGGAGACATAGATGAGGTGTGGGCATGGCATGCGCCTACCCCCATCTGCTGGATAGTGGGGGGGGGGGGTGGAAAGACCACTTCCTCCCTGAGCCCTGTAGGAGGCCATTGACTTCAACACACAGTCTTAAATGAAAGACCTCCCCAAAACTGATAGCAGCATCATTTGCAACTCCCTACACCCTACCCTAAACTCAGAGTACCCCCTGCACTGACCTAACAGAACATAATCACAGATTTTGCTATCCTCCATCTCAAAAGCAAATGACACCTGCAATATTCCCCAGCATTAGGGCTTAACGCACATCCGCAGTGCTCCACATCTGACCTTATCGTAATAAATATTCTGACCTCCACACATACACATGATCTCTTGTATTTCCTGAAGGCCTCCCTTTTTTTCTTCACCTTTTTTGATACTTTTTTGAGAACTATAGCAGCCTCCTTTTCCATTTACAGTTATTTACCTTTCTAATAAAAAGGACCTCCCACACCCTAAGGGACCCTAGACCAACGAGCCCCTGCTAAGGCAGAATGAACATTGTGGGGCTGGGGAATAACATGTGGTCTCTATGCTGGACCTGTCAGCAGTATTAGATTTGGTGGATTGGGATATTATCTTGGAAAAGTGTCAGGGCATGGGGACAGGAGGTAAAGTGTTAACAAACCTGAAAAATGTCTTATCCCCCCATTTTATTGTATTGGTCATTTCCTCCTCTTTTTGAATCTTTGCTTTCCTGACTACTTTGCTAGTTTACGTTTTTTCAAATATAGATGTCTGTCTTCCTCTCTCTGTGATCTCTTGTATTTCATGAAGGCCTCACTCTTTCTCTTTACCTTTTCAGCTACTTCTTTCGAAAACCATAGTTGTCGCCTTTTCCTTTTACCTTTATTTACCATTTTAACAAAAAGGTTGGTTACCCTTAAAATATCCCATTTCAGTTGTACCCACTGTTTTTCTACATCCCCCAACTGTTCCTATCCCGCTAATGACACTCTGGGGTACTGGCCCATATTGGCAAAGTTAGTTTTCCTAAAGTCTAAGACCCTCACTTTTTAATGGATTTTAACAGCCCTAGTTCTAATGTTGAACCACACCATCTGGCAATCACTGGATCCAAATGATCTCCCACTATAACATCAGAAACACTTTCACCATTGGTAAGCAACAAGTCCAGCATGGCCCATTCATGTGTGGGTTCTGTTACCAGTTACGTGAATAGTTCCCCCTGTAGAGAATCCAGGATCTCCTTACTGCTAGATGATACTGCAGCAGGAATGTGACAATCAACATCGGGCATATTGAAATCCCCTATCAGTAGCACTTCCTCTTTCCTAGAAATGCTGCACATGTCTTCAATTAACTCTCCATCCACCTCTTCCTCCTGTGAGGGAGGAAAATATATCATGCTAATGCAAATAGATTTATCTTTCCCTCTTTCTTGTTTAACCCACAGTGCCTCCTCTCTCCCTTTTAAGCTTTGTAGTTCCAAAACTTTAATATTATTTGCTACATAGAGTACCACTCCTCCTCCCCTTCTTCCTATCCACTCCTTGATGAATAGCCTGGTATAGTTACATACCAGTCATGGTTTTCTGTGAGCCATGTTTCTGTAACTGCCACTAAATCCAAGTCAGACACTCCCATTAATACTTCAACATCTGGGATCTTATTTTTCATGCTATGGGCATTTATACACATCGCTTTCCATATGTTGCCCCTTTTACCCATTTCCATAAAGGTAGAAGAACATAAGAACATAACATAAGATATGCCATACTGGGTCAGACCAAGGTCCATCAAGCCCAGTATTCTGTTTCCAACAGTGGCCAATCTAGGTCATATGTACCTAGAAGTTTCTCCAAAAGACACAGGTTCCACAATGCTTGTACTGGGTCAAGCACTGATATCCTGGGTCCCTTCTTAATAATGGTTTATGGACCTTTCCTCCAGGAACTTGTCCAAACCTTTTTTAAACCCAGCTACACTAACAGCCTTTACTACATCCTCCGGTAACAAATTCCAGAGTTTGATTACACGTTGAGTGAAAAAATATTTTCTTTTATTAGTCTTAAATAGTTTACCCTGTAGCTTCATTGCATGTCCCCTAGTCTTTCTATATTCTGATAACGTAAACAGTCGATCTACATTTACCCGTTCCATTCCGTTCATTAATTTATAGACTTCTATCATATCATTATCAATGTTGGAACGATATAGATGCATTATAATATCTTTTGTTTTATTTTCCATTCCTTTCCTTAATGTTTGTTTCACTTACCTGGGGGCTTTCACTTACCTGGGGGTTTTCTTCACCATCCCCAACGAATCTAGTTTAAAGCCCTCTTTAGTATATTAGCCTGTCTGCTACTGAAGACATGTCAACCTTTCTTTGAGAGATGGATGCCATCTCTGCTCTGCAACCCTTAAACAGCATCCCATGGTCCAGGAAACCAAAACGCTTTTGGTGACACCATCCACTCAGTCGTGCGTTAATCTTCAGGGTGAGAGCTTCTCTGCCTTGATCTTTACCCTCAACAGGGATTGAAGAGAACACCACCTGCACCCCTATCTGCTTCACCCTCTGTCCCAGAGCCATGAAGTCACTTTTGATATGCTGAGAGGGATACCTAGCAGTATCATTTGTGCTGACATGGATTAGCAACATTGTGTAATAGTCAGTGGATTTGATGAGTCTTGGCATATTCTCTGTAACATCTCGGATTTTGGCACCTGGCAAACAGCATACCTCTCTGGACATCAAGTCTGGTCGGCAGATGGATGCCTCAGTACCACTCAGAAGAGAGTCACCAACCACCGCTACCCTTTGCTCCTTGTGGTCAGTGATTCTGCAACTTTGGGGTGCTCGAGCTCTGGTTCTCCCTTTCCAGGGATGCTTTCACCTCCTCCACTAACAGGGCTGCATAATAGTTCTTCAATTCAAGGGCTGGAGAAGTTGGATTGGTGATTCTGCAGACCCTGGTGATTTGTGTCCAACCTTGGTCTTTCCGTAGGCTCCCATCTTCTCCTCTGCTGGAGAGCTTGGATGTTGCAAGAAGCATCTTATCAATGTACTTCTCACTGTCTTGAATGTTCCTCAGTCTTGCCACCTCCTCTCTGAGTTCCTTGTTTCCTGAGAGCTTCAGCATGCTGGCACCCTGCACATGGAACTAGTCCTTCAACTGGCATTGGGACCTCTGTCTGGACAGAGGTAGAAGCTGTAATAGGAGCAACAGCTTTGGTGATATGATTTTTGCCAGCCATTGTTCCAGTGGTGGAGGTTAGGTAAAGCAAAAGAGAGAGAGAGAGAGACCTACCAAAGTACCAGCCATTTTCCCAGCTGTCCTTTCAGAGAAAAAGCAGTTAAATCTCTTTTAAGTGTGTTCAAAATGTACTGTTCTAAGACCCAAACTTGCATGGCAATGGAAGAAGGTTAAAGTCATACAATGATAAGCCAAGAGAATCCACAAAGGTGCAAGGAAGAGGAGGATGAAGAGTGGCCCAGTAAAAGGCAAAGCACACAGGTCACAGAGCCATGCTGAAATAAGGATGTCATAAACCATTCTAATCAGTAAGGGCAACAGCGAGGCAAGCAATGAGTACAGTGCAACAGAATGACACAGGCAGCAGTGGTAGAGACAGGAAAGAGGGAACAATATCTCTCTTTTTTATTGGTTTATTTCATTTTTTTAACTTCCTTTTTTTTTTTAGTTTTGCCATGTGAGCCCAAACATCCCCACTGAAAACATTTTAGCAGCCAACAGGGCAGTTGTGAAAGCAGGAGCGGGATTTGCAGCCTCTGCAGTATATTGTAGCAGTGGTTAGGATCTCAATAGCAGGACTGGCAACAAAGAGGAGGACTGTGAGAGAACTGGCAGGACAATGAAACTACCACCAGCAACAGAGGGAGACTGTTTTCAATTTTGTTTTATTTACTGTTTATTTTGATTTCATCTATTGTTTTTGCTCTTTTTTATTTTAAGTTGTGGCAGGGGAGTTGAATGGCAGCCACTGGAAATGGGCACCATCCTGGAAAAATTACAGCACAAACAGGATTATGAGGCACTTTAGGTGAACCTTATCCCCTGTGCCCCCCTCTCAAGTTCCTGCTCCCGCTTCCGCTCCAACTCCTGCCCCATCCCCAGCCTCCACTACTGCTACTATTGCCCTTCTCTGGGACCTGCAGTTGTAGCAATGGTCACCAACAGCCCCACAGTGCTTACATTCAAACACCAGCACTGTGAGGTTGTTTGACTCCCACCCCACCAAGGACCGATGCTTTTTTGAATTCAGATACTGTCCTCATTTCTACTACCTCCACTGGGAGACTATTCTATGCATCTACCACTCTTTCCACAAAGAAATATTTCTGCATATTACTCCTGGTTCTATCCCCTTTCACCCTCATCCTATGTCCCCTGATAGTAGAATTTGCTTTCAATCAAAAGAGGCTCTCCTCTTGTGCATTTATGCCATGGAGGTATTTAAATATCTCTATCATAGCTCCTCTAACATATACCTTCCCTCTAATGTATACATATTAAGATCTTTAAGTCTGTCCTCATATGCTTTATAACGAAGACCATTAACCATTTTAGTAGCCACCCTCTGCACCAACTCAAACCTGTGTATATCCTTTTGAAGGTGCAATTTCCAGAGTTGTACAAAATACTCTAAATGAGATCACACCAGAGACTTATTTCCTATTTTCTGCTGGTCATTTCTCGTCCTTATACACCAAAGCACCCTTCTGGCTTTCGCTGTTGCCTTTTTTTTACCTCTTTAGCTGCTTTGAGATAATCAGAAACTATCACTCCCAGGTCCCGCTCTTTTTTTGTGTACAGAAGTACTTTTCCTCCTACACTATACCACTTCCTTAGATTTTTGCAGCCCAAGTGTATGACTCTGTATTTTTAGCAATACATCTCAGCTGCTAAATTCTTGACCATTCTTCAAGCTTAGCTAGATCCCTCCTCATGTTATCTACTCCTTCCTGGGTGTCTACTCTATTGCAGATTTTGGTATCATTCACAAAGAGGCAAACCTTACCCGACAGCCCTTCCGCTATATCACTAACAAAGATGTTGAAAAGAATCAGACCAAGGACAGATCCCTGCGGCACACTACTGGCAACTTCCTTCTCCTCAGACTGAGCTCCATGTACTTGTATCCTCCCAGGTATGACCAATTTCTAACCCAGACAGTCACTTTAGGGTCTATCCCTAGGGTGCTCAGTTTGTTTATAAGTTGCCTGTATGGAACAGTTTCAAAGGCTTTACTGAAATCTAAGTACACCA
The DNA here is from genome assembly GCA_033557465.1 of Ichthyophis bannanicus. Taxonomy (NCBI): domain Eukaryota; kingdom Metazoa; phylum Chordata; class Amphibia; order Gymnophiona; family Ichthyophiidae; genus Ichthyophis; species Ichthyophis bannanicus. Next base: position 1,484,064,907 of record CM066032.1, read on the forward strand.
GATCTAGGGCTCTCTCTATGAATACTTAGGGGTATGTTTACTAAACCGTCTTAATGTTACCGGCGCTAGTTGCAGCGTTAATGTGAAGAATGCCATATAAGGTAGTGGGCGTTCTGGAGGGAAGGTTGCAAGAAATCGGTATTGTGCTATAGTGGACGCCGTGGCACGTTAACGCGCATTAACCCTAAGTTCATGCCAGGGCAGTACTAGAAGCTATAAAGATGTAGCCCACTGGTTACTGCGATAACTATGAAGATAGAGGTCATGGGTTCGATCCCACAGTGGTGTTATTTGATAAGGCTATCTGAGGCTTCTCCTTTTAATTTACATCAATGCTGCCAGCAAAAACACCCTCACAGTGCCGTAACCTAAGATGCCTCATAAGGCACCCTATAAGGCACTCCATAGGGCACAATATAAAGTGCCCTGTCCGCCAAGGCACTTTATAATGTGCACTATAGGGTGCTTTATTGGGCGCCCTATAAGGCACCTTAGGCTACAGCACTGTGAGGGTGTTTTTGCTGGCAGCACTGATTTAAATTAAAGGGAAAAGCCTCAGACAGCCTTATTAAATAACACCACTGTGGGATCAAACCCATAACCTCTGCCTTTGCAGTTATTGAAGTAACCAGTGGGCTACATCTCTATAGCATCTAACACACCGCTGGCTGGCTACACAAAGACTGCAGGTCACCACACAAACTGTCTGCTGTGGTTACCAGGATAGGATAAACCCACCCATACCTATGATGCACTGTACATGCAGATCAGCAGCCTACATATGATCACAAGATGGGGTATGCGCCTCTATAGCACCCCGGCCTGGTAGGGGGAACTGACTGTGTGTGTCACTGGCACAGAGTAGATATGGACCGTGACATTGTGCGGTTCCTGTGCTCACCCTGAGGGTGAGGGGCACCCACCACCAGGTCCACAGCACATGGCATGGCTGAGATAGGCTGTGCTGCAGGTCCCCATCAGTGCCAGTGTGTGATAAGTAGTCCTTGCAAACACACCTAGGAAACACCTGTGTCCATCTGTATCTCTCAGTCACGTCTAGCTCTTGTGGACTATGATGCACCCAAAATGGTGGGTAAATTATAGGGACATGGTTTGCAGGAGCCACAGCTGGGACTTGAACCTGTGACCTTCTGCCCCTGACTATACTGGCTGTGTGTACTGCATCAAACTGTTGTCACAGAGGCAGATCATTCCCTGGGGATACCATGACTGTTCGTCAAACAAACCTTGTCTGTTGCAGTGCACGGCACCCACCTAAACAGGGCTTGGCCTTGGTCTGCTGTAGCAGATGCCACTGCCCCCTCCACCACCAGCACCCCTCCGCCACCATGCTGACAAGCCCTTGTGCCGGTGGTGCTGGTTGTGCACAGTCCCAGGCCATCCAGTGTGCCGGTAGGCGGCTGCCTATGGTGCGTGATATGGGGTAGGGGTGCCTGCCTAGACATCCACGCTTCCCCCTGGCACCGCCTGTCAATGTTATGTGCTCTTTGGGGTACTTGCTGGGTACTGTCCACTGGGACACTGTGGGACACACACTCGTGGACATGTTTGCCCTTGGTCAGTTGCTGTCTTGCTGGTTTTCTGTTTCTAAATTCCTATGTGTCACCTAGGCATATGCCTAGTCCACCCTGTGCCCCAGCTGGCCCACTGCATGTCCCACCTGCAGCCCCCTGTAACCCATTTACACAATCACCATAGTGCCCTTTCCTATATGGCCACTCTGCTGTTGCTGCACATGTGAAAGTCACATAAGCAAGCTGCCCAATATACACCACAGCAAGCCCTCATCAACATTATCAATGTTGGAACATTCACTTTGTGGGGGGAATCAGAATTGACCCTTCCAAAAGTGACATCTTCCTTTTTATTCTTTATGGGTAGTGTTGATTACCATTTATCAATGTTTTTTTCTATTGGCCAGCTCGGTGTTTTGTATTTCTATTTTGGTTCTGGTCATTATCTCTCTGGTTTTTGCATGTTTTGTTACTGCACATGTATCACCACTATCACTTATCTGGGTCTCCCTGCCTTTGCTGTACATTGCTGACTGAACTGGTTTCTCTCTCCTGCAAATGTGCCTCTAACGCAAGGTTTTCAGTGGCACTAATTTTCAGACGCGTTAGTGGCGCTAATTTCACAGCGTTAGTGTGCCTGGGACCTCTCCCCGCCCACTCTCCACCCATTGACCCCTTATCTCCACCCTCTGAGGAGCCTTACTCCACCCTCTGCGCACCTTAACGCCGCCGGAGACATTATCGCGCGATACATGATGTTATCGCACGATAATGTGCCATTATCGCGTGATAACATCACTTATCGTGCGATAACGACACCGCTGCGATGTTAGCGCTGTTTAGTAAACATACCGCTTAGACTCAAATGAAGGCTTTTATGATTTTTTTTTTGGTATATTATCTGCCAATATTTTGTGTGTGCTTCCCACTGAACTACTAATAATCTCTTAAAGATTAATCATTTGATGAATGAAATATCACATTTAAGTGAGAATACTGACTAGAAATTAAGGGATATGCCTGAGGTGGCAAGGAAAAACAAATGTGTCTGTTTTGCATTAAAACTCTAACAGGCCTAACTGCAAACTAGAGCAATTTAATTTTGCATCTTTATTTCAAGCAAATAATTGTCTGTTTTTGTATTAAAACTCTGACAGGCCTAATCACAAACTAGGGCAATGTAATTCTACAGCTTTAAGCCAAGCTAATAACTAATTTATGTTTTAAAAGTATTTAAATATAGATTTTTCCAAAGAAGTCCACAATCTCTTTTGTCCTAGTCTTTAAGTCACCAAAATTTCTCAGCAAAATTGTGTTAAAATCTCATGCATTAACTGGCATGCCCTATGGTAACTGTTACTGTGGGCCTGAGCACACAGTTAACATTCAACAAATCACACTTTGACTGCATTGTGCACTTTAGTAAAAGGGCCTCTAAGCTTTTTTTCTGAGATATTTCAAACCCTGGCTAAAGATTCCAGGGTATCCATGTTCGCTTTCCTTGCCCAGCCCAAACTTATAAAACACAAGTTTTTGTATCAGAAATTATTTTCCAGGATCTCAGCCTTTGCCTGTAGAAAAGTGCTATCTTATTTACTTATTTATTATTATTTGTATTCTATGTATGAAAGGTACTACATGAGGAAAAGCATATGAAATGTACAATAAAAACATACAAACAACATACAACTATTATAATTCAAAATGACCAAATTGCTTACAAAAATATCTTTATAAGCATTTTCAAAAAGACTTTCCTTTACCCATTTTTTTATGCACCTGTACTATTTATGAATTCCAAAGCATCACAACAGCGCAGGAGAGCACCTTTCCTCTGTGCAGCATTGGAGGCTTCCAGACCTACTATTTTATCACTGTGTGTGTCTTAGTACAAATAATTTCCAATGCCCTATCCTGGAAAGAGATTCACAAATAATGCTCAAGGAGAATTTATGCAGCTCTAAAAAAGGCAGCTAGATTTTATTTATTTATTTATTTAGCTGCATTTAGCTAGATAATGTGGATTCCATTCATGAAACTTCCCTAGAGGGTATAGAAAGGATTACCTCTCCAACACCTGTTCACTCAGGATGATTTACTGACCGAGGTAATTTTGGAGCTGTTGTATCTATGTTGTTGCTAAGTGCTATTGAGTCAATATCGACCCATGGTGACCCTCTAGATAGTTGTCCTAAACTATGTTTGGCCTTCAGTCAAGTGGCTAATTGTTGATAGAGTGGCATCCATAGCTGATATTATTGTATCAACTGTATTAAGGCATCCGTGGCCTTCGTCTTTTGCGCTGACCTTCAACCTTGCTAAGCATTATGTCTTTCTCTAATGATCTTTCTCTTTGAATGATATGTCCAAAGAATGAAAGCTGAAGTCTTGTCATTTGAGCTAATAAAGAAAGCTTAATTTGATCACCTCTAGCATTACTACTACTACAATTAATCATTTATATAATGCTACAAGGCAGACACAGTGCTGTACAGACACATATAAAAGACAGTCCCTGCTCATCAGAGCTTACAATCTAATCAAGACAGACAGTACAATAGATGAATACAAGGGAAAAGCAGGGAAGGGTAATGAGAAAGAAGGAGAACAAACAATTAAGATCCGAAAGCAGCTTGAAAGAGGTAAGCCTTTATCATAGATTTGAAAAAAGGAAGAGATGAAACCTGACATAAAGATACAGGCAGTTTGTTCCAGGCAAAAGGAGCAGCAAGGTAAAAGTCTGGAACTGGCTGTTGAAGAGAAGGGCATAGAGAGAAGCAAGTCAGAGGAACAGCAGAGTTCACAAGGAGGGGTGTGGGGAGAGAGATGAGAGGAAAGGTAGTGAGAAACAATGGAATGAATGCACTTATAGGTCAGAAGGAGAAGTTTTGTTTTGGATACAGAAATGGAAGGGAAGAAAATGAAGTGATTAGAGAAGAAGAGTTATATGAGCATATAGGGCTTGGCGGAAGATTAGCTAGGCAGCAGAGTTTTGAACAGATTGAAGGGGAGAAACATAGAAATATAGAAACATAGAAACATGATGGCAGAAAAAGACCATATGGCCTATCTAGTCTGCTCTTCCATATCAACCATTACAACAGTCCATTTTTTTTCCTTTAGAGAAAAGTCAGATACTGTTGACATCTCTACCACCTCCACTGGCAAACTATTCCATACATCTACCACTCTTTCCAATTGTCTCACTGGTTGGGACAGATTACCAAAGGCCAGGGGTTCAGTTCTTGCACGGGGGACAAGCAACCTCAGGCTGGAAGGACTGGGGTCTCTAGTCCCATGGCCACTCCTTGTGGCCTTCGGCAAGCCACTTAACCCTTCATTGCCTCAGGTACACTTAGATTGTGAGCCCTTTGGCGACAAGGGAATAAAAAGTACCTGTTAGTATACATGTAAACAGCACAGATTCTAAAGAGCGTGGTATAATAAAGAAATATTTCTGCATATTACTCCTGAGTCTATCCCCTTTTACCCTCATTGTATGTCCCCTCATAGCAGAGCTTGCTTTCATTTGAAAGAAGCACTCCTCCTGTGTATTTATGCCATGGAGGTATTTAAATGTCTTAATCATATTACCTTTATCCCACCTTTCCTCTAAAGTATACATATTAAGATCCTCATATACTTTAAAATGAAGACCACTAACTGTTTTAGTAGCTACCCTCTGTACCGACTCCAGCCTGTTTATATTCTTTTGAAGATGCGGTCCCCAGAATTGCATACAATATTCCAAATGAGGTCGCATCAAAGACCTATACAGATGCACTATTACCTCATTTTGTCTGACTCAGAAGGAGACCAGCAAGGAGGAGGATGCAATAGTCGAGGCAACCATCACCACCACAAGATTCTATTCAGCCCCAGGCTTATGCAAACTATATACAGTCAAAAGCAATAAAAATAACAACTGCAACACCACAAGAACTCTCCCAGTCTTCACACCCGCAGTTCCCAATCACCAAACTTGTCCCGCCCTCTGCAAAGACCATAGAGGATGTAATCGCCTCCATCAACACGACAACGGCCCCATCTGACCCATGCCCAGCGCACTGGATTAGGACCATGTGTACAGAACTCAGTCCATTCATAGCCAACATCGTGAAGGTATCATTTGAATCTGGTGTCTTCCCAGACGCTCTCAAGCAAACCTCCATCCGTCCACTTCTAAAAAACAATCAGCTGGACTCAAAGAGAGAGGACTCTTACCGACCAATTTCTAGTATCCCATTACTAGCTAAAATTCTCGAGAAGCTAACCCAGAGACAGATTCAGCAGCATATAGACTCCTCTTCCCCATTAGATCCTTATCAACACGGATTCAGGGAGGCCCACGGTGTAGAAACTCTACTAACAACTCTAATTAACACGCTTATCAACGGCATTGACAACCTCAAGTTGGGCTTCACTTTAATCTTTCTGGATATAGTGGCTGCGTTTGACTCCGTAGATCACAAACAGCTTCTAAAGCGTCTTCACGAGAAAGGAATCCATAACCGTGCATGGGACTGGTGCAAATCGTACCTGGAAGGCTGGCTGCAACACGTACGCATTGGTAACGCTACATCTGATCCCTTCCAGCAGACAATGGGTGTGCCCCAAGGCTCCTCCCTGTCTGGCTTCTGTTCAATATCTACATGCAGCCAATTTGCGACATCACACGCTCCTTCGGTATATCCTGCCTCATGTATGCTGACGATGTACTGCTATTCTCACCCATATCTGTCGCTTGCCCAGACTACACATTGTTAATCAACTGTTTTAATGCAATAACGGATTGGCTACTTACTCAGAACCTCTGAATCAACTTCAAAAAGACGGAAGTCCTAATAATTACAAGAAACAAATGTTTCTCTCCCCCACCTTCTCTAAAATCAGAGATTCCGATCTCCCGGTCAAATCCAATATACGCTACCTGGGAGTGATATTGGATCAAAAATTAGACTTCAAGGAACATATAAGGAGCACCGTAAAATCCATATACTTCAAGATTAAAACCCTGAGGCACTTGAAACCTATGTTGGAACCTGACGACTTCCGAACTATCTTCCAAGCGATAGTCACACCGCACTTCGATTATGCTAATATAATACTGCATGGCCTCCCTAAGATCACCATCCACCCCCTACAGTTAGCCATGAATGCAGCAGCCCGTATCCTCTATGGAGCCTCAAGGAGTGACCACATCTCCCCTATTCTAAAAGAACTTCATTTGCTTCCAATAAGCTGTAGGATCCTATATAAGACCCTCCTTATTACCTTCAAGGCCTTCAATAAACTATCTCCTGCAGCCATCTCGGATCTCATCACACACACAGAGAACAACAGGCCTAGAAGAATTTCCGCTGTGGAGATGCTAATCATACCGCGCGAATCCATAAAGTCTAATCAATCAACTATAAACAGAGCTTTCGCTAACTTTGCCCCCAGATGCTGGAATAAACTCCCTCCTGGCATTAGAGCAATCAGGGACCTGAGACAGTTTAGAAAAGCCCTCAAGCACCACCTTTTTACCACACACTTCAAGCTTCTGGATACACCTTCCCCTCTCCCACCCTTACCTTCACAACCCCATACCTATCCTATATGAATGCATAGAACTGACATATGTACCAACAGGTAGTTTCAAAGATTGTATATAGTTCCCCTGGTTTACCTCCATGTTAATTCCCCTGTTATCTGTAAACGAAGACCAATTTATCTGGCCAATGTGTTTTATTGTTACAATGTAAACCGCACTGATGACAAATAGCGTGGTATATAACAAATGTTAAATAAATAAATACATAAGAAGTGACTAAAGAGTGGATACGTGTTTTAGAAGAATGTACAGAAAGGAAGGAGCAAATTTTGTTAATGTTGTAGAGAAAGAAACAAAAGATTTTTGCTATCTGTTGGATATTTGTGGAGAAGGAGAGGGAGGAGTTGAAGATGACTTCAAGGTTGCAGGCTGAGGAAACAGGAAGCAGAATAATGTTATCAGCAGAGATAGAGAAGGGAGGAAGAGGGAAAAGAGTTTAGGGGGAAAAATACGAATTTCAGTGTTGGCCATGTTCAATTTCAAATGGCAGTGAGACATCCAGGCAGCGATCTCAGATAGGCAGCCAGATATATGGGCTTGGAATGTAAGAGAAATATCAGGTGTATATAGATTTGAGAATCATCAGCATAAAAGTGATATTGAAAGCCATGGGAGGAGATGAAAGCACCAAGGGACTTGGTATGGAGAGAGAAAAGGAGAGGGCCTAGAACAAACCCTTGGAGAACACCAACTGAGAGAGGGATAGCAGTAGAGGAGGAACTGACAGAACAAACACTGAAGGAGTGATGGGAGAGATAAGGAGTGAACCAGGACAATGCAAAGCCAATAAAACCAAGTGAGGACTATGTATCAAAGAGAAGGTGGTGGTCAACATTGTCAAAAGCAGCAGAAAGGACTGAGTAAAGGCCTTTGGATTTAGCCAGGAACAAATCGCTGGAGACTTTAGCAAGGGCCTTTTCAGTAGAGTGTAAGGGACAGATTGAAATGGATCGAGGAGGGCTTGAGAGGAGGTAAAATTAAGGCAATGGTGAAGAACTGCATGTTTAAGAATTTTGGAAATGAAGGGAAGAAGGGAGATGGGTCGATAATTAGAAGGACAAGTAGGGTCAAGTGAAGGTTTCTTGAGGAGAGGTGAGACTAGAGCATTCTTGAAGGCTGCAGGGAAAATTACAGTACAGAATGATAGGTTGAGAATGCGTGTGATGGAAGGGATGATAGAAGAGGAGATGGAGTTAACGAGATGGTTGGGAATAGGATCAGAGAAAGAGGTAGTAGGTTTAGCGGAGGAAAGAAAATGAGAGGTTTCTCTTCTGAGATTTCAGAAAAGGAAGAAAGGGCAACAGAGATTGAGGGAAAAAGTTGGTTTTGAAGAGGGGGGAGAGGGGATGAAGCTGATCTTGAGGGGAACTGGAGTGTAATCTTGTGGACTTTGTCTTGGAAATAATCAGCAAGGGTTTGGACAAAAAGAAAAGAGGAGGTCAGAGACAGAGGTGCCTTGAGGAGATAGTTGAGAGTAGAGAAGAGATGACGGGGGTCAGAGTCAAGAGAGTTATTTAGATGGACATAGTTGTTTTGCTTGTTGAGTGCTATGGCAGATTAGAAGGAAGTAAGCATGAATTTGAAGTGACGAAAGTCAGAAAGGGAGCGGGTTTTGAGCCAAATGCACTCAGCTGAATGGGCACAAGAGCAAAGGTAGCAGGTAGTTGAAGACAGCCAGGGCTGTGGTATAATGTGCTTTACAGGATGTAGGATAGGGGGAGAAAGAGAATCCACAGCAGAGGAGAGAACAGTATTATAGAAACTATAGCCTCATCAACCGAGTTAGAAGACAAAGTGGAGGATGGAGGTGATGAGAATAGTGGAGAGAGCTAATGGATCGATAGCATGAAGATTTCTAAAAAGGTAGGAGGATATTAGGTGAGATTGAGCTCGAGAGTGATGAAGAGTGAAGCTAACCTGATGATGGTCAGATAAGGGAAGAGCTGAGATATGGAAATTAGAGGGTAAACAATTAGAAAAGAAAACAAGATCAAGGCAATGGCCATGATGATGAGTGGGGGTAGAAGAGCAAAGCTGAAGGCTAAATGAGGAGTTAAGATAAAGGAGTTTGGAAGCATATGGGTCAGAAGGATTCATTAATTTAAATTTATTCTTTGAGCAGTCAATGGTATACACTGTATTCTTCACTAGCACCATAATTCAAAGGCATCAATATTCTTCACTGTCCAACTTTTACAGCCATATGATGTTACTGAAAAATGCCATGGCTTGAACAAGCCAAATGTTTGTATGTAGAGGTAAACCTCAATACTTGAGAATTGTGTCTAGGTCCTCCATAGATTTATTTTATTTATTAAGACAGTTTTTGTATACTGCCTTATCCTTCAATCAAAGCAGTCACAACACAATTGGGGGATACATTTAACACATGGGGATATGAGACACATACACTAATACTTACAGGGAACATGGGCAATGGAGGGTTAAGTGGCTTGCCCAAGACCACAAGGAGCATCTGTGGGACTAGAAACCCTGGTCCTTCTGGCCCAAGGTTGCTGTCCTCTAGTGGGATTTGAACCCCCAACCTTCTGGCCTGAAGTACCTTGCCCCAACCACTAGGCTACTCCTCCCTCTGCCAAGAGCAGCGCATCATCTGATTTCTTGACTGCTTGTTGTTTCTTTATTGAATATTGATCCAAGCAGGTTAAAGTTGTCTACTATATCTATTTCTTCTCAATCAAGGATGAAATGATTGATTGTGTCAGTGGTCAGGATCTTTGTCTTCTTCATGTTGAGGTGCAGGCCCATTTTAAGACAATGTTCCTTGATCTTGAAGGTGTGCTCTTCAAAACTGCACACAATACTCTAAATGAGGTCACACCAGAGACTTATACAGAGGCATTATCACCTCTTTTTTCTTCAGGTCATTTCCTCTCCCTATACATGCAAGCATCCTTCTCGGTTTTGCAGTCACCTTTTCTACATGTTTAGCTACTTCAAGATCATCAGAAACAATTACACCCAGTTCCCACTCTTCCTTCATAGGCAGAAGTACCTCACCCCCTACACTGTACCGCTCCTTTGGATTTTTTCAGCCCAAATGCATGACCCTTCATATTTTAGCATTACATTTTAGTTGCCAAATTCTTGACTATTCTTCAAGCTTAGTTAAATCCCTCCTCATGTTATCTAAACCTTCCTGGGTGTCTACTCTATTGAAGATTTTAGAATCATCTGCAAACAAGTAAACCTTATCCAACAGCCCTTCCGCAATATCACTAACAAAAGTTGTTTAAAAAAATCATACCAAGGACAGATCCCTGCTGCACACCACTAGTACCCTCCTCCTCAGAGTGAACTCCATTTGCCTGTATCCTTTGTCGCCTCCCACACAACCAATTTCTAACCTAATCAGTAACTTTAGGGTTCATCCCTAGGGTGCTCAGTTTGTTTATAAGTCACCTGTGTGGAATGGTGCCAAAGGCTTTACTGAAATCCAAGTACATCACATCTAGGGCTCTCCATCGGTCCAACTCCCTGGTCACCCATTTAAAGGAATCAATTAGATTTGTCTGACAAGACCTGCCTCTGGTGAATCCATGCTGCCTTAGATCCGGTAATCCATTGGACTGCAGAAACCTCATTATTTTATCTTTTAGATGCCTTTCCAATAATTTACTAACCACAGACGTTAGACTAACTGGCCTGTAGTTCTCAATACACACAGTATACAAACGTGAGTAGCAAAGGAAGGGTTGTTTATTTCTGAATAATTCTGAGCCAAGGCCCAACACAGGCCATGTTTCGCTATGTCTTCATCAGGGGCTGTTATTGGCTACAATATATTAAAAATACATGCAAAAAAGTAAAAACAAAAACTTAAAACATCCATATAAATATAAATCATGTATATTAAATAGAAACATGGAAATAGATACCTCAAATAAAAGGAATTATTTTTTTTAAATTATGAATAACAAATAAATAAACAAAGTACAGCTATAAACATGTATATACAAAAGACTCATGGTGAGTCAATTTAAGTTTTTAACGGTGATATATATTGGTAAGAGTCAATTAACTATTTATATGGTCTTTTGTATATACATGTTTATAGCTGTACTTTGTTTATCTATTTGTTATTTATAAGTTTTTAAAAAAAAAATAATTCCTTTTATTCGAGGTATCTATTTCCATGTTTCTATTTAATATACATGATTTATGTTCATATGGATGTTTTTAATTTTTTGCATGCATTTTTAATATATTGTAGCCAATAACAGCCCCTGATGAAGACATAGCGAAACACGGCATGTGTTGGACCTTGGCTCAGAATTATTCAGAAATAAACAACCCTTCCTTTGCTACCCACGTTTGTATACTGTGTGTCTTGTTTTCCATGTGGACTTTGTGCTTTTTGGTTGGACTGTAGTTCTCAATGTCATCCTTACATCCGCTTTTATGTGAAGGGACCACATGTGCCTTTTTCCAGTTCTCTGGCACCACTCCAACTCCAAAGAACCATTGAAAAGGTCAGACAATGGAGCCACTAAACCATCCCCAAGTTCCCAAGTTCAGTATTCATTGGATGTTTCCCATCCGGACCCATCGCATTGTCTACTTTTAGTTTAGCTAGTTCCTCACAAATAGTCTTCTGAAAATCGTTTGAGATCCCTGTTACTTCTGTTCCTATATGTGGGTATTTTCTGAGGTCCTGCTACTGGCCCTTCATCTGTGAACACACAGCAGAAATATTTGTTAAGCAATTCTGCTCAATCCTCATCATTTTCGACATACTGTATTCGTCCCCTTCATCCTTGAGTCTGACAATACCACTTTTGTCCTTCCTCCTCTCACTAACATATCTGAAAAGGTCTTATCCCTGCATGTTATTGCATTGGCTATTTCCTTTTCTTTTTCTATCTTTGTTTTCCTGACTACTTTGCTAGCTTCTCTAAGTTTTTCCAAATATAAATGCCTGTCTTCCTCTCTCTGTGATCTCTTGTATTTCCTGAAGGCCTCCCTCTTTTTCTTCACCTTTTATGCTATTTTTTGAGAACTATAGCAGCCTCCTTTTCCATTTACAGTTATTTACCTTTCTAATAAAAAGGAACTCCCACACCCTAAGTGACCCTAGACCAACGAGCTCCTGCTAAGCTAGAATAAACATGCTGGGGCAGCGGGAAAAAGCTGTGGTGGCTATGCTGGACCTGTCAGCAGTATTAGATTTGGTGGATTGGGATATTATCTTGAAAAGGTGTCAGGGCATGGGGAAGGGGGTAAGGTGTTGAGTTGGTTATTTGCTTTTTTGCACATGCATTAGTTCCGGGTATGTTGGCGTGAGAAAAGGTCAGCTGACATGTGGGGTTCCACAGGGCTCAGCGCTATCCCCCTGCCACTTTAACATCTTTATGAGCCCAGTAGGGCAGATTAAATATCAGGCCCTATAGCACTAAATGAAAGGTTAGATATCATTGACATCTTAGAGACCTGCTGGGAGGAGGACAGCTGTGTTAAAGAGGATACAAGCTATATGGCAATAATAGGGTAAATCACTTCCTGATAACATCCATGCCACTTATGAGGGAACTCCAGTGACCACACTTCCCTGTACCGTCAGTCCTCCCAACTAATTCTCACTTTTTCCTTTTCTATACTTCCCTTCTCTAGCTACATTATATATAAACTAAGTTTACCAAATATATATATTAAACTCATTGACTTAAAGTTTGTTCACACTTTGTATTTACATTGTTGCTTAATGTTTATTCCAACATATTCCATGTAATCTAAATTTTGTTCACACTGGGGCCAATTCCATTACATGCATGTCTTGGCCACAGGCACGTCCAAATCATAAATACACCTGATTTAAATGGGATTCCGCATTAGACGCACATGCTGTCTCGGAATAGGAACATACATGTTCTCGGCTTTGCACGAACAAAGCATGATAGAATACAGGACACGGCGATACCCAGCAAAGGGCTTTGTATGTCCCTGCGCTCACTGTATTCTGAAAAGTTTGAGGTTCACAAACCCTCCCGTCTCTACTATAAACCTGTGAATAGCCATGCCTCGGTGTAAAACGTGCATCTCCTAAGCTGCTCCACTCACTGACAGTGTTGTGCTGATGCAAACTACACATGAATCCTGATGATACAGAAACGGTGATGCAAACTAGACGATCTATACCAGCCTGTTGCATGCCCAGAACACTGCAAAGATGGTTCAGTGCACTCTATGATAGTTTAAAAACAGGTAGAAAGTGATTTGCTTAGCTTGACATACCTCACATCACAACATATATGGCAGTGGAAGACATCCTTAGTTATGCTTGCATTGGTCATCTCAGAAAACAGTCTTTACTACGCTCAGTATGGCTCAGAAGAAATCATAAAAGGGTCTTTATAGCGAAACGTCACAACATATCCCTGTCAATGATAAGGGATCCACAGAATGAGACTATTCAACAGTGCAGACAATGCTAATACATGATCAAAAGCACCATCGTTGCTCTCTACAATTGTGCACATTTTTAGAGACCTATGATGGTGCCTCTGGGCATGTCTTAGTGCTGTTTGTACTGTTGACTGCACTCATTCTGAGGGGCCCTTATTAGTGACAGGGATATGTTGTGATGTTTTGCTATTGAAACCCTCTTCTGATGTAACCTCCCTAATCACATTGGCACCTGGTGATACTGTGGTCACCCCTACAGTCCAAGTACCAGTCAGGCATACGTGTCCCCAAGATTAGCATAATTAATCCTCCTGTGCAACACACACACACACACGCGCACACATTCTCACTTGCAGTCACAACTACTCTCCTCTGCCAAAAACATGCCCTACACCCAAACACAAATGCTGTGAAGCCAGGATGGCGTGGCGTCTCAGGATACCACAGCTAATCTGCTTTTCTCAGGCAAACACAAAACTGCTTCCTGCTACCTCATATACCATCCCTACATCTACATTCACATTGTTCTGGGCACTGGGAAGCTGAGAATAGCTCCTTTGGTACAAGCAGCAAATGTCAGCATAGCCAAAATAAAGTCTATTGCAGTGCTTTATATTTCTGTAGGGGTGTTTTATATTGTTCCCTAACCTTCCAAACATCCCTCACCTGTGCTTTCCATTCTGTACAACTGCATCTTGTGCACACTGAGAGCAGAAACACCAGTTCAGTACAGACGTGTCACAGCCATTCATCTCTATGAGATGCTTTTGGGATCAGAACAGAATATTTCTAAGTCTTATTCCATGTTTCCTATGGTATGACTTGGACGTACGCGGGTAATGCTGAAGACGTACAAGGACCTCTACTGAATATGCCTTATACATTTCCATGGCTGGTCACACCCCCATTCTGCCCCCTCCTGCCCACGTTCAGAGATCCCTGTGCTAGCACCATGTATGTGCAGATACGCATGTTCTCAGAATACGGTTCTAGACTTATTCACAAGAAAAATATCTATCCCGCATGTCTAACCAGCTTATTCGTGGTTTAGAATGACCCTGATTGTTACTTGTAGTCTGCTTTGACATGTTGATAAGGCGGTATATAAAAACAGCTAAATAAATAAATCAAATTGGTAGAGGGGTTGTGTGCTATGTTAGAGGGCATTGGGTCATACAGGATAAGTTTTACAGGAAACAAAATATGCTGTAGAATCTTTATGGATAGAAATTCCATGTGAAAAGGGGAAGGTGATGGCAGTGTGGGTGTACTACTGTCCGACTAGCCAGAATGATCAGATGGATGATGAAATGCTAAAAAAAAAAAAATCAGGTAAGCTAACAAAAGTTAGAATACAGTAATAATGGGTGGTTTCAATTACCCCAGTATTGACTAGGACAATGTCACAGCAGGACATGCTAGGGAGATAGTTCCTAGATGAAATAAATGACTACTTCTTGGAGCAGCTGATTCATGCACTGACAAGGGAAGAAGATATTTTGAACTTAGTCCTTGGTGGAACACATGATCTGGTGAAAGAAAACATGGGGTTGGAGCCACTTAGCAATCATAGCACAATCACATTTGTTATAATAAATGGAGGGAGGACAGCAAGGAGATTCCAGGAATTACCATTAAAATCTTCTGTAGTATCCAAAGATTGGAGAATGGCCAATGTAACATCAGTTTTTAAAAAGGGATCCAGATGTGATCCGGGAAACTACAGACCAGTGAGCCTGATGTCAGTACCAGGAAAAATAGAAACATAGAAACATTGAAAAATGACGACAGAAAAAGACCACATGGCCTATCTAGTCTGTCCTTCCATACCAACAACATCAACAGTCCTCTTTTTACCTTAGAGATCCTCTGTGTTTATCCCATCCAATCTTTTCTTTAAAATGTTTAAGTATAATATTAAACTACAGACTCATAAAGAATGTATGTTTATGTTTTATGGACATAATTTTAAATGTGCAATCCAATACAATAATTTTTACATTTTCCATAAAATGCATATATAAATTGCATAAAAGATATGTGAAAGCACATTTTAGATAGCAGGTGGAGATTGGAAGTGAGACATCTAAGTTACATAGAAACATAGAAATATGACGACAGAAAAAGACCACATGGCCTATCTAGTCTGTCCTTCCATATCAACAACATCAACAGTCCCCTTTTTTCCTTTAGAGATCCTCTGTGTTTATCACATGCTTTTTTGAATTCAGATACTGTCCTCATCTCTACCACCTCCACTGGGAGACTATTCCACGGATCCACCACTCTTTCCGTAAAGAAATATTTCCACATATCACTCCTGAATCTATTCCCTTTCACCCTCATCCCATGTCCCCTCATAGCAGAACTTGCTTTCAATCGAAAGAGGCTCTCCCTATGTGCATTTATGCCATGGAGGTATTTAAACGTCTCAATCATATCACCTCTAATCCGTCTTTCCTCTAAGGTGTACATATTAAGATCCTTATTTCTGTCTTCATAAGCTTTATAATGAAGACCACTAACCACTTTAGTAGCCACCCTCTGTACTGACTCCATCCTGTTTATATCCTTTTGAAGGTGCGGTCTCCAGAATTGCACACAATACTCCAAATGATATTGCACCAAAGACTTATACAGAGGCACTATCACCTCCTTTTTTCTGCTAGCCATTCCTCTCCGTATGCACCCAAGCATCCTTTTAGCTTTTGTTGTCGCCTTTTCTACCTGTTTAACTACTTTAAAATTATCAGACATAACCACACTGAGGTCCCGCTCTTCCTTAGTGGACAAAAGTACTTCACCCCTATACTATATTGCTCCCTTGGATTGCTGCAGCCCAAATGCATAACCTTGCATTTTTTAACATTAAATCACAGCTGCCAAATTCTAGACCATTCTTCAAGCTTAGCTAGATCCCTCCTCATGTTATCTACACCTTCCTGGGTGTCTACTGGGTAGAAACCATTATAAAGAATAAACTTACTGAACATGTAGATCAGTGGTTCTCAACCAAGTTCTCTGGGACCCAAAGACCAATTGGGTTTTCAGGGAATCCACAATGAATATGCATGAGATAGATCTGAATACAATGGAATCAGTGCATGCAGATCTTTGTCATGCACATTCATTGTGGATATCCTAAAAATCTGACTCGTCTGGGGATCCCAGAGGACTTGGTTGCAAACCACAGATGTAGATAGCCATGGTTTAATGGCAGAAAGACAACATGGGTTTAGCTAAGGAAAGTCTTGTCTCACTATCTCTTACATGTTTCTGAAGGTGTAAATGAACAGGTAGATAATGGTGAGCTTGTTGATATAGATTTGTATTTCAGAAAGCCTTCGACAAAAGTCACTCATGAGAGACTCTTGGGAAAATTAAAAAGCAATGGGATAGGCGGCAGTGAACTGTTGTGGATTAGGAACTGGTTAAAAGATAGAAAGCAGAGAGTAGGGCTAAATGGTCAATTTTATCAATGGAGAAAGGTGAATAGTGGAGTACATCAGGGACTGTGCTGGGTCTGCTGCTTGTTAACATATTCATAAATGATCTGGAAATAGGAATAACAAGTGAGGTGATCAAATTTACAGCTGACACAAAATTCTTCAAAGTTGTTAAAATACAAGAGGATTGTGAAAAATCACAAAAGGACCTTGATAGATTGGAAGACTGTATGTCCAAATGACAGATGAAATTTAATTTGGTGGACAAGTACAAAGTTATGCACTTAAAGAAGAACAGCCCAAACTATGCTTACATGATACAAGGTTACACATTAGGAACCACAACCCAGGAAAATGGTCTAGATGCCATTGTGGACAATACACTGAAACCCTCTGCTCAGTGTGCAGCAGCAGCCAAGAAAGCAAATAGAATGTAAGGAAAGGAATGTAGAATAAAACCAAGTATATTATAATGCCACTGTATTGTTCCATAGTGACACCGCAGCTTGAATATTGTATGCAATTTTGGTTGCCATTATCTTAAAAAGGATATAGCAGAATTAGAAAAGGTACCTAAAAGAGCTACCAAATGGTAAAGGGGATGGAAGGGTACCCCTATGAGGAAAGGCTTAAAAGGTAAGGGCTGTTCAACATGGAGAAAAGCCAGCTGAAGGGAGATATGATAGAGGCCTATAAGTTAATGAATGGAGTGGAACAGGTAAACAGAGATCAGTTGTTTACTCCACCAAAAGGTAGGAAGACTAGAGGACGTGCAAGTCGTGCATGAAGCTACAATGTAGCCCCTTTAAGACTAATAAGAGAACATATTTTTTCTCTCAAAGCATAATCACATTTTCCAATTTGTTACCAGAGTATGTGGTAAAAACTGTTAGAGTAGTTGTGTTTAAAAAAGGTTTGAGCAAGTTCCTGGAGGAAAAGTCAATAAACCATGATTAAGGAGGACAAGGATTATCCACTGCTTACCCCAGGATAAGCATTGTGAAATCTGTGTACCGTTTTGGGAACCTGACGGGTACTTGTAACCTGGATTGGCCACTGTTGGAAACAGGATGATTTTGGTCTAACCCAATATGGCCTTTCTTATGTTCTTATGCAATATGTTGGTCTTGCAGTATTCTATCAGTCTTTCTCCAGCTTCATTTCTGCTGCCAATCCCATATTTTCCATCCAATTTACCTTCTTTATTTCTAACTTTTCTTTTCTCGTCACTCATGATTATCAGTATATCTTGTTTGCATGCTCTGTCGATTTCAGCCAAGGCCCAGTCTCTGTATAAGGGCCATGGAGGAGGAAGAACCTCAGCATACAAGATGTACCAGTCCTGTCGTGGTGCAGGCCAGTGGTAAAATTTTCCTCTTTCCTCAATATATTTTTTCTAAGTGAATGATGCAATCTGAAGCAAAAGATCGCTAAAAGTATTTACAAATATAAAGCGATGTGAATGCATAACCTAACGGCTTGGTGGAGTAGACCGGTGGTTAGAGCAGTGGACTAGTCCCATCAAAGCTAAGGGTCAAATCTCACTACTAGTCTTTATGGACGGGTCACGTAACATTTTATTGCATCAGGCACAAAACCAGATTATAATCTTTTTTGGGGGGGCAGGGAAATACCTATTGTACCTACATGTTACTTGCCTTGAACTATTACTTGGAAGGTGTGAACTAAATAAATAACAAATTAGAGCAGCTAACATTCAAAAAAGGGGAAAATAAAGCCTCTTACTTGAGTTCTGCATGATCCATATACCTTGATGTATCCCTTGAATTCATCGTTCACAATTATGAGAGGATATCCTGACCTCTGTATCTTTTCTCTTTCCCTGCTTTCTGTTCCGAAGAACTTGATAAACCCAGTTGATGTCCTGGAGCAGGGCTGGATTGGGTGGCTAGGCCAGTCAGGCAGGGACAGTGGGACAGTCAAAGAGGTTTATCCATACCAATTGGTTCCTTTAACCCCCCCCCCTTCAATTGTTAATGAAAACATGATGCTGGCAAATACTGAGCAACCAAAAAGGTCTCATGTTAAATTGTCATGTATATCACAGAAAGGTAAAGATTGGAATGATACAAAGGATTAGGTACATAGGACCATAAAAATAAGAAAAGGCCAAATACTAGTATTTCCTATATATGTGCTTTATTTTATTTTATTTGTACTAGGAAGAGATTACAAGCAAAATAAAGAGATATTTAAATTGCAAAAAGTATTAGCAAGTAAGTTATTCTTGTTGCACCTAAGGTTTCATATGCTATACGCTGGAGACATCTTGTGGTCCCTGCTGGTATATGACCCTTTAGCTAAGAGAGTAGTGTTTTAATATTTATTTTTCTTAAAGCTGGATAAAGCCTTGAGTATAGATCAGGGTTTGAAATGGGATCTGGTTAATGATACCGTGATGAGAAATGGAGAACAATATGCTGTTCTTCCAAAAGTGGTGAGAGGAATGGACTGGAGTTACAGTAACCTAAAAATGTTGATACTGCTTGGAAATATGTAATTGTGATAAAATGTATATCATATTTGGAGACAAAGCTTGACAATTCAAGCAGAAAATAAATTGACATGAAGGATCCTAATTTACCTCTGAAAGCAAAAGTTACTTGGTAAAGCCAGGAAACTTGGTTCAAATTTAATATAAAATTCATTCTATAAAAGAATGATAAAAACTGAATAGAGATAAGGGATTTCCCTTGAGATCTTCAGTGATTTCAAAAAACAATAAGAAGACAGTCTCTTCCTCTCAAGAGTATTGAATCTCTGATAGGGATGGCAACTCTAAGTTACATTCTCTTTGAGTTTATGACTGAACAAAGAATAAGAAAAAATATTTAGATATGAAATAAGATTTTGTTTGCATTCTGAATTTTTTTCAGTTACTGCATCCCAGATGGAAACAGAAGAGTGGGACAGGAGTGCCTATTGACATACCTAATCCATCATAGAGCAGACCTTTGGCCTTCTAAAAGCAGATTCAGATCCTATTACTGATGAACCGTATTTAAGTGATTCAGATGTGTATTTCATTTTCTATTTTGTAAATTCTACTATCGAACCCACTGACTGAATTCTGCATCTTTTTTAATGTTTGCGTGAAAGCACATTTTACAATGGAATGTCTAAGGACCTTGTTGTACGGGCATGACATTAGCTCTGGCGTATCTTCCAGCAGCTTGCTTTATAGGTTTCCTGTTCCATGATGTGGCATCCTTAGATACATGGGCTTCAATGGCAACATTTGTGCTTATAGTTGATGACCTCTTAGCTCCTCTATGACCACAACTAAGATTCCTCACAGATGATACTGACACCGAGGACTCCTGCCTTCCTCCCCGTCCAGCACAGCCTCGACCTTTGCCTCGACCTGTAACTTGACTCTTTGCTGCAGGTGATGTTACCGGCTCAACATCAGTCTCACATTCACTTGGCGACCAACTGCTGTCGCCATCTGAATCAACTTGGCTGATATGCTTCTTCGCTTCCTGAATATGCTGCATCATCAGACGACTCAGAGCTGTCACTGTCAGCATCTCGTTGCAATATTTCTCTTACTTGGGCAGCTGAATACTTTCGTTTTGACATCATAAACAATAATCTAAAATAAATAAACAAAGATAAAGTTGAATAAAATGCAAAGGAGTTTTACTATAGGTGTACAAAGAATCGCGATGAACGAGCTGAAGCCTTTAGATTTCATCAGAAATAATGAGAGAATGTATGATATCAATTACTGAAAATGTGCAATTTTCATAAAATAAGAGTACAAAAAATAAATGATACATAATGAATGATAAATACCTTTGTCAGATCAAAAAATTCACAAAACTGAAAAATGTATCATGATCCAAACCGGATGTAAGCAACTGGGGTCAAAAATGACCCCACTGGTACTCTGTGCTGCAATTCATCACTAGCGTCACCTAGCGGATGAAAATTATTCCTCTCATGGCGCAGTATAAAGAGAATATTGACATGTGAAAAGTCAAAAAAGATTGCATTCTTGAACAACTGTCCCTGTCTGCAAGTGTTTTGGTCGCTGGTATATGAGCAAATAAGGTGCACCCTGGGTGTTCGCTTCCCCTTTGAGATTGAATCTTGTGTAATGGGTTACATATCCCCTGAGCTTGTATTACTTCATAAAACTGATCAACCAAGTTCTCTTCTGTATCTGTTGGTGCATATGAATCATTTCTTCTTTGTCTTTCATTTTTGGTGTAGTATAACCCAGATTTTCACTTCTGCCGCCACAGAAGTGAAAATCTGGGTTAAGGGGATTGGCTGGCAGGGCATGTGCCGATGTGGCACATAGCCTGCCTAATTCATAATCGGGCCCCTGAAATCTAGAACATAGTTCTGGGGACGTCTAAGTAGATGCCCCCACAGACGTCCCTTTTGGGTATATCCAGGTTTGTGAAATCACATTGGCCCCTGGATGCGCCTGCATTTTCTAAAGACATTCTGGCTTAGATGTCCCAGATTGCACTTGGATAGATCTTCTAATATCCTACTCCGCCTGCAAAATGTGCAGAACTCAATCTGTTAGTTGTCAGCAAACTTAAATGGACTGGCACCAGGCACTTTGAATCTAATGATCACATATTATGCTAGACGTGCCAGCAGCCACCAAGGCTAAATGGGTAGCAGCGATTTTCGATGCTACCCGCTTAGCCCCTGTGCTTTAAAGATAGGTGAGGAAAAACCTTGCCAATTTTTAAGGCGTAGAAGGCTAAGCAGGTGGCATCGAAAATCACTGCTACCCATTTAGCCCTTTTGTCTACCCCTGGTCCACCCTGTAACACCCCCAATATGCCCCGATGCTAACCGTAGAGCATCTGGGTGCGTTAGGGACTCAGCTGTAATTTTCGAAAGGCACTACCCATGTAGGTACCTTTTGAAATTTGCTGATAAGGCATTTACACAGGTAACTAGGGCAGTTACCCATGTAAATGCCTTTGAAAACTGGGCCCCCAGATGTCAAGGATAGCACAGGAGTGGAGGAGTGGCCTAGTGGTTGGGGCAAGGTACTTCAGGCTGGAAGGTTGGGGGTTCATATCCCACTAGAGGACAGCAACCTTGGGCTGGAAGGACTGGGGTTTCTAGTCCCACAGGTGCTCCTTGTGGTCTTGGGCAAGCCACTTAACCCTCCATAGCCCATGTTCCCTGTAAAATAGTTATCTCCAAGTTATAATGCCCTGTTCAATGTAAACCACACTGATGCAGAATAGCATGGTATATAAGAGAATGTATAAAAATAATGGTTAGAATAGTAGGCTTGGAACAGGGTAAGCAGGTTTCAAATCCTTCTGCTGCTATAGTTGAACTTGTACTGGGGATAATAGAATGCTTTCCTCCCAACATGCTCTCAACTTAAACAATCACTTTTCAGATGCTTGTTGGTCACTCTTTTGTTCAGAGTCAGATATCCTCACACTAGGAACATCCCCAGAACCAGTTTGTAAAGTGGTTCTGGAGAAGGCTCTGTGCTTTGGATGTCTCTGTGCCTGTTTTCAGACATTCAAAGCATGAATAGGACATCTAAAATTTCACCCTGTAGTTTTTTTTTATTTACCACTTCCAGCTTCCCTTGTTTCATGCTTTGTCTTCTGTGTCCAAATACTGTATGTAAAACAACTTTGCAGCATCTGACTCTCATTTTATGCACAGCTACATCAGCAGTCAGATGTCCCGAGGGCTTTGTTCCAAACACATCATAAATGATGACTTTACTATTATTCTTAGTAGCATTCATTTTTGAGATTACTCCAATAAAATTCACATAAAATTAGTTTATTAAAACAGCCCAGTATAGAATATCTAAACTCTACCTATCAATTGCAGTGTACACCATTTTTAAATATTTAACCCTGGAATTACCGAGATTTTTTGCACACACTGAATACCATTGGGGTCATAAATGACCCCAGTGTGCAGCGGTGGCCGAGGGTTTAAACATGGTATCCACAATGACGCCTAAATCCACAATGACGCCAAAACAGGTGCTTCACTATAGACGAGCTGCATCAGACATTTCCACTAGTTTCAAGATCAGTAGTTTATGACATTGTTACTGACAAACTGCACTACAAAAAAATGTGTGAGAGATGGGTGCCGAAAATGCTGGACGAACTTGTTTTGCATTAAAACCGGATAACCGAGCGCACTTCACAATCGGAGGGATTACTGATTGACATGGCGACAAACGAAGCAGTATAACCATACAACCAACACTGGCAGAGATGTGAAACGTAATGGCGGCGTAGTGAGAGACTGGCCAAGAGTGGCTGACCTTGAACGGACGTCACTTGACAGATCGCACGGACACGATGCGCAATCGGTTCTTACTTTAAAAATGACCCTTGAATATGGAGGGAAACCACAGAATGTGAAATGTAGATCAAAAGATGCATATCTAAATACATAGGACCAGATATTCTACTAGGCAGGCTATGCGCTGCTACGGCGCATATCCCTGCCTGCTCACCCCTAACCCTAGATATTCAATGTCACAGCAATGGCATTGAATATCTGGTTTGGCGCCAAGGGAAACCCACCGTTGAGTCCAACCGGGTAGTGAGGGTAGAAAGAAGGGAAGGAGGAGTGGCACTAAATGTAAACAATAATATTAAAACTATGGAAATACAAGGCTTAAAAGGGAGAGAGGAGGCACTCTAGGTTAAAATAGAAAGAATGAAAGAGAAACAGGGAGAACAGGTGGACAGAGAGTTAATTGAAGACATACACAGCATTGCCAGGAAAAGGAAAGTGCTACTTACGAGGGGATTTCAATATGCCAGATGTTGATTGGCACATCCCTGCAGCAGTATTACCTAGAAGTAAGGAGATCCTGGATTTTCTACAGGGAGAACTATTTAGGCAACTGGTAACAGAACCCACATGTGAAGAGGCCATACTGGACTCGGTGCTTACCAATGGTGAAAGTGTTTCTGATGTTATCATGGGAGATTACTTTGCATCCAGTGATCACCAGATGATGTGGTTCAACATTAGAACTAGGGCTTTTAAAATCCATTCAGAAGCGAGGGTCTTAGACTTTAAGAAAGCTAACTTTACCAAGATGGGTCAATACCTCTGGGAGTCGTTAGTGGGATGGGAACAGCTGGGGGATGTAGTAAAATAGTGGGCAAAACTTAAAAAGGATATTTTAAGGGCACCCAACCTTTTTATTAAAATGGTAAATAAAGGTAAATGGAATAGGAGACAACTAAGATTTTCGAAAGAAGTAGCTGAAAAGTTGAAGAAAAAGAGGGAGGCCTTCATGAAATACAAAAGATCACAGAGAGAGGAAGACAGGCATCTATATTAGGAAAAACTTAGAGAAGCTAGCAAAGTAGTCAGGAAAACAAAGATTCAAAAAGAGGAGGAAATAGCCAATGCAATAAAATGGGGGGGGGGGGGATAAGACAATTTTCGGATATGTTAGTGAGAAGAGGAAGGGCAAAAGTGGTACTGTCAGATTCAAGAGTGAAGGAGAGGAATATGTAGAAGCTGATGAGCATAAAACGGAATTGCTTAACAAATATTTCTGTTCTATCTTCACAGATGACAAACCAGGAGCAGGACCTCAGAAAACACCCACAAACAGGAACAGAAGCGGAGGGCGTCTTGAACAATTTTCAGAAGACTGTGTTCATGAGAAACTAGCTAAACTTACAGTAGAAAAAGTGATGGGACCAGATGGGATACACACCCTGAATACTGATGGAACTTGGGGACATTCTAGCAGCTCCACTGATTGACCTTTTCAATGCCTCGTTGGAGTCAGAAGTGATGCCAGAGGACTGGAGAAAGGAACATGTGATCCCTTTATACAAAAGCGGCAGTAAGGATGTAGCCAAAAACTACAGGTTGGTTAGTTTAACCTCGGTGGTGAGTAAATTATTGGAAGCGCTGCTGAAAGAGAAAATAGTGAGGTTTCTGGAGTCCAATGGATTATCGGATCCAAGGCAGCATGGATTCACCAGAGGTAGGTCTTGTCAGACAAATCTGATTGATTTATTTGACCTTAAAGTTACTGCTTAGGTTAGAAATTGCTTGAGTGGAAGGCAACAAAGGGTACAGGTAAATGGAGCTCACTCTGAGGAGAAGGAGGTTACTGGTGGTGTGCCCCAGGGATCTTTGTTAGTGGTATTGCCGAAGGGCTGTCTGGTAAGGTTTGCCTCTTTGCAGATGATACCAAAATCTGCAATAGACACCCGGGAAGGTGTATGAGGCCTTCATGAAATACAAGAGATCACAGAGAGAGGAAGACAGGCATCTGTATTTGGAAAAACTTAGAGAAGCTAGCAAAGTAGTCAAGAAGGCAAAGATTCAAAAGGAGGAGGAAATAGCCAATGCAATAAAATGGGGGGATAAGACATTTTTCAGATATATTAGTGAGAAGAGGAAGGGCAAGAGTGGTATTGTCAGACTCAAGGGTACAGGGGAGGAATATGTAGAAGATGATAAGGATAAAGCGGAATTGCTTAACAAATATTTTTGTTCTGTGTTCACAGATGAAGAACCAGGAGCAGGACCTCAGAAAATACCCACAAATAGGAACAGAAGCAATGGACATCTTGAACAATTTTCAAAATACTGTGTTCGTGAGAAACTATCTCAACTTAAAGTAGACAAAGCGATGGGACTGGATGGGATACACCCGAGAATACTGAGGGAACATGGGGACGTTCTAGCAGCTCCACTGACTGACCTTTTCAATGCCTCGTTGGAGTCGGGAGTGGTGCCAAAGGACTGGAGAGAAGCTCATGTGGTGCCTTTACACAAAAGCGGAAGTAAGGATGTGGTTGAAAACTACAGGCCGGTTAGTTTAACTTCGGTGGTGAGTAAATTATTGGAAACGCTGCTGAAAGAGAAAATAGTGAGGTTTCTGGAGTCCAGCGGATTACAGGATCTGAGGCAGCATGGATTCACCAGAGGCAGGTCTTGTCAGACAAATCTGATTGATTTCTTTGACTGGGTGACCAGGGAGTTGGACCGAGGGAGAGCTCTAGATGTGGTGTATTTAGATTTCAGTAAAGCCTTTGACACTGTTCCTCACAGGCGACTTATAAACAAACTGAGTACCCTAGGGATGGACCCTAAAGTTACTGCTTGGGTTAGAAATTGGTTGGGTGGGAGGCGACAAAGAGTACAAGTAAATGGAGCTCACTCTGAGGAGAAGGATGTTACCAGTGGTGTGCCCCAGGGATCTGTCCTTGGTCCAATTTTCTTTAACATCTTTGTTAGTGATATAGCGGAAGGGCTTTCAGGTAAGGTTTGCCTCTTTGCGGATGATACCAAAATCTGAAATAGAGTAGACACCCAGGAAGGGGTAGATAACATGAGGAGGGATCTAGCTAATCTTGAAGAATGGTCTAGAATTTGGCAGCTGGGATTTAATGTTAAAAAATGTAAGGTCATGCATTTGGGCTGCAGCAATCCAAGGGATCAATATAGTATAGGGGGTGAAGTACTTTTGTCCACTAAAGAAGGCAGGACCTAGGCGTGGTTGTGTCTGATGATCTTAAAGTAGCTAAACAGGTAGAAAAGGCAACGGCAAAAGCTAGAAGGATGCTTGGGTGCATACGGAGAGGAATGGCTAGCAGAAATAAGGAGGTGATAATGCCTCTGTATAAGTCTTTGGTGCAACCTCATTTGGAGTATAGTGTGCAATTCTAGAGACCGCACCTTCAAAAGGATGTGAACAGGATGGAGTTGGTGCAGAGGGTGGCTACCAAAATGATTAGTGGTCTTCATTATAAAGCATATGAGGACAGACTGAAGGATCTTAATATGTACACCTTAGAGGAAAGGCGGGATAGAGGTGATATGATTGAGATGTTTAAATACCTCCATGGCATAAATGTTCAGGGAGAGAGCCTCTTTCAATTGAAAGCAAGTTCTGCTATGAGGGGATATGGGATAAGGGTGAAGGGAGATAGATTCAGGAGTGATATGTGGAAATATTTCTTTACGGAAAGAGTAGTGGATCAGTGGAATAGTCTCCCAGTGGAGGTGGTAGAGATGAGGACAGTAACTGAATTCAAAAAAGCATGGGACAAACACAGAGGATCTCTAAAGGTAAAAAGGGGACTGTTGTAGTTGTTATGGAAGGACAGACTAGATAGGCCATGTGGTCTTTTTCTGTCATCATATTTCTATGTTTCTATGTTTCTAGACGCTGTGATGGTTCTCTTTAATTTTTCTACCAATGTCTTTACTGAGGTACCAAACAACCTAATTCCAACAAAAACTGAACTCAGCTCAGAAGGAGGATGCTACTTGTCTAACACCATTGGTGAGCCTTCAATTCTCTCTTCAAAGTTATTTTCAAATTTCCATTATTGCATTTGTTAATTATTGGTTTCTGCCACAACTATTAGCCTTTCATTGTCCAGTCTGTTTTGGTGTTGTGTTGGCCTATCCTCCAGTATCCTGGACTCTTGCAGCCAGTGATATCATCCCTTCCTCCCACTGTCACAATGTTTTGGGGCGTTCATCTCAGAGCATCCTCTGATCTTTATCTAATCCCACCTGATCTCTTTCATCTCCAAAGCTCACCTGACTGACCATATAACTCCCATCTTGCACCAGCTTCATTGGCTCCCCATCACCAGCAGAACAAAATTTAAAATACTTATGACCACCCATAAATTACTCAATAACATTGCACCCTCATTCCTATCAACCTTATTCCTCCCTTCAGATGACACGAGATCCAGAAGAGTCTGTTCACTGAACACAATTAAACTCCCTTCTGACTTCAGAAAATGAAACAATCCACAAGCAATAGAGCATTTAACTATGTAGCACCGATGCTCTGGAATACCCTCCCAGACACAATTAGAACCATCAAAGACCTCCAGACCTTCAGGAAACAAATCAAAATCTGCCTTTTTATAAAACACTACAGCAAATCTAAATGACATCAGCAACTATTACCCAACTTAATGTCCCTTACCAGCTACCTTTACCAAAATCTCTCCCCGTTTGATATGATGACACCGCATGCACCTTACTCCTCGCTCACATAACCTTATATATGCACAAGTAACACTCCACCTAGTGTTTACCCTGTATCTCTTGTAAATAGTTCAATTATACATAGTTGACAAATTTGTCTGTATACATTGTGTTCAATATAAATTCTCCACAGTTTGTACCAAAATGTTTGTTATTTGTAAACCTCTCTTGTGTACAGAAGTACTTCACACCCTATACTGAAAAGCTTCACAAATAAATAAATAAATAATACCAAAAGGTTATCTATATGTGTTTTATTGACTACAGCAAGGCTTTTGACTGTGTAAACCATGAAAAACTGTGGGCCACATTAAGAGGCATGGGTATGCCAAAACACCTGATTGTTCTCTTTCACAACCTTTACATTAATCAAAAAGCAGCAGTTTGAACGGAACAAGAAGAAACAGAATGGTTTAAAATCATCAAAGGTGTACAATAAGGCTGTATACTTTCCCCCTACCTATTTAATTTATATGCAGAACAAATCATCAGAGAAGCAGGACTGTATGAAGACAACTGAGGCGTGAAGATTGGTGAGAGACTCATCAACAATCTTCGCTATGCTGATGATACCACATTACTGGCTGAAAGTGAAGACGATCTGAAACATTTGCTTCTCAAGATCAAAAAAGATAGTCTTAAAATGGGCCTGCACCTTAATAGACAAATATCCTGACAACTGGCAAAATCAATAAGCTCATCATTGATGGAGAAGAAACTGAAATAGTGGACAACTTTAACCTATTTGGATAAGCTATCAATAAACAACAAGCAGTCAAGAAATCAGAAAACAGATTGCTCTTGGCAGAATGGCTATGAAGGACCTAGACAAGATTCTCAAGAGCAGAGATGTCTCTCTCCATACAAAGATTCAACTCGTTCAAGCCATGGTAGTTTCAATAACATCATATGGATGTGAATGTTGGACAGTGAAAAAGATAGGAAGAAAATTGATGCCTTTGAATTATGGTGCTAGAGACAATACTGTATATATTATGGACTGCCTGAAGAACAAACCAGTCAGTTTTAGAGATCAAATATAAGCTTTCTTTAGAAGTTCATATGACAAGACTTTGACTTTCATACTTTGGACACATCATGCGAAGAGAGAGAGATCACTAGAAGAAGACATCATGCTTGGCAGGTCGAAGGTCATTTCAAAATAGGAAGGCCAGCAATGAGATGAATTGATACAATAACAGCAGCTATGTGTGCCACTCGGTCAACAATGAGCCGCCTGATTGAAGACCGAAGATAGCTTAGGACAAATATCCAGAGGGTCGCCATGAGTCTACACCGACTCAACGGCAGTTAACAACCACAACTGGCCCTCTTCCAGCATTGATTTGTGCTGCCTTAGGGTTGTACAGAACCTATTGTTGTCACTTTACCCTTCTGCCAAAACCCGGATTTTCCTGCCAATGTTAGTGCTCTTTTACCCTTCTCAACATGTCTGGATATTTTCCTGCCAATTTCGGTGCTGCCTTGCCCTCTTTCACACCCTTCATTCCATTCTTTCTGTCCTTTGCCCCTCTTCTGGTACCACATAGTATGGCAATCCCTATTATTCCATTGTAAAAGAAAATGGAGATGATATAGAAGGACAGCTGACCATGATAAATACATGTCCAAATTAAATAAATACCAAACATCAACAAAGCAAAAAAAGAATACCATACAAAGCTAATCTTAGACTCACTAAACCATCCTAGAGAACTTTTCAAAATAGCTAAATTACTGGTAAAAATTACTATTCAGGAGAAGATAGGCAAAAGTCTGTCCACACATTCCTGGAAGACTACTTTCAGAAACAAACCATGATATTGTACTGGATCCAATATAATCTGCCACTGCTTCAGATGTTTTTTTATTTTTTCCTGAGATGCCTAAGAGGAAGGTGAAGCCGTGGGGAAATCCTCCTAAACTGCAGGAGACCCCTTCCACTTCTTTTACTGCTGAGGTTGTTATGGATTCTTTTGTTGAGCAATTGGAACATCAAGCCACAACCTGTGTTTCCCAGCTCTGTTGACGCTGGGGCTGGTAAGCTCGGCGTCTTCCTTGGGGTGTGAACTGTCACTGGAGCTGCGACTTCCTCCTTTATTGCCTACCAGGTTCCTCAGCCTGGATACATCTGAGTCAACCAGCTCTGTTCGAGGGTTGGTGGCTTCCCCAGTGGGAAGAAGTGCATCCGGGTTGTCCCCGATGCTGAAGCCAACATCAGGATCATCTGTGTCAGCCACAGGAGAGGTGCAAGCCATGGAAAAACCAGTGGGTGGTCCAATGTCAGCAATGGAAAAAATGTGGATTGAGAAGTTGTCTGCCCCCCCCCCCTCCCTGTTTGTGTTGGAGCACCCGGAGATTTTTTTTAAATTTAGAATTTTCAAATAATTACATACCAGTATAGTATACAGAAATATCAACACACACATCTGAAAAATAAAGCAATACAAACAAAACCTTCAGCCCACATCTCAGGGAGAATTAAACAATAATTAAACAAGCATTAAAAAAGGGATCAACCCCCCCCTGTCTACAATTCCAGCCCAATAAACTGTTTACCCCCTCCCACCAGGACATCCAACAATCAAGAAATAGAGAAAACAAAATCAGCCTTCACCCATTCTCAGCCCTTTTATCTATCAAACCTTTGTCTAAATCGGAAGGAGAAAAGAAAACATATTTATCTAGCCCCAGGAAAACGAAACACTTACATGTATAACATTGAAAAAAGGTAATTCCCAGGGCAAGAACTCTAGCCTTAAGGACTAGAAAAGACTTCCTCTTACTTGTGTTGCTCGTGAGACATCTGGGAAAATGACCACCTTCTTACCACAATAGGAAATATCCTTCTTCTTAAAGTATGCCTTAAGAATAGCTATTTTGTCTTCTTCCATAGCTAGATTTACTAACAACATAGTCCTAGTGAAAATGATACCTTGTGTGTCTTCTAAAAATACAGTTAACTCAAAGGACTGATTGTCCTCAAGGACATCCAGCACCCCTTCAACAGCATTTACTCAAATTGTCCTTGAAGAAAGATAATAACACTTATTTAGTACAACGGTATCTGCTACAGAGAGGAATAGGATGTCCTTTAAATATTTCCTAAATAAAATTTGAGGAGACAAGTTAATACAATAAAAATCTAATATTCTAAGGTTCTTACTTCTAGCCAAATTTTCCAAATTCTCAAACTTCTGATGCAATAATAAACTATCCTTAATATTAGTAGCTTTGCACAGAGTCAAGGGTTTTGATTTGAACATACATAATAATTAAACACAAATCCAGAGTCCCAATCTTTAAATCCTGTAATTTAGCTACACTGTCACGAGAGGACTGGCATAAAAGAGTAACTGTCATAGAAAGAACTTGCTCAGTACATTTAGCAACATGTCAGACATCCAACAATGACACTGAAGTAACTTGAGAGTCCAAAGGAGTGGCTGAGGAAATTGCCTGCAGGAGCACCACCTCCACCCGAGAACTCTGTTCATATGGAGAGGACAAACTGGAAATCTCTAAAAAAAAAAAAAAAAACGGTGGCAAAGGAGGTGTATACTCAGGAGAGCTAAGACTTGCACCCTCTTCAAGAGGACCAGATGTTACAGTACCTGGAGACATCATGGAGGAAGCTGATACCACCTGCTTATCCATAGGTCCACTTAGTGGCACAGAAAATTGTCCCTTCTTCTTCTGTTTACTTCCAGACATCTTAAATCCTCTTGAGCTCCTAAACTGCTCCTAAAGGGCTCCAAAGGGCCATAAAAGCCCCTTAGGATCTGACCAGGAAATGTGCCGACTGCTAAACTCCATAAAAGTGCAGAGCTTTATGAGGCTTAAGGGATGACGTCAGCATTGCCTGCCCTGCTCGGGCCAGATGTTCCCTTCAGGCACCGGCAGTCCCCGAGCCCTCCGGCTTGTAGAGGCTGACGCCAATCTCTCCCAATAGAAAGTAAAACTCACACAGCTTTATGGGGTTTAAGGGATGACGTTGGCACTATCTGCCCCACTTCGGTTGGATGTTCCCACAGTCACCGGCAGTCCCTGAGCCCTCCGGCGTGTAGAGGCTGACACCGATCTCTCCCCGCGCCCGGAGATTTTTATGTTGGAATAAATTTGGACTGCAATTTCGAAGTTGGGCGGGATAATGGTGTCACAGTCTAATAAGATTCTTTCTCAAGTTCAAGGTAACATTGTTTCAATACAATGATATCTCTGCTGTGAAGGAGATTGTTGAAGACCTGAGAGTCAATCTCCAAAAGCAGAAGAATTGCACTTCTGCTTTTTTAAGGATAAGTTTGTTGCTAAGTTTAAGATTGAGTCTCTGGAAAACCAGGTACACACCTCTAATCTTCATTTACTTAATTTCACCTGGTCTTCATTGATTTTGGCCAGAGATATAGAAACACAGAAACATGATGACAGAAAAAGACCACATGGCCTATCTAGTCTGTCCTTCCATTCAACCACTACAATTTATTTATTTATTTATTTGCACACCATTTTTATACCGCTCCTTCCGGTGATCAGCAGCGGTTCACATTTTAACAATTTGTTCTGCAATGGTAGCAGTTACATAGAACATCAGTAACATATAACAATTAACGGTAGTAACAGTAGGAAAACTATGTACAAATAACATCAGTAATAATATAAAACAATGTCTAACCTATGGATATCTGTTAAATAAGCAATATTAACAGTAGTCATCCTATGTAGAGGGTAATATTGGTAAGGGATTCGAAGGACTCTAAATATTTACATGAGATAAGGGAGGTGTATATTAGGTTATCTAAATATATATTTCTATATTGATGTACATCGGGAGATGTCACGCGACTAGTGTGTTTCTAGTTTAATATGGTCGGCAGAGGTTGGCGTTTTTTACGAAGGAGTTGCTAGGTGAATATCAAGTTGAGTTTGTATTGGGTATGATTTTTTGGTTTAAGTTATTTCGGACAAATTGTAGAATTCTAGAAAAAGATGTGTTTTGAGGTTTTTTCGGAATGATTGAAGTTCTTTGTTGGCTCGTAAGGACTCTGGGAGTTTGTTCCATAGTGAGGGGGCTATGTAAGAGAAAGCTCTGTTGCTAGTATTCTTTTTCACCTTGCGTATTGAGTTTGGAATTTGCAACATATTTAGATTGTGGCTTCGTCTGTTTCTGTTGGGGGGTTGTTCATTAATGAGTGTGTTAAGGAAGGATGGGGCGATATTGTGTATTAGTTTAAATATTGTGATTATTATTTTGTATCTGATGCGTGCTTGTATAGGTAGCCAGTGGAGTTCTTGTAGAATAGGTGTGATGTGGTCTGTAAACCGCACATTCAGTAAGATCCGAGCTGTGACATTTTGGGCCATTTGCAGTATGTTTGTTGTTTTTTTAGGTATACCAACAAGAATACTGTTACAATAGTCCAGGTGTGGAGTTATGAGAGCTTGCACTATTGTTCTAAAATCTGAGTGTTCAATGATGTTGCGTAGTGGTTGTATTACTCTTAGTTTGTTGAAAATAGTTCTATTTAGAAATCTTAGGTGTGTTTCCATGCTTAGTGTCATGTCAAGAGTTACACCTAAGTACTTTAATTCCTGTTTGATGTTATATTGTGTCTCATTTAGTATGATTGTGGAGGGATGTTTAAGTTCAGGGTTCTTAGAGATAAACATTACTTCTGTTTTTTTATGATTGATACTCATGTTGTTTCGTTGAAGCCATAGTTGTGTTTCTTTGAGGCAGGTTTCTAAGTGGGTATAGTCTGGGTTATGTATATCTAGTTGTGTATAGAGCATTATATCATCCACATATAAATGATAGTTTATTTTATGTACAATTGTCCCCTTTTTTCCTTTAGAGATCCTCTATGTTTGTCCCATGCTTCTTTGAATTCAGATACTGTCCTCATCTCTACCACCTCCACTGGGAGACTATTCCATGGATCCACCACTCTTTCCGTAAAGAAATATTTCCACATATTACTCCTGAATCTATCACCTTTCATTATACCTGCTATAAATATGAAGAGCAACCATACCACATCTAATAGTGCCTTTATGCTCTATGCTCCAACATTATAGAATGCACTGCCTGAGAGCTTATGCACTATATCTGACTTAACTGACTTTACAAGAAAACTAAAAACCTATCTCTTCCTAGAGCACTTTGGCAATAAAACTAAACTCAACATTCTTCAAGGAACCACATGACTTTGCCACACCTCATTACAACCATCTATAACTTTGCTTTTTTCTATCCTCCTCACCCTATATTAGGTTAAAAAGTTAGTTATGTTTACCTAGTTGCAATTGTGTTCAAAGTAAAGCCACTTTGAGTTCATTGTTGTTCAATCTTTAAACCGTGTTGATTTACAGATATGGTAGTATACAAAAATAGCTAAATAAATAAAATAGTTTGATTCATAGACTTAACTAGGGATGAATGGGATGAATGCATGAAAATTGTTGGTGTGCACATTCCTAGCTCTCATTACACTGGTCAACATTGAAATCGTTACTGACTTTAAAAGGCCCTAATCTGTAGTATCTTGGTGAGCTGAACACAAATATAACATTTAAAAAAATTATTGGCTCTCGTTTTGAAGATATTGCATGTAGTTCATTTTTGATGTTTCACCGTGTAAATTTATCCAGTAGGACATCAACAACATCCGCAATAAGCCTTGAATGATGTAATATTGCATCACATTGCATAATACCAGCATGCACACATCATCCAGAGTTGATTGCATCATTTTCTGATGCAATGCAATACTACTGCCAGACAGCTGCTGAAGCCATCTGACATCAGTAATGTACTATACGCAGTCGGAAAGGTTGAGCATTTAAAATATATCAGACTGTGTGCGAGACAGTTTAAGCTACTGTTACATGTAACTTTTATTAATCATATAATTTTAGCCATTTAGGTACAATACAGAACAGTAATGCCAGGTAAGTGCGTTAATACCATTGACAATTTCTGCTACATTTGTGGGGAAGTGACATTTGCCAACCAGAAGAAAAGTATCACTCCTCAACTGAAGAAGGCATATCATCTTTACTTCGGATGCAAGATTGGTGACCAAGACAAGCCTTGGGCCCCGCATATATGCTGCGCTACATGTACAACACAGCTTTCACAGTGGTTGAATTGCAAAAGACCATCAATGCCGTTTGCAGTCCCCATGGTGTGGAGAGAGCCAAGCAACCACATAAATGACTGTTACTTCTGCTTGGTTCCTCCTCTTTCCAGCAGAATAACGAAGCAAAACAAGGCGAGCATAGTCTACCCAAACATTCCGTCTGCATTGAGACCAGTTCCACATGGTGAGGGACTTCCTACTCCAGAACCTCCATCAGAATATTCTCTTGATTCTTCTGATGAGGACAAGGGTGAACCGACCTGTTCTTCTCATGGTCCGTCAGCATGCAGTGACCCAGATTTTCACTGGGATGCATTATCAACTCCACACAGAATAACACAGGAAGAATTAAATGACCTGGTTCATGATTTGGACATATCCAAGAACAAGGCAGAATTGCTAGGATCAAGACTCCAACAATGGAATCTTCTAGAAGAAGATGTCAACATTACTTCATATCAAAAGCGCCACCAGCAGTTGGAGCCTTTCTTCAGAAAGGAAAGTAATCTGGTATTCTGTTCCGATATTGAAAGCCTCATGAATACCTTAAAAATCACTCATGACCCACAAGACTGGAGACTATTTATAGACTCTTCGAAACTGAGTCTGAAGGCTGTGCTTTCGAACAATGGAAACCGTCTTCCATCTATTCCAGTAGCGCATGCCGTCCACATGAAAGAGACATACGATAATTTAAAGCATCTACTGACTTCCATTAACTATAACAAGTACAACTGGCACCTCTGTGGTGACTTGAAGGTAGTTTCTGTTTTAATGGGACTGCAGAAGGGATATATAAAATACATGTGTTTCTTATGTGAGTGGGATAGCGAAGCAAGGGATTGCACTACTTGTGGAAGGAATGGAATCGCAGACAAAATGTAATAGTTGGAGAGAAGAATATCCAGCACCCAGCTCTGGTTGAAGCTCACAAAATTCTGCTACCACCCCTTCACATCAAACTAGGTTTAATGAAAAACTTTATGAAAGCCATGGACCGCACTTCGCCAGCTTTCCGATACCTGCATGAAAAATTCCCTCGACTCAGCGTAGCAAAGATTAAAGAGGGAGTTTTTGTGGGTCCTCAGATTTGAGAGCTCTTCAAAGATGACCAGTTCAACAACTTGCTGCAGGGTGATGCGAAACAAGCATGGAATGCTTTTCGCCCAGTGTCAACAAACTTTCTCGGGAATGTTAGGGCAGAAAACTACAAGGAACTAGTAGAAGACATGCTGAAGCAGTATCAGAAACTTGACTGCAATATGTCTCTAAAGATCCATTTCCTTGATTCCCATCTCAATTTCTTTCCTGACAACTGTGGTATGGTTAGTGATGAACAGGGCAAACATTTTCACCAGGATATCGCAATGATGGAGCAAAGATACCAGGGACAATGGTCCACTACAATGCTGGCTGACTACTGCTGGACACTCCCCAGAGAAGCTCCCGAACAGCTGTACAAGAGACAGGCAAAAAAATCTAAGAAGCAGTCTATGACTTGGTTTTTTACAGGTATTAACCGAAGGCCTATTATATTTACTATTGACATGCATTTCGTGATGTAAACATTAATTCTTGTAGATTACAAAAAAAACTAGAGCCAACTTTGCAATTTCACTGTCATATTCGTGTTCAGCATATAAATATTTATAAGAAATGACTATTTTTATTTCAGTAACATGACTTTTGTAAAGGTTTGTTGACCAGTGTTATTAGAGTTCTATATAATAATAAAAAATTAGGTCATTTTAGATGTCATTTATACATGTAAATGACCACTGAAAGTAAATAGCTATTTTTAGAAAAATACTGTTGACATGTATAGATCTACTGTGTTTTTTTGGGGGGAGGGCATGTTGTGGGAATATTCTTATCCGCTTGCACTGGATTCAATTCAAGTTTCTCATTTTTGTTCATAGGTCGATCTACACTGGAATCCCTCTTTACCTCGCTGATCTGGTCCACCTTCACTCCTCTCACCGTCCTCTCTGCTCCTTTCACGTAAATCGCATGTCTCTCCCTTCCCCATCCCAGGCCCATCTGGAATCTATCCGTTCCTCTGCCTTCTAGTTCCTCGGCCCTCGTCTCTGGAACTCGCTCCCCACAGCCCTCCGCCTGGAACCGTCTCTCCAAACCTTCAAGGCTAAACTAAAAACCTACCTTTTCTGCTCCGCCTTTGACCTTCCCCCTCCTACCACTCCTCTTCCCCCCCTCCCCCCGCTGAAGCATACTTACCAGCCTACTCCTTTCACTTGTTCTCTCACCCTTTATCTCCCACTCTATTCTTTATCTTTCCTGTCTATTTGAAATGGCGTTCTTTTCTCTTTTCCAGCAGCCTTTGATATGTTTCTAAACCGCTCAGACGCTTTTTTGATGGGCGTTATATTAAGTTCTCAATAAACATTAAACAATATTTGGGGAGGGCCATGGAAGCATCTATATATATATATATATATATATATAATTTAACAATGGCAATATATGCATACTTTAAGAAATCGTGATGTTGGCATTTATACCTTCTCTGAAGCAAGCTTGGACCTGAGGCATACCCCACCAGTTGAGTGGGCAGCTCTGCTTGCCTCTCTGTTGTTCAAAACCACCTCCGATTTATAAAGCAAAGAGCTATTTTGCTTGATTTCTTAATTGGCCCATTTGGATGTCTGATTTTGTAAACTCCAGCACTTAATTATTTTAAGCGCTCACACTTAGTCATGTAGGTTGTAAAATAGTCACTTCCATGTCTAAATCCAGAGTAATTCTTCACTTTTTTGAACATATTCATTTTTACTATGGTTGCTTCCACTGTTCATGCTGCAATCAACACATCCATTTCCCAGAGTTTGAACCTGCATTTTACAAAAGGCTTCGCATTCAGTGACCTTTTTGTAAAATACTTGGGAAATTTTGCATGTTCCGACCTGGCTGACCCAACTCTTACCTAAGTACCTTTGGAAAATTGTATTTCATGAGGGAAAATTTCAGTTATTTCCATATGCATGTTTACTAACAAGAGGTAGTTTATTGTGTGTTAAGCCCCAAATGCTAGCATGGGAGGTCGCATAGACCTATGCTAACTATAGGGGCATGCTTGGCATTCTCCCCTGCAGTTACCATGAGGAGACATACCTCACTGAACTAACCAGTAAGCACATCTGATGCATATGCATTTACTGCCACTCATTGTGGAAGAGGTGCACTGAAGCTAATGGCAGCAATTGCAGTTAGTGCACACCTTTGATACCTGTTCTTATCACTATGTGCTGTCAATGCCCATAGTCCACCCCTAGCTCACCACTCCATCCTGTGGTAAGTGGTTAGCATGGGACCTTTACCATGCTGCTTTTTTTTTTTAATGCCATCATCAATGCTGACTCCTGGGGACCCAGCAACCTCAGGGTTTTCTTGGCAATGTATAACCAGAAGTAGATTGGTAGGCCTTTTCCTCCAAGGCAATGGAGGGTTAAGTGACTTGCCCAAGGTCACAAGGAACACCAGTGGGAAATGAACCCTTGATCTTTTGGTTACAAGGCAGTTGCTCTAACCACTGAGGCTACTCCTCCTCTCCATGCTGATAGACTTGGTCAATGGTGTGAGGCACCCTAGGTTGTCAGACACCCTGTGTGACTCAGGATGAGAAGGTTCCATACTCCATAGGCCACATGCCAGGCAATGCTGTCACTGTGCCTTTACCAGAACAGGGCCCCTGCTCTTATGTATGCAGCATTTGTGCCCTACTACCCACAGACATAACTGCAGCACACTCTTTATCTATAGATTTGCTCCACTGATTTGCATGCCCCCTTGTACATAGACCGATACCTCTGAGCTAAGCAGCAGGGTGCACATATTCCCCTATTAGTCATCTCTTTTCTTCACTGGCCAGTTGCATTGTGCTATGTTGGTAGGATTGGGAGCCATATGTTGTTGTCTGTTCTCTCTGCTGGGATGTGGTGGGCTGCATCCATCTTGTTCTTCTCTCAGACATTGTATGGCATGGACTCTGTTTTCTTTGGCACTCTCTTATACTGCAGCTTCCCTTTGGGTCCCATGGACAGGCTATCTGTTATCAGGCCCCTCTGGTTCCATGGCATGTTACAGCTATCTGGTTGTGTCTTCTCTCATCCTGCAGGCATTGCTTTTATGTTTTTTTCCTCTCTGGTACTTTTTTTCCCCTAACACACAGCACTGCAATTTAGATACTGAAGCCTGGAAAAGACAATATCAGATCAAGCATTAAACGGGCAGTGTTATAACTCTTTTCACCAGACTCTTCCACTGTTTCCCTCCACTTTAACCCCGGGGGCTTTCATCTCATGGATAGGAAGGTTTTTCATTCTTCATGGAAATGTGTTTCCCTTCAGAGCACAAGCTGACAGTCTTCTCAAATGTTGTTAAACCTATTTATTTGTCACAGTAGGAAACCTTGCTGTGCTTGACATGTCATGATTTCTATTTTTAGGAAAAAAAAATAGAGAATTTACATAAAGCTACAGTTCTAAAATGTGAAAGCATATTTCCTAATTGATTCAAAAGATACCCAAAGATTAATTATAGAAAAATCCAAAATACAATTTTGATTTAATATTTGATTGATACTTATAAACATGTTGCAGCCAGTTTAATTTTTATCTTACTTTTGGCATTGGGGTAGAGAATTTGGACAGCTATATTGGATAGCAGGGCATCCATATCCTCATATTTTCTAAAAGGAGGACGATTCTGGATTCCTGCCTTTAGTCTAACCTTGACCCACACAGTGTGAGGTAATAGAGATTGGCCTGGCCTATCCTTCAATAGTCAAGAGGTGTCTGCTCATATATTTTAGAGGGAAACAAAGAAGGATTGGTCTCTAGTAGTCAGGGGTCTTCCTCTTTTTCCTAAAGAGAAGTTTATGTGAAAGGAGAGGAGCTGTAGCAGCTCAGAGAGGCTTAGCAGGCAGGAGATCAGTTTGGAGAGGTAATGCTAAATAGGAAAGGGATTGGAATGGTAAAATGATATTGATAGGGAGGAGATCAGGGTGGGGAGGTGATGCTGATTGTGAAGGCTGTTTGGGTCGGGGAAATTTCTCCAAATGGATTAGTTTTACACATACCATGTCTCACTCCTAGGCCAGGATCTTTGGAATATGGTCTCAGTCTCTCAAATTTACTGCTCATGCTCACAATAGTATTTGCATCATGCCGAAGACAGCTTCCTTCTTGAGTTCATAAGATGTAACATGTATGAATTCATTGTCAAGGTGTGCTTGGAAGTTCTTCTTTTTTAAGCCTGAGGCCACCAATACAATGTGAAATATTTCTGTATCTTTCTGCCACATTTTCTTAGTCTCTGACTACATTTCCTGGTACTTCAGGATCTTCTCTTTCTCCATGAGATTCACAGAATAATCACTTGGAACCAACACCTCTATTGTCAATGCCATTCTGGTATTTTTCTGCTTCTCCAGTTTCTTATCCATCAGAATGGGAATGTCCCTTGTAATCATAACTTCTTCATTCTCTGTAATTCTCTTAGGATCATGATCCCAGTGCTTTTCAGAGACAGTGATGTAGTGTTTACAGAGTTTCCAATGTATGAGGCATACTACTTTGTTATGTCTTTCTGTTCAGAAATTTTCCACCATCAGAACTTCATAGCCAGCTTTGAGATGAGTCACTGTTTCCAGGTCTTTCTTACAAAACTGACATATGTCTGTTTTGCCAGTTTTTTCACTGCTCACTGTAAATCATCTTGTCCTGGGCTTCAACTATCAATCTCTCATCCTTCAGTTTTAGTTCACCTTTCCTTAACCATTCATGTGTCCATTCCTGATCAATAAAGGGTTCCTGGCTTAACACTTTGTATTTCTCACTATATTTCTGCATTTGCCACGTGTTTTTCCTCATTTACTGATCTAATTCTTTGAAGAACTTTTTTCTCTTGTTTTACAAATTCTGTTGCTTCCTTTCCTGTATGTGCTTGTGGATTTTCACTCATTCCTTATAGTCGTTGGAACATGTGCCATGTTTGATGATGGAGACAGATTCTGGACATTTACTTTCATATTTCAGCACTTTTTGCATATTTAGATCCAATGATGCTGTTAGGTAGGCTTAAAGGCCTATGATAGTAGCTCTATATGTGTAATCTATCTCTATGAGACCTCTCTCTCCTTCAGCTCTAGGGATGTACAGTCTTAGCATACACTGATTATTGTAAATTATCTCATGGCATGGAGGAATTTTCTTGTTCGCACATCCATTTTTTAAAGATCTTTAAGAGACCAGTTTACAATCCCATAGCTGTATGAGAGCACTGGAATTGCCAGCTGATTGATGGCTTATATCTTGTTCCGTGATGTTAGGACACTTTTCAATAATGATTTTAATCTTCTATAACATTATTTACTGATCTTTTCTCTCAGTAATTTCTGCTTGAGTGCTGATCCTTCCTCTATTCTGCAATATTTATATATGCCTTCCTGTTGAAGTTCCTTGATGTACCGGCCCTCACCAAGGGACATGCTTTCCTTTTTGCTCACTTTTCCTTTAAAAATGTTGCCTTAGCACATTTGTCAAGGCCAAAAGTCATCCTGATGTCTTCAGAAAACGTTTCACTACACAGAGTTTCTCTGCTAATTGTTGGTCACTGGAACTCTAGAGCTTCAGGTCTCTACAAATAGTAAATGGGATGTTACCTCTGGGTTCTTACCTTCTTTAGAATTCTGGCTAAATCCATATCCCAAAGAGCTGATGAGATGATTCATTGAATTAAGCACCATACAAAAGAGAAGTGGTGACAGGGAAGCTCCCTGAAATATTCCTCGGATATTAATGTTAGGAATGATGCACTAACCATCTTCTTACTTCAAAAAGAGTATGGTTTGCTACATTGTCATGGTGAACTTAATGCACTCTATCAAACCAGAATTTATCTCATATATTTCAAGGCAATTTGATATATGTAAAATAAAAAGTGCCTGTTAGCATATATCTGTAAAGCTGCTCTGATACACATAGTAAAGGACGGTATATCAAGTGCCTAAACCATAACCCATCTAAGAGTGTGGGACACTGTCAAAAACTATCTTATAATCAATCCATACTATACTGAGATTTCTGATTTTCTTAGCACTGGTTATGATGGCCTTATTTAATATTAACTGATCTTTAGTTTCATATGTTCCCCTCTTATTGCCCTTTTGATCTATTGCCATGATGTTATTGGACTCAATATAATCACATATTCTGTCTGCATCTATTGAGATGAACAGCTTACAGATTGTAGGTAGACAAGTTATTGGTCTGCAGTTTTTGGGACTGTTACTTGGGACTTCCTTTGGGAGGAGAAATGTTTTTTTTTTCTATTATAAGCCATTGTGTTGTTAATTTTGGCTGATTGATCAATTGTTTTTTGCAGTCTTCCAGGTCTTGGTAATGTTAACTATCTGTGCCAAAAGTTGATCACTCCATCTGGGTCAGGACTCTTCCAGTTTTGGGCTTGTTTTAACCTGCTTTCCAGCTCTTTTGTTGTTACTGCAGACCATTCCATAGGTTTGATGTTTGATTTTTCTAAATGTTCCTATATGCAGGGTAACCATTCTGCCTCTTGATTGTGCTCTATGGGGTCCTTGTATAGGCTTCTCCAGACGGTTTCTGTTTCAGCTTTGGTAAGTAGTATTTTTACCATATTAATGCTTTTTCCCAATTCCCTGTTGAACTCTTTTTGGTTCTCTCTAAACAGTTTTTATTGATATTTTTCTTTTCTGTTTTCTGTATATTTGTGCAGTTTTTGCACTTCTGCTGCTACTTTTCAATTTATTATTGGAACAAATAAATTTCAGGTCTTCTTCTATTAATGCAGCATGCTTTTGCTTGATGTCTTGGATCTTCCTCAGTATCTTTGACAATCTTAATCCTTTTAGATACCTATTAGGAATACCTCTGCACACAAAGATTTTAATTTTCCTTCAATGCACTTTTTCTAAGTAGAAACTGTGATTTCTTTTTCTCCTGGCCCTGCACTTTAGTTGATAATATTCTTGCAGTAATAATTTTAGCTGCACAGTATTATATTTGCTATATTTTGGTGGTATCAATAAATGGTCCCTTTATACTGGAGATGGCCTTGTCCATCTCAATTATCATTTTTAACCTTGGAGGTTACATTTTACTTGGATAATCTTTCTCTTGTCTTGAACCCATCTTATTCATCTTCTTCCTTTTTGACTAGGAGTTCGATCTTGAATTCCTCCACCTCTGGGTCTTTCTCTTCCCTTTCTTACTCCTCTTCAGTTGATTTATTGACCTGTTCTTTGTTCATCTCATTCTCCTGCATTTCTAGATCTCTAAGCTCCATCTCCCCTCAACTGCTCTTTCTTTTTCTGTGTATACCTTTCTTGTAGTACTCTCACTTAGGTCTCCTCCTCCTCTTCCTCCTCACTGTATTTCTTTTTCCATGGAAGCCCTTAATTTAACTGCAGCTTCTACTTAAAAAGTTTCAAATTACTTCAATTAATTATATATGTAAGTATTCATTCTTTGTTTTGTTGTGACTATCCACTGTGTTTTTGTAGCAAGATACAGAATTAGATTGCCTGGCCTTTATTCCACACAGGTGATATCAGTGTTGTTGCCATTTTTACAGAAATGAGATCCTCCGCCGCCAACACCATCCCATACGACTGCTACCCTGAAGGGTGGTTTGTATTTGTATGGCACCTCAGCTGAGACTTACCCATCTTGGGAGACCCTGCTGCTAGTTAAGCTATGGATAGCATAGCTCTCAGTATCACTGATGCACAAAGCCCGCGCAGCATGACAAACTGCAAATCAAGAAACGGGTGAATGCTTAATTTCTATTCATCTTCAAGGAATGCCCATCAACACAACTTTTTTCAGGTAAATGGACAAAAACAGAGGTTGATCAATTCTATAAATAATTACAAGCTGAAATACACAGAACATGAAAACATGAGCAACTGGAACACAAAAGTTGGGAACAAAGAAGGTCTGGCAACAGAAACAAAGCTGGAGAAAGATTGATAGAAATCTGCAAAACCAACAATCTATTCATCTCAAACACCTTCTTGCAATACAAGCAGTGACTGTACACATGGACTTTGCCCAATGGATTGTACAAAAATCAAATTGACTCATGCATCTGTGGAAGTCAACGATGGAAAAGCTCAGTAACGACAAAGATAAAACCTGGAAATGACTGTGGTACAGATCACAGCTATTAG
Organism: Ichthyophis bannanicus; assembly: GCA_033557465.1. Taxonomy (NCBI): domain Eukaryota; kingdom Metazoa; phylum Chordata; class Amphibia; order Gymnophiona; family Ichthyophiidae; genus Ichthyophis; species Ichthyophis bannanicus. The sequence goes on from CM066032.1 coordinate 1,484,109,315, forward strand.
TATGCAAACTCAAGCTAAAGTTGAAACAAAGCAAGTCACACTTTTTTTTAAGTGTAGCAAAATATGATCTTGAAAATATACAACCCAAATTTAAAAACTGCCTGCAAAATTGATTTGCTGCTTTGGATGCATAAGAACATAACATATGCCATACTGGGTCAGACTAAGGTCCATCAAGCCCAGTATCCTGTTTCCAACAGTGGCCAATCTAGGTCGCAAGTACCTAGCAGGTTCCCTTTAATAATGGTTTATGGACCTTTCCTCCAGGAATTTGTCCAAACCTTTTTTAAACCCAGCTATGCTAACAGTTTTTATTATATCCTCCGCTAACAAATTCCAGAGTTTGATTACACGTTGAGTGAAAAAATATTTTCTCTTATTAGTCTTAAATAGGTTACACTATAGCATCATTGAATGTCCCCTAGTCTTTCTATGTTTTGATGGCATAAATAACCGATCTACATTTACCTGTTCCATTCCATATATTAATTTATAGACCTCTATCATATCCCCTTCAGCCATCTCTTTTCAGGTTGAAGAGCCCTTTTCAGCCTCTCTTAATAGGGGTGTCCTTCCATTCCCTTTACCATTTTGGTGGATCTTCTCTGTACCTATTCTAATAACGCTATAACCTTTTTAAGATATGGCAACCAGAATTACACAGAATATTCAAGATGCAGTCGCACCATGGAGCAAAACAGAGGCATTAGAATATCCTTTGTTTTATTCTCCATCCCTGTCCTTATGATTCCTAGCATTCTATTTGCTTTCTTTGCCGCCACTGCACATTAGGCAGAGGATTTCAACATGTTATCCACAATGACGCCTAAATCTTTTTTCTGGGTGGTGGTTCCTAATGTGGAACCTTGCATCGTGTAACCTTAGTTTGGGTTGTTCTTTTCTAGGTGCATAACTTTGCAATTCTCCACATTAAATTTCATCTGCCATTTGGATGCCCAGTCTTCCAATTTATCAATGTTCTCTTGCAATTTTTCACAATATTCATGGGTTTTAACAACTTTGAATAATTTTGGGTCATCTGCAAATTTGATTACCTTACTCATTAATCCCATTTCCAGGTTATTTACGAATATGTTAAAAAGCAGCGGACCCAGCACAGAACCCTGGGGTACTGTACTATTCACCTTTCTCCACTGAGAAAATTGGCCATTTAGCCCTACCTTCTGCTTTCTATCTTTTAACCAGTTCCTGATCCACAGTAGTACACTGCCTCCTATGCCATGACTTTTTAATTTCACCAAGTGTCTCTCATGAGGGACCTTGTCAAAGGCTTTCTGAAAATGACAGAGCACCAAAAGAGCTGTGGGATGACATCAAGAAAGTCATTTTCAAAGAAAGCTAAATATGTCTGCAAAAGATGAAAAGCAAAAACGGCCAAAATGGATGAAGAAACTAAAAATTGCTCAGAAATGCAGAAAAGCTGAAACCAGAGTAGAAAGAGAGGTAATAATGGAACATAACAGAGATTTCCAACATGTATCAAGATGAAACAGAAAAATAATGCAATGACACATGCAAGGAAATAGAATGAGAAACTATCAGAAGAAAACTAAGATTGGCTTTCTGAAAGCTATGGTAGTTAAAAGAAAATTCCAGCCTCAGACTGGAAATCTAAAAGATGCTCAATGATGCTGAGAAGATCAAGAAAAGGTAGAAATAATAATACACATATTCATTATAACATAAAGATCAAATGGATCAACAGCCATTTCAGCCTGTACCTTATGATGAGTAACTGTGAAGAAGGAAGAACTCAATGCAGCATTGAAAGCTTTATCAAAGAACAAGGCACCAGACACTGATGGTATTCCCATTGAAGTATTACAGCAATCATATGCAGCTGTTATAATACGTATAAGGCTCTACCAGGAAGTTTGGAAAACAACATCATAGCCAACCAACTGGAAATGATCTGTGTACATACTAGTACTGAAGAAGGGTGATACGACTGACTGTGGGAATTATCTCATAATTTCTCTGATCCCACATGCCAGCAAGATTCTACTGAAGATTATTCAGCAGAGACGAGAACCATACCTGGAACGAGCCCTGCCTGAAGTGCAAGCAGGGTTCAGGAAAGTGCGAGGAACGAGAGACATCATCGTGGATGTGAGATGGATCCTTGAAAAGACAAAAGAATACCAAAATGATATTTATATGTGTTTTACTGATCTGATAGTTCTTCTGCACAACATTTACATTAATCAAGAAACAACAGTTTGAAGCAACAAGGAGAAACAGAATGGTTAAAAATCAGCAAGAGTGTATGGCAAAGCTGAATACTTTCCATCAACATGTTTAATTTATATGCAGAACAAATAAGCAGAAAAGCAGAAATGTATGAAGGCAATTGAAGTGTGAAAATTGGTAGCAAATTCATTAACAACCTTTGCTATGCTGATGATACCACATTATAACTGAAAGTAAAGACAATCTGAAACATCTGCTTACCAAAATCAAGATTCAAAAAAGAAAAGAGATTTTCAATATCTTAATGTTACTATTTCTCCCACTGACATACAGTAATGAAACTCAAATTAAATTCATAAGACCATCAGAGATAACGGCTATAACCGTGTACAAGACACTTAATTCATAAGCCAAAGTACCATCAGCTGGTCTCTGCACTCTGTGCTCTCCTATTTTTGTATTATTAATTTTTATTTTTTATTTCTGTACTTTTGATTTCCATATAATTTATAACATCAATAATTTTGAATAAGTCAAAAAAGGACGTATAAATTGATACTACGTATCCACTCTTTAGATGTAAACACCTGACATGATCATGTTTCAGACCAAATAGGTCTTGCTTCAGGGGAATAAAAATAAAAATTACTAAAAAAAAAAAAAAAAATAGGAGAGCACAGGCTGTAGAGACCAAATGATGGTGCTTTGATTTATGAATTAAGAGTCGTGTACGCTGTTATAGCTGCTATCTCTGATGGCCTTATGAATTTAATTTAAATAAGTTTCATTATGTCAGTGGGAGAAATAGTGACATTAAGATATTAAGAATCTCTTTTCTTTTTTGAATTACTATTATTGTGAGATTCTTTTTTTAGATCAATTTTTATAGGTATCAAAATCAAGGAACATTGGGGGCGGAGCCTGATGCCGAGCGAAGTGGACGTGTAGTGCGGTGGCTCCGTGGAGACTCTGCAAGAATCCTGCTTATTTAGTACCTGGTTCTGGTTTTAAATTTTCTTAAACGACAGTCGGTACCTTTCTGATGGCGGGCCCGAAACCGCAACGGTTAGACTACTCAGGGGCAGCGAATAGCGGCGCAAAGCGGTCCAAAACAGAGCCTATCTCCCCACAAAAAAATGGCGCCAACACGGGAGGGGCCTGACGCCCACCTCAAACTTCTCACCGAGATACGTGGAGTTAAGGAACTCGTCAAAGCCAATGGTGCAGCTCTAGCTTCTATGCAAGAGGACCTGGTCGGGCTCAATGCTAAAATAGAGGGCTTGTCTGTGCGCCAGGACAAGGTGGAGGGTATACTTACCGTTCATGAGGCCCGCATAGCAACTATCTCTAAAATGGAGAGACAGATCAAGGCGCTGCAGCGCGAAGTTGAAGACAGCAATAACCGTGCACGCCGCAACAACATTCGACTGGTGGGCCTGCCGGAGGGGGCAGAAGGACAGGATATGCACGCTTTTCTTTTTAAGGCCATTCCCGAGATTCTGCATTGCACCTTCGACAAAGATTTCGAAATCGATCGTGCTCATAGAGTTCCTTCACACATCGTGGCACAAAACTCCAGACCACGGCCTATTGTTCTGCGCACTTTGTGATATCAACAGGCTGTGCAGATCCTGGAGTTGGCGCGCTCAAGAGCCCCGATTGAATTCGAGGGGCACAAGCTCTCTTTCTATCCCGATCTTGCCAAATATACTGTTAACCGGCGCAAGAAGTTATTGGAGTTTCGACCCCGACTTCAACAGATCCAGGGGCGTTTCGGCCTTATGTATCCTGCGCGTATGCGAGTTACCTACCTCAACCAAACTCGCACCTTTGAGGAGCCTGACGCACTGCAGCAGTTTTTGGACGACGCTGAAGCAGCTCAGATGCGCTGAGCCTTGGCTTATGGCTGAATTCATCCTCCTCGTGAAAGTTCTATCCTCAGCGTAATGTCCCGGTTGCTGCTTCATACTACGCTGCGGCCCTTCCGGGGTCCTCCTGAGGCTTGAGGGTTCTTTCCCTGCGCTTTTGAAGTTGGAGTGATTCGTGGACTGAATTTGTCTTAAAGACTCCTTTCGCTGCCCTGTTAAGGTTATATTCTCCTTACTAACAATGACTTTACCGAAGATCCCTTAATCTGTTATATAATCCCTGTTGTTGGATATTTGGTTTTCTACGCATCGCTGTTTTTTTTTTTCTTTATGGATGTTATCAATTAAGGTTATATCCCTGGCCGTTCTGTATTACAAGCGGTTAGGGTCTGGCCTTTTCTTTGGGTCTCCGGAGCCAGCTTTGCCGGCCTGTGCCCACCTTTTTTATGTGTTCCGGGTTTCGCCTCTCCTCTGGGGTGCACACCGGTGGTTAGCTTTGGTAATACATTTCAGATGCTATTAGTCTTTAATTGCTATAATTTGCCTAAATGTAACCTTTGTGATAACTGGCTTTCTTCTCAGACCATGATGTGCTCTCTTCTCTGGCCCTTAGGGGATATTTCAACTGCTTGTTTTAATGGCTCCGTGTAAATTACTCTCCCTCAATGTGCAGGGTATTAATAGTCCGGTCAAGAGGCGGAAAATCTTGGATTATGCACGCCGGGAAGGGGTTGACATATTATTACTCCAAGAGACACATCTGAATCTACATGAGTCACTGAAACTTGGGCAGCGACCCTATAAAGTCATAGCATATTCCCCAGCAGTCAGGAAGCATAATGGGGTTGCTATTCTGGCCAGATGTTCTCTTGGGTTAACGGTGCTAAGTGTTAAATCCGATTCAGATGGTCGCTGGGCCAAAGTGTTATTTAAGTTGGGAGAGCTAGAGGTGTTGCTCATGTGTTTATATGCTCCTACAGTGGATAACTCTGTTTTTTTCACAACAATTGCAGAGGAGCTCCACGCTGATAGCGGGAAGCTGATCATGGTCGAGGGGGATTTTAATCAAACATTGGATCCTCTGATTGACCGTCAGCCCCCCCGTTCTATTCAGCGGTCCCGAGGGCATCTTATACTTACCTCCATGATCCATGAGTTGGCTCTCGTGGATATTTGGCGCCTTCAGAATCCGCAGGAATTGGAGTTTACCTTTTTCTCAGCGCCACATGCGTCGCAGTCCCGTATAGATTATTTTTTGGTCTCTAAGGCCTTAGTTTCTAGTATGGGTCCCTCCCATCTTCACTCAATTCATATCTCGGACCACGCGCCCGTATCGGTGCTTTTGCAAGATGATTCCTTACCAACTCCATCTCCGAATTGGGCCCTGGATAGATCTCTCCTTGATATCCCTGAATTCCAGATTGAAATAAACTCTGCCATTTCTGATTATTTCCAGTTTAATTTGGTTCATGCCACTTCCCCCTGGGCTTGGTGGGAGGGTTTTAAGGCCACGATTAGGGCGGTCATCACCGGTTTTGATATACGACTTAAAAAGCAGAGGAAACAACGGTTGCAGGCTTTGGAGCTGCAGATTAAAGCTGGAGAACGGATTCTTGTTCGTCGCTCTGACCCGTGTATTCTACTGTGTCTTCAGCGCCTCCGTTTTCAATATAACACCCTTATGTCTACTGAGGCCTCCCTATGTGTACGCCGGCAACAGGGGTACTACTACCGTGAGAAGAATAAAGCGGGTAAGCACCTAGCGTCCACATCAAAGGGCAAACGCGAAAGAAAGCGAGTTAGTGCCATTAAAAACCCGTTGGGGTCGGATCTTTTAGTCAAAGACGCACAGATAGCCGAAGCCTTTCGGGATTATTACGCTCATTTGTACAGCTCTGAATGCGAATTTCTGCCTGAGGGCTTCGCACAGTTAATAGCCAACTTACAACATCCTACCCTCTCTGAGGATCATCGGGTAGCGCTTGATGCCCCCATTACCATTGCGGAGATTAAAAAGGCAATCATATCCATGGCCCCGGGTAAGGCAGCTGGCCCCGATGGGCTACCGGTGGAATTTTTTAAAAGTTTTGCTCATGCCCTTGCCCCTTATTTAGAGCAGTATTTCCGTCTTTTATCAGCGGTGGGGCAATCAACAGGTTCCTTTGCGGTCGCTAATTTAATAGTGTTTGAGAAACCGGGTAGAGATCCTCAACTTGTTCCCAACTATCGCCCCATATCCTTGCTTAACGCGGACTACAAGATTTATGCCACCGTACTGTCAGCCCGGCTTTCAGGGATTATTCCATCCTTAATCCACCCCGATCAGTGTGGCTTCACGGAGGGACGCTCGACAGCTGACAATGCGCGTCTATTATGTCATATCTTATTAGGTGCAGATAAGATGGAGAAACCATTGTTGGGTCTTTCCTTAGATGCAGAAAAGGCCTTCAACCGCTTAGAATGGCCTTTTCTTTTTGTGACTCTCCGCTGGTTTGGCTTTGGGGAGGCTTTTCTACGGGCCCTTCATCCCTTATACTTAGATCCCATTGCTCGGATCTGTGTCAATGGTGTTATATCGGCCCCCCTAGCTCTGCAGCGTGGCACCCGCCAAGGATGTCCGCTTTCCCCTATGCTCTTTAATCTTGCAATGGAGCCTTTAGCTCTTCTCATAAGGCAGAACTTGGACATCCAGGGTGCTAAGGTTGCAGGGCTGGAGATTAAGCTCTCCGCATACGCGGACGATCTACTTTTATTCGCTTCGCCCGATTCTCTTCCTATAATATTGGATACTATTGAGAAATACTCGAGATATTCAGGATATAAAATTAACTGGACCAAGTCTGTGATGTTTCCTCTGAATAAATGGGCTCACAAGGGGGCCATTGGTGAATATCCCTTTTTGTGGGAATCGGGCGCAGTGAAATACTTAGGGATCCGTTACTGCTATCCATTTGAAGAAACGATTCGACGTAATGTGGAGGAGATCCTTGCTTTAACGCGGGATCTGACTACGCGGTGGTCCCCCCTGGCGCTTTCCTGGTGGGGTAGATTAGACACCATAAAAATGATGATTGTCCCCAAAATTAATTACTACTTAGAGATGCTTCCCTGTTATCTCCCCACTCAGACATATCAACACCTAGAGCGGCTACTCTTGCAGTTTCTATGGGATAATAAGGTGCCGAGGATCGCTAGAGATAAACTACGACTTCATCGGGAGCAGGGCGGTGTAAATTTTCCTAATTTCCGTTCCTACCATCATGCCTTCCTGCTCAAGCAGGGGTCCCGATGGATGGAAGGCTCTTCCAATGGGCGCCCGATTTGGACTCTCTTGGAAGAGAAGCTGTTAGCTCCAGTGCCCTTGCGGTACGTCCCAGGAATGCAATTTCCAACTACTTTTCTGCTTCCCACTATTATTATTGATACACTTAAAGCGTTCCAGTTGTTTATCAAAACCTGTGAGTCTAATGGTGCCTCTCATTTCCTTTTGCCTATATGGTATAATCCTATGTTCACCATTCTGAAGAAACCTGTTGCTTGGAAAGCCTGGTATTCCCGGGGGATTTGGCTGGTGAATCATTTACAAACCTCTAGCAGGTGGAAGACTTTTGTGGAGCTTAGACGGGAGTTTGATCTTCCCATATCCTGTCAGTTCCAGTGGCTCCAGCTTAGGCACTGTCTGGGAGGGGCAGGTGTAACCCCGATTCTGGATCCTAGTACTGAGGGTGTCATTGTCTTTTTAGATCAAATTAGACAAGGTAAGGGAATAGTGTCAAAGATTTACAGGAGATTTGCTGGATCCTTGCCCCTGGTGATGAGCAAGGTACAAAAGAAATGGGAACGTGACACAGGGAAGGTGCTCTCTGAACTTCAGTGGAGGAAGTTTTGGTGTAAGCAGGTCAGAGTGACTAGGTCTGCCTCTCTGACCCAGACACTGTATTTTTTCGCTCATAATTGTTTTTATTCTCCAGTTGCTCTCGCATGATGGGATAATTCCCTTAGTCCCCTTTGCTGGACATGTGGGGATGAGGTAGGCACTATAAGGCACCTAGTTTTTGAATGTAGAGGGGTGCGCTCTTATTGGAACTCCGTATGGGACCAGGTGCAGAGCGTCCTCCAGTTCAGAGAGCCCCTTTCTTGGCAGATAGTAGGTCTCCGCTCCGCAGCGGATGTACCTTCTCTTCCTCAACATGGCGTTTTTCTACTCGACTTCATGATCAGTATTGCGATCTGCTTAATTACGAAATACTGGAAAAATACCACGAACGCTACTTTTCATGAATGGTGGAATCATGTCAGTTTATATAGCCAGTTTGAACAATGCTCCCGTAAGTCTAAGCCTATGTCTGGGAAACATCTCCTTAAATGGCAATTGTTAAATGACTTTGTTGCCTCTGCTAATTTACGTAGCTGACCCAGTTTAGTATACGGTGATCTCCCCGTTAGGAGGTCTGAATATGTACCCTGGAGGAGAGTGCTGGGGTGGGTGGGGGGTAGGGGAGGGTTTTATTGGGGTTTTGATTTTGTCTGGTGTAGTATTAGGCTATGCTGTGTTTAGTTCGTTTTTTTTGGTGCTTTGCTGTGTTTTGTTCTGTTGTATAAACGAAAATAAAGACTTTAAAAAAAAAAAAAATCAAGGAACATTGTCTTAAAATATGCCGGTGTCTTAACATGAATAAACCAATGATCCGGCCACTGACAAAATCAATTATTTTAATCCTTCATGGAGAAGAAATAGAAATAGCAGACAATTTAAACCTCATTATATCGATAATCAATAAAGAAATGGCAAGTAGTCAAGAAATCTGAGAAGGCATTGATCTTTGCAGAATTGCTATGAAAGACCTAGACAAGATTCTGAAATACAGATATACTTCTACATACAAAGATTTGACTTGTCCAAGCCATGGTGTTTTCAATAACATCATGCGGATGTGAAAGTTGGACTGTGAAGAAGAAAGCAGGAAGAGTACTGTGTATATCATGGACTGCCTGAAGAACAAATCAGCCTGTATTAGAGGAGATGAAACCTAAGTTTTCTTTAGAAGCTCAAATGAGAAGACATCAACTTTCAGACTTTGGATACATCATGCAAAGAAAAAGATCATTAGAGAAAGACACCATTCTTGGTAAGGTTGGAGATCAGAGCAAAAGAGGAAAGCCACAATACAATAACAACAGGTATGGATGTCATTCTATCAACATCTGCCTGCCTGAAGACAAAATACAGTTTAGGACAACTGTCCAGAGGGTCACCGTGAGTCAACATCGACTCAACGGCACTTAACTTTTCTTTCTTTATATTAACTCTCTTAGATCCTCATGTTCAAAAGTGTGAAGTGACTTTGAAAAAGTATGCTTTGCATGAAAAATATAACCAAAAGCCTATAAACTCACAAAAATTTCATAGTCCTGCTCAGACCACTCTACTCTGCCTGACCCCTTCCTTTTTGGGAATCCCACTGATCCCAGGGTATCCAGGGATGATGGAAACAGGAGCAATCCCCACTCATTTTTTCCCTGACAACTGCCTCTTCTAAACACTGCTGGACCTCCAAGGGCAGGCTTGCAGTTCTATTACAATCATTTACAATGTCAAGTATAACTGTGCATCCTCATTTGACATTCTGATCCTCTAGCAGTAGCACTTAATGAATACCACAAGAAGTTAAGAGATACCATTTTAGAGGTAACAGCTTCTGGGGCAGGAGCAATTGAAAATTCTTCCTGTCCTTATCACTCATGAACATCTTTGGTGTGAGGTGGGGTCCCAGGGGATAGTAGGGATGAGCAATGAAGGCAAGGTAGGATGGGTGGGGTGGAGGGGGGATGAGCACCATGCTAGTCCATACACACCCTGAAAGACAGAGCTGTGTGTCTGCACGGGGGAGACAGGGCCATGGGGCCAAGCCACATGTTGGTGGCAGCAGCAATGGTTGCAGAATAGGTGACAGCGGGGGGAAGGCGCCATGCATGGTACAAGTGCCATCTCTGGATGCCTGCAGCAGTAGAAACATAGAAACATAAAAACATAGAAATATGATGACAGAAAAAGACCACATGGCCTATCTAGTCTGTCCTTCCATATCAACAACTGCAACAGTCCCCTTTTTTACCTTTAGAGATCCTCTGTGTTTGTCCCATGCTTTTTTGAATTCAGTTACTGTCCTCATCTCTACCACCTCCACTGGGAGACTATTCCATGGATCCACTACTCTTTCCGTAAAGAAATATTTCCGCATATCACTCCTGAATCTATCTCACTTCACCCTCATCCCATGTCCCCTCGTAGCAGAACTTGCTTTCAATTGAAAGAGGCTCTCTCCCTGAACATTTATGCCATGGAGGTATTTAAACATCTCAATCATATCACCTCTATCCCGCCTTTCCTCTAAGGTGTACATATTAAGATCCTTCAGTCTGCCCTCATATGTTTTATGTAGGCATATACAGACACAGCAGGCAGGGATGTCATCCCACAGCTCTTTTGGTGCTCTGTCATTTTCAGAAAGCCTTTGCTTTATGTAGGCATATACAGACGCAGCAGGCAGGGATGCCGCTGCACCCCCTGGTGGTGGATGGCAGAAACACCACTGGGCTCACACAGCAATGGCAGTGCCCATGCATGAGGAGCTGTAGTCGGGCTGCCCACCCCAGGGGACTCAGCTGGCCCATGCAGATGCTCTGGACATGCACCCCATCCCGCAGCCCCTGCAACCATGGCCCAGGTTTTGGAGGGGGCTAGTGGCAGTATCCACATATGTGCTGTCTATCTCTGCATGTGGATCAGCCACCACTGCCTGCCACCCCCTGTCTGGCTGTGGCAACATGTCAATAATGTGATGCCACATGACCTGACAGATATGTAATAGCAGGCATGCACAAACCATGACACCTGGTCCTTCACAGTGCCTAATGAACCATGCAGTGATGATGCCCCTGAAGCAATGGATGCCCCCTGCCATGACATTTGCCCACAGCAAAGACCATAAACGTAGCATAACCATGTACTATAGTGCCAAGGCAAGACTGCATGCAAGATGTGGGAGCAAAGAAGGGGGGAGGACTGTGGAGGTGGCTAAAGGGACCATAGGTGTGATACTGGTGAATCAGTGGCCCAGATGGCACTGTTGGTGGTGACATGGGGCCTGTGTCAAAGGTCCAGGGGAGTGGTGGGTAGGAAACTGGTGCCAGATGCCAGAGGTGTACCATCACATGCACCCCACACCTGCTACCCTTGGGTATGCTCCTGCTCCCAGGATGGAAGGCCACCAAGCTGAGGCAGGATGCAGGCATGCACAACAGGCAATGTGGAAGCACACAACAGAGTCCATGTGTATCCCCTCTCCTCTCTCTCACAGTGACTATGGCATGTAACGCACTTTGGAGGCCCTAAAGTACCACTATAGCATTCAGCGCCGGAAGCGACTGAATCAGCTGCAGCATATCAGGGAGCGGCTTGCAGCTGAAGAAGGTCAGTGGGATATACAGTGGAGCCCAGCAGATGCAGGGAATGGCAGCCATGGATGCCAAACAGGTGCAGGGACACAAGGAGAGTGAAGCCCTCGCAGCAACCAGCAGGAAAACACAATAAGCGAAGGTGAATGAAGATCACAGGTGCTAACTTTATTAATAAAAAACCCCAATGCGTTTCGGCGACAAGCCTTCATCAGGGGGTATGCATGTGATGCACCATATGAGAATGAAAATAAGGGTCTTGACAAAAGACCTTATGCAGTTAATGTCTCTGGGCCAATCAACGGTGGTGAAAGGATTCTCAAATACTTGCTACAGCTTGCTACGAGTCCTGGTTCCCTGTGCAGTTTGGTTGGCCTTCTGCAGGCCCAGGGGGTGGGTGCTGGGGCTGCCAGTGCACCAGCACAGCCACCTGGTAGCCCTGATCCATGTGCAGTGGCCTACATTGATGGGGAGGGCAATGATGCTGCCAACACGTCATCAAACATTGCTCCACTGCATCGCAGTGCACGTGATGGTGTGGACAGTCACCTCAGAAACTGTCTTGTTTTAGCCATGCATGGTGAGCCAGTGCACGGGCCTGCTGATGGCTCACAGCAGCTGCACTGTCACCATCTGTTGCATCTGTGGCCTCCCACTCCTCCGTAGTCACAGGCTCTGGGTCCAGCACTCCCTGCATTCATGCAAGGTTGTGGAATATGCAGCACGATTCAAATACCTGGCATACACACTCCGGGCTATAAAGGTTTTACCCACCACTCCTGTCAAGGCATCAGAAGTGGCTCTTCAGCACCCCTATTGCTTGTTCCACAACTACCCGGGTATACTGATGGGTAGCATTGTACTGCTCCTCCTGCAGGCTCCTGGGGTGGCACAGTGGGGTCAGCATCCAGGTCCTCAGGGGATATCCACGGTTGCCTGTGGGGGCAATGTGAGATGTGCACATGTGCATGGGAGATATGTTGGTTATGGTTTATGGGTTGTTATGAGCATATAACACATCATCAACAGGCAGGGCGGGGCACAATATGTAAAATTCATGGACACTGTGGCTGTGAGAGGACACCAACATATGTCTTGTGCAGCAGTCAGGCATTTGGGGAAGAACAATGGGGGATGGTGACATGGGTTAGCCTGTTTGAAAGGGGGGGGGGGCAGAGGCATGGCATATAGATATGGTTGGGAGGTCTGCTGGCTGGGTTCAGGGCAGCCATGAATGTGTCCTACATGGGCTGCTGCCAAATGGCTGCACCACATGGTGCCAGCCCGTGCTTCTCCACATGCCACATGGTGCGTGCTGCCTGCTCTTGGCCATGGGGATTCCCCTGGTTATCTCCATGATATGCAACATGGTCTGCTGTGTGCATGGATCTGCGGACAGCATCACATGTGCATGCAGTGGTCATCATGTGTTGCGATATGTACGTAACACATATATCCATACCTGTTTGCATTACACATAGCATCATGCTACAGCAACTGTTTGTTCTGAGTTTGCCCTGGGGCTCACATATGTGCACACTCACCTTGCTGCCATGCATCTCTGAGCTGAACCCGGCTGCTGCTTGTCGCAGGCTGGACTGGGCAAGGACAAATGTATCATTGCAGGACCCAGGGTAGCTGGCACACATCAGTAAAGGTCATGTTGACATCCACAATGACCTGCATGTTCATCGATGTGTAACCATGCCTGTTCTGATATGTCCTCTGATCGAGCCATGGTGCCTGCAGTGCAATGTGCGTGCAATCTATAAATCCAAGCAGGGATGGGAATCCAGCAACATTGTAGAATGCCTTCATGGTATTCTGCTGCATCTGCTGTGCCCGGGGAAGGCTATGAGGTGGTGCATCCTCCACAGCAGGGTCCTCGTGAAGACATTTATGCAGTAGCTGGCAGTGGACTGCGTGATTTCAACAGTCACTCCTAACACATGCTGGAAGCTGCTAGTTGCCAGATATCCCAGGGCAGTGGCATCATTATAGCCACTGGCAGGGCCTGGCTTCTGGTAGTGGATGGCTCCAGGTCCACACTGAGTAAGCTGCACAACTCTGTTATCATTGCTCCATCCAGGCGATAGCTCTAGTAGACCTCCTCCTCTGTCAATAGCAAGTAGCTCACCTTGGGCCTGTGTACACAAGGGGCATGGGGCATGGTGCCTGAGTCTTGGGTGCTGAGCTATTGCCATTGATATATACACACTGCCTGCCGCATCCTCTGCTGTGCTCGGGCATGGCAAGCATGTCTCCACCTCTGGAAGACCATGCGCATGGCCCACATGGCTTCACAGCTGGTCCAGCAATGCTTTACCTCTGCATGGTTTGGGTACAAGCCTGCACATGCTCTCCTCGCTATACTATGCACTGCTACTACATGGGTTTGCCGCACCAGGAAATATCGCTAAGGCTTACACGGTTAGTGACATCCAGTCAGTGCACACGGCTTAGAGAAATCGACTTTTCGCGGGTTTGTGGACGACATGCCCCTGTTCTGCCCTGGGCCTCGGCGCTTGGTGCTGTGCAGATAGCTGGGCCTCTTCGATTTAAGCCGCCTTGTTGAATATCTGGTTTACATGAATATGGCGGTTTTACATGGGTAGGATTGTCTTTTACACGTGTAGCACGCGCCTAGGGTTTCAAAAATCAGGCCCATAATATATATCAATTTAACTTTAAACAGCTGTTCTTTCTTTTCACAATTCTTGTTTATAATATTTAACAAAATTTGGATCCAAACACCAGATAAGTACTTTGAGGTTTTTCTTTTAAATTGTTTTATTTTTTTATTTATTTATTTAGCTAGTCTTAAATACCACCCATTTAAGAGTCTAGGCAGTTTACAACAAGCAAACATGCCAAGTAGGCGTTACATAGATCAAACAGAAAAGGAGGTAAAACATATTACACATGTATGATACTATATAATGGGTAAAATGATTTAATTAATTAGAAAAATGGTTCATAAAGAGATGTTTTTAACTTCTTTTTAAAATCAAGGCAGATATAGGTAATGCAAAGATCATTTGGGAGCAGTTCTAAAGAGTAGGTGCAAAAAAAGAGAAAGCTCTTCTAGATGTAGTGAAGCTTATCCTACAATCAAAGTGGTCACATCACATTGGGAGGGTTACATCACAATTGGAGAGTTACATATACCCATGAGGGTACTTAACAACATTATAAAATGAACTCGTATGTCTAGTTGGGATGAGTGGGTATCGAGTTGGCGGAGGTAGTTGCATTACCTTTCAGCTGGAGACTGTTGTCTGTTTGCTCATAGGCTTCTGTAAAGAGCAGGGTTTTAAGGGCCTTGCGGAAGTCTATGATGTCATTTAATGCCCTCAGGCTCATTGGGAGGGAGTTCCAAAGTGTGGACGCCAGTAGTGAAGGAGCTCTTTTTGAAGCTGTTTGTTTAGTTTTGTGATATCCTGCAGGTGTGCCGATCATGTCGTCATTATTGGTTCTTCTTGGTCTATTGCTGATGTCCCTTGTTATGATATCTTGGAGTGCATCTGCCGAGAGATGGTGAATGATTTTAAAGATGATCAGGACTGTTTTAAATTTTGCTCTGGCCATCATTGGGAGCCAGTGCAATTGCTGTAAGACGGGGGTGATATGCTCAGTTCTTGGAGTGTCTGTAATGATGCGTGCTGCAGTGTTTTGCACCATTTTGAGCAGGTGTAAGGTCTGCTGAGGGAGGCCTTGATATAAAGAGATTCCGTAATCAAGCACACTGTGCAGAAGTGGTCTTGGTGGAGTATTGGCTTGATCTTTCTGATGGTCCTCAAACATTGATAGGCCTTGTTTGCAGTTTTGGTGATGTGGGATTTCAGGTTCAGAGCTCTGTCCGTTGTGATGCCCAGGTACTTAACTTCATCTTTGACTACTATGAGTTTGTCTAGAATGCTGATAGTTTGTGGTGGAATTAAGGTGGTGTTCCTAGTGATGAACATTGCCTCAGTTTTATCATAGTTGACCGTCAGCCAGGCATTCATGTCTTCAATGCATCTGGTTATTGTTGTGGTGTTAAGTGCTAGTAGGTTGATCGGAGCATACACCAATCAACCTAATATAACAATCAACCTAATATAACAACAAGGTAGCGTATCTTAGATTTCACCTATAGTTGAATGTTATCAATAGTGATAAACAGTGGCGGTGTAAGGCTGATGTCCTTGGAGATACAGAGGACTTGGATCTTACTGTAGTTAATAACAAAGTTATGTTCATACAGCCAATGTGTAACGGCACTAAAACATTTCATTGAAGACGAAGTATCTGTGCTCTTAGTGTTAATAGGGGCATATAGCATAATATCATCAGCATAAAGGTGATAATGAATATTGTTTCATTATGACTGAACATATCGGTTGAAGGTAGAGGTTGAAAAGTAAGGAGGACAATGCAGAACCCTGAGCAACTTCTTGCTGTTGTATGTAGGTGAAAGATTTAATCAAACCAACTTTAACTTGCAATTTAAAGTGATATCCCTTATTCCTAGTGCTTGTAGATGTTGTAATAACAAGTTGTGAGGAATAAAGTCAAAGGCTGCTTTAATATCTAGGAAGATGAGGACAAAGCCTGAGTTTGGTTTGTCCAGACCCTTGAAAATGATGTCAATAAGGATAGCTAACAAGGTTTCCACCACATGCTGTGGTCTAAACCCATATTGCTGACGATCAGGGGGAAGTAGGTGTCTATGTGATCTTGGAGTTGAATTAATACAACCTTCTCTATTATGTTTGCCAAAAACAGGTAAACTGGAAATAGGATGATAAGAGTAAGGTTGAGTTGTGTCTAAAGTAGCACCCTTTTCGACTAGGCGAATAGAATTTGTATTTTATTTATTTAAATGGATTTGCATCCTGCCTTATCCTAAAATCAAAGCGGTTTTCACTTCAAATGTTTTAAATTTGTAGAAGGGTGGGGGTGTTGGCATGCAGTGGTTGGATAGAAGTGTTTGTAAGGGTGTAGTACATGTGTAGATTAATTAATAGATGCAATATATACAGCGTGAGCTATTTACAAATGTACTATAAACAGTTGGTATATATATATATATATATAACATTTTGATATATAGTTATCTATTTATTTATTTACTTATTTGACAGGTTTATTTAAATACCGCCTTTATGCCAAGGCAGTTTACATGGAACAACAAATACAAATATTTTGTGATTACATATAACAGGAAGGCCGCGGCGCCTCGTGCCCGCGGCTGGAATTAACCGGGGGGGCGCCGTGGCGCTCGCTCCCGGTGGGTCGGCCGCGCTGGCTGGCGGCGGCGCGAGTTGGCTTTGAAGTGATTGGCTCCCGCAGTTGTTTTGGCAATGCGGGAGCCAATCACGGAGTGTGGCCAGGGCTTGAGGGGGGGGGGGGCGGCGCGGAGCACAGCCGTTCTTCGAGCGGTAGCTGAGGGAGACGGTTGCTTGATGGTTGCTCTCCTGCTTACCGTTCTTCTTTTTGAGGGTCCGGTGTCCAGTCTTGCAGCTCGGGCGCGGTTTCGGAGGCCTGCAACACAGCGCTGAGTAAGGGACTCACAGCACGGTGTCCCAGCGGGTGTTTGATTTGGCGGCGGTCAGCTGTGGCTCGAGCACGTGTTCGCAGTGCTCGCTGCGGGGCCATTGGTCAGGCAAGTGTGCTGCGGGGCGTATTTTGGGGGTCTGTGCTTCGTTGCAGCTGCTGTCTTTTAAAAAAAAAAAAAAAGAAAAGAAAAGTGTATATATATCAAATACCAAAGGGGAATTAGTGGTAACAGTGCACCATGCGGCCTCAGCAAAAACGGGGTAGAGGTGCTCCACGGGGCAGGGGAGCAGGAAGGGGGGTAGGATCGGGGGAAGGTGAAAGGGGGCTGGGGACTTTAGTGGGGTCCGGGTTGGGGGAGCAGAGAAGCTCGAGGCGTGGGGCTGTCAGGCAAAGGGGGAGTGAGTGGGGGAGGAGCAAGCCAAGGAAGGACTGTGGGGGAACTATGGCTACGGTGCATGTGGGTAGGGGACAGGCAGATGTGACGCCTCCAGGGGGTGCCTTTACTGAGGGGTTGGGTGGCTCTACTATTCCTCTGGCGGGGGGTAGAGGTAGTGTGGGAGGCGCTTGCGGTCTGGGAGGGTAGGAGGCTATGGGGGTATCGGGTGTTAGCCCTGTTCTGGCCTGGGCGGGGCAGTCTGCTGATTGGACGGGGGGTAGAGTAGGTACAAATTACCAGGGCATGTTACGTATCCCGAGAAGACCAGATGCAGATGACCATATTACAGGCATATTGCCTTACATGATTTATATCCCGCGAATCCGGGCTATTTTATTACGTCATTGGCATATTTTGGCACTTCATCCTTGTTTCCAAAAAACGTTGCGTATAGCATATACTAGGGGTCCCAACATAGCTAATTTGTTAAATAAACCATGGAAGAGTTTGGAAGTGGCTACGGCTGATCTCTCACAGGGCCATTACAAGTGTCTTAGAGGTTTGGCCTGTGCCCTTTGCCAGCAGACTATTGAGGGGGCTGAATGGGTAATTCCCACGACTACTATAACACAATGTTCTCGTTGGTCAACATCTTGTAGTTCAGAATATGTGGTATACATTTTATTGTGTCCCTGTCCCAAGATTTATATTGGGCGAACTGTTCGTAAGATAAAAGTGAGATTGCAAGAACATGCCTCGAGGTTACGCAATTCGGTGCTTTCGGCACCAATAGTACAACATTGCATTGATTTCAATCACTCTTTTTCTGATTTGCAATGGAGGATTATTGATCATGTTCCACAGCACCCCCGTGGAGGGGACAGAGAGCAAAAACTTCAAACATTAGAACAAAGCTGGATTTTTCGGACAAATTCAGTGGAACCTATCGGGTTGAACCAGGAACTTGATTGGGCGAGCCTACTGTGATGTCATGTAGGCGGAGTCTAGCTTGCTCTTTAAATACCATGCGCTGTTTTAAGGATCCTGTTAAGCAAGTTGAACTGAGGATTGACGTGACACCAGCTTGAAAGAAAATCCCTCCGTTATCTGCTACAAAATTGCGGATTGCAAGAGATATGAATTCTCCATGCTGGACTTCATTTTGGATAAGTAAACTATAGGGCGGAAAGTAAAGCGTTGAAACAGGGCCGGAAAGAGAAGAACGGTTCAAAACGCAGTACTGTGTTCGTTTGAATTCTGCATTTAAGCATTTAAGTATTTATAAGATTGGGTATATGTGTAGTAGCATAATATAAGATATGCAATTACTCCACATGGTTTTATACAGTGGTTTGGTTACCATATTAAGTAATTAAAAGGGAAGTTACGCCTCAGGAGTGAGCAATTTTTCAGCAATCTCTCATGGCAAAAACCTCCGACAAAAATATATAAAAAAAATTAAATTTATGAATAGCTCAGTTACCAGGGGTTCACTCTAAGTTTGGTAATATATTATTGTTTAAGAAGGGTGAAGGGTGGTTTAATATAGGGTTTCCCCATGGGGCAGGGTGGCACGCCAGCGGCTTGGGAGCATTGGAGTGGGGGTGGGCAGGGCTCTTCCCGGGCAAACTGGATGGGGATGTGGCCACCTCCTTGGGCCATGGCTGGTGTTTCTTCGCCTTTTGGTGTCTTCTCTCCCCAGGTACCATCTGGATGGCAGTTCCGGGAAGATGCAGATCTATATCGATCCAGCCAGCAAGGTGCGGTGGCATCGAGCGGGGAGAGGAGCCGTTTGGGGGCAGATGCTGGCGCGGGGCCTGCAACTTTACCCATCCAGCGAGGACTCGTTTCACCTGAGGGGATTACCAGCGGTGGTGCAGGTGAGTTGGCCCAGAGCCTTACCGGGGAGGTGTGGGGCGGGGGTGCTTTGGCGGCAGCTCACGGCATAGAGGATGGTGACGTCTTGGCGGTATCAGGTGAGGTAGGCAAAAAGGCCAAAAAGAAAAGTAAGCACTCGTGTCGCCGGCATCGTAAATCTCGTTCTTCTTCTTCTTCGTCTGTTCGGACTTCGTCAACTTCTTCTATGTCTGGTGAGAGCGAGAGGGGTGATCTTTCTCAGAGTTCAGTGCAGCCGACTTTAGCAGCTTTCTCGGAATTATGGGAAGGGGTACCGAAGAAGTTGCGGCGGAAAATTCAGAAAAGGCGTTATATTGATCTGTTTTGGTTGCTAGAGGGTAGGAAGAGGACGGGGGATAGTCGTAAAAAGCAGAAAGAGGATGAGAAGGCCAGGCGAGTGCGCAAAGTAGCTAGGAATGTTGTTAATTGGACGAGGTCATTCTTATGGCTTGCGAGTGTATGGGGGCATCTGCATCCTCAGCAGTATGGGATGCTCTTAGCATATATGGATTCCATTTTAGAGGCTTCTCAGTCCCATCCGGGTTGGGCCTGGCTCAACTACGACGAGAAATTCCGTGATAAAATGGAGGAGAATCATCTATTGTCTTGGGGGACTCAAGATATTAATCTTTGGTTAACCCAGATGGCAGTTCGCCCCGGCGGGGGGTTTGCGAGTGGTCAGAAAAGTGCCTCAGGGGCTGCCGCAGGATCGCTGCGGTCCTTTCGTGCGAGCACCCTTCCGGTGGCTCAGAGACCAGCGGGGGGCAGCGCAGGAGATTTGTGCTGGCGCTTTAACAAGTCTTTGTGCCCCTTTCCGGACTGCAAGTTCCGGCACGCCTGCTCTATCTGCGCTAGGGGACATTCCGCACTTAAGTGTGTCAAGCGGGGGTCAGTCGGTGCCGGAGTGCCGTCTCTCAAGCAGTAGAGACCTCATGGCTTTAGCTCCAACTCCAATTCTTTTTCCAGCTATTCGTTTGTGGTTAGGGAGGTACCCCAGGCGCAGGGCTGGGAGGGTGTTGGCGGAGGGGTTTCAAATGGGGTTTTCAATTCCTGTGGTAGGTTCAGTGGTGTCGGGTAAGGTTCAGAACGCGCCGTCAGTTCGGAGATTTCCGCATATTGTGCAGGACAAGCTGGCTGTAGAGCTGCGGTTGGGTAGGGTGGCTGGTCCTTTTGCCGAGCCACTCTTCCCCAACCTGGTAGTGTCCCCTTTGGGGATTGTTCCAAAGAAGGAGCCTGGAAAATACAGGTTGATTCATAATTTGTCTTTTCCTCCTGGCTCTTCCGTGAATGACCACATCCCAGAGAAGCATTGTACAGTTCGTTATGCATCGTTTGATACGGCGGTGGAGCTTGTTCGGCGATGTGGTAGTGAGAGCCTGTTGGCCAAGGTGGACATTGAGTCGGCGTTTCGTCTGTTGCCGGTCCATCCCTCAGCTTTTCATTTATTGGGGTTTTGCTTCCAGGGACAGTTCTATTATGATAAGTGCATGCCCATGGGTTTTTCGGTGTCCTGTGCATATTTCGAGTTGTTTAGTACGTTTATGCATTGGGTTTTCTCACAGAAAACCGGTTGCGCGAACGCAGTGCATTACTTGGATGATTTTTTGTTTGTGGGAGAAGCACGTTCTGGTCGGTGTCAGGCCTTCTTAGATGAATTTCTACACTTAGCGCATGAGTGGGGAGTTCCCTTGGCTCATGACAAAACAGCTGGCCCGACGACGAAACTTACCTTTTTGGGCATTGAATTAGACACTGTGGCAATGGTCGCGCGCTTGCCCCTTGATAAAGTGATTAAGTTGCGGGTGTTGGTGACGAACGATCTTGCCTCCAATAAGCTGACGTTGAAGGAGATGCAAGCACTTATTGGCTCCTTGAACTTCGCTTGTCGGGTGATCCCGATGGGTAGGGTGTTTTTGCGTAGATTCGCTGTGGCCACGATAGGGGTGGCGCGACCTCATCATCGCATTCGAATGTCGCGGGGTATGCGAGCGGATTTGTGTGTATGGGACACCTTTTTGCAGGAATTCAATGGTTCCACAGTCTTTAGAGACATTGAAACTACCAGCGACGCGTTAGATTTGTATACGGATGCCGCAGGAGGTTTGGGTTTAGGCGTGTACTTCGGTGGTTCGTGGTGTGCTGAGCCATGGCCGCCGGCGTGGTGTGTTGCGGGCTTAACCCGTAATATTACCTTTTTGGAATTGTTCCCGATACTAGTGGTTCTCACGTTATGGCCCGACAGGCTTCGCAATCGGACGGTTCTGTGGTGGTGCGATAATGATGCTGTTGTTAGTGTTATTAATACTTATGCCCCACGGTCTGTGCCAGTGGCAGACTTGATGCGTCAGGTAGTGTTGGCCTGCTTGAGGCTCAATGTTGTGGTTAGGGCTAGGCATATACCAGGAAGTACTAACAAGATTGCTGATGCTCTTTCCCGTTTTAAGTGGGAGCTGTTTCGGACGTTGGCGCCATCTGTGGACAAGGAGGGAGCATCGGTCCCGGAGCAATTATGGCGGATTGGTCTTCCGAGATGATCCACTTGCTGAGAAGCTCGGTGTCGGCTGCTACTTGGACTGCATATCGGCGGGGCTGCAGTAGGGTCGAGAGCTTTCTGGCAGTTCTCAGATGGCGACAGGGACCTGTGTCAGATCACCTAACGAGTCAGTATGTTCTATCGGCAAAGGCGGCGGGGTTTTCGCGGACCGCTGTACGTCTGCATTTGGCCGGGTTTTCCTTTTTCTCGAAGGCGGTGGGGTGGGGAGCTGTTGGGGGAGGCTTTTTGATGTGACGGTTGTTGCAGGGTTGGGAACGCTCATGCCCTTCCCCGGGTGATTGCAGGCGCCCTATCACCCATGACTTACTTGTCAGGCTTTGTGGTGCTTTGCCCGGGGTAGTTACCTCTCCTTTTGAGGCTGCGCTATTTCGAGCGGTCTTCGTAGTTGCCTTTTTTGGGGCTTTTCGAGTTGGCGAGTTGGTGGCGGAGTCTGGTCGCTTATTGCGACCTCAGGGCTTGCTACTACGACACGTGGTTTTCACACAGGGTGCGGTTCGCGTTCTGTTAGAGCGTTCCAAGACGGATCCGTCGGGTAAGGGGATCTGGGTAATTTTGCGGGCGGTGCCTGGAGCTCTTACTTGTCCGGTTGCCTCGCTACAGGCGTATTTGCAACTGCGGCCTGGCGGAGCGGGAAGTCTTTTCCGGCACGAGGATGGGCGGGTGCTGACGCGCTTCCAGTTTACTGCGGTTTTGCGGTTAGCGCTACGCTGGTTGGGTGAGGACGTGAGTCAGTTTGCGCCCCACTCGTTTCGGATAGGGGCAGCGACTACGGCGGCGGGGGAGGGGTTGCCTGCGGCGGAAATTAAGAAGATTGGTAGATGGAAGTCCCAGGCTTTCCGCAGCTATGTGCGGCTTTAGGGGTGGGGGTTGGGGCTAACTGTTATTTTTGTTTTGCAGATCTTGGAAAGGGACCGTGTAGCTGTTGGGTGATTGGCCACTCTTTTGTTTACTGGGCCGGTCGATGAGCAGAGACACGGCCCGTTGGCATGAACCTCGGCTTGGCAACTTCCTTGGTGACCGTTTCATGGCTGGGCGAGCGCGGTCTTCGGTGGATACAGCTCTTGCCTTTGCTGCGGCAACATGAGCGTCAGCGAGGACTGCCTGACATCACCGTGATTCATCTTGGGGGCAATGATTTGGGGACTTGGACTTGTCGCCAGTTGATTCGTGCGGCGCAGCACGATTTTGGAGAGTTGTTAATTATGTTTCCGGGCGTGGTTCTCGCCTGGTCGGATATCATTCCAAGGCCTGCTTCCTGGGGTGAGAGGCGGTGGTCCAGGGGGTTAACAAAAATTAATCGGCAGATTGGTCGATGGGTGAGTGAGCGAGGGGGGTATCAGATTTTCCATTCATGGGCGGAGGTGGCCTGTGCGGGATTGTACCGGCAGGATGGTGTACATCTATCCCCTGTAGGGATGGATTTACTCCTTAATGATTGGCAGGAGGCCTTGGAGGATATTCTGCGAGGACGTAGGGCTGGTCGCAGCTTTGCCGGGGGGGCGGCTCAGGTTTAGGTGTCCTGAGCCGTTAGCGGGATCCCGGAGGTTTCCGGGGTCCGGAGCCGGAGGCAATCCTTAGGACGGGGGTGGGGTACCCCCGACCTGGACAATCCCTCGGGCTTTTGCTAATAATATGGCAAAGCCAGACAAGGGAGGGATAAGGAAATAGCTGGGGCTTGGGCCCGGCGGAAGCGGAGACAGCGTCATCTTGCTACTAAAATGGCTGGTGAGGGCTTGATCTGCGGGGGGAGGGGGAAGGGTAAGTTTGTTGATTGTAAACTTTGTTTAGTTATTGTTAAAGGCAAATAAAGCTGCGACCTGTTTAATTCCAGAACAGGTGTGGTGTTGTCATTGCATACCAGTTGTATGTAAAGGAGTGGGGGGGGAAAGGGGTTGGGGGAATGGGTAGCGAGGCGGCTAGTGCGCCGTACCCGGTTACAGGAAGGCCGCGGCGCCTCGTGCCCACGGCTGGAATTAACCGGGGGGCGCCGTGGCGCTCGCTGCCGGTGGGTCGGCCGCGCTGGCTGGCGGCGGCGCGGGTTGGCTTTGAAGTGATTGGCTCCCGCAGTTGTTTTGGCAATGCGGGAGCCAATCACGGAGTGTGGCCAGGGCTCGAGGGGGGGGGGCGGCGCGGAGCACAGCCGTTCTTCGAGCGGTAGCTGAGGGAGACGGTTGCTCCCGCCCGCCCACCCTCGGGAGGGTCTGATTGACCGGGGGGTTTGGGGTGTTGCAGCTGGAGGGGGGTGGCGGGATCCCGGAGGTTTCCGGGGTCCGAAGCCGGAGGCAATCCTTAGGACGGGGGTGGGGTACCCCCGACCTGGACAATCCCTCGTGCTTTTGCTAATAATATGGCGAAGCCGGACGAGGGAGGGATAAGGAAATAGCTGGGGCTTGGGCCCGGCGGAAGTGGAGACAGCGTCACCTTGCTACTAAAATGGCTGGTGAGGGCTTGATCTGCGGGGGGGAGGGGGAGGGGTAAGTTTGTTGATTGTAAACTTTGTTTAGTTATTGTTAAAAATGTAAAATGAGCCCTCTACCTGTACTCAGAAGAATGCTTATGATAATACCATGACACGGACTAGTTCTAACACCTTATGATTGTCACTATACAAATTTACCAGTGGTGTGAGGTCTCAGACTTATGATGGCAATGCTCAGATTCTCCTCAAGCAATATGCCTTATTGCATCAATGACCTCAACATATCACTGGATTTATTTTTTTCTCTTTTTTTTACTTTTTTTTAAAACTTCATCTTAAACTTATATCCAATTATATCAAATTATTCTAAGGTGCTAAAACAATTGTAATCTTCTCCCATATATCAAAGTCTTCTGGAGCTTTTCAAACAATCATGTTTCAACCTCTTGATGTAAGATTGTGCTTCACAACTAAAGTCAATGCAATTTCATGCTTGCTCGTGCGTGTTTCTATTTGCTTTCCAAATGTAACATTCAATACAGCTTATCTGGTATTCGCTGATTATGTCCCCGACGCCATCAACTGGGCACCGCTCTTTGCATTTCGTTAGTCTTCTTCAGGGGGAATTTAAATGATGACTGCACGATCTGTTAGCTTGCAGATAAATTCTTAACAGCACTCTCTGTTGAGCTCGCGGATAACCTTCACACTTGTATTCACTAGGGTTTCCTTCCAGCCTAATCTTCAAAGTGCAAAAAAACGCCGCGCAAAAAACGATGCGCGGCAGTTTTTTTGCACTTTGAAGATAAGGCTGGAAGGAAGCCCTGGTGAATACAAGTGTGAAGGTTATCCACGAGCTCAACAGAGAGTGCTGTTAAGAATTTATCTGCAAGCTAACAGATCATGCAGTGATCATTTAAATTCCCCCTGAAGAAGACTAACGAAACGCAAAGAGCGGTGCCCAGTGTATGGCGTCGGGGACATAATCAGCGAATACCAGATAAGCTGTATTGAATGTTACATTTGGAAAGTAAATAGAAACACGCACGAGCAAGCATGAAATTGCATTGACTTTAGTTGTGAAGCACAATCTTACATCAAGAGGTTGAAACATGATTGTTTGAAAAGCTCCAGAAGACTTTGATATATGGGAGAAGATTACAATTGTTTTAGCACCTTAGAATAATTTGATATAATTGGATATAAGTTTAAGATGAAGTTTTAAAAAAAAGTAAAAAAAAGAGAAAAAAATAAATCCAATGATATGTTGAGGTCATTGATGCAATAAGGCATATTGCTTGAGGAGAATCTGAGCATTGCCATCATAAGTCTGAGACCTCACACCACTGGTAAATTTGTATAGTGACAATCATAAGGTGTTAGAACTAGTCTGTGTCATGGTATTATCATAAGCATTCTTCTGAGTACAGGTAGAGGGCTCATTTTACATTTTTGGTTAGTATAAACCCTCAAGTATTGGTCCTAGCAAATAGTGTAGTTATTGTTAAAGGCAAATAAAGCTGCAACCAGTTTAATTCCAGAACAGGTGTGGTGTTGTCATTGCATACCAGTTGTATGTAAAGGAGGGGGGGGGGGAAAGGGGTTGGGGGAATGGGTAGCGAGGCGGCTAGTACGCCGTACCCGGTTACTAAGGGAAGCAAACTTGAAGCTAACAAAATGGGCATTTATAGATGTTCACAGAGTGTGGTTGGATTTATGGTGTGTGTAGTTAAGTGATATCATTTGGACCAAAGTGTTCAATAAAAAGATGTATTTTTAATAGTTTCTTAAGATCTTGAGTTTACTGTGCTGATCTGATAGCTTCCGGAAGTGAGTTCCAAATTGTTTGGAGCAAGCAGGGAAAAGGATCTATTGCTTGTTTGCTGTGTGATCCTGGTTTGAAGTGTGTGTGTATGGGGTGGGGGGTGGATAACTAGAAAGCCTTGTTGAGAGTGCTCTATTGATTATGTCTTCCAGGCATGGAGCTGATGCGTTATGGATCATTTTATAGATGGTGGTTATTTATTTATTTAGAAAACACTTATATACCGCTACTTCCAGCGATCAGAAGCAGTTTGATTACATTTTTGGGATTTGTCAAAAATCAAGACAGAAAGGTTGGGGCATATATACACTAGTTCAGAGGTAAAACACAGCACACAGGATAGGGTCTCAAGCTTGGTCTTAACATATTTACATAATTTACAAAAGAGATTCTTCTTAACATATTTACATTTTTACAATAACTATTCATATCATCTTTTATCCCTCCGGGCTTTACATCTGATTGTAGTAACACTGGAATAGGTGTGTTTTTAATTTCTTCCTGAAAGCGGCTATGTCCTTAATTGCTCTCAGCTCATATGGTAGGTGGTTCCATAAAGTTGGGGCAGAGAATGAGAATGCTCTATGGCTAGTACTGGCTTTTACATGTCTGATGATGTTTGGAACTTGTAGCGTGTCTGAGTTGATAGTTCTCCTGTCTCTGGTGGTAGGTTGCGAGCAGATAAGGGTTGAAAGGAATGATGGGGCTAGGATGTGTATGAGTTTGAACGTAGTTACCAATGTTTTATATTGTATCCTGGCAGCAATGGGTAGCCAGTGTAGCTTGATCAATACGGGTGTAATGTGCTCAGTTACGCTTGATCGCATGATGATCCTCGCCGCCACATTTTGTGCCAATTGCAAGATATTGGTGGTTTTCTTTGGTAGGCCCTGTAGGATGGCGTTACAGTAGTCTAAGTGAGGCATGATGAGTGCTTGTGCGACAGACCGGAAATCGCATGGTTCAAGTATATTCCGCAGGGGTCATAGTACTCTCAGTTTGTGAAAAATGGCTTTGTTGGTGTTACTCAGGTGCTTTTCCATCTTTAGTTTGCTGTCAATTGTGACTCCCAGATACTTGATCTCATTTTTAGTGTTGTAAGTGTTGTTACACAGTGTTATTGTCGGAGGAGGTTCGAAGTCAGGTTTACCGGATATGTACATCACTTCAGTTTTCTTGTGGTTAATTGTCATGTTGTTTTGTTGTAGCCATCCTAACATCTCGCCCAGGCAGGTTTCGAGCTGCGTATATTTGGGGTCTTCGGCATCTAAATGCGTGTACAGCATAATATCGTCTGCATAAATGTGGTAATTGATGCCATGTTTCCTGAAGATGCCACTGAGAGGTTGCATGTAAATGTTGAAAAGTAATGCGGAGAGTGCCGAACCCTGCGGTATGCCTTGAGTTTGAGTGAAGGCTTCTGCTTTTTCGCCGTTGAATTGGACCTGCGGAGTTCTGTTCGTTATGTAAGAGGAGAACCATTTCAAGGGGGTTCCCAATATTCCAATTGATTCCAGCTTGTTAAGTAGGATTCCATGATGGACAGTATCAAAAGCGGCAGAGATGTCGATGAAAATGAGAATAAACATTTTCTTTCTATCTTCTAGGCCCTTGAGGAGGTTGTTAAGCAGGGCCAGTAGCAGAGTTTCGACCCCATGGTTTTTTCTGAAACCATATTGCTGACTGTCCAGGGTTTTATGGTCATCGAGGTGGTCTTGCAGTTGAATGAGGGCTGCCTTTTCAATGATCTTTGCTAGGAAAGATATGCTAGAGATTGGGCGGTATGATGTTGGGTCCTCTTTGTTGAGTGAACTGTTTTTTAGGATCGGTCTAATTATGGACTTCTTGAGCTGGTTAGGCATGATTCCTTGATGCAGTGATTGGTTCACAATGTGTGAGACCTGGTGGACGATATCCTTTTTTGCTGTCTTGATCCATGCAGCTGGGCAGGGATCTAGCGGGGAGGTGGTGGTGTTGATACTGGTTATTATTTCAATAGTTTGTTTATCATCAATTTTGTGGAACTCGTGCCATGTTTGCTCTTGCTCCACTTCAGTTTTCAGATGTGGTGTGTCCACATAGAGGTTGGGTGAGGTAGTTGTCAGCTTGCTTGCATAATGGTTTGCAAGAGTTTGAGGATGGATAGTGTTACCATGATGTTCCGGCTGGGACGTTTTGGTTAGTGATTTCACTAGTTGAAATAGTTCACGCGGTTTGTTAATAGCTTTATTTAGCAGGTTAGTGTGGTGCGACCTTTTCGCAGCATCCACTTCTTTTTTGTATTCTGAGAGGAGGTTGAGGTACTCAGCTCTGCGTTCAATAGATTTGCTATGTCTCCATTTTTTTTCACACTTTCTGAGTTCCCTCTTCATTTTGGTCAGCTTTGCTGTGTACCAGGGTTCTGATTTGAGTTTGACCTGGATTGATGTATCTTTCCATTTAGGGTTCGCTGTAGTCTGGATTCCAATGTCCCAGCTATTTGTTAGTGTATCGAGGTCTGTACTTTCCAGGTCAACGTGCGCCTTGATGTTACTTGTAAGACTTTCCAGGTTTAGTTTGTTGAAGCTCCTCTGTTGGTGCATTTCTCGTTGTGCTTTCGCGTCTTTTGGTAACGAAGGGAGTTTTATCTGCATATCGATTTGGCGATGGTCAGACCAAGGTACTGCTTTGATCTTGAGCAAAGGCTTCTCGTCGTTGCACTGTTTACTCGAGGGAGTGAAGATCATGTCAAGGATATTGCCCTTTTCATGTGTGGGCTCATTTATTAGCTGCTGATACCCCAGTTGGGACATAGCTTCCAGGAAGGTAGTGGCGTGCGCTGCTGTTGTTGAAGCCAGGTTTAGGTCACCTAGGATGATTTGGAATTTTTTCGGTTGAGTTGAGGAGATGTTTTCCAAAGCTACAGCAAGTATTTCATGATGTGGCGAGGGTAATCTGTATATTAGGCAAATAGATATTGCTGGGTTCTCCACTTTGAGTAGATCTATGTCTGAGTTTGAGACCAGGGACGTGCATGAGAGTTGCAGGCTGGTTTTAGCAATTATGAGAACTCCTCCACCTCTTTTGTTGGAGCAAGGGCAGTTATACAGGTTATACCCGGGTCTGCTTATCTGGTTCAATAAGGCTGCATCGGTGCCAGTGATCCAGGTTTCCGTTACACAGAGGATGTCAGGCTGCTCATCATTTATGATGTCGTAGAGAATGTGTGTCTTGTTTCTGATTGATCGAGCATTGATGAGTGTGATGTTACAGCTCTCCAGCGGTGTTTGCGGAGTCTTATTGAGTGTCGCATGGGGCAGGAGGGGCTTGCTTATACATGTTCTAGTAGTTTTTGGTTTGTGGTGCTTCTGTTTTCTATTTTGACTGTTGTTTTGGGCCCTTGGATAAGTCGTGTGTGTCGATATTATTCTGGAGGTGCGATAGAGTGTGAGTAAGGGTGGTTGAGGCGTGTGGATGGCGTAGAGGATGTAGAGCGGGCTGCATAGTAGTATAGATTGGTACAGGTTTGTGTTGAGGGTGTATGCTGGGAGTAGAGCGATCAGACATATTCCAAAGGAAAGGTTTAGTAGATTCATATCGCAATGCGTGTGAGATAACACAATTGATTAGATTACAATGCTGGTCACAGGCAGAGGGTTGGCTTCTGGACTATTAATTTTCGGGGACAGCAATATCAGTATCAGTATCAGCAAGCATTGGTAACAGCCGTATTGGCTAAGTCAGTAGAAACATCAAGTATCAGTAGTTAGCAATAAGGAGCAAAGATTATTAAGTAATATCATCAAGTAACAGTCACAGTGCTAGTGGTGAGGTATCAGTAGTTAGCAATAAGTAACAAACCTAGCAAGTATCAATAGTTAGCAATAAGTAACAAACTTAGCAGGTGTCGGTCACAGTCAGTATCAGCCGAACGTATTAGTATTAGGAGCAAATATTAGCAGTCAACAGCAGTATTGTCAAGGGATAGTTGGCCTTAGCAGTCTCATTAATGGTCCGGTTGTGTTGGCCGGTAATGTCAGTGTCTTAGCTATGTTCTTTCATGGGTCGCATTCGACGGTTGCTATTGTGAGATCAGCTTACCTCCTGGTGTGTGACTTTGAGCCGTCGATAGCCTTCTTGCGGTTCCCGGTGTTTGGGAGTTGGTTATGACCTTGTATTTTGTTCTTTGGATTATCAGTAGCTAGTGAAGGCTCTTTAGAGTTGCTGTGATGTTTTGCCTTCTTGAAGTTCCCATCAGGATTCCTGCAGCTGTATTCTGTACTAGTTGAAATGGGTATAGGGATTATTTTGACAGCCTTTGGTATAGTATGTTGCCATAGTCAAGATGGGGCGTTATGATGGTCTGAAAAACTGTTCTGAAGTCATTGTATTGGAGTAATGGTCATAAATGCTGGAGGGATTTGAGTTTCATGTAGGTTATATTGGCTGATTTCTTGATGTGGAGAAGCATGTTGAGGGTATGGTCCAGTGTTATACTGAGGTATTTGACTTCACTGTTTATCGCGATCTCTGTGTTTTGGAGCATGAGTTACTCTGGTGGTTTGAAAGATGGGTCTCTTGTGACCAGAAGTGCCTCTGTCTTGCTGTTATTTACTGCTAGTTTAAGTTCTGAGTTGTGATGGCTGAAAGGCAATCAGAGATGATGATCGAGAAGTCTAGGGTAAGAGTGTGGAAGATCATGTAGAACATGATGTTGTTGGCATATAGATGAAAATGCATTTTGAATTTCCTCAGTATATTGCAAATAGGCTGAATGTAGATGTTGAATAGGAGGGCTGATAATGCTGAACCCTGTGGTATGCCCTGTTTTAGCCTGAAGTGGTTGAACTTGTCATGACCGACTTTTACCTGTAGCAATATATTATTGCGGTAAGAGGTGAACAAACCTATTGTGTTCTATATCACTGAGCCTTGTAAATAGTGTATTGTGTGATAGTGAATCAAATGCATCACTGATGTCCAGAAAGATCATAATAAATCATTGATGTGGCTTGTCTAGACCCCTGATTAATGTGCCAAAGAGAGCTATGAGTAGGGTGTCTACACCATATTGAAGGAGGAAACCATGTTGTTGTGGATCAAGGGGAGCATGGGTTTTGATGTGTTCTTGAAGTTGAATCTGTACAGCCTTTTCAAATATCTTGTAGAGGAATGGAATACTGGCAATTGGTTGATATGAGCTAGGGTCGGTCTGATCCATTGATGATTTCTTTAGGATGGGTCATATTGATGCCTGTTTTAGGGCAGAAAGTAAGTGTCCCTGTGATAGGGAGATGTGAACTATCTTCAGAATAATTGGTGCGAATTCAGACCGGAAGGATTTTATTCAGGAGACTTGGCAAGGGTCCAGTGGGGAGGTAGTAGTATTGATGCTTCAGATAATGTCAGTGAGCTCTCTTTGATTAATTAATCTAAAGGAGTCCCAGATGCAAGTTACAGTGATTTATCCAGGTTATGTAGAACTTTTTTGGATTGAGGAGGCGTTGAAGTTTGCTTGTTGTAAAGGTAGATGGACATAGTCTGGGGATGTAGTTTATCTTTTGGGTTTGAGAGAAGTGCTGCTGTGGAGTCTTTGGTGAGAGTAGATACAATGAAGAACAATTCTCTTGGACTGTTGAGGGATTTCATGATTATGTTAATTAAGTATTCTTTTCTGCTGCTGTTAAGCATATTGGTGTATTCTCATTGTTTGAGTATGTATTGCTGTTTTGTGGATGCTTTTTGAGTGTGTTTCCATCTTATCTCAATCTGTCTGAGTTCTCATCTGGTGGTTCTGAGTTTAGGAGAGAACCAGGGCAGGTGAGCTGTGTTACTCACTGAGTTCCAGGAGTGGATAACACTGTTTAAATCAACAAGGTCAGATACTAGGATTGGAAAGATGTTCTCTAGGAAGCTTTTCACATTGAATGCTTTGAAACGGTGTTTTGTGGCTGTAGACCAGGGGGTAATGTATCTAGGGTACTGGTTGGGAGAATAAGTGATATTATTGAGAGGTCTGACCATGGCACAGGGTCTATCTGAGTGTGGAAGTCAGTTGTGGGCAGATGATTAGGTGCAAAAATGAGGTCTAGAGTTGATCCTTTAAAGTGAGTGGGCGTATTGATTAGCTGTTGTAGTTGGAGAGCTTCCATTGCATTGATGAATGCATTTGTTTGTTTCGTAGAGGTGGATGGGAGGTTTAGATCACCAAGGAGAAAGAAGAGTTTGTTAGACGATGTGTGAGTGCAGGCTTCTTCAAGCAAGTCTGATAGGTCTTCTATATTCCAGGAGAGTGCACAATATGCTAAGCAGATAGCATGTTCGCTGTTGGCGATAGTGAGGAAGTCTATCATTTGCAGAGATTGTGAATTGATCATAGTGAAGTTTATGTGCTCTTTGGATAATATTAGGACTCCTCCACCTCTTTTCATGGTTCTGAGGCAATTGAACATCATATAGTGTGGGGGTACTAGCTGAATGAGTAGGACACTGTCCGAGTTTAAGATCCAGCTTTCTGTGATGCACATATGATTAGTGCTGTTGAGATGCATGAAGTCGGTAATCATGTGTAATATAGCCTTGAGAAAGTGAGAGATTGATGAGTCTAAGCAGGATATTAATTAATTCATTACAAGCAGCCTTGATCCATCCGACTGAGCATGGATCTAAAGGAGAATTGGTAGTATTGATTCCCATAATAATTTTTTCTAGATGATCTGCAGATACAGGTGAAAATGTATTCCATATAGCATGAGAGTTATTAATTTTATGATCTTACTGATATGTATGTAGAAGTATATATGTTGAGCCATGGGATATGTTAAGGTTTGAAAGTGATTTGCTAGTATTTGCAGAGCGATAAAAGTAGTACAGTAAAAAAAGAATTCTACAGAAAAGGATTTTGTTCACTACAGGTTAAATATAAACTAGAGAAAACCTATTTCTTAAAAACTGAATCATTTATTTACTCTGTATGCTAACTCTTATGCCTTTCTTCAAGTACATTGGTCTGTGATGCATTATTCTCTAAATATGGGGCCACTGCCTCATTTCCTCATCCCTTCACAGCCGCAGGAGTATTTTCCTTTGCTCTTGAGGCTTTGCTGCTTTGCAAGCCACTGGCACTGCAGCATTTCTAAAGATGGTAACAAGCACTTCCTGTTTCCTGAAAAAACAGGAAATGATTGTATTTGCCTTTAAGAATAAGTGCAAGGTTTGTATAGTTTGAATTTTTGGACTGGATGTGTATGTGGTATAGTCAGCTTTTGAGTGTGTATTTGCAGGGTTTTGTGTTATTATACACGTTGTCTTGCAGTGGAGTCACTAACATGACACCAGAATTTGAACAGAATCTATGCTGAATTGTAAAGTGAACATCCTTGTTTTGCTCTGAATCCCTTGTTGAAAGAGTTTTATTGGTTGGTCTGGGAATGATCCACATGAATGAATAATTAGACTCTATTAGACAGATTGATATTCACTTATCTGTGCATTTTCAAAATATATACTGTATATGGTTAATATCAGGCCATTTAAAATTGCTAAACGGCTAGATAGTATCTGTAAATTTGTGGGCCATAGTAGGCCAGAGAATTATCCATCTAGCAGCAATATTCAGCCACTATTCGGATAAGTTAGATGTTTAGTTTAAGCCCACTGAAAAGCAGGTCTAAATTAAACAGATAGTGCCAGTGGTCACCATACTATCCATATATTCAGCAGTCATACGTACAGTAGTACCGAATAGACAGATTAAGTTAAATGGCAGCACAGTGACAGCATTGGCTGAAAATGTACACCCATTTGTGCAGCTCATACCGCAAGATTGCCCCAAAGGGAGGGGGGTGCAAAAGCAAAAGTTGGCTGAGGGCACCACAACCCCTTGAGCCAGCTCTGATTGTTTGAATTTGTAGCTTTGTCTCTCTAGGTCAAGATACCTACCCCTTATATTAAACAAAATCCAAAAGAGAAGCCTATCTACAGTGCACCAACAGTTTTCTGCACACTACCCCAGTAAGAGTGTTCTCTTCCCCCACAGGGTACCTGAGTCTTACTATATGCACAGTTTAAAAAATAATAATAGTGTGTCCCTATTTGGTATTCTTTTTTTCCCAATTTCTCTTTTGTGCCTCTATGAGGTCAATACTCAGCGGCACAAAGAATGTATAATTTGAAGCATCTAATTTGGATAAGTTCAAATCATATGCCTATTCCGCAACGCTGTAGGCTACTCCTCCACTTCTCCACAATATAGACAAAAAGCCTTTGATCACCAATAATTTAATAGTCAATTAATCAAATAACCACTGATTAAACCATGTAAGTATTTTTAATATCAACCCATGCATGTTTTTACTCAGTCATTCTTTTTATTCATGCAGTCTACACTTGTTCCTTTCCTTCTAAAACTTTGTTCAGATGCTCACTAGCTCAGGAACATTAATGAGATCGTATCCAGGTTTGAATTATGTCAAGCCTCGCTCCAGGTCTAGAAATGCTATGTTAATCAGGTGATAACGTCATGGCTGCCACCAGAGCTGAGACAAGATGTGGGTTTTTCTTTTCATATGCTATCAATTGTTGGAGATTCTAAAATAAATACCAATCTACTATTAATTCCAACTTATTTTGTCACATTAAAACCAGTCTTCACTAGTAGCAAAGCTGTTCTGACAAGAAAATACTACCCCAGATTTCCCTTTCAGGGACATACAGGCTGCTTGTTAAAATTCTAATGGCAGTTTACTTCTGATACTTCCTCTCAGAACTTCATCTTTCTGGAGAAAAATATTCTTTCAGCTGTAACTAATTTTCTCATTCCATGCCAACACTTGTTCTCTCTCTTACCTCAAGTTACTTCATTCACAACACATTCACTCAACCTTAAATTCAGTTTTCCTCTGCACATCTTTAATTTACTTTGAACAGAATACCTTAAAAATT
Source organism: Ichthyophis bannanicus (assembly GCA_033557465.1). Classification (NCBI taxonomy): domain Eukaryota; kingdom Metazoa; phylum Chordata; class Amphibia; order Gymnophiona; family Ichthyophiidae; genus Ichthyophis; species Ichthyophis bannanicus. The sequence continues at coordinate 1,484,144,385 of CM066032.1, forward strand.
GCTTAGGACAACACTATCTTCTTCTTTTTTGAAATGTTTATTCCAATATCTGAGGAAGATATCCTCATATGTAATACAGCCATCAAAACCACTCCTGCTCCTCTCACATTCAAACCCTAAATGACATTTTTCCTCCAATCATAACCCGGGGCATGCTGCACTGATTTCCAGGCTCCTGTTGTGCCCTTGCCCCACTCATTTCCTTCTCCCCCCCAGGTCCCCACACCCCATTTCCAAGCCAAATCTCCTCCCCCTACTCCCCCACCCTTGACAATGAAAGACACTCTGCTCATCTCCAACATTTTATTGATGGGCTAACAAGGCCACAGCTTGCAGGCCATTCTCACATTACTTCACACAAGATATGCCATACTGGGTCAGACCAAGGTCCATCAAGCCCAGTATTCTGTTTCAAACAGTGGCCAATCCAGGTCACATAAACCTAGCAGTTTCCCCAAGGGACACAAGTTCCACAATGCTTGCATTGGTTCAAGCATTGATATCCTGGGTCCCTTCTTAATAATGGTTTATGGACCTTTCCTCCAGGAACTTGTCCAAACCTTTTTTAAACCCAGCTACATTAACAGCCTTTACTACATCCTCTGGTAACAAATTCCAGAGTTTGATTACAGGTTGAGTGAAAAAAATATTTTCTTTTATTAGTCTTAAATAGTTTACCCTGTAGCTTCATTGCATGTCCCCTAGTCTTTCTATATTCTGATAAGGTAAACAATCGATCTACGTTTACCCATTCCACTCCGTTCATTAATTTATAGACTTCTATCATATCTCCCCTCAGCCGTCTCTTTTCCAGGTTAAAGAGCCCTAACCTTTTTAGCCTTTCTTCATAGGAGTATCCTTCCATCCCCTTTACCATTTTAGTGGCTCTTATCTGAACCTTTTCTAAAATCGCTATATCCTTTTTAAGATACGGCAACCAGAATTGCACACAATATTCAAGGTGCGGTCTCACCATGGAACGATATAGAGGCATTATAATATCTTTTGTTTTATTTTCCATTCCTTTCCTTATCATACCTAGCATTCTATTTGCTCTCTTGGCCGCCGCTGCACACTGGGCCGAGGGTTTTAACATGGTATCCACAATGACGCCTAAATCTTTTTCCTGGGTGGTGGTTCCTAATGTGGAACCTTGCATCATGTAACCATAGTTTGGGTTGTTCTTCCCTAGGTGCATAACCTTGCACTTGTCCACATTAAATTTCATTTGCCATTTTTATGCCCAGTCTTCCAATTTATCAAGATCCTCTTGCAATTTTCCACAATCCTCTTGGGTTTTAACAACTTTAAATAGTTTTGTGTCATCTGCAAATTTGATAACCTCACTCGTTATTCCACTTTCCAGGTCATTTATGAATATGTCAAAAAGCAGCGGACCCAGCACAGATCCCTGGGGCACACCACTATTCAGCTTTCTCCATTGGGAAAATTGGCCATTTAGCCCTACCCTCTGCTTTCTATCTTTTAACCAGTTCCTGATCCACAATAGTACACTGCCTCCTATCCCATGACTCTTTAGTTTTGCCAAAAGTCTCTGATGAGGGACCTTGTCAAAAGCTTTCTGAAAGTCTAGATACACAATATCAACCGACTCACCTTTGTCCACCTGTTTATTCACTCCTTCAAAAAAACATAACAGTTTAGTAAAACAAGATCTTCCTTGTCTAAAGCCATGTTGGCTGTCTCCCATTAGGTCATGCTGAGTAATTTTATTCTTTATAATGGTTTCTACCATTTTTCCCGGTACTGATATCAGGCTCACCGGTCTGTAGTTTCCCGGATCACCCCAGGAACCCTTTGTAAAAATTGGTGTTACATTGGCGATCCTCCAGTCTTCAGGTATTAGAGAGGATTTTAATGATAGTTCACAGATTACTAATAGCAGGTCTGCAATCTCATATTTCAGTTCTTTCAACACCCTTGGATGTATACCATCCGGCCCAGGTTCAATTTATCTAATAGTTGTAATACATCTTCCCGATGTATCGATATTTCCTTTAATTCTTCCGCACCTTTAAATACCACTTCAGTCATGGGTAACATCCCTACATCTTCCTCAGTAAAGACCGAAGCAAAGAATTCATTCAGTTTCTCCGCTATCGCCTTCTTGCCTCTCAGTGCTCCTTTAACCCCTTTATCATCTAATGGACCAACTGACTCTCTCACAGGTCTTTTGCTACGAATGTACTTGAAAAGGTCTTTATTTCGTGTTTTTGCATCCGCAGCAAGCTTCCTCTCAAATTCTCCCTTTGCCTGCCTTATCAATACCTTGCATTTGACTTGCCAGTGCTTGTGCTGTTTCCAAGTTTCGTCGTTTGGCTCTTTTTTCCATTTCCTGAAAGATGCTTTTTTTGGCAACAACAGCCTCTCTGACCTCACCTTTAAATCATGCTGGCAGTTTTTTGGACTTCCTTCCACTTTTCTTAAAGCGTGGAATACAGCTGGCCTGGGCTTCCAAGATAGTATTTTTCAACAACACCCAAGCTTGATGTACGTCTTTAACCTTTGCAACTGCTCCTTTTAGTTTTTTCTTAACTGTTTTCCTCATTTTATCATAGTCTCCCTTTCGAAAGTTGCAGGTGCAAATGGCCTATTCGGCTTATGGGATAACCCCCACTGTAAATAAATCATATTACTCTGAGCCAATGCCGCTTGTGCTGATTCCATCTCTTATCTACAAATTGTACAACACTTATCTATGTAGCAGCATATCAGTTGCTTCCAGGTTCAGTTTCCAAACTTTCTAAGATAACGATGCATCACCACTTGTTACTCAACCTGGCCACAGGTCTTTTTAGTCTGCATCAGGGATCGGCATTCACCTGCAAAAAGACAAGAAAAAAAAAAGGCAATTCATGCAGAGAAACGGAATGAACGGGAGCAATGATGGAAAAAAGTACAAACATGGAGTGGAAAAGTAGCCTTATGGTTAGAGCACTGCCTTGGGAACCAAGAAACCAGTGTTTGATCCCCACTGGCACCCCTTGTGACCTTGGGTGAGTCATTTAACTCTCCATTGCCTCATAAAAGTCCAAGTTATCAATGTCCCTCTTTAATGTACATTACCAAGTTTAAGTTACAATGTAAACTGCTTTGACTGAAATGATAAAGTAGATTAAAAAATCGGTTAAATAAATAAAAAGGATTCATTACAACAGTTGTGACTTGCAAAACAATGAGCTTAAACTTTTGAGCGTATGTCAATGTAAATCAAGCGTGTTTGTTATACATGAAAAACAATGCGTATAAAACAAAGTACTAAAATAAAAGTTTAGACTCTTACATGATAGAAGGTGAACCGATGATTGATATTGGGGGCAAGCAGAGCTAAGCATGCAATACCCAGTTCTGATAGTTCCCTCTATCATTATCACTAATTTTTGCCAATAAGACATTGTTTGGTAATGTAAGGCCCTTAATGTATATCACATAAAAATAGGTACTGTGGGCAGGATCAGCACAAGGAGATGAGGTGCCTAGGTGAATCTCATCCCTTGCATCCCCTTTCCCTGTGGTGCCCATTACTGACACCTGTGCGATCCCTCTTTGGGATCTCTAGTGGCAGCAATGACAGCTTACCTTTAAAGCTCAGCACTACAGGGCTGTTTGCTTTTGCCCCTCCCCCCGACTACCCAATGCTGACTTCCTCTTTGCATACAGAAAGTCATAATTGGGGGTCTGTTTTCAGCCATTGGCACCGCTGAAGGGGGGATGAGGGTGCAAGGGATGAGGTTCACTTAGGGTGCCACATTTCTTGCAGTAGCCTCTGTTGTACTGTCTCTTTTCAGTCCAAGAAAAAGTGACCATGATCTGAAAGCTTGCATGTGTTTTTTTTTCTATACAGAGGAAGGCAATTTTCAGACAAGTCAGTTTACTAAGAATGTGCATTTGTTAGTAGGGATTCAGTCTGTTGGCAAGTCCAAAAAACGTAGTGCACACTAAATTGATTTAACAAATCCTAACCTACAAATTAACATGATTTACATGCCTTAGAAGGTCCTAATAGGCATTAAATATATATTTTTTAAGAAGAATGTGTGAAATGAACTCGAAATAAAGTCTGAAAATTTCCCAAAACCAAACTGAACTTTTTTCCATGAACATTCCTAAAATCTGCATGACTAAACCACTAATAACCTGGGTACTTAGCTTTGAAAAATACCTTCACAAAGTGTAGAAGACAAGGCCGGTCATTGTTAGCATTGCAAATAAGTAGATAACATCAGGACAGCAGGAAAATGTCTAACAAGACGACAATACTTGTCAGTAAGGCTGCCATGATCAGTGTTCGCAGCCTCAATCTGTGCTATCACACTCATCAGATCCCTCTTTATTTCCATCATTGCTACTCTTCTTACCATTTCATTTGACAACTAAAAATTCATTTCCACAGATATCTATTTTTTTTTCAAGCAGGAGCAGTAGCAGGGAACAGATTGCACCTCTTAATGTGTTCTCTTGACAAATACTTTATCTATTGCCAGCCCCTTTATATCTGCTGTACCCATGCTGCTTGGGTCTACAGACCAAAAGAAATACCCTTGTCATGGTTTACCATCTATCTACAAGGAAGTGCATATTCCTATCGTTTAATCTTACTCTCTGTTCTCTACCTGTTAGCCAGTTTCCTAAAGGAAAGTGCACAAGGCAGCAATTTTGGGTTTGTTTTTAGTTCATGTATGCTTTTTCCTGATTTTGGATCATATTTTGGTTTGCTTCACTTATATTTTTAATAACTACTACTATTATTACTACTACTACTACTACTACTGAGCATTTGTATAGCGCTACAAGATGTAAGCAGCGCTGCACAGACATGTAAAAGACAATACTTGGCTTACAATCTAGTCAAGACAGACAACACAAGGGAGTGAGTCAAGATCCGAAGTAGCAGTGAAGAGGTGAGTTTCAGTCTGGATTTGAAGAGTCAGAGAAGGCGCCTGACGTACAGGCTCAGGTAGTTTGTTCCAGGTGTAAGGTGCAGCAAGGTGAAAGGAGAGAAGTCTGGAGTTAGCAATAGAAGAGAATGGCACAGATAGAAGTGATTTGCCAGAAGAGCGGAATTCCCGAGGGGGGGGGTGTAGGGAGAGATAAAAGAGGAAAGATAGTGAGGAGCTGTAGAGTGAATGCACTTATAGGTCAACATGAGAAGTTTGAACTGAATGCAGAAACGGATAGGGAGCCAATGAAATGACTTGAGAACAGGGGTAATATGAGTATGACGAGGCTGGCAGAAGATTAGCCGTGCAGCAGAATGTTGAACAGATTGAAGGGGAGAGAGACGATTCAAAGAGAGATCAGCAAGGAGTAGGTTACCATAGTCAAGATGGGAGGTGATTAAGGAGTGGATAAGTGTCTTAGTAGTGTGTTCAGAAAGGAATGGGCAGATTTTGTTGATGTTATAAAAAAAGAAATGACAGGTCTTAGCTATCAGATGGATGTGTGTGGTGAAGGAGAGAGAGCGGTCAAAGACAACCCCCAAGATTGCAAGACGAGGAAGCAGGGAGGAATAGAGAGTTATCGAAGAGACTGAGAAAGGAGGAAGAGGAGATGAGGTTTTAGGGGGAAAAATAAGAAGTCTGTTTTTGGCCATGTTCAATTTCAAGTGGCGGCGAGACATCCAAGCAGCAATGGCAGAAAGGCAGGCAGAGATCTGGGTCTGGATTGTTGGAGAGATTTCAGGCGTAGAGAGGTAGATCTGGGAGTCACCAGCATAAAGATGGTATTAAGAGCCATTGGAAGAGATGAGCGCACCAAGGGACTGGGTATAGAGAGAGAAAAGGAGTGGACCCAAGACAAATCGTGGGGTACACCAACTGAAAGCAGGATAGCAGCAGAGGAGGATCCACCAGAACAAACACCGAGCGATATGTGTTAGACATTATAGCACATGATAATTGAATTAACACACGTTATTTTGTAGGTTAGCATGCTTTAAATTGATCTAACCCATGTTCCCTGTAAGTATTAGTGTATGTGTCTCATATCCCCTCGTATTAAAAGTATCCCCCAATTGTGTTGTGACCACTTTGATTGAAGGATAAGGTGGTATACAAAACTGTCTGAATAAATAAATAAATAAATCTAATCTTTTTGAGATACACTAATGAACCATATGCAAGCAAAGTGCACATCTCTAGTTTCCAATCCACAGCAGGGCATCATCTCCTATCCCATGATTATATTTTTTCCTCAGGAGTTTTTCCTGAGAGACTTCAACAAATGCTTTCCAAAAATTCAGATACACTATGAACCCAATTCCAACAGGGGCGTGTCCAGACATCTAAATACTAGACGGGCTTTATTCATACCCGATTCTGCATCATGAGAGCTAGACATGCCCATGGGAGCATGGGCATGTCTAGCCCATGGGAGCTAGACATGCCCTTGGATCTGTCACAGGAGATATCCACCCTGCAGCATGGCCAGCCTGCCCCATGCTCCTGTTGGTGTGCTGGTGCCATGGCATCCCATCACCATGGCACCAAGATACCCAGCAGGAGTGCCAAAAGCCTGACTCACAACCAGGCCTCATTTCCAACCGCCCAACTCTTGGTGGAGTCTGCCAAGGCCATGATTGGGTGGCGGGGCCTAACATTCCACTGCTCCATGTCAGTTGGGGGTTGCTGGGGCCAAATGCATGGATGCCCAGCGATTATTCCACCTCCAAGGTAGAATAAGCTGGGCATACTCCTGGAGACCACCAGATGTACAGGGCTGTGACCTGAATTGGTCCTGTATGTCTAGGTGCCTGACCACCTCCATGCTGTCCATTCTCTTCACCCATGCTGCCCCCATTCAGCGCACCCCGCATAGCAGCTCTGTGCATGCAAGGGGCACATGAGGACGGAGAATAGCAAGGCTGGCCATCCTGCTAGTCGCGATTCAGATTTGGGCCTTATGGGGGTTATTTTAGAAGTCATATTTGTGCTTTGGACATCTGAAAATGGGCAAGCAGAAGAACAAATCACAGAGACTCTCCCTGTGTCATTTTAGAAGATGGTTTTATAGAAATTCCCAGCTCAAGGACGTCCAAGTCATGAAGGGGTATGATGTAAGCATAACTGAGGCATTACAAGAAATGCCTTGTCACCACCAGAGGGAATGTCCATGTCTATTCCTACTCCAGAGCACGAATAGGAGTCAGTGGCTCTCATTCTGTCATCAAGATACCTGTAAGGCATAGAGAAGAAGCTACTCTGATATCTCCTATATTTTCATGATGATTACAAAACTGAAGGGCAATAAGGACAATTGTTTTCAGTTTAGCATGCTGATGCATGCCCTCACATGCATAACAGCTGTGATGTGTCTTCAGGATAAGATATATGTCCCTTCCCCAAAGCTTTGTAGTGGGCACATCTATGTGGCCACCAGCATGGCTGTCCATTCCAGGAATGTCCAAGTTTCTAAGACTGTGCTGAAAATTGAACATCCCTTGCATTTTTTCAAACCTTTTGCTCGGGACATTACAGATTGCACCAGGACGTCCATTCTAAAACACCATTTTGTATCAGCTGGCTTGCCCTTATCCACGTGTTTATTATCACCTTCAAAAATCTAAAACTTTAGTAAACCTAGACTTTCCTTGGCTAAGTTCATGCTGGTTCTATCCCAATAAAGCAAGTAGAACCACCTGGCTACTAATTTGTTTTTTCAGAATAGTTAATACATTTTAATCAGCACTGATATTAGGCAAACTGGTGTGTAATTTCAAAGATCAACCAGAAATCCTTTTTAGGCATGTTTTGCTCAAGCCAACGATGAATGGGGCAGTGAACTGGTGCCATAGGGACTCTGACCCTCATGACAAGAAAAGTCCTGCAGCAGCATGATCTTCTTTGTGCTGAAGAGCACCCAATTCCCTTTGGAAGAAGGAAGCAAGCTACAGCCACAGCAAAGAGGTGCACAACATGCTGGCAGGGACCCAACTGCTGGCGGCAGAAAACAAGATGGTGGAAGAGCTAACTCAGCTGTGGATTATGGTAATAAGAATCTTTAGAGGGGATAGAAGAGGGGTAGTGCAAAAGGAGAGGGAAGAAAGAATGGTAGAAAGCAAAACGGTAGGGGGGAATAAAAAAAAAGGGGAAGGGGTAGAATGTAAGATGAAGGGAGGAGTAAGGAAGTGGATGGAGTGCAAGGGGTTGAGAGGTTGAGGAAATCAGTGTAGAGACCAGTGTATTCCACGCCCCTTGGTAGCCTAATGTTTAGTGCCTCAAATCAGGATTCAAATTCCACTTATGTTCCTTGTTATTTTGGGCAAGTTACTTCACCCTCCACTTGTTCAAGTATGAAATTAAATTGTAAGCACTAGAGAATAGGGAAACAACTCCTATATCTGAATGTAAGATAGATGTGATAGAAGGGTTAAAGGGGCACTAAGAGGCGACAAGGCGATAGCGGAGAGACTGAATGAATTCTTTGCTTCGGTCTTTACTGAGGAAGATGTAGGGATGTTACCCACGACTGAAGTGGTATTTAAAGGTGCGGAAGAATTGAAGGAAATATCGATACATTGAGAAGACGTATTACAACTATTAGATAAACTGAAGAGTAGCAAATCACCTGGGCCAGATGATATATATCCAAGGGTGTTGAAAGAACTGAAATATGAGATTGCAGACCTGCTATTAGTAACCTGTGAACTGTCATTAAAATCATCTGTAATACCTGAAGATTGGAGGATGGCGAACGTAACCCCAATTTTTAAAAATGTTTACAGGGGGGATCCGGGAAACTACAGACTGGTGAGCCTAATGTCAGTACCAGGAAAAATGGTAGAAACCATCATAAGGAACACAATTGCTGAACATGTCATGGCTTAATGGGAGACAGCCAACATGGTTTAGACAAGGAAGATCTTGTCTTACTAATCTGTTATGTTTTTTTGAAGGTGTGAATAAACAGGTAGACAAAGGTGAGTTGGTTGATATAGTGTATTTGGACTTTCAGAAAGCCTTTGACAAGGTCCCTCATCAGAGACGTTTGGCAAAACTAAAGAGTCATGGGATAGGAGGCAGTGTACTATTGTGGATCAGGAACTGGTTAAAAGATAGAAAGCAGAGGGTAGGGCTAAATGGCCAATTTTCCCAATGGAGAAAGGTGAATATTGGTGTAACCCAGGGATCTGTGCTGGGTCCGCTGCTTTTTGACATATTCATAAATGACCTGGAAAAGGGAATAACGAGTGAAGTTATCAAATTTACAGAAGACACAAAACTATTTAAAGTTGTTAAAACCCAAGAGGATTGTGGAAAATTGCAAGAGGATCTTGATAACTTGGAAGACTGGCCATCAAAATGGCAGATGAAATTTAATGTGGACAAGTGCAAAGTTATGCACCTAGGGAAGAACAACCCAAACTATGGTTACATGATGCAAGGTTCCACATTAGGAACCACCACCCAGGAAATAGATTTAGGCGTCATTGTGGATAACATGTTAAAACCCTCGGCCCAGTGTGCAGTGGCGGCCAAGAGAGCAAATAGAATGCTAGGTATCATAAGGAAAGGAATGGAAAATAAAACAAAGGATATTATACTGCCTCTATATCATTCCATGGTGAGACCACACCTTGAATATTGCGTGCAAATCTGGTCGCTGTATCTTAAAAAGGATATAGCATTATTAGAAAAGGTACACAGAAGAGCCACCAAAATGGTAAAGGGGATGGAAGGATACCCCTATGAAGAAAGGCTAAAAAGGTTAGGGCTCTTTACCCTGGAAAAGAGATGTCTGAGGGGAGATATGATAGAAGTCTATAAATTAATGAATGGAGTAGAACGGGTAAACAAAGATCAATTGGGTATTATCTTTGACTCCTCTCTCTCTTTCTCCACTCATATCCAACTCGTAGCTAAGACTTGCCATTTCTTCCTTTATAACATTAACAAAATGTGCCCCTTCCTTTCTGATGACACTACTAAAATGATTGTCCACTCCTTGATCACCTCCCGTCTTGATTACTGCAATATTCTCCTTGCTGGCCTTCCCGCAAACCATCTCTTTCCCCTTCAATCTATGCAACAGTCTGCTGCTCAACTAATTGTCTGTCAGCATCGCTTTTCCCATGTCACTCCTCTTCTCAAGTCCCTTCATTGGCTTCCCATCCGCTTCCGGATCCAATTCAAACTCCTCCTCTTGACCTATAAATGCATTCACTCTTCAGCCCCCCACTACCTATCATCTCTTATCTCTCCTTACATCCTCTCTCGTGTTCTTCGCTCTTCGAACAGCCATCGTCTATCTATGTCCTCCACTTGTACTGCTAATTCTAGACTTTGCTCCTTTCACCTAGCTGCACCTTTTGCCTGGAACAATCTACTTCTGTCTTTTCGCAATGTGCCCTCTCTGGACCTCTTCAAGTCCAGATTGAAAACACATCTCTTCTCTATTGTTTTCTGTTCTTGATTCTTGTTTTTGCTCTTCTTGTTTATTGTATACTTTGTCTTACTTGATTGTATTTGTATTTTGTGATCTTCTTGACTAGATTGTGAGCTCTGATATAAGCAGGGACTGCCTTTTCTTCATGTATGTACAGTGCTTCACACGTTTGAAGCGCTTTATAAATGTTAAATAGATAGATTGTTTACATTATCAGAATATAGAAAGACTAGGGCAGTGATGGCTAACCTTTTTGAGCCCGAGTGCCCAAACTGCCGCACAAAACCAAAGAATTTCCTCAAAGTGCCAGCACGTCAATTAAACCTTAACAACAATATTTTAGAGCCTTATAATGATGTTCCAGATCACCCATTTTGGGCAAGGATACTGGGGCATTACAAATTACACAACACTTGTCTTTCACCATGATGAAGAAGTAGTCCATTTCCCATTCATCATGAAAGTGGTAGGTTTTGCTCTTCTTTGGAACCCAGCTCCCGCGCGGGTCCTATAATCTCGCGAGAGGACGGCGCACGAGCCCTAGCGTGCAGCTTCTCTGCGAGAGGCGCGCAGAAGCTCCGACCGGAAGGGGAAGCGCGGGGCCGGGCTGGGGCCTTTCTCCTAGCACAGGGGTCTGCAACCTTTAAGACATAAAGAGCCACTTGGACCCGTTTCCGAAGGGAAAAAAAAAACTGGGAGCCGCAAAACCATTGCGACATTTAAAACAAATCTAACACTGCATATATTGTTTCTTACAGTGTACCATCATAATCACAATCACAATCATAGCCTGAGGTAAATATGAGGGCCCAAATGTAATCCACATTATAAATATATTATTATATTATTGTCACTTTTCTTTTAATATTTTTTTGACCCCCTCAGAACTACTTTTCATAGAAAACGTTAAATTTACTTACCGTATTTTCCGGCGTATAAGACGACTGGGCGTATAAGACGACCCCCTACTTTTCCTGTTAAAATATAGGTGTTTGGCCTATACTCGCCGTATAAGACTACCCCTCTTCCAGCGCACACCAAAAAAAATACGCCGGAAAATACGGTTAATTAATCACAACAAGTAACAATATTTGATTTCAAAATTATGATGATTTTGTAGTCAAATCACTAATATGAAATAAAATTATTTTTTCTACCTTTGTTGTCTGACCAATTTATTCTCTGATCATGCTGGTCCCGATCTGAGGCTTCTGCTTTCCTGTCTTCTCTTAGCTCTGTGTCTGTGGTCTATGGTCCATCTGCCATTTCTTATCTCTTCTTTCGTTTTCTTCACTTCTTTCCATCAGCCTATTTCCAGTCCCAGTAACCCTCCCCAGTATCAGCCCCTTTCCAGTCCTCACTCCCAGTACCTTCCAATGTCAACTTGCATTCCCATGATTGCCACTGGTGTCCATTCCCTTCCAGTCCCCCTCCTTCCCCACTGACCAGTCCCTTCTAGTACAAATACCATGGCAGCCCCTCTCAGATCCACTCCCTTCCAGTTCCATTCTCCCATCCCCTCGCATCAGCCCATTTGTAGCCTTAGCCCCCAGTTTTCTTCCAGGGCCAGCAGCTCTATCCTCCCCTCCCCACAATCAGCCCATTCTCAGTCAAAGCCCCCCAATCAGCTCACTTCCAGTGCTAATCCCCCCTCAACCCCATTACCAGTGCTAGCCTCCCCTAATCAGCCCAATACCACCAGTCCTACCCCCCCCATCACCAGTCCTATCCCCCCATCAGCCCATTTCCAGTCCTAACCTCACCGATCAGCTCATTTCCAATGCTAGCCCCCCATCAGTCCATTATCAGTCATACCCCCCTATCAGCCCATTACCAGTCCCAACCCCCCCCCTTGATCAGTCCATTCCCAGTCCTAGCCTTCAACCCATTACCAGTCCTAGTCCCCTCCCATCTGCCCATTACCAGTGCTAGCTCCCCCATCAGCCCATTATAATCCTAAGCCGCAATGTCTCTCGCCTCTCTCCAGCATTTATTCCGTCTGTCCAGTATGTCCCTGTCTCTCCCCTTTGTGCATGCCAGCCCCCCTCCCTCCATGTCAGCCCCCGTCCTTCCATCTGTCCATGTCAGCTCCCTCCCTCCCTCCCTGTCAGCCCCACTGTCCATGTCAGCCTCCCTCCATGTCAGTCCCCCCTCTGTCCATGTCAGCCCCCTCCCTCCATCTATCCCTCCTTCCATGTAAGCCCCCTCCTTCCATCCATCCATATCAGCTCCCTCCCTCCATCCATCCATCCATATCAGCTCCCGCCCTCCATGTAAGCCCCCCTCCTTCCATCCATCCATATCAGCTCCCTCCCTCCATGTAAGCCCCCCTCCTTCCATCCATCCATATCAGCTGCCTCCCTCCATGTAAGCCCCCGTCCTTCCATCGGTCCATCTCAGCTCCCTCCCTCCAAGTAAGCCCCCCTCCTTCCATCCATCCATATCAGCTCCCTCCCTCCATGTAAGCCCCCCTCCTTCCATCCATCCATATCAGCTCCCTCCCTCCATGTAAGCCCCCCTCCCCCCCATGTCGATGGTAGCCCCCCCCTCTCCCCATGTCGATGGTAGCCCCCCTCTCCCCATGTCTTCCTCCCTTCGTCTGCAACCGCGGCTCCCTGCCTGTTAGGGAACCGCGGCTGTGCTTGTAAAATCGTTGCGGAGCCCTTCCTGTCTTGACGGGCTCCGTGCAGCATTGTCCCGCCTCTAAAGGAAGTTGTAAGTACAACTTCCTTTAGAGGCGGGACAATGCTGCACGGAGCCCGTCAAGACAGGAAGGGCTCCGCAACGATTTTACAAGCACAGCCGCGGTTCCCTAACAGGCAGGGAGCCGCGGCTGCAGACGAAGGGAGGCAGACACCTGTTCTAGCGGACCTTCCCGCGTGCCAGCTGCAAGGCCTTCGCGTGCCACAGCTGGCACGCGTGCCATAGGTTCGCCATCGCTGGACTAGGGGACATGCAATGAAGCTTCAGGGTAACTTATTTAAGACTAATAAAAGGAAATATTTTTTCACTCAACGTGTAATCAAACTGGAATTTGTTATTGGAGGATGTAGTAAAGGCTGTTAGTGTAGCTGGGTTTAAAAAAGGTTTGGACAAGTTCCTGGAGGAAAGGTCCATAAACCATTATTAAGAAGGGACCCAGGATATCAATACTTGACCCAATATAAGCATTGTGGAACCTGTGTCTTTTGGGGAAACTGCTAGTTACGTATGACCTAGATTGGCCACTATTGGAAACAGGATACTGGGCTTGATGGACCTTCGTCTGACCCAGTATGGCATATCTTATGTTCTTAGGTAACTCACTTTGAGCTATTATCAAAAAGAGAATGCACTAAAATCCAAATCATATCCTATACTTCCCAGACCTTCTCCATATACATACCTAGCCTATCTTCATAGACATCAATCTACACTTCATGCTACTCACACACTCCCCTCAAATGCACCATCACATACAGTTTATCACTCATCCACTAACCTATACAATCATTCCCATCTTATCAAGACACTCTTTACTGTGCTACTTTCTACTGAGTCCTTCATTCAGACATGCCTGAGTCTGCAAATGAAGGAAGGGGAAACATGCCATTGTGTCGCACTATAAGTTTGCACGTTTCAGTTTGTTAAACAATGATTTTGTATTAGCAACCCTCTAATCGGCAGATAGCATAATTTATTTTAATTATAGTTTACATATTATTATCAATAATCTGCAGGCTCATTTTTGAGTTCTTTGAAGTGAATATCACCGAGTCCTGGTGATGTGTTACTCTTTAGTTTGTCAATGTGTCCCACTACATTTTCCAAGTTCACCATGATGTTCTTCAGTTCCTCTTAGTCATCATCATCATTAAAGAGTGTTTCTATCAATGGAATCAGGGCCGGCCCAACCATTAGGCAAACTAGGCTGTTGCCTAGAGTGACAGCTTCTGGGTAGAGGCAAACAGGAGGGCATGCAAAGCTAAACAATAGAGTCTGACAGCCAGGAGGGACATAAGGCTTAAGGTTTGCCTAGGGTGCCAACACCTTGAACCAACTCTGAGGCAGGTCCTAAATGGAATCGCTCTAACAATCTCTGCAAGGCTATGGCCTTGTCCTCTCTGAGAGCCTCTTTTATAACTCAGTCATCTAATGATCTAATCAACTTCTTTACAGGCTGTTTACTTAGGAGCCCGTTTACTAAAGTTTGGTACGTTTTTGCAGAAACCGACATGCCACAAGTGCAAAGACTGCACTCTATTTGGGGCATAGTCAGCATGTCTCCTGCATAAAAAAAAGATTTCTTACCTTGTATTAAGTTTATCCATGATTAGCGCGGGTACACTTAATGCCCCTCTTGAGATGGCATTAAGTGCACCAAAACTGACTGCAAAATTGACAGCACATGATAACCACCACACTATAACTGAAATGTGCAGCCAACACTCACTCACTGCTCATCACCCACCCATTCCCCATCGAGCAGTTAACACAAGCTTTAAATGCACTGGCGGCTTTTAACATGTGATAGCCATTACTGCAGGCCCATGCTAATGGTCACTGCGACTTAAAACACACATTAACTGCTTAGTGCACTTTAGTAAAAAGGTACCTTAAGGAGTGGAGGTGTAGCCTAATGGTTCAAGCACTAGCTTGATAACTAAGAAATCAGAGTTTAAGTCCTCCTAGTATTTCTTGTGGCCTTGGGCAAGTCACTTAACCTTCCATTGCCTCAGAAAAAAAGCCCTGGCGATTTAATTCTGGTCACACTGCCAGGAAAACCCTGCTGAGTCAGCTTTGACTCAAAGGCACACATTGCATTGCCTCTATGGTGAACTTCTTTTCAACTATTTTTTTTTAGACTGCCTTATTAAAGCTTTATTTCCAAACTTGCCGTTCTTTATGCTCTTTCTTATTTTCTTCAGTTGGATCAGGCTTAAAAGGTTAGGGCTGTTCAACTTTGAAAAAAGACAGCTGAGGGAAGAGATGATAAAGGTATATAAAGTAATGAATGGCGTGGAAATAATAAACATAGATCAGTTGTTTACTCCTTCAAAAAGTAGAAAGACTAGGAGGCACTCTATGAAGCTACAGTGTAGCCCATTTAAGACTAATTGTAAAAAATATTTTTCTCTCAATGCGTAATCAAACTCTGAATTCATTACCAGTGGATATAGTAAAAGCTGTTAGTGTAGCTGGGTTTAAAAAAGGTTTGGACAAGTTTCTAAAGGAAAAGTCCATATCCATAGAGGACCATGGAAATCCACTGCTTACCTCAGAATAAGCAATATGGAATCTGTGTATCTTTTTGGGAATTCGACAGGTACTTGTGACCTAGATTGGCCGTTATTGGACACAGGATACTGGGCTTGATGTACCTTGGTCTGACCAGTATGGCATATCTGATGTACATATGTTTTTATTTGTTTAAATGTCTTTTAGACTTAAGAGATAGTTTATTTTGATTTTACCTTTTATAGCAACAGGATAAAATCAAAATAAATATAATTATCTCTTATGTCTCAACAAATAGGGGTGACCTACATGGAGCAGTGGGTACACCTCTAAACAAAGGCATGGGGAGGGTTGACCAGCACGGAGCGGCAGGTGCACGTACTCTTGCCACCTTGCTGGGCAGACTAGATGGACCATACTGGTCTTTATCTGCTGCCTTGTAATATATTATTATGTTACAATATATAAATTATCATTATTGGTCATTGGCACCATTTTGGGACCTAGGACATGAAGAGCAGGAGCGAGTTGGTATCACTCCTACTCCCAGCAGAAACTAGGCACCCCCAGTCAGGCCAGGCAGGGGGATCAGCGATGGCGGATAGGGAGATGTTGAGGGTACCTTGGGGGGGATCGATGTTTCCAGAGAGATCGAGTAGAGGGTGTTTGTCCTAAAGGAGGACTTTGCTTTTGAGAGGAATTATAAGCTATGTGGGGGGGGGGGGGGTAGTTAGTTTGGATGAGATAGAAGGGTGAGAGGAAAGACTGGATGTGATAACTCAGGGGGGAGAACAAAGTCTGTGGTACACTGGGGAAGAAAGTAAGATCAGAGGGGTAACTGGGGGAATGGGTGGTGCTGAAATAGGTGCAAATGCAGGTTGGGAGCATCAGTGGCGTAAGTTACAAAATTTTTCTGAGGGCTCCTCTTTGTTGCAGTGGTGCACCCCCACCCCATTCAGGCTGCACCCCCATGTGGCAGCAAACTAATGTCATTGTGTTGCCGTGTCGCTCCACTCTATAAGTTTGCTGAGGGCCTGGTGGCTCTGGCGAAGTCTTACAGTGTGGCTGTTATTGTGAGACATCGGCCCAGCGAGGAACAGCCGCTGGGGCCTCAGGAACTTACAAGAGCGAAGCTGCATGGCAAACATGATAAAGTTAAGTTTGCCATGCAACTATGTGGGCCCCCTTTCTGCACATGCCCCCCCCCAAAAAAAAACCCAACACATTGTAGGGGCTGCTTGTGAAGAATATATGCCCGATTTCATCCTGATTCTGCAGCTGCGGACATGGGCACACCCGCCATTCCGGAATCGAGGACATAGACATTTCCGGCATGGCATGAACAAACCAATAAGTAGAAACATGAGCCCCACTGTTATGATGAGACACGGATATACGCAGCAAACAGTTTGGATGTTTCCGATCCTGCTCATCTCTGCCATATCCCAGTGACGTATCCAATGGCCACACCTCCTCTGTCAAAACGTGCATCTCCTAAGCTGCTCTTCTCACTGACAGTGTTGTGCTGATTCAAACTACACATAAATACTAATAATACATAACTGTTGATGTAAACTAGACTAGATATACTATTCTGTTGCATGTCCAGAACAGTGCAAGGTAATCTCAGTGCACTCAAAGGTATAAGAACAGCAAGTAGAAAGTGATATGTTTGTCATGACATACTTTGCATTCAAATATTCATGGCAGTAGAAGAAATCCATAGTTATTTTTTCATTGGTCATCTGTAAAAACAGCCTTTACGATGCTAAGTATGGACCCTTACCAACCTCACACAAAATTGTGCTTTTCGGCATGTTTCAGTGCTGTTTACACTGTTGAATGCTCTTATTCTGATGGTCTCTTATTATTGTAAGGGATATGTTTTGACATTTAGCTATGGTGAACCTTTTATGCTTTTTCCTGCCCTATCACACTGGCATCTGGTGATGCTGTGGTCATCTGTACAATCCTACTACTGGCCAAGCAGTTATGTCCCCCCTGAAGTGCAGATGAGCACATCGGATCCTTCCCGTGCAACCCTCAAACCACACACACACACACTCTCACTTTCAGTCACAAAAAATATAAATCCTGCCAAAAAAGATGCCCTAAATCACAGCTGGTATAACAGAATAGCATGGAGTCCCAGGACGGAAAATATGACCTCCGTTTCTCACTCAAACAAGAATCCTTTCCATACTCACTCACATACTATTCCTACATCCACAGTTTTATTTATCTAACATTTCTTATATACCGCCTTTCATGATATCAAGGCGATTTACATTGAACAAATTGAAATTACATTGAACAGGGCATTATAACTTGGAGATTTTACAGGGAACATGGGCAATGGAGGGATAAGTGGCTTGCCCAAGACCACAAGGAGCACCTGTGGGACTAGAAACCCCAGTCCTTCCGGCCCAAGGTTGCTGTCCTCTAGTGGAATTTGAACCCCAACCTTCTGGCCTGAGGTACCTTGCCCCAACCGCTAGGCTACTCCTCCACTCCAGTTCTGTTTTTCAGAACACAGGAATTGTGAAGGTCCCCTAGATTAGCTCCTTTAGCACAAACAGCAAATGTCAGCATGGCCAGAATCGTCTTAATATTTCTTTTAGGGTAGTTAATAACGCCTCTTTAGCTTACAAGTTCCCACACCTCTGATTTCTGTTCTTTATAAAAGCATCTTGTGGTGTTTTTCTGTACATCAGTCCACCATTTCAGAACAGTCTAGCCACCACCATTATACAAATACAGCAGAATATTTTCTAAGTACTGGCCTTATTCCATGTCTCCAGCAGGTATAACAAGCACATCTGCGGGGACCTCCCAAAACATACATGGGCCTTTCCTGAATATGCTTTAGATGTCTCCGTGGCAAACCATGCCCCTATTCCACCCCTCCGAGACATGTTTTGAGATCCCCGTGTTAGCGAGATAAACATCCATGGGCACTATGTACCGGAATACCTTTGTAGATATTTTCAGGAAATAAATGTCCCTGGTGCACATACAAAGCCTTATTCGCTTTCTGGAATGATCTCCTTCGTGATCCAGTTCATAAATTCTTTGAAATCACGACTAAGAAAGGAAAAACTGTAATTAGCAGTGATGTGCATTAAAACAACATGGAAAATAAAACACCCTAAATTATGTTTTGCTTACTCCTTATCCTGGTTGTCTAATTTGTGATCCAGTTCAGAAATTTTGTGAAACCACGTTCAGGAATGAAAGCACTGCAATTAGTCAGAATGTGCATTGAAAAGACATGGGAAATATAAACCCCAAAATTTTGCTTTACTTTTTTCCCAGATTAGTTTACAGTTATCAGGGACTGACTCCAAACCAGTCACCCTGTCTTCTGGAAATTTGGCTTTAGCCAGCTTACCATTACAGTAGCTGTGTCTTGCATTTCTGGTAATCTTAGTTCTTGTTTCCTGATTGGCCCAAAGCATCTCTTCGGTTCTGGAGAAACCCTTCCTGTTTTTTTTTGTTTGTTTGTTTGTTTGTTTTGTTTTATTTTGTTTTGCCTGTGAATGTATTGACTCCTGTTCTAAAATCTTATTCCAAATACTTTTCTTATGCTAAATTCTCAGATTTGCAATCCCGAACCCTTGTGTGAAATTTCCTGTTACTATTATACTATCAAAGTCATTTGCCAAGCCTACTCTAGATCCTGGTTATCCAATTAGTAATCCAGTTCAACATTTTGTGGAACTATTTCTAAAACATTGAAAGTTGTGATCAGCTCCTGTGCCTGGGAAACTCTTTTATGGGGGGATGGGGCAGGCAACTGCAGTCATCTCTTAATTAACAAACTTGCTCTGAAATGAAATTTTATAAAAACAAAGCAAAATGAAAATTTCTAAAACAAAATGAAACAAACTGAAGCTTCTTGCAAATAACACAGGTAACTAAAAAAAAAATAAAGGGCACAACTATTCAAAGGCATTTACACGGTTTACAAGTCTGTTTACAAGTCATGGTTAGCGCCTCTGAATATCCCCGCTTAATGCCACTATAAACCCTTATGCTAACTGCTTAGCATTGGGGTGTGTTGGGGACATTCCAGGGCGGAGCAGAGGCGGCACCAGTTGCTAACTTGGTAGCGGCGATATTGCACCACTACTCGGTTAGTGACCCCCGGATAAAGATAGGCACAGCAAAAGCTAGCCTATCTTTACCCATGGGAGCTAATCGGACAGTGGCTCAATATTGCCACTGTCCAGTTAGCTTCTGTGGTGTCTTTGGCTGTGCGGTGGCCCTGGATATTCAATGCCGGGGCCGCATATGACCCTGGCATTGAGTATCCAGGTTAAAAGTTCAGTGGCGACAGCTATGCGCCATAGAGGCACAAAGCCATCAGAAAATGATTATCGGGCCCGAAGACCTTTTGCCTGTATGCCCCTAGTACCTACACTCTTGTTTTATGTCAGCATGTATAGAAGATGAAACACCCAAGTCCTTTTGTTTCTGCCAGCTTGGTTGCATTCTTTTCAAATGGTTTGCCTTTTCTTATATACAAGTGTCTTCACACTTCTTAATCAAAGGTGGTTTGTAATTTAACTTGATGAAAAATAGTTCTTGCAAATATCTTTCAAATGACCTTCACAGGTTTTTTCTTACTTTCAGAGTAGGTTACATTGCTGAATCCAGTGTAATTAATAATTCAGCCTAAAAAAACATCACTCTGAATATCTCTTCCTTTTGAGTCTCAAACAAGAAAATCCACTCTGAGAGTATTAATTACACAAAACAACAAAAACTCTCAGGCTAAAGCAATAGAAATAACACCAACTAAGTTAACCTACTTCAGTAGCTCAAAAGAGTCACAACTACTAGACCACCTAGAAGGAAAAGAATATGTTGGGGAGGGAGGAGTGGCTCAGTGGTTGGGACAGGTTACCTCAGACCAGAAGGCCAGGGGGTCAATCCTCCCAAGGGGACAAGCAACCTCAGGCCAGAGGGACTGGGATTTCTAGTCCCATGGCCACTCCTTGTGGCCTTGGGCAAGCCAATCAACCCTCCATTGCCTCAGGAACACTTAGATTGCAAGCCCTTCAGGGACAAGGGAATTAAAAGTACCTGTTAGCATACATGTAAACCACACTGATTCTAAAGAGCACAGTAGAAATAAACAAATGTCCTGCCACAATGGCAGCAACAATTTAGGGGAGAAAACACCTCAGAACACTATACAGCAATAAAGAGCCATAGGGGAGATCAAGGGCTCAGCTTCATAGGCATTAAAAAACTCCCAATTCTTTTATTGTCATTTTTACATTTTAATAATTCAATAGATAGAAAGATGCCAAAAAGATACCCTCCCTAAACCCATCACTCACATCAAAACATTGCACAATCAGTCTCACAATCAATACTTTAAACCATAAACCATTACCAGACAACCATATCCAACACCATATCGGGTCAAGGTACTTCAGGCCGGAAGGTCAGGGGCTCAAATCCCACTAGAGGACAGCAACCTTGGGCCGGAAGACTGGGGTTTCTAGTCCCACAGGTGCTCCTTGTGGTATTGGGCAAGCTACTTAACCCTCCATAGCCCATGTTCCCTGTAAAATAGTTATCTCCAAGTTATAATGCCCTGTTCAATGTAATTTCAGTTTGTTCAATGTAAACCGCACTGATGCAGAATAGCGCGGTATATAAGAGAATGTAAATAAATAAATAACACTTAAACCCTTAGCTTAGTAACAGACTTCACATATACCAAGACATTTATCTTTACTTTATTGGATTTATTTTTCTGTTTGCAGGGTTAAACCTCAATCTCACCTGGAAATGGGAATAACGAGTGAGGTGATCAAATTTGCTGATGACACAAAATTATTCAAAGTTGTTAAAACAGAAGAGGATTGTGAAGAATTGCAAGAAGACATTGATAAATCGGAAGACTGGACATCCAAATGACAGATGAAATTTAATGTGGACAAGTGAAAAGTTATGCACTTAAGGAAGCACGATCCAAACTACAGTTATACGATGCAAGGTTCTACATTAGGGACCACCACCCATAGACATAGACATAGAAACATGATGACAGAAAAAGACCACATGGCCTATCTAGTCTGTCCTTCCATATCAACAACTACAACAGTCCCCTTTTTACCTTTAGAGATCCTCTGTGCTTGTCCCATGCTTTTTTGAATTCAGTTACTGTCCTCATCTCTACCACCTCCACTGGGAGACTATTCCATGGATCCACTACTCTTTCCGTAAAGAAATATTTCCGCATATCACTCCTGAATCTATCTCCCTTCACCCTCATCCCATGTCCCCTCGTAGCAGAACTTGCATTCAATTGAAAGAGGCTCTCTCCTGAACATGTATGCCATGGAGGTATTTAAACATCTCAATCATATCACCTCTATCCCGCCTTTCCTCTAAGGTGTACATATTAAGATCCTTAAGTCTATCCTCATATGCTTTATAATGAAGCCCACCCAGGAAAGATTTAGGCGTCATCGTGGATAATACATTGAAAGCTTCCACCCAGTGTGCAGAGGCAACCAAGAAAGCAAATAGAATGCTAGGAATCATAAGGAAAGGAATAGAGAATAAAACCAACATTATTATAATGTCTCTGTATCATTCCAATGTGTGACCACATCTTGAATATAGTGTGAAAGTCTGGTTGCCATATCTTAAAAAGGACAGTAGAATTAGAAAAAGTACAGAGAAGAGCAACCAAAATGGTAAAGGGGATGGAAGATACCCCTATGAGGAAAGACTCAAAATGTTAGGGTTCTTCATCTTGGAAAAGCGATGGCTGAGGGGAAATATGATAGAGGTCTATAAATTAAAGAATGGAATTGAATGGATAAAAAAAGATAAATTGTTTACGCCATCAAAGATTAGAAAGAGTAGGGGACTAACAGCCTTCAAGGAAGGAGTTACAGCATCCGGAAGGACGTCAAGAAACGTAGACAAAGACAGTGGCTGAGGAAAAGGAGGTGGCAGCCGAGAATCAGGACTCAAAGAGACCTCATCTGGAGAAGTTGCAGGCAGTAACAACATCACATGCTTGTCCATGGGACCAACCAACTTACTTCCTTGTGCACCATCACCGGTCCCAGGTTTCACACCCAATTTCACCTTGCGCTTTCCCATGGGCACTGCAAAGCAACGAACAGCGCTCAGAGAAACCTCAAGAGCACTGAAGGAGCACAAAAGGAGTGAGTCCTGCCCCTTGTGACGCGCCCCTTAGGACGCGACCACGCAGGCCGCAACTCGCAGCCGCGAGTGAGTCCACAGTACTTTATGTGTAGCGAAAGGGGGGTCCTCGGAGGCAGGAGCGTCTACACCTTCAGGAGAGGTTACGCTTGCGGACATATGGACTGCGATTCAAGGAATTGATAAGCATTTAACTTCAACTGTCTCTGCTCTATGTGCCTTTACACATGATGTTGTGGATAAATTTAAAGATGTTGATAAACAGATAGGCTTTTTGGTTCAAGTTTCTGCTCATGCTGATTCTCAGCTCCAAACAAGTATGAATGGTAATGTTGCTTTAATTAGAGATATCTCTGCTGTTTCCTGTCATTTGGAGAGTTTAGAAAATCAGCATAGGGCAAGAAACCTTTGTTTTCTTAATTTTCCCTCAACTCGCCTATTGTCTCCAGAAATTTTGTTGCAAAAATATTTCTCCGAGGTATTACAGATCAATGATACTTTAGAAGTTGTCCAAGTCTATTTGTTTTCCCCTAACTGCACAGCATCTCATCAGGCAGGGGTGGTTGCTCCCCCTGCTGAGTCTGTTGCTCAGGATCTTACCGCTTTTTTGGAGGATAATTTGGATCTCATACCCAAACGCTGCACTGTTGTTGCAGCGTTTGGCTCTGAGTCTATTAAATTGTTAGTCCTTAGAGCTTATTTTAAGCGTAAGGACATTTTGTTTTGTGGTTATCGACTCCACATTTTTCCGGATGTTGGGCGCGCTACTCAATTTAGACGCAAACAGTTTTTGGAGTTCAAGATCTAGAGTTGTAACTCTGGGAGCATCCTTTTTTTTTAAATTTCCCTGTCGCTGCCTGGTAACTTACCAGGGGAAAAGTTATGCTTATACTGATGTGATGCAGTTGCAGAAATTTTTGTCTGATAAAGAATTGGCTGAGAAGTAGATAGGTGGTTTTGTTTTTCTCTTAAGCTCCCTTATATGGAGTGTAAATCACTCTTTATTGCTTGATTGTGTATGAGTAGGTTTTGATTGTCTCTCCTTGATGTGATTTACTTATGTGATAATTCTCTTTTCTGAATTTATTATTGTATTTTTGTTAAGTTTACCTTTCTTAATTGTTTGTAATCATGAAAAGCATTAAATAAAAATTAAAAAAAAAAGAAAGAGTAGGGGACACGCAATGAAGCTACAATGTAACCCATTTAAGGCTAATAAGAGAAAATATTTTTTCCATCAACATGTAATCAAACTCTAGAATTCATTATTGGAGGATGTAGTAAAAATATTTAGGGGTATGTTTACTAAACTGCGGTAACGGTACATAACGCGCGTTATGTAACATTAACGATCGTTAGCGCATCATAACACGCGTTATGATGCGCTAACGATCGTTAACGTTACATAACGCGCGTTATGATGCGTTAACGATCGTAAAGCTCCGCGGCGTGGTAAAACACGGCAGAAGGTGGAGAGAGGGCGGAGAGAAGGGGTCAGTGGGAGGAGAGTGGGTGGGGAGAGGCTCCCTTCACACTAACGCGCTGATCTGAAGAGCTAAATCCTAACGCGAATGAAAACCTGCCGTTAAATGCACATTACAGGGGAGAGAAACCATTTCAGTGTCAGCAATGTACAGCCTAGGCAGGGGAACCAAAAAAAAGTGATAAGTGTGATACATGTGCACAGAACAAAAGGGCACATAAACACTGAAAATGACCTCAACAAACTGGAAAAAAAACATAACCAAGCTGGCCAATAGTGGTATTAATGAGAAACATCAACCCCCCCCCCAGAGAAAGCTCCATAGAAAAGATATAAATCGTGGAAGGGTCTACACTCCGTCCCCATACAAGGTGAATGAGCCCACAGTGAAATAGCGCTGCTCGGGGTTTTCCACTCCATCGGACAGGGTTCCTATGGCGTGCACATGTCCCGCAACATGAGGGCGGGCATGTCGGAATGGCAACTGGACAGATGCCGGAAAAGGGGATACAGAGGGCCGCAGGCGGCACATGCTGTGGTGCAGCTGGGCCACAGTGCAGACTAGGGTGATGCCTAGCTGGCCCATACGAATGCTGAAACAGCAGAGCAGCCAGACAGCAACTGCTGAAGGCCCAACATGGGCACGACTGTGTTTCCCACAGTGTCACAGGGGATAGTACCCAACAGCTACCCCCAAGGGCACAGAACATTGGCAGGCGGGGCTGGGGGGGAGCGTGGACGTCTATGCAGGCACCCCTACCCCAGAACCCGCACCATAGGCAGGCGCCTACCTGCACACTGGATGGCCTGAGACTCCGCACCACCAGCACCACCAGCAGAAGGGCATGTCAGCATGGTGGCTGAGGGATACTGGTGGTGGAGGGGGCAGTGGCAGCTGCCCAGAGCAGACCGTGGCCTAGCCCTGTGTAGGTGGGTGCCGTGTACTGCAACAGACGGGCCCTGTCTGACAAACAGTCATGGTATCACCAAGGAATATACTGACTCTGTGACAACAAGGTGGTGCAGTGCACAAAAGCAGTATATTCAGAAGCAGAGGGTCACAGGTTCAAGTCCCAGCTGTGGTTCCTGCCAACCCAGTCCCCATATTTTACCCACTACTACAACGTGCTAATACAGACAGCACCTTTATTGCAGATGACGTAAACATGCCCATGACACCTACATTTTACCCTACAGAGCACGGACACCATAAACATGCACATTGCCTAGAGAAGAGTCTCCCAAATGCAGTCCTGGAGGGCCAAGCACCATTCCTCTTCCATGCTGCCTCTGATAAAGATGCCTGTGCTGCATTTCTATGCGCCACCCCCATGGTATGCAGATGTATCTCATGCATATTCATGAGGGACAGCATGAAAACCCGAACAGTGTTTGGCACCGCAGGACTGGAGTTGGGAACCTCTGCCGTAAAGCAGCAGCCAACAGGGGCAGACACACCCGCATCCACAGGCCCCATTATCCAAAGCCTCCTGGAGAGGCAGGACTTTGGGCTCTGCGTGCATCTCCCAATACTAGCACTTGCATACCTTAGTAATGCCATCCTAAACCTGGGAATATGGTACACATCTATCAAAAGGTTGCTATGATTACTGGCAGATAGCCATTCCTAGGTTAAGCAACGCCGCCAGGCCATCCGGCCTGCTTGTGAAGCCCCTCCAGCCCAGTCGGGGCTGTGCGAGGGGGAGGAGCAGCAGCGGACCGCATAAAAGAAGCCGCCGCCAGGCGGGCCCGCGCCTGGTCGGGCCCGCGCCTGAGGGCCTCGCCAGAGGGCCCTTTGGCGTGGCCCTTAGGCGGGGACGGAGAGAAGGAGCACCAGAAGAACTCTTGCCACCAGCGGCACCTATCCTCAGTCGGGAATAGAGCCTCCGGCAATAAGGTAACAGCACCAGCTTCACTCACCCAATTCAGAGCTACTTGCATGGACTTTTAAGGTACTTTTCGAGTGGTTATATGTTGAGGCCTGATAGAGACAAACAAGGAATGTAATCGTACAACAAGAATACAACAACTTATTAAATACCATTGCCAGTAGTGATCATTGTGAGATACTGCTACCTATGATAACTACCCTCTTACACTGTTACTATGAGATACAGTTGCCAATAGTAATTATTGTGAGATACTGTTGCCGGTATTGATCATTGTCAGATACTGTTGCCAGTATTGATTATTGTGAGAAGCTATTTCAGCAGTAATTATTGTAAGATACTCTTGCCAGTAGTAATTTATTGTGAGATACTGTTGTGAGTATTGACCATGGTGAGATACATTTGCCAGCAGTAATTATTGTAAGATACTCTTGCCAGTAGAAATCATTGTGAGATACTGTTACCAGTGACGATCATTGTGAGTTACTATTGCTAGCAATATTTACCCACGGCAATCAGTAGTAATTATCTCTTCTTGCATTGCTATTACAAGACACTGTTGCCAGTAGTAAATACCCTCCCTGCACTGTTAGCTTGAGATACTATTAACAGTAATAATTTCCCTCCCTCCCTCCAACTACATACCTCCAACTACTTCCCTCCCACTCTACCCATTACCTCATAAAACGAACAAAATGTCTCCTACTAAGATTACAAATCTCCTTTTCACTCTCTTCTTAATAACCCTCCTAACTCAACACATATACACTTACAAAACCAACCAAAGTCCATACAATAACATCCCAATCATCTACAATCATAACCGGAACCCTTATAATAATTTCCCAATCACGTACAATCAATACCAGAACCCAATATATAGCTCTACATACACAAACTCTCATAATCACCACTCGCGCCACACTTCACACAAACGCCATCACCGCCTCATCCAATAAAGCAACAACCCATAAATGATAAAATTGACCAAAATGACAATACAAACATCAAACTACAACTCATCCTAATAAACATACGATCCATAAGAAACAAAATACCTATAATTAATGACATAATTAACGATACATCCCCTGACATTATCTGTATTACTGAAACATGGCTCTCACCTACAGACACTATACTACTAAACCAGCTAACCACATATCAATATGACATATTCAATTGCCAAAGGAATATAAAAAGAGGAGGGGGTGTAATGATTCTCACCAAAAATTACCTAAAATTCACCCTAACAAACCTAAATAATATAGATGGAATAGACATCGTTAACATAGAAAATAAAACTATGGCTCTCACCCTCATCTACAGACCCCCATCATCCGATCAGAAAAACCTCACCCCTATCCTAGAACTTGCATGTACAGCATCACAAAGCAAACCACTTTTACTCCTTGGGGACTTGAACCTTCCATCACTGAACCATTCACAGTCAGATAACTTCATAGACGCTATGTCACAAATGGGGTTCACACAGATAATACATGCTCCTACGCACAAAAAAGGTAACATACTTGATGTAATTTTCCTCCCAGCCACACTCTACAGTCACTTACTACATACCACTCCGAGTATAACTGAAGTACCCTGGTCAGACCACCATCTTATCACAATCCAGCTACCAGCACAAATCCCAAAAAACAACGGGAGCACAACTCCACATACATCACGCTTCGTACGCTTTGACAAAGACACATTCCTCGATAAAGTACTACCCAAACTAGACACAAGCTCACCAGACATCAACTCAACCATAACACATTGGAATCTAACTATTCAAAAAGCAGCTGTCCACACACAAGTCTTACACAAACAAACAAAAAAGACAGAAAAATGGTTCACAAAAGAGCTGTCAAAACTAAAAAAAACAACTGAGGAGACAAGAAAAGAGATGGAGAAAACTAAAATCTGATGAAAACAAATCCCAATATATGCTCTTACTTATGGAATACAAAAACGCAATTAACAAATCAAAAAGAGACTACCACTCCAAAGTAATAAATTCATCCATCAACCGCCCAAGGGAGTTATTCGCGATAGTAAAAACATTAACCAAAACTAATAACACCGAACCTAAACAACAAGCAATAAATATACAAACACTAGCAAAACATTTTTCAGAAAAACTAAAAAACAAAACCACTACCTCAACTCCTGTATTATCAAACACGAAAATCTCACATGAATGGACAAGTTTCCAGTTGGTAGAACAAAAACAACTCCTCAAAATCATAACTATGATAAACACCACCACTTCCCCACTCGATCCATGCCCCGTGTCATGGATTAAGTGTGCAAGAGATGAACTGGTGGTAAATATACAATACATCGTTAACCAATCCCTTTCACAGGGCATCATGCCTGATGCCCTAAAACTCACAACACTCCGACCAATAATAAAGAATAATAAGCTCGACTCAAAAGACCCGAATTCATACAGACCCATAGCCAGCATTCCATTCATAGCCAAAATAATAGCGAAAACAATTCAAATTCAGTTACAAGAACACATTGATGAACACAAACCCCTTGACTCACACCAATTTGGTTTCCGCCCATTCCATGGAGTAGAAACCCTCCTAATCACCCTTATGGACTTCCTCATCAAGGGCACAGATGACAAACATCAAGGCTTCTTACTCCTATTTATAGATATCTCTGCCGCCTTCGATAACATTAATCACATGACACTGATCAACAGATTAGAAAACCTAGGAATAGGCGGGATTGTCCTTAACTGGTTCAAATCCTATATTTCACATAGATTAATACGAGTCCAAATTGACCAACAAGCATCAGAAACATTCCCTCAAGGACAGGGAATACCCCAAGGATCAGCCCTTTCAGCCCTCTTATTTAACTTGTACCTGCAACCGATAACAGACATATTTAAAAAACACAGGATTAACCATTTTATATATGCCGATGACATCATGTTAGCTATCCCCATAAATGCTAAAAACCCTACATATGACTCGCTATCCAAATGCATGGCTGAGACCTCCTCCTGGATGGAAACTAACCACCTTAGCATAAACCTCAAAAAAACTGAGGCAATGTTTGTGACAAGACCACCCACGACTGAGAACACATACCCAGAAACAATCACAATCAACAAAACCTCCATACCCGTCAGAAAACAGGTAAAATACTTAGGAGTAATAATAGACCACACCCTCACCATGCTACCACACATAAAACAAATAGTAAAAACCATTTTCTATAAACTCAAAACTATTCAGCACCTAAGGCCACTCCTTGAAACACAAGACTTTAGATCCGTAGTAAGTACACTGATCACCCCACACTTCGACTATTGCAATAGTCTCCTAATAGGCCTCCCCCAAAAAAGCATATACCTTCTCCAAAGAGCACAAAACATCTGTGCAAAGGTAATCTCTAAAGCTCGCCTAACAGACCACGTAACCCCAATACTGCTGGAACTCCACTGGCTCCCTATAAACAGCCGAATCAAATATAAGATTATCCTAACAACCTATAAACTCATAAATGACATAACCCCTTCACACCTATCCACATTACTGCAATCTCCAACATCGACAAGGACCCTCAGACAGAACGCAGCCCACTCCCTCATCATACCAAAAGCCATCCGTAAAACTAAGAATTCTACTAGCTCCAGAGCATTCTCATTCACTGCCCCTACTCTCTGGAACGACCTCCCTATTGAACTTCGCACCATAAGAGACCTCACCCAATTCAGAAAAGAATTAAAGACCTACCTGTTCACTGAACACTTCGAAATCCCCTATACCCCCAAAGCCAGCTCCACAACAAACATGGTCACACATACACAAACTCCCTTAATCCCCTAACCCAACAATGTAACCACAAGACTTTCCCCCCCCTCACACCTTGAAGACGAAAAAAGGAACTAAATTCCAGCACCTACACCAATTCCTGCCCCACACACCACACACACCACACACTGTAAATATTCATTTGTATAAAGTTTAATGTGTTTGCTTTAATACCTATAAATGTTATATTTACTGTTTAATGTAAATAGTTGATTTCTATTGTTCTATGTTCTATGTAAAATGTATACAAACTGTGTACATGACTGTTAACTTGTTATATGTAAACCGCCCTTGATCTCTGGAAGGGGCGGTATAAAAGAAATAGTTAAATAAATAAATAAATAAATAAATAAAATTTTCTGAGTGAGCTGCATCATAGCAACCTTTCTGATGTCTGTGGAGTGTGCTACAGGTCTTGTGTCTGACAGTGTTTACCAACCTGGGGAGTGACTCCTACAGTATTGCATACCATAGCCATGCCTGCACTGTGCCCAGGACTGGTGTGGTGGCCTGGGCTGTCAAACACCTCTATAGTTGCACAATGCTGGCATAGGTGTGGGGAGTGTGTGTCTGTCTATCCAGTGTGTGGTGGCTGCCAACACCCTCCACAGCCCACACTGCTAGCACTGTTTCCAGTATTGGCCTGCCGATGTGCATAATGAGGAGCAAGGTACCGTGGGAATAGCCTGGATAGGGTGGCCTGGCCTGGCCGCATCTGCACAGGGCATAGGTCAATGGCTCAGACAGGGAGGAGTGGCCTAGTGGTTGGGGCAAGGTACCACAGGCCGGAAGGTCGGTGGTTCAAATCCTACTAGAGGACACCAACCTTGGGCCGGAAGGACTGGGGTTTCTAGTCCCACAGGTGCTCCTGTGGTCTTTGGCAAGCCACTTAACCCTCCATTGCCCATGTTCCCTGTAAGTATTAGTGTATGTGTCTCATATCCCCTCGTGTTAAATGTATCCCCCAATTGTGTTGTGACCACTTTGATTGAAGGATAAGGTGGTATACAAAAGTGTCTAAATAAATAAATAAATAAATTGTAGTGCCCTGTACCAGCTGCATGGACAGGGTGGCCATAGCATGTCCTGCTGGGAGGTCACTCTCACCCTGACTGAGCAGTGACCATGGCATGGCTAGGTTCCCCCATAGTGCTATATAGCATTTTTCTTATGTGATATTTATGGGTTTTCTTTTGGGGCCCAATCACTGACTTATCTGCTTGGTGTGTATGCTGACATCCCTGTTCTGGGTACATGCATCTCCTCCGGGACTATGGACTAGCTGGCGGACTGTCTGCAGCTAGTATGTGTCTTGCTGGAACACCTTGCAGGGTGCAGCGGCTGGAGGCCTGCTGCTGGAGAATGTCAGATAATGGTGGGGGGCAGCTGAGCGTTTCCAGGCCTGCTGTCTGTCTGCTATTGCATTATGGATGTGTACTGCTCTGTCTGTTCCCCAGCAGGACTGGGGTTGATGGTCCCCTGTACTGCTACCATTGCAGGGAGGTAGAATGTGGATCTACTGGTGGGTGATCCTGTTTCCCACCCTGAGCCCCAGAGGGTGGGTTGTGTGGTGGTACATAATCTGCCTATGCGTCCATACACCCCCCCCCCCCCCTTCACCTACAGCAGGTAACCATGGCACCAACACAGGATATGCACTATTCTGGGTGCATCATTGCCCATAAGGACTAGACATGACCGAGACATACAGCAGGACACAGATGTATCCTAGGTGTGTCTAATGGAACTACCTATCACACACTGATGGGGACCTGCAGCATGGTGTATTTCAGCCATGAAAGGTGCTGTGGACCTGGTGCTGGGCGCCCCACCTCAACCTCAGGGTGGGCACAGTACCCGCACAATGTGACTGTCTGTGGCTACTCTGTGGCAGTGCCACACACGGTCTGTTGCCCCTACCAGGCCGAGGTGCTGTGGGGGTGCATACCCAATCTTGTGCCCATCTCTCGTCTGCTGATTTGCATGTGCAGTGCATCATGGGTACGGGTGGGTTAACCCTATCCTGGTAACCACAGCAGACAGTTTGTGTGGTGCCGTGCAGTTCTTCTGCAGCCAGCCAGGGCTTTGTTCACAGCCTTATAAGGTGTCCTATAGCGGACATTATATAGTGCCTTGGCGGACAGTACACTTTATAATGTGCCCTATGGAGTGCCTTATGCGGCACCTTAGGTTATGCCACCGTGAGGGTGTGTTTGCTGGCAGCACTAATTAAAATACACGTCAAATGCCTCAACATTCACTACTTAAATGTAAAGGGTGCTCCCTCAGCCAGCCTTATACATTAGGCCCACTGGGGAATTGAACCCATGACCCCTGTACCATCAGTCAGTGTTGTAACCATTGTGCTACAGCTCTGTTGCTGTGCTTGTATGCCTGAGCACCTTCTTAAGATTAACGTGCGGTAATGTGCCCTGTAGCGCTCGTTCATTTATGGCGCCTTGTAACGCGCGTTCTCGGTAACGATGTACCGCCCATGTCCTTATTTGGGATTTCTGTCTCTACCGCAGCTCCTAACGCGAATCGCACTAACGCAGTTTAGTAAACATACCCCTTAGTGTAGCTGGGTTTAAAAAAGCGTGGACAAGTTCTTGGAGGAAAGGTATAAACCATTAATAATTATTAAAGAGGACCCAGAAAATCCACTGTTTACCCTGGGACAAGCATTGTGGAACCTATGTACCTTTTTGGAAACCTGCCAGGTACTTGTGACCTGGATTGGGCCACTGTTGGAAGCAGGATACTGGGTTTGATGGACCTTGGTCTGACCCAGCATGGTATTTCTTATTTTTTTATATTCTTATCCTAAGTTTGTGCACAATTTTGGACAGCTGAAAAGTTATTTATCTTCATATGACTAACTTAAAGATATTACCGTATATACTCGAGTATAAGCCGAGTTTTTCAGCACATTTTTTGTGCTGAAAAACGGCCCCCTCGGCTTATACTCGAGTCAACGTCTGCAGATGTCTAGCAGGGGGCGCTGCTTCTAAAGCTAAGGTTTCCATAAGCGCGGCTGCAGATATGGAAACCTTTGCAGTGATGTGCTGGGCAGGGCCGGCCCGTCCATTGAGCAAGAATGTTTTTTGCACAGGGCCCCGCGTTTCAGGGGGCCCCGCGCAAAAAACATTCTTCATCCCAAGTTAAAAAAAAAAAACAACCCAGCTGCTTCTGCCGCGGCAGCATCAAGAGTGCCGCCGCCGCCGCGGGGCCCCCCCGGCAGAGCCTCCCTGGATCGCCTCCCTGCATCACAGCCTATCCCCGAACGCGGACTTTTTCCAGAGCCGCGAGAGTTTCCTTTCTCGCGGCTCTGTTAATCCCGCCGGGGCTGGTAATTGTCTATGGGGGGGGCTAAGACTGGAAATGGGCTGATGGGGAGGTTTAGGACTGGTAATGGGTTATGGGGGGGCTAAGAATGGAAGTGGGCTGATGGGGAGGTTTAGGACTGGTAATGGGTTATGGGGGGCTAAGAATGGAAATGGGCTGATGGGGAGGTTTTAGGACTGGTAATGGGTTATTGGGGGGGGGGCTAAGACTGGAAATGGGCTGATGGGGGGTTAGGACTGGTAATTGGCTATGAGAGGGGTTAGGACTGGTAATGGGCTGATGGGGGATTAGGACTGGTAATGGGCTATGGGGGGCTAAGACTGGAAATAGGCTGATGGGGGGGCTAGGCCTGGAAATAGGTTGATGGGGGGTTAGTACGTAATGGGCTGAGGGGAGGGGTTAGGACTACTAATGGGCTATGGGGGGGCTAGGACTGGAAATGGGCTAATGGGGTTTAGGACTGGTAATGGGCTGGGGGGGCTAAGACTGTTAAGGGGCTGGGGGGGTTGCTAGGACTGGAAATGGGCTGAGTGGAAGGAGGGCTTGAACTGCAAATAGCTGATGGGGATGGGGGCTTGGAATGGAAATGGGTTGTGAGGGGGAGGGAGCTAAGACTGGAAATGGGCTGAGTGGGGGGGGGGCTAGGACAGGAAATGGGCTGATGGAGGGGCTAGAATAGGACTGGAAATTGGCTGTTGGGGGGGTGCTAAGATTGGAAATGGGCTGTGGTGGGGGTTTGGATTGAAATGGACTCATGAAGGGGCTAGAACTGGAAGTAGGCTCATGGGGGGCTTGGATTGGAAATGGGCTGAGTGGAGGGGAGCTAGGATTTGACATGGGCTGATGGGCTCATGGGGGGCTGGGATTGGAAATGAGCTGATGGAGGGACTCGGATTGGACTGGAAATAGATGGGGGAGCTAGGACTGGAAATGGGCTTATGGGGGGCTAGAACTGGAAATGGGCTGATGCGGGAACTAGAAGGGAGCGGATGCTGGGTGGGACTGGAACTAGAATGGAGCTGATGTTGGGGGAGGATTAGAATGGGATGGAGCTGGGAGAGTGAAATGGAGAGGGGAAAAATATTTTGTGTGAGAGGGAAGACAAATCTACAATTGGCCGGATATTGGGAGAGTAAGTGGGGATTGAGAATGGAGGGGTAAAATTTGAGTAGATGAAATAGGAATGAGGAAAGAGCAAAAGGAGAAAGATTAGTATGTTAAAGCAGATGTAGAGAGAGAATGGAAAAAAACTAGAAGAGAGAAGAAAAGACAAATGGACAGCAGACGATGGAGAGTTAGCGGAAGACACAAAGAAACCAGAAGAAAGTGACTGGAGCAATTGCAGCTGAAAAAAAATGCACAAAAGGTAGAAAAATATCTCTTTATTTTGAATTAATTAATTTATTTATTTAACATTTCTTCTATACCGCACAATTAAAATCAGCGCGGTGTGCATCGAACAAAAATACTGCAATGTACAGAAACAACATTGAGTTTACAAAGAACAGGGAATTGAACATGGGATCGAAACCGGGGAAACTAAATACATGTTAACTCGAAACTATGTACAATACTCTAATATAAATGGGTGTTGCATTGATTTTGTGAAGATGAAGATTAGTGGTTGGTTGGGCTTGAGTGGGGACTACCTATTATATCTGTGGTATTGACGTTCAGGGGCGGCTGGGGTATGAGGGAAGTTTGCTGGTTGTGCTTCTATCACTGGAAGTTTCTGGGTAACATTTTGTGAACAGGTGGAGTTTTAAGGCTTTTCTGAATAGGAAGAGGCTTTTAATACCATGGATTTCATGGGTGAGTGCATTCCAGTTTAAAGGGGCGAATATGGAGAAGGCTCTGTTGGAGGTAGCCTTTGTGCATGTAGTTATTAGCTTGGGGACTACTAATGTGTTCAGTGCAGTAGACCTTCTGTTTCTATTTTCCAGGGTACCATGGACTAGCTTGCTGATTGGCGTAGGGGGGTAGTTATTTAGGGCTTTGAAGGTGAGGACCAATGACTTGTATTGGAGCCTGGCATGTAAAGGTAGCCAATGCAAATCCTTCATGATGGGCGTTATGTGGTCGGAGCTTGACGATCCAGAGAGGACTCTTGCGGCTGCATTCAAAGCTAGGCGGAGCGGGTTTAAGGTTTGATACCATATTGTTTTTGTTGACCCCATTTTCCACTTACAGAACTATTTTACTGTTTTTCGTTTAAATAAATATTCATGTAATTTTATTGGTCTCTATCTTTATTTTTTACATTGACTAGTAGGTGCCTCATTTCCCACCCTCGGCTTATACTCGAGTCAATAGTTTTGCCCAGTTTTTTGTGGTAAAATTAGGTACCTCGGCTTATATTCGGGTTGGCTTATACTCGAGTATATACGGTACTTCTCTTTGTATCAAGATACTGATGTGAGAGTTGGAAAAAGGCTTCTTTTATTATATTAATACAACAGAAGGACATATGTGGCTTTACTGGCACCCAGAACCAACCCCAGTGGAACACAAATCTTCTGATATCAGTTGACACCTGTTCCAAAGAAGGTGTAAATCAGTGCATTTACTTCTGTCCTTCCTCCCAAACTATGGGGCCTGTTTACTCTAGTGTGCTTAGCAGTTAATATTTGTTTTTGCACATGGTAACTGTTAGCGTGGAGCTACAATAACTGTTACTACACAGGCATGTTGGCTACTGCACACTAATTCCCACATTAATTACTCATTGCGGGGTATGTTTACTAAACTGCTTTAGGCTTTTGTAGCTAATGTTGGGAGATAGCTGCAAATAGCTGGCGTTAGCTGCAAAAGTCCCATGGTATATGCAAGGGGAATTCCCAGAATCTCTTTTGCGGATCCCGCAGAGGACATGATGGGATCGCTGGGTGCAGCTATCACCACCCATAGAGGTGGTGATAGCTGCATCCAAGACGTCTGCAGAAAGAGCAGCTACCGCACAATGTGAACGTCCGTGGTAGCTGCTTGAACATGAATGCCCAACCTCTGCCCACATCTCGTCTGTTTGAGCAGCTACCTTGTGAAATGCAGAAATTGCGGAATATCAATTCAATGTCCGCATTTTTTCCACATTAGCTGTCTTCATGCATGACAATCCTGCGTTAGTGTCACGAAGGCAGCTAATGCCCTTTAGTAAACATACCCATGTGACGGGGCAGGGAATGGGCAGAGAGCGGGCATAGAGATCACATCGCAGAAAGCGCAGGGGTGCATATTGTGAGCTGTCAATGTTGCAATGAATGAAGGTGAGCTTAATAACACCTCAGTTGGTAAGTGTTAAGTGCACCAGCATTAACTGTGAATTCCGCTGCCATATGTTAAAGCATAACTCAGTGCCGCAAACGCCAGGAACATCTGGGTATGCCCTCGGCAGCACACAACTGCTGCACATTATTTTTCACTCAAAGCACGCAGTATGTGCAGAATCGTTAAAGGGCCTCTATGTCTCCGGCAATGCCTACATGCAACACATGTGTACTGTATGTATGATCTTGTCTTCACTCCTAATGTTTTGCACATATTCACCTCTTTCTGCATGTAAAGCATGCTTTTATTGCGGAAATGCTTATACAATGACTTTATGTATGGGTAAACTTAGATATGTGCTGTTTAAAAATAAGTTTACTCAAACAATGCAGAGGCTTTCCCAAGAAGCAGGCTTAGGAAAGAGTTTTCACTTACACACATAATTAAAAAAAAAAAAAAATCCAAGCATCTGAGAGTAAATTCTCCTTGCAAATGTGTGCACTGTTTCTCTGGGATCGTTTTCAAAATAGAATTTTTTTCAAATGTGCAAAGCCGAAGTATACACAAACACCACGCAAAGACAAATATGCACTTAGGGCCCGATACAGAGTTTGGCAGGCTATGCGCCACCGTGGCACATAGCCTGTCTGCCAACCCCCCTAACCCAGATATTCACTTCCACACCAATTGAAGTGAATATCCGGATTAGCCCAGATGCCCCGGCAGCCACAGAGTCTACACGGATAACAACATTTTCTCGCCTATCTTTATGGTGCAGAAGGCTATGCAGGTAGCAATGAAACATAGAAACATGATGAGAGAAAAAGACCACATGGCCTATCTAGTCTGTCCTTCCATATCAACAACTACAACAGTCCACTTTTTACCTTTAGAGATCCTCTGTGTTGGTCCCATGCTTTTTTGAATTCAGTTACTGTCCTCATCTCTACCACCTCCACTGGGAGACTATTCCATGGATCCACTACTCTTTCTGTAAAGAAATATTTCCACATATCACTCCTGAATCTATCTCCCTTCACCCTCATCTCATGTCCCCTCGTAGCAGAACTTGCTTTCAATTGAAAGAGGCTCTCTCCCTGAACATTTATGCCACGAAGGTATTTAAACATCTCAATCATATCACCTCTATCCCGCCTTTCCTCTAAGGTGTACATATTAAGATCCTTAAGTCTGTCCTCATATGCTTTATAATGAAGCCCACTAATCATTTTAGTAGCCACCCTCTGCACCGACTCCATCCTGTTCACATCCTTTTGAAGGTGCGGTCTCCAGAATTGCACACTATACTCCAAATGAGGTCACACCAAAGACTTATACAGAGGCATTATCACCTCCTTTTTTCTGCTAGCCATTCCTCTCCGTATGCACCCAAGCATCCTTCTAGCTTTTTCTGTCGCCTTTTCTACCTGTTTAGCTACTTTAAGATCATCAGACACAACCACGCCTAGGTCCCGCTCTTCTTTAGTGGACAAAAGTACTTCACCTCCTATACTGTATTGCTACCTTGGATTGCTGCAGCCCAAATGCATGACCTTACATTTTTTAACATTAAATCCCAGCTGCCAAATTCTAGACCATTATTCAAGCTTAGCTAGATCCCTCCTCATGTTATCTACACCTTCCTGGGTATCTACTCTATTGCAGATTTTGGTATCATCTGCAAAGAGGCAAACCTTACCCGACAGCCCTTCCGCTATATCACTAACAAAGATGTTAAAAAGAATCGGACCAAGGACAGATCCCTGGGGCACATCACTGGTAACATCCTTCTCCTCAGAGTGAGCTCCATTTACTTGTACTCTTTGTCGCCTCCCACCCAACCAATTTCTAACCCAAGCAGTAACTTTAATGTCCATCCGTAGGGTGCTCAGTTTGTTTATAAGTCGCCTGTGAGGAACAGTGTCAAAGGCTTTACTGAAATCTAAATACACCACATCTAGAGCTCTCCCTCGGTCCAACTCCCTGGTCACCCAGTCAAAGAAATCAATCAGATTTGTCTGACAAGACCTGCCTCTGGTGAATCCATGCTGCCTCAGATCCTGTAATCCGCTGGACTCCAGAAACCTCACTATTTTCTCTTTCAGCAGCGTTTCCAATAATTTAATCACCACCGAAGTTAAACTAACTGGCCTGTAGTTTTCAACCACATCCTTACTTCCGCTTTTGTGTAAAGGCACCACATGAGCCTCTCTCCAGTCCTTTGGCACCACTCCCGACTCCAACGAGGCATTGAAAAGGTCAGTCAGTGGAGTTGCTAGAACGTCCCCAAGTTCCCTCAGTATTCTAGGGTGTATCCCATCTGGTCCCATCGCTTTGTCTGCTTTAAGTTGAGCTAGTTTCTCACAAACACAGTCTTCTGAAAATTGTTCAAGATGTCCCTCGCTTCTGTTCCTATTTGTGGGTGTTTTCTGAGGTCCTGCTCCTGGTTCTTCATCTGTGAACACAGAACAAAAATATTTGTTAAGCAATTCCGCTTTATCCTTATCAGCTTCTACATATTCCCCCCCTGCACCCTTGAGTCTGACAATATCACTTTTGCCCTTCCTCTTCTCACTAATATATCTGAAAAATGTCTTATCCCCCCATTTTATTGCATTGGCTATTTCCTCCTCCTTTTGAATCTTTGTCTTCTTGACTACTTTGCTAGCTTCTCTAAGTTTTTCCAAATACAGATGCCTGTCTTCCTCTCTCTGTGATCTCTTGTATTTCAATGAAAATCGTGCTACCCATGTAGTCCCTTCCTCCACTCCCGCTCCGCCCTGGAACACCTCCAACATGTGCCGATGCTATGCAGACAGCATCTGAGTGTGTTAGGGACTTAGCCGGGATATTCGAAGGGCACTACCCATGTAGGTCCCCTTCGAATATCCTGGCCCTTAAATATGGGCCCCATACTGCTTAGGGAATGCACACAATCACAAAAATATGTATCACCCCAAACTGATGTTTGGGTCTCTACCTGAACCTTTCAAGAGTTTGCAAGAATGTATTGATATTACAGTTTCACACAAACATTGTATTCAATATGTTCGGCATTTGTGTATATTTATGCATCCAAACTTACTGTAGAACTCGGGAATGTAAATAAGCCCCAGACCTGTAATTAGTTTGTCATTTTAATTTACATAAATCCTGTTAATATAAACTTCTGTGCATGAAGCATGTTCCCAGAGACTCAAAAATGGAAAAATAACTTGTGTCAAAAATAAACAAGACAAACAATAAAGAAATACAGAAGAGCCGTTTTTACAATAGATAAAGAGGCCTGTTTACCAAAGTGCTGGCAAGGGTCTGCACTTACCATACAATGAGAGTAAAAATTAACACATGCCTAGTGCAACAGCCATGTGCTGTCAGGAGGTACATATCCCCAGCTGATAGTGCACAGAATTATACCCTAACACACCACAGCGGCATTCACAGTTAATGCAGGTACACCTAATGCCACCGATAGAGGCATCATGAAGTGCTTCAATGCTACAGTAATAGATACATTGCATATGAATCTCCGTGCTCACTACCATGTGTGCTCTCCATGCCGCACTCCATCACACAATGGGCAATTAATGCACATTTTAACCCACGACAGCTGTCAGGCCCACACAATAATAGTTGCCATGGCCCCTGTGCTCACAGTTACCGTATGCAAAAATGCATGCTAAAATGCACTTTTAACCACACACACAAAACACAACGCCTTTAGTAAAAGGGCCCCAAAATGCCCACTCTTCAAGTGTCATTCAGACTACATAAATGCATCAAATGAGAATGAGAAACAATATGCAGTGGTGGGTAGATTACAGGGATGTGCATGAGGAAAAATCTTTGGTTTATTTATTTACATTCTCTTATATACTGCATCAGTGTGGTTTATATTGAACAAACTGAAATTACATTGAACAGGGCATTATAACTTGGAGATAACTATTTTACAGTGAACATGGGCAATGGAGGGTTAAGTGGCTTGCCCAAGACCACAAGGAGCACCTGTGGGACTAGAAACCCCAGTCCTTCCAGCCCAAGGTTGCTGTCCTCTAGTGGGATTTGAACCCCTGACCTTCCAGCCTGAAGTACCTTGCCCCAACCACTAGGCCACTTCTCCACTTCATATCAACTTCAATAAAACAGAAATTATATACATTCTATACATCTATAAATTCTATTTGTTTACAGATCAATCACCATGAGGCTAATTTTTGGATTCTGGAAACGTCATCTTGTTCATTTCATTTGGGTCCATTAAAGCTAATGGAGCAAGCAGTTTTGCTTTCTGAAAAGTGAGATTTTCAGCTCACTGTTATTGAAATTTGCTTAAAATCTGCTGACAAGGATCTGCCATAAAGGCAACAGCACTCCAAGACTTGTGGAGAGTAATTTTATAACAAGACACCTAGGTTAAGGCAGCTAAAATGGACACTACCCTAACTCCTAGCACCTACACCAAAACCACCCAGTCCACATCAGTGAGGGTCCTGTCCCTTGCAGCACCTGCCCTCTGAAAACTCCCTCCCAGATGACTTGAGAGCCACCACTGATGCCAAAGATTTAAGGAAGAAGCTGAAAACCTTCCACTTCAGTGATCACTTTGGGGCCATCACCTAATGCATACCATATCCCCACCTCTGCTGACTCCACAATGAATCCCCCCTCCCCTACAATATTCACTCCCCCCTATCTCAGGACACTCTCTTGTACATACTGTATATACCTCTCCTTGTAAATAAGATACTACTAAGCACCTCCCACATGTCTCTCCCTCCCGCCTTACTAGGTAATGAGTTTGAATTGCCGTGTAATATGTTGTTTTGCCTGGTAAACCACTTTAATTATAGGAGAAGATGGTATAGAAATCTGTTAAATAAATAAAATAAAATGCAACTATTTCATAAAGATAAGTAGGCACCTACTTGTCTTGATAAAATTCTTGTTTAAATGGTAGAGACTGTGCCTTAAATTCAGGCATGGATTTGTATATCTGTTCTATAATTGGGGTCAATGAAAGTACATTAAATGTGAAAGCATGCTTGTAAATCAAGCTATTTTATAATCAATACATGTACTTGTGAACTCCATCCATGCTCCAACCAGACTGTATCCCAGATTGTTCATACTAGCAAAGAC
Organism: Ichthyophis bannanicus; assembly: GCA_033557465.1. Taxonomy (NCBI): domain Eukaryota; kingdom Metazoa; phylum Chordata; class Amphibia; order Gymnophiona; family Ichthyophiidae; genus Ichthyophis; species Ichthyophis bannanicus. Next base: position 1,484,186,165 of record CM066032.1, read on the forward strand.
AGGGGCTCATGTCAATGCACATACTTTTATGTCAGATGGTATTTTATAAGAAGCCATTAACATAAACTGCTACATAGGCACATTGATGACTTTGTAAAATTACCTCCCAAGAGTGACAGAAGATAAGCCTTGCAGCTGAGTTTTGAACAGGTTGAAGAGGAGAAAGATGACTCAGATGGAGTCTAGTGAGGAGCAGGCTAAAATAGTCAAGATGGGAGATGACTAAGATCCTCATCCACTCACTAGTTACCTCCCATCTTGATTATTGCAACCTGCTCCTCATTGGTCTCCTTCTGAATCATCTTCAATCAAAACTCATCTGCATGGCTTATCTTCCACTAGTGTCTCCCTCTTCTCAAATCACTTCACTGGCTCCCTATCCATTTCCACATCCAGTTCAAACTTTTCCTACTTACCTATGTGTATTCATTCTGCGGCTCCTCATTACCTTTCCTCTCTTATCTCACTCAACAATCCTCTTCGGGAACTCCGCTCCTCTGGCAGATCCTTTTTTTCTGCACCCTTCTCTGCCACTACCAGCTCCAGATTTCATTCATTACACCTTACTGCTCTATATGCCTGGAACAAACTACTTGAGTCATTGCATCAGGCATCTTCTCTGGCCCTATTCAAGTCCAGACTGAAGGCCCACCTCTTTGAAGCTGCTCTTTGGATCCTGATTCTCCTGTCCACTACTTATGTATATCTTGCCATACTCTAGTCCCTGTTTTGTTTTGTTTTTTGCTTTTTCATCTTGATTAGATTGTAAGCTCTGATGAGCAGGGACTGAGTCTTACATTTCTATGTACAGCGCTGTATACACCTTGTAGCGCTATACAAATGATTAGTAGTAGTATTAATGGTAGTGGCATGAAGACCTCGCAACACCAAAGGAGAGGCAAAGATTCCAAGTCATTGTATGAGAAGCAAAGCAGCACAGACAATGGAACGAAGACCTCAAGGCATTTTATCACAGCTAAATTTACCACAAGAGTCAGTAACCTGCAATAACTTGGTGCACTGGTTAATAACTCCCATGGTAAATGAGTAACACACCGTGCGATTAGCCGCTCAAGCTGCATTATTCTTCTCTCTGCATTTTCTGATGTACCAATTCACCAGTCCCCCAAAAGACTGCCCCCTGTTCCTAGCAAAAATCCTCAGATCTCCTGAAGACTACACCCTTCCAGAACAATCCCCCACAATGAAAACAAATCCTTATATCCACACCCTCCAGGAACCCATTGGGAGTTTCCTTGGTAGAGGCAGGAATGAGCTCCAGTCGTATATGTTCCACTGGGCTCCACATTCAAAATGTTGCTGGTTCACCCCTACAGTAGTCTGCAGCTCTATTTTAAGGGATCAAGCAGCCAAATAAAGGCTTTTTGGGGGTAAATGAGTTTTTATGGATATTTCTGGATGAAGTAGAAGGTGTCAATGGAAGGTTAATAACAATGCTACATTTATCAGATTTTAAACACTTTGGGGGGATTTGTTTAACATATATCTGTCATTATAGTTGTTATTTGCATTTTTACAGACAATTGCTCTTTACAGGTGAATGACATGCCTGCTTTATACTGTTCTGCAATAAGAAAGGTAACATCAAAGGACACCTTCTGTCAGTTCATCAAAACCTGAATATTGATCATACTTTGTGTAGCATCTATTCCCTAGATATGTGTATGTGTTGTGTTTGGAAAAACCCAGTGCATACCTCATTCTATATACGGCTTGATTTTATCACAAGGCGCCCATGTGAGAAGTTCAAAAGGGTGCTCTCAGATCCAGACCATATAGCACAGATGTTTAAGCTCAGCTCCAAGTCCCATGGCAATATGGGAGTGAACTGTTAATGTGGAGAAGCCCTGAAACCCATTCGCAATGGGCGGGGGAGGGGGAGGGGTAAAGAGAGTGGGAGGGGTAGGCTAGGAGGGAGGTGGTGAGGAGTGAGGTGTGTGTGTTTCCTTGCAGCCACAATGGCACAGGCTCACCTTTTTGGCGGGTTGGGTGGTCCGAAGCAGTCGGGGTCAGCTGCGATAGTGTGCAGACATATTTTCCATGGGTCCGTCGTTGTGGAGACTTTGAGCTTTGTGGTGAGGTTGGTTTTTCTGTGGTGAGTCGGCACGGGTCTCAGCTCCTCTTTTGTTGGTTAGCTAATGGGGGTTTTGAAGTGAAGGTGGTGGGAAACAGGGTCTCATTTTTTCCCATCAGTGCTGTCATCGGTGTGTTTGGTCTGGCTGGCTTTCCCTTATGGTTTGTTTTTCTATGATGGGTTTGCAGTCCTTCTCAGGAAGGACTGCCGCAGTGGTCCTAGTGCCTGCCAAATTAATATTACATTTGATAGCAAGTTTTGGTTGGCGGGGTCTGTGGCAGGCTAGGAGCTGGGGAGTAATGAGAACATTTTTTTTTTAATTTTATGGATTATTGTGGATATTTTTTGGGGAATGTTTAGTAGTTCTTTCTTGTTCTTGGGTATTTTTGGGTCAGGGAGGTCCTTTTCGTTTTTCTCTTTGGGTTGGGGGTGCTTTTGTGCTGGGTTCTTCCTGGGTATGGGGATGGCTCTGAAGAAGGCTTGTGGAGGTATGGCACCAATGAAGGAGATGGGGGTTTCTTCTCAGAGAGTTGCAAAGTGCCCAGTTCAGTTGATCAAGGAGGGATCATTATTGAGTAGAGTTTTTGAGGGGTAGTTAAGGGATAGCAGTGCAAAGGCAAAAGGGACCGAGCAGGCTGTTGCTGGGCTGGAGGCAAGCAGTGTTACCAGGTTTATGTTGAGCCAGCTGTTTGGGGGCCAGTCAGAGCTTCAGAGCTGAAGAGCAGCTGCCTGGATGCAGTGGGGAGCAGCATGCCAGTGCGAGGAACCTGCACAGGTCAGGATCTGCTTCAGCCCTTGTAGGTTGGTATCATGGGGTGGAGGGTTTGGCTGCTGAGACAACTGTTGGCACTTGTCAGGGGTATCAGTCTGGTAAGCATGACAAATCTTGTGTGTACTTTATGGGTCCAGAATTTTTTGAGGAATTTATGGAAGGTAGTAAGCCGTATGCATAAGGAGAAGCACTTGCGTTGGTTGTGTGGTGTGAGGGCAGCACAGGTTTGGGATACTTCCAATTCTGGGGATTCATCTGACTCTTCTTCATCCACTGACTCTGAGTCTGATGAAGAGTTGAGTGGGTATTGCTTTATAGGGCACCTCCCTCAATTAGCTACACACAGGGACTTGGAATCAGCTTTTCCTCTGAAAGAACAGCTGGGAAACAGGCTGGTACTTTTGTAGATCTCTCTCTCTTTTGCTTCATCAGGCACCTAAGCTTTACCGACTGAACAATGGCTGGAAAAATTGTATTGCCAAAGATGATGCTTCCCTTACATGTTCTGTCTCTGTCAAGACAGAGATCCCAATGTCAGTTGAAGGACCGGTTCCATGTGCAGGATGCCTGCATACTGAAGCTCTCAGGAAACAAGTGAAGGAGCTCAGAGAAGAGGTGGCAAGTCTTAGGAGCATTTAAATAAGTGAGAAGTACATTGATGGGATGCTTCTTCAAACATCAAAGCTCTTCAGCAGAGGAGAAGATGGGAGCCTACAGAATGATGAAGGTTGGATACAAGTCACCAGGGCCTGCAGAATTACCAATCCAACTCTTTCAGCCCTTGAATTGAAGAACCATTATGCAGCCCTTTAAGTGGAGGAGGTGAAAGCATCCCCAGAAAGGGAAGAACTAGAGCTCAAGCACCCCAAAGATACAGCATCAGTGACCACAATGAAGCAAAGGGTAGTGGTGGTTGGTGACTCTCTTCTGACGGGTACTGAGGCATCCATCTGCTGTCCAGATTTCATGTCCAGAGAGGTATGCTGTCTGCCAGGTGACAAAATCTGAGATGTTACGGAGAGTTTGCCAAGACTCATCAAGCCCACTAACTATTACCCAATGTTGCTCATCCATGTCCAAATGGGAATGGAATAGATATCACACCATTCACAAAAGATGATGTGTTAGAACAGCTTGCAAAACTGAAAGTGGGCAAGTCTATGAGACCAGATGGGATACATCCCAGAATACTTAAAGAGGTCAGAGAGGTTCTTGGAGGGCCTTTAAAGGATATTTTTAATAGATCCTTGGAGACAGGAGAAGTTCCACAGGACTGGAGAAGGGCTTATGTGGTACCTCTCCACAAAAGTGGTAATAGGGAAGAAGTGTCAAACTACAGGCTAGTAAGCCTTACCTCGGTGGCAGGAAAAGTAATGGAGGTGCTCCTGAAAGAGCGGATAGTGGATTTTCTCGAAACCAACAGGTTGCATAATCTGAGGCAAAGTGGTTTTACCAAAGGACGATCTTGCCAAACAAATCTGTTTGAGTTCTTTGACTGGGTGACCAGAGAACTGGATCAAGAGCATGCAATGGATATGATCTACTTGGATTTCAGCAAAGCGTTTGATATTGTTCCTCATAGGAGGAACAGTATCAAATCTACCTCAAGACGTGACTTGCTAATGCCCAAGGATAAGACCTCTGATAACAAATATGTTGGCATTATTCGTTTTTCACTCCTTTCCTCACACATTCAGAAGATTATGAGGAGACATTAGCATATTTTGTAGACATGTCCTTGTTTTTCTGATAAGCGATTGGTTATTGCCTATAACAGAAAATATAATCTAGCTGATACGCTGGTCTCTTCCTTTATGCTTTTACATGCAGCACTCCGCACTAAACTAAAATATATTATAGATGCGGTAACTGTTCTGTTTTCAATCACATTGTGGTTTTAAACAATCATTTTGTACATCCAAGTACTAAAAAAAGAATATGTTAAGACATCAGACAGATTGTAGGTCCACACATGTAGTTTACATTATCATTTGCCCATGTCCATTTCTTTACGTGGGCAAAACAGAGAGGTCAGGAAATGTATTCAGGAACATAAAAGTTGCATCACAAGACAGGTCCTGAAGCTCTACTCGTTGAACATTGGCTTCAGTTCCATCACACCCTCACTGATGTAAAATGTTTTGTCATTAAGAAGATTTCCCCTTCCCCTCATGGTTGGGACATTGATCCTGCTCTGATTAAGGAAGAGCAAAGGTTTATATTTTGGTTAGCCACAGTTCATGCTAATGGGTTGAATAAGGACATAGATTACAATGTATTTCTACGAAAATCCTTTGCCCCTCACATAGTCTTTTTGCTATTCTGCCATACTTCCTGTTTTCTGTCTACATCGGTTTGCTCATACAGATAGCCAATATTCTGTATACAGTCAAACCTCGGTTTTCATGATTAATCCGTTCAAAAAAGTCTGACTATAACCGAAACGGACTAAAACCGAAGCAAGATTTCCCATAAGAAATAATGTAAATTCAATTAATCCGTTCCAGACACCCAAAAATATTGACAAAAAATACATTTTATAGAGAATAACTATCTTTTTACATACAGAAAACAATGAGAAATACATATAAATGACTAATGAAATGGATAAATGAGCATGTAACATCACTTTTACCTTTATTGAAGACTTTTGTTGGCATATGGGACGCACTCCAGCCAGCTCCAGCTGCTCTCCCCTCTGGGGATCGAGCAATCACCACCAGCAGCGGAGGTGGGAACAGCCATCTTGGCCGTCTGCACAATCGGGGCTCCAGCCTGCCTTTTAACTTAGCAGCCATCACACCCAGTTACCAAGCTCACAGTGTCAGGAGAGGTAGTGCCAATGTCAGCAAAAGTAAGGGCACCAGAAAGAGGACAGTGCCCGAAGTCACACCAGCCTGTAGGGCAGCCACTCCTACACAGTGTCGGGAGAGGTGGAGAGGCAGTGTCAGCCAAGCAGCAGGCAGTTGAGAAACAGTGGGACAGAGAGTCTTAGGCTGCCTCCGGCCCCCCTAAGGTAGCAGCCTGACACAGGTGAGAGTCAGAGAACAGCGTGGGGCTGTGCCAGCAGGAGCCTGCAGCTGCAGACTGCAAGGTTTCAAGGAGAGGCCGCGTGTGCAGGCCTGCAGGACACCCAGAATCCAATCGGGAGGGCAGGGGCCCCGGCGGGAGACTGGGCCGCCAAGGAGAAGCAGATTTGGTCACCAGCTCCTGTCCCGGTTCAAGGGATGTGCAGGGGAAGAGGCAGCAGGCAGACGTCAATCGGGGGAGAGTCCGGGGCAGGAAGCAGTTTCGGGCAGGCCACGCTGGAGCGTTGAACTCCTCGGCTCCCCAGAGGTCCCGCAGAATCGCTGGCTCAAGCTCCGTGGGAGATCGCTGGCTCACGCTAATCCATGGCAGGTACGGGGGGGGGGGGGGTAAAATGCTGTACGAAAACCGATACAACGTACGAAAACCGAAACACAATCTTGATGAAAAAAATCAACGAAAACCGAATCGTACGAAAATCAGGGCATACGAAAACCGAGGTTTGACTGTAAAGACTTCATTTCTTTAGTATACAAACTGTCTAGTCCTTTAGTCCCCCTTTACCCTTATTGTTCTCTTTTTATAACTTGTACTCTGTGCTTAGAGACTTGATGTTGTCTATGTGTCAATTTATTTGCTCGGGGCTTGTCTTTTGTCACCCTTATTTGCATTCCCCTGTCTTTCTGGTTTTGTTTTGTGTTATAGCTCACACATGGTTTTATATTATTATGCATATAACATTTGTCTTTTTCTCCCTCCTGTGATTCAATGAACTACAGTTCTGCTGATCGCTCCACGATCTACAGCTCATATGGTAACTAGTGGGTGGAGCTTTTATACTTTATAAGAGCCCTCTGCTTCTGCGCGGTGTTTTCCTGTGGTTGATATTGTCACCAGGTAATGTACCTCTCCAGCTCCACATATCTGCAACTGTTTAGTTTTGTTTTTTCAGGAGTTTTTAAACATTGCAATTTTATGTTCCTCTTTCATGACTTATAAGTACAGATATATAACTGGTTTATGTACTTGTTTTTTAAGCTGTGATACACATGTTATAATCTTTTATACACTGCCTGTTAGACATATGGGGCTGTTGGATGAATTTTATTAATGGCCCCACTGCAGTTTTAAAATGTGTTTGTTTGCTTTTTGGCATATTATATACATGTGAGTCCTACCCTACTTTTATGTTTATGGTGCACGCATTGAGGTTCAGCCCCTATTCACCTTATTCAATTCAATTTACTCTAAAATGCATTTACAGTATGTTTTCCTGTCTGTATAACGACACTTCATAATGTCTCTACTTGTAATTTTATAGCAAAGTTCTTCTTTTTCTTCCCTTTCCCCCCTTCCCCCCTTCCCATCCTTCCTTCCTTTTCCCCTTCCCCTCCACCCCCCCTTCAGTCTTTCACTTTTTCTTGTCGGGGTTTCCTTATGTTTCCCCTCACAGCCCCTTTTTTAGTTTTTAAATCTGATTTTTTGAATTTACATATGTGTTTCCTCTCACGGCCTTATTTTAGTTTTAAAATTAGCTTTATTGCTTTTTACATATATGTGTGCCCCATACTCCGTTTTTATATTTACAGTGGATGCTCTGAGGTTTGGCACATGCTGCCCCCATTTACTTTATTTCAAACGATTTTAAGTTGCGCTCACACCATCTGTTTTTTTTTTTCACATAACAGCACTTCACATTCTCTCCACTCACACTCTTTGGACAATCTGTCCTTTGTATGTTTTTGCGGTAAAAGATTCTGTAGTTTCAATTACTCAGCTCCTTTCACTCAGCCCTTTTTACCTAGTCCTTGTTTATTTTTTCTCTTTCATTTTATGATTTGTTTTTACAGCATGTATTGTTACATCTCCTCTCCCCCTCCTCCTCCCTCCCCCTCCCTCCATCCCTTCCCCTTCTGTCCCCTTTTCCCCTCCCCCCTCCTCCTTTCTTTCCCTTTGTTCTATTTTTTGCTTGGTGCATTTTATTTGTCTGGTTTTATTATGTATGTTAAATATATGCAAGATGGCCTCCCCTTTCACCAAATTTTCAAATGTTTTCATCAGAATTTGTGACTATAATCCTATACATTTTATTTTGCTTGTCCTTGTAGATTGGGAGAGTGATTTGGCACCGTTCCTTCAGGATGGGCTCTATGCAATTTTCTGTTATGGTTTTTTGGAAATGTATATTTTTATGTCCTTTGTATAATTTTATGTTTATGTGATTTTACCATCACTATTTACTGTGATTTTTAATATTTTTAAATTTATGTGTTTGCTTGTGTATTTTTAGACCCTTGATGAAGGCTTAATACCGAAACCTTTTTAGTTGGGTCCTCAATAAAATATTTTTTTGACAACTTACTACAGTGTGGCCGTGGATTTGTGCCCTCCACTCTTTGCCTGATTCCTCATAGGAGGTTTATCAATAAACTCAACAGTTTGGGGATGGGTCCCAAGATGGTGAACTGGATCAGAAATTGGTTGACTGACAGATGACAGAAAGTGACAGTAAATAGAACTCACTCGGATGAAAGAAAGGTGATTAGTGGTGTGCTCCAGGGTTCGGTCCTGGGACCAATACTGTTCAATATATTCATGAGTGATATTGCTGAAGGGCTGAATGGGAAATTCTGTCTTTTTGCAGATGACAGCAAAATTTACAACAGAGTGGACTCCCCTGATGGAGTGGATAACATGAGGAAAGATCTATAAAAGTTGGAAGAATGGTCTAATGGCAATAAAGATTTAATGTGAAGAAGTGCAGTGTCATGCACTTGGGAAGTAGAAATCCAAGGGAATTGTATGTGATAGGGGGCGAGAGATTGGTGTGCATGGACCAGGATAAGAACCTCTGAGTGATTGTTTCTGACGATCTCAAGGTGGTGAAACAGTGTGAAAGGGCGGAGGCAAAAGCCAGAAGGATGCTGGGTTGCATACAAAGAGGAATTACCAGCAGAAAGGAGTAGGTACTAATGCCACTGTACAAGTCGCTGGTGAGGCCTCACTTGGAATATTGTGTTAAGTTTTGGAGACCGTATCTCGCAAAGGATATAAAAAGACTGTAAGCGGTTAAGAGGAAGGTGATCAAAATGATTTGGAGCCTGCGTCAGAAGGCTTATGAGAAGAGACTTGAAGACTTAAATATGTACACTCCAGAGGAGAGGAGGGACAGGGGAGATATGATTCAGACCTTTAAATACTTAAAGAGTATTAATGGACAATCAAACCTCTTCCAAAGACGGGGAAGCTGTAAATATAGAGGGCATGACATGAAGCTGCAAGGGAGTAGACTGAAAGGCAATGTCAGGAAATACTTTTTCAATGAAAGGGTGGTGGATGCTTGGAATGCCCGCCCGATGGACGTGGTGGGAGCAAATAGAAACATAGAAACATGACGATAGAAAAAGACCACATGGCCTATCTAGTCTGTCTTTCCATATCAACCACTACAACAGTTCCCTTTTTTCCTTTAGAGATCCTCTGTGTTTTGTCCCATGCTTCTTTGAATTCAGATACTGTCCTCATCTCTACCACCTCCACTGGGAGACTATTCCACGGATCCACCACTCTTTCTGTAAAGAAATATTTCTGCATATCACTCCTGAATCTATCCCCTTTCACCCTCATCCCATGTCCCCTCATAGCAGATCTTGCTTTCAATTGAAAGAGGCTCTCCTCCTGTGCATTTATGCCATGGAGGTATTTAAACATCTCAGTCATATCACCTCTATCCCGCCTTTCCTCTAAGGTGTACATATTAAGATCCTTAAGTCTATCCTCATATGCTTTATAATGAAGACCACTAACCATTTTAGTTGCCACCCTCTGTACTGACTCCAGCCAGTTTATATCCTTTTGAAGGTGCGGTCTCCAGAATGACACAAAATATTCCAAATGAGGTTGCACCAAAAACTTATACAGGGACACCATCACCTCCTTTCTTCTGCTGGCCATTCCTCTCCCTATGCACCCAAGCATCCTTCTAGCCTTTGCTGTCACCTTTTCTACCTGTTTAGCTAATTTAAGATCATCAGAAACAATCATGCCTAGGTCTCGCCCTTCTTTAGTGGACAAAATTACTTCACCCCCTATATTATTTCGCTCCCTTGGATTGCTGTAGCCCAAATGCATGACCTTGCATTTTTTAACATTAAATCTCAGATGCCAAATTCTAGACCATTCTTCAAGATTAGCTAGATCCCTCCTCATGTTATCTACACCTTTCTGGGTGCCTACTCTATTGTAGATTTTGGTATCATCCGCAAAGAGGCAAACTTTACCCGACAGCCCTTCCGCCATATCACTAACAAAGATGTTAAAAAGAATTGGAACAAGGACAAATCCCTTCTCGTTAGAGTGAGCTCCATTTACCTGTACCCTTTATCACCTCCCACTCAAACAATTTCCAACCCAGGCAGCAACTTTAGGGTCCTTCCCTAGGGTGCTCCGTTTGTTTATAAGTTGCCTATGAGGAAAATTGTCAAGGCTTTACTGAAATCTAAATACACCACATCTAGGTCTCTCCCTCGGTCCAACTCCCTGGTCACCCAGTCAGAGAAATCAATCAGATTTGCTTGACAAGACCTGCCTCTGGTGAATCCATGCTGCCTCAGATCCAGTAATCTGTTGGTCTCCAGAAACTTCATTATATTTTCTTCACCAGCACTTCCAATAATTTGTTCACCACCGAGGTTAAACTAACCGACCTGTAGTTTTCAAACACATCCTTACTTCTGCTTTTGTGTAAAGGGACCACATGTGCCTCTCTCCAGTCCTCTGGCACCAATCCCGACTCCAATGAAGCACTGAAAAGGTCAGTCAGTGGAGCTGCTAGAACGTCCCCGAGTTCTCTCAGTATTCTTGGGTGTATCCGGTCCTATCGTTTAGTCTACAGCCAATGAGACCCTTCTTTCCCACCACACGTCCCCCAACGGGGGCAGCAGGGACCTGGATCAGTTGGCAGAGACTCACCTGGCTTGACACAGATGCCTCAGAGGGTCTGGCCAGCTGATCTGGAGGGGCATCCAGTGCTTATTCAACTTCCAAGGTAGAATAGTCTAGGCGTCCCCCTAGTGCCCCCAGGACATACAGTGCCGCTCCATCCCCCACAGCATGCACAGTGGCTCTGTGCGTGCAGGGAGGATGGGAGGCAGCAATCCGTGAAGGCAAGACGTGCAGCCCCACTATCCACCTTATAGAATTGGGGTCATAGTGGCTGATATCACTATTATCCAGATAGCTATGAAACCAAATAGTCAGTGGAGGCCGCTGCCTGAGCGCTTCCAGTGAATATCCGGTTTCATTTTGTCTGTGGTGGCTCATTTAAAAAATGCTGAGCAAAGCAGGCTGAATATTGGGTGGATTATTATTAACCATTTACATAAGCACTCATTCCATCCTGGACTTCCAGCCCCTCTTTACGTCCGGTCTGAGCCAGACATAGAGAGGGGCTCGCAATTCTGATCCCGCAGGGCACGTCTAGACCCACGGGATCAGAATCGTGATCAGTTATGTATGTTAATACTGGGACTGCGATTCAGTCCAGCCTGCACGTAAATTAAAAGCCTGACTAACTTTTAAATGGAGCCTTGGCACCATGGCACTGCAGCTCAATTTAAAAGCCACAATGCCCGCCGCTGAAAAAAAAGGCTTACTCCCTGCAGCCTGACCCCCAGTCTGTCCTCTTAAGGCCAGGGTCGGGCTGCGGGGAATATTATCTGGCCCCCCTGGCCCATCCACGCCCCAGCATAAAAAAAACATGTACAGGGAAGTTATTCCACCTCAGATGTGGAATAACTTCCCCGCACATATCACTGGCCTTGGATGTACAGGGCCAACATTAGAATCAGCTCTGTACGTTCAGGGCCAGCGACCGCCCACCGCCTGCCCAGACTCTGCCCCGAGTCGCCCATTCCCCACCCCCATCTATCTTCCCCGCACAACCTGCGGGGAGGTTAGACGCTGGCGGGGGAAGGCATGAATAGCCCCTTTATGGCTCGATTCTGTTCCATACGTAGATTCCCTCTGTGCGCCCGGTCTGAACCAGATGCACAGAGGGAATCGCAATTCAGATCCCGCGGGGCACGTCTAGCCCTGCGGGATCGGAATCACAAACAGTCCTGCATGTGCAGGCCAGGATGCAATTCTGTCCGGCCTGCACATGCAGGACTGAACCCGGCTAACTCAATCAAGGCTCTTCAATGGAGCCGCGGCATCATGGCAACATGTTGCCATAGCACCGTGGCTCCATTGAAGAGCCGCAATGCCGGCCGCCAAAGAATAAATTTAATTCCCTATAGCCCAAGCCATGATCTGGCCTCCTAAGGCCAGGGTTGGGCTGCGGGGAATGTCCTCCAGCCCCTCCTGCCCCATCCATGCCCCGGCAGCAAAAAACAAACAAACCTATCCAGGGACGTTATTCCACCTCGGAGATGGAATAACTTCCCTGCACATGCCGCCGGCCCCGTACATACAGCGCTAACATTAGAATAAGTCCTGTACGTCCAGGGCCGGTGACTGCCAAGACTCCACCCTCGGGCTGCCGCTTCCCCGCTCCCATCTAACTTCCCCACACAACTGGCGGGGAAGTTAGTCGGGGCAGAAGCTGGCACGAATAGTGGAGATGGCCATCCAGTTGGGACGTCCATCCCCGCTATTCATGGCTCAGAATAACCCTGTATTGCAGTGCTATACAGAGAAACATATGAGACAGTCCCTGCTCATTTAAGGCAGATGCAACACACAAAAATACTTATAAAAATCCTTAAACTAACAGGGGGCTATGTCTGGTCTTCCACATAGCACTGACATATTTTCCCACACAGTTCAAATACGTTGGCGATGGCACCTAAGGCATATCGGTACTGCCAGCCCATACCACCCTCTCCTCTGCCACCATCCTTCCTACAGCCCATTTATCCGCCTCTGTCAGCTGTGTGTAGTCATGTCTTCTCATGCAAGCTGCTACACCATGGCCTACACAGGTACTCTTTGCCGCATTTTGGCTCTTCACTCATGCCTCTCCTTGCCTGATCTGCATGTCATCACTCCTGCTCCATCCTCCTTTTTCTGCACACATCCTGCCACTTCTGACTCCATTGGGGGACACTTCTTCCCCATCCTATCCCACACACTGACATTGCACTGTTTTACATTGGTACCCCCTGGTGCATCGGTTCAGATGCCTCCCACATGTTCATCCAAATTACTGGCTGCCATGTAGGGTGCCCATAGATCTGGCAGGACTATCGGTTCCCACTCGTCCTTCCATCCATCACCTTTACATTGAAGTTCCTTAGTGCTCCCTTAGCCAGCATTTGGGTGACAGCCTTTTTCGGACATTAAGGTGCATGCTTGATACCTTAACACCCGATGTTCTGTTAACACATGTTAAATGGCCCTTTGTGCCCGTAACGCAATCCAAATGCCAATCCAGATCACAAGTGCAGTTCTGGTAAACATCATTGATACTCTTGCATTTCAACCCCTTAATGTTCAATATCTCTTTTAAAAAAAGTGGTCAGTGAAATTTCTTTGGACTGTATATGCACACATATTGGACACATAAAAGAATCAAATAAAACAAGACCAATAAAAAAGGTATATAATAAAAACTGGGACATTGCCAGGACATGATTATTGACACCCTTATTATTCAAATCAGCTTGAAAGAAGAACTACATTCTCATTGCAATTAAATTAGACACACCTGTGATCAATTGTCAGTATTCGTATGATTTGAATCAACCAATGAAAGATAGCTCTAATGTTTAAAATGGCCACATTTACTCCCTGTTCCATTTTCACAAGAGAACTGCCTTAGACTGTCAAAAAAGCCATTATCATCAAACTTCAAAGGGGTTATAAAGCCATCTCCAAAGACCTTGGGATTTCTGGGTCTACAGTTCGCAATGCTATTAAGAAGTTGTCTGCTCATGAAACTGCCAAGACCCTCCCAGAACATGGTGGGAAGAGGAAAATTAATCCATGAAGGTTAGTGCTATCTATTGAAAAAACATCACGTACAAGATCCAAAGAGCTTAAGACTGACCTGGAGCAATCTGAAGTGATGGTTCCAACCCGTACAATACACTGCACACTAAACAAAGAAGGACTTCATGGGCGAAGGCCAATGGGGACCCCACTGCTCAAAGACAGACATAAAAAGCCCAAACCCACTTTGAGAAACTACATTTCTTCTGGGAAAATGTTCTATGGACAGATGAAATCAAACTTGAGTGATTTGGCAATGCAGACCAGCGATACTTTTAAAGGCAAAGAAATGAAGCTTTTAAGGAAAAAAACATCCTTCCTACAGTTACAGTAAAAGTACATTTTAGTGAACATAAATCTTAATTGAACAACAAAGTTCTGACAGCTCCTATAGTACAGCACTGTTTGGAGTTTCAGCATCCATGGCAACACCTCCGATGGTTATTCCTGGATGGGATTAGAGATCTTCACACTGGTCATGATGAGCAACATATAGCCAGAGTGGAGCAAAAGTGGATTTTCACTCTCAATGCTGTTCAGCCAATTGGAATGAATGAGTCATTGGACTGGTTTATGGTGCTTTAATTCTATTGTTTGGAGGTCTGCTTGCAAGCTAGCCACTTCTTTTTAAATACCCTCTATTGAGGGGTAACATTTGTTCCTGAAGGTGTATAAAGTCACTGTTTGACCTGTCCTGAGGCAGCCCCGTAAATGTATGGATGAAACTCGAGTCGACTTAGGATCCGGCAGCATTATCAACTCAGAGGGTTGGGATTTCTTGATGACGAAAGCTAACTTTTCAAGTCTTTCAAATGCATTTAAAATTTGTAAAAACATACCAAGAGGCCTATGAATGAGAACAGGGGTATGTTATAGGGTGTGTTGCAATGGTGCAGTTTAATTGGAAGTGCAACCCCCAGTCCTGTCACTGAGGCCATTCCCTCCCCTTTGAGCAAGTGTGTTAATGAAAAGAAAGACAATTTTGTAATACAGTTGCCAAATACATTGTTTATATAATAATGGGCAGTTTAAGAGGGCTTGGCCAATCCATTTATCCTTTGGGTTATTTTGGTTTTGGGATCACTTTAACTTGTGTTGATTGTAGTACGAGTTGTGAGAGTTATGTGGAGTTTAAGAGACGGTAGGGTTATCTTTTATACTTCAACATGTATAGTAACATAGTAACATTGTATATAACGGCAGATAAAGACCAGCATGATCCATCTAGTCTGCCCAGCAAGGCAGCAAGAGTAGGTGCACTTGCCGCTCCATGCATGTCACCTCTCCCTATGCCTTTATTTAGGGGTGTACCCACAGCTCCGTGTAGGTCACCCCTATTTGTTCAGATATAAGAGATAGTTATGCTAATTTAGATTTTATCCTGTTGCTATAAAGGGATCCTCTGTGTCTGACCCATGCCATTTTGAATTCTATCACTGTCTTTGCCCCCACCACTTCCATCTGGAGGGCATTTCAAGCATCCTCCACCCTTTCAGTGAAAAGTATTTCCTGATATTGCTTTTCAATTTACCCTCTAGCAGCTTCTTGTTATGCCCTCTAGTTTTACAGCTTTCCCGTCTTTGGAAAAGGTTTGTTTGTTCATTAATACTCTTTAATTACTTGAAGGTCTGAATCATATCTCCCCTGTTCCTCCTCTCCTCCAAAGTATACATATTTAGGTCCTCAAGTCTCTTCTCATATGTGTTCTGAAGCAGGCTCCAAATCATTTTGGTCACCTTCCTCTGAACCGTTTCCAGTCTTTTTACATCCTTTGCGAGATATGGTCTCCAAAACTAAACAAAATATTCCAAGTGAGACCTCACCAGAGACTTGTACAGTGGCATTAGTACCGCTTCCTTTCTGATGGTAATTCCTTTCTGTATGCAACCCAGCATCCTTCTGGCTTTTGCCACCGCCTTGTCACATTGTTTCGACACCTTGAGATCATCCGAAACAATCACACCGAGATCTTTCTCCTGGTCCATGCACACCAAACTCTCTCCCCCTATCGCATACAATTGCCTTGCATGACACCTCACTTCTTCATATTAAATTTTAACTGCCAAGCATTAGACCATTCTTCCAACTTTTATAGATCTTTCCACATGTTATCCACTCCATCAGGGGAGTCCACTCTGTTGCAAATTTTCATGTCATCTGCAAAAAGACAGAGTTTTACATTCAGTCCTTCAGCAATATCACTCACAAATACATTGAAGAGTACCTGTTCCAGGACCGAACCCTAGGGCACAACACTAATCACCTTCCTTTCATCCGTGTGAGTTCCACTTACCATCATCTTCTGTCATCTGTCAGTCAACCAATTTCTGATCCAGTTCACCATCTTGGGACCCATCCCTAAGCTGTTGAGTTTATTGATAAGCTTCCTATGAGGAACAGTACCAAAGGCTTTGCTTAAATCTAGGTAGACCACATCCATTGCATGCCCTTGATCTAGTTCTCTGGTTACCCAGTCAAAGAACTCAGATTTGTTTGGCAAGATCGTCCTTTAATAAAGCCATGTTGTCTCGGATCATACAACCTGTTGGTTTTGACAAAGTCCACTATTCGCTCTTTCAGGAGTGCCTCCATTACTTTTCCTGCCACCAAGGTAAGGCTTATTGGCCTGTAATTTCTCACTTCTTCCCTATTACTACTTTTGTGAAGAGATACCACATCAGCCCTTCTCCTGTCCTCTGGAACCTCCTCTCTCCAAGGATCTATTAAAACCATCCTTTAACGGCCCTGCAAGAACCTCTCTGAGCTCTTTCAGTATCCTGGGATGTATCCCATCTGGTCCCATGGCCTTGTCCACTTTCAGTTTTGCAAGCTGTTCTAACACATCAACTTTCTTCATTATTGATATGAACACCTATCTTTTCCAGTCAGTTGGCTCTGATGATGTCTTCCAAATTAACTGGCAAAGTCTTGTAAATATTGTCACAACTGCATCTGATTGCTGTAATACTTCAATGGGAATGCCATCAGTGCCAGGTGCTTTGTTCTTTGATATGGCTTTCAATGCTGCTTCGACTTCTTCTTTCATCACCAATGGTTCCTGGTCACATGGTACAGGTTGAAATGGCTGTTGATCCACTTGATCCTTATGCTATAATGACTCAGTGTGTTCTTTCCACCATTCCTTGATCTTCTCAGCATCATTTAACATGGATTTCCTTAATTACCTCTGTAAAGAGTTGGCTAAAACAAGTACTTTTTAAAAGGAAAAGGTAATTAGATTTAGCTCACACATTTTCTTGGAAATTCAAAGTGAGTTACATTCAGGTACAATAGGTATTTTCCTGTATCCAAAGAGTTTACAGTCTATCCAAGGGCAAGATAGAAAGAGAGTTTATGGATGCATATAAGTGCAGGAAACCAATAAGAGGAGATTCATTTTCAGATCAATTTAGCCAAGATACATCATCAAAGGACTAATTGAAGAAAGTTGCATCATCAAAATGTGACCAGGGGCAGCATAAAAGGCAGAAGGAAACTGAAGCTCAATTCTAATGAAAGGAGAGCATCCTGTGGAGTAAGTGTGTGGCATGAATATACATCTAATGGACATATAGACAGCCCTATGGACAGTGGTGCTTAAAATTCCTTGATAGGGGCTAATAAATTAAATATTCATCTTAACAAAAATGTAAAACACCAAACTTTTTAACATATACTAATTGATTTACCACATGTTAATTTATAGGTTAACTTACATTAAATCAATTTAATGCATACCAAATTACTTAAAGATTACCAACTAATCAAATGTGAACTAAAGAATGCATATCCCTAATCTTCAGTATAGTTGATCCAGGAGGACTGTGACAATAGCCTGGGGGTATGCTAATGACTATTTATGAGAGTCCATTCATTGCCTAGCACTTAAAGAGTTAAGTAGAAGCATACTGCCCATGATTGACAGAGACAAATCAGCCAGTTATCCTGTCCTGTCTGTTTAGTTTTGGGCAGAGAAGGGCAGAGAGGACAAGAACTGTTTTGTTTTCGGAAACAGCTGGGCTGGGGACAAGGGACTGACCGGACTACAAATGTATGCTCCTATGTTTTTTCTGACACAGCCTTTTATCACTGAGACCCTTAGGTCAGAAACTTCTTTACAATAAAAGACAAATTCTTTTGCTGAAATCCTGAGTCCCAGATCTCTGGATTTTCCAAAGACAACAGAACTAGAGATTGGGAGATGGGAACACTATGCAGCAGCTACAATCTGTGAGCTGCAATATTTGCTGTAATGAAACATCTCCACTATAGCACCAGCAATAATTGACAGGTAATGTGTTTCAAGTTTATTTTTTTGGAGACTGTTTCTAAATCAAGATAATTCTCAGATCTCTGTGCTTAGAAATCCAAAGAGAGATTGAACTGTGATTGCAGCGTTCCTTTGTTTCACTGAAGCCTCGATAGCAGGAAAGCAAGTTATGGGTATCTGAGATAAAGGCAAAGAGGGAGAGCTCTGAGATCATTCAGGTCCAATTCTAATAAAATGTTGTGACCTACAGAGATTCTTATTTGCCATCCTATTGTGCCACCTAGTGAAAATTTGGTGAATAGCACCTGATTTATTCTAAGGAACAGGAGCCAAAGGGGTGGAGGAAATATTAATGGTAACTGTGAAGAATCGCAAAGTGGTCATATGTCGTCGTCGGATGTGGCACTGCTGAAAAAAATGGGAAGGAGAGCAGAAGAGAAAAAGGACTGCTTAAATTGTAGGTACTTTTTTATTTATATAATTGCATTGACTGATCATTTATATCACACCTTCCTGGTCAAAGAATCATTCGGAACAGTGAAACTATACAGAATCTACTCCAACTTCTCCACACAGTCCTCTCCAGATAACTTAATAATCTGCTCCATTATTACCCAAACACATTTCCAAATCATTTCTGAGATAAAAATAAATAGCACAGAGCATGGACTCAGCAGGCTGGGAAACAACACACACAGAAGAAGACCTAATGAATCCCGAGGCCAATTCATAATTAAGCAGAAGGAAAGGCCATGTCTTTTTTTTTGTTTTTGTTTTTTAATTAAGATAGATCTTTCCCAGATCTAAGGGCAACAGGCATTCTATTCCATAAAGATGAAGTAACCACAGAGAAGTTTGAGATCTAGAGTGAGTTGCATGCATTTCTTTTGTAGAAGATATTGTAGTACACTGCTATTTAAGATTTTTAGTGAGATAGGATGTACAATTCCATCCTAAACACGAAAAGCCTGCACCAAGATCTTAAATTTGACCCTTGGTGTTATGAGAAGGAGCACAATCAAAGCAATAACAGCTCCACATTACCCATCTGACCTTACCCCATCCCCATCTCCTCAGATGATCTGGGCATTGGGGAAAGCCCCCAATGTCATCAAAATACTGTCGGGGGGCCGGTGCCTCCAATAGAAAGCAAATCCCTTGTGGCCCAGCAGCCCCGATCCCCCCCACCCGCCCAACTAAAAATAACCCTGGTGACTCAGTGGCTCCGAACCTTTCACCCCTCTCCTGGCACCTTTACAAAGGAGAAGGAGTGCTGCCCACATGCTTTGCTCCTGCGCCACCATCTTGAAAAATGGTGGCACCTGGCCCCATGTGGTGCATCCTGGGATGCATCAGGTGTGGTCAGACTGCCTTATGAGTGCTCCCACTCCTTTGTAAAGGTACCAGGAGGGGGGGGGGTGAAAGGTTTGGGGCCACTGGGCCACCAGGATTATTTTTAGTTGGGTGGGTGGTGGATTGGGGCTGCTAGGTCACCAGGATTTGTTTTCTGTCAGGGGCAGCAGCCCCCCAACAGTAATTTGATAGCATCGGGGGCTTTCCCCGATATCTGGATCATCTGAGGGGAAGTTTGGCTCTTCCCGTCAGATGACCTAGGCATTAGGGAAAGCACCTGATGCCATCTAAATATTCTTGGGGTGCATATGCAAATTAACCACATGCTGCCTCTCTTTCTCTGGCTGAGCATGCCAAACCTGCTTTGACTTCTGTGTGCATGTGTTTGGCTTGCTCTCCCAGTTTAATGCTGCTATTTGCGCCACTGTTTAACATTTGGCTAATTTGCATAAGTGCATAAATGCAGGCGCTGAAGTCACGCACTGTCAGTGCACTGCAAAGAGGCATACAGAGTTGATAGTGCGTGACTTCAGTGCTGGCTTTCTACATCAGCCTGATTAAATTCAAAGCCTCGTTTGTAACTTGCAGGGGCATGACCGAGAGATAACGCACAGATGAGTACCCCAATGCACACTGTTGTTACCGGGAGTGCACTTACCTCCACCTATCTACCATCCCTTCCTCTCCGTTAGAGATCATCTGTGCTTGTCTAATGCAATTTTGCATTAAGATGCTCTAGTTCGCCGTTTACAGACCATATATGGCACAACACTGAAATGCTTCACCTCCTACATAACAGAGCACCTACAGCATGTACGTGCAGCTGGAGCCACTTCACCCTCTTTCAAGCTCATATGAGGTATTCCCAAGGCTCTTTGCTATCTTCTCTCCTCTTTAACATCTATATTCAGCCCATCTGCCTCATCATGCAGGAACACAATGTATTGCACAAAATCTGCACAGACAATATAATGCTTTATGTGCCCTTCTCCACTTTACAGCCTATGTACATAATCCTAGTAACTTGCTTTACAGCTCTCACTCAATGGCTTGTGGAACACAAACTAGCTGTGAACCACAACAAAGCCAATGTTCTGTTCATCACTTGGGACATTCACTTCCATCCCTTAACACACATGAAGGTACTGGTTGCACAACTACAAGTCAAATCTGAAGTATTCTACTTTCAAATAACCTTGGACCAATGCCTAACTCTTCAAGCACATATCAGACTCACTTACCAGAAAATAAAAATGGCACAAGGCCTGCGACTTCTACTAAGTTGCCATGACTTCCATACAGTCTTCCAAGTCTTAGTATTTCCACATCTGGACTATTGCAACATCTTCCTCCAGGGTCTACCAGTCTACGTGATTCACCCCCTGAAGCTAGCACAAAATACTGCAACCCAGATACTATATGGAACTCCCAGATATGAGCACATAACTCCAGTTTTCAAGAGCTTACATTGACTGTCCCATTGCAGCTCACAATAAATGCAAGGCCATACAAATACTTACTACTTTTAAAGTATACCACAATCTCTCATCAAACTATCTGCAATCGCTATACACAAGACACCAAGCAATAAACCAAGATGGCACAATATGCAATTTACCGTTACTGTTCCTTCCACACTTACAGTAGGACAAGCACCCACTCTGCATCAAACAGAGCATTCTCACTCTATGCCCCCAACCTATGCAATGCACTTCCTCATGACATTTGTGCATCACAGGTCCTCAATTAATTTTGCAAGAACCTAAAAGCTCACCTGTTCCATGAATACTTTGACATCTAAAACAAATTACTCCAATATAACCTATTGAGATCTGTACCAATTTTTTTAAATATAACTATTAACTGTTGGATATAAGTTTTTAGGAATATTCTGACTTCCTACATTCCTTGCATAGCTTTTAAATCAGATATCTGAGTGTGCGCTCACTTCATATGAGGTCTACTGGCCACATGCAAACCCTAGCATTATGCTGCAATATTAAGTTCTCTTTAACATGTTACTTGTATACCGCCTTGACTCTAAGATAAGGCGGTATACAAAACCAGTTAAATAAAGATATAGTCCTTGTCTCCACCCCTCCACTGGTAGTCCATTCTATGTATTCATCATTCTTTCCATAATAAAATATTTCCTTGAATTACTCCCAAGTATAGCTATCCCCTTTCACCTTCATCTTATTAGCCTCATTCCAGAGATTCCTCTCAATTGAAAGAGGCCCACCACTATGCATGTATGCCACTGAGGTATTTACATACTGCATCTCTGTCATAATTCCCCTCTCCCAGCTATACTTCAGTTGTAGGAGCTTTGGTAACTCTTAAAAGAAATGAAAAAACACCTCAGCTATCCTGTAATTAAAAATAAAAGCAAAAAAAGCAAAAAACAGATGGCTTCTTTTATGTGAGATCTAACACCTCTTTTCGTATTCCCTATTTATAGTCCTGTTTACTTACTCCCATGTTATTGAGGCACAGCAGTTTATCTTATCCCTTCAAATGATAAAATATATGTTTTATACATATGAGGCATATAGTCTAGACCTCAAAAATTTATTTTTTAATGTCAACAAGTCAATGTTAATTCCCAGTGACCCAGCAGTTTCTGAAGGTTTTTGGAAAGATATTACCACAAGAAGATTGCCAAGCCTTTTTTTCCAAGGCAAAGGAGGGCAAAGTGACTTGCCCAAGGTCAAAAGGAGTGTCAGTGGGAACTGAACTCTGAGCACTTGGGTAATAGGCTGTTGCTTTAACTACTAGACTGTCCCTCCATGTACAGTTAAATGTTACTAATAATTTATTAAAGTCCCTAAAATATGATTATTTTTTCTCTTTTAATAGTTTACCAAAACTTGATCTATTTACTTCCTTGATTTCCCCTTCAACCAATTCCAAACACTTCTTTTTTTTAAACTTATTTATTTATGAAATTTTACATTTATACAGTAATTATTACAGTATAAAGAAAATATAGAAAAATAATACAAAGAAAAGAACAATAGTAGGAAAAATCAAAATACTTCAGCCCACATCTCGGGAAAAACATTCATTGAATAAAAAAAAGAAAAAACATTCTAAGGTAAACAAAGCCTAGAAATAATACCAAGTAAATCCCTGGCCAACTACACTGTCTGATAAGTTACTTCTCATTGCCCCCTCTGAAAAACAAACAATAAGGAAATTAAGATACACGATCATTGTGCCTTTTCCCTCCCAAGGATCCACCTTTCCAAATCTAAAGATGCCAAAAAGACAAATTTATCATATCCCAAAGTAACACAACATTTACATGGGTATCTTAGAAAGAAAGTTGCCCAAGAGCAAGAACTCTAGTCTTAAGCGCAAGAAATGCTTTCCTACATAATTGAGTTGAATGCGATACATCTGGAAAGATGGAAACACGATCCCCACAAAATTTAACTACTTTCTTCTTAAAATATTTCTTAAGAAAAGCAATCTTATCTTCCTCAGAAGCCAAAGTTACCAATAAAGTTGCTCGAGAAGAAATTTTGTCCTGCGTGTCCTCAAGAAAAGCAGTTAAATCAAATTTATCGGAAACCAAAGGAACTTCACCCTCTTCCACCACCATGGCAGACAACGTCTTAATAGACAGATAATAACATTTAGTAACTATAATAGATTCAGCTTGTGGTAGAAGAAGGGTGTCCTTAAGGTATTTCCGAAAAAGAATCATAGTGGACAACATAGGACAAACAGGAAAATTAAGCATTCTCAAATTTTTAGAACGTAATTGATTTTCTAGATTTTCAAGGGGAGCATTTGTTTCATCTTTTTCTGCCTGATTGCCGCGGAGGCTGAGGGTGCCGGTAGTAAGATCTTCTGGCATGGGTGGAGCAGCCCAGCTGACGTCATCCTCTGGCCCAGATAAGAGAGTGCTGTAGAGCTGTGCATTTGGGAGTGTTTGTTTCATCTTTTGCTGCCTGATTCCCGTGGAGGCTGTGGGTGCCGGCAGTAAGATCTTCCGGCGTGGGTGGAGAAGCCCAGCTGACGTCATCCTCTGGCCCGCATAAGAGAGTGCTGCAGTATTACGGTGCTCTGCTGTCGGCTCTCTGTTGGGGTGTGTTTTTAAGGGGCGTGTTTGAAGGGGCATGTCTTGCCCCTTGTGAGCCCCTTAGGAGCATTGCAGGAGCCAGGGTGCTGGGGAAGCAATAATGCCTGGTGGTAAACAGAAGAAGAAGGCTCCGGCGGAAGTGTCCCAGGCGGGAGCCCTAGATAAGCATGTAGTGTCTACCCCACGGTTGAAGGAACCAGGTATTGTGCCATCTAAGCCTATGTCCAAGGGAGCAAGTTTGAGCTCAGTTGAGCGTACTCCTCCACTTCCCCCAGGGTTTTTAGAAGTGTCTTTTGAACCCCAGGGATCCTCGACTGTGCAATTGGACTGTGTGCTCCCTAAGATGGTGTCATGGAAGGAGTCTTCTGCTCCTGTTAAGGACTCTAAGGATTCTACTATTTCTCTTTTAGATGTATGGAAAGTTGTATTTCATACTGAACAAGTTCTTATTGATACTGTTCCTTTGTTATGCCAATTTACCAAAGATACGGTAGCAAAATTTCAAGTCCTAGATTCGCAAGTTGGTGCTTTGAGTTCCGCGGTTTCCACCATGGATACTCAGTTTAAATCCTTTGTAGAATTTCAATCTGTCCATTTGAAGGATAGTGGTATAGTGCACCAGAAACTTGAAAATTCCAAACACTTCTAACTCAACCAGCTATTTGGTAAATGGGTCTATATAGCAAGATTTGGAAGATGGGATGAGCTAAGGAGGGAGAGAGTTAACACCTCAGACATGCTGTAACTTCAAAGAGTATTAATAGCCTTCCTCCCCTTTGAACTAGAAGTAAAAAAAAAAAGAAAAACAGAACAAAAAAATAATATTCTTCTACTAAAGTAACAAAAAATAACTCAACAGCTAACCCAGCAATATAAAATTCTACAAAAATGTTCTTTTTTAAAGAAATCAGGCAGAACATGATGTAAATTATCTCCGAATGCTATGGGGCATGTTTACTAAACTGTTAGCTGTTAACATGGCACATAGTGTTTTCCAAGTGCACCACCTTAACGGCTAACTTAGGGCAAACACAAATAGTTCAGAAAATCACTACACTATTTCCAGAACATACGTTAGCTGCTTGTGTGGGTGAGATGAGGGTGGAGAGTGGGTGTCTCTGCACCACACAGTTACTGTGAGCATCAACAGCATGTGAAAAGTGCATGGTTTGCAGACAGAACAGATGCAACTAACACCACCTCAATGGTGCCCCACCTGCTGTCTGACTGTGCTCTCTGCTTTTTTTCTGCAGTATCTGCTGGGGGAATGCTGTACATACCCCCAACAGATATCGCACAACTATTGCAGCCAAATGCAGATTAGTAAACATGCCACTATGAGTTTCTCTTAGGATGACAAAAACTTTCTGAGGTCTGTAGGCTGTTATTAAGCTCTGAAAATCTTGACTCCCAGGCAAGCCAGCTAATACCTCAGAAGTGCTGTGGCTTCAAAGAGTAATATTAGATTTCCTTCCCTTTGGACTAGAGGTAAAAAGAAAACCTCTTCTACTAAAGTAACACAAATTAAACCAACAGCTAACCCAACAATTTAGAATTGTAATTTTAAAATTTCCTTTGTAAAGAAATCAGGCAGAATACTTGATGCCCTAAACAAATTACCTGTTTACCATTTGATCCTCTTATCTTTACATCACCATCACTGTAATTAAAATACAATTAAATTTTCTGGTTCACTTTTTCATTTAAACGGTTTCCCCTTCGCTACCTGTTCTTACTGCCTTTGCCTTTTCCAGTCTTTTTTTCCACCTTCTTGTCTTTTTTTATATTTTCTTTATTCTCTCTCTGTTCCATCACTAAGAGAATCGGCTAGTCTATTCTTTTTTTTATTAAGAACCACTCTGAAATAGTGGTGGACTGAATATCCTGGGAATACTGGGCATTTAGAATTTCATGGACAATGTCATTCATGTCTTATTTCAACTCTGAACTTTAAACATAAATTAGCACTTTTGCACTATGATGAACACATCATTCTTCCAGTGATCTACCCATTTCAGAACATTTTTATATCATTTAAATCTATCCTTCATGTAACAGAAGGTGGTTCGGGTTTTCTTTTAATAAATCAAATTCATCTGCAGCTATAGCATGATTTCCTCTAGCTTTTGTTTGCTTTTTTCGAGAATTGCTATGTGAAATGAAGGTTCCTTCCTGGGTGTTTGAGATATAATGCTATACTGAGCTGATTAAACATGTAGGAAAGTTATTCTGCAGCATTCTTTCCTGCGTTCTCTCTTTCGCTATTTTTATGTCATCTGCGTAATGTTTCCTCGATATATTAAGACATAATCATACTGTTTGATTAACTATTATTTATTACTCTTAACTGGTTAGCTGTTATCTAATGTGGGGAATGAAAGGTCAACATGAGTTATTTTCTTTCAGAGGACATGGGGTTTTATAATGCAGCTACTAGAGTTTCTTGTGAAAGGTGCAACAATAAGGATAATGGCACCACATCGTCCATGTTCACGATGCTGATTGCAATAAAAACAGGAAACTGTGTAAATGTTATATTTGAAGAGCAAAATCTGATTGTCACCCGTGGCCCTCCTGAAATGCCTGAAGGGACAGAGAAAGGTCTGTTTTCTCTAAGTTATATCTTATATTCATGGCTTACAAGACCAGGGGCTTTTAGTCTATTGAACTATCTGAAGTCATTTTAGCAGAGCCAAAGCAGCTCTCTGGGGATTCTCTTACAATATACTGCATATGAGGTATTCAAGCTGCTGCAAAAATGTGTCAAAACTAGGATGGTTCATTTTTCTCTCTCACTGGATCTTCTTGGTATGGATGGACAAATACACTGATTTGATCAATGCACTCTAGCTTAAGTATACATAGGCATTTTTTATTTAATTGTAAAAATCAGTTTTCAGATTTAGTTTCCCAGTCTGAACTCTTCCCCAAAAAGCATTGAATGTGTTACATTTTATTAGAAAAGGTAAGTGAATCGAATGATCCAGACCTTTACTTCTTATTGACAAAAGTCAAATAATAATTCCTCTATTTATTTGAATCCATATAGTACTGAGCATGCTTGGAATTGTCATTCCTTCTAGAGGTCCACTCTGTTTTCTCCACCCCATAGTTTACTCAGCTTGTCTTGGCCCTTGTTATCTTGCACTTTGATTATTGCAATTCTCTCTTTCTCAGGTTAACTCAGTACTCTATCCACCATCTACAACTGATCTAGTCAACTGCCACTAGACAATGCTCACCACTATGATTGTGTTTCCCTCCTTTTCCTTGTTCTTATCAAAGCCTGTCGTTAAGGGTGCATTTTGAAGAGAGAGAGCCTATTTCAACATCTACAATGTGCTGTACAGGCAGGTGATCCCGAGAGAGTGATAGTAGTGCTCCATAAGTAGCAACAGCATAGTGTCCAAGTATGAAAGGGCACTATGCGATGGTGCAAATGGGGCAACGGGGGGTGCATGTGGATTATGCAGTGAGGGCTGTTGGTGCATAGGGCAGACCAGGCGGCTGCTTAGGGGGCTCATAAGAACATAGGAGTAGAAAATATGCCAGACTGTGTCAGAACAAGATTTATCATGCCCAGTAGCCTGTTCCCAACAGTGGCCAATCTAGGTCACACGTACCTAGCAGTTTCTCCAAAAGACACTCAGGATCCACAATGCTTGTAATGGGGCAAGCAGTGCAAATCCCGGGTCCCCTTTAACAATGGTTTACGGACCTTCCTCGGGGACCTGTCCAAACATTGTTTAAACCCTGCTACACTAACAGCATTTACTACACCATCCGATAATGAATTGCAGGGTTTGAAAATGCATTGACAGAAAATATATTTTCAGCTAGTAGTCCTAAATGGGTTACATTATAGCCACATTGCATGTTCCCCTAGTCTTTCTACATTCTGATGGCATAAACATTCAATCAATGTTTATCTGTTCCACTCCAGGCAATATTTTCTAGACCTCTAACATAACACCCCTCAGCCGTCTCTTCCCCAGGTTGAAGAGACATAACATTGGAAGGTGGTGATGGGGTTCCTGGAGAAACAGATGGTTGTGGGGGGGGGGGGGGTGGCCATCCATGTATGCCTCCACCCCCCCCCCCTGGAACCTGTGCCCTAGGCATCTGCCTACCCACATGTTGGCTGGCTTGGGACTGTGCACCACCAACACTGACAGCACATGGGCATGTCAGCACGGTGTGTGGGGCAGCGGCACCCGCCTGCAGCAGACCAAGCCATGACCTGTTCCAATGCACTGTGCACAGTACAACATGTTTCAAGATCTGTCTGATAGGAAGCATGTCATCTCCAGGGACTGATGTGCCTATGTGGCAGCCCACACAGTTGGTGTGTACTGAAGCAAAGGGTCACAGGTTTGGGTTGTGGCTGTAGCTGTGGCTATGGATGTACAGTGCAGTGCATGTCTCTGGACTTTATCCCTCAGTGCAGGTAGAACACCAACTTGTGCAACCCCCAGTGAATCAGCCAGCAAGGGTACAAGAACCAACACAGACAGGTTCCACTATCCTCAGCTGGATGGAGAGTCAGGCTGTTGGCACCAGCACACTGAGCAGCTATTAACACCAGAGCACTACTACTAGCTCCCGCACAATGTGCGCACCTTAACAATGGCTGGGCTGAGATTAGGACCAGAGTGGCAAGCAGGAATGCCAACCATCCTCAGTTTTGCATGGTGCATCAGTATGAGTGTGTGTGTGTGTTTATGTCTATGCATTGTTTTGTGGCTTTCTACTCCTCACTGAGCTTCGCAGTGCCTAAGCTGTTGCCAGCGTTAGCCTGCAAATGTGCTTGATGAGAAACAAGGTATTGTGGGTATGGCCTGAACAAGGCAGATTGGCCAAGCTGCATCTGCATCGGGGGTAGAGAAGTGGCTGGGACGTCATAATGCCTGACTGTCCCTGCATGGACCTGCATGTCATGCTGGGAGGGCACTCTCACTCTGACTAAGCAGTAACCATGGCATGGCTATGCCTCCACATAGTGCTGGTTCTAGTGATGTGGGTGCACTTCCTGTTCTGGTGGCCCGATCACTAAACCAGCTGCTGGGTGGCTATGCTATATATCACAAGCCTGGGTACACATGGTTACTCTGTGTACATGCAATGTGTACTGACCAGCAGACTGTCCACAGTTGGTATGTATATTGCTGGGACACCCAGTGGTTGGCAGCAGGTGCAGTCTGATTGTGCTTGCTGTGAGTGAATGTTAGACCTATGCAGTTGGGAAGTGAGATGTTCCAGGCCTACTCCCAGTATTACTGGTAGAGTCAGCAGAATCTCAGTAACAACCCCTTGCAGATCTAGAGACCCCTCACTTCTGGTAGTTGGTAGCCATGTCATCATTATTATAACAGTGGACATTACAATGCTCTGTTCTAGTTGGGTCCTGGTCTAGCAGGGCCAGATATGATTGACATATTACACTACAGACAGTAGCTACCACACACTGATTTTGATGGGGATCTGCAGTAGTGACCATCTCTAGTACTGCAGGTACTGGGGACCTGGTGCTGGGCACCCTTCCACACCCTCAGGGTGACTGCAGAAACTGCTCAGTAGCACAGTTTGTAGCTGCTCTGTGCATGTATCACACACTGTCTGTTCTTCTTACTGAACTGAGGTGATGGATATGTGCATTCACCATTTGGTGATCAGCTGTTGACTGCTGTTCTGCATGTGCACTGCATCATGGGTACTGGTGGGGCTACCCTATAGAGCAGGGGTTCTCAACCCTGTCCTTGAGACCCACCTTGCCAGTCGGATTTTCAGGATAACCACAATGAATATGTATGAGAGATTTGCATACACTGCCTCCATTATATGCAAATCTCTCCATGCATATTCATTGTGGTTATCCTGAAAACTCGACTGGCTAGGTGGGTCCCGAGGACAGGGTTGAGAACCCCTGCTATAGAGGCACACATTTTAAGTGGTGACCTGTGGTCTTTTTGTATCCAGCCACTGCTGTGTAAAGAGGTATGGAAGTGTAGCCTACTAGTTAGTTCCAAGTCTCTGTAAGCAGATGACAGGGGTTTGATTCCTACCTGTTCTTTTTGTGACTGTGCTACTCAGATCATTTTCATGTCTGTAATAGTCAGGGCTCTGAGATCTGTGCTCCTGTCCCCAGCCACCATCTGTCCTTCAGCCCATCTATCTGCCTCTGTCGGCTGTGTACAGTTCTGTCTTCTTGTGCAGGCTGCTACTCCATGACCTAAACTGATACTCTTTTCCACATTTTGGCTCTTTGTGCTCACCTCTCCTGTGCCTGTTCTGCATGACACCACTACTACTCTGTCCCCCTATCACTGCAAACATCCTGCCACTTCTGCCTCTGCTGGGGGACATGCTTTCCCCATCCTATGCCACACACTATCATTGCAGCACTTTACATTGGCACCACCCTATGCATCAGTACAGCTGCCTCCAACATGTTTGTCCACTTTACCGGCTGCCACATAGGGTGCCCGTGGATATGGCAGGTCCATCAGCTCCCATCTCTCCTCCCTTCCATCACCTGTACATTGCCTTTCCTTGGTTCTCTATCCAGCATTAGGGTTACAGCTGTTTTCATGCCTTATAGTGCATGCTTGTCAACTTACAGCACCTTACAGCCCTTAGGACACCTTACATCATATTTGTCAGCCTTTATGTTCCTTAAAGTGCATGCTTGTCTCCTTAATATGTGATGTCCTGTTAATGTGTGTTAAACGGCCAAGGCACCCTGTTAACTCACGTTAAATGTCCCATTGCTCCTTTTATGCCAGAATGCCCCCTACCTTATATGGCTTCAGGCACCTTAATACTGCCCTTACCGCTGGTAACTTTACCACAGTTAAGTAAACATCCCCCTAAGTTTAGACTTGCTCCAGGCAGGGACAGGCATCTGAAAAGTGCTTGTTTTGACTGAAAAGCATTTAGAAGGTGTAGAGGAGAAAGCACTCCATCACCCCCAGCACAATTTCAATGACAGCTTCCTGGGGATTTGAACCCTGGTTTCCCTGGCCCTAGCCCATTATTCTAATACTAATCTGGGGATGTCTATGTAGATGCCCCCGCAGACATCCATTTCGGGCACTTCCACATTTGTCTGCACCTGAATATGCCTGCTGTTTTTCAGACATTATGGCTTAGATGTCCCAGTTTGCACTTGAATGTCCCTTCTAAAATCTCCTCCATATTTTTACTTTATGCATAAAGTAGAGTAGTTGCCATGTTAATACATTTTTAATAAGCTTCTCTGGTTCTCAGCCCATTGCTCTAACCAGTAGGTCAATCCTCTACTGAGTTACTGCAGGCTAATGACTCCCATGGTAAATTAAGCTGTGGTAACATGTGATGTTTTACTATAGCTTAGTAATGTTCCTCCCAAGTCGGTCAGGATACCCTGTTGCAATGGCATATCAAGGGCAGGTCAGTGAGTGCAGTCTACCCCAGGTGCTGGCCAGGAGGGGATGAACTGAATATTCCAGGCCCACACATTGGAGATGCACATGGCAAACAAACCTTTACTATTTCATTGGTTTGCCACACTGTCTGCACTCCAGGCTCAGAGTCTGCTCCTTCAAATCCAAAGTCTTGTGATAACTGTGAAACTTCAGCCCAGGAGGGAACAGCCAGCAGGACTGGAGCAGAGGCAATATGGCAAGCCAGCAGAGGAACAAAAGTATGCTTTTCGTGTATGCCTCCATCATGGGGCCAGGTGAGGGGAGGGGCAGGGGGTGCCTGCTCCAGGTGCTCAATAGCATTGGGATGCCACTACTCTGATGGAGTTTCTCTGGGGCTTTAAGTGCTGCATGTTGACTTGCTAAGAATTCTGGAGGCAGGGACTCCACTCACTGTAACTACCCTTGCTGTAATGGAAGTCTGCATTAGTTATTTCAAATTGCTTAGCTCCCAGGCATAATCACTGAGGTGTAAAACACTTCACTAATTAACCAGTCGTCACATAGCAAGCTTTGAAAAGCATTTGCTATAATTTTACGTGTGCATGCTGAAGTATGCAGCATCCTGTTTTGTAAATAAATCAGCCAAACAATGGTTTGAATTAATCACAGGGTCTAAATTTGCCAGTAAGAAAATATTCTCTGATGATCATTGGAGTCATTTTCCAGTCAGATTCTTTGAAGCGAGTGAAAAGCAGTTTAGCAGAGAGGCCTGGTTAGATTTACTCTATGGGTATGTTTACTAAGTGGGGTTGACTTGCAGCTATTCCCAGGCGATAGTTGCAAAAGCTCTGCTGTAGCTATAAAAGTCGCATGTTATCTGTTGGGGTGCGTCCAGCACTTCCTCAGCAGATAACACACTGCAAATGCAGGGATCGTGGTGATCCAGCATCACTGATCTAGCTAACTCCGCTCATTGAAGTAGTGTTAGCTGCATCCACTATGTTTGCAAAAAGTGCAGCTATTGTGCGCTGTCAATATCTTTGGTAACACCACCATCGCATAAACCGACCCCTGTCCTGCTTTCTGGTTAAAGATGCTATGCAGCGAATTTAGCCCGTTTATAGCCAGAATCATGGATCTGTCATTCTCAACAGGCTCGTTCCCGCGAAGCCTCAAACGCACATCTATCAGACCGCTGCTGAAAAATAACAAACTAGACCCCCAGAAGGTTGACTCGTACAGGCCTATATCAAGCATACCACTACTCGCCAAGATAATTGAAAAAGAAGACCAACACCAAATATAATACCACATCGAGACCTCTGCTCCGCTGGACCCCTGCCAACATGGATTCAGGGATTCTCACTTTGTTGAAACACTCCTCACCACCCTCTTCAATAACATAATTGCTGGAATCAACAACACCCGACAAGGGTTTGCCCTCATCTTTATGGATATAGCCGCTACTTTCGACTCAGTAAGCCACGAGTTCCTCCTGGAATGGCTTAAGGAGAAGGGTATTCGTGACACAGCCCTAAACTGGTGCAAATCATACCTGTCCAACAGATGGCAGCACATAAGATCCGGTACTACAACTTCAGAACCATTCCACCAGTGGCAGGGTGTACCACAGGGATCCTCCCTCTCCGCCTTGATGTTCAACATATACATGCAGCCCATCTGCACCCTCATCCAATCTTTCATTGTCGACTGCTTGATATATGCCGATGATGTACTGCTCTACATGCCATTCTCAACTGACCAGCCGGACATCTCCCCACTGACAAACTGTTTCGACGCCGTATCAAACTGGCTCCAGACTCAAAACCTTTGAATAGAGCACAAGAAGACAGAAGTCCTCTTTATCACGAGGATCCAAAGCTTCACCCCTCCAGCCTCCTTAAAGGTCAAGGAGATGGAACTAACTACCAAATCCACAATCCGCTACCTAGGAGTCACATTAGATCAACGCCTGGACATGAAGGCCCACATAAGCAACACAGTTAGAGCAGTTTACCACAAGATCCGGACACTCAAGCACCTGCGCTCCCTGCTTGAGCCTGATGACTTCCGGACAATCTTCCAAGCGTTGGTGATCCCGCATTTCGATTATGCAAATCCAATTCTACAAGGGCTCCCACAATCCACCATAAATCCACTCCAGCTAGCAATGAACACTGCGGCCAGAGTTCTACACGGTGCTTCCAGGAAGGATCATGTGACACCCATCCTGAGACATCTCCACTGGCTCCCCATCCATGGCAGACTCTCATTTATTTATTTATTTATTTATTTACATTCTCTTATATACCGCGCTATTCTGCATCAGTGCGGTTTACATTGAACAAACTGAAATTACATTGAACAGGGCATTATAACTTGGAGATAACTATTTTACAGGGAACATGGGCTATGGAGGGTTAAGTGGCTTGCCCAAGACCACAAGGAGCACCTGGGGGATTAGAAACCCCAGTCCTTCCGGCCCAAGGTTGCTGTCCTCTAGTGGGATTTGAACCCCCGACCTTCCGGCCTGAAGTACCTTGCCCCAACCACTAGGCCACTCCTCCAAATCCCTACTACTGACTTTCAAGACCATCAACAGGCTCTCCTCCACCTCCATCATCGAGCTTATCCAGCCTACACCCTCTAACATATCCAGAAGATCTGCAGCAGTCAAAACACTGGTAATCCCGAAGGAAATAACACAATGCACGCAGGCAATGACAAACAGGGCTTTTTGGTTCTATGCGCCCAGATGCTGGAATGCCCTCCCACCCAACATAAGGGCAATCCCCAACCTTGCCCAATTTAGAAAGGCATTGAAGCAGCATCTCTTCCTCAAACACTATTCAGACGACAGTGCACAAACAACCACTCCCTATCACCAGGCCCGCCACACCAACACACAAAGCACGTGATGAGGCATCCACACCCATTGGCGCCAGCATCGACTATGCTTACTTGTAAATAGCAGCTTGTATATACCCCTACCCTGGTAGAAATGGCGCCAGCCTTGATAATGCATACCTTGTAAATAGCAGCACTGACTATGCTTACTTGCAAATAGAAGCTTGCATACACCCCTACCCTGGTAGAAGCCGCGCGAGCCTTGATTATGCATACCTTGTAAATAGCAGCATGTATATGCCCTCACACCCTGTAAAGATTATACATACTCTGTAAATAGTTACCCCAGCAATGTCCAAGTTACAGTATCTGTTCTCTGTACATACAGAGCAGCTCTGTCTGCTCTGTATAAGTTACTGTGGTAAGTAAACCGCACTGATCCTAAATAGCGTGGTATAGAAGAGACATTAAATAAATAAATAACAAGATAGTATAAGCACACCCACTCTCCGCCACACCCACCCACTGTTGCTACTACCATGTAAAATGCCTGTGGTAGTTGCATTTCTCCTGTGTTAGCTATCATCATGCCACAATAATCCCATGTTAGTGTTGTGATATCAACTAACATACCCAATGAGCGAGTCACTCCACTGACCACTAAACCATTTGTTCAGCTGCTATTAAGAGCCCTTAAATCCATTCTCCAAACATGTCGGTACCAATGACATAGGAAAATGTGGTAGGGAGGTTCTGGAGGCTAAATTTAGGCTTTTAGGTAAGAAGTTGAAATCCAGAACTTCCAGGGTAGCGTTCTCCGAAATGCTTCCTGTTCCACGCGCAGGACCCAAAAGGCAGGCAGAGCTTCGGAGTCTCAATGCGTGGATGAGACAATGGTGCAGAGATGAGGGTTTTGGATTTGTTAGGAACTGGGGAACATTCTGGGGAAAGGAGGGGCTCTTCCGAAGGGATGGGCTTCACCTTAACCGGGATGGAACCAGGCTGCTGGCATTAACCTTTAAAAAGGAGATAGAGCAGCTTTTAAACTAGATATTAGGGGACAGCCGACAGTCACCCAAGAGCGGATGGTTCGGAAGATTGTATCTTTGAAGGATACTACCAAAAGCAGAGAGGTTCCACAAAAGAGTAAAGTAGCCCAAATGCCCTCAAGTATGGAGCAGACAGAGCTTAAAGATCCCAAATTACCCATGTCTAACAATAGCCAAATTAATATGAATAAAATACATTCTCTAAAATGCTTGTATGCAAATGCTAGAAGTCTAAAAAATAAGATGGGAGAGTTAGAATATATAGCACTAAATGAAAGGTTAGATATGATTGGAATATCAGAGACATGGTGGAAGGAGGACAACCAGTGGGACACTGTAATACCTGGGTACAAACTATATCGTAATGACAGAGCTGATCAAATTGGTGGAGGGGTTGCTCTCTATGTTAGAAAGGGCATTGAGTCAGAAAGGATTAAAGTTTTGCAGGACACAAAATCTGCTGTAGAATCTATATGGATTGAAATTCCATGTAAAAGGGGGAAAGCAATGGCATTGGGGGTGTATTATCGAGCGCCTGGCCAGAATGACCAAATGGATGATAAAATGCTCAAAGAAATCAAGGAAGCTAACAAAAGTTACAGCACAGTAATAATAATGAGTGATTTCAACTACTCCGGTATCGACTGGGTCAGTGTCACGTCAAGACATGCAAGGGAGATAAAGTTCCTAGATGAAATAAATGACTGCTACTTGGAGCAGCTGGTTCATGAACTGACCAGAGGGGAAGCCATATTAGACCTAGTCCTTAGTGGAACACTAGATCTAGTGCAAGAGATAAGGTTGTTGGGGCCACTTGGCAATAGTGATCATAGCATGATCGTGTTTGATTTAATTAGTGGAGGAGGGATAGTAAGGAAATCCACAGTACTACCTTTTAACTTTTGAAAGGGAGACTATGATAAAATGAGGAAAACAGTTAAGAAAAAACTAAAAGGAGCTGTTTCAAAGGTTAAAGACGTACATCAGGCTTGGCTGTTGTTGAAAAATACTATCTTGGAAGCCCAAACCAGCTGTATTCCAATCTTTAAGAAAAGTGGAAGGAAGTCCAAAAAACTGCCAGCATTGTTTAAAGGTGAGGTCAGAGAGGCTGTTGTTGCCAAAAAAAGCATCTTTCAGGAAATGGAAAAAAGAGCCAAACGACGAAACCTGGAAACAGCACAAGCACTGGCAAGTCAAATGCAAGGCATTGATAAGGCAGGCAAAGGGAGAATTTGAGAAAAAGCTTGCTGCTGAAGCAAAAATGTGAAGTAAAGATCTTTTCAAGTACATTCATAGCAAAAAACCTGTGAGAGAGTCAGTTGGTCCATTAGATGATAAAGGGGTTAAAGCAGCACTAAGAGGTGACAAGGCGATAGCGGAGAGACTGAATGAATTCTTTGCTTCAGTCTTTACTGAGGAAGATGTAGGGATGTTACCCATGACTGAAGTGGTATTTAAAGGTGCGGAAGAATTGAAGGAAATATCGATACATCGGGAAGATGTATTACAACTATTAGATAAACTGAAGAGTAGCAAATCACCTGGGCCGGATGGTATACATCCAAGGGTGTTGAAAGAACTGAAATATGAGATAGCAGACCTGCTATTAGTAATCTGTGAACTATCATTAAAATCATCTCTAATACCTGAAGATTGAAGGATCGCCAATGTAACACCAATTTTCAAAAAGGGTTCCAGGTGTGATCCAGGAAACTACAGACCGGTGAACCTGACATCAGTACCGGGAAAAATGGTAGAAACCATCATAAAGAATAAAATTACTCAGCATGTAGATAGTCATGACCTAATAGGAGACAGCCAACATGGCTTTAGACAAGGAAGATCTTGTCTTACTAATCTGTTATGTTTTTTTGAAGGAGTGAATAATCAGGTGGACAAAGGTGAGTCAGTTGATATTGTGTATCTGGACTTTCAGAAAGCCTTTGACAAGGTCCCTCATGAGAGACTTTTGGCAAAACTAAAGAGTCATGGGATAGGAGGCAGTGTACTATTGTGGATCAGGAACTGGTTAAAAGATAGAAAGCAGAGGGTAGGGCTAAATGGCCAATTTTCCCAATGGAGAAAGGTGAATAGTGGTGTACCCCAGGGATCTGTGCTGGGTCCGCTGCTTTTTGACATATTCATAAATGACCTGGAAAGTGGAATAACGAGTGAGGTTATCAAATTTGCAGATGACACAAAACTATTTAAAGTTGTTAAAACCCAAGAGGATTGTGGAAAATTGCAAGAGGATCTTGATAAATTGGAAGACTGGGCATCAAAATGGCAGATGAAATTTAATGTGGACAAGTGCAAGGTTATGCACCTAGGGAAGAACAACCCAAACTATGGTTACACGATGCAAGGTTCCACATTAGGAACCACCACCCAGGAAAAAGATTTAGACGTCATTGTGGATACCATGTTAAAACCCTCGCCCAGTGTGCAGCAGTGGCCAAGAGAGCAAATAGAATGCTAGGTATGATAAGGAAAGGAATGGAAAATAAAACAAAATATATTATAATGCCTCTTTATCGTTCCATGGTGAGACCGCACCTTGAATATTGTTTGCAATTCTGGTCGCTGTATCTTAAAAAGGATATAGCGTTATTAGAAAAGGTTCAGAGAAGAGACACCAAAATGGTAAAGGGATGGAAGGATACTCCTATGAAGAAAAGCTAAAAAGGTTAGGGCTCTTTAACCTGGAAAAGAGACGGCTGAGGGGAGATATGATAGAAGTCTATAAATTAATGAACGGAGTGGAACGGGTAAACGTAGATCGATTGTTTACCTTATCAGAATATAGAAAGACTAGGGGACATGCAATGAAGCTACAGGGTAAACTATTTAAGACTAATAAAAGAAAATATTTTTCACTCAACGTGTAATCAAACTCTGGAATTTGTTACCGGAGGATGCAGTAAAGGCTGTTAGTGTAGCTGGGTTTAAAAGAGGTTTGGACAAGTTTCTGGAGGAAAGGTCCATAAACCATTATTAAGAAGTGACCCTGGATATCAATGCTTGAACCAATACAAGCATTGTGGAACCTGTGTCCCTTGGGGAAACTGCTAGGTACGTATGACCTAGATTGGCCACTGTTGGAAACAGAATACTGGGCTTGATGGACCTTGGTCTGACCCAGTATGGCATATCTTATGTTCTTATGTTCTTATAACTCTCTATAGAGGGTTACCAATGCAAAAAAAACAAACAAACAAATAATTAAAAACAATAGATAACGGAAACTGACTATGATAAAACATTGTACTTCCTGCAGCATTGTGCGATCACAGATATTTTGCTGGAAATAGTTTCAGCTTTTTATTATAAACTTTATAGATATCATAAAAAACTTCAGGGGAGTCTGAGACTTTAGTCTTATACAAAAGGGACTGTTTTGGCTAGATTGAGTTACAGAATGTAAAATTGATCACAAAGAAAATCCTAAAGATTTTTGCAGCAAGGAAGTCTTCAGGGGGGAGAATTCATAAAAGTGTTCTTATTAAACCATTTATAGATGATGGAAATATTATTACAGAGCCAGAAAATGCTTTAAACTCTCAGATATAAAAATCATTTATATTATCAGAGGACTAAGCACATACTGATAATAGCAAAGA
Organism: Ichthyophis bannanicus; assembly: GCA_033557465.1. Classification (NCBI taxonomy): domain Eukaryota; kingdom Metazoa; phylum Chordata; class Amphibia; order Gymnophiona; family Ichthyophiidae; genus Ichthyophis; species Ichthyophis bannanicus. The sequence goes on from CM066032.1 coordinate 1,484,224,683, forward strand.
TTTATATATAAGAAGCATGGATTTCTCCAAAAATACATTACCACTCAGTAAAAATGAAATAATTGAAAGCTGCAAAATATGATTCTATGTGGATAAAAACCAGGCCCATAAATAAAATAAAAACATGTCAAAAATGTTCTTTTTTTCTATAATAATTTATTGTATGTTTTTAGACGCAGCTATGAATGCTGTATAATATATTGCATAATATGATATTTAAACTGGATACTTTTCATTGTTAAACAATATATTCCAAATATATTGCTTTGCATATGATTGACCTAATTGTAACCCATACTACATCAAGGTGCTTAATTTCAGCAGGTAGATAAAGCATAGTATGAGTGAACTAATAAAGAATGAGTGTTTTTGCATTGGCAATTGTTTTACGGTGAACAAACCGAAATGTCAGTGTCGCAATTCTCCAAATTATTTTAAACATGTCTGTTTAAGGTCATATTTTGAGCACCACAAAAGATGAATATTTGGCTGATACCGTTTGGCATTCTGATATTCTCCTTGTAGGAAAAGCTTGATAGAGCTGGAGAGGAACCCCATTTGTCCTATTTCCTAATCTATGTATCCTGATTAAAATACATTTAAAAGCTAACAAATGTATGCATGATGGCAATAACCCTAACCACAAGACACTGCTACTTCATTAAATTAAAGAAAAGCATTAGGTACTAAGAACCATAGCTAAAAACTGAAGTAGAAGATCATTTGTATTCTGTGGTTCGGTCACACAAAGAAATGCCATTGATTCAAAAAGGGCAGAAAGAAATGAGGGGGAAAATGATGGAAATAAACTGCAAACAGACCAAAGACCAAGATAAATATAGATTTAATAAAAAACAAAAATCCCTGGAACCAGTATGAACACATTTCATCTGTGATAGGATATCCTAATTTTCACGGAGGTAGAGTAAATAAACAAGCATACAATGGCATCATAGCAATTTGCTTACAGAAAGGGGATAAGTACGAGATGCTGCAATTGTGCTTATTGATCAGTTGCTAAATATTTAAATGGTTAAAGATCAAATGCCGTAGATCGGGGGGTCATTTTGAAAGGTTTAGTCGTGATTTGGATGTCTGAAGATGTGCACGTGAATGTCAAAATCACGGACACGTGTCCGTAGCCATTCCACAAATGACATTCGTAAACTTTTCCGGTGCAGGGACCTCCAAGTAGGCACAGGGGTGTGGCAGGGGCATGTCTGGGGAGGGGCGATGTATTTACTTGTCCCTATTCAATCTCATAAAAGTCAGAGACATCTGCAGGCACATTCATATTTATACCTGCTCCAGGCACGAATAGGGATGAAGAAAGTACTTTAACCTTAAAACATCCAGAGAAGATGGAGAGTTAAGTAACTAGCCTTTGATCACAAAGGCCCACACTTGGATTTGAACCCTGATCACCCTGTTCTTAAGCCATTTCTGATCATTATGCTATCAGACATCTTGCTTTGAAAGTGCTACCCTGGGGACATCTATATCAATGTTTGATACACGTGCATATCAGATACATTCATGTTTCATAAATCATGCCTGAAGCTGCACATGTCTTTTTTTTTCAGACATTCTGGCTTCGACGTCGCAAATTGTACTTGGACGTCCCATTGTGAAATGTGCCTCCAGGTGTTCCATGACTGCCTCTTGGAATAACTGCATCATAATCATTAGTGCACCTTAAAATTTTTTAGATGCATATCAGTTTATTATATTGTAATGTTCTGATACTATCAGATGTATTGGGGCATTGGAGAGGGGGGTCAAACTGGGATGTATTCCCTTATTTGGTATCTTGACCTCCTAGTTATAGTAATAGGAAACTACCCCTGGGGGCTGAGGTTTTAGGACAGGAGAATCTGGGGGTCACTTCTGCCACACCACTAGCCATCAAGGGCCTCTAGGGGATGCTGGGGTGGAGGAGCTGTATGAACTGGGGCATTGGACATGAGAGATCAGATGGGTTAGGGATCGGGAAGTTGTAGAGAAAAGGAGACCAGGGAGGAGGAGGAATTCATTATTTGCAGCATTGGCCTCTTCAAGAAGCTCCCCAGGAGCATTAAGCTATGCTTTATTGGCCCAATGCTCCTAGAGAGAACAGATAATGCCTCCACAAATGTGACATTATCTCTCTAGAAATAATACAGCTTGTGAGGTTAAACGCAAACTGCATCATTTGTTTTGCATAATAATGGAATGCTTTCCATATCATTATTTGCTATGCATTGAGCTGCAAAGTCATGTATCAAGGGCAAGGAATGCGTGTTATTGCCAAATAAAGGGGCATGCTTACTAAAGGACTTAAAACACGTTAATGGAATTTAATGTGTGCTAGGTGCCCAGATCCCTTTTATTTCTATGGACGTAGAGGCACTTAATGAATGTTAACTTCATTAACCCATGTTAAACTCTAGCAAACATGCCCCAATGTGTATTTGATATATGATATAAAAGTTTAAAGTTCCAGCAATATATCTTTATCTTATTATACTTTTAAATATGTGAAAAGTCCCAAAAGTAGTCTCAGACCATAGCAGCGCTTTAAACCACTATCTCAGTGGAAAACAAGAGCCGCCTACACTGTAAAAATATGACAGCCCCCCTTGTACAGCATTGTGAGGATTTTAACCATGATTTTACGCATTTACGATGTTTTTGCATTGATCGGGTTTATATACCAAAGCGTGGAAAGACTCTAGATGAAACGCTGATTTTTTATGAACAGCGTTGGATCTTCACAGTTAATACAGTCAAACCGTTTGGTTTAAATACTTCAGTGGAGTGGCAAGTGTGTAGGTAGAGATACAAATAGTAGGAATCAGCTGTTCAGTATACATACGAGGTGGGAGAAGAAGGCCGCATGCGTGGCGTTTTTTTGAACCACATGAAGATACTGAGAGACGTGGGCAGCAGTCACTAATGAGTAGTATTTTCTAGGGCGATTTATGAGAGAGATTTATGAGAGAGGTCTCATTAATTATTAGAATTAAGCCAACTTTATATATAATCAATGTACCACAATGATTTTAATTGAAAGTTAGGAGCTATGGTTTTATTCTCGTTTTCAGATTCTCCTGAAGAAACTCCGATGAGGAGTGAAACGCTAAAAGTGGCGCCGATGGGAGGCGTAGAGAACTTTAACAAAGAGAAGAACAAATACGAGAATTTTGTTTAAGATAAGCCTGTCTAATAGCTTTTTGAAAACGCAATGGTGGTGGAAGGTGGAATACTGGTGATATTCAAAGCAAAATCAATTTTAAAAAACTACGCTCCCAGTAGTCATTGATGCGATTAAAGTGCTATTTGTTTTCCACTGAGATAGTGGTTTAAAGCGCTGCTATGGTCTGAGACTACTTTTGGGACTTTTCACATATTTAAAAATATAATAAGATAAAGATATATTGCTGGAACTTTAAACATTGATGTAATTTAGAGTGGAGTATTTAAACTTTTATATCATATATCATTACTATACTCCGAGAAGACCAAGATTACTCTTTGTAGATACCAATGTGTATTTGGCCAAAAACATGCTATTCCTTTAAATCATGTTAGCAAGTTTCCCTCCATAGCTATTTATAGATGTCCCTCTGGGATGATACAAGTTTGGTTTTAATTGGAAATTTAACAGTTATTTCTGTAGCTATTAGTATTATCACAACTTGATTACTGAAAAGCTTTCTATTTTGGTCTACCAGATGTTATCTTTAGAGCATTACAGTCAGTGCAAAGCTCAGCTGTACATATTTTCAAGGTATACCACAGGGTTCGGCTCTCTCTGCACTCCTGTTCAATGTGTATATGCAACCACTTTGCAAACTTTTCCAACATCATAATATCAAATACCACATCTATGCAGACGATATTATGCTGTACACTCAACTTGACACGGACAACCCAAACTACACCCAACTAGAAGAGTGCCTAAGTGAGATGCAAGCCTGGTTACACCGAAGCAACATGACGATAAACCACAAGAAAACGGAGGTGATGTACATCTCCAGAAAGCCAAACTTCGACCCCCCCGCAACAATCACCTTATGTAACAATACATACCAAACGAAGAAAGAAATAAAATACCTGGGGGTAACGTTCAAAAGCGACCTAAAGATGGATAAACACCTCCGCAAAACAAACAGAGCCGTTTTTCACAAGCTAAGAGTCCTTCAACCGCTAAGGAGCATTATCGAACCCCAGGACTTCCGAACCGTTGCGCAGGCACTCATCATGCCACATTTTGACTACTGCAACGCCATCCTTCAGGGTCTCCCAAAGAAAACCTTGAATATTCTGCAAATGTCACAAAATGTAGCCGCTAGGATCATCACGAAAAAAGGTTTTGCTGATCACATCACACCGGTATTGATTGAGCTACACTGGCTCCCCATTGCTGCTCGTATAAAATATAAAACACTCACTACCACTTTCAAGCTCCTACATAACATTGCTCCGTCTTTCCTCTCCACCTTGATCAGCTCACAACCACCCAACAGAAGCAGAAGAGCCGTCAACTCCAACACCCTCCTCGTTCCACCAGATATAAGAGCTGTTAAAACCAACACTAGTAACAGAGCGTTCTCATACACTGCACTTACACTCCAGAATCATCTGCCGCCAGAGTTACGAGCTTGCAAAGACCTAACTGACTTTAGGAAAAATCTCAAGACTAATCTGTTCCAGAGTCATTTCAATCTGACTTAAACCCAAGGGGTCTAAGCTTATCCACCCCAGGAGACCAAAACATATCTATGTACGCCTGCTCGTTTATGTAAAATGTATATATGTATATATGTAATTACTGCCCTTATCCTCAAATGTATATAAGTATTCATGTATATATGTAATTAGTACCCATATCCTCAAACAGAACCCGCTTGTGTGATGTGCCTTCCCTCCGAATCAACGTGTACGCACCCCAAATTTTACTGTACTGATTTGACAGTTCTTCTTATGTAATCAGACCGCTGCTGATCGCTGGAAGTAGCGGTATATAAATGTTTGCCAAATAAATAAATAAATAAATAAATATTTTAACTAGATTATCCAGATTTGAGCATACGTCTTCAGTTCTTTTTAAATCTTCACTGCCTTCCAGTGAAATAGAGGATAACGTGGATAGTTGACCTAAGCTCTGTCCGATCTTCATTCAAGCCAGCGGTATAAATTCAGGGGGGGGGGGGGCATACAGGAAAAAGTCCCACACGACAGCGCGGCAAAGTTACTGTTTGCCATGCTGCCTTCGATACCATGAGACTTTTGCTCTGGAGGAACACCTCCAGACCTGGAACAGAGACAGCACGGCAAACAGATTAAAGTAAGTTTGCCACATGGGTTGCCAGGTGGAGTCACAGCTCTGCCATCATCGTCACCGCCATGGGGGGGGGGGGGCGGTGAGTTGCCTTGATGGGACTGAAATAAGGAGGCCCTCAGCAAAATGTTGCTTGGTGGCCCCCATTAGAACTTTCATCACTGATTCAAGTGGCTAATTGTTGATAGAGTAGCATCCATAGCTGCTGTTATTGTATTGATCCTTCGCTTTGCAGACCTTCCTGTTTTGCCTTCAAACTCATCTAGTCTTTAAGGGGACAATATTCAAAAGGACCTATCTGTTCAGCAGGACCTGTTAACTAGATATGAGAGGATTATGCTACAAAACTGTGCACCACTGAATATTCTCTCTGACTGCCTCAGCACTACCTGCATAGTGCTGTGGCGATCTGCGTGTGTAGCATGTGAGGAGGAAGAACATATTCGGATAGCGGCCATTTCCAACACCACTTTCCAAATAACAATCCGCATAATTTAGGACAGAATAAAAGCTGTTCAAAGTATTAGGAGATTTGCCCATCCGTATGGTGGCTGAATATCGCTGGTGTCCAGATAGCACCAGTCGCTATTTGGATATTGAACCTGAATATCCAGATACTAATTAACTGGTGTTTAAAAAAAATCACTGACCACTATGGTTTGAAAATTACCCCCCTACAATTTCAACCCAGATTCAGAAAGCATTGGCTAGTGATCATCTATTGTGTATTAATCATGCTCACAGTTTGCACAATTGAAATTGTACATTTAGGTCAATGTAGAATTGCTTATTACAAATTCCAGCAATTGGTTGAAATGAGGTGACAATGCTTTGTGGTTACTTGCCCTACTGTGAACTATGCTTCCACTGGAACTACGATTACTGGCTGATGACATGACGCTTAGGAGGCAGTGGAAGACCTTTCTTTCAGGGAAACCTTTTCATTTGGTAGAGACTATGGAGGGAGGGGCATTTTCAAAAGTATTTACACAGTTAGCAGACCTGAAAACCATGTAAATGCCGTTCTGCGAGATATTCCGTTAGTGCAGGTAAATATCCCTCAGCGCCACTGCTACATGCCCCGATGCTAAGAGGTTGGCATCTGTTCCAGGGCAGAGTGGAGGCGGCACCCATTGCTAAACGGGCAGCGGTAATATTGAGCCACTGCCCGGGTAGTGATACATGGTGAAAGGAAGGTGCAGGAAACCCTGGCTTGACCTTTGCCATGTTAGCTTCCCAATATTGCCACTAATATTGGGAGGAGTGGTCTAGTGGTTAGGACAAGGTACTTCAGGCCGGAGGGCGGGGGTTCAAGTCCCACCTGGGGACAGCAATCTCAGGCCGGAGCGTCTGGGATTTCTAGTCCTATAGGCACTCCTTGTGGTCTTGCACAAGCCACTTAACCCCCCATTACCCATGTTCCCTGTAAGTATTAGCGTATGTGTGTCATATCCCCTCGTGTTAAATGTATCTCCCAATTGACCGCTTTGACCCGGTGAAAAGCGGGATATAAATACAGCTAAATAAATAAAATAACTGCTCAGTTAGCTTCGTGGCAATGTGATGAACCTGGATATTCAATGCCAGGGCCAGATATGACCACAGGTTTAAATTTCAGCACCGGCAGCTAGCCATGTTAGCAATGCTAGCCGCTGGCACTGAATGTCCCTCTCCCCCGCACTAATATGGGTCAAAATTCAATGTCAGAGCCAGAATGGCTATCCAGTTAACAGCAATATTCAGCCGCTAACCAGATAGGACAGGCTGTCCGAACTTTATGTGGTTTAACAATCCATTTAGCAGCTGAATATTGCTGCTCAGGGCCAGCCCAGCCATCAGGCAAACCAGGTGGCCACCTCGGACAGCAACCTCTGGGGGTGGGGGGGGGGGCATCAAAGAGCAAATGAATTCAAAGCTAAACAGTAGAACTGCATAGCCAGGGTGGGTTCGCTTAGGTTGTCAATACCTTGAAACAAATCTGGGACTGACCCTGTCACTGATAACTGGATATGGCAAGAGGATGGCCCCAGTTCTAGCCACAGACCACCCCACAGCGGTCAGAGGCTATATCCAGTGGCACTGTCCAGTTGGTGCCACTGGATATCCCTCTCAGTGGGGTTTATCAGCAGGACTGCTAACCAGAGAAACCCCTTTCGAATATTAGCCTGATACATTTTAAATAAATAAATGAATAATGTCAGCGATGTCAAGATCAAGCTCCTGAATGGAAATCCATGAAATGTCCAGCTATTCTTCCTTAAGAGATATCCTTGTCAGTATTTTAGCTTTGTTGTCTCATTAAAGTGGGGAGCAAATTATGTTGCTCTGTATTCATATGTTGGTATTATCTCACAGTAAGATATGTGAAAACCAAACGTGAAACTTGCACATTAAAAGTGTGAATTTAGAAGGGACATCCAGGAAGAATCTGGAATGTCCGGAGCAGATTGTCTAAAAATCCAGGGGAGTAGCAGCAGTGAAGGGAGGCGTGCGTACAAGCACCTTCTGAAATCTCTCCACCTCCACCCTGAAAAATGTGTGTCCCAATAACCAGTTATGGAGATGGATGTAAGGCTGGGATACATGTAGGGGCATAGGTCATTTCACAAATGTGGACGTCCCCAAATTGTATTACCTCAGAACCAGGTACATAGACACACTGGCAAGGGAATTTCAGAAGACGGGGGCGATTATGTTATGAGACTTGCACATCCCGGCCTGCCATATAAGATACTCAGGCATGTGTTGGCAGGCCTGTAATATTTCTGGAGTTCATATTTACATGCAGGTTTCTTCAGCCAGGAAATATTAACTGTGGTGCTTAAAACTCATATACTGTAGCTCGTAAACCATATAAATGCCTTAAACGGGGAAATTCAACAGCACCTACACAGTTACTGCCATTGAACATCCCTGTCTATGTTCCCTAAGCGCCACAATGCTATCCGGTTAGGATTGGGGCATGTTGGGGGTGTTCTGGGGCGGAGCGGAGGCGGAGCGGAGGCGGGGAGTACTGCTAACAGGGTAGCGGTGATATTGGACCACTACCCGGTTAGCAATCCATGTCTAAAATTAGGCCAGCTTTTCGTTTGCCTAGTTTTAGCTGCAGATGCTGACTGGGTAGCAGTCCAATATCACTGCTACCCATTAAGGCTCCATGGGAGTTTTTTTCTGGGTGCCAAAACTGGATATTCAATGCCGTCCTGTGGCATCGATTATCTGGGGTTAGGGGTGAGCAGGCTGGGCTATGTGCCATAGTGGCGCATAGCCTGCCTACTTGAATATCAGGCCCATAATGTTCTTCCCCCTTGTAGTGTTGAAGCCATGAAACTAGCACTTTTTTCACCTTATCAGGAACAGATACAGACATGGATGCCTCAATAACCAGAGACAGATGTGCTTGTGCCATCCTGAAATCACACCACAACGTTGATCTGCCCAGCCACGTTAGAGGTACATGGTGAATTTCCCCAGTCCATTTTAATAATGGTTTATGGACTTCTTCCCCAGAAACTTGTCTAAACCTTTCTGAAACCCTGCTAAACTAATAGTTTTTACTACCGTTCATCATTTATTGATTATTATATTTGATCTATTGCCCTTTTGATAAAATACATACAGAGAGGGGGGGCGGAGCCTGATGTCCAGCGGGATGGTCGCATAACGCTGAGGCTCCCGAGAGGCCTACTCAGAATCCTGAATTAACACCGGACATTCTTGAATTTCTGCTCTGATCTTACCGGGGCACATTGGTGAGATGGCGGGGACCAAACCTACGCGCCTGGAATTCGGATCTCCAGCGGCTTCTCACGGCAAACGCTCCAAAACTGAACCCCCGTCCCCGCAGAAGGGGCTGGCTCTACGCGAGGGCCCCGAAATGCAGCAGGAGATCCTCGCAGAGATCAGAGGGGTTAAAGACCTCGTGCAGTCAAACGGGGAAGCACTCCTAGCGCTGCGGGAAGACCTTGGTGTATTGCAAGGCAGGCTAGAGGGGCTCTCCTCGCGTCAGGACAAAATGGAGAGCATATTAGACTCCCATGCGGTCCGGCTGTCCAAACTCGACAAAGTTGAACGTCAGGTGCGGGCCTTGCAGAAAGAAGTGGAAGATGGCAATAATAGAGCGCGCCGCAACAACCTACGCCTAGTGGGCATACCGGAGGGAGCGGAATCGGGAGACATGAAGGAGTTTCTATATAAAATCCTCCCTTCTCTGCTCCAAATCACCTTTACCAAAGAATTGGAGATCGATCGCGCTCATCGTGTACCCACAAACATAACGCTCAACAGGAAGACCCCGCGGCCTATCATCTTTCGACTTTTGAGATATCAACATGTGGAGCAAATTCTCAGCGCCTCTCGGGCAAAGGGCCATATGGAGTTTGAGAGCCACAAGATCTCCTTCTATCCTGACTTGGCTAAACCCACGGTTGATCGCCGAAAGCGCTTTCTGGAATTCCGGCCGAGGCTTCAACAATTACAAGCACGCTATGGCCTGATGTACCCGGCCAAGCTCCGAGTCACGCTGCACAATCAGACAAGAACATTTGAGGACCCTGATCTACTAGCGGAGTTTTTGGATGCTAAAGAAGCCGACTTGATGCGCTGACTTCCAGAGTGTTCCTACCAGTGTTCTCAAATCCGCTGTACCCGCCATTTTGGATTTGCCACGGTTCAGCAAAGAGTCTGTCGAGGGCGGTTTGTTGCCTTATTTTGATGATATTTGTGACCCGACTCCATCTACCCAGAGTAGCTTCGATGAATATCAGAGACAGTGTTAATTATGGACTCTGGTGTTTCTTTTCTTTTTTTTCATGTCTTTATCCTCCTCTCTAGGGCCTCCTCCCACAGACATATGGTCGCCATATTCATTGGGGGTTTTGCTTCTTCTCTAAGTTACTTTGGTACATGCTTTTCAATATGGGGTGTATTAGCCAGCATATTCGGTGATTATGTCATTGCTGTACAGATTCTGCTTATGTTGTATGTTTTCAAGCGCCCTTACCTAAAATGTCTATTACCGATTGATGGCACCATGTAAGATTTTATCATTGAACGTAAAAGGCATCAATAACCCGATAAAACGGAAGAAAATCCTGAGCTATCTAAGTCATGAAGCTGCGGACCTGATTTTCCTCCAAGAAACACATTTAAATTCGAAGGAAACTCTTAAACTCAATGTTAAACCTTACATGGTGGCCGCCTATTCCCCAGCTGTTTCTAAGAAATGTGGGGTTGCCATACTGGTTAGGAAATCTCTGCATGCTACTATTATTGCGACTAGCTCAGATACAGCAGGCAGATGGTCCAGGGCTCACCTCAAGATAGGTAACCTTGAAGTTACATGTATATGCCTTTATGCTCCTAATGTAGATGACCCTGCCTTTTTTGCTACCATTGCTCAGGTTGCGCAGGCCTCTGCTAATACTTCATTGATAATTGGGGGGGATTTCAATTTAGTTCTCGATCCCCTGATTGACAAACAGCCGCCTAGGATGAGTGGTCCCCCCAAGAGTCACACTACGCTTACCTCTATGATCAAAGATCTTGCTTTAGTCGATCTATGGAGGTTACTACACCCCAATGAGCTTGACTTTACCTTCTTCTCTTCCCCTCATAAATCCCAGTCTCGCATAGATTTCTTTCTAATATCAAAACTGTTAGTTCCTCAGGTAGACACTGCAAAGATTCACTCCCAACATATCTCAGATCACGCTGCTATTTCTTTTCAATTACACACCACTGCGCCCCAAGGGAATTCGGGGGCCTGGTCCTTCGATAGAGCCCTATTAACTCAACCAGAGTTCCAGTTAGAAATTCGAGCAGCCATACAGGACTACTTTCACTTTAATCTACCCCAGGACACTGCAAATTGGGCTTGGTGGGAGGGTTTTAAAGCGGCCATTCGTGCAACGATCACTAGTTATCAAATTCGCCTGCGGAAACAACGCAAACAGCAGCTCCTTATACTAGACCAACAAATCAAAGCAGGCGAACGAGTTCTATCTTCACGTACTGATCCATGCGTCTTAGTTCGCTTACAGCGTCTCCGTTTTCAATATAATGCAATCCTATCAACTGCAGCTTCTCAGAGTATTGCACTTCAGCAAGGGACATACTACCGTGAAAGCAACCGAGCCGGTCGACTTTTAGCCAACGCCTTGAAAGGTCAAAAAGAAGCCAAACGCGTAGCGGCCCTTCGCGCCCCACAGGGAGGGGGCATGCTGACCACAGACTCCGATATCGTAGAACTTTTTCGGGATTTCTATACCCGTCTATATCAATCTGAATGTGAGTTCTCATCCGAGACCTTTGAGCGCTTGTTTTCTGGTATTCAGCGGCCGACCCTTTCTGAAGCTGATAGGGATGCGCTGGATGAACCCTTCTCTACTTCAGAGATCCATTCTGCCCTAAAACGAACAGCCTCGGGTCGAGCCGCTGGGCCTGATGGTCTCCCGACAGAATTCTACAGAACGTTCAGTGCAGATTTAGTTCCCTACTTAAAACTTTACTTTACTGCCCTTGCGGTAGATACATCCTCTTTGGGATCCTTTTCTGCAGCTAATGTGGTAGTTTTTGAGAAAGAAGGCAGAGACCCGCTGCTAACCGCCAACTACCGTCCAATCTCCCTACTTAATGCCGATTATAAGATCTTCGCAACGATCTTGGCCACCCGGCTATCTGACAGGATGGCCACCTTAGTCCATCCCGACCAATGTGGTTTTATACCCGGCCGCTCCACCGCTGACAATGCTCGAACCTTGTGCCATGTGCTATCCAGTGCTGCCAATTTAGACCACCCATGGGTGGGTCTTTCCCTAGATGCTGAAAAAGCCTTTGATCGCCTGGAATGGCCCTTCTTATTTGCAGTTCTCCGATGGTATGGCTTTGGGGAGGGCTTCCTCCGATACCTCCAAGTCATGTATTCTCAACCCGTTGCCAGTATTTGTGTAAATGCCATTAAGTCTCGGCCTTTTAATCTTCAAAGAGGCACGCGTCAAGGTTGCCCCCTATCACCAATGCTCTTTGATCTAGCTCTTGAACCCCTCGCCCTCCTTATTAGACAGTCCGCACGTATTCGAGGTGTCCCCTTCAGTCACAGAGAGATTAAACTCTCTGCATATGCAGATGACCTTATGCTCTTTGTATCCCTTGATTCGGTCCCAGCTGTCTTGGACCTGATTGATGGATACTCGCAATTATCGGGCTATAAAATAAACTGGACCAAATCCGTAGCATTCCCACTGAACCGCTGGGTACATGAGGCTGACATGCAGGCCTTTCCTTTCCTTTGGCAATCCCGCATGGTGAAATATCTTGGCGTCCACTACTGTTCTCCTTTAGAAGACACTATTAGTTTTAATGCCAAGGAGGTAGTCTCCAAAGTCCGTGAGCTCACAAATCGGTGGTCTCCCTTATCCCTTACATGGTGGGGCCGCCTAGAAACCGTCAAAATGATGATAGTCCCCAAAGTGAACTATATTTTAGAAATGCTGCCCTGCTTCCTCCCGCTACACACCTACAAAGACATAGAGGGCCTTCTCGTCCGTTATCTCTGGCAGGGAAAACCACCAAGAGTAGCTAAACAAAAACTACAGTCTGCGAAGGAACTAGGGGGTACCCGCTTTCCTGATTTTCTTAGATATCATCAAGCCTTCCTACTTAAACAAGGTGCCCGATGGCTAGCTGCCTCAACAGACAACAGACCAGTTTGGCTTGACATTGAAGAGGAGCTAAGTAGCCCAATTCCGTTGATCCATCTCCCCGGCATGTCCCATCAAGTAGACACACGCCATCCCCCAATGATTGTCGATACTCTTGCGGCCTTTAACACTCTCATTCTGTCACTGGGTCCAAACGTATGTCCTCAGGACGGACTCCCGCTGTGGAATAACCCCAGAATTCAAGTCCTAAATAAAACGATTGCATGGAAACCCTGGTACTCTAGGGGGATCTGGACACCCCAACAACTCTTCTCTGCAGCTTGTTGGAAGACCTTTTCTGATTTACAAAAGGAATTCGCGTTACCAGCGAAACATTACTTTCAATTGATGCAGCTTCAACACTGCCTCAAAAGTGCTCAAATCCTGCCGCCCTCTGCCCCTACTGAGGACGGGCTATTAGAACTAATTCACTATATTAGTAGTACACATGGGGTAGCCTCTAACTTTTATAAATTATTATGTCAGGGTTCCGATACTGCTACTTGTAGAGCTCAACAAGCCTGGGAACGCGAACTGCAAACCACTTTAACCCCTGTGCAATGGAGCGTTTTCTGGAGCAAAGTAGTGCGGGTTTCCCGATCTGCCTCTGTAACCCAAACTCTCTTCTTTTTTGCACATAGATGCTTTTATACTCCAGAAAGAATAGCCAAATGGAACACAACTGCTAGGGACCAGTGTTGGTCTTGCCATACTGCTGTGGGAACCCTCGCTCATGTTCTTTATGAATGTCCTCAACTGCAGGTTTACTGGGGGCGGGTCTGGGGTCATATTCAATCTATCTTACACCTCCACGAGCCTCTTTCTTGGAAGATTGTGGGACTCCGCTCAGTGGCGGAGGTCCCCTCTCTTCCTAAGAAGGGTCGCTTTCTCCTTGATTTCATGCTGGGTATAGCCATATGTTTAATCACGAGGAATTGGAAGGATAGCTCTCGAATTACTGCCAATGAATGGTGGAACCTCGTCTGCTTATATAGTAAATATGAGCAGATATCTCGGAGAGCTATTCCCCATATCCAAACTCACTCTCGCTTGTCTAAATGGCAGATGCTCAATGATTATGTACACTCTGCTCATTGCTCCGACATGTCTGTTTAATGTATACTCATCATGTTTCAGATCACCGTTAGGTTTTGTACCACAATAATGTCAGTACACGCCCGTTTTCGGGAATGATTAGTTTCTAGAGAAGAAGCAGGGGGGAGGGGGGTGGTAGGGGTTTACTTTGGTGTATGTATCACATTCTATGTATGTATTTGTCTTTTAGCTGTATGTCTTCCTTTCCTTTGTTGTTATAAAACGAAAATAAAGCATTAAAAAAAAAAAATACATACAGAGAGGTTCACATCCTCCGGTAACAAATTCCAGAATTTGATTACTTATTGAGCGAAAAAAATATGAAAGCATGTATATATACAGGGTGGAGTAGAGGAGAGGAGGAGTAGCCTAGTGGTTGGGGCAAGGTACTTCAGGCCAGAAGGTTGGTGGTTCAAATCCCACTAGAGGACAGCAACCTTGAGCCAGAAGGACTGGGGTTTCTAGTCCCACAGGTGCTCCTTGTGGTCTTGGGCAAGCCACTTAACCCTCCATAGCCCATGTTCCCTGTAAAATAGTTATCTCCAAGTTATAATGCCCTGTTCAATGTAATTTCAGTTTGTTCAATGTAAACCACACAGATGCAGAATAGCATGGTATATAAGAGAATGTAAATAAATAAATATATAGACACTCAGGCATGTCCTCTGATTAGTCTTAAATGTTTTACATTGTATCTTCATGATGTGTCCCCTGGTCTTTCTATGGCATTTAACTTCCTACACATGTCCATTCACTGCCTCTACTTTTGATAAACACTTATGCAGCTATTTTCATTGTCCAGGAGAACCCCCAGGTCTGCAAAAGAATATTAACCTTGCCCTCGCTGAAGTTGATTTTGCAAGTGAGGACTTTAGCCTTTGGTGCCATAATAATGTCGATGTCAGCCCTGCCAATGGCATTTGTACATTTGTAAAATGGGGGCAGCCACATAAAAGTGGCATTTAAATGCACAGTTACGTGGGTGGGAACATCTCTAATTTGGGCATCCACCTTTATGAAATGACCAGCAAATGTGAATGTGACCACTGACATAGACATTTGTGTCATCTACAGTATATCATATATATATGTGTGTGTGTGTGTGTGCTATGGACCTTCTCCAAGTTGTTGCTCTTACAGCATGCATCTTCATCCATCACTGCAACCCCTGGATACTCCTACCTGCCTTTGTAATACTGCTTCAATGCATATGTCATTTCAAGGTCATCTATATGCTGGGTAGTGGACATAGTAGGTGTGTTTGTGAGCTGTTTGTGTGGAAGTACCACACCTATAAATCTCTATCTGGGTGGTCCCACCAAACCTCCCTTCACCCTACCCACAAGTAAGACCCTGTCAACTGTGGTGTGAGGGGCGATAATGGCAATTTTTTGTACACCTTTATTGACTCCCATGTGCCTGTAACTGACATAATGTTTTCTCTTTCTGCTTCAGGAGGTGGCATGGGGCATGCACTGATGATGCTGGGAGAGTGGGGGATGTAAATTGCTTTTACATTGTATGACTATGTGGCCAACAGAGCTCCACACAGCTTGTTTTGATCAGGCTGGGGATATGGCTTTTTAGTGGTTTTAAGTTGTATGAATATCAGGCTATTGAGTTCCCCCACAGCCTGTTTTTATCTGTGTATATAGTGGCGGGGGGGGGGGGGTATGGCCTTTTAACAGAGGCGTAGCTTGGGGGAAGCAGTGCCCCCCCCCCCCCCACAAACGTTGCAGGCACTAATGGTGAACTGGTCCCTCTGCCCCACTGTCAATATTTATTTTTATGTAACTATTTTTATAGATCACGTTATGTCAAAGTCTTCATTACTCTTTGCCTTTCCCAAAGCAAGAAGGTAAGCTACACACATGCCTTGTAATGGTTTTACATTGTATACATATGTGGCCTACTGGGCCTTCTAGGGTTTGTTTTTATCTGTGTATATAGTGGCAGGGGAGTATAGGCTTTGACCTTGTAAACATAGAAACATGACGACAGAAAAAGACCATATGGCCTATCTAGTCTGCCCTTCCATATCAACTACTATAGTCCCTGTTTTTCCTTTAGAGACCTTCTGTGTTTACCCCATGCTTTATTGAATTCAGATGCTGTCCTTGTCTCTACTACCTCCACTGGGAGACTATTCCATGCATTTACCACTTTTTCCATAATGAAATATCTCCACATATTACTCCTGAGTCTATCCCCTTTCACCCTCATCCTATGTCCCCTCATAGTAGAGCTTGCTTTCAATTGAAAGAGGCTCTCCTCTTGTGCATTTATGCCATAGAGATATTTAAACATTTCTATCATATCTTCTCTCTCCCACCTTTTCTCTAAAGTATACATATTGAGATCTTTAAGTCTGTCCCCATATGGCTTATAACAAACACCACTGACCATTTTAGTAGCCACCCTCTGTATCGACGTCATCCTGTTTATATCATTTTATGTTTATGTTTATTTATGTTTATTTTAAATTTGATATACCGCTCAGGCCAGAAGGCATTAGAGCGGTTTACAATACTATATCATTCGAGGAAATAAGAAAAGAACGCCATTTATATGATAGGACAGAATAGAGGACAGAGATAGTCAAACAGAATAGAGAAAGGGAGAACACGGAACAGCATTGCACACAATATTCCAAATGAGGTTTCACCAAAGACTTATACAGAGGCACTATAACCTCCTTTTTCCTGCTGGCCATTCCTCTCCCTATGCACCCAAGCATCCTTCTGGCTTTTGTCATCACCTTTTTTATCTGTTTAGCCACTTTAAGATCATCAGAAAAAATCATGCCCAGTTCTCGCTTCTCTTTCATTAGCAGACGCACCCCCCCCCCCCCCCCCCCCCGTACAGTACTGCTCTCTTGGACCTTTGCAGCTGAAATGCATGGCCCTGCATTATTTAGTGTTAAATCTCAACTGCCAAATTCTTGACCATTCTTCAAGCCTAGCTATATCCCTCCCAATGTTATTTATGTTATCGTTGCATGTAAACTTTGTAGTTCCATTGTAAACCGCTTTGATTTAAGGAGAAAGCGTTATAAAATCATGTTAATTTAATAAATAAATAAATAAAATCTACTTCTTCCTGGGTGTCTACTCTTGCAGATTTTGGTTTCATCCACAAAGGGGCAAACCTGACCCGACAGCCCTTCTGCAATGCCACTAACAAAAATGTAAAAATCAATCAAACCAAGTACAGATCGTTGTAGCACAGCAGTAGTAACTTCCTTCTTCTCAGTCTGTTGCATAAATGCATCTCGTGCACCACCCCCGGAGTCTCACAATAGCAATAGTTTTGCTGATTCCTATATGACAGATATTGTTCTTCCTCTGACCTAACCAAGATAATAGACATCTGTGGCAGCAACAGTGTGAGCTGCAGCAGCAACAAGTGCCACAGGGCTCTGGGTGTCAGAGCTTGCTGACATCTAGGCAGCAAAGGGCAGCATAGAGTTGGAGTCTGTGATCATTTTAAGCAGGTCACATAGGGGATCCAGATTGAAGGAAAGCATCTCTCATTCAGTAATTGCATGCAATAAAAATGTTGTGCTGCTAGGTGTCCAAACACACAGTTTGGTAGCCACTGATGATAATGGGTGTTACATATGTCCTGCCTGGGTCCCATGCCACCTAGTATCTATGTATTTCGGGTTGGCGGCCATACATTGCCCCAACCTTGTGTTATTGCTTTACATGGGTACTGTAAAGCCCCCATCACAGGCTACTATTCTGTATGTATACACTCTGGTGACTGACAGCATTATTATGCCATGAATTTTACTCTGTTTGCTGTTAGCATCTGGTCTCTGCAAGGCTGTAATTGTCTTCATGTATTGCAACTGCTCTGATGTGATCATTAATACATGTCATTCTTACATTTCTCAGTTGTGGTATTGCTTTCCTCAACCTCTGAACTAATGTGCAGCATAGTGTATGGCAAACACTCAGGTCCACAATGCTCTCAGAACACTCTCCTCATATGAGGCAATCTGGCTTGAGAAGGTGGATGGTCACAGGGGTTGTGCAGTCTTTAGAAAGGACACTGAATACAGCAACCACATTTGCAAAATAGTGGCATACTATAGAAGTGGGATGAGGAAAGAACATTGAAAAAGCTGTACTACAGCTTTCCTACCAGCACTTTGGTCACAGCTGGAAGCCGACCTAGCAGCTGTGAGTTATAGGTTAGATGGCAGACATCTAGCACTTACTGCTCCTATGGATCCCTGGGGGATTGTTGAAACCAGTCTGCTCTTAACTATGTAATGCATTGATGGTGACTGTCATTCTTCTTTCCTGAATGGCCCTGAATTTGTAAAGTCTGGAGCTCTATGGAATGTGATAACAGCATGTGTCACCTTTTGGATGTAAATACTCCTACTGTGGAGTTCTATTCTACTGATTGTGATGGAAGCTTGTTCACATGTCAGGTAGTCTGTGATAGCATATCAGAGTATCCTAGCAGCAGTATCTGTCTGGGTTAATCTGTTTCAGGTGTGTTTCAATAAGTGATCATCACTATATGTTGAACCAGGACTTGGGAAATGCCTGAGTGTCTATATATACATAGACCGTCTAGCCCCAAACATGGCAGCATAGCAGATAAGCCTGACAGGATTGATCCAGTCCTGGGTTTATCTCATTGCATGCAGGGACTTGTAGTCTTGCTTTTCTTATGAAGTGCAATAGAGAAATCAGAATATATGTCCCTGCATACAATGGTGTAAACCCAGGACTGGATCAATCCTGTCAGGTGCATCTGGAGCCAGTTGGTAACCCTATGTGGAATATATCTCAACTGCAGGGATCCTTACATTATAAAGGCTACATATGCAGCAGCCATATCCACCAGAGTGCCAGAATACACAAACCTAGGGCCACTCAGGAAGCAGGACCACTGATCCCCACAGACACAGTTCTGAGCTGGTAACCAGGGCCCTGCCTCCATGTGGGGCTGATATCCCTGCCTGCAAGATAGCTCATAGCTCATGGGTTCAAGGCTCTTCCTTGGCTGAGGAACAATCACCATTTTGCTATGCATTTACCACCAATCCTATTTGTTATCTTGCTATTTTGACTTTGGGCAGCACTAACATACATCTGTTTCATAAGCATTATCACCTTTAAAGGCAATTGGGAAAACACTTCATCACCCAAAACCAGACAGACCTGCCCCCCAAAACCAGCATGGAGACTACAGGATATTTGTGGCCAACAAACCCTTACCAGATCCACTATCGGCCCTGCAAGTGTACCACTGGGTATGCACAGGGACAGCACAAACCCCTTCTGCACCCCCTGTTGGCTGCTGTGGAATTATGATGCCTGTTATCAGCCACACACAGACATAGTTACATCATTCCACCTGTGGGCCAGAATAGAGAGGTATGGGGAGGTGGTATGCACCAGAGCTGGGACCCCTTGGGCCTGTGCATGTATACTGTGTGTGTGTGCCTGCCTGGACTGTTCCACGACCTACATCACCAGATATGTCTAACTGTTTAACAGGTCTGTTGTGACACCTATACTCGTGTGCCTTAGTAGAGAGATACACATTGCATAAAGCTTATGCCTTCACTCAGCTTGGCGTCTGATGGGGGCTGCTGTCATGGATAGAAGGTACGCAGGTGACAGGGATCAACAGCAATTCTTAGATTTGGATGACACTACTAAATGGGTGTTTGCTTTGTGATGCAGAGACTGCAGGTTAGGGCTCTTCAGCTTGGAAAAGATGGCTGAGGGGAAATATAATAGAGGTCTATAAAATAATGCATGGAGTGGAATGGGTAAACGCAGATCGGTTGTTTACTCCTTCAAAAAGTAGAAAGACTTTGGTACACTCAATGAAGCTTCACTGTGGAACATTTAAGACTAATCAGAGAAAATATTTTTCACTCAGCATGTAATCAAACTCTGGAATTCATTACTGGAGGATGTATTAAAAGCTGTTAGTTTTGCTGGGTTCAAAATAGGTTTGAACAAGTGCCTGGAGGAAAAGTCTATAAACCATTATTAAAGAAGATTGGGGAAATCCACTGCTTACCCCTAGGACAAGTAGCATGGAATGTGTATGCCTTTGGGAACCCGACAAGTACTTGGAAACAGGATACTGGGCTTGATGGATGTTTGGTCTTACCCACTACAGTATGTCATATCTTATGTTCTTATGTTCTGTGGAGACGATGCCACAGAAAATATTGAGCAGGTATTTTGGCTGTTATGACCACTATGTGACATATCAGATATGCATGGCCTCTACTCAAGTGGTATACCCTATTCTATTCCCCAACTGTGTGTGATTAATGGACAGAGCCCGCACTAAGCAGTGATCATGACAACTTTGTATTACCGTATATAAATATGAAATATGTTGCCTTTACATGGCTTCATACATTTGAACTCAGACCCCCTACTGTTGTCCTTCTTTCCTTCCTTCCTTCCATCCTGGGCATCTGAAAAGAAGATGCATGCCTCGGGCTGCTGGAGACCTGCAGCCAAGGCACTCATCTCCACTCTGAGGCCCTCAAGGTTCATGACAATGAGGTCCAGCCATCTTGCAAATACAGTGAAGCCCTATTGTACCATTGATTCAATGATAGCTAGACAGAGCGGGACTTTGATGACTGCAGTACACTGCAAGACCTTATGGGAATGCACCTTCACTGGCTGGGTGCTAGGCAGCACCATCTGCACATCCATGTGCTCCTCATGATGTGCATTTAGTGTGCCTAGCACCCCTCCCTCCCCTCCCCTTCCCTTCCCTCCCCCTATCCCAGCCCCCTTCTCATCTTCCCATTCTCCCTCCTCCCCTCTCCCTCCAAAACCTCCACTCCCCCTCCCACCTCCCCATCCCCAACCCCACCCCTTCTCCCCTCTATGCTTCACATCTCCCCTTCCTCAAATTCCAGCTGTAACTTCCTATACTGATCCTGTAGGAGTTCACCCTCCTCAGGGCCTGACAGATGTTCATTGGATGCTGCTGGGCTGTAAGCCACATCCTCTGCTTTCTCAATCCCCACTGTCAGGTGTCCTGCCAGTCCTTTTGCTGCCAATGCTGGCAGTGCAGTTGCCCAGATTTGGTGTACTACCTTTCCCTAGTCAAGGTCCTACCTAATGGCCAGGAAGTTGATAACCAAGAGTGGAGCAGCTCAACTCAAAACCATGTAAAATGTGGCAGGTACAACCCCCAAATAAAATATGCCATGTGGCACAGCTGGGATAGTTGTGCCTATGGACGGGCTTCCTTGCTCTATGGTGGGGGACACTGAACTAGCTTCTGAACTGGCTGATAGTTAGGTTTTCAGGATATCACCAATGAAAATGCATGAGCCAGATTTCCATATAATGGAGACAGAGCATGCAAATCTCTCTCATGCATATTCATTGTGGATATCCAGGAAACATAACTAGTTAGATGCATCCTGAGAAATGGGTTGAGAACCTCTGATCCATATACAGAATGACCTTGATTCTTACCATTCCAGGTAAAAGGTAATATCCATTACAAATTTTTAATCACATCTGAGTGAACAAGCACTAAAAACATTAATGTTTTTAGTGAATATGCTGGCAGTTTCTTACTTCAGGCTAGAATTATTAAAAGGTGCCTCTGTGCTACCGTGTGCTAGCACATATTAACATACCATTATTGACCACTTGTCCCATTTTATGCAGTGGGGCTTATTTACTATTCATGTGTGCTAATGATATTAGCATGTGATACCATGCTTGCAACACTTTAGCAAATCTAGCTCCTATTTTTGTGATTGAATTTGTTTTATTTTGGAGTTTTTCACAAAGTAACAAACTAATAAACTTCATAATCCCATTGAACAAAGTCAAATATCCAAATTTAAAAACTACAAAAATGAATATAAAACAACAAATTCTGACTATTAACGTATTGACACATCCAAAGCCAAATATAAACTAGAGTAGAATAAAACAGAATTCGTAGGTCTTTGTAACTTGGAAACTGCTGACTTGTTTGCTTCACAGGGTGCATTCATGTATTTTTAATCAACCAATTTTATCTTATCAGTACCATTTCTTTGGGCTATAAATCTTTGTGTATTGTTATTTGACTTTTCATGTTCGCTTTTGGGTTTGTTTGGGGTTTTTTTTAGATGATACCAGTTAAAGTTTTGTTAGAACGATATTCTGCCTTCCAGTTATGCATGAATTTAAGACAGATGCTCAGAAAATGTTAACCCTGCAGCCAACATCTTTCAATTTTCAAAGCATCATGACAAGAACTGATTTGCTGAAAAAAAAAATATATATATTCAGCCACACCAAAAGTTTGTAAGAGAGATGCTTTTATCATTGTTGCTATCGTGGCGCTCTTGTGGTCCCTATGCTCCAAAAGGAGAACAAGACCATACATCTTGTAAAACGGGTCCTCTCCTGTGAGTTTGGTTAATAACAGTAAAGAAATGTCATTGGGTTTACCTGCCAGATGTGATGCATATTCAAGCAAGTTTCATTTTTCTACCTCACTCTATGATGGCTGGCTTCAGAAGGAATTACTTACTGTATCTTATTTCTTATTCATCAGTCTTTGCAAGACGTGCTAGAAGCAGGAAAACATAAATCTCCTTATATCTAAATTAATCCTATTCTTCTGTTTCATTTGTCATCAGTCATGGCCCAGATCCATTGTCAGCTGAACAGATTCAAAAAACGCCTGTCAGCAAGGTTTACCCAAAAAGCAAGAGATGAAAGGAGTTTCTAATTAAAGCAATGCAGCACTTTTTCGTTTATAATTGCCTTCTTTTTTGTAACTAATATATGCCGGTGTAGTTAATAATATGCAGCACAAGACTTTGAAGCACAGTCCATATGCATGCGTGCACCCCAAATGCAAGTCACATTTAAGTTTCATATCAATATATGGAGAACATATTCCTTTTCATAATGGTGTTTTCTCAAAATATTCTCATTAAAATGTAAATTGTGCTTCTTTACCTTACAAAGGCCAACATAACATTTTCTGGGAGAGGGGAGAACCATCATGGAAAGAGTGACATCAAATGCATGATGGACAAATCGTTATTGCATTTTAAGTCATCCTGTGGTTTGTATAAGAAATATAAAATCTCTTGAAACTATTTGGCAGTTGTAGCAGAAAACTAATATCTAACAGCATGTAAGAATGATTGTAAGAAATAATGACAGTATTTAGGACTCTCTCTCTCTCTCTCTCTTTATATTTACAGTACACATACAGACACACACATACATTTTCAAGTTAATTTTATATGTTTGCCTATTTTTCACTTTTTTTGTCTAGGGACATTTTTAATATAGAGTGACAAGGGCCAGGGCCAGTGCAAGGTATGAGGTGCCCTATGCAAATCTTATCCCTTGTGCTCCCCTACTCCAGCTCCTTCCCCATTTGTGGGTCCTGCAGCAGTGGCAATTATTTCATACAGACTAGCATGGCTTTCCTCAACCTCCAGCACTGCAAGGCTGTTTGACTTCTGTCCTCTCTAATGCCTGATACTGACTTCCTTTTGCATGGAGGCAGAGCTGGCTCATCAGCTCCCATGCAAAAGGAAGTCAGCATCGGGCATAAGAGGGGTGGAAGTGCAAGCAACACTGCAGTGCCGGAGGTTGAGGTTTGCACTACAGGGCTCTTTGAAGCCATTGGTGCTGCTGCAGAACCCATAGAAGGGTGGTAGCGAGCCACCCCTGAACCATTGGCTCGCTAAGCGGCCATTTAGTTTGTCTAATGGTCGTGCCAGTCCAGACAATGGATACCATGCTGTAAATCCTGTCCTAAAGGGTTGGCATGAGAATCCAGTGATTAAAAATGTGGCCATGGTAAAAATCCCATACTAATGGCTTATCGTGGGATGAGAATGAACTGGGTGTGATTAGGGCAGAGAGTGGGGGTTGACTGCAGTTCATGGTTAGCGTAGGCAGACTTGCTGTACACTAATCATGCCTGCTGCAGTTAGTGCAGGCACACTTACTACCACCTCAATGGGTGGTGTTAAGTGCACCCAAGTTAAGTTTGGCTACTGGTTTAACATGGCAAGATCTTCCGAATAATGTTAACTGCATGGTACATGCCGGAAACACCATCAACAGTTAGCGTGTGTATGTCACACGTCCTGTGCTGATTTTCAGCACTTAGCAGAAGCTAAGCTACCAAAAAAATAGTGCACTTTAGCAAACATGCTCCATAATATAAAGAAGTGAAAAAATAGGTATCCCTATCTTAAACAAGGACTACTGGGAGAATGCTTCTTCAGATAATAGTCTGGGCCCTGATTTTCAATTAGACAGGCTATGTGCCACGGCGGTGCATAGCCTGCCCTCTAACCCCCTTAATCCAGATTTTCATTTCTGCAGTAGTGGAAGTGAAAATCCGGGTTTGTCTGGATGAGCCGGCAGCCTCCGAGGCTAAATGGGTAGCAGCGATTTTCTATGCTACCCACTTAGCCCCTGTGCCTTAAAGATAGGCGAGGAAAAGCCTCACTTATCTTTAAGGCACAGAGGGCTAAGCGGGTAGCATCGAAAATAATGACCATCTAAAGCATCCATGTAAGTACATATTCATGCTTGTAAGTCCCTTGTACTTACATGGGTGCATACCTAAATTGAAAGTATACATGATAGGACTTATGCATGCACTTACAGGATAATGACCATCTAAAGCACCCATGTAAGTACATATTCTGTAAGTGTGTGCATAAGTCCTATCGTGTATATTTTCAATTTAGATATGCACAGGGGCAAGATCCTGGAAATCATATGTAAGTAGTATGCAACTTCCTGCCTTCCCTTATAAAATCAGCTGCTTATTGTTGAGTACCTCACCTCTTCCCTCGTTTTAGAGTCCAAAGGATCCCTAGATGGGTCTGTCTTGGAGCTTCTCAGCAGATACTTCAAAGCTTCCCCAGCACCAAAGTAGGAAAGTTCTGGCAGTTCCTTGCTAGTGCCACTAAACACTGCATGGGCAGAGAAGCTAGCCTTGGAGGAAAGTACAATGAGATTTGAGATCCATGTTCCTGCAGTTGCTGAATGCAGACAGCGAGGTGGTGATGTCCACTGAGGCAAACAAACAATGAAGCTCTCTTCTAACCGGGAACTGAGATAGAATGGAGGGGAATTTTAGAAGGGATGTCCAAGCACAATCTGGAACATCTAAACCAGATCACCTGAAAAAAAAAGCAAGCACATCTCGGAGCAGATGTGATTTCACAAACATGGATGTGATTGATATGGACTTTTATAAGACTGTCAATATGAAATAGCCTACTGGCTAGAACAGTGGATTAGGAACAGGGTAGCAAGCGTTGAAATCCCACTGCTGCTCTCGTTGCCATTGTGCTGAGTATTGTGGATGATGGAGATCTTTCTTCTCTACACCCTCAGCGCAAATGAGAACATCAGGTGCCTGGAGCAGGTCTAATTTTAGACACATCACTGGAAATCCTTGACATTTCTGAGATCAGGCGGGGACATCCTGGATCCTGGGAATGCTCCTCCATGCACACATTTCAGACTTTAATGTCCCCAGAACCGACTTCTAAAATGGCTCCGGAGATGTCTCTGTGTTTTGGACATTTCTAAGCCTGATTTGGATGTCCAACACATGAATGGGGCTTCTAAAATGACTCCCGTTTCTCTCCAGCTCTGCTTCTGAGTGTCCTACAGAGTATTTTGTGATGAGGAGCATACGTATGTTGCACCCTACAGTGATTACCCTTACAGTATCTGTATCTGGAGAGTTTGGTTTCCTTGAAAGAAGCTATTTATAACTTGATGGATGTTTCTTCTGAGATTCTCAATAAAAGGAAGGCATAGGAGGGCATGAGGAATGGCCTAGTGGTTGGGGCAAATCTCATCAGGTCAGAGAACCAGTAGTTCAAATCCCACTAGAAGACATCAACCTTGGTTCAGAAGGATGGGGTTTCTAGTCCCACAGGTGCTCCCTGTGGCCTTGGGCAAGCCACTTAACCATCCATTGCCTCAGATACAAAAACATAGATTGTGAGACCTTCAGAGAGAAGAGAGAAATATCTATATATCTATATATCTATATATATATGTAGTACTGAATATACACCACCTTGACTTGTAGAAAAGTAGTATATAAGCTTAGTTGAATAAATGGAAGGCTGTGGCTTAATCTCACATCCAGAGACTAGAATCATTGGATGGACAAGTAATGCATTTGTAACCGACCCAAGCTACCTTGATCCAAGATAAGACTATAATTTATAGAAAATTAAAGAACTTGGAATATACTACTAGAACTTTGAATTTATGAGTTTTGAATTTTCCTAAGGTATCCTTTTCAGAAGTACCTTTGAAATCTTGAAGATACTAAGAAATATAGTTCCTCAACTGAGAAGTTTTCTTCATTCCATTTGGAAGAAGGAAAGAATGTTCTGAGGAAGGGGAAGAAGTTCCAAATCTTACTATGAGCAGTTTGGACAAATCTGGAATCCTGGTAAAAGGGATAGGGAGAATATAAAGGTGCACATATTTGGTTTCTTTTGTATTCTTGCAGGAAAGAGATATCTGTAGTTTTTAAATGTGCAAACTGTTTTTACAGGCAGTAGAAAATGGATTGTTACTAACTTATGTTGTTAGACATGAACTGACAGAAAATGTTTTATTGCTTTATTCCAGAAGACCCAGACCATTAGTGCTACTTTTTCTTATGTTTTCCTTATAAATGATTTACAAAGTTTGGTAGTGTATGATACATGTTTTATGGACTTTTATAGTTGAGTCTGTTTGACGTTTAAAAAAAAGAAAAAGAAAGGCTCTGGTTTAGTTATTGATAGACTTACATATATCTATTAAGGGGAAGTTGGCTCCTTGTAAAGATTTGTTTTGGGGTTTTTTTTCATTTCTTGTATGGGGCAAGACCTTTTTCATGATATTGTGACCAGTCAAATCTATTTTATTTTTTCTCTGGGATGCTTTTTCTATGTTTGGGATGTTCCTTTATTTTTTTAAATTACTTTCACTGGTTTTCTTGTATAAGTGTTCATACTTTAGTTATTTAAAAATATATTCAATAAACAGAAAGAAAAACATAGCCTTACCACTAATGTATGAATTTTTGATTAATGGCTTTTAAAACTTTGGTCAGTGCATGAATCTGATGCGAACATCTAATCAGCAGAAACCCCCTTTTGCTCATATTGCACTGTCAGGCCTGAGAAGTGTTAGATTTTGTCTCCTTACAATGGCTATTGCCTTTCAGCCATTTATTGATGTAAAGGATAGCTATAAGATTTGAGTAATAACTTCTATACACTCTGACTACAATGGCTATCATGGGATTTAGTCCTACAGATCTGCACAGGAGTTAACCGAGGCATGACAGACAAGGTGCTCTTCTTGTTCCTCCCCCACCCCACCAGATTCCCCACCCCCTTCTCCTTCCCAATAATCACACAACTACAATGTTGGGAACACCACTGGTCACAGCTTTATTCTTTTAACCATATCCAACAACAACTTCAACCAAACATCTTAACCATTACATCCGTGGAAATGTCTCACCAGCCATGTGGGTAGCAAAGTGACTTCATTTCCGTTTCCACCGCGGACAGGCCCACGGCTATCAACTTCCACCCCCCCTCCCCCCCTGTTATTAGCAAATGTCCACAGGGGTTATCTGGGTCGGGGGTACCCCACCCCCACCCTAATAATAGCTAAGGCTCCGGACCCCGGATCCCGCTTCCCCCTTTTTGCTGCAACACCCCAACGTAGCCCATCCCCTGGCCCCCATCTAAAGGGCGGGCGGGCGGGTTGCCAGCTACCTTCCTCTGCTGCTATCCAGCAACGTCTTTTCTCCCTCCACTCTCCACTTAAAACCCTTCCCCAAAATCTTGCTTAACTGCCCTAATCAACTGTTTACAGGTCCAGGAACCCAGATCATTGCCTCCCAAGTATATCAGGATCATTTCAGGCCATTCCTTCCATTGACTGTGGTGCCGCAGCAAAGGCAAAAGCTGCGGCCAACGCAGACCGCACCCGCCCAGCCATATAACGGTCACCTCCGTCGCATGCAGCCCTATGTTAGACCCTACCGGGTGCACCGCAGTTCGTTGTTCTGCCCAGTGCACGAACGAGTGGCCAATCAACCAGCATGTACCAGGATTCCTTTCCCCATCTGCAAAGAAAATCAACAGTTAGCAGCCGCCTCCGAACACCACTTCCCGCTCATAACCGCACATATCCTTGAAATGCTCTAGAGCGTCAATGCCCGATGCATTGAATCTCCCTGTTGGGCAACCCTGCTGCTGCCACACTGGTCGCTGCCCTGTTACGGAAGGAATGTGGGGCGTACCGCAGAGGATCGATGCCCATCTGCCATAGAGCCAACCTCAGCACTGCCACAAACTGAAAGTGTGTCAATAAGTTAGAATCCTCTTGCAAAAATTATCCCCTTCCCCCAAAAAAACGGGGAACGGGGGTGTTTGGGGGAGCTAGGGGGGGGTCGGTGGCTGGCATGGGGTTGTCCTTTCGGGGGGAGGGGCCAAACGTTGCCGAGAACTGGGGGGAGATGGAGCAGGAGATATTTGCTTGCGATTCAACAAGTCATCCTGCCAATTTCCCAATTCTAAATTTCGGCATGCATGTTTGATCTGTGGTGGAGTGCCTTCCGCACTCAAATCCACCAAAAGGGAGGCTGCCATTACCCCCTCCAAACACCCCCGTTCCCCCTGAACCTCCCGCCCCAGCTCTTGTCGACATTTGCGTCAACCATAAACCAATGTCTTGCATCCCCCAAGACAACAATTTATTCTCCTCCATCTTGTCCCTAAATTTTTCATCATAGTTAAGCCAGGCCCAACCTTTGTGCGTTTGAGCTGCCTCCAAAATAGAATCCGCCTATGCTAGTAGTGCCCCGTATTGCTCAGGATACAGCTGACCCACACACTTGCGAGCCGCAAAAAAAGCCCTAGTCCAATTCACAATGTTACGAGACACTTTTTTGACCCTTCCAGCCTTCTCGACCTCCTTTCTCTTCTTTCAGCTCTCACTCTACCTCTGCCTGCCTTACAATAAATGGAATATATCTATATACCATCTCTTCCTAATCTTCCGACGCAGGGTCCTCGGAACTCCTTCCCACAACTCTGAATAAGATGCCAGCGTAGGTGTACCCCCGCTCCCCCTACCCCTTAAGCAGTGGCACCACCCACTATCCGTCCCCCCCGCATTTAAAGGTGCGGAAGAATTGAAGGAATTGAAGGAAATATCGATACATTGAGAAGATGTATTACAAGTATTAGATAAACTGAAGAGTAGCAAATCACCTGGGCTGGATGGTACAAATCCAAGGATGTTGAAAGAACTGAAATATGAGATTGCAGACCTGCTATTAGTAATCTGTGAACTATCATTAAAATCATCTCTAATACCTGAAGATTGGAGGATCGCCAATGTAACACCAATTTTTAAAAAGGGTTCCAGGGGTGATCCGGGAAACTACAGACCAGTGAGCCTGACGTCAGTACCGGGAAAAATGGTAGAAACTATCATAAAGAATAAAATTACTCAGCATGTAGATAGTCATGGCCTAATGGGATACAGCCAACATGACTTTAGACAAGGAAGATCTTGTCTTACTAATCTGTTATGTTTTTTTGAAGGTGTGAATAAACAGGTGGACAAAGGTGAGTCGGTTGATATAGTGTATCTGCACTTTCAGAAAGCCTTTGACAAGGTCCCTCATCAGAGACTTTTGGCAAAACTAAAGAGTCATGGGATAGGAGGCAGTGTACTACTGTGGATCAGGAAATGGTTAAAAGATAGAAAGCAGAGGGTAGGGCTGAATGGCCAATTTTCTCAATGGAGAAAGGTGAATAGTGGTAAACTTCAGGGATCTGTGCTGGGTCCGCTGCTTTTTGACATATTCATAAATGACCTGGAAAGTGGTATGAGTGAGGTTATCAAAATTGCAGATGACACAAAACTATTTAAAGTTGTTAAAACCCAAGAGGATTGTGGAAAATTGCAAGAGGATGTTGATAAATTGGAAGACTGGGCATCAAAATGGCAGATGAAATTTAATGTGGACAAGTGCAAAGTTATGCACCTAGGGAAGAACAACCCAAACTATGGTCACACGATGCAAGGTTCCACATTAGGAACCACCACCCAGGAAAAAGAGTTAGACGTCATTGTGGATAACATGTTAAAACCCTCAGCCCAGTGTGCAGCGGCAGCCAAGAGAGCAAATAGAATGCTAGGTATCATAAGGAAAGGAATGGAAAATAAAACAAAAGATATTATAATGCCTCTATATCATTCCATGGAGAGACCGCACCTTGAATATTGTGTGCTATTCTGGTCGCCATATCTTAAAAAGGATATAGCGATATTAGAAAAGGTTCAGAGAAGAGCCACCAAAATGGTAAAGGGGATGGAAGGATACTCCTATGAAGAAAGGCTAAAAAGGTTAGGGCTCTTTAACCTGGAAAAGAGACGGCTGAGGGGAGATATGATAGAAGTCTATAAATTAATGAACGGAGTGGAACGGGTAAACATAGATTGATTGTTTACGTTATTAGAATATCGAAAGATTAGGGGACATGCAATGAAGCTACAGGGTAAACTATTTAAGACTAATAAAAGAAAATATTTTTTCTCTCAACATGTAATACTGGTCAACAAATTTTTACAAAGGTCATGTTACTGAAATAAAAATAGCCATTTCTTATCAATTTTTATATGCGGAACACGAATATAACAGTGAAATTGCAAAGTTGGCCCTAGTTTTTTTGTAATCTACAAGAATTAATGTTTACATCACAAAATGCATGTCAATAGTAAATATAATAGGCCTTAGGTTAATACCTGTAAAAAACCAAGTCATAGATTACTTCCTAGATTTTTTTGCCTGTCTCTTGTACAGCTGTTCGGGAGCTTCTCTGGCGAGTGTCCAGCAGTAGTCAGCCAGCATTGTAGTGGACCATTTTCCCTGGTATCTTTGCTCCATCGTTGTGATATCCTGGTGAAAACCTTCGCCCTGTTCATCACTAACCATACCACAGTTCCCGAGAAAGTTTGTTGACACTAGGCAAAAAGCATTCCATGCTTGTTTTGCATCACCCTGCAGCAAGTTGTTGAACCGGTCATCTTTGAAGAGCTCTCGAATCTGAGGACCCACAAAAACTCTCTCTTTAATCTTTGCTTCGCTGAGTCGAGGGAATTTTTCATGCAGGTATCGGAAAGCTGGCGAAGTGCGGTCCATGGTTTTCACAAATTTTTTCATCAAACCTAGTTTGATGTGAAGGGGTGGTAGCAGGATTTTTTGAGCCTCAACCAGAGCTGGGTGCTGGATATTCTTCTCTCCAACTGTTACATTTTGTCTGTGATTCCATTCCTTCCACAAGTAGTGCCAATCCCTTGCTCGGCTTTCCCACTCACATAAGAAACACATGTATTTTATGTATCTCTACTGCAGTCCCATTAAAAGGGAAACTACCTTCAAGTCACCACAGAGGTGCCAGCTGTACTTGTTATAGTTAATGGAAGTTAGTAGATGCTTTAAGTTATCGTATGTCTCTTTCTTGTGGACGGCATGCGCTACTGGAATAGATGAAAGACAGTTTCCATTGTTCAAAAGCACAGCCTTCAGACTCAGTTTCGAAGAGTCTATAAACAGTCTCCAGTCTTATGGGTCATGAGTGATTTTTAAGGCATTCATGAGGTTTCTATATCGGAACAGAATACCAGATCACTTTCCTTTCCGACTGCGTATAGTATACTGTGTCGTCAGGTGCCCCCAGTGGCCAATGGCTGTAAAGGCACGCTGCGCATTTATATTATTTTTAAGGAGCAATGGCTCTTTAAGGCCCAGTGCAGTTTGGTCCTTGGTGTTTTAGCTCCTTGTAAGAACAGATTATACAAGCCAAGAGTGAAGGGTAATAAGACTTTTATTTCCCCTTTTACCGCAAGGGTTCACTAAGACATAAGAATATGAAGATAGTCCTTCTTTATAAAGGGTTCCACCAAAATAAGCAGACAAACAATTGTTATAAACTTCACAATTGATTGCAGGGTTTAACTGAGGATTCTTTTACTCCAAAATAAAGTTGAACAAAAAGGCAAACAAACTGTTATGAACTTCACAACTGATTGCAGGAATTCTTTTATATTTACAGTTCTGCTAAGGACTCACGGCTAGTAGCGACACAAAAGCTACAATCCATAGATTCCTCTTGAAGGATGAGAATAGTATTCTCAAACTCTATTTCCATGGACTCTGCGTCACTGGCTTCTCCCTCTGAATAAGAGCTTTCCCTTGTGGCTACAATTTTACAGGGTCTGTCTTTGTTTCTTTGCCTCCAGTAAGACTGTCCTGTTAAGCCCTTAGGTATAGTTTTGAAAAGCTCTGCTTTGTTCCCTCTTCTCATATAGTGAGCGTCGGCTTTATCAGAGCTTCTAGGAGCAAGGCTTTCTTTTAAAAGTAAAGAGCCACCATACCTTGGCTTCCTGCAGCTGCTACACCTGGAGCTTTCTCTCTCACAAACTTCTCTCTGGAGACAGGTTTCCTTGTGCAGTGCTTTGCCTTCCTGAAGCCCAGGAAAACCTGGTGAGGATTCCCAACCTCTGTGCTTCTGTGTAAAGGTAGCTTTGTTATAGGAACCTCTCCTTCTGTTACCTTGTAATCCTGATCCAGGGTACTCCGGTGAATGTAGGTTTCTCTCAAAGCATGGCTCCTTGGCTTTCTGTGCTCCTATTTCAGCTGTTATTATTCTTGTCATGCTGCTTGATCCAGCTACGTTACTTGGGCTGGGAGTGTCACTCCTTCCAGCCAAACTGCTTCTCCTGGCAGTCTCTCTCTGGATTCTGTCTCTCTGTGCTCTGCCCCTCTGAACTCTATCCATCTGGATTCTGTCCCTCTGGGCTTGCTCCGTGTGGACTCTCTCTTTCTCCACACTCCTCCTTCCTTCTGGATGAACTGCTGCCGGCTGAGTTCTCTCCGAATGGATTCCTCCTCCACTCCTTTCACACCTACACCCTCTGGCTGTCTTTCCTTTATAAAGACATTTTACCTTTGAAACTCCCGGGCTTGCCTTCAGGTGCAGCTGGTTAACACTCATACAATCAGTGGCTGGGCACATTGACTCAGCCTCTGTAGGCTTACTCCTGCCCCCTCTAGCTGTGCTGAGAGGTAATTGCATCTTCTGCACATCCACAGCTCTATGAAAGACAGGGTTTTTTTCTAAACCTGCACCTTCCGTGGCTCCAGCCTCATGACAACTGCTGACGTCAGATGGCTTCAGCAGCCATCTAGCAGTAGCATTGCATTGCATCAGAAAATGATGCAATCAACTCTGGATGATGTGTGCATGCTGGTATTATGCAATGTGATGCAATATTACATCATTCAAGGCTTATTTGGGATGTTGTTGATG
This sequence comes from Ichthyophis bannanicus, assembly GCA_033557465.1. Classification (NCBI taxonomy): domain Eukaryota; kingdom Metazoa; phylum Chordata; class Amphibia; order Gymnophiona; family Ichthyophiidae; genus Ichthyophis; species Ichthyophis bannanicus. The sequence continues at coordinate 1,484,258,221 of CM066032.1, forward strand.
TCCTACATGATAAATTTACACAGTGAAACATCAAAAATGAACTACATGCAATATCTTCAAAATGAGAGCCAATACAATTTTTAAATGTTATATTCGTGTTCAGCTCACCAAGATATTACAGATTAGGGCCTTTTAAAGTCAGTAACAATTTCAATGTTGACCAGTGTAATCAAACTCTGGAATTTGTTACCGGAGGATGTGGTAAAGGCTGTTAGTGTAGCTGGGTTTAAAAAAGGTTTGGACAAGTTCCTGGAGGAAAGGTCCATAAACCATTATTAAGAAGGGACCCAGGATATCAATGCTTGACCCAGTACAAGCATTGTGAAACCTGTGTCTTTTGGGGAAACAGCTAGCTACGTATGACCTAGATTGGCCACTGTTGGAAACAGGATACTGGGCTTGATGGACCTTGGTCTGACCCAGTATGGCATATCTTATGTTCTAATGTTCTTATGCTCCTCCCCTGAAGTGGGCGACGAGGACTCCCTGGACGAAGAAGAGGAAGTATCCGAACTGCGATGCCGCCGACAGGAATGCCTCCTCTTCCTCCGCGACTTTCCTTCCACCCCCACATGCGCACCCTCCCCTTTGTCCGCCCCCTACTTGTAACTCACCTGCTGGTCCCGTCTCGTATCCCGCATCCGGATGCTGCTCGCCAGGACACCCTCCATCACGCTTTCGAACTGCAGCACTCAAATCTACCGCCTCCACTCGCGCTGGCCCTCCAACCACGTGCCCTCCAGGCTGCTGCCCACGCCGTGGATGCCTGTGGAGAGAAATAAGGGGGCACAAGGGGGGGACTACCTGGAGCCAAGAGGGTTGCCACGCTCCCAGCCATTCTGACCTGGAGGTCCCCTGTCCCCCTCTCCTCCTATAGTCCCATGCCAGGGGACCGCCCACAGCGTAATACCCATCAGGCATGAATGGCTCCATCCCCTGCCCTCCTGGGCCAGCTGACATCCCCCCAACTTGCCCTCCTGTCACCACCCCCATGCCGGGGAAGGAGGCACACTCTGCCCCTGACCCACCCCCATTGCAGGCTGTGGTCCCACCACCCCCGCTCCCCCACCCTCCGTGTCCTGCATCCTGCTGCATGGAACCCCTGGGCTTGACCCCCACACCTCCCTCACCCGGGCCCTACCCCTAACCCCCTGGGCAAACTTGAGGCTTCAGAACCCCGTCCCCTGGACCTCCTAGCCCCTGCCACTCCCCCTGAAGCTGCCGACCTTCCACACTGTCCTCTACTCCTCCTCTCATTGCCCACCACACCTGAAATGCTTTCCACGCCTCGCAGAGGCCCATTCTGGTGCTGTGCTGCCCTTCCTACCTCAGTCCCCTTCCCTAGCCAGCCTCTACGAAGAGGCATGATTCTGTGCAGAATTTACTTGTTCTCAAGCCTCCACCCTCTTTGCCTGAGTCTTCCGATGTACACAACGTGTATCGCAGCAGTGCCTGGAACTCGATCCTCCTCCATGTGTCCGGCTAGACTCCTGTAGGCTCCGACATCTGCTGACGCATCGCGCACACCGCCCAAGCAGTCCGCTATCAAGCCGTCTCCCCAGATGGCTCCTTCCAACTCCTGCCGCTCTCCGCCGTTCTGGCCGCAAAAAACCCTCACCGAATCGGCAGCTCATGATTGCCAGCTACCTTCCCCTGCTGCTATCCGGCAACGTCTTTGCTCCTTCCACTCTCCGCTTCAAACCCCTTCCCTCCTGAAGCCCCCCCGGCTCCTGATTGGTTACCGCCACCGCCACTCACCTGAGGCAGCCAATCATTTTAAATAATGCCCTCCACAGCTTCCCACGATGCCTCCTCACCTCCCAGCCCACTGAACCTATGGACCGCACAACGCGCCGCCGGCCCGGTTACCCGCGGCCGTGAGGTACGTGGCCCCACGGCCTTGTTTATTATGCTATAGAAAAAAGCTTTGAACAGAAATCTTGTTAGCATATGATCCCCAAAAGCAAGAATTCATACACAAAGGCAAAAATTAAAAGAAAGCTGTTAACACTTTAATTTAACTTGCAATTTGCTCACAAAATATTATTCCAGGGCAGTTTCTCCAAATGGGTTAGTTTTGCACATACTATGAAAGTCATGAACCTCACTTCTAAACCAGGGTATGTGGAGTAGGATCTCAAACTCTCAAAATTTACTGCTAATGCTCAGCGTAGTACTTTCATCGTACTGAAGAGCGCCTTGTTCTGGAGTTTGTAAAATGTAACATGCACGGGTAATTTATCAAGGTGTGCTTGGAAATTCCTCTTAATTAATCATGTAAGCAGATTCAATTGATTATTTTATCAGTGTTGAAATTAACATTGTGTCGACTATAACAGAACTAGCAATCCATATGAATTCACTTATGCAAAGCTTCTTTTCTCACTGCTCTGTAATTGTACTTACATCAAGGAGCCACAATCAGTTACCTAACATTCTTCACAATATTTATTTCCAACATACTGTTTAGCTACAGTAGTTATAGTGACATTATGTATTCCAAAGAGCAGAATTGAGCAGACATATCATTAGTGCAGTATTAAAATTAACTTTTAGTACCTACAGGGTGGCCCAAAAAAAGTGAGAACATCTCGCAGCATATAAGTTATTTAAAAATTCAAAAAGACAGATGTAAACGATTGACAAATTTAAAAAAAAAAAAAGATGGTGACCGGAAAGGTGTTATATAGCTAAAAAAGGTAAATAAGTAAACTATTTAAGCTTTTAATTTACAAGATGTTCTCACTTTTTTTGGGCCACCCTGTATGTCCGGCACAGGCCAAGGCTACACCGCTGGCTCTGTAACATGGCTGAGCCCACTTCCAAAGGTCAATAGCCAATTTAGGTAAGGGGGTTGGGGTGGAGGGGGATTTGGTTAGAAGTCTGTGGGAGGGGAAAAATTAGGGGAATCAGGTGCTGAGTCTAGTGGGCTCTGGAGAGTTGATAGGGGCAGGTTAGTGGAGAGGGGAGCAGTGGGGGAGAGTGGTGCTTGTCCTCCCTCCCTCCCACTTCCTCTATTCTCGGGTGCTGATTCCGAGAAGTTGCTCTGGAGGGTTTGTGGGTGATGTCTGGTCACAGCTGGGGCGGAGCTTGGATGTGTGACCTTCTTCCCAGAATTGGCTGTGGTTAAAAAGGGGGACTTATTGAAGAGGTTGACATGTCTGCAAGATTCTTTGCTTAAGCAAGTGTAACCATTGTGAGTTGAGGAGGCATGGCCTGGTGTCACCATGGACTATGTGGAGGCCATGTGAGTGGGGAATAGTAGCCATCCACAGACTCCTTCAGGGGACTTCATTACAGCTAGGTTGGCGCTGACTAGATGAATCGGCAAGTATGGTTGTGAAATCAGAATGACAGGGGAATATGTAAAGGACAGTATAAAAGATGTACAGGAGAGAATTGAGAAGGGCCAATCTGGGATATTGCCATCATAATAGTGTTTGGAGTTGTTACTCCTGTAAATGATGCAAAGAAGGCATGTGTGATTGCTGATGTTAATGCCTGTATTTTACACTAGTCAGTCAGTGTATCAACAAAAATGTTTTTTTGAATGAAATTCAGATCCCTTTGTAACAAACACAAGACTATAATTTCTAAAGCACTATTATGGGTCTGAATTGGTATTTTGGATTACAGATGAAATATGAGATTACAATGATGATGTTTAACATCCTAGAAAATGCATTTTGATTTTGGTGTGAGGCTACCAGAGTAAATCTATGAGTCATCAGATACTTTTGTAATTGAATATATGCTATTATATGGTCTGCTGTGCATTGACTTTGCTGGAATGTGTACAGTGAGTATATATATATATATAAAATCTTTGCATAAGCATTTCTGAAGTAATGATAGTTGAGGGCTGTTTGTAGAAACCAGTATGGCTTAATAGATCTTTGTAGTTTAGAATTTCAATCCAGTTTTCTGAACAGTTACATTTAGGGGTATGTTTACTAAACAGCGCTAACATCGCAGCGGCGACGTTATCGCGCGATAATGGCGCATTACCGGGCAATAACGTCATGTATCGCGTGATAATGTCTTCGTTGGCATTAAGGTGCGCAGAGGGTGGAGTAGGGCGGAGATAAGGGGTCAATGGGCGGAGAGTGGGCAGGGAGAGGCCCCAGGCACACTAACACTGTGAAATCAGGGTCTGAAAATTAACATCACTGAAAACCTTGCGTTAGAGGCACATTTGCAGGAGAGAGAAACCAGTTCAGTCAGCAATGTACAGCAAAGGCAGGGAGACCCAGATAAGTGATAGTAGTGATACATGTGCAGTAACAAAACATGCAAAATCCAGAGAGACAATGACCAGAACCAAAATAGAAATACAAAACACCGAGCTGGCCAATAGAAAAAACAGTGATAAATGGTAATCAACACTACCCATAAAGAATAAAAAGGAAGATGTCACGTTTGGAAGGGCCAATTCTGATTCCCCCTACAAAGTGAATGTGCCAACATTGATAGTGTTGATGAGGGTTTGCTGTGGTGTATATTGGGCAGCTTGTTTATGTGGCTTTCACATGTGCAGCAACAGCAGAGTGGCCACATAGGAAAGGGCACTATGGTGATGGTGTAAATGGGGTATAGGGGGCTGCAGGCGGGACATGCAGTGGGCCAGTGGGGCACAGGGTGGACTAGGCAGATGCCTAGGTGATGCATAGGAATGTAGAAACAGAAAACCAGCAAGACAGCAACTGACCAAGGGCAAACATGTCCACGAGTGTGTGTCCCACAGTGTCCCAGGGGACAGTACCCAGAAAGTACCCCAAAGGGCACATAACATTGGCAGGCGATGCCGGGGGAAGCGTGGATGTTTAGGCAGGCACCCCTACCCCATATCAAGCACCATAGGCAGCCGCCTACCGGCACACTGGATGGCCTGGGACTGCGCACCACCAGCACCACCTGCACAAGGGCATGTCAGCATGGTGGCAGAGGGATGCTGATGGTGGAGGGGGCAGTGGCATCTGCCTACAGCAGACCAAGGCCAAGCCCTGTTTAGGTGGATGCCGTGAACTGCAACAGACAAGGTCTGTCTGACGAACAGTCATGGTATCCCCAGGGAATGATCTTCCTCTGTGACAACAGTTTGGTGCAGTACACACAGCCAGTATATTCAGGGGCAGAAGGTCACAGGTTCAAGACCCAGCTGTGGCTCCTGCAGACCACGTCACTATCTTTTACCTAGTACTAAACCATGGTAATAAAGACAGAACCTTTATTGCAGATAAAATAAACACACCATGAACGCCTATATTTTACCCTACAGAGCACATACACCATAAACATGTGCAATCCCAAGAGCAGAGTTTCCCAACTGCAGTCCTGGAGGGCCAAACATCATTCAGGTTTCATGCTGTCCCTAATAAATATTCCTGTGATGGATTTGTATGCACCCCCCCATTGTATGCAAATGTATCCATGCATATTCATTAGGGACAGCATGAAAGCCTGAACCGTGTTTGGCCCACCAGGACCGGAGTTGGGAACGTCTTCCCTAGAGCAGTGGCCAACAGGGGCAAAAACACCCACACCCACAGGTCCACTATCCAACGGCTCATGGAGAGTCAGGCTGTTGGGCCCTGCGCGGAGCAGCATCTACCAATACTAGCACCTGCATACCTTAGAAATGCCGTCTTAAACTTGGAAACACATTCCACATATATAAAAAGGTTGCTATGATTAATGTCAGATAACAGATCCTAAGTTAAATACAATTTGTTGACAGAGATTCATCATAGCAACCTTTCTGATATCTGTGGAGTGGGTTTCAGTTCTTTTTTCTGACAGTGTTTACCATCCTGGGGAGTGACCCTAACAGTATTGAGTACTATAGCAATGCCTGCACTGTGCCCAGGACTGGTGTGGTGACCAGGGCTGCCACAAACCTCTATATTTGCACAATGCTGAAAGAGGTGTGAGAGTGTGTGTATGTCTATCCAGTGTTTTGTGGCTGCCAACACCTTACTGAGCCCACAATACTTGCACTGTTTCCAGTGTTAGCCTGCCAATGTGCATAATGAGGAGCAAGGTACTGTGGGTATGGCCTGGACAGGGCGGCTTGGGCAGGGTGCATCTGCACAGGGCATAGGGCAATGGCTGGGACATTGTATTGCCCAACCACCACCTGCACAGACAGGGTGGCCACAGCATGTCATGCTTGGGGGGGGGGGGGTGTCACTCTCACCCTGACTGAGCAGTGACCATGGCATGGCTAGGTTCTCCCATAGTGCTATGCAGTATTTCTCTCAAGTGATGTCTATGAGTTCTGTTTTCTGTGTGTGTATATATGTGTGTGTGTGTATGTGTGTTCCCATCCCATCCCATTTTTGGGTACACACGGTTCCTCCAGGAACATGCACTATGTGCTAGCTAGCAGACTGTCTGCAGCTAGTATGTGTATGGCTGGGACACATCGCAGGGTGCAACGGGTGGAGACTGACTGTGCCCTCTGCTGCTGAATGTTGGATAGTGGTGGAGGGAAGCTGAGCTTTTCCAGGCCTCCTGTCTGGCAGTGCCCTATGTGATGTGTACAGATCTGCATTGACTGCCCTGTAGAGGTGCCTATTCCCCAGCAGGACTGGGGTTGATGGTCCCCTCCACTGCCACCATTGCAGAGATGTGGTCTTTTTCTGTCATCATGTTTCTATGTTTCTATGTTTCTATGTAGAATGTGGATCTGTCGGTGGGAGATCATGTCCCCCACCCTGACCCACAGAGGGTGGGTTGGGTGGTGCAGTACTACATAATCTGCCTTTGGGTCCTAACACCACCCTTCTCTTTAACATGTGACCATGGCAACCACATAGGATATGCACTATTCTGGGTGCATCATAATCCACAAGTGCTAAACGTGACTGGGAAATACAGATGGACACAGGTGTATCTGCAAGAACTACCTATCACACACTGGCACTGATGGGGACCTGCAGCATAGCCTATCTCAGCTAAGCCAGGTGCTGCAGACCTGGTGCTGGGTGCCCCATCTCACCCTCAGAGTGAGCACAGGAACCGCACAATGTCACAGTCTGTAGCTACTCTGTGCCAGTAACACACACGGGTGGGGTGCTATAGAGGCGCATACCCCATCTTGTGATCAGATGTAGACTGCTGATCTGCATGTGCAGTGCATCATTGGTACAGGTGCTTTTAACCTATCCTGGTAACCACAGCAGACAATTTGTGTGGTGACCTCCAGTCTTTCTGTAGCCAGTCAGCGTTGTGTTAGATCCTCTAGAGATGTGGCCCACTTGTTACTTCAATGACTACAGAGACAGAGGACATGGGTTTGATCCCACAATGGTGTTATTTAATAAGGCTGTCTGAGGCTTTTCCTTTTAATTTAAATCAGCACTGCCAGAAAAACCACCCTCACAGTGCCGTAGCCTAAGGTGCCTCATAAGATGCCCTATAGGGCTCCCTATAAAACACCCTATAGGGCACATTATAAGGTGCCTTGACGGACAGGGCACTTTATAATGTGCCCTATGGAGTGCCTTATAGGGCGCCTTTTGCGACACCTTAGGTTACGGCACTGTGAGGGTGTTTTTGCTGGCAGCACTGATTTAAATTAAAAGGAAATGCCTCAGACAGCCTTCTTAGATAGTACCACTGTGAGATTGAACCCATGATCTCTGCCTCCCCAGTCATTGCAGTAACCAGTGGGCTACATCTTTACAGCTTATCATCCTGCGCTGGCATGGCACCCACTATTGCACGAGACCGATTCCTTGCAACCTTCCCTCCGGACCGCCCACTACCTTATATGGCATTCTTCACATTAACGCTGCAACTAGCACCGGTAACATTAAGATGGTTTAGTAAACATACCCCTTAGAGTGTGCTTAACCAAACATATTTGCTTGATTATTGTCTGATCCTATGATTTCATAAGATGCTTGTAAAAACTGAATCTATGAATGGAGCAATAAGTATAGGGAATAGGTATGTCCATTTGGATTTGGCTTGTGATTGATTGCTGGCAAATTAGGGAGCTCATTTTAGATGGCTTGGGTGGTATTTGCATGTATAAATAGTGGTTTTATAAATGTAAATGGTACAACTTATCTAAGTAGCAATTGGAACTCTAAAACCAATGGATCTACAAAGGTAGTGGGGGAATTCTGCACAGTGCAGCAGTTTCAATACTACAGATATTATATCTATAAGAAAGCATGAGAGAATTTACATGCTGTGGCACTTACAATCCTAAGAGGTAATGATACTGCTTTGAAAGGTTACATGAGAGGCATAGGAGAAGAGGGAGTGGGGCTCTTGTTCTTCGTAAAGCCATTGTTGGCCCACTTATTTCACGTAAACCGCTTTGGTATATTGATACAGTGGTATGTAAGCACAGCTAACAAATAAATAAATAAATAAATAAATATTGAAAATGTATATGCATATTTCCACAAATAGACAAATAACTACTGGGAAATGAATGGGCTATTTTGGTCCTTATCTTTCTATAGCCCACCACTGTTGTTGTTAAGTACCATTGAGTCGGTGTCGACTCATGGCGACCTTCTGGATAGTTGTTGTTAATTGTGTTCGGTCTTCAATCAGGCGGCTCATTGTTGACATGCTGGTACCCATAGCTGCTGTTATTGAATCGATCCATCTCATTGCTTGCCTTCCACTTTTGTGTTGATCTTCTATCTTGCCAAGCATGATGTTTTTCTCTAATGATCTCTCTCTCTTCGCATGATGTGTCCAAAGTATGAAAGTTGAAGTCTTGTCATCTGAGCTTCAAAAAAAGTCTAGGTTTGATCTCCTCTAGTACTGACTGGTTTGTTCCTCGGGCAGTCCATGGTATATACAGTATTTGCCGCCAGCACCATAATTCAAAGGCATCAATTTTCTTCCTGTCTATCTTTTTCACTGTCCAGCTTTCACAACCATATGATGTTATTGAAAATACCATGGCTTGAACAAGTCTAATCTTTGCATGGCGAGAGACATCTCTGCTTTTGAGAATCTTATCTAGGTCTTTCATAGCCATTCTGCCAAGAGCAATGTGTCGTCAGATTTCTTGACTGCTTGTTACTTCCTTATTGATAGTTGATCCAAGTAGGTTAAAGTTGTCCACGATTTCAATTTCTTCTCCTTCATTGATGAACTTATTGATTTTGCCAGTTGTCATGATCTTTGTCTTCTTTACATTAAGGTGCAGGCCCATTTTCAGACTATGTTCCTTGATTGTGAGAAGCAAATGTTTCAGATCTTCTTCACTTTTAGCCAGTAATGTGATATCATCAGCATAGCTCTCGTAGCTTTAGAAAAGCTGATCTTGTTCTTCCTTTAATAGCTTCTGATTCTATTTCCTTGCATGCGTCATTGTAGTACTTCACCTTGTCTTGTCTTGCTGCATGTTGGAAATCTCTGTTGAGTTCTGTGTTTGTCTTTCTTTCTCCTCTGGCTTTAACTTCTCTGCGTTTCTGGGCAATTTTCAGAGTTTTCTCTGTCATCCATTTTGGCCGTTTTTGCTTTTTCAACTTTTGTAGAGACTTCTCACTTTCTTTCAACACAACCTTCTTGATGTCATTCCATAACTCTTCTGGAGCTCTGTCATTTGTATCTAAAGCAGCAAATCAATTTTGCAGGCAGTCTTTAAATTCCAGTGGTATATTCTCAAGGTCATATTTTGCTACATTAATGAGTGGCTTGCTCTTTTTCAACTTTAGCTTAAGTTTGCATGCTAGTACTTGGTGATCTGTACCACAGTCAGTTCCAGTTTTTGTCTTTGTTGATTTTATAGAGCTTTTCCATTGTTGACTTCCACAGATGTAGTCAATTTGGTTTTTGTACAATCCATTGTGTGAAGTACATGTTTACAGTCTCCGCTTTACTCTGTCCTCATCCTTCTTGACCTCTCTGCTTCTTTTGACACTGTTGACCACAACCTTCTCCTCAATACCCTGTCCTCGCTTGGTTTTAGGGGCCCTGTGCTATCCTGGTTCTCCTCCTATCTCTCCTATCTCTCCGATCGCTCTTTCTGTGTGAGTTCTGGTAGCTCCTCCTCCTCTGCTACCCCGCTCCCAGTTGGTGTACCCCAAGGATCTGACCTGGGTCCACTCCTTTTCTCTCTCTATAACCAGTCCCTTGGTGCACTTATCTCCTCCCATGGCTTTCAGTACCAACTGTATGCTGATGACTCCCAGATCCACCTCTCTACACCTGAAATCTCTCTGGCAATCCATACCCGGATCTCTGCCTGCCTTTCTGACATTGCTGCCTGGATGTCTCACAGCTGCTTGAAATTGAACATGGCCAAGACTGAACTTCTCATCCTTCCCCCCAAAACTTCCCCTCCTCTTCCTCCTTTCTCAGTCTCTGTGAATGGCTCTGTACTCCTTCCTATTTCTTCAGCCCACAATCGGGGGGTTGTCTTTGACTCTTCTCTCTCTTTCTCCACACACATCCATCTGACAGCTAAGACCTGCCGCTTCTTTCTCTATAACATCAGCAAAATCCGCCCCTTCCTTTCTGAACAACTGGAGTGGAGGAGTGGCCTAGTGGTTGGGGCAAGGTACTTCAGGCCGGAAGGTCAGGGGTTCAAATCCCACTAGAGGACAGCAACCTTGGGCAGGAAGGACTGGGGTTTCTAGTCCCGCAGGTGCTCCTTGTGGTCTTGGGCAAGCCACTTAACCCTCCATAGCACATGTTCCCTGTAAAAAAGTTATCTCCAAGTTATAATGCCCTGTTCAATGTAATTTCAGTTTGTTCAATATAAACCGCACTGATGCAGAATAGCACAGTATATAAGAGAATGTAAATAAATAATAATAATAATAACTACTAAAATGCTTATCCACTCCTTAATCACCTCCCATCTTGACTACTGTAACCTACTCCTTGCTGGTCTCCCTTTGAATCATCTCTCTCCCCTTCAATCTGTTCAACACTCTGCTGTGCGGCTAATCTTCTGCCAACCTTGTCATGCCCATATTACTCCTCTTCTCAAGTCACTCCATTGGCTCCCTATCCATTTCCACATCCAGTTCAAACTTCTCCTGCTGACCTATAAATGCATTCACTCTGCGGCTCCTCACTACCTTTCTTCTCTTATCTCCTCTTACAAACCCCCTCGGGAACTCCGCTCCTCCAGCAAACTGCTCCTATCTGTGCCCTTCTCTTCTACTGCTAACTCCAGACTTCGCTCCTTTCACCTTGCTTCACCGTACGCCTGGAACAAACTACCTGTGTCTGTACGCCAGGCATTCTCCCTAACCCTCTTCAAATCCAGGCTGAAAACTCACCTCTTCGCTGCAGCTTTTGGTTCTTGACCCTCCTGATCTCCTTTTCCTTCCCTTGCTTTATCCCTGCCTACACCTTCTGTGTTTGTCTTGACTAGATTGTAAGCTCTGATGAGCAGGGACTGTCTCTTACATCTCTGTGCAGTGCTGTGTACGACTTGTAGCGCTATACAAATGCTCAGTAGTAGTAGTGTTGCTGGAAGAAGGTGTTTGAGATGAATAGATCATTGGTCTTGCAGAATTCTATCAGTCTTTCTTCAGCTTCATTTCTGTCCCCAAGTCCATATTTTCCAACCACTTTGCCTTCTTCTTTGTTGCCAACTTTTGTGTTCCAGTCACCCATGACTATCAGGATATCCTGTTTACATGTTCTGTCAATTTCAGCTTGTATTTGTTCATAGAACTCATCAATTTCATCTTCTTCTGCAGCTGTTGTTGGGGCATATACTTGAATTATAATTGTGTTGATAGGCATTCCTCGTAGACAAATAGAGATTAGGAAGCAACAATCTAAGGTTCAGACTAGAAGAGTTATGTATCGGCAAATAGCCATATCGAGTAAATGCTCAAAAGCTGTGGATGACATCAAAAACACTTACTTCATAACCAGAAGGAGCCAATGATTTCTCAAGAAAGCATTCCATTTCCATGGCATAAAGTAGCAATTGGTATCTGCAACTTCAGTGGACATAGTTATCTACCGATAGTTGATTATTTTAAAAAGAAATCAGAAGTAACTGTTAGCGATGGCCTGAACAGTCAGTTACCACTCGCTAATTCCTATGATAACCACTTAGTACACCTTAGCAAAAGGGCCTCTTAAATAGTAGGTGCTCAAGGAGCAGGGAAATATTTCCTGTACTGAATGTAACTCATCTTGAACTACTATCAGAATGATATGAGCTAAATAAAAATAAATATCCAGAGAAATGAGTTTTGGTCTTTAACCTGTGTCTGATATATATATTTTATTTTTATTTTTTTATTTTATTTATTTCTTTTTTATACCGCGCTCTTTAGCATCAGTGCGGTTTACATGTATACTAACGGACATGTAAGTATATATACCTGGGCTGAATTGTAATATGGGTTTCCCCTTCAATTCTAGTTTGCACTAGTTTAAGGCTGAGGCCAAAGTGCAATATATAATCCAAAGCATTAATAAAATCAGTGAAACATCAGTTTCAGAAGGCTATGAATACATCACACTGATATATACAGAGCCTAAATATTGAATGAACAGAAGACTGATCAACCAAAAGGCAATTTTTTAAAATAGATAAAATAATCATGGAAAATATATGCATGTTTTATGTTATAAAAAACTGAAAAATAAAAAAAGTGAGCAATTTCAATGTAAAATAAGTATTTTCTTAAAAAAATAGTGATCCAATTCCATTACGAAAAAAGGATTTTTCTCTCAATAAGAACACACCATGCAGTATATTCACTGTTCATATAAAAAACAAAAGAAACGTGTTTTTGCACATGAGGAAATCACTATCACCTAAAATTGAAGTCACGTTATCTTAATTCACAAAGATACAATATTTCCTATTAGAAGTCAATTCAATTTTTTTTTTCTGTTTAAGCTTCAGTCACGAAAGCAAAATTCTAAAAACAAAATAGTATCATTGTGACTTATCACACTGAACAAAGCACTGGATCACTAAGCACTTTTTCTTCACACTCCAGAAATGCAATTCAGTACTGGAAAACTATACCTTCCATTCATTTCCAACTGTAATTAGTTCTAAGAAAGAAACCTAGTGGGAGATCTGTGGCATTGTTGAAAACCTTAAATTTGCATGGTATCAGTTTGCTTCACTTGTTATTAAGCGAGTGTACAGTATACTAGAGAAACAACTTGACAAAAGAATGGACAATTGCAAGACAAAGAAAGCCTGAAGGACTCTACTGCTTCAGTGAAGAGGTGGTATAATGAATTGTTTGATAGTAAAGATTGTTTATCTGGTTTCAGATTCCTAATTAGATGACTGACTTTTAAGTTGTGGCTGGTCTTTAATTATTTGGAAAAATATTGGTTCTAAAAGCTGTTCTAAAAAAGAAAATGCTGTATAAGATCTTAGGGGTATGTTTACTAAGCCTCGTGCTAGTAGCATAATTCTGGGTCGCATTACCAGCACGGGGCTTTGAACTAACTGCAGGGGGGAGGGTACTCCTGTGGTTACCATGTTTCAGTTTGACAGAATGGCTGCAGGTGCAGCTAACGTCACCCATTGAGGTGGCATTAGTAACACTTGTACTACTTGCATCAAGCACAGGTAGAGTGGGCTGGAAATACCCACTCTAGCTGCGTCATGGTGAGAATGCCAACATCCCACCCAGTAGTTACCCTGATGCTCACTATCAAGGTAGCACGAGGGTTTTGGTGCATGGTACTGAGCTACTTCACTTGCTAGGAAGCTGCAGTAAACATGCCAGTTAAATTCAAGGAAGCATAGGTGAGGACACACCACAGTTTTTTTTTTCTTTCATGTGTATCTTCCTGCTTGAAAATTGATAGTAAATCTCACCCAGCTTATGTCCAACCCAAAGGAATGAAGAGAAGATATCAGCTATACCCCAAAAAAACTTCATTCCACCCATACAATCAAATAGGGATAAATAAAGATTCCTGCTTGTAAGGGAGAAAAGGATCTCAATACCTGTGGGCCAACATGTCTAGACTACGCAATCTAGGACATGAATAAACACCATAATAACATCAAGGATCCTGAAAAACGCCCTTATATACAAGCACATGTACCCATCTGGACGGCCCCAAGCAAGACAGGCCCATTTGGACCTAGTTCCAGATCACGGGAACAAAATATTCCTGTGGTAATCAGAATCAGGCCCGAGGATGACTCGGTGTGCCCTTGCCTCCCCACTGGCGCCCCCAACTTCCACGGCCCCAGTCCCCCTTTTCAACACTGTCAACCCACGGTTGGCCTGCCATGGCCTGGATCGGGCAGCGGGGACCGCCCGCATCCAGCCCCAGCCCTGGAGGGGGATTTCCGGGCCTGATCACCGTTTTTTTGCTGCTTCTTCCAGCTTTGAGAGATGAATATTTGTTTTTCAGGTCTATTGGTTAAGCAGTGATTTATGCTTGCAGTGAAAATTTGTGTTTTTTTAGAGCTAACTGTTATGTTGTGATAAACGCATGCTGTGCAGAGATTAAGAGGCATAATGAAGAATGTCATTTTACAGAAATATGGGAATTAGACCTCCTTGTTAGGGATAAAAGTAGTTTGTACTCAAAGAACCAGATTCTATCAGGGGCACATCTAGCCGTCTGGATGGCCCCTGGCAGGATGGATCAGTTAGGACCTGATTCTGTGCTGTGGGAGCAAAACATTCCCGAGTCATACAGAATCAGGCCCAAGTAGGCTCCCATGGTTCCTGTGGCGCCAACACTCTTATTCCCTGCTGCATGACCCTGGCTGGGCAGCCGGATCCTACCCGCACTTGTCCCTAGCCCCGAGGTGGGGTTCCACCCTTTATTGCCCAGTTTGTGCTGCTTATTCCACCTTGTTCCCCCTGGCCCCACAGGACGTACAGGACCATGACCGTAATTGGCCCTGTATATCCTGACATCTTGACCTGCCCCCGCTCCGCCCAGACTCCACCCCTTCCCGCCCTCCACTGGCTCTCCCTGTATTGCTGTTCTAGCCATGTGGGGAGGGCCTGAGGGGGAATAAGGGCAGGACGGCATGTGGGGCTGCACGTCCCACCAAAACGTGCAGCCCTACAAGTCATGATTGAATCGGGCCCTTGATGTCTGTAAATGCATGTATATATGTATGGGTACATGTGCTTGTATATAAGGTAGTTTTTCAGCAACTTTGATGTTGTGGTGCCTGTCCATGACCTAGACAGAGTAGCCTGGACATGTTAGCCTACAGGTACTGAGATCCTTTTCTCCCTTACAAGTAGGAATCTTTATTTAAACCTATTTGATGTCATGAGTGGAATGACGTTTTTTTGGGTATAGCTGAAAATTAATAGTGGCCAAAGCTGGACATTTATCACAGACTTTTTGTCTCCCTAAGGACCATGCTGCAGTAAAAATCAAATACCCTTTAACTCAGTTATGTGAGCAGGTGAGAAGCTCTCTAGGTTTTCTAAAGATCACCCTTCTAATTTTATTATGGAAGTAAACATGACTGATCTCTGGTTTCTAAATACTGTTTCCATGCTAGGAGTGAAAGTACAGATAATTTTAGTGTGTGTACTGGAGAAGTTGTTCGAAAATAATAATGACATAATTATCCTCCATACGATATCAGAATGTTAAAGATAACAGCATAGACAAAACACGTACCATTTCTATAGTGGTGGGGGCAAACACAGTGACGGAATTCAAAAAGGCATGGGACAAACACAGTGGATCCCTTTACAGCAATAGGATAAAAACAAGATAAACGGTACCATCTAACTTCTGAACCATATAACGTCTCAACAAATAGGGGTGTCCTACATGGAGTGGTGGGTTTACCCCTAAACAAAGACATGGGGAGGGGTGGCCTGCACAGAGCGACAGGTGCACCTACACTTGCCATCTTGCTGGGCAGACTAGATGGACCATGCTGGTCTTTATCTGTCGTCATTTACTATGTTACTAGGTTACTAGGTTAGTATAGTCCCACCAAAATTGTCATATGTGCCATGAGGCAGGGACATTCCTGAAGTGCATGCCCTTAAAATTAGCATTTGGTTCAAGCCAGGACTGCAAGTTTAATCAAGTTTTGTTTTTTTGACTCATTGCACTGGACATAATTTTTCCAGTTTGTCTAGGAAAGGGAGAACTACATAAATGCAACATAAATAAGAACATAAGAAATGCCATACTGGGTCAGACTAAGCTCTATCAAGCCCAGTATCCTGTTTCCAACAGAGGTCAATCCAGGTCACAAGTACTTAGCAGGTTCCTAAAAAGGTATATAAATTCCACAATGCTTGTACCGGGTAAGCACTCTCTCGAGGCTGACCTGCACCAGGCAGCAAAGCTGCATATCCACATATGATAAATACTATGAAAAGTGTAGTAAAAACAAACATTTTACCTTAGTGACACGAGAAAAAGTCGCTTATGAATAAAGTACAATGACTATATTATCTCCTGATAAACTAAACTTGTGTTATTACAGAATTACAATGCTAATGTTATTAGTCATAGTATCTTTGATTTAAATGGCCCCTCCCCCATTTCTCTTCTCACAGTAAACGAACAGGCTGCATCCATTGCACATAATACCAAGTTACTTAGTGTAGTGAGTGCTCTATGTGGATGGAGGTCCTCAGAGATGAATGATACCACCTGATGGAACCCATACGGGAAAGCAGCCCTGTATATTTTCTAACTAAAAATGTTAATTTTGACTGCATATGTGTGATAGTTCCTCATTGTGTGGGGTCATATCAGTTCCTGTTATAACTAAAAGGAATGCAATTCAAAATGGAAGAAGGAGGATAAAGTGAAAATTTACATCCTGCTATTCTCAGATAACCCCCACTACAGGTAGGTCTTCTGTATTTTTAGAGAAGAAGAAGGTTGGAATGTGCTCACAAATGGGACTCCTTAGCTACAAGTAGCCTTTAGCAGTAAAAAAGGGGGAACAATCAAACTATCAATGGGTAGACAATGAAAATACTTTTGTTTATCACTTTTGTGCTTTTCCTTTTTTTTTTTTTTTTACAGAAGCAATATGAAAGCTATAAAAATGGGCCCTAGGTTGAGAGAGTTGGATTCCAAACTTCAAAGAGATTAAGCAAGCATAGTGACGTGTCTACTAAAGTATGGTAGCAGTTGCCACAGGCTTTAGCACCCGGTGAGAGTCTGCGGTAACTGCTACTGCTCATTAAAATCAACCAGCACGGCAAAAAACCCACGCTAACTGATTTCAGTACAAAGGGGTGAGATCGAGGTAGGGAGGAGGCATGGTGGCTGGTGATAGCTAGCATGCAGGATGTTGCTGTACCCCAGCTATCACTATTGCCAATAACATGGCAGCTGCCAGGCCCACACAGGGTGCTGAAAGAAGAAATGCTGACACCCCACCCTGAGGAAGACCCCTTCCAAACCAAGACTCCCTACCTCTACCGTATTGTCTCATCAGGAATCCCTTTCCAAAAAATAATGAGATAAAACCATACAGACCCATGTCTATATTCCAGTCCTGCAAATCTCTATAATGGACTTTTTTAGGTGGGCCGCCAATGAATCCATGGCTCTGGCATTGTGAGCCTTGATGTTACCTGCTAAGTTCAGACCTGCTCATATATTCTAAGCAATGAAAATGCAATCCAATAGAAGATCAGATAATATAGATAATATTTGCCTGGCTGTGATAAGTCTAAGCTTATCTGGGCCAAAAGAAACAAAAAGTTGTGTTGACTTTTTTTTTAACTTTATATTTATAATTTATAATCAACTTAGATCAAAGAACAAGGGACCCAATGCAGAAATATAGAGAAAAATCAAACAAAATGATCACAGCACTATCAGCCCCTTCAATAGTCCACAAGTTAATAGAAAGCATGATCACAATTCAGGAAACAAACAAGAATCTCAAGATATTATCATTAACCAGGAAAAGAAAATTGAAAGTCAATACTGCTTAGTAATAAAATCTAGCATTATAGGGTATAGGTAATCCTATCAATGGGAAGGCATCCATCACTGACCTAAAGTTTAGAAAGGCTGTTAGATGGACTGGTTCATAAAAATATGCTTGTGTATCTGGACTTTCAGAAAGCCTTTGACAAGGTCCCTCATCAGAGACTTTTGGCAAAACTAAAGAGTCATGGGATAGGAGGCAGTGTACTATCGTGGATCAGGAACTGGTTAAAAGATAGAAAGCAGAGGGTAGGGCTAAATGGCCAATTTTCCCAATGGAGAAAGGTGAATAGTGGTGTACCCCAGGGATCTGTGCTGGGTCCGCTGCTTTTTGACATATTCATAAATGACCTGGAAAGTGGAATAACGAGTGAGGTTATCAAATTTGCAGATGCCACAAAAGTATTTAAAGTTGTTAAAACCCAAGAGGATTGAGGAAAATTGCAAGAGGTTCTTGATAAATTGGAAGACTGGGCATCAAAATGGCAGATGAAATTTAATGTGGACAAGTGCAAGGTTATGCACCTAGGGAAGAACAACCCAAACTATGGTTACACGATGCAAGGTTCCACATTAGGAACCACCACCCAGGAAAAAGATTTAGGCGTCATTGTGGATACCATGTTAAAACCCTCTGCCCAGTGTGCAGCAGTGGCCAAGAGAGCAAATAGAATGCTAGGTATGGTAAGGAAAGGAATGGAAAATAAAACAAAAGATATTATAATGCCTCTATA
Source organism: Ichthyophis bannanicus (assembly GCA_033557465.1). NCBI lineage: Eukaryota > Metazoa > Chordata > Amphibia > Gymnophiona > Ichthyophiidae > Ichthyophis > Ichthyophis bannanicus. The sequence continues at coordinate 1,484,276,841 of CM066032.1, forward strand.
TCGTTCCATGGTGAGACCGCACCTTGAATATTGTGTGCAATTCTGTTCGCCGTATCTTAAAATGGATATAGCGATTTTAGAAAAGGTTCAGAGAAGAGCCACCAAAATGGTAAAGGGGATGGAAGGATACTCCTATGAAGAAAGGCTAAAAGGGTTAGGGCTCTTTAACCTGGAAAAGAGACGGCTGAGGGGAGATATGATAGAAGTCTATAAATTAATGAACGGAGTGCAACGGGTAAACGTAGATCGATTGTTTACCTTATCAGAATATAGAAAGACTAGGGGACATGCACTGAAGCTACAGGATAAACTATTTAAGACTAATAAAATAAAATAAAATATTTTTCACTCAACGTGTAATCAAACTCTGGAATTTGTTACCGGAGGATGTAGTAAAGGCTGTTAGTGTAGCTGGGTTTAAAAAAGGTTTGGACAAGTTCCTGGAGGAAAGGTCCATAAATCATTAAGAAGGGACCCAGGATATCAATGCTTGAACCAATACAAGCATTGTGGAACCTGTGTCCCTTGGGGAAACTGCTAGGTACATATGACCTAGATTGGCCACTGTTGGAAACAGAATACTGGGCTTGATGGACCTTGGTCTGACCCAGTATGGCATATCTTATGTTCTTATGTTCTTATGGAGTGGAGTGGAGGAGTGGCCTAGTGGTTGGGGCAAGGTACTTCAGGCCAGAAGGTTGGGGGTTCAAATCCCACTAGAGGACAGCAACCTTGGGCCGGAAGGACTGGGGTTTCTACTCCCACAGGTGCTCCTTGTGGTCTTGGGCAAGCCACTTAACCCTCCATAGCCCATGTTCCCTGTAAAATAGTTATCTTCAAGTTATAATTCCCTGTTCAATGTAATTTCAGTTTGTTCAATGTAAACTGCACTGATGCAGAATAGCATGGTATATAAGAGAATGTAAATAAATGTTGATTCTTCTATGCAGGTTCTCCTTGAAGATCATCAATGCCAAGACTGAAGGGGGTTCAGTAGGAGATGCATCAGTGGCATGACTTCAGACCCTTTGTGTCTGACATAACCTAACTACCATTAAGGAACTACCACTCAGGGTACTTCACAGATATGGCTTCTGCCACAATTTGGATGCCCCAGGCATTATACTTAAGTGATGACCAGTGTTAATGCTTCTTCATCTCCACTTAATGAACAACATGTGTATGCTAAAGAGATGGAACCATTCTTCTCCTCTGGACAGGTATCAGTTAATGTTCATTTCCTTTGGATTTGTCAATGTTCAATGTATCCTCAGTACTGATATAGCCCCAGCATCCGGTACTTCTCTCAAGAGTCCTTTGGGTCCAATACCAATGAATGTGGGCCAGACTTCAAGGAACAAAAAAAAAAACGTTTCCTTCTGCCTTTAATATCTATGAAGACCTCTTTGTGCTCTCTGTAGATACAAATGGCACTTAGAGGCTTTGTGATATGGACCTTTGCACTACAATTGCCAGCTATAAATATCTGCATTGCATATGGTCTTGGCATTCCACCCACACTTTTTTCTTGGGGCATTCCTCTAGGAAATGTCACAGAGGCAAAATCGCATTACCCAGTTTTTGAAAAAAAGATGTGACACAGCCATCGAGGTGAAGCAGATGCATATAATGAAGAAAAAATAAAAATATTCTAAATTCCTAACTAGAGAACAAGAAAATGTGACATAAACAAAAATATTCCCAATTGTGTTGGGTAAGACTGGCCTTAATTTATTGCTTATACATATTACATCCTACAAACTCCAGAAGGAAGCTGTCTTTAGCAGAATATAAGTACAAAGGCAACCGCCAGTGGTAAATTTGAGAGATAGAGCTCATACTCAACATCCCTTGTTTTAGGAATAGAATGAATTACTGTCATGATATGTCCCAAACTAACCTCTTTGGAGATTCCACTTTTGTGGGAAAAGTATACTCATACTATTTGTCAGAGACAGTGCTAGGATGAGGTGAACTATGCAGATGTATAAAGTGTCGGTCCTTCGAGGGAGACAATTGCCACCACTTTTGCCCATGTCCGGGAGCAATGTCTTGAAAAAGCCCCGTGGTGCTTACTTTCAAGCTTCAATTGAAGCTGGGTGACTACGGGAGTTCTTTAACCTGAAGCAGGGTCGTCAAGGAGTGGACCCGAAACATGATACGTTGTTACACTTGGATTCCTTTTGCTTCATAAGTTTGGAAAAATGAAAGTTAAGTGTTAAGACTTTTGCTCACTTTAAAAAAGTATTAAAAGGAGCAGCCACAGCGAGAGGACGGTGTTTTCTTCTGTCTGCTTTTGGACGGCTGCTCTGACAAAAAAGAAACTTCTTTGTCCTATATTTGATCAGGTTTTTGTAAATTGAGTGCTTGGTTTATTCCTGATAAGGGTTTTTTGTTCTGATATTTATTACTTTCAAGCTTTGGCACTGCAGGGCTATCTGCTTCCGCCCCTCTCTGACTCTCGATGCAGACTCCTGTTTGCAAAGAGAGTGGCAGAAGCAAACAGCCCCGCAGCATGAGAATGTTTACCATTATTTCTGCTGCGGTCAAATCTTGCCCAGAAAACCCAGGGGCTGCTGCATTCCCAGGAGTCAGAATTGACTCAACTGTACATTGCATTGCAGTACATATATAGTACATATACAGGGCCGGCCCGTCCATTGAGCAAGAATGTTTTTTGCACAGGGCCCCGCGTTTCAGAGGCCCCGCGCAAAAAACATTCTGCATCAGCCCAGCTAGATTTAAAAAACACAATCTGGCTGCTGCTGCTGCCACTGCCGCAGTGGCAGCGGCAGAATCAAATGTCTCACCGGGCCCCCTCTGCCTGGCAGAGTCCTCCCTACAGCATCAGCTGCCTCAGCGTCGGCTGTCAGAGCCACGAAGGGAGAGCTTCTCTCTCGCGGCTCTGTTAATCCCGCTGGGGCTGATGGGAAATCCCATCATCCCCGGTGGGATTAACAGAGCCGCGAGAAAAGGAAAAGGAAACTCCCTTCGCAGCTCTGAAAAGCCCGCGCTTTGGAAGCCAATGCTGCAGGGAGGACTCTGCCGGGCAGGGGGGGCCCCACAATATGCTTGATTCTGCTGCTGCCACGGTGGCGGCAGCAGCAGCAGCCAGAGCCGAATTGTGTTTTTTTTTAATCTAGCTGGGCTGATGGGGGGAGGGGGGTAAGGACTGATAATGGGCTATGGGGGTGGTCTAAGACTGGAAGTGAGCTGATGGGGGGTTAGGACTGGTAATGGGCTATGGGGGGCTAAGACTGAAAATGGGGTGATGGGGGATTAGGACTGGAGGTGGGCTGATGGGAGGCTTAGGACTGGTAATGGACTATGGGGGGGGCTAGGACTGGTAATGGGCTATGGGGGGGCTAGGACTGGTAATGGGCTGGGGGGTTGTTGGACTGGAAATGGGCTGAGTGGAAGGTGGGACTTGAACTGCAAATAGTCGATGGGGACGGGGGCTTGGAATAGAAATGGGCTGAGTGAAGGGGAGCTAGGATTTGACATGAGCTGATGGTGGGTCTAGGAAAGGACTAGAAATGGGCTGATGGGGGGCTGGGATTGGAAATGAGCTGATCGAGGGACTCGGATAGGACTAGAAATATATGGGGGAGCTAGGACTGGAAATGGGCTGATGGTGTGGTTAGGATAGGATTGGAAATGGGCTGATGGGGGGCTAGGACTGGAAATGGGCTGATTGGAGACTAGAAGGGAGCGGATGCTGGGTGGGGCTGGAACTAGAAGGGAACTGATGTTGGGGGAGGATTAGAATGGGATGGAGCTGGGAGAGTGAAATGGAGAGGGGAAAAATATTTTGTGTGGGAGGGAAGACAAATCTACAATTGGCCGGGTATTGGGAGAGTAAGTGGGGATTGAGGATGGAGGGGTAAAATTTGAGTGGATGAAATAGGAATGAGGAAAGAGCAAAAGGAGAAAGATTAGTATGTCAAAGCAGATGTAGAGAGAGAATGAAAAAAAAACCCAGAAGAGAGAAGAAAGGACAAATGGACAGCAGACGATGGAGAGTTAGCAGAAGACACAAAGAAACCAGAAGAAAGTGGCTGGAGCAATTGCAACTGAAAAAAAAATGCACAAAAGGTAGAAAAATATCACTTTATTTTGAATTTATTAACTGGAATATGTCAGCTCCGGGAAATGTGCATCATTAACATCTGCGCTTTGTTTAGTACAAGAAGAAAATCATTTATAGTTTTATTTCTACAGTGTTGTTGTACATTCCAAGTTTGGCTTTTGGGGTTCCCAGTTTAATTGTCTTTCTGTTTCTAAATTGTGATTCCTTGTTTGGTGATGGTCTGTGTTCTGCATGTGTAACTGAGCTGAGGTATTCTGTTTATGTAATTCCTATTTGACATTGCCACTTGTTCTCTTTCCCCAGTAGGTCATGTATTGTTATTCTCTGAAATGTATTGGTTTAATATTTGCAGTGTTGCCTTTTGATAGATAGAGTATGGTGCTTTGTGAGTCCTGGTAGTGCTGTTATGATACGGCGGATTTGCTATGGGTTCTAAATGGACAGTGTTTGTAGTAGTTCCTAATGTGCCTGGCGGTTGGCACTGGATTATAGTAATGTAGAAAACGTTTAGTCTTTCTTTATCCACACAGTCAATAAGAGGCATGTTTACTAAAAGTTAGTGTATGGTAACATTATGCAAATATTTATGCAAATGATGCCCATTATGCAAATGAGGTCCCACACCGAGTCTCCGCACATGGCCCAGCACCCCCCTTGGGCTGCCCCCGTACATATAGCACCATCATATATTGTAAACCAATAAACATTTCACACATCAAAATGCATATGCATTTAGACATTTTTGCTTTTAAAGCACTTGGAAGTCTTTTCAAAGGAAGATTAGGCACAAATATCTGAGATGTTAGACCGTGAAGGTCCAAAGTAAATGATATGTCAAATACTTTTCTTGAATATTTCAGTTTGCATTATAGAGGCAGAAATGTTTGCATGCACATTAATTATGAGTACTTACGAGGCACAAAGAATGGTTCATTAAATGCTGATTAGACAATAATAACAAAAAGAAGAGTGGAGTTGGTAATAGGATGCCTAAGTTTACATGCAAGGGAACAGAGTTCATTAAAACTTTAATTTGTTTCTTGCATATTCAATTATGACATGCTTAATGTACTGGACATTAACCTTTGAAGGAACTAGCACATTTGTAAGTCAGTCTAAAATTACCATACCTTTATATAAATCAAAAATGAGAAAAGAAATGATCAACATGTTGTTTCCAATATCTTTCTATCAGCATAGTCATTTTCTTCAATCATAGCTTTCTTTTATCTCTTACCTTCTCATTTCCCCTTTTCCATAACGTAAACAGCTACAGCAATCAGTCAGCATACACGGATAGCTTTATGGCCAATGCAATTAACATGCTCATAGTAAAAGTTTTAGAATGAAACACAGTAGTTAGGATCCCTCAAGTTTAGAAGCTTTATAGGGTTTACTTCTAAAAATGGAGTATCGGATTTTACGAAATAGAGCCCTTATCTTTATGGATTGCCTGTTTCACTCCATCAGTCACATTTCCATGGCATGACCATTTCTCCACCCCACTGTGTAAAATTCCTGTTCCACATACACCCAAGGTGACATTCTTCTTCTTCACCATTCACGTTGTCAGCATCTCAGTACCACTTCTCCTTCACAGAGGGCTTCTTTTACTAAAGTGCCCTAGGAGTTTGCACCTACAACATATTTAGTGTAAAAGCCTCTGTGAGAAGTGTGGTGTGGCCAGCATTTGGTGGTAACTGCCACATTAACAATTAGCACATGCCACTGGCACCCAAACTACCCCCAATGTGCAGACGATGCCCACTGTCTGCTCCAACTCCACCCAGACCCTGCCCCATCGCACAATGTACAGTTAACCTTTGTTTCAGTGTGCAGTACTTGTCCCGCCTGTGTGCTAACACTTACTGTGGGCCTATGGAAGCTCTTAACACAAGCTGAGATGCACATTTAACCACATAGCAAACTTTAGTAAAAGGGCCCCATAGTACTTTCTAGATAACACTTTTCTTTTCCTACAACTGTGTGTCCTCTAACCCTATAAAGGATTCACACCGCAGCCTTATAACTAAGACTCATCAAGCCCAGCGCCCTATCCCAAGAAGTGATCAGTTTGGTACCAAGTAGATCTCAAAAAGTCAATTTATTTTTCATAGCTCATTTCCAGCAATTGTCAATGGCTTGCCCAATTCTACCTGGCTAATAATGGTTTATGGACTTTCCCACTTTTGAATCCTGCAATATTAGTTTGCTTGCCCACTGGCAACAGATTCCACAGTTTAATTATGCTCTTCGCGAATACAAATAAAGTTTTAAAAAAGCTTTCTACAATTTGTTTTTAATCTGCTAGCTGGGGTGTGTACGTATAATAACATAGATGCTCACATTGGGGGTTATTCTGAGACATGAACAGAGGGGATGGACATCCCAACAGGACGTCCATCCTCGCTATTCGTGCCGGGTGGCACCCCCCCCCCCAACTTACTTCCCACCGGTTGTGCGGGGAAGTTAGTTAGGGGCGGGGAAGAGGCGGCCCGGGGCAGAGAGTGAGCAGGCAGTGGGCGATCGCTAGCCTTGGATGTACAGGGCCTATTCTAATGTTGGCCCTGTACATCCAAGGCTGGCGAAATGTCCGGGGAAGTTATTCCACCTCCGAGGTGGAATAACTTCTCTGGACATTAGTTTTTTTAAAGTCAGGGTATGGAAGGGGCTGGGGGGGGGGGCAGGGTTTCTTCCCCACAGCCTGATCCTGGCCTTAGTAGGCCAGATAGGGGGTTGGGCTGTGGGGGAAAAAACCTTAATTGCTGGCAGCCGGCAACATGGCATTTAAATGGAGCCATGGTGCCATGGCAACAGGACACCATGGCACTGCACTCCATTTCAATGCCTGACTGAGCTATCCGGGCAGTGTTTGTACGTGCAGGCCAGGACTGAATCGCAGTCCCGGCCTGCATGTACAGGTCTGATTATGATTCTGATCCCGCAGGTTTAGACATGCTCCGCAGGATGAGAATCGCGATTCCCTTTGAACGTCTGGCTCAGACCGAACGTACAAAGGGGATAGCCATGCGGGACAGAATCAGGCCCATTATGATTTACCCCAGTTGGCATATCCAAGTACCCATTTCAGCAGTTGTGCATTTCGAGGATGTCTACATTTTTGAAATTGCCTGCAACCATGCATGTACCCAGCTTTGCTTTTTCGAAAGGCATATCACCAGATCCACTTGCAGGATGCATTTTTAGCGACAGTAATGGAGCTGCTGCCCAAGTCACTGCTGCCCCTCTCCCAGAAATTTGCCCATGGTAATATGGACATCCCAATTTCTTCTGAGACGTACCTTGTGAAATGCTGCTTCACATCAATTGGCTTACCATTATCCACTTATTTATTTACACCTTCAAAAAACTATATGAAATAGGGAAGGCAAGACTTGCTTTGTTGAATTCATGCTAACTTATTCCCTATCTATATGTATCTACTTATATGGTCATTAATTTTGTATTTTAGTATAGCTTCAACCATTTTGCCCAGCACATTTTGCCTCACCAGTCTGTCATTTCCTGGTTCAAACCTGGAACCCTTCTAAAAATTAGCTTTATATTGATCAACTCCAGTCCTTGAGTAGTGTAGCCATTTAGAATGATAGGTTGCAGATTACTCATAACAGTTAAGTAATTTAGGAGACAATATTCAAAACCATACCTGGTTATCAGCAACTTCTAGCCATACTAACCATGTAAGTGCTGGCCTGAATAATATTCAGCAATGCTATCCAGATAGAGCTTCTGAATATTACCTCTGACTGCTCGAGACTATACAGATAGTGCTGGGGCAGTCCATAGGCAGAAATGGGTTGGAGGTCCAGGTTATCTGGTTGTGGCAATATGTGAAGGCACATTTTAGAAATGGTGTCTAGGCGCAATTTGGGATGTACAGGTCAAAATGTATGAAAAAAGACTAGCCATGTGCAAGTTTTGGACTGATTTCAGAAACCCACACATGCCAAAAATGAATGCCGTGACCACATCCACATGGAGAAAATTTTAGGATGGGGACATCTAGTCCATGCTGTATACACATCCCTGCCTGCTATTTTGCAAGCAGAGATGTGCATAGGCATGCCAGCCAGAAAACAAATGTACACATTTCCTTTCAGTTTTCTTCATGGTCATGAAAAGTATTGCTGATACACTGGTCAACATTGAAATCGTTACTGACTTTAAAAGGCCCTACTCTGTAGTATCTTGGTGAGCTGAACACGAATATAACATTAAAAAAAAAATATTGGCTCTCGTTTTGAAGATATTGCAGGTAGTTCATTTTTGACATTTCACCGTGTAAATTTATCCATTAGGACATCAACAACATCCCAAATAAACCTTGAATGATGTAATATTGCATCACATTGCATAATACCAGTATGCACACATCATCCAGAGTTGATTGCATCATTTTCTGATGCAATGCAATACTACTGCCAGACGGCTGCTGAAGCCATCTGAGGTCAGCAGTGAACTATACACAGTCGGAAAGGAAAGTAATCTGGTATTCTGTTCTGATATTGAAAGCCTCATGAATGCCTTCAAAATCACTCATGACCCACAAGACTGGAGACTATTTATAGACTTCAAAACTGAGTCTGAAGGCTGTGCTTTTAAACAATGGAAACCATCTTCCATCTATTCCAGTAGCGCATGCCATCCATATGAAAGAGACATACGATAACTTAAAGCATCTACTGACTTCCATTAACTATAACAAGTACAGCTGGCACCTCTGTGGTGACTTGAAGATAGTTGCCCTTTTAATGGGACTGCAGCAGAGATATATAAAATACATGTGTTTCTTATGTGAGTGGGATAGCTGAGCAAGGGATTGGCACTACTTGCGGAAGGAATGGAATCGCAGACAAAATGCAACAGTTGGAGAGAAGAATATCCAGCACCCAGCTCTGGTCGAGGCTCACAAAATCCTGCTACCACCCCTTCACATCAAACTAGGTTTGATGAAAAACTTCATGAAAGCCATGGACCGTACTTCGCCAGCTTTCCGATACCTGCATGAAAAATTCCCTCAACTCAGCAAAGCAAAGATTAAAGAGGGAGTTTTTGTGGGTCCTCAGATTTGAGAGCTCTTCAAAGATGACAAGTTCAACAACTTGCTGCATGGTGATGCGAAACAAGCATGGAATGCTTTTTGCCTAGTGTCAACAAACTTTCTTGGGAATGTTAGGGTAGAAAACTACAAGGAACTAGTAGAAGACATGCTGATGCAGTATCAGAAACATGGCTGCAATATGTCTGTAAAGATTAATTTCCTTGATTCCCATCTCGATTTTTTTCCTGACAACTGTGGTATGGTTAGTGATGAACAAGGTGAACGTTTTCACCAGGATATTGCAATGATGGACCAAAGATACCAGGGAAAATGGTCCACTACAATGCTGGCTGACTACTGCTGGACACTCCCCAGAGAAGCTCCCAAACAGCTGTACAAGAGACAGGTGAAAAATCTAAGAAGTAGTCTATGACTTGGTTTTTTACAGGTATTAACCGAAAACCTATTATATTTACTATTGACATGCATTTCGTGATGTAAACTTTAATTCTTGTAGATTACAAAAAAACTACAGCCAACTTTGCAATTTCACTGTCATATTAGTATTCAGCCTATAAAAATTGATAAGAAATGACTATTTTTATTTCAGTAACATGACTTTTGTAAACATTTGTTGACCAGTGATATCAGAGCACCTTCTTCTCTGCTCCTTCCAGGTGTTTTACTGGCAGAATGATAGCCTTTGTGATGCTATTTGTGCCCTGGAGCAGGAATACCACTAAAAAAAAGTCAAAACAATTTTGGAGGTTTTTTTCTTTTTCTTTCTTTTTATTTTTTTTTTACTGGAGCAGGAATAGACATGGATGTTACCACTGATTGCTCCTCATTTCTGAAACTGGATGCCTTCAGACAAGTGAATCCCTCTGTAGAAATGGGTAAAAGGGGCAACAGCTGTTAAACGGTGTGTATAAATGCCCATTTTATGGGAAATAAGATCTCAGATGTTGAGGTTTTAATGGAAGAGGCCGACTAGGATTTAGTGGTGGTTACAGAGACTTGGTTCACGGACAACCATGACTGGGATGTAATTATACTGGGCTATACTTTATTCAGGAAGGATAGGGTAGGAAGAAAGAGAGGAGGAGTGGCACTATAAGTAAAAAATAATATTAAAGCTATAGAAGGAGCGAGACGGCACTGTGGGTTAAACTAGAAAGAGGGAAAGGGAAAGCCATGTGCACTGGTGTGATATACAGATCCCCCTCACAAGGAGAAGTGGTGGATGGAGATTTAATAGAAGACATATATAGTATTACTATTATTATTATTATTGTTTTTATTATTCATTTATTAAGTGCTACAAGACATACACAGTGCTGTACAAACACAAAGAAAGACAATCCCTGTTCAAAGAGCTCACAATCTAAAAGACAAACAGACGCGACAATACAAGAAGCATGAGGTCAAAGGGAAGAGGAGACACAAGGAAAACAGATAATGGCCTGAAAGTGGTTTCGAAGAGGTACGTTTTTAGCAAGGATTTGAAAAGGAAGAGAGAAGAGACTTGACATAGAGATAGGGGAAGCTTATTCCAGGCATAAGGATCAGCAATGTTAAAGGATCAAAGTCTGGAGTTAGCATTAGAAGAGAAGGACATAGAGAGAAGGAGACCAGAGGAGGTGCAGAGTTCATGAGGGGGAGAGAGGAGGGAGGAAAGATAATGAGGGACTGTAGAGCGAATGCATTTAAAGGTTAGGAGAAGTAGTTTGAAATGAATACGGAACCGAAAGGGAAGCCAGTGAAGTGATTTCAAGAGGGGTCACATGAGAGTAAAGTGGCTGGCAGAAAATCAGATCGAAGAGGAAACAGGTGAAACTGAGGAAGACCAGCAAGGGGGAGGCTGCAATTGTCAAGACAGGAGATAATTAAGTAGTGAATAAGGTTCCTAGTAATATCTTCAGAGAGGAAGGGCCAAATTTTGCTAATTTTGCTATGAAAGGATAAGTGCTACTGATAGGTGATTTCAATATGCCAAATGTTGATTGGCACATCCTTATTCTGGTGTCATCTAGAAGTAAGGAAAGCCGAGATTCTCTATAGGGAGAACTATTCCAGCAACTGGTAACAGAATCCACATGTGAAGTTGCCTTACTGGACTTGGTGCTTGCCAATAGGGAAAGTGTTTCTGATGTTATAGTTGGAGATCATTTTGCATCCAGCAATCACCAGATGTTGTGGTTCAGTATTAGTACTAGGGCTGATAAAATCCATTTAAAAGCAAGGGTTTTAGACTTCGGGAAAACTAACTTTGCCAAGAAGGGACAATATCACAAGGAGTCGTTAGTGGGATGGGAACAGCTGGGGAATGTAGAGAAGGAATGGGCAAAACTGAAAGGGGATATTTTAAGGGCAACAAACCTTTTTGTTAGAAAGGTAAATACATGTAAAAGGAAAAGGAGATCACTATGATCCTCAAAAAAAGTAGCTGAAAAAGTGAAGAAAAAGAGGGTGGCCTTCATAAAATACAGGAGATCACGGAGAGAGGAAGACAAGCATCAATATTTGTAAAAAAAAAAAACGTAGAGAAGCTAAGACAGTAGTCAGGAAAGCAAAGATACAAAAAGAAGAAGAAATAGCCAATGCAAAAAAATGTGGGGACAAAACATTTTTCAGATATGTTAGCGAGAGGAGGAAGTGCAAAAATGGTATTGTCAGACTCAAGGGTGAAGGAGAGCAATAAGTAGAAGCCAATGAGGATAAATAGGAATTGCTTAACAATTATTTTTGTTCTGTGTTCACAGATGAAGGGACAGAAGCAGGACCTCAGAAAACACCCACAAATAGGAATAGAAGTGAAGGGAACCTTTAACAATTTTCAGAAGACTGTATTCGTGAGGACCTAGCCAAACTAAAAGTAGACAAAGTGATGGGACTGGATGGGATATATCCAAGAATATTGAAGGAACTTGGGGACGTTCTAGTGACTCCACTGACTGACCTTTTGAATGCTTCTTCAGAGTCAGGAGTTGTCTCAGAGGGCTGTAGAAAGGCACATGTTGTCTCTTTACACCAAAGCAGAAGGATGTGGTTGAGAACTAGAGATCAGTTAGTCTGAACCTCTGTGGTGAATAAATTGTTGGAAACGCTGTTAAAACAGAGGATATTGAGATTTTTGGAGTCTATTGGATTGCAGGATCTGATGCAGCATGGATTTACGAGATGCAGATTTTGTTGGACAAATCTGATTGATTTCCTTGACTGGGTGACCAGGGAGTTGGACTGAAGGAGAGCCCTAGATGTGGAGTATTTAGATTTCAGTAAAGACTTTGACACCGTCCACACAGGGAACTTATAAATAAATTGATCACCCTACGGATGGACCCTAAAGTGTCTGACTGCTTATAAATTGGTTGAGTGGGGCAACAAAGTGTATAGGTAAATGAAGCTCAGTCTGAGGAGAAGGATGTTACCAATGGTGTGCCACAGGGATCTGTCCTTGGTCGGATTCTTTTTAACATCTTCTTTAGTGATATTGCGGAAGAGCTGTTGGGAAGGTTTGCCTCTTTGCGGATGAGTTCAAAATCTGCAATAGAGTAGATACCCAGATAGGAGTAGATACCATGAGGAGGAATCTAACTAAGCTTGAAGAATGGTCTAGAATTTGGCAGTTGAGATATAATGCTAAAAAATGCAGGGTCATGCATTTGTGCTGCAAAACCTCAAGGATGCAGTACAATGTAGGAGTGAAGTACTTCTGTCAACAAAAGAAGAACAGGATCTGGGTGTGATTGTTTCTGATGATCTTAAAGTAGTTAAAAAGCTAGAAAAGGCAATGGCAAAGGCCAGAAGGATGCTTGGGTACATAAGGAGAGGAATGTCCAGCAAAAAAAAGGAGGTAATAGTGCCTTTGTATGTCTCTGGGGTAACCTCATTTGGAGTATTGTGGGCAATTCTGGAGACCACACCTTCAAAAAAATATAAACAGGTTGGAGTCAGAGCAGAGGGTGGCTACTAGAATGGTTAGTGTTCTTTGTTATAAAGCATATGGACACAGACTTAAAGATCTTAATATGTATATGTTAGAGGAAAGGAGGATAGGGAAGATATGACAGAGACATTTAAATACCTTTGTAATATAAATGCACAAGAGGAGAGCCTCTTTCAATTAAAAAGCAAGCTCTGCAACAAGGGGACATAGGATGAGGGTGAAGGGAGACAGACTCAGGAGTAACACGCAGAAATATTTCTTAATGAAATAAGTGATAGAGGCATGGAATGGTATCCTAGTGGAGGTAGTAGAGACGAGGACAGCATTTGAATTCAAGAAAGCATACAATAGGACAAACACAGAAGATCTCTAAAGGAAAAAAAAAAAGGACTATAGTAATTGATATGGAAGGGCAGACTTTTTCTGCTGTCATATTTCTATCTTTTCTGGAATGCCCTAGAAATGCCTCTGTCATGTCCCATGCAACATGGATATGCTCACTCTGGAGATATCCATATACCCAGGGGGGTTTTTTATGTCTCCAGAGGCATTATAATGATTTGCATGAATAATTCCCCTTTATTAGGCATCCAAATCACTAATAGGATTTCTAAAATGATGCCCTTAGTCTGCTAACTGGATAACTAACCACATAGAGTTGAGTCAGAAAAAAGGTAGTGATAACTTTATGTGGTGCACTCAAGATAGCAGGCTAAATTTTGCTATCTGAGTTGCAGCATAGGTCTCTAATGAATGTGTATATTTATTGTCAGCCATTATCTAGATACCAGCATGGAATATTCAGATTGAACTGAGCTGTGACAGACAGCATTTGAAAAAAAACACTTACTGCCATGACTGAATGTTGTTGTTGTTAAGTGCCGTCGATTCGGTGTCAACTCATAACAACCCTCTGGATAGTTATCCTAAACTGTGTTCGATCTTCAGTCAGGCAGCTCATTGTTGATAGAGTGGCATCCATAGCTCTTGTTATTGTTCAATACATCTCATTGCTGGCCTTCCTTTTTTGCTGTGACTTTCAACCTTGCCAAGCATGATGGGTTTCCCTAATGATCTCTCTTTTCACATGATGTGTCCAAAGTATGAAAGTTTAAGTTTCGTCATCTGAGCTTTTAAAGAAAGCTTAGGTTTGATATCCTCTAGTACTGACTGGTTTGTTCCTCAGATAGTCGATGATATACACAATATTTGTCACCAACACCTTAATTCAAAGGCATCAATCTTCTTCCTGTCTATCTTTTTCACTGCCCAACTTTCACATCCATACAACGTTACCGAAAATACCATTGCTTGAATGAGTTTAATCTTTGTATGGAGAGAGACATCTCTGCTCTTGAGAATCTTGTCTAGGTCCTTCATAGCCAGTCTGCCAAGAGCAATGCATCATCTGATTTCTTGACTGTTTGTTGTTTCTTTAGTGATAGTTGATCCAAGTAGTTTAAGGTTGTCCACTATTTCAATTTCTTCTCCATCAACGATGAACTTATTGATTTTGCCAGTTGTCAGGATATTTGCCTTCTTTACATTAAGGTGCAGGCCCATTTTAAGACTATGTTCCTTGATCATGAGAAGCAAATATTTCATATCATCTACACTTTCAGCCTGTAATGCGGTATAATCAGCATAGCGAAGGTTGTTGATGAGTCTCCCACCAATCTTCACACATCTGTTGTCTTCATACGGTCCTGCTTCTCTGATGATTTGTTCTGCATATATTTATTTATTTATTTATTTATTTATTTATTAACAATTCTTATATACCGCACTATTAGACATCAGCGCGGTTTACATTGAACAGAAAACATCCGACAGTTTACATATGTCTGGTCATTACATTTAACAGGAAGAATAACTTGGCGAAATAGGGAAACTAAATACAATGCAGGGTTATCTGATAAAGGATATCCTGGTTAACTATTTACAATAGTTTACAATATTTACATATTTATGTCTTCAAATCTCTTCTTATAAGCCTTCTGATGCAGGCTCCAAATCATTTTAATCAATATAAATTAAACAGGTAGGGGGGAAGCATGCAGCCTTGTCATACACCTTTGCTGATTTCAAACTATTTTATTTCTCCTAGTTCCGTTCAAACTGTTGCTTCTTAATCAATGTAAAGGTTGTTCAAGCCAACGATCAGGTATTCTGATATACCCATTCTTCTTAATGTGGCACAGAGTTTCTCATGGCTTATACAGTCAAAAGCCTTGCAGTAGTCAAAAAACCACATATGATATCCTTTTGGTATTGTTTAGTCTTTTCAAGGATCCATCTCACATCCGCGATGATGTCTCTCGTTCCTCACCCTTTCCTGAACCCTGTTTGCACTTCAGGCAGTTCTTGTCCCAGGTATGATTGTAGTCTCTGCTGAATAATCTTTAGTAAATCTTGTTGGCATGTGAGATCCGAGTGATTGTGCGATAATTTCCACAGCCACCTTTCTTTAGTATTTGTATAAACACAGATGTTTCCCAGTCAGTTGGCCATGATGTTGTCTTCCAAATTTCCTGGCAAAGCCATGTAAGTATGGTAACATCTGCATCATATTGTTGTAATACTTCAATGGGAATGCCATCAATGCCTGTTGCTCTTTTCTTTCATAAGGCTTTCAATGCTACTCCGACTTCTTCTTTCATTACCTACAGTTTCGGATTATAAGAAGTTCATGACACTGCCTTCTTCACATTAAATCTTAACTGCCAAGCATTAGACTATTCTTCAAGCTTTTGTGGATCTTTCCTCGTGGAGTGGATAACATGAGGAAAGATCTACAAAAGCTGGAAGAATGTTCTAATGCTTGGCAGTTGAGATTTAATGTGAAGAAGTGCAGTGGCATGCACTTGGGAAGCAAAAATCCAAGGGAATTGTATGCAATAGGGGGCAAGAGGTTGGTGTGCATGGACTAGGAGAAGGACCTCGGAGTGATTGTTTCTAAGGATCTCAAGGTGGCAAAACAGTGTGACAAGGCGGTGGCCAAAGCCAGAAGGATGCTGGGTTGCATACAGAGAAGAATTACCAGCAGAAAGGAAGAGGTACTAATGCCACTGCACAAGTCACTGGTGAAGGCTCACTTGGAATATTGTGTTCAGTTTTGGAGACCGTATCTCGCAAAGGATATAAACAAACTGGAAGCGGTTCAGAGGAAGGCGACCAAAATGATTTGGAGCCTGCATCAGAAGGCTTATAAGAAGAGATTTGAAGACATAAATATGTACACTATGGAGAAGAGGAGGGACAGGGGAGATATGATTCAGACCTTTAAATACTTAAAGAGTATTAATGAACAAACAAACCTCTTCCAAAGATGGGGAAGCTGTAAAACTAGAGGGCATAGCATGAAACTGCAAGTGGGTAAACTGAAAGGCAATGTCAGGAAATACTTTTTCACTGAAAGGGTGATGGATGCTTGGAATGCCCTCCTGATGGAAGTGTTGGTGGCAAATACAGTGACAGAATTCAAAATTTTATTTATTTATTTTATTTATTTAACATTTTTTATATACCGCACTATTCATCATCAGTGTGGTTTACAATTGAACAACAATATACCTGTCAATACATGACTGAACTAGGTTTACAGATAACAGGGAAGATAAACTGGGTGTGAACTGGGAGTAACTATCTACATAATTATACAAATTATATATACATTGAATAGATTACATCAAGATTTGATATTTGACGAGAATACAGTGTTTTCACATTTTGTTCCTTTGTTCTGGATTGTTGTTATGTGTAGGAGTTATCTGAGTGTGGCGGGAGCCGGTTCTATTGTGTGTATGGTAGCCTGAAGTGCAAAGTGAATAAATAGTGCTTGATGGACTTTCTAAATTGGGTGATGTGGATCCCTTTATAGCAACAGGATAAAATCAAAATAAACATAACTATATTTTATATCTTAACAAATAGGGGTAACCTACATGGAGCGGTGGGTACAATCCTAAACAAAGGCATGGGGAGGGGTGACCTGCATGGAGCAGTAGGTGCACCTACTCTTGCTGCCTTGCTGGGCAGACTACTGTAGATGGACCATACTGGTCTTTATCTGCCTTCATATCCTATGTTATTATATAAGATACAGGTTGAAATGGATGTCGGTCCACTTGATCTTTATCATGTAATAACTCTGTTATTCTTTCCACCTTTTCTTGATCTTCTCAGCATCATTCAACGTGGATCTTTGAGCATCTTGTAACATTTCATTTTGAGGCTGGAATTTTTTCTTTAACTCTTGTAGCTTTAGGAAAGCCAATCTTGTTTTTCCTCTGATAGATTTTGCTTCTACTGTATTTGCATGCATCATTGTAATACTTCTCCTTTTCGTGTCTTGCTGTATATTAGAAATCTCGAGTTCTGCGATTGCCTCTCTTTCTTCTCTGGATTTAGCTTCTCTGCATTTCTGGGCAATTTTCAGAGTTTCTTCGGTCATCCATTTTGGCTGTTTTTGCTTTTTCACCTTTTATAGAGATTTCTCACTTTTTTCCAACCCCACATTCTTGATGTCATCCCATAACTGTTCTGGAGTTCTGTCATTTGTATCTAAAGCAGCAAATCAATTTTGCAGGCAGTCTTTAAAATCTGGTTTTTTATTCTCAAGGTCATATTTTGCTACATTCATGAGTGGCTTGCTCTTTTTCAACATTAGCTGGAGTTTGCATGCTAGTAGTTGTTGATCTGTACCACATTCAGTTCTGGGTTTTGTCTTTGTTGATGTTATAGAGCTTTTCCATCATTGACTTCCACATATGTAGTCAATTTGATATTTGTACAATCTATTGAGTGAAGCCCAGGTGTACAGCCACCGCTTGTGTTGCTGGAAGAAAGTGTTTGAGATGAATAGATCATTGGCCTTGCAGAATTCTATCAATTTTTCTCCAGCTCGTTGTCCATATTTTCCAACCACTTGGCCTTCTTCTTTGTTGCCAGCTTTTGCATTCCAGTCACCCATGACTATCAGGATATCCTGTTTACATGTTCTGTCAATTTCAACTTGTACTTGTTCATGGAACTCATCAACTTCATCTTCTTCTGCAGCTGTTGTTGGGGCATATACTTGAATTATAGTTGTGTTAATAGGCATTCCTCATTGACGAATAGAAAGTAAGCGTTCACTGATTGTATTGTATTTCATTACAGTTCTTGCAAGTTTCTTCTTAATTGTAAATACAACACCATTTTTTCTTTGTCTTTCATTTCTAGCATAGTAGACCATGTGCTCATCTGATACGAAGTGTCTGATGCCAGTCCATTTCAGTTCGCTGACACCCAACAAATCGAGTTGTACACATTCCATTTCATTCTTGATCACCTCCAACTTCCCTTTGTTCATGCCTCATATGTTCCATGTCCCAATAGGTAAGAAATCTCTGCAGCTTCTGATTCTCATTCATGCACAACTACATCAGCAGTCAGACATCCCAAGGGCTTTGATCCAACGACATCATACATGCTGGCTTTACTCTAAAAAGTCTTCAGCAAATGCCCAGTAGTCAGTTGAGTGCCTTCCGACCTGGGAGTCTGATCTTCCAGCATTATAGTACAATTTGTTTTGTTGTGACTATCCATTAGGTTTTTGTGGTAAGATACAGAAATACATTGCCAGGCCTTTCTTCCATGCAGTAAATTTTAGTGTTATTGCCATTGCCACAGAAATGTGATCCTCTGCCGCCAGCACTGTTTCATTCTGCTGCTGCCCAGATGGGTTGTTTGTCTTAGTCTGACACCTCATTGAGAGCTGTCTATCTTGGGAGACCCTGCCAGTAGTTAAGCTACCAATAGCTTAGGCCTCAGCATCATTCATGCACACAAGCCCTCACAGCACAGCAACCTGCAAACCAAGTGAGGGATGACTGAATATTGATCCCTTAATGTTCGAGCTCTTTCAAGACTCTGGGTTTGATATTCCTTCTCTTGGTTTAACTGGGTCATTAATATAGTTTACTTAGCTTATAGAAAGGAGTGATTTAAAAACTACAGCAATGAAAGAAACACAAAACAAACCACCTTAACATAGACTAACACATGAGGAGAGGAGTGGTTCAGTGGTTGGGACAGGTTACCTCAGGCCAGAAGGCCAGGGGTTCAATTCCCACATGGGGACAAGCAACCTCAGGCCAGAGGGACTGGGGTCTCCAGTCCCATGGCCACTCCTCATGGCCTTGGACAAGCCACTTAACCTTCCATTGCCTCAGGTACACTTAGACTGTGAGCCCTTCAGGGACAAGGGAATAAAAAGTGCCTGTTAGTATACATGTAAACCACACTGATTCTAAAGAGCACAGTATAATAAATAAATGCATAGGAGTATCCATTTAAAAAAAGTTTTAAATTATGCCTTCATAATCCCAACAGCAGTTGACCTACCCATTGAAACAAGGGGTAACAGGAAACCTAAAGAATACCCCAAGATCTTACAGCCTACTATGCTGAAAACCAGTCTCATTCATAATCTAGTTATTGAAAGCTCTATGAAAAAGGCAGGTTTTTAATGCTTTCTTGAATTCTGCATTGTTGGACCCTTATCTAATACATGGGGGAAGACCATTCCAGAGTGATGGAGCAGTATAGGAAAAGGAAGATGACTGGGCTATGTAGTTCCTAATTGATAAATGGGAAGGCAAGCTCAGAAAGGAAAGTTGTGGAGTTCTAACTGGGCAGTTAGAGCCGTGTACGACCAGGAGTGACATTAAATAAAAAGGTTGTCCAGTACAAGTCAACAAGAGAATCCTGAAATGGATTCTAAAAGTGGCTGGTACCTAATATTGTTCAAATAATGGAGTTGTAACATAGCTGAACAAGCTTGCCCTGTAGAGCAATCAGACAGCAGTGTTTTGAGTCATTTGTATCCTTTTTAGTAGAGTTCTACCTATACCTATTAACAGTGAATTGCAAATGGTTAAAAATTAAGACATGAATCAGACATTGGAGGTCTTTTGTACTAAGTAGAAATTTAAGTAAGTTAATCTTTCAGAGAGGAAAAACTAAACTGGACTAACAATGAGATGTGTTTATCAAATGATAGTTGAGAATCTATAGTAATTCCTAACACTTTGACTATCTTATGTATGACTATGGGGGTATTACAAATGATGCGCATCTCTACAGGACAATGATCTCTACATGGGAACCAAGTGGCCTCAGTTTTCTCCATATTGATTTTCAGCTTATAGGCTTCCATCCATTCTGTGGCTATATCAAAGCAGTGATTAAGTGAGCTGAGGTCAGGATAAACTGGAATGCAACTATTTCCTCATTGCTTTCATCCACTCTGCTTTCTAAATCTATTGATGAGGCTGTGACCTCTTATAACACTGCACTCTCCTCTACCCTTGATGCTTTTGCCCCCCTCATCCCACGTCCTGTTAGGCGTTCTTCTCCCCAGCCCTGGCTCTCCCCCACTGCCTGTTATCTGCGCTCTTGTGCCCACTCTGCTGAGCGTGCCTGGCTCAAATCCTGTTCTTATCCTGACTTTCTCCACTTTAAATTCATGCTCATCTCCTTCCAATCAGCCATTGCACTTTTCAAACAAATCTACTTCATTCATCTGACTAACTCTCTCTCCTCTAATCTTCGTTGTCTAACAAATTATATAGGAAAACAATAAAATAAATGTCTACTACACTTCAAAACCCACTCCAGAGACCATTGTCATTTTGATCCCACAGACACCTAAACCCTCTATCCTAATCTCTATAAAAGTTTGCATGTGAGTAGGATCAATCAAATAATATTTGTTACCTCAAAACATCACTTACATAGACAAGGACATTTTGGGGCATACACTAACCATTAGCATGGGGTTTGTTGTGCACTAAAAACACCACGATAACAGCATGGGGCCCCCTGTTAAGAATCCTGCACTAACCAGTTAGTGTATGATTAGATGGAGACTTGGGAGTTTAGGGGCATAATATGGGAGTTGATGCCACGTCACTGTTAACACAGGTATTTTGGGTATATTCTAACAATGTCTGTTGCCATTAGTGTAGGTGCACGTAATGCCACCTCAATGGATGGTACACCTACCTATGTGAGTGAGTACATGGAATATGTAGCAAAACTCCAGATAAATCAGAACAGAGCTGTACTGTGAGTTAAGATGTGCACCTTTTGGAGAAAGTTCTTGCCGATAATCAAGTATGGGAGAGAGCTCATGCTGACAACAGGGGGATGCAGGCATACTTCATGGCACCCTCCCCGGCAGTGCCGGTGTGCCGGGATGTCCTCCAGCTTAGAGAAGTCCTTTGGACTTCTCCAAGCATTCACAGTAGCTGCTGCCCACCATTCCCACCTGAACTAGTTGTTTTTCCTACTGTGGTCCGAGTTGCCACAACTCTCTCCATCCCTGGATTACCTCATATTTAAAGTTTGTGTAAACCATGTTTATTTTAAGTATTTTTTCAGTGCATTTACTTTTGTTTTCTCCTCTCACTTCACTTTGGCCCCACAGACCATTTTCAGGGATTTTTTTTGCATTTAAAACACAGCTCATAACTCTCTGCTGTGAGGCCCTTTCATTAAAAAAAATAATCGGATAAGACTCTGACAAAGCTCAAAGCAGACTTTATCTGCTGCCTCGTTTTTCTTCCTGCACATTCAAAATGTTTTACATGGAGTGATGAAGGAACACCATTGAGATGTCAGCTCTTCAGTCTTCAGGGAACCCTGCCTCATCAAACCCAGACCAGGTACGATTGCGGCTCCATTAGGGCAGCCATGTGTCTGGAGGCAGCCAACCCAAAGTCCACTCACTCAGGCTGGGGGCTCTGGTCCTTTACCTCCTCAGCTCCTGAAAGTGGTGACAGAACTCAGCACAGATGGAGGTAAGATAAAATCAAAAGACTAAACATCTTAAGCATGCTGCAGACAGAAACACCTCAGTAGGTAAGGCATCTAAGTGTCCTCACCTGCCTGACCCTCTAGTGTTGGGACAACTCTCTCTAAAAATCCAGAGGCAAAATGATCCCGATATCCCTGGAAAACCACATCAGGGACCACAAATCTCAACTCTTCCCTACTGTCACTACTTCTGAAGTTTTTCAGGATTGCACAGTCATTGTCCAGCATCCCCGTACTTAACACACCACTGGATACACCCATGGATACCAGATGCCAGGTACACCCAAGATCATCCTCTGTGATAGTGTGGCAAACACCCACACCACTAGAGGATGGTGCCTGTTTGTTGCTTAGTGTACCTTACTCTCACACTAGCTCTATAATAACTGAAGATGTTTCAGAGCCCCTACTATTGTCAGAGCCTCGTGGCCAAAGACTTTTCTTATCCAAAATTACTACAGAATGTGTCTAAGGCCTTTGCTCTGAGTGACATTTAAACCTCTGCAGATAAGTGGGATTTCTAGTCTATACTTACAGCTTGCAGTGCACCTAAGCAGATTTTGGCTCTACCAGTTTATCAAATCTTTCAAGATCTGCAATCCTCCATCTGGAAAAATCCCACTTCAGTACATGCTTCCTCCCAGCATCTTGACCTGAAATGTAAGGTACTGTCAGCTACAGAGTTTGACCACCAGCATCTACCTCATTAACATTATTCGCACCCAGGAACTGGAATATACTTCCCCATGAAATCCGCGGCATCAAAAGCCTATTACAATTCCGCAAAGCCGTAAAGCATCACTTATTCACAAAATACTACCCAGAAGTGACCACAGACACTCACACAGCCAACAGGCCTCCCACTCACACCAAACACCTTAGCACCTTTATCCAATCAGAAAATGGTTAGTTCCCACGATATTTCACTTTACTACTATTGACCCATGCCACCCACGAATACACGTACAATATCCACTCGAGTTTAAATATGGTATATAATAAAAGCATATTCATAGTATAATGTTGATTGTACATAGTTATCCCTGTTATTCCATGTTATATATTCCCTTGTTCTCTGTAAACTTCGATGTTACCTGTACACATTGCAGTATATTTTGTTCAATGTACACCGCACTGATTTTAATAGCGCGGTATATAAGAGATGTTAAATAAATAAATAAATAAATAAATAAACCTGTGGTCTCTGCAGCTGTTCTTAAAATGTCAAAGTCTTCCAAATCGACTTTTCAGACACCACCTAGTAAAGAACAAAAGACTCTAGATGCTATTAGTCGGAAAACCTATCAAAGTAGCCTTCTTACAATGAGGGTTTTGATGCATCGGCTCCAGATCTTGCATTATCACCATGATTTCCTTTTACAGCTAGATAATATTCAAGCCTTAGCAATGGAAGGGCAAGCTCAACTTCTTACTGATTTGCATGAGTCCCTATACCATATCATCTGCACCTCCTTTGATGACTTTGATTTGATGGCACGCTCTGCCACCACAGCTATTTCCGTGTATCTGGACTCTGTGAGGACCTTTACGATCGTCATGCAGATGCCCCATGTCAAGTAGATAGCCTTTTTGGACTTAAAGTGCAAGAAGCAGTCTCAGAGGTTAAGGACCATTTGTCCACAGTCAGAGAATTAGCTGCCCAGTCAATAGAACCAACATCACAACCCAGATGTTCTCAACTCCGTCACTACAGGCAAGCTTACCATTATCAATATTACCCTTGCTGAAAGTATCAACCTTATTCCAGGCAGCCATCGCAATGCCCTGCTGCATCAGCTTACTCTCAGTGCTCCAGGCAATGGGACAGGAAGCAACCCTCCAACCAAACTCCTGCTCCCAAATCTACTCCTAGTTTTTGACTACCTGCTGGTAGCAGGCAGAATTTAGCACTTCAGAGAGGCATTGTATTCTATAACTATCGATTGGTAGGTGCTCAACATAGTAGACAGGGGGTACAAGATCAACTTTCTACAACATCCATCCCCTCAGCCATGTTCCAATGTGCCCATGCCTTCGGCTCAACACTTGCAGATCCTGGAAGTTTCCAAGCTCCTATGCAGTGAAGCCATCAAAGTAGTTCCTCACAAACAGCACAACCACGGGTTCTACTCCTGTTTCTGCCTGATTTAAAAAAATATGGGAGGGTTATGTCCCATCTTAGACCTTTGAGACATGAATTGCTATATCAAAGGAGAACAATTCAAAATTACTTCTCTCAGCATAATCCTCCATTTTCTCAGTCAACACAACTGGCTGGCCTCTCTGGACCTGGAAGATGTTTACATTCGCATTCCCATTCACCCTTTGCATTGGAAGTACCTCCTCTTCAAGTTCAAAATCAACACTACCAATACAAGGTACTTCCTTTTGGCCTTTCTGCTGCATCCTATGTATTCGCAAAATGCCTAGCAGTCATTACAGGCATCTATAGTGACAGGGACACTGAATTTACCCATATCAGAATGATTGGCTCATATTGAGACCCTCCGCAATGGCAATAACTGCAAGATTCAAGACACTATAACCCTACTTCAAGCCACAGGTTTTGTCATAAATGAACAGAAATCTCAGCTCAATCCTAGCAAAATCTCTGTTTCATTGTGGGAATGTATAGACACAACAAAGGGGAAAGCCTTCCTTCCCAATGATAGGTTCAGACTTTTCCAGGACCTCAACAGCAGACTGCTTCATATCCAGGCTATGACTGCTTGTAGTCTACTTCAGTTACTGGGCCACATGGCAACTGCTGTGCATGTCATACCACTTGCAAGGCTATATATGCACCCTCTTCAATGGCACCGCAGAACACACAGGAATCAACACACACAGCCCATATGACAAACATCTCATTGTCCACAAATGCCTATCTAGACATTCACAACAGTTTATGCTGGTGGACAGTTGTCTCACACCTATCGGTAGGTTTTCTGTTCCAGCCACCTCAGCCTCAACTTACCATAACAACAAACGTATCCATTTATGATGAGGGGTGCACCTACCGCACCTGTCATTGCAAGGGCTCTGTTCACCATGGGAGCACTCTCTTCATACCAATGAGATAGAACTTTGGGTGGTCCTTTATACCTTGAATGTCTTCCAAAGCTGGGTCAGCAACAAGATCCTCTTAATAGAAACAGACAATCAAGTATCCATGTCTTACATTAATAAGCAAGGCGGAGTGGGATCCCTTTGACTGTGTCGCAAAGTCACACACCTCTGGCTCTCGGCACTCTCAATAAAAAAAAACACTTCACTCAGAGTAACCTACCTTCCAGGAGCTCAGAACCAACTAATAGACTCACTAAGTCGATGTCTGGACCCTAACAAATGGTCACGCGACATCACACGCTCTTTGCTCAGTTTGGTACTCTAAATGTAGATCTCTTCGCTACTGCAGGCAATGCCAAATTCAGGCTCCATCCAACCAGATCTTCTCTGATTGGCACACAAATCCTTTGCCATCTCTTGGAGTCACTGGCTCTATTATGCCTTTCCTCCTTTTCCACTCATCAGTTATGTTCTTCTCAAGATATGCCAGGGAAATCAACTTCAGTGCACCTCAGTGGCCACGACAGGCTTGGTTCCCACACCTTCTTCCCCTGATGATACTGGCACCCTAAACTCAGGGCATGGATCCCTTTCTTCTCACTCAACATCAAGGCATCTTGCTCCATCCCATTATCCACAGCCTTTCATTAGTGGCTTGAATGATCCAAGTACATCAGCAATACATTAACTATCTCCTTCTCCATAGAAGTGGTAGAAATGATTACTGCCTTAAGAAAACTGGCTACTCAGCTATCCTACCAACATAAATGGTCCCACCTTGTGTACTGGGTGAAGGAACATCATCAGGGCCCCATCCACTGTCCTCTGGGAAAGGTCCTGACCTACCTACTGCATCTCTCTAATTCTGGTCTGAAAACTATGTCTGTCCATTATCACATCTCTGTTATAGTAGTTTTCCATGTCCCTATGGAAGGCAATTCCATCTCAGTTCACCCACTGGCCTTGAGATTTATGAAAGGCCTCATGAATACCAAACTTCCTATCAAACCACCTCTTCTGGCTTGTGACCTGAATGTAGTCTTAGCAGATCTCATGAAAGCTCCCTTCGAACCTCTGAGATCAGCTTCCCTAAAACATCTTACCTGGAAAACAATATTCCTCATAGCAATAACATCTGTATGGAGGATCAGTGAATGCCAAGAACTCGTGTACTACCCTCTTTACATGCAGTTTCTTCATAACAAGGTTCTTTTAAGGGCACATCCTAAGTTCCTTTTGAAAGTTGTGTTGGAGTTTCATTTGAATCAATCCATTGTACTGCCTGCCTTCTTTCCTGATTTCAAGGCAGCTTCACTAGAACAATCCTTCTACACCTTGTATTGCAAATGACCACCACTCATGCAACCAAAGATTTGCGATCATCCTCACAACTTTTTGTCACTTTCAATCCGAACAACCACGGTTGTCCAGTTTAAAAAAAGACTATTTTGTCCTGGGTTCCAGACTACATCTCCTTCTGCTATATCCAAGCTTGCTTACCAGCTCCAGACTGAGTTGGGCCCCATCAAGTATGTGCAACTGCAACCACTGTAGCAAGTTTGTTTGCAGTCTCCACTCAAGATATCTGCAGAGCAGCTACCTGGATGTCCATTCATATGTTTACCAGACACTAAAGCTTGGATCACTCAACAGCAAGAGACGTAGAACCCGATTCCAGAAGCGGGCCATCCAGGCTGTCCAGACGTCCTCACTGAAGATGAGGCCACTAGGACCCAATTCTGGTCCATGGGAACAAGACATTTCCACGGGAGCCAGAATTGGGTCTGAGGATGGCACGGCATGCTCCCTCTACCTGCAGGGACATCCTCCCCACAGACACCCCAGACAACTGTATCCCTCAATATCCCCACTGCCCGACCCACGGCTAGCCTCCTGCAGCCTGGATCAGGTGGCAGGGAACCCCTTGCACCCAGCCCCGGCCCCGTGGGTGGCTGCCATGCCCTAATCCCATGCAAAATACTGCTTATACCACTTCTGAGATGGTACAGCCCTGCAGGCCTGGCAGCACGTACAGGGCCCTGACCTGAATCAACCCTGTGCACGCTGCCGGGTGGCCCACCCCTTCTCTGCCCCCTCATGCCCTCCATCGGCTCTCCCCATTCTGAATCAGAGGATGTAGATGGAGAGCCAGCAGGAAGAGGGATTAGGCGGATTGTGGGGCTGCATGTCTGACAGGACATACAGCTCTACAACCTGCAATCATGAATGAGGGCCTTAGTCTTCAGACAGGCAGTCCTCCAAAACCTGCTTGTATCTCAAGCATATACTTGAGCCTAATGGTTAGTGCACTGGCTTGGGAACCAAGTGACCAGGGTTTGATTCCTACTAACACTCTGTGTAGGCTTGGTTACTTAACTCTCCATTGCCTCAGAAAAATCCATGTTATCAATGTTCCTGTTTAATGTACATTGCCAAGTTTAAGTTATAATGTAAACTGCTTTGATTAAAATGATAAAGTGGTTTAAAAAAAATGATAGATAAATAAATAAATGCTTCACCTTCTGTCTACCTGAATCTCTCTGCTTGTCTGTAGAGAAAGTGGAGGGAGATTGCCGCGTGCTCAACAAGGGCTGCAACGCCGGACGTCCCATCGGCTCCCCTATCCAATCGGGGCAGTGCTCCATCCTTAAAAAGAGAAGCGCCAGCTCCGGATCTCTCTCTTCGGCCCTGCACAGCTCCCAGGAGGGAGATTGGCGCGTGCTCAACAAGGGCTGCAACGCCGGACGTCCCATCGGCTCCCCTATCCAATCGGGGCAGTGCTCCATCCTTAAAAAGAGAAGCGCCAGCTCCAGATCTCTCTCTTCGGCCCTGCACAGCTCCCAGGAGGGAGATTGCCGCGTGCTCAACAAGGGCTGCAACGCCGGACGTCCCATCGGCTCCCCTATCCAATCGGGGCAGTGCTCCATTCTTAAAAAGAGAAGCGCCAGCGGGCGCGCCCGCGCCTGGCGGACCCGCGCCGGAGGGCCTCGCCAGAGGGCCCTTTGGCGTGGCCCTTAGGCAGTGGCCTCCCCGAAAACACCCATCTAATCACCGCGTCGACTGACCAACTGCTTGAGCTCCTTCAGGGTTGAGCTCGCTATCCTTATCAGCGATAACTTTCCCGACAGCAGTACCTTTCCCAGCCGCCTCAAGGTAACCAGCAGCAACTTCTTATAACCACTTAAACTGTAGCCAACAGCTCGAACTCTTCTCCACTGTTGCTAGAACCACATCTTACAAATCCCGTCGGCTAGCACTACAGTATACTGGTTTCATCAGCTTGTTGCTAATTCACTTACCCCCTATCTATCTAAGGGCTACTGTAACCAATAACTTGTTGCCAAGAACTTTACTGCCTGTCCATATCATAACTACTGTAGCCAGTAACCTGTTACCAGTGTCTACCTCATAATTACTGCTAATCTAAGAACATAAGAACATAAGAACATAAGAAATGCCATACTGGGTCAGACCGAGGTCCATCAAGCCCAGTATCCTGTTTCCAACAGTGGCCAATCTAGGTCATACGTACCTAGCAGTTTCCCCAAAAGACACAGGTTCTGCAGTGCTTGTACTAGGCCAAGCATTGATATCCTGGGTCCCTTTTTAATAGTGGTTTATGGACCTTTCCTCCAGGAACTTGTCCAAACCTTTTTTAAACCCAGCTATACTAACAGCCCTTACTACATCCTCCGGTAACAGATTCCAGAGTTTGATTACACGTTGAGAGAAGAAATATTTTCTCCTATTTGTCTTAAATAGTTTACCCTGTAGCTTCATTACATGCCCCCTAGTCCTTCTATATTCTGATAGCGTAAACAATTTATCCACGTTTATCCGTTCCACTCCATTCATTAATTTATACACCTCTATCATATCTCCCCTCAGCCGCCTCTTTTCTAGGTTAAAGAGCCCTAACCTTTTTAGCCTCTCTTCATAGGAGTTGTCTACCTCATAATTACTGTAGTCAGTATATTGTTACCAATTGCTAAGAACTTTACTGCTTGTCTACCTCATAATTACTGTAGTCAGTAACCTGTTACCAGTGTCTACCTCATAATTACTGTAGTCAGTATATTGTTACCAATTGCTAAGAACTCTACTGCATGTCTACCTCATAATTACTGTAGTCAGTAACCTGTTACCAGTGTCTACCTCATAATTACTGCTGATCTACCTCATAATCACTACTTATCTACCTCATAATTGTCTACCTCTTAATTACTGTAGTCAGTGTACTGTTACAGTATACAGTGTACTGTAGTCAGTATACTGTTACCAGTGTACTGTTACCAGTATACTGTTGCTGTAGTCAGTATACTGTTACCAATTACTGTTACCAATTGCTAAAAACTTTACTGCTTATCTACCTCATAATTACCGTAGTCAGTAACCTGTTATCAGTGTCTACCTCATAATTACTGTAGTCAGTATATTGTTACCAATTGCTAAGAACTCTACTGCATGTCTACCTCATAATTACTGTAGTCAGTAACCTGTTACCAGTGTCTACCTCATAATTACTGCTGATCTACCTCATAATCACTACTTATCTACCTCATAATTGTCTACCTCTTAATTACTGTAGTCAGTGTACTGTTACAGTATACAGTGTACTGTAGTCAGTATACTGTTACCAGTGTACTGTTACCAGTATACTGTTGCTGTAGTCAGTATACTGTTACCAATTACTGTTACCAATTGCTAAGAACTTTACTGCTTATCTACCTCATAATTACCGTAGTCAGTAACCTGTTATCAGTAGCCATACTGCTTGCCTACCTCTCAATTACTGTAGTCAGTAAATTGCCACCAACCGCCCACACTAAAGGCTCAACCTGACCCTCTACGATCTAC
The DNA here is from genome assembly GCA_033557465.1 of Ichthyophis bannanicus. Lineage (NCBI taxonomy): Eukaryota > Metazoa > Chordata > Amphibia > Gymnophiona > Ichthyophiidae > Ichthyophis > Ichthyophis bannanicus. The sequence goes on from CM066032.1 coordinate 1,484,306,730, forward strand.
TAACAACACAGCATCCTACACCATGGCCGCACTATCACTTGCATTGCCACACCACAACATCATGTTTCTAAGAATATCATACACTTGTATACTTTTAGCAATATTAATAATTAATCTATCACTAAGCCTAAACATCAAAAATTACATGACCATTCCCATAATACACACCCAACCTCGATATGACAACTATATTGGACACAATCACCCAAATAACTATCCAAAAATAAACTATCATAGACTAATACACATAAAACAAACAAACTCATCCCAAATTTACAAGGAAACCTGCTCAAACACATCCTCACTGTCATGCATACTTATTAATGCTCGCTCAATGAAAAACAAACTCCCTATATTTAATGATCTAATAACAGACACTAAACCAGACATATTATGTGTCACAGAGACTTGGCTTTCTGAAACGGACACAGTCTACCTAAACCAACTTGATAATGAAAACTACGACCTGTTTTACAAACATAGATTCAACAAAAAAGGTGGAGGAGTCTTAATGATGACAAAAAAGATACTAAAAGCCAAATCAATTCAATCAAATATCTCTAATAACATAGACACATTATTGATAAAAATTGGCCTCATGAAAATCTGTTTAATTTATAGACCTCCAGACCAAAGTGCAGATTGTCTGGACTCATTTATTGATCTCCTTAGCTCATCTACCGAACAAAACCCTATAATCATGCTAGGTGACTTCAACTTACCATCACTATCAACACAAAACTCCAAATTATTTATGGATGCCTTATCAGATATAGATTATCATCAAATAATAAATACCGCAACACACATAAAAGGAGGAACACTAGACCTGATCTTTCTTCCCGATTCACTCTTCAAACTAATGAATCTAAATTCCATAGTACTCACAGAGACACCATGGTCTGATCATTATTTAATCAAAACAAACTTCACATATCATACTACTAATGTCAAAAGCTATACATTAAGTGGCCCCACATCAAAATTTAAAAAATTTAATGAAACGGAATTCCTCGATTTAACAATTCCCCACCTTCTACCATCCACATCAGACCTAGATGATGCTGCTAAAAATTGGTATGATACCATCAATAATGCAGCCAAAATCAATCACATAAATAAACAAAGGATACACCCCAAAATCAACAACACACCATGGTTCAATAACACATTAAAACAAATGAAAAAAGAACTAAGAAAACACGAAAGTAAATGGCGAAAATCTAAGTTAACTATACATAAGGAAATATACAATAACCATCTCATAAAATATAAAGAAACACTCGATAGTACAAAGAAAAACTACTATGCTGCAACCTTATCAAAATCATATAACAGACCTAGAGAACTATTCTCTATTGTCAGAAACCTTACCAATAACGCTCAAAATTCTAGCAACAAAATCACCGACATCTCAGTACAAACACTAGCTAATCACTACCAAGATAAATCAAAAAAACCTCAAATGCCTCTTGATACAATCAACAACTCTCACCAATCTGTTGACCAATGGTCAGACTTTTACCCCATTTCAAGAACAACATTAAAAACTATCATATCAGGACTCAACACTACCACCTCTTATTTAGACCCATGCCCAGAGTCATGGATAAAAAAACACTCTGCCTACCTTACTATCCTTCATTCTCCCAATAGTCAACCTCTCATTATCCCAAGGTTACCTCCCTCAATCACTCAAACATGCACAAATACGCCCAATCCTAAAGAATGGCAAACTAGATAAAACATGCCCAGCATCATACAGGCCCATTTCTAGCATCCCATTTTTGGCCAAAATAATAGAAAAAGTAGTGCAATTACAGACACAGGAATACATAGACACTTCTTACCCACTTGACGAACAACAATATGGATTTCGGCCCCGCCACGGAGTAGAAACACTACTAACAGTATTAATTGATACTCTACTAAGAGGAATCGATAATCATAAACAAGCATTCATCCTCCTCTTTATCGACATATCAGCAGCCTTTGATAGTGTTCATCATTCAATAATGCTCAGCAACCTAAGACAGATAGGCATAAACTCCACAGTACATAATTGGTTCACTTCCTATTTAAACAACAGAACACAAAATGTACGAATAGGTAATCAAACTTCAACTACATATAACCAAGAAATAGGTTTACCACAAGGATCTGCTCTTTCAGCCCTACTCTTTAACATTTACATAAAGCCGGTTTGCAATATCTTTAAAAAATTTGGAGTACATTATCACCTCTACGCAGACGATATTATGATGTACATTCCATTTACAATCCCTAACATACCATTACAACTCCTCTCAGACTGCTATAATGAAATCACAATTTGGCTAAAAACTCAAACCTTCACATAAACCATGCCAAAACTGAAGTCCTAATCGTAACAAAAAATCAATCATTTATCCATCCTACCCATATAACACTACAAGAGCAAGAAATTAAAATAAAAAATGAAATAAGATATCTAGGTGTTATCCTAGATACACACCTTACAATGGAAACCCATATTAGAAACACTTTAAAGAAAATCTATTTCAAGCTTAAAATTCTCAAACAACTACGTCCGCTTCTATTTGTACAAGATTTCATTAATATAACACAAGCTATCATAACCCCTCACTTTGATTTCGCCAACCTAATACTTATAGGCATTTCAAAACAGAACATTAAAAGAATTCAATTAGCCCAAAATGCAACAGCAAGAATTATACTAAAAATAAACTCTCTCCAACACATAACACCTATACTTGCATCACTTCACTGGTTACCAATACAAAGCAGGATAATATACAAAACAATAATAACCTCATTTAAAGCATTAAACGACATGGCGCCGATTACTCTATGTAATCTAATATGCAAAGAAACACCTAAGCCTACTAATAGAAAAGAACAGTTAAATAAAATAAAGACCCCGAAGGACTTCATAAAAGCACATAAATTGACCAACAACAGAGCCTTCTCACACATAGCCCCAACTATCTGGAATTCCCTACCAGAGGATCTACGTTCACTAACAGAGATCTTGGAATTCCGCAAAAAATTAAAAACTTATCTATTCACTAAACACTACAATACCATGGAAAACCTTGCATTCAACATAGACAAAGGATAATCAGGTAAATGACCACTTAAAGCACAATCCTCCCACCTAAACGGACAACACTCAGCTCTAACGAATTGACGATCCTATCTCTTATGCCCTAATACCTACGCATGTATATAGTTGTATCAGTTATGTACTGTCTTACGTATATAGATACTCCACTTTGTTAGTAAACTGTTTTTACACGGTCCCAGTTCAAAATCTCACCTTGTTTATTTTTGATATGTTAAGATGTTCTATGTAAAATTAAGATGTTCTATGTAAAACAAACTTAGCTTTGTTAAATGTTGTTGTTTGTACACCGCAACTGATCTCTGGAAGATGCGGTATAAAAATGAATGTTAAATAAATAAAATAATGAGGGTTCTCCATAGACAGCAGGGTATGCAGCCACACTCACCCATCCTCTGCCCCCACAAACAAAAAAAAAAGACAGATTAAAAATGAGGAAGCAAGCCAACCTTTTTAAAGAAAAGGAGACTTGTTTTTTTGGGATCTTCCCAAGTCCAATCCCATTAAATATATGTTTGTTTTTGATGTTGTGCTTGTACAAGCACATTCTTTTTGTGGCTCAAGCCCTGCATGGAACTAGCTTAGGCACAAATGGCAGGCAGCAGCTACTGTGCATTCTTGGAGAAGTCCAAGAACTGTATTGCCAGTTTTTACAATGCTTGCTATAAACCCATCTTATCTGTAATCCACTGTCCTGGGCTACAACTATCAACCTCTCATCCTTCAGTTTCCATTCACCTCTCCTTAATCATTCATCTGTCCGATCTCGATCAATGAAGGGTTCCTGGAGAAACACTTTGAGGCACATTTCACAATAGGACATCCAAGTGCAATCTTGGACATCAAAGCTAGATTGTCTAAAAAAAAAGCAGGCACTTGCAAGTTCAAGCCTGATTTTGGAAATGTGGACATGCCCGATAAACACGTGTATCAAACGTCTATATAGATGTCCCCAGGAGAGCATGGTAAGCCTAAGATGTCTAATAGCATAATTCTTAGAGTAGTGGTTTAAGAACAGTAGTGGCAAGGGATCAAATACCAGTACAGGCCTTGGTGATCTAAGGCTTGTCAATTAATCCTCTACTCTCTGGACCCTTTAAAGGTGAAAGCAAGCACTTTCTTGATGCTTATTCATGCCTGGAGAAGGTATAAACATTGACGTGCCTGTAAATGTCTCTGATGTTTCTGAGACTGAATGGGGACATGTAAGCAGATTGCCAGTCCCTGGATATGCCTCAGCCACACCCTCATGCCTGCTTGGGTGTCCCTGCATTGGAGACATCTGTGAACATCATTTGTTGAATGGTTACTGAGACGTGCCTGTGATTTTGACATCCACGTACATCTCTTCAGACATCCAAATCATGATTAAACCTTTTAGATTGCCCACTTTGAATTTAAGCACTGTATTTGTATATTTCCCACTAGTTTTTCCTTGCTCACTAATTCTTTAAAGAGTTTTTTCTCTTGTTTTGCAATATCTGTTGCTTCCTTCCCTGTATGTGCTTGTGGATGTTCACTCATTCCTTTTATTTGGCTTTGTGTGGATGTAGATAATTATTTGGGTTCCTTATACTTTGTTTACTGCATTTGACATTGAATCATAAAAATGCTGAAAAATAACAAGAAAACACAAACTATTCTTATGCTTGGACAATAAAAAAAGCAAAAGCTGAAAAAATGATAAGAATTTTGATGGCAGGCAAAGGGCTTGTCTTGGCAGGATACAGCCAGCCATCTGTTGTTTGGAAGCATCTGCAAACATAACTATCTATGCTAAATGATGTACATTATGACCTTTTTTATGAGAAATTGTATCTGAAGTTCTTTTGTGGGATTTGAAAGTTCAGGATCTAATGAGTCAATACTATTCTTAACTGAATGCTTGAAGCATTTCAGAAAAATATAAAGCATCATTCTTGAAGTTGGGCCATTGGAGAGAGAGAAACAAAAGTAAAGTAGAAAAAATGTTGAATGCTGATCTCAAGGTCAGAATCTCTACATTGATCAAAAAAATCCTGAAATTCCTAGGCTGGCAAGCTAGAAGACTTAAGTGGCCCATTTATTGAAGCGTGCTAAGTAATTAACGCATATTTTAGCAAACAGAAACTTTTAGGGCAGGGCTGCAGTAACTGTTGCCATGCCAGCATGAGATTTAATGCATGCTAATTGCAAATTGCTCAGTGAGGTTGGGAATGGGCAGGTGTTAGGTGGCGAGTGGACATAGAGTTCACATTGCAGTTAGCATGCATTAACTGTTAATGTTGCAATTAGCGTGGGTGCCCTTAACATCACCTCAATAGGTAGTATTAAACGCCCCTAAAGTAATAGTGAATAACCTTAATACGTGGTAAGGGACCTTTCAGTGTGGTATCTGCAGAGACAATGCTGGTCAAATCCCCAACAGTTGCACAACTTATTCACTTACCGCGCATTAATTTTTACTCAGAACCCATGATAAGTGCAAAAACGGACTGCACTTTGGTAAAAGGGCCACATAGGAGGCAAGGAGTGGAGGAGCAGCCTAGTGGTTAGAACGCTGGCTTGGTAACCAAGCAACCAGGGTTCAATTCCCACTAGCACTCCTTGTGGCCTTGGGCAAGTCACTTAGCCTTCCACTACTTCAGAAGAAAGGCCTGGAAATCTACTTCCAGTCACAGTGCCAAGAAAACCCAGGAGCTTCTGGGTCACCAGGAGTCAGCATTGACTCAAGGGCACACATTGCAGAGGGTAATTTTATAGCAAACTGTGAATGCTTGTTTCCACATGGATATGCAGGTCCTATGTTAGAAAGTGTACATATACTTTATAAAATGCCAGCAGACCGATGTGCCAGAACCTAGGAATGGCAACACCTACCTGCTCTAAGGCAGGTATAACCTGCAGCACCTAGATCAGTGCACTGGCATGAGTAAGTCATAGTATTCGATAGCTTACAGGCATTGGATAAGGCCATGCCTACGTTCTGCCCAAGCACCACTCCCATGCATGGCCCATCAGAAGTTATGCATGAGTGGCACTTCTACACACACATGTAGAGTAGCGGCCAGCAGATGTATGTGTGGAAGTGCTCATTCACACACCTAAGTCCACGAGAATAGGGACGTATGCAGATATAATAGCACATAACATCCAGAGCTCCTCTTATAAAATCTGCCCATACGTAGAAATAAAAATATCGCAAATAAAAATTACTCCATATTACCACATCTAACCATTAAAGATTCTAGGATAATATCATGAGGAAAGCTACTCCCTGGATTGTACTTGCACAATAATAATTGTTAGGCATTCTGAATAATTCATCTTGTAATGTATCTTCTCAAGTCTAAAACTAAATATAGCAGCTTATTGCTGGTCTTGAGACATTTTTTTGGAATCTATTGAGTCAGCCTAAAAATTTGGGAGCTGACTGCTGAGACCTAGGTGTATCACAGTTCCTTTTTTTTAGGTTTTAGGGCCTGATTTATTAAGACTGTTGTCCCATTTCTATAGGAAAAAGCTTGATAAAACAGGCCATTAAAGTCCACCTGCACCTGAAGCAACTTCCTTTTTTGCTTCACATATCACCATAGTCTGGTGATATGTAAAGGAAAAAAAAGTCTCCTTCTCATACCTCTGCACCTTGCCTTCCTCCAGTCTCTCTCTTTGACATGACTCTCCTTCCAGCCTTTCATAGTCTGTCTCTTTCAAATACTCCCCCAACCCAGTTTCACCCAGTCTCTCTCTCTGTGGTAATCCCAGTCCCGGGCTTCACTCAGTCTCCCCCCATCTATAATAATCCCCCTCACCCAAGCTTCAGCCAGTCTCTCCCTTTACCATAACCCCCTCCCCACAGGATTCCCCGTCTCTCTCTCTCTCTCTATATATATATATATATACACACACACACACACATTTCATACCCCCCTCCCCCACTTTATCCAGTTGTTCTATCACTTACTCACCATTTATTGTACCTGGCTACAGGTCCTGAAAAGCACAGTGTTTCAGACTTCTCCAACCATGACCACGGAAGACGTTCAGGCTAATCTCTTGGTTTCAAGTCTCGTGGAACTTGAAATCATAAGATCAGCTCAAACCTCCTCCAGCATATGCTGAAATCATGCAGAGAGCTGATTGCTGAAGGGGAAGTATGAAATGCTGCATTTTTAAGGAGCTGCTGTCAAATTGTAGATGCCAGAGTGCAATTTCTAAGCATCATGGATTTTCGAGCCCTGACATATCCTGAATTTATACCACTATATTGACTTTAGCTATACAAATCACTAAGAATGCATTATACAAGCTTGCCACCATATGCAGACTTAAGCCCCTCCTCAAACAGGAACACTTTGGATCAGTTTGTCAAGCAATCAAAACTCCTATCCTGGACTATTGCAACACCATCTATCAAGGTTTATCTAAGCAAGCTACAAGACCTCTAGAACTAGTTCAAAATACTGCCACCAGAATCATCACCGATTCAAATAAAGAAGATCACATAACACCCCTCCTTCATCAACTCCACTGGCTCCCAATTACCGCACGTGCCAGATACATGTCTGCCCTGACTATATTCAAAATAAGAAACAACACGTCAGCGGGAGTCCTAGAGGAGATGTTCTGCACCAGTCACAGCATCAGGCCTAAGAGACAAAGCACGAAGAACACCATTCCTACAACCTCTGCCTACAAGGGATCAAGAAAATCAACCACAAAGAGAGCATTCTCCTTTAATGCACCTGCTATCTGGAACACTCTCCCTGGGAATTTGAGGTCTACCACTGAAATGAAGGAATTCAGAAAACAGCTAAAGACCGTCCTCGTTTCTAACCAACTCAATGAACCCACCTAACTCTTGAACAGTTGAACTACCACTAAATGACAAAATACTTATGTATATATGTTCTCTGTAAAATACATTCTCTGTAAATAAGTTATGCCTCAGTGCATTTCCCGCATGTCACCCCCTCCTCATAACTAGTTTTTTGTTTTATAATAAGTGTTTTATAATAAGTTCCTTGCAAACATTTTTATTTTATTTATTTATTTATTACAGTTGCTTATATACCGCACTATTCGGTATCAGCGCGGTTTACAGTATAACAAAAACAACCTAAACACAATTTGTTTGGTTTTACATAGAACAGGAATAACAACTTGGATAATGGGGTTAAACTATATACATGAGGGGTCACTTAAATAACAGGGTTGGATTATATACATGAAATTTTAGTTGCACTGAGTTATATTTAACACAATGCTTACTTTAGGACGGAATTTGTCTGATCTGCAGGAAGGAGCTTGGGACTGTGGTAAAGGCTTAGATTGGGTGTTATTAGGTGGGTATTTTAGGTTCCATTGCTGGCTGGGTAGAATTGGCAGAATAGGTGAAACTTGATTGCCTTCCTGAATTTAGTTAGGTCTGCAATAGCTCAAATGTCAGATGGTAATTGGGTGAGAGATGCTTCGTTGTGAGTTATAATGTAAACCGCTTTCATTTAATGAGAAAGTGGTATAGAAAAACTGTTAAATAAATACATAAATGAAGGCACATTGTAGATTGCATATGGTGCTTGGAATTGAGATGTTGAAGTCAGGAGTTACTCAGTTTTGATGGCATTTTGGAAATGGTCCTGCTAAAGGTGGAGCCGGTTCTAAAATACCCAGAAGAAAGGGCAGGAACACATGAGTTGCCATATCCATGCGCAGCATGTGGGAAAAATCAATGGAGGAAACTCAGGAATATACACATACATGTAAGTGCCGGCATTTCACAATGAGGTTGCACAAATGTTAACACTTGCACGTGCATGTGAGCCATTCTGCAGACCTAAACATAAAAATGCTGATAACTACACAAAACTCCATCTCATTTCAATATGGAGGAAGGAATAAACAATGAGGGATAAAAGTATTGCAGCCAATGGAGGTGTTGTGCTATTCCTCTTGGCATGTTTTAAGGCCGTGCAGTCAATCTGGCTGCTGTTCTGGTCCCCAGGGCTTGTTTATAGGTTTGTAGCCATTCTGCCATTGGTGTGTTTTAGAGCCTTGCAGCTTACCTAGATGCTCTGCTGATGCCCTTGGCATGTTTTATGACCTTTTAGCTAGCTAAGGTGGGTTATCCTTTTGGCATGTTTTAGAGCCTTGCAACCTCTCTGGGTGCTGTGCTGGTCCCAAGTAGTAGTGCTTGAGGTAGCATGCACTGCCATGCCAAAATGCTAACAATTACTACCCTGTATGCTTGTGCACTAATTCACGTGCCAAATGTTTAAAGCACATTAGTAAAAGGGCCCCTTAGTGAATCAGGCTCATAGAGTTGCAAACAAAAAAATATGGCATACATTTGTAAGTGCTGGATCAAAGAGAAGCCAATTACTAACAAAAGGGCCTCCCAACCAACAAGGGACATCAGCAGAAAATATGACTTTTTAAAGCACTTCATTGAATTGTAATTGACATTTTGACTATCCATCACCATATACACATATCTCAAGTTACTGAAGAAGGAGAGTCTTAAAAATCCATAACTCATGGGTTGCCCCTCTCTATTCCCTTAATCTGTGCTATTACATTTGCACACCAGCTATGACTTACACATTGTAAGGTAAATTTTCAAAAGCTTAGACAGCTTTTAAGGGGCTTGTTTAAATCAATGGGGCCGCGGCTCCGATAACGATCAGAAACCGCTACCGCGGCTTTGTAAACAAGCCCCTAAGTGAATAAAAGTAAAATTCCCTTCCCTAAGTCAGTAATATCTTGGCAGGTGGAATTAAGTCACTTGAAAGTATGCATGTACGCTACTTTCATAGTGTGAATAATACCAACTACATATTAAAGAGGCTTTGTGTACATTTCAGAGGTGTGTTTGAAAACTGCATGCACATATATACAGCTAATGCTGCAAGCACATGTTATTTTATTGCAGGTTGCATTTTATGCAATGGGACCTAATTACTAGTAACACATTGACAGCATTAACAGATGCTAATATGGTGGTTAAAAAAGCATGTACTAGGGCTTATACTCTACCCCATCATTTTACAGGAAGGTGCGTTTTATTTACTTATTTATATTTAACACATTTTCTATACCGCCTTCTCATAAAATTTAAACTGGTTTACAGTATAACAAATGTGAAGTTTACACTGAAAAGGAATCATACAACTTGGAGACATATGGGGGGGGGTGCACATAGTCAAAGTATTTACAAATAGCTACATTATCAGAGAGCTAGGGTTTCAGGGTAGAAGGCAATTTTGGGTTGGGGCTTAGAATAAATGGTGGGTGCAGTGGGGGGGGTGGCACTTTAGGTTAGTGTGGGGGAGGAGGTTGCATATCATGAGGGGTATAAGGGTTAAGGACTGAGGGATAATCATATATCAGATCCATAGTGTTCCTTAAAGAGAAGTGTTGTGTTTGCCAAATGACCTGTTCAATGCAGCCTTAAAATTGAGCATACTTTTGCTGTAAAGTATAATTAAAAATGTATTGTTACATTTCCATGCCTATGTACATTCTCATTATCTACAAATTAATTGGGCACAACATTGTACAATATACAAAATCTTTACCTTTGGGAAATCATCAATATTAAAAATAATAAATTTACTGTAATAAGAGACATTATATATCTTTGACGGTCATTATATTTCCTGAGTGCTGAACAACTGTTGTAAAACTCTTAAAATATAGTTTAGATTACTCCATCAACCCATATCATTGTTTCTAGAAGACAATATGAAGCAACTTAAATGTAAGGATCACATTAACTTGTATGTGCTGGCATAGCTTGTGAGCAAAACGTATCCAAAATAACAGACTCTGTCACTCTTTAATTGTCAAGTACTTGCAGGATGACATGCTTAAGAATGCTACACTGGAATGATATACTTTATTAATTTAGAATCAGATAAAAATTACCTTTCTATTCCTTGTAGTGCAACGGCAGAGACAGGACAGTGGTAAGGGGACGTGGGGATGCCCAGAGAGAGGATGATTTGATCAAGGTTGATGAGGGAGTGATCTCCATCCTTCTTTCTTACACCAGCTTGCCAATGGGTGTCAACAGCTCAAATCTGCTTCTGGCACTGATCCATTACAGATTCAAACTATTGCCATGGCCGAGATTCCATTGGAATGGAAAAACATGACAGTCTTACAATTTGATTATAATCTTGGGAGTATGGAAGGGAAAATATAGGGGTGGATATTCCAACAGGTTTATGCAAATTGCATAAAGCCCGGTGAGCTCGATATTTAGTGGTACTATCTAGATAGTATTGCTGAATATCCCCATGGGTCACAGTAAAGACAGCTAATTCCAGGGAGGTCTGTGGGTGGAGTTGGGGCAGTCCCAGCAGCTATCCGGTTACCGACAATATTCAGCTGCTAACCAAATCGCTAAACCGCATACAGTTAGAACAGGTCAATGATTGTCCTAACTTTATGTGGTTTTGCTATCCAGTTAGCGTCTGAATATCAACACTAACTGGATAGCAAAACTTCTGTATGGCAAAACCAAATATTCAGAGCAGGATGCCGGATAGCTTCTGGTGCTAAATATCAGGTCTAATTAAAAGTGGTGGCCAAGTGCTAGAAACTTGTTGAAAGCTGTGGCTGAATATCACTGGAGTATCATTCATTCACTGGTCACTGGAGTATCATTCATTCATGTCCATGTAAACAGCAAAAAGGGGGATGATGATCTAAATTTTTCATGCAGAACAATTGGCTTCAAGGGACCAGTGTCATTTTTCATAACCAGGACTGCAAATCTCACTTTAGCAAAATGTTTTGACATAATCTCACATGTACATTTACTTAGCAAGGATTCATATAACTCTCTTTTCCTAAGTCAAGAGACTTTTCCCTTTGTTTCAGAATGTTACACCCATTTCTTTTACAGCTGCATTCATTAAGTACATATAATTGCAAATATTAGGTGGTGACTCCATCTGCTAACAATTATTGTACTTATATCCTGAATGTTAAAGCACCCATATTATGTTACTGAATTTTAAAAAGTCTGTGCAAGTAAACTATTCCTCAATATTTTGTACATTCAAATAGAACTATTTAATTGATGCATTTAGGGGCACACTTACTAGTGTGCTGTTAGCATGCAATCAAGTCATAAAACTAAAGCTGAAGCCTATGTGTGTGCCCATTCCCATGCTGATACATGCTGGCAACATGCAACAATGTGCTAACCACCACGTGGAGCATTTGCAGCACCTGTGCGAATGGCAATATTCATGGTTCATGTGTGTCCAAAATGCCCACACTGTGATGCAATACTTACAAAAGGTCAGAAATATGTTCCCACACTTCGCCTCTATCTCATTTGTGCCATGCACTTGGAATTTTAGCTCTGCATGCATCCATATGCTTTTAGAAGACGACTTTTGAAATGTCCAAAATGGTCCAAAATAGCTTTGAAAATTGCCATAGGTAGAAAGCACTTGCACTTGGGTGCACTACCATTACGAGAATCAGAAGCCGACCTCACTGGCCTACTCCTTCCCAGCTGTAGAAGTATTTTCCTTTGTTCTCATAAATGTATTGCCTTGAAAGATACCAACAGCACGGCATCCTTAAAAGTCAAATGCCAGAATTTCCTATTCTTGTGAGAGACAGGAAATGCTTCTGTTGGCCTTTAAAAATACTATGGAGGTGGTGACTTGCAAGGCAGCAGAACTGTGGGAGCAGACAAAAATGCCCCCGTGGCTATATTGATCAATTCAGCTATGGTGGAGAACAGGAGAGAGGTAACTGGCTGGGACTGATGCTGAGGACTGGATGGGGGGGGGGGGGAGGAGATGGCTGAGGCTAGGACTGGGTCTGAGGCTGGGGAAAACTAGGACCAGAAGAGGGCTCATTCTGGGGCTGGGACTGGACATAGGCTGATGCTGGGCTGTTGAGATTTAAAGGGGAGCTGACAATGGGGGGAGAACTGGGAGTGGAAGGAGACTTAAATTGGAAGGGACTGGGACTGGAAGGGATCTGATTGTGGGGGAGGGGCTTGGGAATAAAAGGGAACTGACACAGGGTGAGAATGGAAGGGGCCGACAATGGGGGGATACTGGAATTGGCAGAGAGCTGGACACTGAAGGAAGCTTGGACTGGAAGGAGGCTGATGCTGAGGCTAGAACAGCAAATGGGCTGATGCAGGGAGAATTGGAAAGGGGCTGGGACTGAAAGGGAACTGATGCTAGGGTCTGGAGGCAAAAAGAAGCTGAAGCTGGGGAAATGAAGAGGGACATCAGGATCCTTGAGAGGGAGGAGAATAAGAATGGATGCTTGGATAAGGAGGAGGAAAGGCAGGATTAATGTATATTAGAAAAGGAAGTAGATAGGTGAATGTTGGGGGAAGGTGAGGAGGAGACAGAGGGTAGGCACTCAGATAGGTGGAGTGGAAACTCTAAAATTGAGTGGGAGAACAGAAGACAACAAATACTAAGATTTGCTGGGTAATGAGAATGTAGGGACAGAGGAATTGGATAAGGTGGAAGAGTGGAGAATTGAGGATATCGGGGGGGGGGGGAGGGAGCGGGGACCAGAGATTAGAATGACAATGGGGACTATGTGTTGGATATATGAGTAAGGCTGAGATTGACCGCAGAAATATGGGGAGGGTAGAGGGTATGAAATACCTGAAGAGAAAAAGGAAGGGGAGAGATTTTTGAAGGTGCAAAAGGGTATAAATGGAGGGAGGTAAAAGAGGAAATGGAAGCCTGGATAGGGGGTAAGGTGTAAAAAAGGTATTGGAGCTACAGAGGGGAAGCGTAATAGGGAAGAAGCTGGGGCTGATTAGGGTATGAGAGGTAGATGGGGCTGGGGAGGGGATGAGTGCAGAGGGAGGAAATGGGGCACTAGAAAGCAAGTGAAAGATGCAGGAACAAAGGCTGGGGTAGGAATGAGATATTGTAGAGGTGAGAGGACTGGTGAGGTAAGAGTAGGAAATACAAAGCTGTTAAGTAGGTGAAAGGTAAAAAGATGAGACTAAAGACCAGAGGGCAGAGACAAGAAGGTATGGAATCAAGCTATAGTTAGGTAAAAAGGCTGATGAGAGGAAAAAACTAGAAGGAAAAACATCAGAGACAGATGTAGGAAAGGAATAGAAGAAAACAGGGAGGGTAAAAAAAACAGAAAATGGAAAGAAGATCCCTGAAAAAAGATGTAGGGAAAACAACAAGAAAAAGGCGTGGCAGCAACTAGGGCCAATCCAGTTGAATAAAAACTACAAAAGAATGTCAGTCTTTAGAGAATGAAATATGGCCCTTTTGAAAATGTGCACTTTTTTAAAAATTTATTTTTATGGAACAGGACCAAAGCACACTCCTTACAGTGTAGAAAACCAATAGTCCAACAATACACTGTATCACTTCCAAATTCCAGAAACAATATTCAAGAAATAACAGAAAGTAATGATGAAGAAAGACAACATATTTTATCATCACCATTCAAGACTCTTTTTTGAAATGTTTATAGGTGCATTACCCTACCCCCTGTTCAAGTCTCACTGCCCCCCTCCCACTCCTTACCTCCCACCTTCCACTTTAACTCATATCCTCAATAATAGAGATGATGTTTCTGTGCATCGGTTAGCATATTGGAAAGTGTTCATTTCTTAAAGTTCAGTAAAGAGAAAATGCATTTCTGTTTTTATTTATTCAGTGCTCCATTGCTGAATCTATTGTTAGGGGTTTTCCATTTCATTTTTTTTTTTTGTCTGAATGGTGGTTTCTGGCATGCAGTTTCTTTTCTTTACAATGGTCTGTATTTTCTATGTGCAGCTGAGGTGAGGGATTCTGTTAACATGTTTGTTTTGTATAGGAATCTGTAGCAGTCCGATCTGCTCCCCTTTCCCCAATACAGGTGTGCTGCTATACTAGAATATTTGCTCTACTGACTTTACATAGGCACAGTTTGAAATGTTGGACTTGGTACTGGTGTATGATCAGCATTTGAGTGTTCATTTGCAGGGTTTGTGTTACTACATTCAATATGCTGGAGTGGTGAAAGTTTGTGTTGTTGTCACTGATGTGACACCAGAATTTGAACAGAATTTATGTTGCATTGTAAAGTGAAGCACCCTATTTCAGCTCTGCATCCATTATTGGGAGAGTTGTATTTGTTATTTTGGGAATGATTCACATGAATGAATAAGAATACTCTATTGGACTAATACCCTAAATAAATTGTGCATTCACCTGTCTGTGCATTTTCCAAAAACATGGATAATAATAGGCCTTTTAACATTTCTAAATGACCAGATACTGTATTATCCATGTATATGTAGGCCATGGTAGAGGACAAATGAGGACAGGCAAAAAGCTAATACAGATTGCAGCAATATTCAGTCACTATTCGGATAAGCTATATGTTTAGTTTAGGTCTGCCGAACAGCAGGCTGAAACTAAAGAGATGGTGCCAGTGGTTACTGTACTATTCATCATCTTTATGGACAGTGGTGCTGAATATACAATATGGATTAAGTCAAATGGCATCACATTAGCATCACTGGCTAAATATGTACACCTATTTGTGCAGCTCATACTCCAAGACTGGCCTCAAGGGGAGAGGGAGGTTCAAAAATAAAAGTTGGCTCAGGGCTTCGCAGCCCTGGTACACATATAGTTCAGAGAATGTAATCTAGGTGTATACTTTTCCTCTTCCTGCTTAAGCAATCCATTGGAAATGCCCCCTCTCAACGTGGCTAATAGTGCACACGTTCCAGAGCAGCACATGTAGTTTTAGCTGCTATGACACTGAGCTATTTCTTAGATACCTGACTTATGTAGGTAAAGTGCTTATGATCCATGTAGAGCAGTTTGAAAATTCCCCTTCCCAAAACCTGGATGCGGCTCATTGCCAGACAGCTGCAGTGCTATTTAGAAGAAATGATGCATCTCACATCTGCTGTATTTTGTGCAAGGTGCTGACGGATCATTTACTCGGACACTCAGTCCATTCCACATCACACCATATAAATCAATGCATTGAACAATCCATTTGTACAAATGAAAGAAATTCCAGAACTTCTATTTTTCCTCCTGGAGGCTTCTGTTTCTCTGCAATACTATGTTTAGTTCCTCCATAACATCTGATGGCAAACTATTAATGGGTCCCAGATTAACTTGCTTTGTTTTATCTTCCTGCTTTTTCAGTGTCTTTGACTCCTTATTGTTTCTTTGATGCATGTCACTAGCATGGGAATCTACATCAGTTCCATCAGTTAGGCAAATCAAGCTCCTATGTTTCTTCAAACGATTATGCTTTGTCTCTTCTTTGCGTTCTAAGCAATTAGCCAGCAGAGAGATTCGTTGTTTTAAAGAGTGTTCTTCTTGTGTACCTTGTTCGCTTAATTTCAGTTTCCCAGATTCCAGTTTGATATTCTGTATGAAAAAAAGAAAACCAGCTATTAAAACGTTTGCACTAAAGAGAATTAAATGTCAGAATTATACCTGGGAACTGCTGAAGCAGATTCCAAGCAGCATCAAGTGGACAATTTCTTATGAAATGTAGAAACAACAAAAGGCAAATCAACATAGAAATTTTAGCTTAGAACACAAGCTCACAACATGACTACTACTACTACTACTCATCCGTATAGTGCTACAAGGTGTACACAGCCCTGTACATATAGATATGGTTAAAATAACTGGTTAAAAGATAGAAAGCAGAGGGTTGGGCTAAATGGCCAATTTTCCCAATGGAGAAAGGTGAATAGTGGTGTACCCCATGGATCTGTGCTGGGTCCGCTGCTTTTAGACATATTCATAAATGACCTGGAAAGTGGAATAATGAGTGAGGTTATCAAATTTGCAGATGACACAAAACTATTTAAAGTTGTTAAAACCCAAGAGGATTGTGGAAAATTGCAAGAGGATCTTGATAAATTGGAAGACTGGGCATCAAAATGGCAGATGAAATTTAATGTGGACAAGTGCAAAGTTATGCACCTAGGAAAGAACAACCCAAACTATGGTTACACAATGCAAGGTTCCACATTAGGAACCACCACCCAGGAAAAATATTTAGGCGTCATTGTGGATAACATGTTAAAACCCTCGGCCCAGTGTGCAGCGGCACCCAAGAGAGCAAATAGAATGCTTGTATCATAAGGAAAGGAATGGAAAATAAAACAAAAGATATTATAATGCCTCTATATCGTTCCATGGTGAGACCGCACCTTGAATATTGTGTGCAATTCTGGTTGCCGTATCTTAAAAAGGATATAGAGTTATTAGAAAAGGTTCAGAGAAGAGCCACCAAAATGGTAAAGGGGATGGAAGGATACTCCTATGAAGAAAGGCTAAAAAGGTTAGGGCTCTTTAACCTGGAAAAGAGACGGCTTAGGGGAATATGATAGAAGTCTATAAATTAATGAACGGAGTAAAACGGGTAAACGTAGATTGATTGTTTACGTTATCAGAATATAGAAAGACTAGGGGACATGCAGTGAAGCTACAGGATAAACTATTTAAGACTAATAAAATATTTTTTCACTCAACGTGTAATCAAACTCTGGAATTTGTTACCGGAGGATGTAGTAAAGGCTGTTACTGTAGCTGGGTTTAAAAAAAGGTTTGGACAAGTTCCTGGAGGAAACGTCTATAAACCATTATTAAGAAGGGACCCAGGATATCAATGCTTGACCCAGTACAAGCATTGTGGAACCTGTGTCTTTTGGGGAAACTGCCGGGTACGTATGACCTAGATTGGCCACTGTTGGAAACAGGATACTGGGCTTGATGGACCTTGGTCTGACCCAGTATGGCATATCTTATGTTCTTATGTTCTTATGAAATAGGACACAGTCCCTGCTCACCAGAGCCTACAATCTAATCAAGACAAAGAACATCACCAAACGTGGGACCAGAGTATGGTAAGATACACATAAGTGGTGGTGGACAAGTGAGTGAGGGGCTTCAGGATCCAAAAGCAGCCTCGAAGAGGTGGGATTTTAGTCTGGATTTGAATACGGCTGAGAAGGAGTCCAACGCACTGACTCAGGTAGTCTGTTCCAGGCACATGGAGCAGCAAGATGGAATGAACGAAAAAAGAATGAAAAAGAACAATAGAACAAGAATATAAATTACAGTATATTTATTTCATTTCAGAATTACAGAGCTTTATTCACTGAAAGCTGGGTTTAAGTTATTCAGCCACAGTTCAATTTGTCCAGTTTGGGGGCCATTTTATAAAGCATTTCCCACACATAGAGATTAATTTTAGAAAGTCCCGCATAGTTAACTCCTGGATTTCGGCATGTCAATCATGCCTGAAGTCAGGTATTTGCATACTTTATAAAACGGGCTAAGTGGTCAAAAACTTGCACTAAATCTAGGCACAGCGTAAGACTGATGTAACTGCTTGCACATAGATTTCTCATAGATGATGGGGTCTATTCTGTCCCATGAATGGCAGGGATGGACGTCCCATTGTGATGTCCATTCTTGCTATACACCCCCCTGCTGGCATGGTCTAGAGCCTCACCGTATGAACAAGGAGTTTTAGATGGGGGCATTGCGGAGGCAGAGTTAGGAAGAGCAGTGGGCAGTCCGTGGCCCCGGACGTACAGGGTCGATTCTGAGGTTGGCCCTGTACGTCCGGGGTCGGCAGACTGAATGGGGGACTTATTCCACCTTGGAAGGACAGAGTAGTCAGTGGGCGGGGATCACGGCTCCGGAATGGGGCTGCGATGCCATGGCAACTGGACGCCATGGCACTGTTGGTCCATTGAGGAGCCTGAATGAGTTAGCCGGGCTTGGCTCAGTATGTGAAGGCCGATCTGAATAGGGACCGGCCTGCACATACAGACCCTAGATCTGATTCTGATCCCAAGGTGCACATCTATCCCCTGCGTGATCAGAATCGGGTCTGCCTCTGTGCATCCAGTTCCGACCAGACGCACAGAGGCATGGACACACACTATGGAATGTGCCTCCTTGTGTGTAAATTTGCACACTATCCTTCTCTGTCCAAACTTCTCCCCTGTACACACTCACAGTCAAGTGTGCATGATCAACCCCCAACATGCATACATACAGAATAATGACCACCTAAGGTAGTCACATAAGTGCCCCTTTACATGTGTTACAACTAAAATACCATGATGCAGCTATCCATGGTGTCTTATATAATTACCCCTAAAACATATTTTATAAGTGGAAAAAGACTCATATAAAATTGTGTGGGTACACGTGTGCATACTTTTTCAGAATCTGTGTGTAGGCATTTCTGGTGCATAGTTTGGGAGGAGCAGATACAGAATTGCAGTGCATGTGCTTTTTTTTAATAAAATGCACCTATGTACATAGAGTTCATACACAAATTTACAGCTTCTTTGGAGCAGGTATAATTTTGAGCAAGAAGTGCCTATATGCGTCTATGAAATCATCTTAGATTAGGCACCTTTTCTCAATTTTGACATAGGTGCCTCATTATAAAATGATACCTTTTCAGGCTAGAAAGAAGGATGCATCAAATAGCTATTCAGGAAAGCCATGACATAAATATAAATCACTATTCAGAAGTGAATAAGAAGCTTTGTAGGAAACTGAATAGCTGTGAATTGAGCAATAATAGCGTTCTTTTTACATTGCTGAACCATACGGTTGGTATAGACTTCCTGAGCTGGTGAAGCATGCTCCTTCTCTGACCTTATTGAAAACTCACCTTTTTGAAGTTGCTTTGAAATCTTAACCCATTATTCTCCTTGTCATGCCATGTTGTTTTTCCCCATAATAATTAAAACTCCTTAATTTGTCGTGCTTGCCTTGAATAGACTGTAAACTACATAGCAAGGATTGACTCTTATTTGTATGCATAGAACACTGCATAGGTCTAGTAGTGCTATAGAAATGATTAGTAGTAGCAACACTATTAGCATAAAACAAATCATATGGTACAAGATCAGCTCTGTGGCAAGTTACTTGAATGACGATGACCTATCAAAGAAAAAGATAGGGAAACTACACCATGACAAAATGTAGAAGTCTAAAAATAGTTTCCCAGTGTTCAGCTCTGTCTCATTTGTATCCTCTCTGATTTACTACCCCCCCACACACCCCCCACCAGTGCTATAGGATTAAATAGAAAATACCTCAACACTCTCAGATATGTACAATCCATTTATTACAGTCAGATTAAAAAAAAAGTCAATATCTGGGCAAGCTGAATTGACAAAGAAATGTCTAGCACACAAAACTGACAAGGAGGATAATTTTAGAACAGGGCACATAAGTTATGAGTTAGGAAGGCACCTATTCTTAGCCTGTTTTACAAAGGAATGTAGTCACCTATGTGTCTTTATAAAATACTAGCATGAATCGCATCTAGATCGAAAGTTCAAACATTATAACTCAGGAGCTGGTATACGTTTGAGTATACACTTTATGGTGTTAATTTATAAGGAGCTGCTTGTCGCTAGTGATTAGGGCCAGAATGTTTCTAGCAGAAATGGTGATGACTCCCTTCTGCTTCCCCTCACCTTCCGGCACGTATTTTGCTTTTTAAGGGGAGGAGGACAGCATCTGCACCACACCTAAGGCTCTATCCTCCCTCTCTGCTATTTGAAGCTGAATGCTTTGAATACTGGAAGAAGAATTTAGCAGGTGGGAATCCAGGACCCAAATGGATGTAGGATTTTCCAGGTTTTATGACTGATGAATCAAGAAGCAATCCAGAGTGGCTACGTTATTCCCCAGGACCTGTGTCTGAATAAGCAGAAGGAAATCAGGGGTAGCCATAAGGTGCCTTTCTTTATTTTTTACTGCAGTCCAGACACTGGTGACTCCTAGCCACCCAGCTGCCTCTGGGTTTTCTTGGCAATTATCACTGGAAGTAGATTGCCAGGCCTTTTCTTCAGAGGGCAATGACTTGCCCAAGGTCACAAGGAGTGCCAGCGGGATCTTGAACCCTTGATTTTCTGGGGACTAGGAAGTTGCTCTAAGCACTAGAGTATTCCTCTCCTCCTATAGGTTCCTTAACTGAAGAAGCAGGAGGGACTTGGGCAGTAGTGCTGAGTTGCTGGAGAGCTGCGCAGCCCCCCCCCCCCCCCATGCACCCAGAAATGAAGAGCAGGCTTGCGGCAATATTAGAGCCTGCTAGGGAATGTGAGCTATGGTGGTGGGAGTAATGGTTATGAAAGGAGCAGTGACTGAGACTGGAGAGGCGAGGTTTGCTGGGAGAAGGGGTTGCTGATTGAAGCAAGGGGGTGGGTTACTGAATGGGCAGTAACTGAAGCCAGCTGGTAGAAGTACAGCATGTTCTCCTCATGTCTGCTTCCCTATTTGAAACCCCCTTGTTTCTCTTGTATTGTTCTGTCTGTCTGTCTTGATTAGATTGTAAGGGACCGTCCTCTTTATATGTTTGTACAGTGCTGCTTTTGCTTTGTAGCACTTTATAAATGATTAATAGTAGTAGTAATAGTAGTAGTAGTAGCATATGTGTCCCATATTTTAGATGCCACAAGTAGGAGAAAAAAATAGAAAAACATATGGTTCTGTTTATTTGTGCAATTTTGATACGGTACAAGGCAATACTTTTCTGCAACTTTATTCATCAAACCATTTTTCTGTCTTGGCTAAAGAAAATAAGATGCTATTTGAATCCTGGACCTTAAAATCTAAGATGGATGTATTATGTCTCTTAAATACTGATTCTTTCTCCTTAGAAAAATTTGTTTTGCTTTGAGGAATAGTCTGGGGATATATATTTGGAACCTGGAAATTGAGTTGAGATCTCAAAGCTCAATTCACTCAGCATCCTTCTCTAATCTTGCCATGCTGCTCAAACACCAACATATTTACAAGGAGCGTATTCTTGTTATAAAATTGTTCATCATGTTACATATGACGGGATAGAATAGTATATGAGCTACGTGATTCAATTTTGCGGGGAAAGCATCGTATATATCATCATAAAATAAAATTCCAAGAAATGTGGATTTTTTCCTCATAGCATAATCGTGATTTATAGTTACTAGCTAAAAAAGAGAAAGTGCAGTGTACCTAATAAGCTTAAAGAAGTAAGCAGACATTTAATTTGATCATATTGCCATATTCACAACCAGCGTGAGAAAATTAAAGCCAATTTTAGACAAAAACAGGAAGGATAAATAATATTCTTGTTTATTAGAATCTTGCCACTTTATCAAGTGATACTGGGTGTCTTTTATTCTGTATCAACATTATAGTAATTTGACAGTTTATTTGTGTTCAAAGGAAAGAGCATGATATATGCAGAATATCATTCTTTATTGAAGAAAGTTATGTAAACTTCTTTCTTTGTACTCCACTCCTGAAAAGAGAAATAGAAAAGTTACTAGTGCTTTGAAGACTACAAGCATGGCCACAACCCTGAATGATCCCCTCTACTTCCACTTCAATAGAACCTTGTCAAAAATACAATAACTCATACCTAGCATTACACCCAATCCTTGGTATTCGTGGAGGATAAGTTCCCTGAAAATGCTGCGAATACTGAAAACGCAAATCCCGAGGATTGAACGTAATGATCCACTTTTTGGTACTCATGGGCTCCTCCCTCTTGGTACACTACCTTTAGTAAGCATGATCTTAAAGCATTTTTGCTAGGATGAAGAAGATTGACCCACCTTTTGGTATTCATGGTCCACAAATAGCTGGGAAGAGCCATAAACACTGAAAAGTGGGTCACTGTTTCTTAAAAGTGAATCCGCGAAAATGGAATGCGCGAATACCAAGGATTGAGTACATATATATCTCATTATAGAATGAAAGAATAGCCTACTGGTTTGATAAGATGGCTGACTACCAGGGAAACAAGCGTTCTGATTCTACTGCTGCTTCTTGTGATCCTGGGCAAGTCACTTAATCCTCCACTGCCTCAGGTACAACTTAGATTGTAAGCCTTTCCAGGTACAGCAAAATACCTACTGCATCTGAAAGGAACTTGCTTTCAATTCCTGCTGAAAATGTGCAAACTAAATAAAAATAAATCTATCTATATATATATATATATATATATACCCATATCATGAACAAGATATGTGAATGTGTTCAAATGCACCAGACAAAGCTGCTCTGCTGTCATATATCATACAGCCATATTGCCACCAAATAACAGCCCAGTACCCTTCACCTGGCATACCTTCAACACAATCTCTCTGGAGCACCTAAAGAGCATTATCACAAATCTCAATAACACTCTACAACCATGTCCAGTAAACTGGATCAAAATATCTCATACTGAGCTCATCCCCACATTACTCAAAATTACACAGCACTCTCTTACTCAGGGCTATATGTCCACCAAACTCAAACACACCTCTATCTGACCAATAATCAAGAATACATTACAAAATCCAGAGAGCCCCGGCTCATATAGAACCATATCCATTCTGCCCTTTCTGGCAAAGATTATTGAGAATGTTGTATATCTTCAGCTTCAGAATCACATCAACTCGCATGCACCCCTTAACCCACAGCAGTACGGATTTAGGCCCAATCATGGCACAAAAATCATTTTAACTGCACTCATGGGCAGATTAACACAAGGCATATAGAGACCTCATAAGGATTTATCCTAGTTTTCCTCGACATCACATCTGCCTTTGATTCAGTTCCTCACAATGCATTATTTCAACACTTACAATCCATAGGATTAAGCAACATGACATTAAAATGGTTCAGCTCTTACTTAACAGAGTGCCAGCAGCCAAGTAAGAGGAACAGGGATTACATCTGCTCTATACAAATTATGACAAGGAGTCCTTTAAGGCTCTGCATTGTCCCCTCTCCTGTTCAACATCTACCTGCACCCCATTTGTTCAGAAGCAGATAACGAGTTTTACCATATTTATGCAGATGATATATTGCTTTATCTACCCTGCTCTACCACATAGACTATCTATACCTCACTAATAAAATTCCTTACATCAATCACTCAATGGTTATCAAAACACAAACTGCTAGTGAACTACGAGAAAACAGTGGTACTCCACATTACAAGAGACACAAGCTTCGACCCAGCAACATCTATAAAAATCCCAGGAGCACAACTAGAAGTGAAATTGGTTGTGTGTTTCTTGGGAATAACCCTCAACCAGAAATTAACCCTACAACCTCATATCAACACCACCAAGCACATCTACCACAAAATAAAAACAGTGCAGCACCTACAATCTTTACTGAGAAACCAGGACGTCCGTTCAGTTTTTCAAGCTGTAGTCTGCCCACATTTGGATTTTGGCAAAACTATCCTACAAGATCTACCAAACTGAGCACTCCACCTTTCACAGCTAGTACGTAACACTGCTTCCTGAATTCTTTATGCTTCCTGAATTCTTTATGGCACACCCAGAACAGAACATGTAACCCCAATCCTCAGACACTTACACTGGTTGACCATAGCAAACGGCAGAAAATACAAGATCTTGCTTGCCAATTTCAAAATCTCACATATAATCTTTCATCGGTCTACCTACAATCTTTATTACACAAGATACCAGGCAACAGAAAGAGGAACCAATGCACAAAACTCCTTTACCATCCTCACCGCAAAAGTGAAAAGCAAGCAGAACATCTTGAATTGAGCCTTCTTGCTATATGCTCCAAGCATATGGAACGCATTCTCTGAGACCTTATAAGCCACCCACAAGCTATCAGACTTCTGCAAGAGGCTGAATCCTACTTTTCACTGAGCACTTTGGTAGAGAGGACTAGCTCTTCTCCTACCATTAAATGCACAGAACTCTACCTTCCAGTTAGCTATTCTGAACACTTTGTATACATAGTTAATTAGTCACATAGCCTAGTTTTGCTCCCCTCCATCCTGCTCATCCGCATTGATTTTCCAGCAACATCTATATTGTTCCTTAAGTTCATTTGTTCCTATGTAGGTTCAATGTTCAGTTAATCTGTTAACCACCCTGTCATGCTGATAAGGTGTTATATAAAACTAACTAAATAAATAAAATCATGTGTTACAAAGAGAACATGAAGTCCAGCTGCACACATATACAGTCAAGACAGCACCGAATAAGGCAGAACCCCCCCCCCCCCACACACACACACTGTACGCAAATTCCCTGCAACACACTATGTGACACTATTATTCTCTCAGTAAAAGCTATTTCACTTGCAGCAATTGGTGTAGCCTGTTGCCCAGATATGGTCGCAGATGATGCCACAGCAGCAGGGTGCCTAGGCTAGTTTCATATATTCGAGAGTTACTTGTCAATTTTCCATTTTTTAATATAAAAAAAACAGAAGCAAAGGACAACTTATATAATATTTAAATCCTACTGTAGGCAATCAATTCAACCACACAGAGGACAGATAACAAATACATGTTACATCTTACGAACTCTAGCAGGAGGCTCTCTTTGGTACAATGCAAGTACTACTGTGAACATTAGCAGTAAATTTGAGAGACTGAGATCATACTCCCCATGCCCTAGCTTAGAAGTGAGGTTCATGCCTGTCATGGTATGTGCATAACTAACCCATTTGGAGAAACTGTTCCCAGGACAGATTAACTCTACATAACTCTTTATCCCCTTCAGATGTAGTATATAATGACAAATACTTAGGGATATTGGAGAAGAGCAGATCTAGATAATGCATCAGTTATACCAGTTATATAGGCATGGTTATTCTTAGCACCAGGATCACAAGACCAACTGGCTTAATTACTCACCTTCTGGCAATGTCGACATGACGAGTAATTTCTGAAAAAAACGTCAACATGACGAGTAATTTTATAAACTGACACCTAGTCAATGTAAGTTTTTATGCATGTACTTTTCACCTATTTTATAAAGAAAAGTACACACATATGTTAGCGTGCAATCACTTACACCATCCCTAGAGCTGGTGCACACCTACCTTGCAATTATGTATGTAAATTAAAGAATTTTATAATCTATGCACACAATTGCTCACATCACCCATGCTCCAACTCAAACTCTACCCATGTGCAAGCCCACAGTGAAAGTTGTGATAAGGAAGCTTATCATAGTTCAGGAAGGAGCTATAATAGAGGTGAAGTGACTCTGAACAAGCAACCTGTCTGTTCTGGTAGAAATAATAAAACAGAATGTTTCCATAAAAGACTACCAGTGCCAGAATGCACCAGGTTTCCAACAGCCATTAGAAGAGCTGAAGTGGGGAAACGTGTGTTCAATCAGGAGGGCTATGAGGTAATCCCCAAGCACTCATCTCCAAGGGCAGGGCTTGATTCAGCACAGCTGCGCTGTGCTAGGGTGGAGCATTCATCTAAGCAGGATAAAAGAAAAGCTTATTCTACAGAGAATCATCAGAAGCATCATCTTGATCATCAGAAGCACCTTGATCATCCTGACCATCATCATCAGCAGAAGCCAGAACTGACGTACAGAGAGAGAAAGAAACACTTTGGAAGAAAGAAGAGAAAAGCATTTGGGAGGTCTAAAGGAGTCCATAGCAGTATGTATACTGGGAGGCATTCCAGAGGCAAGCATACACCATTGGACTGGGGAAAGCCAGAGGAGTGGGGTTGCAGACCCAGGAATCCCCGGACGGCACCTGTGAGGGAGACGGCTGCACTTGGAAGGGACCATAATACCAGTGCCAGAAGGTATGTGAAGAGAGATCCAGTGTCCAGGGATCTTGATTGGAAGGCTGGACATAAAAACTGGACTACATACTGGCCAGGATATTTAGAGAGGAACTCTAACAGCAATGGAAGCTCAGGTATGAACACTGATCTATGCCCTAGCTCTTCACTGGGAAGACAGCAGGGAAACAAGTATTGTCCTGAGAGTGTTCCATTGAGAAATTCCTCTGTGCCAATCCATGATATTGAACCCATGATAGTTGAAGAAGGGGAAGATGTTATAAATGGGGATTTTGAATACATGGATTGCTCTCTGTCTAAACTTCTGTGGTAATATGCTGTCACAAAATACAACAACCATCAGAAAGAAATATAAACTTGTTCTTTAATCTACTCAGAAAAGCTTCTGAGAAGGATTTGAGCCACTTAATAGAAAGTAAACCAGCCAAGAGGGTTTCAGCTGGTAATTGTTAGCAATTGAGCCTTGCCTAATTGCCTTTGAGCTCTAAAGGGACACTTCTGAGTGTGTGTGAAGATACAAGAAGTTATCCCTGAAAAATAACAGTTTTTTTTTCTATTTTGTGGGTTTTGTTTGTTCTTTGAAGCACTGCTAAGAAGATATTAGCAGGAGCCTACAGAAAAGACCTTTCTGTTCCCATCAAGGTCTTTATGCTTTGATTTGATTGCTTAACAAGTTCAGCTGTTGTTTTTCCTTATTTGTTTTTCTAAGTATAATACTGAAAGCAAGTATTCCTTTTTATGTGCTACCAAGTATATCTGTGTTGGGAGAAACAACCCCATAAATAAAATATCTTCTTTGCTTTACATTCGAGCAAGCACAACTAATTTATTGTGAATGGCTGAGACTGGTATGAATGGACTACATTTCCCACAATCCTTTGCAAGTCATATTAATATTTGCCTTTGCCAAGACTGTGGACATTCTCACCCAGCGCCCCCGTTTACAGATGGCGTAGTTTTTCGGATTGCTTTTGCGCAAAGGATTTACATGCTAAGGATTACAACTAAAGTCTGAAGAAAAAAAGAAAGTTCAAGTTTAAAAGCTGGAAAAAAAGATTTTCCCTTAACTACACTTTGGAGAAGAGAGGTGGCTGATCCAGGTAGCTGTCCCAGGAGGAAATGACCCTGTGCAGAGCTGGATTCATCACTGGCATAAGGTAATAAGTACCTGGGCATGTCTAGTGGTGGATGGGAGTAAGGCACAGGGGTAATTGAAAAACAAATTAGGAGAAAACACCTGTTTGGAAGGTGGTGCACTGTGGGTTTTTTTTCTCTTTGTTTTCTTGCAGGGATCAAGATGGATCCAAGGGAAATGGCTAGCTGGATGGCAGCTCAGTTTAGCAGGCAACAGGAGCTATCGCAGCAGGCTCAGGACACTGCTATGAAAGCCTTAATGGACCAGCAAAAGCCAGTGCTTGATCTGGTGAAAGCCTTAGTTAATCTGCAGAACCAAAGCGGACCGGATGCAAGACCAGCAGTAAATACTGGTATACCACATGTGGACAGTGTGGGACTCAATCAGGGAATTGGAGCATTTAGTTTTGGGAAGCTAACTCCAGATGATAATGTTGATGATTTTCTAGAGTCTTTTGAGAGAGTGGCACAGGCATTAGCATGGCCAGAGACCCAGTGGGCAGTAAGGCTGGCAGCCTCATTAACTGGAGAGGCGCTTGCAGCTTATAGAGCAATGCCAGCAGCCCAGGCTTTGAATTATAAAGATGTAAAGGCTGCTATTAGAGATCGCCTAGGGTTGTCTATTTCAGAGTATAGGCAAATGTTTAGAGCTACTGCATTAAGAGTGGGTGAAACACCCAGGGCTCTGAGTCAGAGAATCAGAGGATTAGCTGTAAAATGGTTGGAGCCTGAGGGAAAGAATGTAGAAATGTTATTAGACATTATTATGCTTGAACAATTTATGTCTGCTGTGCCTAAAGATTTGCACACTTTCCTTATACAGCAAAATTGCCAAAATCTTGGAGAGGCAACCATGCTAGCAGAGAGATTCTTGGAAGCCACACAGGCTTGCCATAGAATGGGTGGCCCTCTGAAGATTGGTGCTGAGGCAAGCTGTGCTGTATCAGAAAAGAAAATGGTTAAAAATGTTTCTGAAAATAATTGTGCTGTGCCAGCCCAGATGACACAGTGGAGTAAAAAGAAATGTTTCAAATGTGGAAAATGGGGACATTTAGAAAGGGGATGCCAGACACACACTAGCTTAATGGGTGTTGATTTAAAACAGCCCAAAGAAGGATTTCTTTTGATGGTTGATGTGCAGGGAATTACCACAAATGCTCTGTTAGACTCTGGGGCAGACCAGAGTATGCTGTCAAAGAGGCTTTGGAAGAGGATAGAGGCCGAAGAAGGATTTGTGCCTAGAACCCCTGAAAGCCAAGTTCACATCAGATGCATTCATGGTGCTGCAACATCATATCCCACCTATAGGCTAAGGGTTAAGTGCCTGGGGGAACAAGAGGAAGTTCTGTTAGCAGTGGTGCATAGGCTACCATTTGATTTGGTTCTAGGAAGAGACTGGCCAAGATTTAAGCAGGGTCTAGTGGAAGGACTAGGAAAGAAGGAGGGAGAAGGACTGATGGTAATAGCTTCCGGGCCTTTGTTTGGAAGTCCTCAGACCCCAGCTAAAAAGATGGTTAAGCGTCCAGAAGACCAAGCTACCCCGAAGCAGACATTTGTCTTAAAGTACCATAGGGTCACAGAGAAGGCCCAAGCTCCTAAGCGGGCAACCCCTCAAGCTGCAGGGTTTGACCTGTGCAGTATAGAAAATGTGACTGTACCTAGCCAAGGGAGAGCCCTGGTTGACACTGGTCTCCAAGTTGAAATACCTATTGGATGCTATGGGAGAGTAGCCCCAAGGTCCGGATTAGCCCTTAAATATTTCATCGATGTGGGAGCGGGAGTAATTGATCCCGACTACAGGGGCAATCTTAAAGTTCTGTTATTTAATTTTGGACAGAATGATTATCATGTGAAGACAGGAGACAGAATTGCCCAACTGATATGTGAGAGACTGGGTTTTCCACCTGTGGAGGAGGTCACATCCCTGGAAAATTCTGAGCGTGGAACCAAAGGCTTTGGTTCTACTGAAGACAAAGGGGTTAAAAGCCTAGCTGCCACCTGTGCCCGAGAAAGGGAGGTGAATGAAGAGGAAGATTTGGGACCCCAGGTATCTGATTGTAAAGAAAAATCAGAGCCCCAAATAGGTGAGGACCTGACAGTGGTACAACAGGAAGAAATTAGGAAATTGCTTAAAGAATTCCCAGATGTGTTGACCCCCATACCTGGGGAGACACATTTGGTTGCCCATGAGATAATAACTCCACCTGGGAAATTAATTCATCAAAGGCCATACCGCTTGCCTGAAGCCAAGAGACAGGAAGTAGTGGCACAAGTCCAGGAAATGTTGGACATGGGAGTAATAGAGGAGTCGAAGAGTCCTTGGAATAGCCCCATAGTCCTGGTGCCAAAGCCTGATGGCTCTTTAAGATTTTGTATTGACTTCCGGCAGGTAAACGCCATATCAGTTTTTGATGCATATCCAATGCCAAGAATTGAAGAGCTGTTGGACCAGCTTGGACAAGCTCAATATTTAAACAACCTTGATATGACAAAAGGATATTGGCAAATCCCTCTAACCAGGGAGTCGAAGCCGAAGACCGCGTTCAGCACCCCCGTTGGCCTTTTCCAGTTCAAGAGGATGCCTTTCGGACTGCATGGAGCGGCAGCTACCTGCCAAAGGTTAGTGGATCAGGTACTTCGACCCCACCAAAATTATGCCTTTGCATATATGGATGATGTCATAATCCATAGTAACACCTGGGCGGAACATCTAAAGAGGATCAGGGCAGTCTTATGCTCCATGAAGCAAGCGGGAATCACTTTAAACCCGAAGAAGTGTGCCTTTGCTAATAGGGAGGTAAAATACCTGGGCCACCTAGTGGGAAGAGGAAAAATTAAACCTCTAATGAGCAAGGTGGATAGCATCAGGAATTTTCCCCCTCCAACAACAAAGAAACAACTAAGAAATTTCTTGGGACTTATTGGATACTACTGCAGATTTATACCACAATTTGCAGAGAAAAGTGCAATTTTCACAGATATGCTGCGGAAGAATTGCCCAAACCAGTTAAAATGGACTCCTGAAGCTGAAAAAGCATTTTCAGTCCTAAAAGGGAAATTGTGTACAGGACCAGTACTGAAAGGGGTGGATTTCAGGAAACCTTTTCTGGTTCAAACAGATGCATCGGATGTAGGGCTAGGAGCGGTTCTATCCCAATTTCATGAAGGGGAGGAGCATCCTGTGATGTACCTGAGCAGGCAGTTGTCACCGGCTGAACAAAAGTATTCCACGATAGAAAAAGAATGTTTAACTATAAAGTAGTCAGTGGAGGCATTAAGGTTTTACCTTACAGGGAGGAAGTTCCAATTGGTCACAGACCATGCCCCACTTAAGTGGTTGCAGCAAATGAAGAACCACAATGCCAGGTTGACACGCTGGTACATGGCCTTACAGGCATTTGATTTTCAAGTAGAACATCGTGCTGGGAAGTTACACAAAAATGCGGATGCCCTTTCCCGTATTACGGACTGTAAAGAAAAAGTTTCACCAGTTACACCAGTCCATAATAACTTAAGCAGGGGGGTATGTGATAAGGAAGCTTATCATAGTTCAGGAAAGAGCTATAATAGAGGTGAAGTGACTCTGAACAAGCAACCTGTCTGTTCTGGTAGAAATAATAAAACAGAATGTTTCCATAAAAGACTACCAGTGCCAGAATGCACCAGGTTTCCAACAGCCATTAGAAGAGCTGAAGTGGGGAAACATGTGTTCAATCAGGAGGGCTATGAGGTAATCCCCAAGCACTCATCTCCAAGGGCAGGGCTTGATTCAGCACAGCTGCGCTGTGCTAGGGTGGAGCATTCATCTAAGCAGGATAAAAGAAAAGCTTATTCTACAGAGAATCATCAGAAGCATCATCTTGATCATCAGAAGCACCTTGATCATCCTGACCATCATCATCAGCAGAAGCCAGAACTGACGTACAGAGAGAGAAAGAAACACTTTGGAAGAAAGAAGAGAAAAGCATTTGGGAGGTCTAAAGGAGTCCATAGCAGTACGTATACTGGGAGGCATTCCAGAGGCAAGCATACACCATTGGACTGGGGAAAGCCAGAGGAGTGGGGTTGCAGAGCCAGGAATCCCCGGACGGCACCTGTGAGGGAGACGGCTGCACTTGGAAGGGACCCTAAGACCAGTGCCAGAAGGTATGTGAAGAGAGATCCAGTGTCCAGAAATCTTGATTGGAAGGCTGGACATAAAAACTGGACTACATACTGGCCAGGATATTTAGAGAGGAACTCTAACAGCAATGGAAGCTCAGGTATGAACACTGATCTATGCCCTAGCTCTTCACTGGGAAGACAGCAGGGAAACAAGTATTGTCCTGAGAGTGTTCCATTGAGAAATTCCTCTGTGCCAATCCATGATATTGAACCCATGATAGTTGAAGAAGGGAAATATGTTATAAATGGGGATTTTGAATACATGGATTGCTCTCTGTCTAAACTTCTGTGGTAATATGCTGTCACAAAATACAACGACCATCACAAAGAAATATAAACTTGTTCTTTAATCTACTCAGAAAAGCTTCTGAGTAGGATTTGAGCCACGTAATAGAAAGTAAACCAGCCAAGAGGGTTTCAGCTGGTAATTGTTAGCAATTGAGCCTTGCCTAATTGCCTGTGAGCTCTAAAGGGACACTTCTGAGTGTGTGTGAAGATACAAGAAGTTATCCCTGAAAAAGAATAGTTTTTGTTTCTACTTTGTGGGTTTTGTTTGTTCTTTGAAGCACTGCTAAGAAGATATTAGCAGGGGCCTACAGAAAAGACCTTTCTGTTCCCATCAAGGTCTTTATGCTTTGATTTGATTGCTTAACAAGTTCAGCTGTTGTTTTTCCTTATTTGTTTTTCTAAGTATAATACTGAAAGCAAGTATTCCTTTTTATGTGCTACCAAGTATATCTGTGTTGGGAGAAATAACCCCATAAATAAAATATCTTCTTTGCTTTACATTCGAGCAAGCACAACTAATTTATTGTGAATGGCTGAGTCTGGTATGAATGGACTACATTTCCCACAATCCTTTGCAAGTCATATTAATATTTGCCTTTGCCAAGACTGTGGACATTCTCACCCAGCACCCCCGTTTACAAAGTATGTGTGATGCAAATTACTTTCATGCCAGTCAGTATTTTAAAAGAGGTCTTTTACTCATGTAAGCTGCCATTTACACATGTAAATGATTAAAATACTGGAATGTACACGCATTGTTCATGTGTTAATGTGCATGCCTTGAGATCCTAACATGTGATCACAAGTATGGTGCTCCAAAAAAAAATGGTAACATCGCACTGTGTATTTGACAGAACTAATACTGATGATAGAAGGTTTAATAAAGGGCTGTCAGTATTAGATGGCTAAGATTTCTTACCCTTTGAGCATCCTGCTTTACGATTCTTTATAGTCAATGCAGCCTTATGAAGAAGATTGTTTGATGCTATACTACATTCAAATGGACTTACACTGAAAGATTTTCTTCCTAGTATTGCTCAACAAAGAATGACAGGAGTAATAATTTACAGTAATCTGTCCTTTGTCTTCAGATGTGATTATTTGTTTCTTGATTCCATGACTGCCTGCATTTCCCCAGTATATTCCAGATACCCCAAACTGTTCGTTTGTGATGAGGTACACATTTAATTTGATAAAGAAGGTCACTTTCAATAAAACTTGAGTCTGTGAATGTCATTGGACTCCCAGCCAGATTTCCACTCTTCTCCATTCACTTTCACCTAATCGCATTTCCTCTTGCATAATACTATCCTTATTAAGTGGTTTTAAGATTTGAATATATCTAAAAATGGTTTCAAGAAGTAGTCAAACTGATCGAAGAAAAAAGTGTCTTGTCGAGTGGTGATATCTATTAATTCACCAGTTTAAGAATTATAAAAAGATGTTTTGTTCATGAACTTTATTGTTCACATCTGAAGAAAAACCCTTGTACAATATCATCTCTGGTTAATTCTTATACTGCTCTCAATGTCACACTGTTTCATGTGTTCATACTTCTTTTCAAGTTTGCATGGGTGCACATACAAAATGAGAAAGAGGTGGTGGCAGTGACAGTATCAATTTAAATGCCAGTGCTGGTTTATAAATTATTTCATATACTGTATTCAGTGTCGGTATACATACAGAGCAGGGGTTCTCAACCCAGTCCTCGGGTTGTCCTGTGGTTATCCTGAAAAATTGACTGGCTAGCTGTGTCCCGAGGATTGGGGTGAGAATCTCTGGTACAGAGGCATGTTTACAAAAGTGCACTATGCAGTTAGTGTGGGATTTAGCACATGCTAACCATTAGCAGGGGCCCACAGTAGCAGCAACTGCATACTAAAAACAGCCAGCTGCTAAAAAGACTATGCTAAGTGCATGATGGGCTGAGGGCTGGTGATTTATGGGCAAGAGATTGGGCATGGACTGCATATTTCATTTAGCATACAGTAATTATCACATGCTGTCACTTTTATGGTGGCCATGGATATCACTTAAACCTGCATTGCTTAAATGAAAACTTGGATTGTAAACCCTGCAGGAATAGGGAAATACCCCAGTTTATCAACTTTAACATACTTGGATTAATAATCAAAAAAACAACAAGCAGTCAAATCAAATAATGCACTGTTTTTGGCAGAATGGTTAGGAAGGATCTAGGCAAGATTCCTAAGTGCAGAGATATATTTCTGCATTCAAAAATGTGACTTGGCCAAACCATGGTATTTTCAATAATGTCATATGGATGCAAAGGTTGGTCAGAAGTTGGAAGAAAGACAGGAAGAAAACTGATGCCTTTTGAATTATGATGTTGTCAAAAAATACTTTGTATACTATGGACTGCCTGAAGAACAAATCAGTTGGTACTAGAGGAGATCAAACCTGAGCTTTCTTTAGAAGTTCAAATGGCAAAACTTTGATTTTCATACTTTGGACACATCATGCGAGGAGAAAGATCATTAGAGAAAGACATCATGCTTGGCAAGGTTGAAGATCAGCATACAATAATAGCAACTATGGATACCACAGTTTAGGAGAACTATCCACAGGGTTGCCATGAGCCGACATCAACTCAACGGCATATAACAACAACAAACAACAACAACCTGAATGTAATTACCTTGAATTACTACTAGAAAGGCATGGACTAAATAAAATAATATGCCTTCTGGTTCAAGTTCCTTTATGTCACAAGTCATCAGTAAGCCAGATGTTTTCAGTTTTCGTCTAAGAAAGGTTAGCTTAGCACATTTGTCCAGGCCCAGTCATCTTAATGTCATGTGAAAAATGTTTCACTAAAAAGAGTTATTCCATTAATTGCTAATCACTGGAATTGGAGTTTTACTACTCTGCAGCTGACTATGCATACCCAATTGGGGAAGATCATCACTTGCGATTAAGATTGTCCCAGTGCTTAATGAGAATTATCAATGTATATCTAGTGGACTAAAACCTACTCCAATCAACAAACTATATATATTAGTCAGAATCACTCAACAAAATATCAGATGAATTGTACAAATCTGCCTTCAAATAATGATGGTGACTGGAACTGTAGAGCGTCAAGTCATCTACAAACAGTAAGTGCAATGTTACCTATGGATCATTAACTCGTTAGGATTAAAGCTAAAGATTACGCAGTTGTTTAAGTGCCATACAAAACAAAAGAGACACAGGGAGCCATCTTGAAATATTCCTTGCTGGATCTTGATATTAGGAATGGAAAGCTTTCCATCTTCATATTTCAAATGGAGTGGGATTTACCACAATTTCATGGTGAATTGAAATTGATGTACTCAATCCAGGATTAAATTTGTACATTCATAATACAAAAAAGGTGGGATTCTTATTCAGCCCATGCTATAGTGAGATTTCTACTTTCTTATCAGTGACTATGATGGCTTTATTTAGCATTAACTGGTTCTTGCATACACATGCTTCTCTCCTATTAGCCTTTTGTTCTATTGCCATGATGTTGTTGCCATTGATATGATCATATATTCTGTCAGCATCTACTGTGGTGAACAGTTTATAGATTGTAGGCAGATGAGTTATTGGTCTATAATCTTTGGGAAATTTACTTGGATTTCTCTTCAGAAGGAAGAGTGTTCTTCTTGTTATTAGCCATTGTGGTTTTTTGTTTGGCTGCTTGACCAATTGACTTTTGCTAAGTCCTCATGGAGTGATGGATATAGCATTTGAAAAACTGCCCTTTACTTACACATCAGAGTAGCTTACATGCATATACTAGCAGGTACTTGTTTTATTCCCTTGTCTCCAAAGGGCTCACAATCTAAGTGTACCTGAGGCAATGGAGAGTTAAGTGGCTTGCCCAAGGCCACAAGGAGCAGCCATGGGACTAGAGACCCCAGTCCCTTCAGCCTGGGGATACTTATCCCCATGTGGGAACTGAACCCCCAGCCCTCTGGTCTGAGGTAACCTGTCCAACCACTGAGACACTCCTCCCTCCTTAACTGTTTGAACCAAAAATTGGTTACTCTATCTAGGTGAGAGCCCTTTCAGTTTGGAACTCTTTTTAGCTTGCTTTCCAACTCTATGTAGGATAGCCATTCTGCTTCTCGATATAAAATACAGGTCTTTGTAGAAGTTTTTCCAGAAAGTTTTTTTTCGAGCTTTACTTAATGGCAGTGGTATACCAAGGGCAGGGTGGTGGATGCGGCCTGCCCCAGGTGTCAACCGGGAGGGGGAGTACCCCTGCTGGGCCCACACTTTGGAGGCAACATGGCAAATATACCTTAAAGATGGGTGGCTTGCCATGCTGCCTTCAATCCAGGCTGGCTCTTCTCTCCCAGCAGCAGTCTTGCAATTGCGAGACCGGATGGGAGAGAAGAGCTAGCCTGGATAGGAGAAAGAGTGTCAAGCCACCCGTCTTTAAGATATGTTTGCTGCACTGCCTCTAAAGTGTTGGCCTGGTTGGAGGGGAGGGGAGGGGGGGCATTGCATAGTGCTGAAGAGCAGCATGCCATTGGGGGTTGATGCCTGCCCCAGGTACAAAGGGGGCTGGGAACACGACTGGTTAGTGGTGTTTTCACCATACTAATGTTCTTCCCCAGTTTGCTATTGGAACTGTTTTGGGTTTTCACTAAATAGTTTATTTTGATATCTCTTTTTTCTTGTATCTGCAGTTTTCATGCTTCAACTGCTACTTTCAGTTTATTATTGGAGCATATTAATTCAAGGTTTTTTTCTTTTAATTCAGCATGTTTCAGTTTGATGTTTTTCTTTGATAATCTTAATCCTTTTAGATACCCGTCTATCAGGGGTGCTTCTGCACATAGTGATTTTGTTTTTCCTTCAATTGTTTTTTTCCAAAGAGGAGTTATTGTCATTCTCTTTTTCCTCTGGTCCCACATTTTCATTGATAGATTATTTTCTGAAATTATTATGGCTCTGCAACATTGTATTCAATTTATTTCAATGATATCAACAGATGGTCCCTTTATACATTTCTTTAAGCACCTTCTAGTCAACGCTGACTCCTGATGACCCAGCAGCCCCTGGGTTTTCTTGGCAAGGTATGGCCAGAGGTAGATTACCAGGCCTTTTCTTCTGAGGCAATGGAGGGCAAAGTGTCCTGCCCAATGTCACAAGGAGTGCCAGTTGGAATAAAACCCAGATCTCTTGGGTTGTAGACTGTTGCTTTAACTACTAGGCTACTTCTCCACTTATACTGGTTCTGGCCTTATTACCCTATTAATTTTGCTTTTCATATTCTTTAGGTGTTAAATGTAACTTGGGTAATATTTCCCTTGACTGGATCTCTGCATATTCATCTCTTTCCACATGGGCTAGGAGTTGAACTATTAATATTTCCATCTCTGGGTCTCCTGCCTTTCTTCTTCCGTTTCAGTTGACTGCTTAGCCTGTCCTTCCTTTATCATACTCTACTTCATTTCTAGATTTCCTATATCCATATCTACCTCAGTCTTCCTTCTAATACTCCTTCCCAAGCTTCCTCTTTCTTTCTTAACATCAGACTTTCTTCTGATGCTCCTTGCCAGATCTTTCTTTTCTCTCATTGCATCAGTTCTTCTTCTTGTGCGTCTTCCCATGCTTTTTCCCAAATCCCTTCTTCTCCCTGTCCAGCAGCCTTTTTTCTGGTTATTCTTTTCAGACTCTCTGTTTCTCTTTGCATACCAGCTGTTTTTCTGTTAGTCCTTTCTGAGTCAATTCTTTCTTTTTTTCTGCATATAGCTTTCTTCTGGTACTTGCACCAGGATCTCCTCTTTCCTTCTCTATTTCTTTTTCTGCCAGAGTCCTCGATTGTTTTAAGATGTTATTATGCATGTAGGGCCCGATATTCATCTGGGCAGGCTATGTCCTGCTATGACGCCTAGCCCAGCCCACTGAACCTTAACCCCAGATATTTAATGCCAGGGTCATATGCGGCCCTGGTATTGAATATCCAGGAATCGCTGCACACACCAGAAGCTGAAGTAGCTAACCAGGCAGCATGCAATATCACTGCTGCTTGGTTAGTGACAGTCTCTGCCTCTGTTCCGCCCCAGAATGCCCCCAACATGCCCTGACGCTAACCGCATAGCATTGGGGTGTGTAACAGGATTAAAAGGGGAAATTCAATGGCACTAACCGAGTAAGTGCCGTTGAATATCCCAATTAAAGGCATTTACATGGTTCAGTGGGCTGTAAACTGAGTAAATGTCTTTCAGATATCGGGTCTGTACTTATTTACTTTCATCTTTGAAACTAGGGAAATTAACTTTGCGTCATTAGCTTTTTGCAGCTTTTCCTATGGCGCTATTTTGCTTACTTCCAGTTTTTGGCAGACTCTCTTTGTACTGTACATCCTCTATTTTATTTATTTATTTAGTTAGTTAGTTAGCCACTTTTCATTGGGTCAAGGTGGTTTACAATAAACAAGTGGGGATACATTAAACAGAGCTATTCACATTTACAGGGAGGGGGGTATACCATCACCAAGAGGGTTCAACATACAGTATTTACATTCCTGAATTTGGTACGCATCAGTGGTATTAGTCTTATTTGCAGTTCTGGTTTTTCTCTAGGTTTAAGTATAGGGTTTGTAGCCTAAAGGTAGCAGAACATTATCTCCTCTCTATCTACAGGGGGTCCACTTAACTGTAGCTAATCCTCTTAAGGTTTTCTTTAACTTATATGGTATATCTCA
The DNA here is from genome assembly GCA_033557465.1 of Ichthyophis bannanicus. Classification (NCBI taxonomy): domain Eukaryota; kingdom Metazoa; phylum Chordata; class Amphibia; order Gymnophiona; family Ichthyophiidae; genus Ichthyophis; species Ichthyophis bannanicus. The sequence continues at coordinate 1,484,345,741 of CM066032.1, forward strand.
TGCAGTGTGTCCATGAACAAGTTCACCAGGATCTTTATCTGCAGCATGGCTGTTATCTTTATCACTATAGCTAATGTGAAGTGAGATTTTAGAGGGGACATTCAGGAAGAATTTGGGAAGTCCAGAGCAGAATGTACAAAAATCCAGGGGAGTGGCAGCAGTGAAGGGAGGCGTGCATAAATGTCTTCTGAAATTGCTACATCTCCGCCCCGAAAAATGAACAACCCAGTAACTAGTTCTGAAGACACACTCAGGAAGTTAGCAAGGTCAGATGCATGAAAAGGTGCAGGCCATTTTTCAAATATGGACATCCCAGAACTGCATCGCGGCAGACTTGAGTACTTTGATGTGCCAGCAGGGGAATTCCATAAAGGATGAGACTATGCACGTCCTGGCCTGCCATTTCAGATACTCAGATGTATGGCAGCAGGGCAGTAATATTTTTGGAGTATGCTTTTGCGCACAGGTTTCTTTGGGCAGGAAAGAACACTGGTGACGATAAAAGCACATTATGCGCTTTCCCCCTGGAAGAGTTACGTCCATGAAACAAGTGGGGTTTTTTCACCTTATTCATGGTCAGGAGCTGATACAGGTATGGACCTCGCACCAACCGGAGCCAGACGTGTTTGTGCCATTCTGAAATCACACTGTGATGTGCATCTTCCTTGCTCTGCCCAGGCCACACCTCCACTATGCTACTACCACTACTATTAAACATTTAAATAAAGCACTACATGTTCTTATGCTCTGTGCATCTACAGAAAGTGCCCATTTTCAGACATTCAACTCACAAATAAGGCTTCAAAAACACTCACCTTGCACACAAGCTATGAATGGAATCTTTTATCCCGGGCAACTTGCGGTCAGTATGTATTCGTGCATTCCATCCCTTTGAGTCAGTGCTGATTCAGAAGCTCCTGGGTTTACTGGCAGTGTGACCAGAAGTAGATTGCCAGGCTTTTCTTCCAAGGCTATGGAGGGTTAAGTGACTTACCCAAGGCAACAAGGAGTGCTAGTGGGAATCAAATGCTGGTCTCAGTGCTCTAACTGCTAGACTACTCCATTCCTTGTTTAGCATATTTCAATTATAGTGTTGCCTTGTGGAGATTTGGTAAAGATTTTATACAATGGGATCACCAAGTGAAGGTGCTGAGCAAGACCTGAGGAGAAAGCTTTATTCTCTCCCCCTCAGAGATACACAGCAAATCACCTGCTGATGCCATTGAATTTTATGTTGTACGCCCTTTCAGCTTTACTGTATAGCACCTCACTCTCAACAGTTAGCACACAGGCTTTGCATACCACAAGTTAATTTCTGATGATAACGTAACAGGAAAGTACAAAATCTTACCACAGTTTAGTAAACAGGCCCTATATTTAGCATCACCACCACCGCCACTCTCCATTTAGTTTAGGCTTCTTATTCAGCAGGCCTAAACCAACCATATAAATTATCTGTATAGCAATGGAATATCATTGTAATACAGATCTATGGAGAGCGCTGGAAAGGTTAGACATAATCTCAGCCCAGCACTATCTTGTACAGCCTTTCAATATCTGCCACTGTTGTTATGCTCCTGTAACCCCTCTTTTCAAATGGCTTCATTGACCCCCGGCAACTCCACTCATCAAGCAAGTCACTTTTATCTATACCCTTCTCTTCTACTGCTATCTCAAGGCTCCATTCTCTGTACCGTGCTGCATCACAGGCCTGGAACAGATTACCTAAGCCAATATGTCAGACTCCGTCTCTTGTCCTATTCAAATCTAGGCTCATAAATCATCTCTTAGAGGCTGCTTTTGGATCCTGACTCCCTTATTCCCTTGTCTACACCCATATGTATTTGAATCATTTCTCTTAAGAATTCATTAGTCCTCTGTTGTTGTGTTTGCCTGTCTTAGCAGATTGTAAGTTGTCTAGAGCAGTGACAGCCTTTTATTTGTATGTATACAGTACTGAATGTACCTAGTTGAATTATATAAGTGGTAAGTAGTAGTAGTAGTTATGGGGGTCATTTTGGAAGCCCTATTTGTGCTTTGGACATTCTAAAATGAGTATAGAGGCATCTAAAACACAGAATCATCTCCAGAGCCATTATAGAAGATGGCCCTGGGGATGTCCAAGTCTGAATGACGACATGGTGGATGTATGGCCGGAGCATCTCCAGGAGGTCCCTGCCTGATCCAGAAATGTCTCCATTTAGATCTGTTGCAGGTAATTCAAAAGTGCTTGGTTTGGCTGAAGAACATCTAGTGGATGTGGAGAAGATAGCACTCCATGATTCCTGGTACTTAGTATAATGTCAATGACAGCAGCAGGACTTGAACATGGCTGACCTTTTCCTAGCCCACTATGCTAACATTACGTTATCCTAGACATCCAGAGTGTTTTGGTTTGTATTTAAATTGCATTTCTAACATTACAGTTCAAACATGAACACAATAAACATATTCCAACTTAAGGAAAACAAAATGAAAAAAAAGAGAAAACGTGTTCCTAATTGCAAAAGGAAAGGAATAGAAGCCCACATCATGGGGAGCACAAAAAAAACCCCAACAAAAGAAAAAAAAAGAAAAGAAAAAGGAAAACAAATGGCAAAAATGCCACACAACAAGCTGCTGTTATCTACACTTCTTCATAATACCAACCTTATGGTGTTATCAACCCTCCTAACAGCGTAGACCTGAGGAGCAATGGCTTCCCTATCTATTAGTAGCTTCTCCAAGTAAGAAGGATCTAAGAAAATAAATCTAACTCCATTCAATTTAATTAAACATTTACATGGGAACCTGAGATAAAAGGTGCCGACCAAAGCCAGCATCCAAGGTTTGAGGGAAAGAAAATATTTCCTTCCCACTTGGGTCGCTTTGAAGACATCTGGAATCAATTGTACTTTTGGAACACAAAAGAGGGAATCCTTAAACTTAAAATAAGACTTCAAAATTACAGCTTTATTGGTGTCATTAAGAAAAGAAACTGCCAGGATGTCTCTAGTATTAATGACATTCTGGGAATCCTCTAGGAAGGCAGAGAGGTTTAGGCACCAAATTATCCTCTTCCTCCTGCCCCGAGGATGTCCTCGCCAGCTTATCACAAACATAATACATCTTGGATATCAATATGTCAGAATTAGATAATAACAGTGTTTCTTTAGAATATTTCCTCAAAAGGATCTCAGATGAAAATAAATGCATAGTGGGAAAGTTCAAAAATGCAAATTTTTACTATGAAAAATATTTTTGAGGGATTCCAACTCATGATGTATCACTAAGCAATCCTTGATAGCAGACATTCCCACTGAATTCAGGGAGGTCACCTTTGAGTCCAATGTAAAGACTTTCCTTCCCAAAGCCTCCAATTGAAAATCTACCTACTTAAACTTTGCAGAAATCATAAAGTTGAAGAACAGCAGCAGTAAGAAATTTCTCATTGCGTGACATTACCTGCCATATATCTGACAGAGATACCTGAGAATCAGGAAGTTGAGGGGTAATCTTGTCAATAGAACAGACAACAGCTTAAGGCCGGTAGTATCAATAGCAGACCCAGACAATGCAGGGACTGGCACTGAAGATTCAGAAGGAGAACAGCTCTACAAAGAAGGTTGAGGAAGAAGAGGGGGGAGTCCACTCGAGGGAGCTTAAAAAAGCTCCCTCAATCAAGGAGGATGCCTGCATCAAATCCTGCTCTAACATGCTTCCTTTAGGTACCAAATGTTTGTCCATAGATCCTAGATCCATAGCAGTTAGCTTACTGCCTTTAGATTTTCTCTTCCGCAGTATCTCCAACTACAAGATAATAAACAGCGGACTCACCTCACCACACTGGGCACCTAAGGGGCTAACAAGGGGCAGGTATTGTGAGCCCCTTAGTGCACTCCCATGACCTTGTGCCCAACAGTCACATGCTGTAGGAAGCCCAGCTTTTATAGGGCCCTCGGGTGAAGCACAGCTTTCCATGGAGGTGCCAGAGCAGCTAACAGGCGCGATGGAACTCATTCTGGGCTGGAAACAGCAAGTAACCAGCTCCCAATTCACCCAGAGACAACCTGACTTTTATAGGACTATTGAGTGAAGTTCAACTGTCCACGGAGGTGCCGGAGCAGCAGACAGACACAATGGAACTCCTTTTGGGTGACTGGAAGCAGGTAACCAGCTCCTAATGCACACACAGTCAACTCGGCTCCCCCTAGACATCCAGGTTTTGAAACATAGTTCTAGAGATGTCTGTGTAGACACCCCCACAGAAATCCACATTGGGCACCTCCACATTTGCGAAATCATGCCTGCACATAGAACGTGTCTGCTTTTTTTCAGAGTTCTAGCTTAGAGGTTCCAGATTGCACTTGGACGTCCTTTTGAATCCACATGTATATATATATTACTGAAAATTGACCTCACTGTGTATAGAATTGTCACTGCAGTTGCACAAATAATAAAATAATTTCTAAAATGAATAATATGTTATTTTACATGTTATTTTTAGTATAGATTGAAAATGTGCATATAGATTAGGTAACGCATAATGAGTGATAAAGGATATAAACTGCTACATCTTCCAGATAGGTATTAATTAGCACCCTTCTCAAGCAACTGCCTTGCTATATTAATTTGCACAAAATCCCAAATCAAATTATTAACAGTGATTAAATCTATAACTATTCCTATGTTGTAAATATTTTACAAGACTACCTAACTGTGTAAGATAATAACACAGAACTATCAGTACTATAACAGAGAAAAAATATAACCTAAACCGCAGATAGAGAATAGGTAACCAAAATCTCAAAAAAGCCTGATGCCTAAAATAATTAATTAGTGAAAGGAATCATCAGATATGAGCAATTACTTGCCTGCTCTTTTCTCATTCAAAAGGAAAAATCGATATATCACTTATCGATTCCACGTGTATCCAAGCTGAACATTATCCACATCCAATTAATCAATGTAAAGTTCCAGCAGTACACTTCCAACATCAGCAAAATCCACAGAGATTAATAAAATATTGTAGCAGCATCTTCTCAAGGCTTGCAATAATATTACCTATTTGAACCGATGGCCCATTTGCGCTATATAAAACGTTCTGAAAATGACAAAATAGCCCCACACAATGTCAGGTTTTGCTATGCTGCATCAGGGGTCAGCATTGTTCTAATTCAGTGGTACAGTCTTTCACAATGCCAGATTTGCGGTGGAGAAATAAAAATTAATTTAAAAATATTAAAATTACATGTTTCACAACGCTGACATTGTGAAAGATTCTGCCGCTGAATTAGAGCAACGCTGGTCCCTGAAAACAGCATACTGAAACGTGGCATCAGGTTGAGCTATTTGGGCATTTTCAGAATATTTTTTTACAGCGCAATTGGGCCATCACTTCAGATAGCTAATGAGTATTGCAAATTCTGCTATATTACATTGATCTCCGGATTTTGCTTCATGTGTAAGTGTGCTGATGGAATTAACTGGATGTGGATAGTGTTCAGCTTGGATGCACGCTTCTGGCACTGTATTTTGATGGTTTTATTTTGTTAAAAAGGTGGTGATTGGTATGGACTCTGAAACAACTAGAACACATTCTGGGACTAATAAGTGATATATTGATTTCTCTTTTTGAATGATAGGAGAATGGTCACTAATTGGCCATATCTGATGGTCTCTTTCACAATTAATTATTTTAGGTACTGGGGGATACTGAAAGCGATTAATGCGGTTAGCAAACCTGTTAACCGTGTTAATCACACTGATCGAGATATTCAGCAGCACTAACATGGTTCATGCTGCTGAATATTCATGGGTGCCACCGTTGCATGCCCTGAAGCTGACCAGTTAGCAGTGTGGCGTTCATGGGGTGGAACCCAGCAATAACCGGGCAGTGGCGATATTGAGCTTCTGCCCGGTTATCGTAAAGCGGCAAAGGTTAGGCACACTAAAGGCTGGCTTAACTTTTACCACAGAAGCTAACTGGGCAGTGGCTGAATATTGGCACCGCATGATTAACTTCTTTCGTATTCGGTCTACTCAGATATTCAATGACGATGGCCAGATACTGTATGACCTTGACAATGAATATCCGGGCTTAAGTTTCAGCAGTGACAGATAGCCACTGAAACTGCATTAAACACCACAACTGAATATCCCCCCCCCCCCCAGTACTTCTCTTCTCTCCTCTTTCCTTACACACACCCCCCCCCCCCCCTTTGTGAACTTTGTGCCTCCTCTGGTCTCCTTCTCTTTTTACCCTTTTCCTCCTCTGCTTACTCCAGACTTTGCTCGTTTCACCTTGCTGCTCCTTACGCCTGGAATAAACTCCCTTTACCCTTGCGTCGAGCCTCTTCTCTCTCCCTATTCAAATCAATGCTAAAATATTACCTTTTTGCGGCTGCTTTCAACTCCTGATTCCTCCCTGCCTTCTAGCTGTTGCTTGTGCTGTATTGTTTGTCTAGTTGCTAGATTGTAAGCTTTTCAAGCAGGGACTATTTCTATGTTTGTACAGCACTGGGAATGCCTAGTAGCACTTTATAAGTGTTTGTTAATAATAATAATAATAATAATAATAATATCAGTCAGCCATTTCTTAGTGCTCTCGGTTCTTAATGATATAATCTGATAGAAAAGGTTATAGATTTTACGTTCAGCTGGATATGTAACTTATGAGCTGAATTTACAATTAAAATATAGCTCATGGTAGCATAGATAAAGTTTTTAGGATTCCACTAAAATTAAAAGTATTCATAGTCTGAAGGACCACTGAGAGAAGCTACTCTTGCTGGAAAGGATTCTGCATATGTAAGTATTTACCTGCTGGGAATTTCTCACACTCTTGGGTTAAAGGGAATTCTTTAGGTTTAAACTGATACAATTTCTGTTTATTTTAAAGTTCTGTGTTTTATAAAGTCCATCAGGGCACTATGTATCAAGCCAGCATTTACTTAAAACAACTGTGGGTTAAGGCATGGCTTTACCAAGAATGTAGACAAGGATAAATATTCTTTGAGTATACAGAGATAAATTGTTTTCTAGAGAAAACTTTCACAAAGAGGTCTTCTAGTTAGGAAGGAAGAGAACCATGAAATTGTTTAAATAGGGTTATAACCAAGAGACAGATTCAAAACATCAATTTGAAATGCTCCCTCTATCAAACCAAAGGCAGTGTAAATCAACAAGAAAATGAAAAAGAGATTGCCTTAGATGCACCGATATAAATAGGTCAACCAGAGCTCACTGATTTTCAATCTGAAAGACTGAGAGAAGCTGATCTTGATGGGAAGGATTCTGCACTTGTAAGTATTTACCTGTTGGAAATTTCTCAGACTCTTGGGTTAAAGAGAATTCTTTGGGTTTAAACTGATAAAATCTCTGTCTATTATAAGTTCTGTGTTTTATAAAGTCAGGCAGGGCACTGTGTAGCAAGCCAGATTTTATTAAGTGTTTATTTCCCTCTCAACAAACCCAGGGATAATCTTAGATTTATAGGTTCTTAAACCTATTAAAGGAAAAGAGGCAGTCAAATTCACTTTCAGGCTTAGCTGGCTATCCTTATCAATTAAGGCCCTGAAATTAATCTTGAGGTGAACAAAATCCCTTAAACGTATTAGATAGAGTTGTACTGGTACAAGTATCCCTAGCAACTTTGAGTAAGTAACAGCTTAAATATCTAAACAATTCTTACTTGTGCACTAGGTGCAAGGAGTTCTTTGTTCTCAGGGAATGAGTCTGATCACTGGAAGCTAGAGTAGCAGAATTGGAGGAGCTAAGGAAGACTGAGAGTTATATAGATGAGACCTACAGGAAGGTAGTACTGAAGTCCCACCACCAGTTTGGCAGCCTCTCTGTTGCCATACAGGAGAGAGGTCATATGAAAGGACAACATCAACTCAGTGTGGCAGCAGAGAGCCTTTAGCTTACATTTAAAACACAGCAGAGAACATTTAGTTTAAATGTAAAACTCAGCAGAAAGCTTTTAATTTACATTTAAAACACAGTTAGGACCTAGTATCAGCAAAGAGCTTTTAGTTTAAATTTAAAACTCAGCAGAGAGCTCTACGCTTAAATTTAAAATCCAGCAGAGAGCTTTTAGTTTAAGATTTTGATTTCAATTTAAAACTTAGCAGAGAGCCTTCAGTTTAAATTTAAAACTTAGCAGAGAGCTTTTAGTTTAATATAAAAATCAGCAGACCTTTTACTTTAAATTTAAAACTTAATTGTTAACAGATTACCTTAGAAGCACAAGTCTGGGATCTGTATAGCAAGCCAGTCTTTACTATTTTATTTTATTTATTTATTTGGTTACATTTATATACCGCTTCTTCCAGCGATCTGTAGAGGTTTACATCGAGAACTTCACACAGTAATCATTTACACATTTTCATTGCATAACATGTAAATAGATTTGTACAGTAGATTATTTGAACGATATATACACATTAACAGGTTGCATATTTGTGGTTTGTGTTTCAGGTTGTTTACATAGGCTTGTGTGCTGTTTTGCACTTCAGGTCATTTATATAGCGCATTTGCATTAGATCAATTATAATATTCTTGAAATAGGTTTTTTACTGTTTCCGAAAATCTTGCAAATCATTGTTGCTTCTAAGCTCATGCGGTAGGTTGTTCCATTGGGCGGGCGCTGAGTATGTGAACGCTCTGTTGCTAGTGAGGGTTTTGGTATTGCACACGTTCTGTGGGATGCACAAATTGTTTAAGTTCTGTGTCCTCCTGGTCCTGTTGTGGGGTTGAGTTGTGATAAGTGTGGAGAGGTATGATGGGGCTATGTTGTGGATCAGTTTAAATATTGTTACTATTCCTTTATACCTTATGCGGGCATGAATAGGGAGCCAGGGAAGGTCAATCAGTATTGGCATGATGTGTTCGGAGACACGCACTTTCATTATAATTTGAGCAGCGACATTCTGTGCCATTTGAAGAATGTTGAGGTTTTTTTTGGGTAGTCCTTGGAGAATGCCGTTACAGTAGTCCGGGTTACTGTTCGGAAATTAGTCTGTTCAATGATGCTACGTAGTGGTTGGAGTATTCTTAGGGGTATGTTTACTAAATATCGCTAACATCGCAGCTGCAATGTTATCGCGCGATACGCAACGTTATCACGCGATACGCAACGTTATCGCGCGATACGCAACGTTATCGCGCGATACGCAACGTTATCGCGCGATACACAACGTTATCGCATGATAATGGTGCATTACCGTGTGAGAACATCACGTATCAAGCGATAACGTCTCCTGCAGTGTTAAGGTGCGCAGAAGGTGGAGTACAGCTCCTAAGAGGGCGGAGTAAGGCTCCCTAGGGGCGGAGATAAGGGGTCATTGGGTGGAGAGTGGGCTGGGAGAGGCCCCATGCACACTAACGCCGTGAAATGAAAGTCTGAAAATTAGTGCCAGTGAAAACCTCACACTAGAGGCATATTTGCAGGGGAGAGAGACCATTTCAGTCAGCAATGTTCAGCAAAGGCAGGGAAATCAAGAAAAGTGATAGTAGTGATACATGTGCAGCAACATCATAGTGCCCAAGTACAAGAGGGCACTATGGTGAGGCTGCAAATGGGGTACAGGGGACTGCAGGCGGGACATGCAGTGTCAAACAAAAAAATAACTCTGGGTCTGTTGGAGCAATAAAACTAAACAAAATATTACTCCACTCTCTCACTATCACAAAAAATACAAGAATTTCGGGGAACAGGTCTCAGACTGTGTTGGGAATGGAACCCAGGAGGTATACCTCTGCTGTGGTTACCAAACCGCTCAATTGCATCAAGGACCCCGTATATTCCCTCTTCTTGTAGCTAAAATATGCAGTGTGGCAGCTGGGGCACAGGGTGGGCTAGGCAAATGCCTAGGTGACACATAGGAATGTGGAAGCGGAAAACCAGCAGGACAGCAACAGACCAAGGGAAAACATGGCCACGCGTGTGTGTTCCACAGTGTCCCAGGGGATAGTACCCAGCAAGTACCCCATAGGGCACATAACATTGGCAGGTGGTGCCGGGGGAAGCGTTGATGTCTATGCAGGCACCCCTACCCCATATCATGCACCATAAGCAGCCGTCTACTGGCACACTGGATGGCCTGGGGCTGTGCACCACAAGCACCACCGGCAGAAGGGCATGTCAGCATGGTGGCAGAGGGGGCAGTGGCATCTGCTCACAGCAGACCATGGGCAAGCCCTGTTTAGGTGGGTGCCGTGCACTGCAACAGACAAGGTCTATCTGACAAACAGTCATTGTATCACCAGGGAGTGATCTGCCCCTGTGGCAACAGTTTGGTGCAGTACACACAGCTAGTGTATTCAGAGGCAGAAAATCACAAGTTCAAATCCCAGCTGTGGCTCCTGTCAACCTTGTTCCCATATTTTACCCAGTACTAAACCATGGTAATAAAGACGGAAGCTGTATTGTAGATAAAATAAACATGCCTGAAACGCCTATATTTTACCCTACAGAACACAGAGACCATAAACATGTGCAATCCCTAGAGCAGAATTTCACAACTGCAGTCCTGGAGGGCCAAACACCATTCAGGTTTCATTTCGCCTGTGCTGCATTTGTATGCACCGCCCCCATAGTATGCAAATGTATCTCATGCATATTCATTAGGGACAGCATTAAAACCTGAACAGTGTTTGGCCCACCAGGACCGAAGTTGGGAACCTCTGCCCTAGAGCAGAGGCCAACAGGGGCACAATCACCCACACCCACAGGCTCCACTATCCAAAGCCTCATGGAGAGTCAGGCTGTTAGGCCCTGTGCGGAGCAGCATCTCCCAATACTGGCATCTGCATACCTTATCAATGCCGTCCTAAACTTGGGAACACATTCCACACATATCAAAAGGTTGCTATGATTAATGCCAGCTGACAAATCCTAAGTTAAACACGATTTGTTGACAGAGATTCATCATAGCAACCTTTCTGATATCTGTGGAGTGTGTTTCAGTTTTTGCTTCTGACAGTGTTTACCACCTCGGGGAGTGACCCCAACAGTATTGCATACCATAGCAATGCCCGCACTGTGCCCAGGGCTGGTGTGGCGGCCAGGGCTGCCACAAACCTCTATATTTGCACAATGCTGGTATAGGTGTGAGAGTGTGTGTATGTCTATCTAGTGTGTTGTGGCTTCCTACACCTTACTGATCCCACACTACTTGCACTGTTTCCAGTGTTAGCCTGCCAATGTGCATAATGAGGAGAAAGGTACTGTGGGTATGGCCCAGACAGGATGGCCTGGGCAGGATGCATCTGCACAGGGCATAGGGCAATGACTGGGACATTGTAGTGCCCGACCACCACCTAAACAGACAGGGTGGCCACAGCATGTCATGCTGGGAGGTCACTCTCACCCTGACTGAGCAGTGGCCACGGCATGGCTAGGTTCCCCCATAGTGCTATGCAGCATTTTACTCAAGTAACATTTATGGATTCCCTTTTCTGGGGCCCAATCACTGACATACCTGCTTGGTGTGTGTGCTTACATCCAATTTTGGGATGCACTATGTACTAGCTAGAAGACTGTCTGCAGTTAGCATGTGTATGGCTTGAACACCTTGCAGAGTGCAGTGGGTGGAGACTGACTGTGTCCTCTGCTGGTGAATGTCAGATAGTGGTGGGGGCAGCTGAGCTTTTCCAGTGTTATGCCTATCTTCTATTGCCTTATGTGATGCATAGAGATCTGCATTGACTGCCCTGTAGGGTGCCCGTTACCCAGCAGGACCGGGGTTGATGGTCCTCTCTACTGCCACCATTGCAGAGATGTAGAATGTGGATATGTTGGTGGGAGATCCTGTCCCCCACCCTAAGAAACAGAGGGTGGGTTGGGTCCAAACACCCCCCTTCACTTATAACATGTGACCATGGCACCCCACACAGGATATACACTACTCTGAGTGCATCATAGTCCACAAGGGTTAGATGTGACTGGGAAATACAAATGGACACAGATATATCCTAGGTGTGTCTGCAAGGACTACCTAGCACACACTGGCACTGATGGGGACCTGCAGTATAACTTATCACAGCTAAGCCAGGTACTGTGGACCTGGTGCTGGGTGCCCCACCTCACCCTCAGGGTGAGCACAGGACCCGCACAATGTCACGGTCTGTAGCTACTCTGTGCCAGTAACACACGCGGCCATTTCCCCCTTCCAGGCAAAGGTGCTGTGGGGGTGCATACCCCATCTTGTGATCAGCTGTAGACTGCTGATCTGCATGTGCAGTGCATCATGGGTATGGGTGGGTTTACCCTACCCTGGTAACCACAACAGACAGGTTGTGCGGTGACCTGCAGTCTTTCTGTAGCCAGCCAGTGATGCATTAGTAGCTATAGATATGTAGCCCACTGGTTACTTCAATGACTGTGGAGGCAGTGGTCATGGGTTTGATTCCACTGTGGTGTTATTTAATAAGGCTGTCTGAGGCTTTTCCTTTTAATTTAAATCAGTGCTGCCAGCAAAATGCACCCTCACAGTGCTTTAGCCTTAAGGTGCCTCATAAGTCGCCCTATATGGTGCCCTATAAAGCGCCCTATAGGGCACATTAGAAGGCGCCTTGGCAGACAGGGCACTTTATAATGTGCCCTATGGAGTGCCTTATAGGGCGCCTTATGCGGCACCTTATGTTATGGCACTATGAGGGTGTTTTTGCTGTCAGCACTGATTTAATTTAAAAAAGGAAATGCCTCAGACAGCACTGATTTAGATTAAAAGGAATTGCCTCAGACAGCTTTCTTACATAACACCACTGCGGGATCGAACCCATGACTTCTGCCTCTGCAGTCATTGCAGTAATCAGTGGGCTACACCTTTATAGCTTCTAACACTGTGCTGGCATGAATTTAGGATTAACGTGCGTTAACGTGCCACGGCGCCCACTATCGCGCGATACAGATTCCTGCTACCTTGCTGCCAGAACGCCCACTCCTCATATGGCATTCTTCACATTATTACTGCATCTAGCGCTGGTAACATTAAGACGGTTTAGTAAACATACCCCTTCGTTTGTAGAATATGGCCCGGTTTAGCAGTCTTAGGTGGGTTTCCATCTTAAGATTTTTGTCAACTGTCACGCCCATATATTTTATTTCTTGCTTGATGTTGTATGAATTGTTTTTCAGGAGTATTGTTGGGGGGGGGGGGACTGAAGTCCGGGTTTTTGTTTACAAACATTACTTCCATTTTTTTGTGATTTATACTCATGTTGTTCTGTTGTAGCCAAGCTTGTGTTTCCTTTAGGCATGCTTCCAAGTTACTATAGTTTGGGTTGCTCGCGTCTATTTGCGTGTACAGCATGATATCGTCTCCATATAGGTGGTAGTTGATCTTGTGTTGTTGGAATACTATGTAGACTGGTCTTAGATAGAGGTTAAACAGTAGGGATGACAATGCTGACCCTTGTGGTATTCCCCGTGTTTGTGGGAAAACTCTTGATGTTTTTTGGTTGAATTGAACCTGCTGGACTCTGTTAGATATATATGAGCTGAACCATTTGAGAGGAGTTCCCTTTATTCCTATGGCTTTGAGTCTGGAGAGGAGGATTTTGTAGATTACTGTGTCAAATGCAGGAGATATGTCTATAAAAATTAAGATGAACATTTTCTTGCAATTGTCAATGCCTTTGTAGAGTTTGTCATGTAGCACTAGTAGAAGGGTTTCTACTCCATGGTATTGACGGAAGCCATATTGCTGAACATCTAGTGCATTTCTGGAATCGATGTGGTCTTGGAGTTGTTGTTGTATTGATTTTTCCACTACTTTCGCTATGAGTGGGATACTTGAGATAGGGCAATATGAGGCTGGGTCGTCCTTCTTGAGAGTTTTGTTTTTTAAGATGGGTCTTATGAGTGATCTTTTGAGCTCTGTCGGCATGATTCCTTGGTGCATTGATTGGTTTACTATGTGCAATATTGATGGGGCAATTTCTGTTTTTGTTGCCTTGATCCAGACTGCTGGACAAGGGTCTAGTGGAGAAGTAGTGGTGTTCAGGCTTGAGATGATGTTCATTAACTGCTTCTCCTCTATGGTGTGGAAGGAGTCCCATTTTTCACCGATGTCTAGGGTTTCTTGATGAGGTTGTGGGGTGCTGTATGCGGAGAGTGTTTGTGTGTGGCAATTTTCTGGTGGATTATGTTTGCTAGCATAGTGATTGGCTAGGGTTTGTACTTGTATTTCATTGTTTGGACTGTCATCCTGTCTTGCTTTGGTAATAGATTTGCGTTAATTCACTCCCACCCACCCTGACTCCCACCCATTCCAGGCATAATCTTAGCTTTATAGGCTCTTAAACCCATTAAAGGGGAAGAGGTTGTCAAATTCACTTTCAGACAGCTGTTTATCCTCACCAGGAATAGATTAACTAAGGCCCTGAAATTAATTAATCTTGAAGTGAACAAAGTCTATTAAACTTAATTTGTATAGTTTTATCAGTACAAGTATCCCTAGTAATTTTAAGCAAAGAACTTAAATAGCTAAATAAACCCTTAAAACTAAGATGCAGAGAGCAGTCCAGGAGTGAGATGGGGACTTTTAAATGGTGCCACGATGCCGTGGCAACATGATGCCATGGCACCACAGCTCTATTTAAATGCCCTGACTGAGTTAGCTGGGTGCAGTCCTGCATGTGCTGGCCAGAAAGAATCGCTGTCCTGGCCTGCACGTGCAGGACTGTTCATGATTCTGATCCCGCGGGGCTAGATGTGCCCTGCGGGTTCAGAATCGCGATCCCCTCTGTGCATCCGGTTCAGACCGGATGCACAGAGGGGATCTATGTTTGCATCAGAATCGTGCCCTAAGCATCTCCATCAGGCCTGGGTGTTATTTAAATACATTGTCTTGAAAACCAAGACAAGATGTATTCCATGCTTTAAGAAAGGTGGAAGGAAGGCCAAATGACAGCCAGTATTTCTTAAAGGTGAGGTCAAAGAGGCTGTTATAGCTAAGAGAGAATCCTATGGAAAAACCAAAAAAGAGCAAAATGATGAAAACAGGAAACAACATAAGTACTGGCAAGTTAAATGCAAGGCAGTGATAAAGCAGACAAAGAGATAATTTGAAAAGAAGTTGGCCATGGAAGCAAAAGTGTATAATAAAATTTTTTTCAAGTACATTGAATAAACAAACCTCTTCCAAAGACGAGGAAGCTGTTAAACTAGAGGGCATAACATGAAGCTGAAAGGGAGCAAATTGAAAGGCAATGTCAGGAAATACTTTTTCACTGAAAGGGTGGTGGATGCTTGGAATGCCCTCCCGGTGGAAGTGGTGGGGGCAAATACAGTGACAGAATTCAAAATGGCATGGGACAGACGCAGTGGATCCCTTTACAGCAACAGGATAAAATCAAACTAAACTTATCTAATTTTCCTACATATAGGGGTGTCCCACACGGAGCGGTGGGTTTACTTCCCCTAAAACAGACATGAGGAGGGGTGGCCTTCATGGAGCGGCAGGTGCACCTACTCTTGTCATCTTACTGGGCAGACTAGATGGACCATACTGGTCTTTATCTGCCGTCATTTACTATGTTACTATGTTACTATATTAACAGCAAAACACCTTTGAGAGAGCCAGTTGGACCTATGATGATAGAGGAGTAAAATGGGCAGTAAGAGAGGACAAGGCCATAGCGTAGATACTGAATAAATGTTTGCTTCCGTCTTTACTGAATAAGGTTTAGGAAACATACAAATGCCTGACATAATATTCAAAGTACAAGAAGAATGGAAACAAATCTTTATAATTTGGGAAGATGTATTACAGCCATTTGATAAATTAAAGAACAGCAGTTCATCTGGACCAGATGAGATACATCCCAGGATGCTGAAAGAACTAAAATCTGTGAACTATCCTTAAAATCATCTATAGCAGGCATGTCCAACAGGTAGATCACGGAGGGGTCAGAGGTAGATCGCCAGCCCCACTTGGCTCCATCTCTCCAGCAGCTCGCCCCGTTGCTAGGAGAGAGCTTGTGCCAGCAAGTCATCTGCCAAGGGCTTGCCGCCACTGCTGATCCTTTGCCTGTCTTTTTTCCCTGCCTGCGGGAATCTTGCCTCGGGTGTATTTGGGGTGCTTATTGTTTTCGTGCCAATAGTTTGTGGGTACCCCAGGGGGCCGCCGCCCGTGCCCCGTGATGAGACGCCACAGGCCCGCCGTCATACCTGGTCTCCTGCCTCTCAGAATCACCCATTCCTGCCCCCGCCCCAACACCCCTTAGAAGTGTGTTATATACCGGGCGATACCCATTCGCCCGGGCTTTATCTGAATACACTTACCATATTAGTTGTGTCGTCTGCTGGTCATTGGTCACTTTATAGTTCACTTTCATTAAACGTTTTCGGGCAGACACAACAAAGTGTCAAGAATTTGGTGATTTTGGCGGGCTTTTCTAATTTTGTTCTAACTTTCCTATGCCTTGCCTTCAAATTGGTTCAAACCACTGTGACTTGTGCTTGCCTCTGCTATTTTATTTTGCCTAGCTTTTGTGTTGATTCTACACTGTTTGCAGAATTTATTAAATCGCGTGTGGTGGTATTTGAACTTGTTTGGTGGTATTTGATTTTTTTTTTTATCTTTTATTTATGCAATTTTTCCAAATACAACAAGTTAACAACTTGTACAGAAAAAGACTCAAAGGTCCACAAGTCCACTACAATGTCGGCAAGAATGGGTCACAAAACAAAAGAAAAAATTGTTATCTAGCATACAAAGGATAAAGACGAACAAAAAAGAAGTGCAAATATTCTAACCGCAGATAGCCCACCTGATCGGGGGGTCTACCCGGAGGGGAAGAAGGAGAAGGAACCAAAGAGTTCATCTGTTTTAAATTAATAAAAGAGGCTAATTGGGAAGGTTCAAAGAAAATATATCTGTTCCCAGATAATTTCACCAAACATTTACATGGAAATCACAAGAAAAACAACCCCCCCAACTGAATAACCCCAGAACGATACATGAGAAACTGCTTCCTTCTTTTCTGAGTGGCTCTCGAGACATCCGGAAACATTTTTATATGAGAATCCAAGAAAACTTTACTGGAAGACCTGAAAAAAAGCCTCAGGAGCCAGTCTCTATCAACCTCAAGGGCAAAGGTCACCAGTAACGTAGCAGTCATCCCTGCAGCAGTAGGGGACCATTCCGAAAAGGTAGCAAGGTCTAAACTGTCCGAGGACATCAATAGGTTTTCTCCTTCGCCCCTCACTCCAATCCTCGAAGTCGGTAAATAGAAGGCTTTAGAAATTGGAGGAATTGCTTCTGCCGATACCTTCAAAACAGTAGTAAGAAACTGCTTAAATAGGTCCAAGGCTGAAATCGCTGGAACTTTAGGAAAGTTCAAAACTCGAAGGTTACGGCTTTTAGCAGCATTTTCAAGAAACTCCAACCTCCTATGTACAACCGACAAATCTTTTACCAGAGACTGGGAAACATCTTTAATCTGCCCTAAGGACCCCTCTAAGGAGGTCACTTTAGCATTCATCTCAGTCTGAGCAGATTGATATACATGTAATTGTTGCCCAAAAAGTTGAAACTGCTGGAGAATGGACTGTAGCTGTGATGTTATATTGAGATGCATAGCAGAAAAGGCTTCCCACAAAGATTCAAAAGTAACAACCTTGGGTTTTTCCAGAGAAAGTCCTTGGACACTCACCACTTTCGAGGTAACTGCCTCCAGTCCCAAAAAAGATTCCACTTCAGAATGCCGAAACAGAGAGGCTCGATCCTCAACAGCCCCCTCCACACCAACCACCACTTCCGACAGATACTGCCCAGCTAGGGCACCTTCCATGCCGGCAGACTGCTGTCGAGGCTGCACAATAGGGCTAACCACCCCTCCTTTAGCCACCTCTGTAGCCTCCAGCAAAATCTCACTTTCGGGCTGTGGTGGCGATACACAGTACTCCGGGCTTAAAGATGCCTCTAGTCCCACGGCGTCATGGGACCCTCCTTCCGCCCCAGAAACGCCAAGCAAGAACTCCGGAGTTGCAACGCCACTCTCCGTGATCACCACATAAGAGTCCATGGGACCGCACACCACCGGCTTTTCAGCGCCCAAGTCCTCCGTCGCCGCCAACTTTGCCTTCCGTTTTCTGCTCTTATGCGGCATTGAACGGCACCATCAGCAAACAAAGTAAAGGTAAAGGAAACCTGGCAAACTTCCAACAGGTCTCGGAGCTCACCAGCGTGCGTCCGTTATCGCTGCCATTTTGCCGGTTGTGGTGGAATTTGATTTTATCTGGTTTGCTGGCCAGGTGTTTGAGTTTTTCTGATGATTGTTTGGTGGTATTTGATATTGGTGCCAGTATGATGAATTCTTATTTTTACTTTTAGAACTGCATGTGTGGTTTTGGCATCTCCAGTCCTTATATTGCACATCATCCAGAGGTCTTCAGTTCCTGTTGATCTTTGGGACAGTGACAGTTTTGGACAGATTCAGCCAGTGTTTATACTAACTTAGCAGATTTGGCCTTCTTACATCCAGCCACCCCAGTATAACGAAGATGAGTGTTCCAAAGAAGAACAAAACCTACCACTTTCATGATGAATGGAAAATGGACTACTTCTTCATCATGGTGAAATACAAGTGTTGTCTAATTTGTAACGCCCCAGTATCCTTGCCCAAAAAGGGTAATCTGGAACATCATTATAAGGCTCTGCATAGCAATAAGTTTGATGCTGATTTTCCACCCAAAAGTGAAATTCGTAAACTGAAGCTCAAAGTACTTAAATCAAAATTGTCTACTCAGCAACAGTTGATTCCGAAGCCAAGGTCACATTTGGTCAATGTAACTATAGCATCCTTTAAGTTCAGCAACCTGATCGCAAAGAAATGCAAACCTTTCACTGAAGGGGACTTTGTAAAAGATTGTTTTCTTGAAGCAGCTGACAATCTTTTTGAAGGATTTAAAAATAAGAAAGAGATCGTAGCTGCTATTCAAGATGTACAATTGCCAGGAAACACCATCGTGCGGCGAATAGAAAAGATGTGTGGAGACACAGCTGAACAATTGTTGGAGGATGTTTCAAATTGTGTTGCTTTCTCACTCCAACTGGATGAATCTACAGACATAAGAGACATAGCCCAGTTACTAGTCTTAATCCTGATGGTTTCTGAATACTTCAGTGTTAAAGAAGAACTACTTGGAATGATTTCTTTACAAGGGAGAACTACCGGTCAGGAAATATTCAGTTCTTTCCATTCCTTTGTGACAAAGTGTAATCTTCCATTGCATAGACTTGTTTTCATCACTACTGATGGAGCAAGAGCAATGACAGGTGAGGTTAACGGTTTCATAGTCCTCTGTAGACAGCATGACAACTTCCCAGATTTTCTTTCTTACCATTGCATTATTCACCAGCAAGGTTTAGCAAGCAGAAGGCTCAATACAAAGACTGTCATGGACATCACTTTCAAAATTGTAAATTCAGTTTGTGGAAGATCACTTCAAAGATGGCTTTTCAATCTTACTCTTGATGAAGTGGTAGCAGAAATAATTTTGCACACAGATGTAAGGTGGTTAAGTAGGCACACATTTCTGCAAAGATTTTGTGATTTGCTGAATGAAATAAGAAGTTTTTGAAGGAGAGGGTGAATGACCAAGCAGAGTTGGAAGATGAGGGGTGGTTATGTGATCTGGCATTTCTCACTGATTTTACAAGCAAACTAATTGATATGAACCTTGAACTACAAGGTAAAAACAAATGCATTGGTGAGATGACGAGTACAGTTTCATCCTACAAGAACAAATTTGAGCTAATGATGACTGACCTTGCAAACAACACTTTTGATCATTTTCCTAATACGCAGGACCATCTGGGACAATATCCAAATTTTGTTTTTCAGAATGAGAAGTATGTGACAGAAATCTGTTCTGTTATCCAGAAATTCGAAAATAGACTCTGTGACTTCCAAAAAATTGGAACAATTGTGGAGTACTTGTCATACCCATTCAAAGTAGATGTGGACATTAAAGAAACTGCAGCTGCTATCAGTAAAATTATTCATTGAACAAGCCATCTCTTGAAAACAAAATATTAACCCTTGAAAATGACATTTTTCTCAAGACCCGTGCTGAACAAGAATCGTTTTGGAAGCTAGTGCCTAGAGACAAATTTCCCAACTTGAGAAGAAGCAGTGAAGCTGTACACTCCTGTTTCAGTTCAACTTATTTGTGTGAATCTGCATTTTCCCATCTGAAAATGACAAAGAGTATACAACATTCCAACATAACAGATGAACATCTCCAGGATTCCCTGAGACTGGCCCTCACGCAATATTCACAGAACTTCAAAAAGCTGGTGGATGAAATGCAGGCTCAGACGTCTCACTAATGAGCAAGAGTGAAATAGTAAAGATTGTGCAAGATCAGCCTGGATCAATACTCAACCTAAATTTAACACAAATTACTCAGTAAAAGTTAAAGAAAGTTATTAAGACAGTTAAAGAAGTTATTACTCAATAAAACTTTAAGCAAAAATGTACTTTCCATTTCCCCTCACAGTTCTTACTGGATATTCATCTCTCTGTTTTGTTTTTGCTTAATTTGCTTAACAGCTGATCACATCCAAGTAAATGACAGAAGGTTCATTAAAAATAGGGGGGGGGGGAATTCTCCAACTTTATTGGCTTAAAGTTTAATTTGAAACTAATTTGAAACTTAATTTTCATGGTGATAGATCACTGGCACTTTTGGCTGAAAAAAGTAGATCACGACCTGTTCGAAGTTGGACATGCCTGATCTATAGTACCTGAGGATTCAAGAGTGGCCACTGTAATGCCAATTTTCAAAAAGGGTTTTAGGGGTGATACAGGAAACTATAGACTGGTGAGTTTGACATTTTTGGGGGCAAAATGGTAGAAGCCATTATAAAGAACAAAATTACTGAGCATGTGGATAGTCATAGCTTAACAACATAAAGCCAACAGAGATATGGCCAAGGAAAGTCTTGTCTAACCAATCTGTTATATTTTTTTGAAGATGTGAAAAAACAAGTACTGCAGATAAAGGTGAGCTAGTTGGTATAGTGCATTTGGATTTTCAGAGAGCCTTTGCAAGGTCCTTCATGTGAAACTCTTGTTAAATTTAAGTCATAGGATAGGAGACATTGTATTATTGTGGATTAAGAACTGATTAAAAGATCGAAAACAAAGAGTAGGGTTGAATGGGCAATTTTCACAATGGAGAAAGGTGAATAGTGGAGTACCCCAGGGATCTGTGCTGGGTCCACTGTTTAATATATTTATAAATGACCTGGAAATGAGTGAGGTGATCGAATTTGCAGATGACACAAAATTATTCACATTTGTTAAAATGCAAGAGGATTGTGAAAAATTGCAAGAAGACCTTGAAAAATTGGGAAAGTGGATGTCCAAATGACAGATGAAATTTAATGTGGACAAGTGTAAGTTTATGCACTTAGGAAATAACAATACAAACTATGGTTATACAATGCAAGGTTCCACATTAGGAATCACCACTCAGGATAGTACATTCAAACTCTCTGCCCAGTGTGCAGCTGTGGCCAAGAAAGCAAATAGAATACCAGGAATCATAAGGAAAGGTACAAAAAATAAAACCAAGGATATTATAATGCCTCAATATTTCTTAAAAAGGATATACTATAGCAGAATTGGAAAAGGTACAAAGAAAAGCACCAAAATGGTAAAGGGAATGGAAGGAAATCCCTATGAGGAAAGGCTTAAAGGTTTAGGGCTCTTTAACTTGGAAAAGAGATGTCTGGGAGGTGATATGACAGGGATTTATAAAATAATAAATGGAGTGGAACAGGTAAATGTAGATCACACAATTAAGCTACAATGTGGCACATTTAAAACTAATTGGAGAAATTACTTTTTCACTCATCATTTAAAGAAACTCTGGAATGCATTACTGGAGGATGTAGTAAAAGCTGTTAGTGTAGCTGCATTCAAAACAGGTTTGGACGGGGGTAGGGGTGGAGGTGGAGGTGGAGTTGGGGTGGGGCACTCACAAGCCCAGGCAACATGGCCACTTAAAACCAGAGCTCATCCACTCTCCAGCCCTATCTGTGGTTTTTACCACAACCCTTTTGTGCCGCCGGCATGTGCTCGCCATCAGTTGTGATCCCCGAACAACAGAGATCCCATACCTGACTTTACTGTGCTTACTAGAAGCCATTGTCGATGTAGCGGCTCCATGAAGGATCCTTATGAAATCCACCAGCCTCCCTGCATGCCAACCAGTCATGGCCCAGATCTTGATCACTGTAATCTAATTTTGCACTCCTGCTCTGGGCCGTCATCTTCGGACAAGCCCCTCACACAGACCCTTGCCATCCGCAGCTCCGATTGCTCCCAGAGGGAATGGAAACATAGAATAAAGCTGCGACTCTGATGATGATATACATGCTTGGGAAGTCTCTCTCTGTATTGCACTGTGAGTTTGACTGCCTGACTTCAAAGCAGTGCAAGCCCAATTCCCTTGGGCTAATCCGGCTGTTGCAGACTTGCTGATTGACAGGGGGTACAATCAATATGACTGAAGTGTACAGAGGAGCCACAGGAAGTGGGGCAGGCTCCTGCTTTCTGTAAATGAGTGCAGCACATGCCTGGGAGAGACCTGCAGGAGGCCACCGGCCAAACAAGGAGAATAACCAGGACCTACTGTAAGAGACCCTGCAATTCCAAGATCTTTCTTCTTTAAATTGAAGGGCAGGAAAGGAGTAAGTAAGAAGGAAAGATAGGTGCAGGATCCAGAAAGATACAAAGGGAGAAGGAGAGGAAGAAGGGCAAGAGAATGATAAAAGAAAAGAAATCAAACCACAGAGGAAGAGAGCAGCAACTGTGGTGGGGGCCCTCAAGGGTACCCCATATGGGCTTAGGCCAACATGCCAGATAGGCTACGAAGCATATTCACTATCATAGCTGCAGCCAGACCCATCTCTGTAGTTGACCTCAGATCCTTACCGGACTGGGTGTTGTGGGTCAGCCTTTTTTAGTCAGGTTTATATTGTCAGGCGCCTGAAGGGGGGGGGGATGGGGAGGGGAGGGGTTGGGGGAGGGAGAGGGTGAGATAATTGGTATGGAGGAGGGGGAGAAGTGAATTGTGTGAGTGCGGCACACCATGGGGGGGGGGGGACAGGGTAAACCGTATTCTGTTTCCAGGAGAGTATCTTTCCATTGGACTGGTACAGTGGTGGAGAGCCTCCTGAAAGACTATGATTAGACTCATCTCATGGAATGTTAGGGGCTTCCACAACCTTGTAAATTGCTGGTGGATGTTAGACCAGCTGAAAAGGGAGAAGGTTGACATAGTTCACTTGTCCAGGCATGATCGCCTCCGGTTGCATTCTCGTATGTTTCCACATGTCTTTGAATCTAATTTCTCCTCTCACAGGAGGGATGTGGTGATTCCCTTCTTCCAAAATTGTTCCTTCTAGCTGACCCCACAGTATAATGATCCTGGGGGTAGATTCTTCATTCCTACTGCGATCTCAGAAGAAACCCTAAATTACACAGGTACACTAAAAAATTTTTTTTTTAAACTGCCTCTAATGTTTCGATTGATTTTTACGTTTTTTGGTGCGCTGAATCCAAATCTGGTAACCAATTTGCTCCATCACGTACATATTTTTTGCTACATTGGGTTAGCAGTTTGAGCTGAACGTTTCAGATTGAGTGCGATCGAGATAAAAGTTTCTTGGATGAATTCTTTATACTAATTGGTTAGTAGTTATTCAAATAAGAATAAAGAAAATTGTAACAAGGCAGCACATAAGAATAGAGTAATGTCAACAAAACACACTGTGATGGTAGCAAAATTGTCTGCACTTAAAACAGCCACATACATGTGCACAAACATTGAGCATATAAGAGCGAGGTTAGACACAAAGCAAAGCAAAGAAATGTGCAAAAAATGTTGTACAGGTATGTATGTAAGAATAGAAAACGCAAACCGCACCATTGCAATACATGAAGACAAACACCCGATGGTGTGAAAATAAAATTCTAATAAATGAGATCCGACACTGTGGTAATAACTAGCAAATTTTTATTTCAAAGTTTAGTAAAAACACGATATTTGTCAACACAGTTTAGATTTTAAAGTCATTCTTGGGTCAATCAATCTCCTGGTGGGCCCGTTTCTTCTTCCCCCGAATGCTTCTCTTGGTGCGCTGCTTGGCGTATTTTTCATCTGGGGTTTCCCGCAGCAGCAACCAGCAGAAATCAGCCATCATAGTGGTGTTCCATCTTCCTTGGTACCTTCTCTCTGCGTCCTTGATGTCCTGGTGAAACCTTTCACCTTGTTCTTCACTGTACGCCCCCAAGTTTTCGGGAAAGTAGTTCACATGGGAGTGCAAGAAATGGACTTTCAGGCTCATGTTACAGCCTTGTTCTTTGAAGGCATTGAGCATCCTGGCAACAATATCCTTATAGTTCTCATCCCGCCTGTTCCCCAAGAATTTGAGAACAACATCCTTGAAGGAATCCCAGGCTTCTTTTTCCTTCTCAGACATCGTTTCAGCGAATGCTCCATCTGAAATGAGTTTCCTTATATCAGGGCCAACAAACACTCCTTCCTTTAGCTTTGCTTCAGAAAGTCGGGGGAACTTTGAGCAAAGGTACCGAAAGCACTCACCATCTTTTGGAAGGGACTTGATGAATTGCTTAATGAGACCCAACTTAATGTGGAGAGGTGGTAATAGAATTTTATCACGAGGTACCAAGCTCTCATGAAGAACATTTTTCTCACCGGGTCTCAAATTAGAGATACATTGGTGGAGATTCTGGAGGTGGCACAGTCTCATCAGCAAAGAGAGATGCTGATTGGAGGAGACTTTAATTGTGTCTTATTAAGCATTGATAGAACTGGAAGGAGGAGCCAAACCTCCAGAACCTGAATAAGCTTAGACAACTTATTACCCATCTGGGCCTCTATGATACCTGGAGGACTACCCACCATGGGGGAGAGCAAGATTACACATCCTACTCCTCAGCCCACCAGAGCCACCCCTGAATCAACCTCAGGTTTATTTTACAAATCTTGCTTTCTATTCTCTCTAAGGCATCCATTAAAACAATGGAGGTCTCTGACCACACCATTGTATCTTTAGAATTGCAGGAGGGAGACTTAAAGACACCCTCTCACACATGGACCCTGTGCAGAGGCCTTCTAAAAAACAAGGAGTTTTTACTTTCTATACAAAATGGGTGGAAAGCGTAACTTGCCTTCAATGATACAGATGATATTTCTGCCTTTACACTGTGATAAGCCAGCAAAGTGGTCCTTCAGGGACAATTGATGTCTCTTTCCAGTGGTTTCAAAAAGAGTATCTCAGGAAGACCATTGAACTGGAATTACTTCACCGTAAGAGTGGCAGTCTCAAAGTGTGGGATTGGTTCGCACAAAGGGTGAGCTATCTGCGATGGAAACCGAAGCCATAGTCTCAACTATTCTTTGAACCAAATGGCTTTTGACAAGGTTGAGTGGCCCTACTTGTTCACAGTTCTGAGGCACTTTGGCTTTGGGTCTAATCTTTGTGGTTGGACAGAGACCATGTATTCTAATCCTGTGGCTTCAGTTTTTGTTAATGGTTTCCATTCCAACTTTTTCAGGCTCGAGCACAAAACCTGACAAGGCTGTCCCTTATCACCCTTATTTTTTTGCACTCACCATAGAACCACTAGCTGTCATATTCGAAAGAGGGTGTCTGTTACATAAATCAGCCTGGGAGGGCGTTTGCATGCCATATCTTTATACACAGGTGATATCTTTATATACCTCTGTCATGTTCTTGGTAGTTATAGATACTCTTGAACACTTTTGTAAGGTCTCTGGCTTTACCATAAAAAGGCAGAAATCGGTCTTACTTCTTTGTTTGACCGCCATTGTGTCGTCTCTACCTCAGCTCCTGGGGAACTTTCTCAGGGTTGACTACTTTAGATACCACGGAATTCACATTTCCTGAGACTTTTCCCGACTCTTCTCATTGAACTGTAGTATGCTCTTGGACGAGCTCAGCAAGGAATTAAAATCCCTAAGATGCTCATTCTTGCAAAGCTCCTATTTTTATTCATGCAGCTTCCTAGCCAGGTCCCCTGCAGCTTCTTCAAGGCAGTCTGATGAATTATCTCAGGCTTCTTATGGCAGGGGTAAAAACACAGATCAGTTGGTCCACTCTAACCCTTCCCCAAAGCAATGGAGGTCTGGGCTTTCTGGACCCAGAATTATACACTGGTGCTCATGCCTGCATGCTATAGACCAGGGGTGGGGAACCCTGGTCCTGGAGAGCCGTAGACCAGTCAGGTTTTCTGGATATCCCTAATGAATATGCATGAAATATATATGCATTAGAGATATCCTGCCAACCTGACTGGTTTGTGGCCCTCCAGGGCTGGATTTGGAGACCCCTGCCTTACACCTCTGTCATTTAAGATTGTGAGTGGGCAAGGTGCAGATGTCCTAGACATCGAAAGGGTATATAGAATGTGTCACATTCCTCCTCGATTCTCACCACCACCAAAAAGTTGTCTAATAGACAATTTTGGTGGTGGTGAGAAGTGAGGAGGAATGTGACACATTCTATCTAACCTTTTTGATGTCTTGGACATCTGCACCTTGCCCACTCACAATCTTAAATGACAGAGGTGTAAGGCAGGGGTCTCCAAATCCAGCCCTGGAGGGCCACAAACCAGTCAGGTTGGCAGGATATCTCTAATGCATATATATCTCATGCATATTCATTAGGGATATCCCGAAAACTTGACTGGTCTACGGCTCTCCAGGACCAGGGTTCCCCACCCCTACTATAGACTACTGGGTGACAAGCTCAAGAACTGAGTGGGTGAGTTTGGAAGGGGCTTGGATGTCCTCTATACCTCTTAAAACAGTTCTATTCCTATGTGAGCTGGTGGAAGTCAGATGCTTTCTCATCCCTTCATGGGGCCTATGTGGAGGGCTTGGCATGCGCTTTGTAAGAAGCACAGAATCTCTCCTGGCCTGTCTCTATACACTCTGATTTTGACTTTCACCTTTGTGAGAGATTTTGGTGGGAGGACCCTGGGCCCTGAACTGGACCTTCTCTTACCTTCTCTGTTTGAGGGCTCCTCCTTTACTTTTAAAGATCAACTGGAGGCGCTATGGGGTACCTTGCTGACTTTTTTCCAATATTTCCAACTACGTCATTGTTTTGGTGCCCTCCGCCAAACTGGAGAAGTGTTACGCCCTCTCAGACAAGGGGAACGAGTCCTCTTTGAGTCCAAATGGCTGAGGTCCTTTTTTGCCCGTTTATATAAAGCCTTTCATTATATAAATCTTTTCATTATATAAAGCCTTTTCTACTCCTACATGGTTTCCCACCTACAGGGGGAGCTGGAGTGGTACATAGGGTGATAAGCTGTAGGAATTCTGGGAGGAGGTGTATCGATACTCTCATTCTTGTTCGATAACCCTATCCCTGGTGAATACACAGCTTTGCATTCTCTGCAAATGTCAGTAACTCCAACTAATCTACTAAGAGCTATTTGCCTTGATATATTTTATTTTATCAATATTTTTTCTCAAATCATTAATAATAATTCTAAAGTTAATTATTTTACCAGTTTTCTATTCTGCCTTATCCTTCAATCAAAGTGGTTTACATTATGTAATCACTACAAACAAGTACAGGATATGTTCCCTTGTCCCCAAAGGGCTCACAATCTATGTGTACCTGAGGCAAGGGAGGGTTAAGTGGCTTGCCCAAGGCCACAAGGAGTGCCTATAGGACTAGAAACCCCAGTCCCTCCTGCCTGAGATTGCTATCCCCAGGTGGGACTTGAACCTCTGGCCCGAGGTACTGTGTCCTCATCACTAGGCCACTCCTCCTTTAATTTTATGTTCTTAAAGGTTCTTAATGCCTTTATCTAAAGGAAGTCCTGGTTATATTAATATACCAGAAACAACGACCATTGCATCAAGTTTTACTTATTCATGTCGCTTATGCTGAGCTAACCTTGTATGCGACAGACTCTACATACCTAAAAGAAATTTGAGCTGAAAATAAAAATAAACTAAAATGAAAATGAGATTGTGACAGGTTGAATGTATCTAATGAAAATGAGCAGCTGGCACAGCATCTAGGAAAAGGTGATGGACCAGATCCTAAGGTAGTCAAGGAAAAGAATGGTTATAATAAAGCTGTACCAAAGACAACAAATGAAAAGAAATGGAAACAGCAGTACCTGATAAGATAACAACTCAACAAAAGCTGAGAAGATACATAGTCTGGTAACAGGTTTGCAAGAATCAAAAAGAAGGCCAGAGGCCTTTCCACATAAGAAGTGTCAAACAAGCACAGAACCTTCACACACACACACTGCCTAATTTTATTATATACTGTAAATTCAAACAAGGCTACACTGTTAGGCTAATTAAAAATTATCTTTATGGCATATTATAATATCATTTAAAATATAGCTACGCCATCTATTAAAAATGGGCATCCAAACAAATTCTCTAAAAGATGGTATGAACTCCCTGAAGAATCAGCAAAGAAACAAAAGACAATGAAAGGGGGGTGAATAGTAAATAATTCTTTTGAAAGTTTAACAAAACTGGCAGATGTTATTTTCTAACAATTATGAATAACAGATTATGGAGCCTATTTACTAACACACAATGTATTAAGTATTTTCATGCCAAGACTCACAGTGTTCACTTCATCGAAGCATACCAGCTCCATCTTTGCTTTCTCCCCCCGAGCATAATCATCTTCCTACCCACACTATTCCCTCTCCTCCCATCTCTTGGCACACATATAATCATCATCTTTTCCCTCCTCCTCTCATCTTCTCTCCTCCACCCCTTCTCTGAGGCATTCATTTTACTCTGTCCCCTACTTTCGCCTGGGGTAATCATCTATCCCCCAAACAGCTCTCAATATCCTGCGACTGTTACAGTAGATATCTTTGAGCAGCTCTTACTTGGAATGTGCATTCATTTGAAACAATAAGTAGAATATAAACATTTACTATATTGTTTCATATCATGTTTAATCTAAAATGACAGGGAAAATTCCCAAATTGTACAAGTATTATCCCCAGTGTCAGTAGTTGTTGACAGGCATGGGCTGGCTTAAAAATGGTACCCCTTGGATTGGAGAGCACTGTCTTCAAGAAGGAGCTAGGGATTTGGCTCTAGCCAGTCCATTCTTAGCTGTCTTTTATGTCTGGTAAATTTAGGTCTTGTTTCCTGATTGCCCAGTGGGGACCAGCCCAGTGCAAGCTTGCATACTAATGTCTGATCTCTGGACTTCTTCCCTGCTCCTTTCAATTTGTCTGTCTTCTTGATCCTGTCTTGATTTCTTGTCTGCCCATCTTGTTCCTAAGGTCCTACATTTGTTTTTTATTTATTTATATTCTCTTATATACCACACTATTCTGCATCAGTGCAGTTTACATTGAACAAACTGAAATTGCATTGAACAGGGCATTATAACTTGGAGATAACTATTTTACAGGGAACATGGGCTATGGAGGGTTAAGTGGCTTGCCCAAGACCACAAGGAGCACCTGTGGGACTAGAAACCCCAGTCCTTCCGGCCCAAGGTTGCTGTCCTCTAGTGGGATTTCAACCCCCGACCTTCTGGCCTGATGTACCTTGCCCCAACCACTAGGCCACTCCTCCACTCCACACTTTGTTTTATTTGTCTTGCTTTCTGATACTTCAGGATTCCAGCTTCTTGTCATTTTTTTTGTTGTTTCAGTAATCCTTGTTTGCTCTTTTGTGCTGGTGCACTTATTGGTGGCACGGTGATATTAAAGCTTACCCAGAGCAATTGTAGTTCTTGTCTTGTCTAGTACGCACGCCTTGAGAGGAGCTGTTCAATAGCTACCCATGCCCCGACTAGGGACTCTGTGTCAGAATGAATCAGCGAAAGCAGTGCTTCCAAGTTATGCAGTTGTAGGAGGGAGACTTTTTGGCCAGTCCTGATTTTGAACTTACATTATAAAAGCAGTGTGGTATTTCTAGTCCCCAATTCCACCCATTGAAACCAGTGCTCAGTCCCATAATACATCAGGATGTTGTTGTTGTTTAAGTGCCATTGAGTCAGTCTGCTCATGGTGACCCTGTGAATGGTTGTAACTGTTTGGTCTTCAGTCAGAAGGCTAATTGCCTATATAGTGGCATCACAATCCATTGCATAATTGGTCTTCTTCTTTTGCATTGACCTTCAACCTTGCCAAGCATGATGTCTTTCTCTAATAATTTTTTTTCTTCACATGATATGTTCAAAGTATGAAAGTCAAAGTCTTGTCATTTGAGCTTCTAAAAAGATTTAGGTTTCATCTCCTCTAGTACTGCCTGATTTGATCTTCAGGCAGTCTATGGCATACACACTTCTTCACCAGTGCCATAATTTGAAGGCATCAATTTTCTTTCCGTCTTTCTTTTTTACTGTCTAACATTTGCATCCATATGATGTTATTGGAAATGCTATGGCATAGACAAGCAAATATTTGAAAATATTATCTAGATCCTTCATAGCCGTTCTGTCAAGAGCAATGCATCATTGAATTTCTTGACTGCTTGCCATTTCCTTATTGATTATTAATCCATGCAGGTTAAAATTGTCAACTATGTCTATTTCTTCTCCATCAAGGATACAATTTTTGATTTTTCCAAAAGTAAACATCTTTGTCTTCTTAATGTTAAGATGCATGCCTATTTTAAGACTATCTTCCTTGATCTTGATAAGCAGATCTTTCAGTTCATCTTCACTTTTGGCCAATAACATGGTATTGTCAGCATAATGAAGGTTGTTGATGTGCTTTCAACCAATCGTCATACCTTAGTTTTCTTCATACAGCTCTGCTTCTCTAACATAAACTGACATGGGGGAAGTATGCATCCTTGTTGTACACTTTTTCTGATTTTAAGCATTCTGTTTCTTGTTCCATTCAAACTCTTGCTTCTTGATCACTTCAAAGGTTATGCAGGTGAAGTTCTCCGGGTGTAGCATCCAATTTTTACAAAACCTTATGTAATGCTATAACTAGAGATACCCCTATAGCGCAGAAAGCATGGGAGAGAGAATTGCATGTGACTTTGACCCCGGAGCAATGGAGCCTTGTCTGGAGTAGAGTGACACGGGTCTCCCGATCCGCCTCACTCACTCAGACACTCTTCTTTCTAGCCCACCGGTGTTTTTACACTCCGGACAGATTAGCCAAATGGAACACTACTCAGGGCAATAGTTGTTGGACATGTCATGCGGCCATTGGTTCACTACCTCATGTTATGTATGAATGTTCCGCACTACAGTATTACTGGCGTCGGGTCTGGAGTCGTATCCAGTCTATTTTGCACTTTCAAGAGCCCCTTTCTTGGAGGATAGTGGGACTTCGCTCAGCTGCGGGGATCCCCTCTCTTCCAAAAACGGCTTACTTCCTTTTGGACTTTATGCTTGGCATTGCTATTTCCCTAATTACGAAATACTGGAAAAATAGCTCCCATCTGAGCCCCAATGAATGGTGGAATCATGTCTGTCTCTACAGTAAATATGAACAAATACCTCGTATTTTTGCTTCCCCCATTCAGACTCCTCATCATGGGTCTAAATGGAAGATGCTCAATGATTATGTACATTCTGCTCAATGCTCTCATCTGACTGTCTAAATTTGTATATATCTTTGTCCCATGATTATTCTGTATCGCAGATACTCTTTTGATTGTTTTGATGTTTAATCACTGTTGTTTGGAAGCGCTCACATGCTGGCATAATCAGCTAGAGAAGAAGCGTGGGGGGGGGGTAATTGGGTTTACTTTTCCTTATTGTATACTTGTTTTGTCTCCTTTGGTGTGTTGTTTCTTTTGTTTGTTGCAAAATGAAAATAAAAGTTTAAAAAAAAAAAAGGTTATGCAGGTGAACTATCAGGTGTTCTGGTAAACTCATGCTTCTTAATGTGGCTCAGTGTTTTTCATGATTTATGCAAAACAAAGGCCTTTGCTATAGTAAATGAAACACACATAGATACTCTTGGTATTATTTTGTCTTTTCAAGGATCCATCTCACATTCACAATGACTCTTGTTCCTTGCCCTTTCCTGAATCCTGCTTGCACTTCAGACAATTCTCATTCCAGGTATGGTTGAATTTTCCACTGAATGATCTTGAATAGAATTGTGCTGGCATGTGGGATCAGGGAAATTATGATAATTTCCACAGTCAGGCAGATCACATTTATTCAGTATTGGTATGAACACAAATCTTTTCCAGTCAGCCAGCCATGATTGTGTCTTTCAAATTTCCTGCCAGAGCCTTGCAAGTATTGTAACAACTGCATTTGATTGCTGTAATAATTCAGTGGGATTGCTATTAATGTTCAGTGCTTTGTTCTTTGATAATGCTTTCAATGCTACTTCAACTTTTTTTTTCATCACCAATAGTTCCTGAACATACTGTAAGGTACAGGCTGAAATGGTTGTTGATCCACTTGTTCTTTAAGGTATAATGACTCTATATTTTTTCCACCTTTTCTTGTAACCGGGTACGGCAGACTAGTCGCTTCCCGCCCCCAATTCCCCCCCCCCCCTTGTCGTTCATCCCTTCACCTTATACAATAAAAGACTCAACACATTTCTAGGATTAAACTGGTCGCAGCTTTATTAACCATATAACAATAACCAAACAATATTCAAAACACATCATAATTGCCCCCCCCCTGCAGATCAAGCTCTCACCAGCCATGTCAGTAGCAAGGTGACGCCATCTCCGCTTCCGCCGGGTCCAGGCCCCGGCTATTATCCTCGCCCTCCCTCTTCCGGCTTCACCATATTATTAGCAAAAACCTGAGGGATAATCCAGGTCGGGGGTACCCCACCCCCGCCCTAAGCATTGCCTCCGGCTCCGGACCCCGGACCTCCGGGATCCCGCCACCCCCACCAGCTGCAACACCCCGTCACCCCCCAAGTCCACAACCATTCCATGAAGGGTTGGTGGGCAGGACGACCGTCGCCTCCATCCCCGTACCGCCGAAAGCCACGCCGCACTCAACCCCTCCAACCCCCGAGGCCCTCCCTCATCCGGTTGGCTCCCACGCCTTCCCCCTGCCCACAGGAGCCAATGGATTTGAAAGGTGCACCCCTTTGCTCCCCACGGCTCCCCACGCTGCTGACGCACCGGGCGCACGCGACAGCTGCCCCCCCGGTTAAAGCCGGCCGCGAGCACAAGGCTCCGCGGCCTTCCTGTAACCGGGTATGGCAGACTAGTCGCTTCCCACCCCCAATTCCCCCCCCCCCCTTGTCGTTCATCCCTTCACCTTATACAATAAAAGACTCAACACATTTCTGGGATTAAACTGGTCGCAGCTTTATTAACCATATAACAATAACCAAACAATATTCAAAACACATCATAATTGCCCCCCCCTGCAGATCAAGCCCTCACCAGCCATGTCAGTAGCAAGGTGACGCCATCTCCGCTTCTGCCGGGTCCAGGCCCCAGCTACTATCCTCGCCCTCCCTCTTCCGGCTTCGCCATATTATTAACAAAAACCTGAGGGATAATCCGGGTCGGCGGTACCCCACCCCCGCCCTAAGCATTGCCTCCGGCTCCGGACCCCGGACCTCCGGGATCCCGCCACCAGCTCAGGACAACCTTGACCTGAGCTGCCCCCCCCCCCCCAAGGCTAAGCTGCGACTAGTCCTTCTCCCGAGCAGAATACCCTCCAAGGACTCCTGCCAAACATTCAGGAGCAAGTCCATCCCAACCAGGGATAAATGTACTCCATCCTGTCTGTACAAACCCGCACCGTCCACCTCAGCCCATGAGTGCAAAATCTGGCACCCACCGTTCTCCCCCACCCACCGGCCGAGCTGGCGATTACTTTGCATTAACCCCCTCGATCCCCGCCGCTGTGCTCTGCAGGCCTTGGAATGATATCACACCAAACGATAACCCCACCCTTAAACATTACTAGGAGCTCCCCCAAATCCTTCTGAGCCGCCCGAATTAACTGCCTACAAATCCAGGACCCCCAAGTCATTGCTGCCCAGATGAAGCAATACAATGCCGGGCGCCCACGCATCCGCTCGTGGTGTCGAAGCAAAGGCAAGAGCTGGATCCACGGTAGGCCGCGCTCGCCCAGCCATGAGACAGTCACCAATGAAACCCCCAATCCCATGGCCAGGCCCACCGGCCGTGTTGCTGCTTGCCGACCTGCCCAGTAAACCAACGAATGGCCGATCACCCAACAGCTACACGATCCTGGTCCAACTGCTGTAAAACAAAATTATAACAGTTAGCCACCAGACAGTTGCTATAAGCGCACATAGCTCTGGAACGCCTGCGACCTCCAGTTACCAATCCTCCGTATCTCCCGCTCTGGCAGTCCCACCGCCGCCGCACTGGTCGCCGCCCTGATTCGAAAAGAGTGCGGCGCGACCTGCTTTGGTCCTCACCAATCCTCCGCAGGGCCAACCGCACGCCGCCGTGAACTGAGAGCGCATCAAAACCCACTAATCTTCATGAAGAAAAAGAGTGCCTGTTCCGCCCGGCCGCACGTGCAAATAAAACTTTGGTAAGGCAACTGGGCACGTGGGTGCCCCATCAACCGCCCTCAGGAGTACCCAAGTTCCTTTCCCCTTCGGATCCGTCTTAGATCACGATAACTGCATACGAACCCCACTCTCAGCCAACATCACCTGCCGCAATTGCAAGCCCCGGCACCCCGCCGACCGACCCGACTCTGCTACCAACTCCATCGCTTCATAAGGGGACGTAACAACCCGCTGCAAGGACTGGCACAACCGCACCAGCAATTAACCGCACCAGCCATGCATGGGTAGTCGGATGTCGCCCATCACCCCGCGAGGGAACTGACCGCTTCCACCCTTGCATCAGCCCGCGCGTTAAAAATCCCCCACCAGCCACCCCCCACCCCACTGCCTTCGAGAAAAAGGAGAACCCCGCCAAATGTATACGCACCGCGGTCTGCGATAATCCTGCCGCCTTAGCTGACAGGACATACTGACCCAACAGTTGCTCGGACACCGGACCCCACCACCATCCCCGGTCCGCGAGGAAGTGCACGCCACCACTGCAGCCGCGTTGATACGCAGTCCACGTTGCCGCTGACACCGAACCCTTCAGCAACTCCATCATCTACTGAGTCCAATCTGCCATAAGTGCTCCGGGACTGATGCCACCACATCCTCCGCCGCCGGCGCCAATGCCCGAAACAGCTCCCACTTAAAACGGGAAAGAGCATCAGCAATTCTGTTAGTACTCCTGCGAATATGTCGAGCTCGCACCACCACCACATTGAACCGGAAGCAAGTCAAGACCACCCTAAGCATCAAATTGGCCACCTGCGGGCAGCACGGAGCACACCACCAAACGACTTTGCGACTCCGAAGCCTGTCCAGCCACACAGCCAGAACCACAAGCCTCAGGAACAATTCCAAAAATGATGTTACTTGTGAGCCCCACCCCGCGCCACGCTCACACCACGATCCCCCAAAGCACACCCCCAGACCCAAGCCCCCCAGCGGCATCCGTAAACAAGTGCAACTCCAAGTGGAAATCTCCGACTCCCGCCAAACCGTGGTACCATTGAAGTCCTGCAAAACCCGACCCAAACCTGTAAATCTGCCCGCATACCCTGCGAGACCCTACTACGGTGATGAGGCTTAGCAACCCCCACCATGGCCCCTGCAGAGACGCAAAAACACCCTTCCCAGCGGTATAACCCGACACACAAAATTAAGAGAGCCTATCCACGCGTGCATCTCACGGAGCGTCAACGTAGTGGAAGCCAACAAATTTGCGACTAACACCCGGAGATTCACCACCTTATCCACTGGCAGTCGAGCCACCATGACCACCGTATCCTGCTCTTCCCCCAAAAAGGTAAGACTGGGCACAGGGCCTTCAGGGTTTTTTTTTTTTGCTGCACATGGGACACCCCAATCCAGTGCCAACTGTACAAAGCCCACCAACTTACACCGTCCCGACCGAGCTACCCCTACAAATGAGAAGTCAGCCAGGTAGTGCACTACGCTCGCACAGCCTACCACCTTCCCGAACACCCCAATGCATGAACGTGCTAAACTGTTCAAAATAGGCACAGGATACCGAACAACCCATAGGCATGCATTTACCAAAATAATACTTGTCATCGAAGCAAAACCCCAACAAATGAACGATGACGGGTGTACCGGCAACAAATAACCACCTTGGCCATTAAGCACTCCATGCCGCAGCGCCTCACCAGCTCCAGGGCCTCAGCAAAAGAAGCGTAGCGCACAGTACACCATTCCCTCGGGATGTGGTTGGGAAGGACAAATTATGCATGAACTGGTATTTACCAGGCTCCTTTTTCGGTATTATTCCCAATGGAGACAACTACCGTACCCACCACGGGAATCTGAAAATCTCCCCTGAAACCCTTCTTCCAAAACCACCCTAGCCCTGCGCCTGGGATACTTCCTCAAACACGGCCGAAGCGCTTCAATCCTGATGGGAGTTGAAGCTAAACCCACGAAGCCCCTACCACTGGGCAGCCGGCATACTGGAACCGACCATTCCTTTCTTAACACACTTGAGTGCAGAATGCCCACCGTAGCAGACGGAACAAGCGTGCCCGGACTTGCAATCCGGAAAGGGGCATGAAGACTTGTTGAATCGCCAACACACATCCCCCGTGCCCCCCCCCTGGTTGCCCTATGCCCTGTCGGGAGCCCGCTCGCACGAAAGGGCCACCCTGCACCAACCGACGGGACTATTCCTCCTTTTGCACCACTAGCCATGCCACCGCTCGGCCGTACTGCCATCTGCGTTAACCATAGATTACTATCCTACGCCCCCCGGGACAAAAGCTGATTTTCCCCCATCTATCGCGGAACTTTCCATCATATTTGAGGCATGCCCAACCTTCATGCAACCGAGACGTCTCTAAGATGGAGTCCATATATGCCAACAGCATCCCATACTGCTCTGGATGCTGCTGACCCCACACACAAGCGAGACGCAAAAAAGGCCAGAGACCAAGTAACTACCTTCCTAGCAACCTTCCGAACCCGAGAAAGCTGCCAACGAAGACTGCACCGCACTCTCACCCCGTTCACCACGCCCGCTCCCCTCCGACATAGACGAACGCGACGACGAAGCAGTGAACGACGTGGACGAGGAAGCAGACCTACAACGCCGTCAACAAGAATGCTTACAATTTCTTTTCACCTTCTTGTCCACCCCCTCAGCTGCCCCCAATCCATTCCCCACCTCCACACCGTGGTCCGAAGCCAACTCACCTGCCACACCTCTCACCATCTCCGCATTCATAGTGGTCTCGGGTTGATCCGCCACCATCGTAGGCCCTGCATTCGATTCTTCCGCCACGGCCGTGCTCTCCCGCACTCGCTCCTGTTGCCTCGGACTGCTCATCCCGGGACCCCCTACATACTGCCAGCCAGGTGGTACCTGAGGAGAGAAGACACCAAAAGGCAAAGAGGCACCTGCCACGGACCTAGGCGGATGCCACACCCCCAACCACTCCGCCCAAGAAGAGCCTTGCTCCCATGCCGGCGGGTACCCACCGCCCAACAGTCCGTGCGAGCTAGCCTCACCCGCTAACCCTGCACCCTCTCCCCAAGCCATCCACCCCGCCTCACCCTGCTCCCTTTCAGCAGGAACAAGTCCCAAACTCATGCACCCCTCAGAACCTCGGTCCACCCACCGTCCCACATTACCCCTTACCAACCCCCTACGCCGTAGCACGGGACTACAAGGGTCCACCTGTCCCACCGCACTAGGGTCACCCCCACTAACCCCCGCCGAACTTGAGGTGCACTAATCCTCCGCCTACTGTCGACTCCGGCACCTCTGCCTGTGCCCCTGTAACCACCCTGTCAACCGCTTGGCCTGCTGCTCCCCATTGCGCCCGCCCTTAGGATCCTGGGCCCCCCGCCCCTCTGCCCCCTCTGAGAAGGCACTGGGGCTGCTCCCCAACTCCAACCCCCCTCCTAGCCCTCCCCCCACCCTTTCTTGCCCCTGTTCCCTATCTTGCTCCCCCCCTCACCCGCATGCTACATAGACCGCCATCTCCCTTCAGCTCCCCCCCCCCTTAATTTAGTTCAAATAGAGACGGGTGCCCCTTTGGTTTTAATTAGGATGATCATGCAAGACGTGTGCAGTCAAACCACACGACGGAGAGACACACTTGCCTGCTGCTTCCTACACCCACTGCCGTGTGTACGGAGCCCTTCCCAGCCACCGCACTGTGCACCGATGCTGCCAGCGAAGAGAGCAAGAGAACCGCAGAAGTCTTCGTTACCTTTAAAGAAGTCATGCCTGCTACCTGCAGCCCGGAGAGACCCAAAACAGACCGCCACGTGCACGGAGCCCATCACTGCAACAGCTCTTCGCGCCGTTCCCAACTGCCTGCCGCGACCTCCCTCACTCGCACTGAGCCGGCCAGGAGCATGTCGACTGCAGCCGCACCCAGGACTGGTCCTCAACTGCCCGTCCCAACGTCCTTCTCCCGCGCGGAGCTGCCGGCCCAGGAAGCGAAGCTCACACGACCGTCGCCTCCATCCCCGTACCGCCGAAAGCCATGCTGCACTCAACCCCTCCAACCCCCGAAGCCCTCCCTCATCCGAATGGCTCCCGCGCCTTCCCCCTGCCCACGGGAGCCAATGGATTTGAAAGGCGCACCCCTGTGCTCCCAACGGCTCCCCACGCCGCCGACGCACCGGGCGCATGCGACAGCTGCCCCCCCAGTTAAAGCCGGCCGCGAGCACAAGGCTCCGCGGCCTTCCCGATCTTTATAGCATCATTCAGCATGGACCCTTGAGCATTTTTTAGAATTCATATATGAAGCTGGGATTTTCTCTTTAAATTTCATAGTTCTAGAAAAGTTAATCTTGTTCTTCCATTAATAGATCAGGATTCTATTTCTTTGCATGGATCACTGTAGTTCTTCTCTTTATCATATTGTGCTGCACCTTGGAAGTCTCTGTTAAGTTCCATGATTTACTGTTTTTCCTCTGGCTTTAGGTTCTCTGCATTTACAGTGTAAGCACTTTTGAGAGTCTCTTCAGTTATCCTTTATGACAGTTTTTACTTTTTAACCCTTTGCGGAGACCTTTTACTTTCCTTGAGCACAATTTTCTTGATGTCATCCCATAACTTGTTTAGTGCTCTGTTATTTGTATGGAAAACAGCAAATCAATTTTACAGGCAGGCTTCATATTCCAGTGGTATATTTTCAATATCATCCTTTGCTACATTTATGAAGTCTTGCACACTGGAATCCACATGTATCTCTCAGACCTCCTCCATCTTCATTCACCACATCGCATTCTCCGTTCCATACATTCTAATTGGTTGCATCTACGCTCTGCTTCACAAGCCCATCTTGAATACACCCACAACTCTACTTTTTTCTTCCTTGGCCCTACACTCTGGAATGCCCTTCCCTTTGACCTCAGGCTGGAATTATCTTTCCCAGAATTTAAAACCATTCTCAAAGCCTATGTATTACAACTGGCCTTATTTCTCCCTTCCCCCATCACCTAACTCCCCTGCTTCTTATCCTTCCTCTTCTTCGTCTCTCTCCCTCCTGTATGATTGGACTACCTTTCCTGTCAATTAATGGAGTTCTTTTCTATTTCTTCCTGCAGCTATTTTGTATTGTAAACCAGCCTGATACCACGTAAAGGTGAGGTATATGAAGTGTGACAATAAAGATAAAGATATGCGTGGACTGCTCTTTTTCAGCTTTAGTTTGAGTTTGCATAATAACAGCTCAAGGTTTTGTGCTTGTTGATGTTACTGTAATTTTTCATCATTGACTTCCACAAATGTAGTCAATTTGATTTTTGTACAATCCAATGGGCAAAGTCCATGTGTATAAGTTACCTTTTGTATTACTGGAAGACAGTTTCAAAGATGAATAGATTGTTGGTCTTGAAGAATTCTAGCAATATTTCTCCAATTTCAGTTCTGTTGTCAAGCCTGTATTTTCAAAGCACTTTGCCTTCTTCTTTGTTCCCAGTTTTTGCATTTCAGTCACCCATGGCTATCAATATATCTTGTTTGCATGTTCTGTCAATTTCAACTTGTACTTGTTCATAGGACTGATCAACTGGCTCTGTTTTTGGTGCATATACCTGAATAATACAGTTGTTGTATTGATGGGCATTCCTCATAGATGAGTAGAAATTAAATGCTTCACTGTATTATGTTGCATTGCATTGCAGTTCATTACATTTCTTGCAAGTTTATTCATATTTATAAATGCAGCACCATTTCTTCTGTCTTTCATGTCTGGTATAGTATATCACGTAATCATCAGATTCAAAGTGCCTGATGTCAGTCCATTTCAGTTCACTGGCACCCATGATATACTCTGCCAGAAATAAAAGACAAAGAAGAAATGGTATTACATTTAAATATGCAAGAACTGCAATCAAATACAATGCAATCTGTGAATATCCATCATTGGCAAATTAGCATAAGGGAATATCCAGTGGCATAGCAACATAATAACATAGTATATGACAGCAGATAAAGACCAGTATGGTCCATCTAGTCTGCCCCATTCTTTGTCAGTGTTCATTGACATAGTGTAAAATACAGGGAGTACTCGTGTAGTTCCTTTTCCATACAGTCTAGACATTTGCCTGACAAAAAAAAAACACTTTTCAGATGCCTGTTCATACCTGGACTAGGTTTATCTTTCGATGCAATTTGGGACATCTAGGGCATTTCTTAAATCATGCAGGGATGTCTAGGTTCTGAGGAATGACCCAGCCATGCCTCCACTACAACCCCATTGAGACTTGCATATACCTATTTATGTATTTATTTATTTATTAGTGCTTATTTACTGCTTTTCG
This sequence comes from Ichthyophis bannanicus, assembly GCA_033557465.1. Lineage (NCBI taxonomy): Eukaryota > Metazoa > Chordata > Amphibia > Gymnophiona > Ichthyophiidae > Ichthyophis > Ichthyophis bannanicus. Next base: position 1,484,386,595 of record CM066032.1, read on the forward strand.
TAAATCAAAGCGGTTTGCAGAGAACTCAAGGATTGAACACTACATTAAACAAAAAATACATGTAACATCTTAACAGGGAGTGAAAGGGGAAAAGAGACAAATTAACTTAAATCAGCAACAGTTGATTTAAGTAATAACTATCTACAGAGAACTAAGCATATATATATAAATTAGTTACAATGAACTAGAAAGCATCTTGAAAAGTGTAGGGATGTCCACAAACCTGGCTTCTAAAATGGTACCGGTGTTTGGACGTCTGCATACCTGTTTGCAGACATCCGAATCATGAACAGTTCTTTTAAAATAGCCCTCTTAATTTCTATGGGCCTGATTTTCATCTAGGCAGGCTATGCACCACTTCGGCGCATAGCCTGCCCACCGAACCCCTTAATGTGGATTTTCACTTCCGGGATGACGGAAGTGAAAATCTGAGTTTGGCTTGATGTGCCCGGAGCTGCTGAGGCTAAATGCGTAGCAGCGATTTTTCGATGCTACTCGCTGAGCCCCTGTGCCTTAAAGATAGTCGATGAAAAAGCTTGCCTATCTTTAAGATGCAGAGAGCTAAGAAGGTAGCATCAAAAATCACTGCTACCCGTTAAGCTATTTCCTCCACTCCTGCTCTGACCTAGAACACCCCCAACATGCCCCGATGCTAACCACATAGCATCTGGGCACATTAAGGACTTATCTGGGATTGTCCAAAGGCACTACCCATGTAGGTGCCTTTGGAAAATTCCAGATAAGACATTTACATGGGGTAACTAGGGCAGTTACCATGTAAATTCCTTCAAAAATGCCGCCCTATTTGTCTATCAGGACTGCACAACTATTAGTCAGGTATATGTGCCAACAACAGTGGCAGAAGAGTAAGAGGTTTGTCTGTTCTATGAACAACTACAAGCAGGGGCAACCCAAGGGGGGTGCAGGGCCATGTGCGGAGACTCAGTGCGGGGCCTCATTTGCATAATGTGCCTAATTTGCATAAACATTTGCATAATGTTACCATACACTAACTTTTAGTAAACATGCCTCTTAATGAGTGTATGGATAAAGAAAGACTAAAAGATTTCTACATTCGTATAATCCATTGCCAACCGCCAGGCACATTAGGAACTACTACAAACACTGGCCATTTAGAACCCATAGCAAACCCGCCGTATCCTAACAGCACTACCAGGACTCACAAAGCACCAGACCCTACCTATCAAAAGGCAACACTGCAAATATTAAACCAAAACATTTCAGAGAACAACAATACATGACCTACTGGGGAAAGAGAACAAGTGGCAATGTCAAATAGGAATTACATAAACAGAATACCTCAGCTCAGTTATACATGCAGAACATCACCAAACAAGGAATCCCAATTTAGAAACAGGAAGACAATAATTAAACTGGGAACCCCAAAAGCCAAACTTGGAATGTACAACACTGTAGAAATAAAACTATAAATTTCCTCTTCTACTAAACAAAGCGCAGACGTTAATGATGCACATTTCCTAGAGCTGACATATTCCAGTTAATAAATTCAAAATAAAGAGATATTTTTCTACCTTTTGTGCATTTTTTTCCAGTTGCAATTGCTCCAGCTACTTTCTTCTGGTTTCTTCGTGTCTTCTGCTAACTCTCCATCATCTGCTGTCCATTTGTCCTTTCTTCTCTCTTCTAATTTTTTTTCCATCCTCTCTCTACATCTGCTTTAACATACTAATCTTTCTCCTTTTGCTCGTTCCTCATTCCTATTTCATCCACTCAAATTTTACCCCTCCATCCTCAATCCCCACTTACTCTCCCAATATCCGGCCAATTGTAGATTTGTCTTCCCTCCCACACAAAATATTTTTTCCCTCTCCATTTCACTCTCCCAGCTCCATCCCATTCTAATCCTCCCCCGACATCAGCTCTCTTCTAGTTCCAGCCCCACCCAGCATCCGCTCCCTTCCAGTCCCTGCATCAACCCATTTCCAGTCCTAGCCCCCCATCAGCCCATTTCCAATCCTATCCTAGCCCCTCCATCAGCCCATTTCCTGTCCTAGCCCCCCCACTCAGTCCATTTCCTGTCCTAGCCCCCCCCACTCAGCCCATTTCCAGTCCTAGCTCCCTCCCCTCACAGCCCATTTCCATTCCAAGCCCCCTCCCCATCAGCTATTTGCAGTTTAAGTCCCCCCCCTTCCACTCAGCCCATTTCCATTCCAAGCCCCCGTCCCATCAGCTATTTGTGGTTCAAGTCCCCCTTCCACTCAGCCCATTTCAAGTACTAGCAACCCCCACAGCCCATTACCAGTCCTAGCCCCCCCCCATAGCCCATTACCAGTCCTAGCCCCCCACAGCTGATTACCAGTCCTAAGCCCCCCACAACCCATTACCAGTCCTAAGCACCCCATCAGCCCACTTACAGTCCTAACCCCCATCACCCCATTTTCAGTCTTACCTCCCCCCCACAGCCCATTACCAGTCCTACACCCCATCAGCCCACTTCCAGTCCTAACCCCCCCCCCCATCAGCCCAGTTACAGTCTGATCCCCCCCCCTAGCCAATTACCCGTCCTAACGCCCCCATCAGCCCATTTCCAGTCCTAGCCCCCCCATAGCCCATTTCCAGTCCAAATCCCCCCATCAGCCCACTTCTGGTCCTAACCCCCCCATCACCCCATTTTCAGTCTTAGCCCCCCGAAAGCCCATTATCAATCCTAACCCCCCATCAGCCCACTTCCAGTCTTAGACCCCCCATAGCCCATTACCAGTCCTAACCCCCCATCAGCCCATTTCCAGTCCTAGCCCCCCACATAGCCCATTACCAGTCCAAATCCCCCCATCAGCCAACTTCCAGTCCTAACCCCCCCATAGCCCATTACCTGTCCTAACCCTCCCATAGCCCATCACCAGTCCTAACCCCCCATCAGCCCACTTCCAGTCTTAGCCCCCCCATAGCCCATTACCTGTCCTAATCCCCCATAGCCTATTACCAATCCTAACCCCCCATCAGCCCACTTAAGTCTTAGCCCCCCCATAGCCCATTACCAGTCCTAACCCCCCTCCCCCCCCCATCAGTCCAGCTAGATTAAAAAAAAAACACAAACCGGCTGCTGCTGCCGCTGCCGCCGTGGCAGCGGCAGAATCGAGCACCTCGCGGGGCCCCCCCACCCTGCAGAATCCTCGTTTCAGCATCAGCACCCAAAGCGCGGGTTTTTCAGAGCCGCGAAGGGAGAGCTTCTCCTCTCGCAGCTCCGTTAATCCCGCCGCCATCAGCCCCGCGGCGGGATTAACAGAGCCGCGAGAGGAGAAGCTCTCCCTTCACAGCTCTGGCAGCTGATGCTGAGGGAGTTGATGCTGAAACAAGGATTCTGCAGGGCAGGGGGGGCCCCGCGGGGTGCTCGATTCTGCCACTGCCATGGAGACAGCGGCAGCAGCAGCAGCAGCGGCAGCAGCAGCAGCAGCAGCAGCAGCAGCCGGTTTGTGTTTTTTTTTTTTAAATCTAACTGGGCTGATCGCTGATGCAAGATTTTTTTTTCGCGGGACCCCCTGAAACACGGGGCCCTGTGCAAAAAACATTCTTGCTCAATGGACGGGCCGGCCCTGACTACAAGCTGAAATCGACAAAAAATGCAATTAAGATATACTGATAGTCATGGGCTACTGGAACGCAAAACTTGGGAACAAAGTCTCTCAGATTTCACTTTTCAGAATAACTGATTGATGCACATAAAATTTCATGTTAACTATGAGGCAGCTTATCTAATTACCTGTATAGCGCTGCTGAAAAGTCTTAGGTAGTGCCAACTATGGTACTTATACAGATAATGGCTGTTGTCTTACACAAATGCTTTTGACTATTGACACAAGATGTGTTTTATTATATTGCATTTTTGAATTTTATTTAAGCTTCTTTGGGTCCTTTGGAAAGAAAGTAGGACAGAAATTGAAAAATAGGAAAAAGAACAGAATATACGTGCAGTAATAGATTTTGGATTGATGGACTTTAAGGCTTTTGAAAAACTAATATACATTTGTGAGCATTGTTAGTGAACAAGCCCACAAATACATATGTTTTTTTCCTAACACTTTTAATACTCATGGAACACTTTATTGAAGGGAAAGGACTATGAGGATTCAGGATATAAAAAAATCATACAATTAATTAATTGAGAAAAATTCCTAAAATAACATTCATTTAAATCCAATTTTTATAAAAAAAATAAACAACTTTTCATGCACTACCATATTTTTGACATACTTTATACACTGGTTATTAAAATATGACACAGCACAACTCCATTAAGTAACACTTAGGTTTCTGTAATATATCACATCATTGTAATAGCAAGGTTGTAAATGGTGAAAAAAATGTATTACTTCTATAAAAAGTAGATGAAATATCTCACTTTCCTTAGCCACAGATTACAAAGAAATGTAATTGCTTCTTTAGGAAATCAGTAGTAACAGAGGGAGTCTGGGCTGTGGTTCTTTTTTTTCCACTGGGCATGATATCAAATGAAATGCATTTTTAAGTAATAACCATTACTGACTGTTAGAAATGTGATTTTAATGCAGCAAGTGTTGTAATGATTCAGCACAGTATGACTGGGCTAGTTTCTACATGGGTCTATAGGTCTTTGCAGTCTTTTTATAATTTTATATGTTAATTATTTTTGCTTGGATCAGGATATTCATAAAGCTTTGTTAGTTGCTCTCAACTACATTTTTAGGTTAATTTTATAACTGGGCGTTTAGTCAAAAGCATCTTTTAACATGTCCACATTAAGCCTATTTTATAGAGATACTTTAAGTAAGCGCCTACTTGTCATTGTAAAATTCTAGTGTAAATGGCAGACAGCATGCCTTAAATTAAGGCACCATCGCCTACCTTAGCCCAAGAGCTGGTGTAAATGACTGCACCTAATTTTTGCAATTGCATTCTATAATCAGCATGTGCACTTTCTCGTTCTGTCAATATGTACCCTCACAGTTAAAGTACACACTATGCAAACAGCATGTGTACTTTTATAATGGTTGGTACCTTAGAAGAGGCCATTTACTTAGGCATTTGGACACTTACTCATGTAAATGACCCACTTATGCATGCAAATAACTAAAAGAATGAGATTTACACATGCTGTAAGTGCCTAAAAATAGGAATGTACAGTACTTATAAAATTACTTCCTTTGAGGCCAATTTACTAAATACCATTATACTAGCACACATATTAATTTAGTAGCTTTCTCAAGACACTATTAAGACCTCTATCCGTTCTCTTGTTACCTTCCGGCTTGACTATTGTAACCTGCTCCTCACTGATCTCCTTCTGAATCATCTCTCTCCCTTTCAGTCTGTTCAAAACTTAGCTGCACAGCTTATCTTCCACCAGTGTCGCTATGTTCACTACTTCTCTTCTCAAGTCACTTCACTGGCTCATGTTTTTTTCAAGGGCTTGTTTCAGAGAGTGACATGCAACTCGCACCTCCAGGTCATCCTGGCCGGGAACTTTAATTGCCCACACAACCCAGAACAGGACTGTTCGGGATCGACTAAGGGAATAGGTTGGAAGTCGAAAGGAATAGGCTATTTTGGATGGGGGGTCTGATTGACATCTGGCATTATAGATATCTATCTCAGGCACACAGGACTTGGTTTTGCTTGACTATGTTTTGGTCTCTGCTGTGGGATTTGGGAGGGTATTAGCATCAGAAATTGAGCCAATTGCGATTTCAGACCATGGGATGATATGGATTGACTGGAAGAAAAAAAAGTGCTGTGCAGATAGCATGGACTTTCCCGAGGTATCCATGGGAAGATGAAAATTTTTGAGGATATCTTAGATGGGTTACAAAAACCTTGATACTCATAAGGCTATTTATATGTTTTTGGAAGGCGGTTGAAACAGTTATGAGGGGCAATTATAGCATGTTACCAGACGGCGGAAAGACCCGGATCAGAACACTTTACAGTTAGAGAAAGCATTTCAACCCCAGAAGCATGCTGCTCTGCAACATCCAAGACTGGAGACACAACAATTGTACCTCACTACACAAGCAGCCCTTAACTTGTTGCTCCAACAGTGAGCCCTTAGCTCTATGCAATTTTATAAACTCCACTTGTTTTGGTATGGAAACTGGACGGGAAAACTATGAGTGGTTAAGGATTGGGAGGGGGACCTCAGTTTGCATCAGTCATTAAAGATTTGTTTGGCACTATATGCAATGACCTGAAGCAAATACCAGATACTTTTTCGGCACTTCTGTTAATCTCTTTACATGACTGAGCGGGGAGACTTGGTGGATAGCAAGCAGTTTTTGAGCGTGGTTCCTCTTCCGACTTAGGAAAGACAGAGATTGAACTTTTGAACAACCCAATCATAGGCAAGAAGGTCCAATAAGTGATAAAGGAAAGGGCGCTGCATAAGATGCCAGGACCTTATAGGTATGGTGCAGAGTATAACAAAATTCTAAAGTTACAATTGACTCCAGCTATGACTGAAATCTATGACAGCATTTTGGAAAATGGGGCACTGCCTAGAGACATGAGGAGTGCAGTTATAACCATTATACCCAGGTCGGGCAAAGGCCCCTTGGAGCTGGCCTCTTATAGGCCAGTTTCATTGCTTAACTATCCATTGAGATTATGTTATGTTGTTTGATGTAAACTGCCTTGGACAAAAGCAGTATAGAAAAAAACTGTTAAATAAATAAATAAATATGATTTAAAGTTTCTTGTGGCGATCCTGTGCACAGGCTTAAACATATTTTATTATGTCTAGTGGGCTCACACCAAGTGGATATTGCCTCCCTTAATATTGTCAAAACTGCTGCTAGAGATAGAACACTGTCTATAACACTGATCACCTCTATTTAATCAATTGTAACTTCCCTGCTACCTCTCTCTCTCTGGTCTCTGCTTTTGGAGATGAAGTATTAATTTCAATTGCCTTATCCACTCTATCTCTGTTTGCTGCAGCCTTCATTGAGTTGAAAATCACCCCTTCCTGCCTGCCTCCTATTACTGTGTGCTGAAAGTATAACCCCTCCCTCCCTCCCTCCCCACTGAAGAACTGTTAACCCTTTTCCCCACTTGTGCCTTCTTGCTGTGGAACGTGCAAGTCTATTACAGGCTTTGCTGCTAGCTGTTGGCTAGAGTCTGACTTTTTTAACCTCTTGCTTGTAAGGTCTGTCTGTCTGTATATATTATTTATTTATTTATCTAATCAGTATTAGAGTACCTTATTTTCCAGTATTTTTGTTTGTGACCTTATTCAGATCTACCTCTCTGTTTTCAGCTGTGTTTCTCTCTGTCTTCTCTTCCTTATTATCCCACCCTCTCTTCCCAAAGCCCACCCACCCACCCCCTGCTTATAGCCTCGTACAGCTGCCCTGTGCTCATTACCACAATCACTCGCAGGTGCATCTTATCCCCTGCAATTTCTACCACCTATCTTTATTTCTTCAGACATCTGTGCTCCTTTCCATCTCTCTTTTTTATGGCTCCTCAACACTTTCTTTTCCTAATGCTTATCCTCCCTAATTGTCTCCCCTCCTACCAATACCTTCAAACCCCTCCCCCTTATATCCCCTTTCCCATCCTCACTTTTTCCATCATCTTGTCATCTACCCTATCATCAACTCTTGAGCTTCATCACTTTCTCCCTCTCATTCAGCAATTTCCTCTCTCTCTGAAATAGCCTCACCTTCGTTACCACCATGCTGCCTCCTCTCTGTCCCCCACTCTTCTACTCCTTTTTATCTCTTCTGGTCCCTCTAGACTTTTGTCACACTCCCAGAACAGATCCTCATGCAACAGGTCAAATCTTATTCATATCCTTCTCCTTTCCCCCTCCTCTCTCCCTCTCTCATGTACCTTGTGGAACGCACACTCCATCTCAAATCAACTTGCCTTTACTCATGATCTCTTTATCTCTGCTCTCCATCTCCTTGCTCTGAGACCTGGCTCTTCCCAGAGGACTCAGCTTCAGTCATTGCTCTCTGTCATAGCAGTTATTAATCCTCCCACACGCCTCATCCCACTGACCGTGGTGGTGGTATTGGGCTTCTACTCTGCTTTCTGTCAATTTCAACCCCTCTTGCCTCAGTTTCACTCCTTTACCTCCTTTGACGTCCACTCCATCTGGCTTTTTACTTCACTACCTCTCCAATTAGCTGTTATTTATTAACCCCCTGACAAGTCCACCTCTACCTTTCTTTCTGACTTTGACTCTTGGCTTTCCTTCTTTCTGGATTCATCTTCCCCCTTCCTTGTTCTTGGGGATTTTAACATTCATGTTGATAACTCCTCTGAGCCCTATGCTTTAAAGCTCCTCTCCCTTGCCTTATCATTCAACCTCCTGTTTTGCTCTATTGTCCCTACTCACAAGCAAGGCCACTGCCTCAACCTTGTTTTCTCCTCTAATTGTTTACCCTCAAACTTCTGTACCTCACTTCTCCCTGTATCGAACCATCACCTGCTAAGCTTCACTCTTCATCACCTGCCACCTCAATTTTTCCCTATCTCCTCCAACCTCTTTAGAAATCTTCATGCTATTGACCCATTGGCTCTCTCTTCTACTGTCTCATCGGCTCTTTCCTCCACTATGCCATCTAAGTCTGTTGATGAGGCAGTAGCTTCCTATAACACTGCACTCTCCTCTGCTCTGGATATTATTGCTCTGCCCATGCCACATCCTCTGAGGTGTACCACACCTCAACCCTAGCTGTCTTCCACTACCTGCTATCTACATTCCTGTGCCTGCTCAGCTGAGCATGCTTGGCTCAAATCCCGCACCCTTGTGGACTTTCTACACTTCAAATTCATTCTTGTCTTTTTCCAGTCAGCCTTAGCACTCGCAAATCAAGACTATTATGTCCATCTGACTAACTCTCTTGCCTCTGACCCTCGTCTTCTCTTTACAACTCTCAACTTTCTCCTCAAGGTCCTCCGCCTCTGACACCTTCCTCCCTTTGTGTCCAAACCCTGGTTGACTACTTTCATGACAAAATCCACAAGATCACACAAGGTCAGCTACTTCCCCTCCTCTCCCCTCTTCTCTCCCAACTCCTCCCCCCTCCTACCTCTGCTACCCTTTGTTTTCCTTTTCTATGATCTCTGAGGTGGAAACCTCTCTCAACTTTCCTCATCCAAACTCACTATCTGTTCCTCTGATCCTATTCCCACCCATCTCCACTGTAGTACTGTCCATCTCTCATTTTCTCAACCTATCATCTCCACTGCAACTTTCCCTGCAGCCTTCAAGCATGCTGTGTTCACTTCTCTCCTCAAGAAACTCTCACTAGACCCTGCCTATCCTTCTATTGACCCATCTCCCTCTTCCCCTTCATTTCTAAACTAATTGAATGTGCAGTTCATCACTGTTGCCTCTACTTTCTATCCTCTCAAGCCCTTCTGGATCCTCTACAATTTGGTTCTCATCCTTTACATTCTACTGAAACAGCTCTTGCCAAAATCTCCAGTGACCTGTTCCTGGCAAACATCACTCTTCTAGCAAATTGCTTTTATCTGTGCTCTTCTCTTCTTTTGCTAACTCTAGACTTTGCTCCTTTCACCTTGCTGCTCCTTATGCCTGGAACAAACTACCTGAATCTGTACATCAGGCTTCATCTCTGGCCCTTTTCAAATCCAGGCTGAAAACTCACCTCTTCGCTGCTGCTTTCAGATCTTGATTTGCCTAATCTCCTTTGTGTTTCCTTACCATTCCCCCTAGATGTATTCTATGTCTACAACTACTGTGTTGACTGTCTTGACTAGATTGTAAGCTCTGATGAGCAGGGACTGTATTTTACATGTGTCTGTGCAGCACTGCTTACATCTTGTAGTGCTATACAAATGTTCAGTAGTAGTAGTAATAGCATTGCTTGTAAGCTTCAATGTCGAAAAGGAATTTGACCATGTCTCTTGGCCCTACTTGTTCGAAGTGATGTGGCGATTTGTTTTTGTGGATTCATTCTTTTGTTGGATTCAGGTCTTATATACTGATCCATTGGCATCCATTTTGGTGGGTGGTGTTCTCTCTGCTTCATTCACCCTGAATCATGGTACGAGACAGGGTTGCCCCCTTTCCCCACTATTGTTTGTGCTTACTCTTCAACCATTGCTAGTGTCGCTGTTGACAGTAGAAAATGTTCAGGACCTCTCTATGGGGATAGATGTGATCAAACTGAGTGACTTTGCAGATTATATGCTCCTTTGCCTCCAAAATCCAAATGTATCTTTGCCGGTAGCTCTTCAAATTATTGAGTGCTTTGGTGGGTTTTCAAGTAATGCGATAATATTAGATATGGATGGGTGGGTGCAAGAAGTCTGACAGGGAAATTTTTCATTGGTTTGGGTGGATTCTCAAATCCACAATTTGGATATTCAACTCCCTGATGATCTATCTAAACTGTATGACTGTAATATTAAACCACTTCTTCAGTGTACCATTGACCATCTACAGAAATGGCAAGGCTTGCCTATTTCACTGAAAGGTAGGGTAGCTCTTTTTAAGATTAATGGAGTGTCCCATTGGATATATGTGTTTTGCCACTTACTGGTGTGGTTTTCATATAGGGAATGGGTACAGCTAGATGTCCATCTCAGTAGATTCTTGTGGAACGCCTTCTCACATCCCTGTTGAAACTCCTAAAGGAGAGAGGGTTAATTTGCCATCCTTATAGTTCTACAATCTGTTTTGTCTGCTACAACCACTTTGTGATATCATTAATGGTACCTCAGCATGTGCGCCAGTCTTGCTAATCAATTTGTTATCTGCCTCTTATCACAGGGTCTACCTATTACACATGGTGGCTTGCAGCCTCCCCATGGAATGGTGGTGTTCTAATTATCTGAGGGTTCTCAGGCAAGTTTGGAAGGTATTATGTAAGTGTCATGGCTGCTTGTGGTGCTATTCTGGCCTCCTCCCTCTGGAAGGTAATGCAGACTTTGTCCCCAGATTACGGTCGAGTGTTCATGGTCTTTGGGCGAGATGGGAGATCACTCAGGTGTGGGACCTCCAGATGGTAGATGGGGAGGAATTGGACTCATTCCTAGGACTGCAGGGGAGATACAGTATCAGCTGGTGACACAAAATTTCTATTGTTATCTTCAAATTTGGCATTACATTCAGTTGGTCCGGAGGGTGGAACCAGTTCTCTTGCAGTTGGGAGGTATGGTCGAGCTTTTTGCTGCACTGGAGGAACAATTGTCCATGAAGCTGGTATAGAAGGAGCACTCCTGAGTTGTGGATATGTCAAGTTTGGAGTTACTAACTGCTCGTTGGTGTAAGGATGACCTGGAGGAAGTCTCCCCAGAGATACTGCTATGGACTTTTTCTAGATGTGTGTCACTCTCTGAATGTGTTTACTTGCAGGAACTCTAGTATAAATTTTTATAGAGAGCCTATGTGCATGATGTTTCAGCTCATAAAGTGGGTTTGCGATTGATGGATCAGTGTTGATTGTGCCACTTGGATTGAGGTACGTTTGTACATAGATTTTGGACCTGACCCAAGATCCAACAGTTTTGGGGAAACCTATGTGCACAGTTGGGTACTTGGGTGGAACTCTCCTTGACAGCCCTGGTGGCACCATGTCTGTTTGGTAAATTCATGGTTGAGTGGTGTCTTTTGAGTGTGCAGAGATGCTTGTGTGAACAGGGCTTCTTGGTGGCTAAGAAGATAATATTGAGACAGTGGATGTCAGACTCAGCCCCAAAACTGAAGTCGTAGGAACTTGCTTTGTTTGACCTCATGGACATGGAATGTAAGACTGCTAAAATACAGGGAACTAAAGCACAGAATCAGTTTCTTCATATATGGGCCCCTTTGCTTGATTGCCTACCTCCCAGGACCAGAAGGACTATTCTTAATAATTAAGAATTCTAGGATCTCTAGCAAACCAACTGTGGGTGGTTGGGGGGAGGGGGTTTATTAGGATAGGATGGGGGGCTCAGGGTTGATTACGTGAGGTGGTTATTTGTTTGTTTGATGGCCTCCAGGGGAGCAGCCTATAAAGGAGGCTAGTTGCTTGCTCTGTGCATGTTACTGTTTTTGAGAAACCATGATGGACTTGTTCCTTCAGCTTGGACCTGCTGTTAATATCAGAAGGGGTGGGTTTGCTTCTTTGCCACCTTGCCAGATGGTTCGAAATTATTTTCTTCTGCTGTATCAAGCACTGTTCTTATTGTCCTCGGGGGGGGGGGGGGTATCAGAGGGTGTTTTTCCCTGTTTTTTTTTTTTCATTGTATTTCCTGTTTTGTTTATGAATAATAATAAAAATGATTACCACTAAAATCAATCAGGGACCATTGCTGGCTATAGCAGGCGCCATCCTCTGCCATGCATGTTGTGTCGTGAAGGTGCTGCCACAACACTACAGTGCCACAAAACCTGGCTCTGCAAGCATCAGCTACAGACCTATACAGTCTACCAAGTGAAGGACTCACTTGCAGGGTTGTTGTGTAAACAACCACTACCATTCCTTACTCATCTCTCTCTAACTCCTCCTTGTGAACTCTGCAGCTCTGGTGGATTGCTACTGTCTATGGCTTTTTCTTCCACTGCCAGCTCCAGATTTCGATCCTTTCTCCTTGCTGTTTCTTATGCCTGGAACAAACTATTTGAATCTGTACTTCAGGCAGGCTTCATCCCTACCACCATTCAAATCCGTGCAAAAGGCTCATCTCTTTGAGGCTGCTTTAGGATCCCGATCCGCTTAGTCCCCTATGTGTCCTCTTACCTTCCCTAGTTGCGTCCTTGTCCTTAGATGTAGATGTTGTATTGTCCTTACATGAGACCATCTTTACATATATCTGTGCAGCACTGTGTATGCCTAGTAGTGCTATATAAATGATCAGTAGCAGTAGTCATAGTCGTAGTACATCAGCATGGTTGACCTGAGATGCTCCACACACCCTTAGAACAGCAGACCTCCATAAGAGCTGCTTAATGCTACCTCACAGGGGGTCTTGGGGACCTGTGTCATATACATATGGCTGAGTCAGGGCCACTGTCAGCCACAGCTACAGAACATTGGTGTGCTAATCCCATGCAAGTCACACACTGAATGGCACATGCAGAAATATATGTGGATATGGTTAATTGGGTTTATGGCATTCTCACAGATAGTGTTCATGGGTACTGTGTCAATGTGTGGGAGGTGGGAATGATACCAGGACACCTAACTATTGAGCCAGGCATTGAGCATGACAAATACTATCATTTTGTGCTTCAATTAGTGCTCTAAGGAGTACAGTATTGGGTGGTATGAGGTTTCCTATTGCTCAGAGAAACGTTAACAGAAAGGTGGAATATTATATCTATTCACATATGTAGCAGTGCAGCAGACCCCATAGTGGGTGGGAATGCAATGTTCAGTGACTCCAAATAGATTAACATTGTCCATGCAGCTAGCTTAGCAGTCACCTCAGCACTTGCCCCTTGGACTCCATCCGTACTTGCATGGACACCCAGACTTTGTGTTGACCATTGTATGGGCCATATCATGTGCAATTACCTGTTAGAGCCTCAATGAAGAAAGGGGAGTGAAAGAGGTAAAGTGCATGTATTATAGGCAATTGCCTAGGGTATGGAAAAAAATGGACGGGAGAGCACATGGCTATCTCCATCACACATTGAAGCCAGACTTTGTAAGGGACACATGTTTTTCACATTGCCTGGGGTGCCCACTCCTCTGACGACTCAACGCCTAGCCCTGAAAGGAGATGTGCACATACCTGAGTCTTCTGGGACTTTAGGCCATCCTAACCAGCTATGTGCCTCAATGGCATTTCAACCTACGTGGTTAGCTCTACATACACGGGTAGGATGCACGATATTGAAGTGGTCCTAGCTAACCAGTTATCTCCACAACATGCATGTAGCCCAATCTCTGATTTTGAGTGGTAAGATGCCTTTTTTTGAATACACCTATGAGGGAGCTATTTGTGCATGGGTGTGGCCATGTAGACCCACGTACTTCTACAATATCCATAGATAGGTTGTGGCCCACTCACTTCATATCTGCATGAGTGATAGATATGCACGGTTACGCCAGAGATGCTGGATTTTGACCATGAAGCGGACAAGGAAGCAGAAATTCTCCACTGCGGAGGTGGAACTCACTATTGGCCTCATCCTTAAGAAGCATAATCATCTGTTTGGATCTGGGGATGCCCACAACCAGCAGCGTGCCCGGCATGATATTGCCAGGCAGATGAATGCTATGCATCACCAAATAGGGAGGTGAGGACAAAAAGAAGAAGTGGCATGTGCTCCACCAGTGTATTAAGGAGAAGCAGGCAGCAAATCTGAAAGTGCCACCAGAGCAGCAGAATGCTCTGAGTGACTTGGAGGACAGGGTGCTCGCATGTATTGATGGTTGCTGTATCACTGTGTTAACTGGCCAGGATAGCTTCACTCCAGCTCCACCAGCGTGTGAGTACATCCGGTTTACTGCTTACATCTTTTCCAAACCCAACCCCCCTACAGCACAATCCCCCAGTCCAGCAGTGGGTGTGTGCTGCACTTCCTTTCTTATATTTCCCCTCTTCCCTGCAAACAAACTGCTCCCTTTCACAGTGTCCAGTCAACAAGATGCTCCCCTAACATTGACTGCTGCTCACCCTTGAACCTTCCAGGGTCCCTTGCAATGTTCACATGACACTCTGCCTGCCAGCACCATCACCATGTCTGACCACACATGAAACATGTCATGGAAAATGCACCAGGGGAAAGGTAGGCATCACATTAGTCAGCTGAATGTGTTTCAACATTGCCACATTGTCCATTTAGGAAGGTTCGGGTTCAGTAAATGACCCCCTTCTCCTCCCTGTACCCCCTTCTCTTCCCTGTGCCATGCATCCACAGGCCTTCCCCTTCCATGCAGTCACAACAGTCCATCGATGAGGGACGGTTACCTCTGTAATACCTGAAGAATAGTAATACCTGATATTAGTAATCTGTGAATTGTCATTGAAATCATCTGTAATACCTGAAGATTGGAGGATGGCAAATATAACGCCAATTTTTAAAAAGGGTTCCAGGGGTGACATCAGTACCGGGAAAAATGGTAGAAACCATCATAAATAACAAAATTGCTGAACATATAGATATTCATGGCTTAATGGGAGACAGCCAACATGGCTTTAGACAAGGAAGATCTTGTCTTACTAATTTTGTATGTTTTTTTGAAGGTGTGAATAAACAGGTAGACAAAGGTGAGTCGGTTGATATAGTGTATTTGGACTTTCAGAAAGCCTTTGACAAGGTCCCTCATCAGAGACTTTTGGCAAAACTAAAGAGTCATGGGATAGGAGGCAGTGTACTATTGTGGATCAGGAACTGATTAAAAGATAGAAAGCAGAAGGTAGGGCAAATGGCCAATTTTCCCAATGGAGAAAGGTGTATAGTGGTGTACCCCAGGGATCTCTGCTTGGTCTGCTGCTTTTTGACATATTCATAAATGACCTGGAAAAGGGAATAATGAGTGAGGTTATCAAATTTGCAGATGACACAAAACTATTTAAAGTTGTTAAAACCCATGAGGATTGTGGAAAATTGCAAGAGGATCTTGATAAATTGGAAGACTGGGCATCAAAATGGCAGATGAAATTTAATGTGGACAAGTGCAAGGTTATGCACCTAGGGAAGAACAACCCAAACTATGGTTACATGATGCAAGGTTCCACATTAGGAACCACCACCCAGTAAAAAGATTTAGGCGTCATTGTGAATAACATGTTAAAACCCTCGGCCCAGTGTGCAGCGGCGGCCAAGAGAGCAAATAGAATGCTAGGTATCGTAAGGAAAGGAATGGAAAATAAAACAAAGGATATTATAATGCCTCTATCGTTCCATGGAGCGTCCGCACCTTGAATATTGTGTGCAATTCTGGTCGCCATATCTTAAAAAGGATATAGTGTTATTAGAAAAGGTTCAGAGAAGAGTCACCAAAATGGTAAAGGGGATGGAAGGGGATGAAGAAAAGCTAAAGAGGTTAGGGCTCTTTGACCTGGAAAAGAGACGGCTGAGGGGAGATATTGTAGAAGTCCATAAATTAATGAATGGAGTGGAACAGGTAAACATAGATCAATTGTTTACATTATCAGAATATAGAAAGACTAGGGGACATGCAATGAAGCTACAGGGTAAACTATTTAAGACTAATAAGAGAAAATATTTTTTCAATCAACGTGTAATCAAACTGTGGAATTTGTTACCGGAGGATGTAGTAAAGGCTGTTAGTGTAAAAAAAGGTTTGGACAAGTTCCTGGAGGAAAGGTCCATAAACCATTATTAAAAAGGGACCCAGGATATCAATGCTTGACCCAATACAAGCATTGTGTAACCTGTGTCTTTTGCGGAAACTGCTAGATACGTATGACCTAGATTGGCCACTGTTGGAAAAAGGATACTGGGCTTGATGGACCTTGGTCTGACCCAGTATGGCATATCTGATGTTCTTATCTTCTCTGTATCGCACGCAAGGAATTACAGTTAGTACCTCTCAGTGGTGTTCCAGCATTAGCATTGTCATTCTGCTAGCATGGGCTTTCTAATTCCACCCTGTGCCATAGCCTATGTTCACTGCTTCTCTGCTCCATGGGGTGGGGGGGAATCCACATGTGTCAGCCCACACATCCCCTACCTCCTTATGTAGGCAGCTGAACCTCCCCCTCCCCCTCCCCCTAACCCTTTGTTTACTGCCTCTCCCACAGATGGATCCCCGACCAGACCCTCCGATGAGAACCCAGGTCCTTCTGGAGTACCCATGCCGCTGTGTCCTGCTATCACTGAACAACCCAGCTATATCACTGCATCTGCCACACTCCCCAGTCCTCAGGAAGACCCCACTACTGCAACAACAACTCAACCTCCTCAGTCACAAGGTCATTCCCAGGATCGGTTGAAGCTGGAGTTCCCCATTCCCAAGCAATCTATTGACACCTATTCTGATGCTGCTGAAAAGTAGATGCTGCAAGATGGGGCAGAGATGATCATCCTGACTAAGGGCATTCTCACAAGACTCGTGAAGATAAGCCAGGAGTTCTGCGATGCAACCAATTTGATGTGTGAAATGGAAGAGCAGCAGAAGAGGTACCAGAAGGTAACGTGCCGCCTATCCTGGGAAACAGCTGTCTACATGACCTTCATCTCACACTCCCTACGTGATATTGCAGCTGTGAGGCAGAAACCTGAGGCAGATGCTCCTTTAGGGAGCTACAGCATGACATCAGGGATCTTCAGGCTACAGTCTGATGAGGCCTCAAGCCTTGTGGAGGAGGATGAGACAGCTAGCAATGCAAGGAGGCATCACTGCTAATGTGTAGTGCCTAGGTTAGGAGAAAGGTTGGAGTGTCACAGGAGGAGATTCAGGATGGCAAGAGGGCATGTCAGTGATGGAGTTGCACATTGGTGTCATGAGCCAGGTCCTCAGTGGGTATACCCTATCACCTGTGGAATCATAGAGTGGGGGAAACATGCATGTAGAGCCATTGGTAGAGGATTGTAGTCTGTGCAACAGCCATTCTAGCAACTGTGTGATACCTTCTACAATCACGCGTTGCAACCCTGGCAACCCGGCATCCTGTGATAATTCTGTAGGGGCTGTCTGGTGCTTCTGCCCTGTCTAGAGTGCCATATGCCACTATGTGCTTACCCCCTCTAAACAGTCATCAGCACCGGGCAAACCCTGATAACTCTGTGCTCAAATAGTGTCCAATATGTGCTGCCTCCCCCCCCCCCCCCTCAGATGGGCTACCATGACATGTGCTGTCAGCACTTGCTAACACATATTCATTGGCAGGGGTCAGATGGGTTACCTGCCTACCTATGGAATGACTACTTTCCATCCACTCTGGGGCCATCCCCATCCTAGCACATGTATTACCTCCCCTTACAGGTAACCAGGCATGCCCTCCACCATTCCCCAGTTATGCCTGTCTCACACAGACTGGACACTTCCCCATGCCCCCAATAGTCTTGCCAGTAGCCCTTACAGCCCCACACCCACATACCAGCATGCAACAATAGCTTCAGTTATGCATCACTCACCTAGTAGCCAGGCATCACCAAGGTGTCCAGTGGCAGCTGTCTGGCCCAGGGCAGACTGTGATGAGACAAACACATCATGGCAGGACCCAGGGAAAAATGCACAGAGGTCTGTGATGCACATATGAGCATCAATGACAACCTGCATGTTCACTGAGTGGTATAGGTGCCTGTTGTGGTATGCCCTCTCATCATGGTGAGGTAGCCTCAGAGCCACATGAGTGCAGTCAATCACATCTAGGACCGAGGGGAAGGATGCAATCTTGTGAAAGGCCTGCATGGTCTGTTGTCTGGCCTGTGGCGTGGCTGGGAAGCACACATATTCATGGAGCCATCCGAAGAGAGCTGTTGTCATTGCCACAATGCAATGTGATGTTGCTAACTATAAGATACCTGTGGTTGCTCCCTGCAACATGCTGGAAGTTTCCAGTGGTGAAGAAGGCAAGAGCAGTGGTCACCTTCAGAGCTACAGGTATTGCATACCTTCACACAGTTGAGGGCTCCAGGTCACGTCTCAGCATGGCACAGAGGTCTGTGATAGTAGCAGCAACAAGGTGGTAATGTTGGCATACCTCCTCTGCAGTCATCTGTTGATATGTGACCCTTGGTCAGTATACTCAGGGCATCTGGTAGCGTCTCTACCCTGCCGGGGCCAATATCGGCTGCTGTGGCTGCTGCTAACACTGTTGCCTTGCCTATCTTTGGTATCTCAACCTCTGGTGTTGCATGGGTAGCCACCATATCCCACTGCCCGTTTCTTGTACCTCTTGTTCTGTTTGAATGCTCTAGTCATGGTGTATACATGCATAGCCAAAATGGATTTTTGTCAGTACCTTAAACCTTAGCATAAAACTACATACTTTTGGCCCTTATATGCGCCCACACACAACAGTAGAATATCAGTGTTCTGCATGTATGTGGTTGCCACGCCCAAGACTCCACTCTGTTATGCCCTTGCACATACATGGTTATGCTACTGTGCCTTACAGCAATATCCAATCATGCATGCGGCACGCAAAATTGTGTTTACCCGTATTTGCAACTTTTACGTGGATTTTGGTCGGATTGGCCTGCCTATTGGCTGCCTATGTTTCCAATATCAGACCCTATCATATTATCTGTTTTATTCTCCATTCATTTCCTAATAATGCTTAACATTCTGTTTGCTTTCTGGCCATAACAATACAATGAGCAGAGAATTTCAACACATTGACTACAATAAAGCCTTGTTCCTTTTCCTGGGTGGTGACTCCTATTATGGAACCTAGCATTGGGTAGCTGTACTTTGGATTATTCTTCGCTATGTGCATCACTTTGCACTTGTTCACGTTAAATTTTATCTGCCATTTGGATATTTGATCTCCCAGTCTTGAAAGCTCCCACAGCAATTCCACACAATCTGCTTGTGATCTAACAGCTTTGAATAACTATTTGACATCTGCAAATCACTTTTATACTTCATTAAAAAAATTGATACTGAAAATATCAGCCATTGAATCAAAGTGGTTTGTAAACAGTGGAACTGCTTTGGAATATCAGGCCCTAAATGAATTTTTTTTTAAACTGCCTCTAATGTTTCGATTGATTTTTACGTTTTTTGGTGCGCTGAATCCAAATCTGGTAACCAATTTGCTCCATCACGTACAGATTTTTTGCTACATTGGGTTAGCAGTTTGAGGTGAACGTTTCAGATTGAGTGCGATCGAGATAAAAGTTTCTTGGATGAATTCTTTATACTAATTGTTTGGTAGTTATTCAAATAAGAATAAAGAAAATTGTAACAAGGCAGCACATAAGAATAGAGTAATGTCAACAAAACACACTGTGATGGTAGCAAAATTGTCTGCACTTAAAACAGCCACATACATGTGCACAAACACTGAGCATATAAGAGCGAGGTTAGACACAAAGCAAAGCAAAGAAATGTGCAAAAAATGTTGTACAGGTATGTATGTAAGAATAGAAAACGCAAACCGCACCATTGCAATACATGAAGACAAACACCCGATGGTGTGAAAATAAAATTCTAATAAATGAGATCCGACACTGTGGTAATAACTAGCAAATTTTTATTTCAAAGTTTAGTAAAAACACAATATTTGTCAACACAGTTTAGATTTTAAAGTCATTCTTGGGTCAATCAATCTCCTGGTGGGCCCGTTTCTTCTTCCCCTGAATGCTTCTCTTGGTGCGCTGCTTGGCATATTTTTCATCTGGGGTTTCCCGCAGCAGCAACCAGCAGAAATCAGCCATCATAGTGGTGTTCCATCTTCCTTGGTACCTTCTCTCTGCGTCCTTGATGTCCTGGTGAAACCTTTCACCTTGTTCTTCACTGTACGCCCCCAAGTTTTCGGGAAAGTAGTTCACATGGGAGTGCAAGAAATGGACTTTCAGGCTCATGTTACAGCCTTGTTCTTTGAAGGCATTGAGCATCCTGGCAACAATATCCTTATAGTTCTCATCCCGCCTGTTCCCCAAGAATTTGAGAACAACATCCTTGAAGGAATCCCAGGCTTCTTTTTCCTTCTCAGACATCGTTTCAGCGAATGCTCCATCTGAAATGAGTTTCCTTATATCAGGGCCAACAAACACTCCTTCCTTTAGCTTTGCTTCAGAAAGTCGGGGGAACTTTGAGCAAAGGTACCGAAAGCACTCACCATCTTTTGGAAGGGACTTGATGAATTGCTTAATGAGACCCAACTTAATGTGGAGAGGTGGTAATAGAATTTTATCACGAGGTACCAAGCTCTCATGAAGAACATTTTCTCACCGGGTCTCAAATACTCCCGAATTGGCCAGTCTTTTTTCCCCCAGTGTAGGTCGCGGGCCCAGCTATCCCACAAGCAAAGGAAGCAGGGATATTTGGTGAAACCGGATTGCTGCCCTAATAGCATGGATAGAATTTTAAAGTCTCCACAAATCATCCACTTATGCTCATCATAACGAATCTTCTGAAGAATCAGGGCCAAATTCTCGTATTTTTCTTGGAGAATAACAGAGTGAGCAATAGGAACTGAAGCGAATGTGTTGCCATTATGTAGAAGAACACCTTTTATGCTGTCTTTTGACGAATCAATGAACAGCCGCCATTCAGCAGGATCATACTTGAGTTTAAACTTTTCCATCACTCCGTATATATCGTTGCAAAATACCAAATCTTCCTCTTTGCTGAAATACTTCAAAAATTGTGTCTCGCGGTTGCGGTACCAATAAAAAGTTGTTCCTGGTGACAATAGATTTTTCTGTTTAAGCCGAGAACCTAGCAGATGGGCAGCATCTTTTGGGAGTCCTAAATCCCGGACTAAATCATTCAATTCAGCTTGAGAGAAAAGTTCAGGTTTCGGATCTGGTTCAGTTTCAAACTCGGAAGTACTGGACTCATCGGGAAAAGCCATCTGATGAGTCTCATCATGATCAGAACCGTCCACACAAATATGATCCAAAGATTTTGGTGGTTCAGGCACAGGTACTTCGTTGCTATGAGGCATAGGCCTAATTGCTGAGGGAAGGTTGGGGTAACTTATTACGTTCTTATTTTTTAAGTTGTATCCCTTCACAATGCAAGAGCAAAAATAGCAGTCACTGCTGTGGTCTCTTTGTTCACGCCACATCATAGGTATTCCGAAACGAAATGCTTGTTTTTTACCTTTCATCCATAAGCGTAGATCTTTCTCACATGTCTTGCACACTT
Source organism: Ichthyophis bannanicus (assembly GCA_033557465.1). Taxonomy (NCBI): domain Eukaryota; kingdom Metazoa; phylum Chordata; class Amphibia; order Gymnophiona; family Ichthyophiidae; genus Ichthyophis; species Ichthyophis bannanicus. The sequence goes on from CM066032.1 coordinate 1,484,408,314, forward strand.
TGTGAGGAGCCCACGGTTTGTCTTGATCGCCTAACTTCAAACTGAAATAGGCGAAATATACTTTTTTAATAAATGCAGAAATGTTCCTCTGCCGCTTTTTCACGGTATATTCCCCACAAATAAAACAAAAACTGTCCGGAGAGTTGACGCAACCTCTGGCTCTGTGAGCCATCACAAATACACAGCACTGCAAACTACAACTGTAGTGAACCACTTCGGAATAAAGCTGGATTATGACTGAGCAAACAAAAGGTAATAATGAACTTGCAAGAAACTGAAATTTGACAGGAACGTTCATGTTGCAACCACCGTGTTTGAGCGAGCGAATGAGGCGAGGCGAACAGGAAAGAACATGCGCCAGCGCGAGTACTGGATTTAGCCCCCCGCCTCCCAATTGTCCTGTTAATGTATAAAATGAATACAAAACACTCTAAAATATCATGAGGGAGTGTTTCTAGTTAGTTAACCATTACAACCTCTATTTTGGGCCAAGAAAATAAACTGCAGTCGGCTAAAAAGAAATTATGTGAACATTCCTTATATGGGCAAGAAATCTAATTTTGCAAGAAAACGTGACGTGATGGAACATTTTGGCTATTTTTCCTGGATTCAGCACCCCAAAATCTATAGGAATCAGTTGCAAAACTGGAGGCAGTTTTTTGGTAGTGTACCTGTGTTATCCAATGCTGGTATAATTGTAGAGAAACAGTAACCTTCTTCTATATCTGGTAGCCGTATACTCTTATGGCTATGTTTAGTCTATATTGATCACATAAATATGCAAACATAACTTCTGTAGAATTGCCTAGGGACCCAGCCATGTTTTTATTTGGAGCCATGATGCGCCTGCTCCACTAATAAACAATTCAAGTTCTCTCACTGGTCTTTGAAGGAATAATAGAAGGTAGAAACAGAGTTCCTAGAAAGGAGGTGAAGGAAGTATGGGAAGTTAAGTAGGGGATAAGAAATAGAGGAAAACACTGGAGGACCGGGAGGGTAGGTGAGTAGCAGGGAAGGAGCTGGGGCTGATGGAAGACAAAGGGTAAATAATAAGAGGAATATTGGTGTTCTATATTTGCAGTGCTTCGTTTTAAAGGTACAGTTCTTGCTATTTGTGTCCTGAGGGTTGATGTTGTTATGGTACGGATAGTTTGCTACTCATATTCTAAGTAGCTTATTTGCAAAGTTTTGTATTACTTCCCCAAATATCTGACAGTGAAGAGATTGTGTGTTGCTGTAACTGAAGTGATACCAGCATTTGAATGTCTTTTTTTTTAGCTTGACAATGTGTAAAGGGAAATATTCTAGCCCTGATCTCTATAGAGTCCAGAATAGATTAAATGATATTCTGTCTTTGCAGTGGTATAATCTGGGAATTTATCATATTCAGGAGTTAAGAAAGCAGAGTATATTCAATATTATATAACTGCAAGGCATGTTTATGCTGAGTCTAGCTAATCCCTTTTCTTTTTCTCCCTTTCGGGCTTCACATATATTTCCATAGTTTCTTGAGCAGTTTTGTCAGGACATGTAATTAGTGGAATCTGAGCCAGAGTGAACTGTGAAGAATTATTCAAAGATTTGTTTAGCTATGATCAATGGTACTTATACAAATATTTTTTAAATATTATCTAATACCACATTATTAATAGGAATCAATTTCTGCAGTAATACTGAGCTAAAGAACAATAAGAAGTGACTTTTTCTCATTTTATATATATGTAAACCTTTAAAGAGCAATTTCATAAACTCCTGTGGAGCTAGCTTGCATTAGTATGTGCTTATTTGAGGCCCATTCTACAAAGTGAAGTAGCACGTACTTTATAGAATATGGGCATAAGTGATGCAAAAATGTACATCAAACTAATTGTGTGCATTTACACATGCCCTATGGCGATTGTAAATGCCCGTGTCTAGATTTTGCAGAAATGTATGAAAGTTATACTATTTTATAACTTACTTGTGTACATTTGTGCTCTGCCCATGCTCTACCCAAATTCTACCCCTGTGCATGCCCCTACTGAACGTTCACACGATCGATCTCACAAGTGTACTTAGTGACTGGTTATAGGGGCAGCTCAAGGCAATCTGCTGCCTGAGGCGAAGAATGAGATGGCGCGCACCCCCCAACCATAGAGGGCGGTGGGGCTCTTTCAGAAATCCAATCAGCGTCACTGTAAATACTACAGTGGGCTCTGGAACATCCATACACCTATTTCAAAATCTGAACAAGTCAAATTACTACAGTACAGTATAAATCTTTATGTACAAACTCCATGTTAACAGAACACCTGACCTCAGTCACACACTCACAACATCGACCCTCACCAAGTACAGAATAAGTAACCAAAATCTAAAATAAAAATAAAAATATGTAGACAAAATTTAAACTGAAACCCCAAGAAGCCAGAGTCCACATGCAGTGCAACATCAGATAAATAAGAGATGCAGTTCCCCAATACTGTGTAAAATATAAAAATAGCACAAAGTCCAATCACTAAAATTAAATAAAATTATTTTTTCTACCTTTGTTGTCTGACCATTTTATTCTCTGATCATGCTGGTCCCGATCTGAGGCTTCTGCTTTCCTGTCTTCTCTTAGCTCTCTTTCTGTAGTCTATGGTCCATGGTCCATCTGCCATTTCTTATCTCTTTTTTTGTTTTCTTCGCTTCCTTCGATCAGCCCATTTCCAGTTCCAGTAATCCTCCCCAGTATAAGCCCCCTTCCCAGTCCTTCCCTCCCAGTACATTCCAATGTCAACTGCCTTGCATTCCCACGACTGCCACTGGTGTCCATTCCCTTCTAGTCCCCCTCCTTCCCCACTGTATCAGCCCCCTTTAGTCCAAATACCATCCCAGGTATCAGCTCATGTCCACCCTTAGTGCCAACCCCCCACCCCAGTCAGCTCCTTTCCAGTCTCCCTACCCTCTGTCCATCCCCCTTCCAGTGCCATTCACATGTCAGCTCCCTTCCAGCCTCCTCCCCATTACCCATCCACCTACTGCTCCCATTCCCAAGTGTCAGCTCCCTTCCAGTCCCCCTTCAGTACATCCCAGGTGTCAGCTCCTTTCCAACCCCCTCCTTCCCCCGTGTCAGCTCCCTTCCTGCCCCCTCCTTCCCCTTGAATCTGACCATCCATAATTGTACTCGACAAACTATAACAGTGGTCTCTTAATAGAGCGGTTCAATTAGCAAATGTCCAAAAAAACACACTCCAATTCTTAACAATGTTTATAATTATATAGTATGCTCCCTGCAGTTTTTTAATGTCTCATTCACTTTAACCCTTTAAGCAACAGGTCTCAGACTTAAATGGAGCTATCGCCCGCTTCCAAATTGAACTAGGGCTTATGCTCCGTATTGCATCAATGACCCTATCAGTTGCTTTAAATCGGGCTTCATGTGTTTAAATGCCTCAAAATCGGTTCAAATTCAGAATTTTTTAAATATTCATCTATTCATCTAAAGTTCAGCTTTTTTCATTTGTAGAGCATTATTGTAAAACATTAGAAAAATGGTGCTTGTCTGCATTAAAGCTATCCATTTAAAGAACTTTAGAAAAGAGTGCTTATCTGCAGCCGATACTGGCCCGGGAAACATAGGCAGCCAATAGGCAGGCCAATCCGACCAAAATCAACGTAAAAGTTGCAAATACGGGTAAACACAATTTTGCGTGCCGCATGCATGACTGGATATTGCTGTAAGGCACAGTAGCATAACCATGTATGCGCAAGGACATCACAGGGTGGAGTCTTGGGCGTGGCAACCACATACATGCAGAACGCTGATATTCTACTGCTGTGTGTGGGCTCATATAAGGGCCAAAAGTATGTAGTTTTATGCTAAGGTTTAACCAGTTAAGGGACCGACAAAATCCATTTTGGCTATGCATGTATACGCCGTGACTAGAGCATTCAAACAGAACAAGAGGTACAAGAAACGGGCAGAGGGATATGGTGGCTGCCCATGCAACACCAGAGGTGGAGACACCAAAGACAGGCAAGGTAACAGTGTCAGCAGCAACCGCAGCAGCCGATATTGGTACGGGCAGGGTGGAGATGCTGCCAGATGCAGATAAGCACTCGTTTCTAAAGTTCTTTAAATGGATAGCTTTAATGCAGACAAGCACCATTTTTCTAATGTTTTACAATAATGCTCTGGAAATGAAAGAAGCTGAACTTTAGATGAATAGATGAATATTTAAAAAATTCTGAATATGTACCGATTTTGAGGCTTTTAAACACATGAAGTCCCATTTAAAGCAACTGATAGGGTCATTGATGCAATACGGAGCATAAGCCCTAGTTCAATTTGGAAGCGGGCGATAGCTCCATTTAAGTCTGTGACCTGTTGCTTAAAGGGTTAAAGTGAATGAGCCCCTCCTTCCCCTGGCAGACCCTCTCAGTATCCGCTCCCTTCCAGTCCTAGTCTACCATCCCCCCGCATCAGCCCATGTGTAGCCCTAGCCCCTAGTTCTCTTCCAGGGCCAGCAGCACTCCCCTCCCCTCCCCCATTAGCCCATTTCCAGTCACAGCCCATTTCCAGTCCTAGCCCCCCAATCAGCTCAGTCCTAGCTCATATCCAGTGCTAGCCCCCCATCTGCTAACCCCCCCAATAAGCCCATTTCCAGGCTAACCCCACCAATCAGCCCATTACCAGTTCTAGCCCCCTCCCGATCAGCCCATTTCCATTCTTAACCCCCCATCAGCCCATTTCCAGTTCAATCACCCCCATCAGCCCATTTCCAGTCCTAGACCCCCCCGATAGCCCATTACCAGTCCTAGCCCCCCCAATCTGCCCATTTCCAGTTCTAATCCCCCATCAGCCCATTTCCAGTCCTAGCCCTCCCCCATCAGACCATTAATATTTCCTGCGCTACTCCCCTCCCCCCAGCCCATGGAAATTGAAAAAGGAAAACCCCCAAAAGTTGTCACCTGAGGCTTCATTATAGAGCCACCCCTAACTAGTTACAGTACATGCATAAATGCCCATTCGCTTGTGTAAGTCCTTGAAAATAGCGACTTGCATACATATATGGCACATGTATATGGCACAATGCCCTTTAGATGGATCCCTTATAAAAATACCCCTTGAATTTGCACTTCACCGCCTTTATATAACAAGTAGCAGAGAGATCTCAAATACATAAATGGACATAAGAAATTTTCTATTTCAAGCAGAACAGGTAACTTCTGAAATGCGATTTATACTGTATATATACAACAGTACCTGAATATAGTTTTCCATCAGCAGCAAAAGTTGGTCTTCCATGCTCTAAGACTCCCTACTACCTAGCCCTGTTAGTAGCCAGGATGGAAAGTGCCTGCTTGACCCCCTTGGCCAATAAAATGGTGTTCTCTGGTATGGGTCAATCTGGAACACATTTCCAAGAAAAAAAATTAGTTCATGGCCTACACAAAGTTACATAAAACTACTAATCCATTAATACTGGCATCCTCAGACTAGCATCAAACATTATATCCATTTACCAAGTGTGAAAACCACACTTTCCATATAGTCAGCAATAGATAAAAAGACATAGGTACTTACCAAAGCTATCAAGACAGTCCACCAGGAGTAGCCGCCATGGGAAGGTGAGGACTGAAAAAACATTGACTGCACATTGGGTGACTTTTAATGGTCGCTGTCAGGTGATGAATATAAAGATGAAATGAGTGCAGTTTTTATAGTGCTCAGTAATATCAGCATCTCTGAGGCAAAACGATTAAATCTGTTTGTGCTCCTTTATCTCTTCCAAAAAAGGTCTGTACTAAACTCTTTGCTCACCAAAAAAGAAACCTTTATTTTAAAAAGAGTCATTTGTTTTTTAATGATAAAGGGCCCGATTCTGGGACATGGGTTGCATGGCAGCCTCTCAAGCTGTCTGGGCCCAATTCCCCTTCTGGCTCTCCCCGTACATCCTGGGTATCGAGGGCTGGAGCTTTGGCCCCCTCTTCCTCGTTGCTCGACCCATGGCTGGCTTGCCGGGGCCTGGATCGAGCAGCGGGGATCTCTCCCCCCCCATGGGGCCGGGGCTGTGTGCATGGGGGGATCCTGCCACCTGATCCAGGACCTGGCAGGCCAGCTGTGGGCCAGGAAGCGGGGAAGAAGGGGGCCAATGCCGTAGGAGTTCGGGGCGCCTGAGAGGAGGATGTCCTGACAGGCAGCAGTGGCACACCGGGCCATCCACAGGCCCAATTCTGTGCACTTCAGGAACAATTTTTTCCCACAGTCCTGAATAGAGTCCAAATGGCCCCGTCTTCCTCAAGGATGTATGAACAGCCAAGACGTCCCCCTATCTGAATCAGGCTCAAAGTTGATTACTAGCCATGATCATGTCCAAAATTACCCCACATTTGTTTGCACTCATTTAAAAAGAAATCCTGATTTTGGGTCATTTTCTCACGTTCATTTCATATATCTCTTCTTTAGACACACATTGGGTCTGGTGTGTGCTATAGATTTGCGTTGGACATGCATTGACTACTAGCATGAGGCTATGATAACACTGCCGGATTTTGGTGCTGTCCATAAAGCATGAGGGTTGCAAGTGAGAGGGGTAGAAATGGAGAGTGGGCAGGATGAGTGCCATGCAGGCTAGTAGCTCGGGTGCACTTACCACTATATCCATAGCTGATGTTGAATGCACCCGCTCTATAGTTGTACCACGGCCGCATGCACAACAGTAAGTGCCAGGAATATGCTTTCCATGCTTATGGCAGTTAACACTGTGGTGTTGCCTGAACACATCATGGATATGCACATTATGGGCATGTTTAATGCAGCACTACAATGTCCTTTAGTAAAAGGGCCCATTATATGGATGCTAGAACTTTTTTTAAGCATGCAAATTGATTGCACGTGTTAATTTTTAGGCACCCAAATGAAGCGAATAAACACTTGACAAATGCACATCCCTCTTGATTGCATATATTAACTCTGTACAAAGCAGAAAGGGTGGGAAGTAATATCGGTAATGGATACTGTATAAAGGTCATGTCAGAAATGGCTGCTATAATATAGAAACCCGTATGCATAACTTATGGGATGCTGTAGAGTCCTGCAGTGTAGGTTGTACTTAACTAGAATCATTTGTGGACCAGATGAAACTCATTTGGCATTTCTCCAACCACTTCTGTTCTTTGTACAGGTGTTGACGATTTCATTAGCTATCAAGCGATGCAAACAATGCAAGTGGTGATTATTAAATGATCTTTGTAAGGGGAAGGTCAAGTTCCAGAATGTTGGAGAAGCTGTACTTTAATATGCAGCTTTAGCACAGTTACTTACCTGTAACAGGTGATCTCTGGGAACAGCAGGAATTAGTCCTCACATATGGGTACGTCGGTACCGACGGAGCCTGCGCGGGAAAGCTCCCCAGCTTCCCAGAAGGAAAGCTTTTGGGGCCTCCCACAGCGCATGCGCGCTGCCTTCCCGCCTTTCTGACCAACTCTCCTCAGTTCGAGTTTAAAGCTGAGACAATAGAGAGAGGAAAGGAAAGAGAGAGAGAGATACAACTCCTAGGGGAGGTGGGTGGGTTGTGAGGACTAATTCCTGCTGTTCCCAGAGATCACCTGTTACAGGTAAGTAACTGTGCTATCTCCAGGAACAAGCAGGAATGAGTCCTCACATATGGGGACTACCTAGCTAAGATGCCCGGGAGATCCCCTCAAGGGTATGAGACCCTGAAGGGTTCCTCATCTTCCTAAGGATCTCAGGCATCCATTCAGGGAAGGTGGGTTGGAGTTGTTCAAGAATGGAACAGGTGTCTGAGGACAGCCTGACCAAACAAGGCAACCCGGTGGGAGTCCTTGTCCAAACAGTAATGGGCTGTAAAGGTATGAACCGAGGCCCAGGTGGCTGCTCGACAGATCTGGTCGATGGACACAGAATTTAGATGAGCCATAGAGGTGGCCATGGCCCTCACATTGTCAGCGGTGACATGGCCCTCCAGAGAAAGGTTCTTACTCTGGTAAGCAAAAGAGATACACTGAGCAATCCAATTGGACAGTGTTCTTTTAGAGACTGGAAGTCCTAAATGAGAAGGATCAAAAGCAACAAAAAGCTGAGAAGACTTTCGATGTTGCTGTGTCCTGTGGAGGTAAAAGGCAAGAGCTCTTTTACAATCTAGAGTATGTCCTGGATGCATGAGGAGCTGGAAAAAAGACAGGTAAATATACCTCTTGATTAAGATGAAAAGGGGAGACCACTTTAGGCATAAAGTGGGGATTGGTCCTAAGGAACACCTTATCATGATGGAACCTTGTATAAGGTGGATTAGCCACTAGAGCTTGCAGTTCACTGATACGGCGAGCTGAGGTGACTGCAATAAGGAAAATAACCTTCCAGGAAAGAAATTTCAAGGAGGTAGTGGCTGAGGGTTCAAAGGGTGGCTTCATAAGCTGACCAAGAACCATGCCACCGGAGGACGTCGAATGGGAGGTTTAGTTAAAGTTAGGCCTCTCATGAATCTTGCGATAAGAGGATGAGAGGAGATAGGTTGTCCATTGAGAGGTTTAAGAGATGCTGAGATAGCACTCAAATGGACCCGTACTGAATTTGTTTTGAGTCCTGCATTGGAGAGATGCAGGAGATATTCCAATAGAGAATTCAAGGGGAGTGCTAGAGGGTCAAGACCCTTTTGAGCACACCAAATGGAAAATCTTTCCCATTTAAAAGCGTAAGAACGCCTAGTGGAAGGTTTCCTAGAGGCATGGAGGATATCCTTCACTTGCTGAGAAAGATTGAAGTCCTGAAGGCCTAGGCCTTCAGTAACCAAGCTCTGAGGTGAAGGGACTTGGGGTTTGGGTGCCACAAAGTCCCCTCCTCCTGAGACAGAAGGTCTGGAGCTGCTCCCAAGTCCAGGGAGGGGGCTTGGGAGAGATGCAGAAGTAGAGGGTACCACACTTGGCGTGGCCAGGGTGGAGCTATGAGGATCATGGACCCTTGATCCCTTTGAAGTTTGAACAGAGTCTTGGGAATCAAAGGAATGGGTGGAAAGGCATACAGGAAGCCCTGACCCCAATGAAGGAGGAAGGCATCCTTGGCCTGAGCTCCCTGACATGGAATTCTGGAATAGAACCGGGGAAGTTTGGCATTCCACGGACTTGCAAAGAGGTCTATGTCCGGGGTTCCCCATTTCTGGAAGATTCTGAGTACCTGATCCATGTGCAGGGACCATTCGTGTGGAAGCAGAACTCGACTGAGTCTGTCTGCCCAAGAGTTTTGGATTCCTGGAAGATATACTGCCAGGAGATGGATTTGATGCTCTCTGGCGAAGGCCCATAATCTTAGAGCTTCGTTGCAAAGCGACAGAGAGCCAGTCCCTCCTTGTTTGTTTATGTAAAACATGGCTACTTGATTGTCCGTATGAATAAGGACTGTCATGTTGCTGAGGAGGGTATGAAAAACTCTGAGAGCTAGAAAGATTGCTCGAAGTTCCAAAAGGTTGATATGAAGGGTGGTCTCCTGTGGAGACCAAGTTCCCTGAGTGGAGAGGTCTTGAAGATGAGCTCCCCAACCTGTTTGGGAGGCATCTGTTGTGAGGGTTGCTTGGGGTAACAATGGTTGGAAGGGGACCCCCAACAACAGATTTTGAGTGGACATCCACCATTGGAGAGACCAAAAGAGACGTTTGGAGGTTGCTATTTGGTCTGAGAGAGCTCCTGATGCTTGAGTCTACTGGGTGGACAAAGTCCATTGAGCTGCTCTCATATGTAGGCGAGCATAAGGCACCACATGTACTGTGGAGGCCATGTGGCCTAATAGTTGTAGCATCTCCCTGGCAGTCAAGTGGCTTCTGGACTGAGTTTGGGAGGCCAAGTGCACTAGATGTTGGCAACGGGCCTGAGGAAGGTAGGCCCTTGCAGTGATGGTATCTAACGAGGCCCCTATGAATTCCAGGGACTGAGTAGGGGTGAGTTGAGACTTTGGCAGATTGATCACAAGTCCCAGATACTTCAGAATGCATCTGGTGCGGTCCAGGGAAGTCTGAGCCTCGGACTGAGATGGAGCTCGGATGAGCCAGTCGTCCAGGTATGGGAAGACAAAAATTCCCAGGGCGCGTAGAAATGCAGCCACTATTGTCATGCATTTGGTAAACACTCTTGGAGCAGAGGCTAGACCGAAGGGAAGTACTCTGTATTGGAAATGTTTTCCCTGGAACAGAAACCGTAGGAATTTTCGGTGGGATGGATGGATGAGTATATGTGTGTACGCATCCTTGAGATCTAGAGAAGAAAGCCAATCCTGACTCTGCAGGTATGGAAGGAGAGTACCTAGAGAAAGCATCTTGAATTTCTCCTTGCATAGGAATTTGTTCAATTCTCTCAGATCTAGAATGGGTCTGTACCCCCCTGTTTTCTTGGGAATGAGAAAATAAGGGGAGTAAAACCCTGACCCCTGTTGAAGAAGAGGAACCTCTTCTATTGCCCTTTGGGGGAGAAGGGTGGTCACCTCCTGACCCAACAGGTCCAGGAGAGATGGGGGAGAATTGAAACGTCTCACCATGGTATGGGGAGGAAGGCTGGAGAAATGTAGTTTGTAGCCCTCTCTGATGATAGAGAGGGTCCACTGTTCTGATGTGATTTGCTCCCATCTGGGAGCAAAATGAGTTAACCTTCCTGGAATGGTGAGAGGCTCTGGTTGTTGTACAGCCAGAAAGGTTAAGTTCTCTAGTATTAAGTCAAAAACCCTGAGGGGGTTGGGACTGCTGGGCTGTAGCAGTCCCTGCAGGTTTTGCCCTGGCCTGTTTAGGTTGCTGACGCTTAGGAGCAAAGCGAACTGCAGAAGATTGTTGGCCAGTATTTGTAGAAAATCTGGCCTTCTTGTAGAAAGGCTTCTTAAAAGATTTTTTCTTGACAGGGATAGAGGTAGACTTAGAAAGTCTATCTAAAGCAGCATTTTCTGCATCCATTTGAGTGGCTTTGATTTGCCACTCCTTACAAAACAGATTTTCACCTGTACAGGGCAGATTTCCCAACCCATCCTGGACCCAGGGTTCTAGGTCAGAGGCCTGGAGCCAAGCAATTCTGCGTGCAGCTATGGCAATACCTGAGGCTCTGCTATCACCCTCAAAGGAGTCAAAGGCTGCTCTGTTGGAGAACTTTGAAATATCTTGGGTATGCTTTAGCAAAAGAAGGAACTCCTCCTTCCTTTCCTCTGGGATAAAGGGGAGAAAGTGGCGCATCTTTAATGCAATCTCCTTCAGAAACATGCCCATATAGAGGCTGTATGAATTGATTCTGGCAATAAGCATACTGGCTTGGAAGATTTTTCTACCAAAAGCATCCAAAGTCCTACATTCTCTTCCTGGAGGAGTAGAAGAGTGTCTTTTGGTACTCTTTCATAGCTGACTGCACCACAATAGAGTGGTGAGGGAGCTGAGTTTTTTGAAAACCAGGAGAAGGTGGGACACGATACATGGTGTCCAAATGACGAGAATGTGGAGATAGGGTGAGAGGAGTCTCCCATAAGTCCATCATGTGTTCTTGAAGAATTTCATGAATGGGCAAGGTGACTGCCTCTTTGGGAACCTTAGAGTATCCCAAAATATCTAATTTTTTTGCTCTAGGTTCTTTTTCAGAGGTTACTGAGAGACCTTTAGCTACTTCAATGATGAAGTCTTGAAAGGACAAATCCTCTGGAGGAGACATTCTCCTCTTTGGAGAAGAGGGCTCTTCAGGAAGAGTAAGAGATACTTCAGCAGAGTCATCTGATGAATCAGAATCATCAGAAGACTCGAAGTATCGTCTGTTGGCTTCCAGGGATCGATAAGCGTATCGACCGGTATCCACATCAGGGGTACCCGGAACCGGGAACCGGAACCGGTATCCTGGTTGATGTGGATGCCCTGGGTACCGGTATCGGTTGTGGTACCGGAACCGGAGTCGGTACCGCTAGCTGCGGTACCGAGGGCGTCGCAGCTCTAATAAAAGCCATTATGGCCTGCTGCATGGATTGAACTGTATGATCCATAGACGCCACGACTGCCTGGATGTCGGTACCGGAAGATTGAGCCGGTACCCCAGAGCAGTCTAACAGGTGATCGGTCGAGGCCGTGCCATCGATGTCAACCTGTAACCCCATAGGAGGAGCTTTGGAAGCCGGAGCTTCCCGCCGGGGTTGTTTGGCTGGGGCAGGGTCCTCAGGGTCAAGCCCAGGGGCATCTCGATACTTAGAGGGAGATTTGCCCTTTGAGGACCTGCCAGAAGAATGTTTGGTTACCTGAGATCCATCAGGAGAGGAAGACCTGGATGATGTCGATGCTGGAGTATCTGTGGAAAACAGCATATGAAACTTGGCTGCTCAGTTCTGTAAGCCACGTTTAGACATCAGAGAACAGGACGGGCAATCAGGAATGGAGTGGTCAGGCCCCAAACATTTAAGACACCATTCATGGGAGTCTGTAACCGAGATAGTACCGCTACACTTGGTGCATTTTTTAAAACCAGAGGCTGGTTTCTCCATGAGGGAGAATTTTGTGAAGGCCTAGAGGCCTAACAGGAAAAAACACCAAGTGGGGAAAAATAAGATATATATATATATTTTTTTTTTTTTTTTAAGAAGTAAAGAAAAAGACCGGCGGTACCGGTCCGGAATCGGGGAAGGCAGACACGCGGCCAAAGAAACAAATTAAAATAACAACTTCTTCAGCGGTGACAGGAACACGACCTGCTGGCTCCGTGGAAAAAGAAGAACTGAGGAGAGCTGGTCAGGAAGGCGGGAAGGCAGCGCGCATGCGCTGTGGGAGGCCCCAAAAGCTTTCCTTCTGGGAAGCTGGGGAGCTTTCCTGCGCAGGCTCCGTCGGTACCGACGTACCCATATGTGAGGACTCATTCCTGCTTGTTCCTGGAGATCTTTCACTGCACGAAAAGAGAGATTGTGTATATGGAAAAAGTCTTTCAGAACTGTTTAGCACACGAAAACCATTCATAACATATTCATGTGTGTGCTGGTTTGCTTGACTTCACCATTGCTTCCTGTGAAACCAGGCAGAATGACTGAAAGGAGGCAATGTTGTGATGGAAGTGTTGGGCATCATGTATGGATTGAAGGTACCAGTACCATATCTAGCCCTGTGCGAGTGGTGCAGCTACACAGGACGCAAAGGCCTAGGGGACGCATTTCATCTGCTTGCTGTTGCCATGCCGCTGCCACTTTTGGTTCTCTCAGCAGCGGCGGTACCAACAGCAGCAGCAGAGCAGACCCGACTAAATTTTAAAATCCTCTAACCACGTGGGTCTTTCTGCAGGTCTGGTCTGGTCCCTCCCTCCTCTGATGCGATGTCAGAGCAGGAAGGGATCAGATCTGCTTAAAGTTAGGTCTGTTCTGCTCCCGCTGCAGTCGGTGACTTGAACATTGGGCGCGCCTCCCCCCTCACCAACACCTCCGTTCAGCCGCTAACTGCTCTTGCTCAGCTGCTGGCGCCGCTGTGGAGAAAACAGAGGGCGGCAGCAGCAGGAGAAGAGCAGGCGGTGGCTGGATGGAGGAATGGGGGGCGCGCCCTATATGAAAGTCTCACAGGGCGCGATTCTGGCTCGGTACGGTCCTGGAAGGCACAATTTAGAAAAGTAGTGGAGATCAGAATTGAAACGTCAAGGTCACCACATTCACAATTTAGGCAGTATTTTAGAAATGGCTCTGGTAAATGTGGAGCGTTTTTTAAAATACAAATGAGGAGGTATAGGAGTGCTAACATGAAGAGCTGGAGGAAACAGTTTGCAAAGGAAAAATCAGTGAGATAAAAACAAAGTAACATAATAACATAATATACAACGGCAGATAAAGACCAGTATGGTCCATGCAGTCTGGCCAGTAAGGTGGCTACAGTAGCTGTGCCCTTCACTTTGTGCAGGTAACCCCCTCTATGCTTTTGTTTAGGCTTGTACCCACTGCTCAGTGTAGATCATTCCTTCTAATTTGTTGACGTATAAGAGATATCTAAGTTTGTTTTGATTCCATCATTTTGCTATAAGGGATCCACAGTGTCTGTCCCATGCCATTTTGAATTCTGTCACTGTTCTGACGCTACCATCTCTATCTGGAGGTCATGCCAGACACCCACCACACTTCCAGTGCTTTCAAGTTTACCTCCTTGCAGCTTCATTTTTACAGCTTCCCCTTCTTTGAAAAAGATTTGTTTGTTCATTCATTAATACCCTTTAAGCATTTAAGCATCTATATCATATCTCCCCTTTCTCCCTTCTCCTCTAGGGTATACATAGTTAAGTCTTCAAGTCTCTTCTCATAAAGGCTCCAAATCATTTTAGTCACTTTCCTTTGAATCGTTTCCAGTCTTTTTATATCCTTTGTGAGATATGAACTGCAAAACTGAACACAATACTCCAAGTGAGGTCTCACCAACAACTTCTACAGGGGCATTAATATCTCCTCTTTTCTGCTAGTCTGTATGCAACCTAGCATCCTTCTGACTTTGAGTACCTCTGTGTTGCATTATTTTGCCACTTTGAGATCCTTAAATATAAGGCCACGATACACATGACTCAAAGTGTTGGATTTCACAACTTACATGTGTAAGTACTGAAACTTACCCCCAAATAAGCAATGTGGAATCTGTGTACTGTTTTAGGAACCTGACAGGTACTTGTGACCTGGATTGCCTGCTATTGGAAACAGGATACTGGGCTTGATGGACCTTGATCTGACCCAGTATGGCATATCTTATATTCTTACGTTCTTATACGTTTGTGGCAGCTATTTTGCAAGCCTACATAAGAACATAAGATATGTCATACTGGGTCAGATCAAGGGTCCATCAAGCCAAGTATTTTGTTTTCAACAGTGACCATTTCAGGTCGCAAATACCTGTCAAGTTCAAAATGGTATATACATTCCATGCTGCTTGTCCTAGGGGCAAGCAGTGGATTCCCCCAGTTCTCTTTAATAATGGTTTATGGACCTTTCCTCCAGGAACTTGTCCAATTCTGGTTTGAATCCAACAGCACTAACAGTTTTTATTATATCCTCCAGTAACAAATGCCAGAGTTTGATTGCGTACTCAGTGAAAAAAAAATGATTTTCTCCAATTAGTCTTAAATGTGCCACATTGAAGCTTCATTGTGTGTCCCTAGTCTTTCTATTATTTAAATAAGTGAACAACCAATCTACTTTTATCTGTTCCACTCCATTCATTATTTTATAGACCTATATCCTATCTCCCCTCAACTGTCTCTTTTCCATATTGAAGAGCACTAACCTTTAAAGCCTTTCCTCATAGGGATATCATTCTATCCCCTTTACCATTTTTGATGCCATTCTCTGTACCTTTTCCAATTCTGCTATACATGTATAAATGCTGCCAATTAGCAACAGATGCCACTATATATATCTAATTTATCTTCTGAAGGAGGGGAAATTACAATCCCCCCTTATTTATTTCCCTCCTTCAGAGGATAAATGAGATAAATATAGTGGGACTCAAAGTGGGATACTGGGCAATTTGGAAGAGTTAATAATATGGAAAATGAAAAGAGCCTGAAGGCTGGCAGCTTGGAATTCACTAGCAAACTGGAGAGAGATATGTAGGAGAGAAGCCAAGGTCATATTTTGCAGATGAAATTGTTTTATGAGAGAGAATTCTTATGGAGATGGGGAGGTCATTCTGAGCCATGAATAGTGGGGATGCATGGTTCTGACTGGGCACACAGAGGGCCTGGATGTTGGGGATGGAATCAGGCCCAGGATGTTTTTTTTTGTTATGATTATATATCAGCAATGCCTGTGCCTAATTTGACCTAAAACATCTAGGGCCCGATTTTTGAAAGGTTTTCAGCCCAGTAAACTATGTAAATGCCTTAAACAGGCACTCCCTATTGGGCAATTTTTACGCCTTTGGCGTTTATGCTCTACTAAGAAGGAATACAAACTTCATTCTCAGAATTGGAGGGATCGATTAACAGCACGGGGGTATCCCTTGAAGTTAATAGATTTGGCCTATAAACGGGCACTTAATAACCACCCTGAGTGGTGGCATGATCCTTCTGAGCACATTGAAAGGTTACCATCGAACCCGATTGCTATTCAGCCCTATACGGGAGTACTTCCTTATATGCCTTGTACAGGGAGTGTAACACGTATTTTACGGTCACACTGGCATGTTTTATCACCACATGCTTGCTTTCAAAAACCTTTACGGCTAGCATATAAGAGGGGAATCAATATCGCAGATCGGGTAGTGCATACTACCTTTATTCAACCACCTGGTCCATTGGGGGGCAACCATCACGCATGTGGATCCTGCGATATGTGCTTTAATACTATAGAGGGTACTACATGGGAAGATCCTCATACTCAGATCAGTTACTCTCGGCGTTACGTCACGGATTGTACATCGGATTATGTAGTTTACTTGATTATATGCCCTTGTCAATTCTTTTATGTGGGTATGACCACACGGTCAGTTCGCAAGCGCTTACAAGAACATCGTTCACGTCTCAATACAAATACGTTAACTGCTCCCATTGTCCAGCACTGCCTGTCAGCTTCCCACAGTTTTGAGCAACTTCAATGGACAATTTTGGATAGAGTTCCTCCGCTTTCCAGAGGAGGGGACCGTCGGGCAGTGTTGCATCATCATGAGCAACGATGGATATTCAATCTCAATTCTGTGACTCCATTAGGTATGAATGCGGAGATCGAATGGTGGAAGATTCGATGAATTTTTAAAATTTGTTAAAATTTTTTAAATTTGTCATTTTGCACGTCATCGGAAGGTTCCATAGGTATTGATTACGTCATCTAGTATTTGACCGGAACAGAAAATTGGCTGGGTTTGCTTGAAAAAGAGTCAGTGCCACGGCGGGCTTGAAACACAACGGTTTGTGTCGCTACCTAACCCATCCAAGGTCTGACTATTACGGAAGAATATTGGCAAGTTCATCAGTGGAGTTTTTCTGGGAGACCGTTGCAGGATATGTCTGGAGCCTGAAATAGCCCTTAGGGGTTTTAATGGAGGTTCATTAATTTGAATCCTTTTTTAGGCGCGACGGAGTTGGAATGTCTGGATTACGCCAGTTCACTTCACTATTCAGCTAAGTGCCATTACTTCCGTTCTTCTACAGTTTACGGTTTACAGAACAGTTCTGTTAAAGAAAGTGCTGTTGCACGTTAGCATTTGGTTTATGCACGGGCTGGTCCTTTTTGGGCTTGCTGTAGCCTGGAGCATATTTAGGTTGTACTGACCTTTTAAAATATAGTTGAATAAAAGGAGGGTCTGTCAATTGAGAGTGTTTGTACACCCTCGCGACAGGCGATCTGACAAAAAATTAGAGTTAGGAAATTTTCCTGTTATACACAAAGGTTGATGAATTTTATGGGACAGTGAGTGATCTTTAGGTTATCGATATAGTTTGAGTTCATTTCACAGAGGTTTAATTTTTGATGGTACTTAAATGGGGATATGGCACCTAGATGCTTAGTGCCATTGAATATCCCCTTCTAACTCCCCTATGTGCCCTGATGCTATCTGGTTAGGATAGGGGTATGTTGGGGGCTTTCCGGGGTGGAGCAGAGGCAGCAACAAGTAATAACCGAGTAACAGCGATATTGCATGCTGCCTGGTTAGCGATCTGCACTAAAAAGATAGGTGAGGAATAGTCTAAATATTGCTGCTGCCCAGTTAGCTTTGGTTTCTTCCGGCGTCTGATGCGATCTCTGGATATTGAATGCCAGGGATGCATATGACCCTGGCATTGATTATCTGGGCCTTAAGGGTTGGTGAGCAGGGCTGTGCACCATAGCAACCCATAGCCTGCCCAACTGAATATCAGGCCCATAGTGTTTAGCTTAATCTGTAAGACAGAAGCATGATGTAGAGTGATAAGATGAATTTGTACCATGTAGCAGGGTTTTTTTCCTAATAAAAGAAGTATCATGACCTAGACAGAGTAAGAATTATGAAAGAACTGCTCAAGTTTGCAGGCCCAGATTTCTCCATTGAAGCTTAAGTAGTACTTTTATTTATATAATTCTGTGTATGTGTGCTTCCTTATTTGCATTGCATTTAGAGAATTGGAGCCAAAGAGCCAAGGTTGGATTTTGCTACTTGATGCCCCATCAGGATTAGCACAGCCAGTAGTGTCATGATTCAGATCTCCTTTTGTCTTCATTCAAGGCAAGGAAGAGAGGATGGAGGATTGTGAGTATTAAGTACAGATAGTTCAGATTCAGTCTAAAGTACGGGCTTTAGCATTTAAGAGAGCGAGTCCCTCTTAATGCATGTGTGTAAACATTGTGATATTGCAAAATTCTGAAGCACGATGGTATTTAATGACTAGTAGTGAAGCATTACTATTTTCTTTAGGAAGGATTTTTTCAGAGAAGCTTCAATGTTTTAGATATGAAATGGCAGCCAGTGATTTAGGGGGACTGCACACTAGTCATGAATGATTTAAACAACCTGGATTCAACTTGGTAATTAGTTGTGTGTTTTCATATGCTGATTTTCTTCTTTAGTAAGTTGGTAATGTGTAAAGGCTATGCAAATTTGTTTTGTTTTGTTTGTTTCACTCTTTGGGTCTTAATTTTGGTTGTTTTTCTGTATTTGAATTGTGCATTTTGTTTTGAAAGCTTTCCTATCTCAGTTTAAGTAAAAAGACAGATGTATATTGTAGTGCTGTGATTTTTGTATATGCTAATTTTTGTTTTGGATTTGGTAAGCCTCAGTTTAAGTAATTATTTCAATATTGTGATTTGTTGCACTTATTATCATTCCTGAACCCTTAGTTAGTGTATAGACTCTAGATATGCCTGGAGATATGTGTGTAATGAAATGTTTTGAGGAATAATTTCCATGTCATAAAGACATTGGTTATATTGAATGTTTAATGCTAATGAGGACATACATAGAGAGTTGTTCTTTGGAATGAGCAGAAATAAATGTATATCTTCTACCTGAAGTTCACTTAAAAGTAGCAGTAAAGTCTTAATAGTTGTTTCTAGAAGCCTTAGTCTGTAAGAATTGGTATAGTATGAAGGTCTATGTATGTATATAGTTGGTATGAGGACGTATGTAGTTGGTGGTTTGAACAAGGCTTTGGGAAACAATGAGACTGAGGAGATGAGACATGACAATGACAGGTGGGAAGGGGCACACAGATGCACTGGAATCATTCCAAAAGCTTCTAGAAAAAGTAGGAAAGATTTACCATGCAGGACTCTGTCGGTGATGCTACACATACATGAGGACATTTTCCTGCTTGTCCATGAAGAAAAACATGTATCATATAAATATCAGTACAAGTGAAAAAAAGTCACTGCATAACTCAAAACATATCATAAAATGAATCAGCCCACACAAGACAACAGCATAAAAAAAAATCAAAGACATTTACAATAAATATGCATGAGATGTATTGGCATGGGAGAAGTGGCAGGCAAACACAAGGGACGAGGGTGGGAAAGGTCACTGGTGCAATATTTATTCAAGAAAACACCAACGCGTTTCAGGAGGTTGCCTTCCTCAGGGGATAAGCATGAAAGGCACCGTGTGTTTTTGTATTAGTCTTTAAAAATACTCCATCAATCCGTGGTTCAAAGCTGATGGTCAAATCCATTATGCATGCGAAGCACGTAATCTGAGTAAGCACCCAAAGTTTACGGAATCCACCCTCACTCCTTGTGTTTGCCTGTACTTCAGTGCGAGGGTCTGTCGCTCTCCTTGTGTTTTCTATTGGCATGGGAGACGTGCAGGCAAATACATCCATGTATATTCAGTGTGGATATTCTGAAAACTCAATTGGCTTGTAGCACTCCAGATCTCCACCCCCTGGAAAACCTATCCTGAATGTTGGAAAAATATGCAAAGAGAGGCCATATGCATTTCTTCACTCACAGAAATGCCTTTTAAAATTACCCATCTAGTGGTGAGATTCAGGGAACATGATTGAAGGGTTCCAAAAGATGCGCTGGTGTATTTTCCCTGACCCAGGAATTTGACTGCAATGACCAAATTAGGTACACTATGGAGAGGGATATAAAATAGAAGAAGAAAAAGCCCCAAGTAGTCGTGAATGAAAGCTCATGACACCAGCATGCCAACTCTACTTCTCATTAAAACTGAAGTACAAAGAAAAAGAAGTAAAGTTCCCAGTCAAAAAAATCATATATTGAGAGTTTGACAAAATGGCCAAAAATAAGATTCACAAATGTGTTTTATGATGCAAGAAACACACACATCCTATATTTTTAGTCTGAAACAACAAGCAGCACTCCTGAATTCAACTTAGAAATCGACATCTGATAATATTTAATTGGGTCAATTTTCAGCCAGTGTGGGCATATTCAGCAACACTATTCGTAGAGTAGCGGTATCAAATATGCATGTAGTACAGGAACAGCACTGGCACTGCCCATTTAATTTAGGATTATACAAAAAGGATAAATGAATCATTAGGCAACCTAATGCTGCTGCTAAATAGCTGCATTTTAGGGATGTCTCCACCCTACGTCTAAATTGTCTCACAAAGCATATGGCTTTTCAGCAATTTAACCTGCCCAACACTATCCATATAATTTTTTGTATTTGCCAACCATCAGTTAACTCAGAATTTCATTTAAATATCAGCCTCTTAGTGATAAGAAATGTAAATATGTGCATGTTCCTTAATTGTTACCTGTGCCCACAGAATGCTGGCAAACCATTCCATCTGTGTTTCCTGCACATCACAACACAGATGCCTACAAAATCAAAATAACATTATGATGCATATGTAAGGAAGTGTATCATTATAGTTTCTATGTACTGTGTTAGAATATAAATTTGCATCTTCTTCTTAGTGAAAGATAACATATAAGTTAAACACAACAGATTCAATTTAAACAAGTCCTTTAACAAAGTGATAAATGTCTAGTCAGATTCATACACATATCTCCACTCTACCCATATGGGATATAGACTCCACTTATGATCATATCAATGATCCAAATTCAGTATATACTATCAACTATCAACTTTGCTATCCAAATTTGTGAATAAAAATCAACATAATAATCTGAATTAAGCTTAGCACAGTCTTTCACCACTGCTTTAGCACTGATGCAAGAAGGGTTTTAGCACACACGAAAAAGTGTGCTCATGCAGAGTTAATGCACCATGTTAATCTCAGAAGTTTGCTAATCAGATGCATAAGGAATTACTGTATAATAAACTGAGCTATTTTTTCACTTCTTCAATACCTCTGAATCTTTATATCACATTTGGAGGTGAAATAAACTTTTAACTTCCAATTTGCTTCAATGGAAATCAATGAGAGGTTAAAAAAATCAGGCACAAAAGACTGGACATTGCCAAGTTGGGGAATTCTTGAGATTGGATTCCCAATATCAGGATCCAGCAGCCAAGTTCCCCTGACACAAGACCTCTAGGTCCTAAGTCCACTACTCTGAGGCAAGGAAACCCAAGCCTTAAACTCGGAGGCCTTGTAATATCCAAGTTAGAGAGACTCTGTCTCGACACTAGCAACAAAGGGACTCTTCTCCATGACCCCAAGGTAGGAAGATCCTGACCCAAGATCCCAAGACAGATGAACCCTATCCTCACACTTCCAAAGTAGAGAGATCCCTACCCTGGGACTCCTAAACAAGAAGAATTCTGACCTAGAATCCTGAATCAGAGGAACATTGAGCATTGTATTTATATCCATGAGTTGTACTGATTGTGAACCACTGCAATGGACTTTAATTAGCCCAAAAGATTGTATAGCAAAATAAACTAAACTAAACTAAATAATAGTGAAGGAGGTGGTAGAGGGCACTGTTCCTGGCTAAGGTGTGGGTGGGGGTTATGTGGAGGGGGAGGTAGGTTGGTTGGTGGGGATAGTTGGATGGATAGTCGGATGGTAGTTGGATAGATAAATCAGAAAGACTGGTTAATGAGTGTGTGAATGGGGTTAGGGACTATCTGGTGTCAGGTTAGGATCTCCTTGGTTTTGGGGTCTCAGGTCAATGTCTTCCTGGTATGAGAGTCTTACATCAGAGTTTTGGTCAAAGTTCCTCTTGATTAGGAGTCCTAGGGCATTTGGGACTGGACCAGAACTTTCGAAATGCAATAACAAGCATAACTTCCATCTCTAATGCATTGAGTTTAAATTGGAAGTAGATTCAAACATTAACTTTACTTTCAGTTTAACACACTTTTTAACTTTAGTCCTATTTTAGTGAAGATTTTTTATTTTGCATATTACTGAGTTATTATATCAGAGGTAAAGAAAAAAATGCTGAACTATATAATAATCTAATGTAGATTTTTAATGTAGCCTTAAAACAATATCTTGGAATGGTTACGTTTTTAAAGTTTACAGTCTTATTACTGAACTAAATAATCTAACCATTTATAGCCCTTCTTATTAAAATTTGAGTAAATCATTACCCAGTCTTAGCTTGCTGTGGAATAATTTTCCTATATTGTCAAATATGAACATGTGTGTTTTTATAAAAAAATTCTGTATTTTAAAAATTTTGAGAGACACAACTTACCATGTGACTACACTTCAGAAATTAAAGAAAGGAAAAAAAATGCCCTTCATTATGTAGAATTTGGAGTAGAGCAATGATGTAAGCATGGAGAGACTCAGGGGACTAGTTAATAAGTTATGGTAAAATAGTGCTTTTTACAGCAGCTTAATTTACCACAGGAGTCCTTACCCCACAGTAACTCAATACTGCAGGTTAGTAAGTCCCATGGTAAATGAATAGCCCGAATTGTTATCAACCTATCAACCTCAGAGACAGCATTATTCTGGTCCCTGGGAGCATTGGGCCACTCATGCATGGACTGATGCTTCTGGGAAGCCTTTTTAAAGGGACCAGTGCTAAAGTGGTGTCCTTTGCCCATCAGATACCTTCCCTCCAAAGGCATCTGCAAATCCCTCTGAAAGACCATCCTAATCCACCAAAGGCATCGCCCAACCCCCTGGAAGATGTTCCTCCACCCCTCTAAAGACATCCCCTACTCAACAAAGGCATCCCTAGACTCTTTTTGCACCCCCATCATAAATCCACCTGGAACCTACTGGGGGAGGTCCCTGAAATTTCGGGGCTGGAGAATGTATGATTTCTAGTCATTCACATCCTACCCAATGCCTGCTTTAGATTGGCACCAGTTGAATCCTAGAATTAACAGCACAAGATTACCACTAGGGTTGTGGTAAACTAATGTGTGTTACAGTAAAATAATGCATAGTGTTCCTATTTAACATGCTTTAGGAGACAGATATTGTATGTTATTCCTTTAATGGAGGTTAGTAATTACCTCTTTAGCTGCATATCACTTGGGCGAGCTCATGTACCTTTTTTTGTAGCATGAGAGACCAAGGCCACATTATCCCATTTATGAAGCTCTGGAATTTTAGCAGACATGAAGCCAATGCTTGGGAGCTATACTTACCACTGGTATTTTTCTGAATAAACAGTAAATCCACAGCTGCAGGAAATAAAATAACAAGCGTATTACAAGCACATCCCTTTAAATGCAAACATGCACGATATTATGATACAGACTAATATAATATAATACATTATCATGAAGACAATCCTAGGACATATAACTTTTCAGAAGTCAAACAAAAAGGGTGAATGATATTTAGAAATTATTTTTTTACCTAGACTACTTAATACTATTGATACAGAAAACATAGTTACTCACCTGTTGCAGGTATTCTTTGTAGACAGTAGGGTAAGTCTTTGCATATGGGTGATGACATCAATGATCTCTCATGCAGGACCCATTCTCAGCTCTTTCCAATAGCTTTTAGAAGGGTTCTACCATGCATGCAGGTATTTTCCCACCTGCCATCACTATGCCATTTTCTTTAGTTGGTAACTACCTAAGCTAGAAGACAACTTCGGGGGGTGGGAGGGGGGCAGGGAGGGAGAGTTGTAAGAACTTATCCTACTGTACACAGAGAACATCTGCTACAGATGAATCACTTTGTTTATTCAATGGACAAGCTTGATAAATACTCATCTGTCATATTCCCTAGCTACTGACTGCCTGTCAACAAAAAAAGAGAAGAAAGGTGACACAAACTGGCAGCAGCTGAAGGGGGGGGGGGGAGGCAGCAGCGGCAGCAGTAGGGGGGGGGGCACTGTGAGGCCAGGGTTTCTGCCTAGGGTGGCAGAAACCCTTAGGCCGGGCTTGCCGGCAGACACCATGAACAACAATATCAGAACAACCTAGGTTGTGAAAATGAAAGAAACTATATTCAGTCCTTTTTTATTGTTGTTTTTGTTTTGTCTTTCTTTTTACGTAAGGCAGAACAGAACAGAAAAATCAGGGGATAGGGGAGATGGAGTTGGCTTCTAATCCCTAAACAAATTCTGAGATACTGATTGGCTGAACGTCGTGTTGGAAATTCCCATCCAAACACTAGTAAGAGGTGAATATATGAACTGACGTCCAGGTAGCAGCTTTGCAAATCACTGCCATGGAGACTGAGCACAAGTGGGTCACTAACTCAGCCATGGCTCGGACACTGTGAGCTGTGACATGACTCTCAAGGCTCAAGCCTACCTGGGTATAAGCGAAACAGATGCAGTCTGCAAGCCAAACTAACAGAGTGTGTTTGGTAATAGCAGCCCTCAACCTATATGGGTCAAATGAAACAAAAAGCTGGGTAGACTGTCTAAGGGCTTTAGTTCCAAGTATAAGGTCGAGACTCTCTTACAGTTCAATGTTTCCATCACACGTTTGCCTTTGTAAGCACGGGTCTTGGGAAAAAAGGTTTCCATGAAAACTGACTGATTAAGATGGAAGTCTCACACCACCTTAGAAAGGAATTTAAGATGTGTCTGCAAAACTACTCTATTACTGAAAACCCTCATGAAGGTTGCATCAACTACCAGAGTATGGAGATCGCTAACTTGGCAAGCTGAAATGACCACCACAAAAAACAAAATCTTCCAGGTCAAAAATGTCAGGGCACAGGCATTCAGTGGCTTGAAGGGAGCTTTCATCAGGTGAGACAGTACCACACTAAGATCCCAAGGCACTGCTGTAAAGAGATGGATTTACCTTCTACATTATGGTGATAAGCACCAATTACACTGAAGTGAACCCTTACATAGTTGCTTTTAAAACCAGACACAGACAGATATAGAAGATTCTTAAGCAGCTTTTCTGTGGGACAAGAGAAGAAATCTAAAGCCTTTCATGTACATCAGATAGCAAATTTCTTGCATTCAAAAGCAAAGGAGGAGTAGCCTAGTGGTTAGAGCAGCTGCCTTGTACTCAGAAGCTCAATGGTTCAAGTCCCAGTGACACTCCTTGTAACCTTGGGCAAGTTGCTTCACCTTCTGTGGCCTCACTTTCTGTTGCCTCAGATGAGAAGGCTGGAAATCTACTTCCAGTGATACATTGTCAAGAAAACCCAGAAGTAGCTGGTTGGCTATCAGTCATCACTGACTTGATGGCACTAAAAAAAAGAAAGCAAAGAACCTCCAAATACACTCTCTTCTGGAAGCCAAGAAGACATCAGCAACAGCAAGTTAAAGGAGGGCAATGCCAACCTTTCAACATCCAAGCTATGAAGGCTAGGGACTTTATGTTGGGATGCAGCACCATACCTTTATCTCACATAATAAAATCACCCAGATGCACTGAATCCTCGATGCAAAGCTTGAGAAGGAGTGAGAACCACAGCTGCCAAGGTCAATAAGGAATGATAAGAATCATTACGCTTCTATTGCTCTTGTATTTCAGAAGAGTTTTCACAATCAGAGGAATAGGATAGAAGTACAGAGGTTCATACACCCAATGAAAGAGGAAGAAATCTGAGGCTAGCATACAATGTGTACTCTGGAGCAGAACTGAGGCACCAGGGCATTCTGAGGAATGGTGAAATTATATATCAAGGTGGCATTGCTATTTACGGATCCACAATTCATTCATGAGGTTGAAAGTCTTAGCTCAGTCTGTACACCAGTGTGTTCTCCTCTCCAGGCAGGTATGCAACCCTGATTTTCATCCCTTGGGAGATGGCAAAATTCCATGTTCCAAGAGTTTTCCAGTACAGCAGATATGAGCTTGTTCCTTCCTGCTTGTTGACATAGAACATGACTACTTGGTTGTTTAGTTGAATGAGCACAATTTGGTTAGTTAATTAAATTCTGAAAGTCTTTAGAGTGTTAAATATTCTCTCAGTTCTAAGAAATTGATCTGATGCAGACTTTTTTGAGTGGATTAGGTTCCCTGAGTATGGAACCCATCTACTTGAACTTTCCAGCCCAGCTTTAATGCATCTTTTGTGAGGAGTTTTTAGTATGGAAGAATTTGGAAAGAAAGACCTCTGACTAGATTAGATTGATCAATATACCAGGACGGAGTTTCCCGGAGAGGAAGAGTAACACATACCACAGTGTTGAGGCTGCCCATGGCCTATGTCCATTGAATGCTCAAGGCCCACTTAGATTGAATCATATGGAGACATGTCATGGGAGTGATGTGAACTATTGAGGCCATGTGGCCCAACATTCTCAACATAGTTCTTGCTGATGTCTGCTGACTCTGTTGTATATCCTTCACTAATGTCACCAAGCAGGTGAGCCTGTCTTGCGGAAGAAATGCTTTCACCTGAGTCATATCTAGCAGTGCTCTGATGAATTTCAATTGATGTGATAGGCTCAATTTCAATGATGAACCCTAGAAGCTCTAACACCCAGATGATGATGGGTATAGATTCCTGAACTCCTACCTGGCAAGTGCTTTTGAGCAGCCAGACTCCAAATAGGTAAGCACATGCATTCCTAGTCTGCAGAGAATCATTGCAACAACTGTGAGACATTTTGTGAAGATGTGAGGAGTGGACACAAGACCAAAGTGCAATACACAGTATTGGAAGTGGTGTTTCCTTATGACAATCACAGATACCTCCTGTGAGTGGGAAGCACTGTATCTGTATGTGAGTGTAAGAATCTTTTAGACCCAGAGCATATAGACAAACCCCCTTTTTGTATTAAAGATCAAAGAATTCCAGAGAAGCCAGTCTGAACTTTTCTTTGACCAGGAATTTGTTCAGGCCTCTGAGCTCTAGCATCAGGTGGAATCCCCCTGTCTTCTTGTGTACCAAGAAAAATCTTGAGTAAAATCCATGTCCTTTCTGCCCTAGCAGAATGGGTTTGACTGTATCTGCATATTGA
Organism: Ichthyophis bannanicus; assembly: GCA_033557465.1. Lineage (NCBI taxonomy): Eukaryota > Metazoa > Chordata > Amphibia > Gymnophiona > Ichthyophiidae > Ichthyophis > Ichthyophis bannanicus. The sequence goes on from CM066032.1 coordinate 1,484,435,468, forward strand.
AGAGCAGAGAGTTCCTATAGAAGAACCTCCTGATGCTGAGGAGAAATGGAATGGTCTCTCAATGGACAATTTTGAGGGAGCTCCAGTAGCCAACATTTGTAGCCTTCCCAGACCATTTTGAGAACCTAAAAGTCAGAGGTTAGAATGGACAACCTGGAAGGTCATCTGAGAAGGGTAAAGGGAAATTGCCCATGTTCTCCAGGAGCCAGTAAAAACCCCATCCCTAGTTTTGGCTGAGATGCAGGCTAAGACTTCTGAACCTTTTCCTGCTGAGTTTGGTTATGAGCAGATTGCTTAGAAGGGTATAGTGGGAGGTAGGAAAATACACTACACCTATGAGAATAGTAGGATTTTCACTGTTCTAGACTGTGAAACCTCTGAGACATTTCATAGGATGGGTCAAAGGTGCACCTGGAGAGAGTTTTAAAGGTGTCAGAGTGCTGCTTGATTATGGTAGCAGCTTCCTGCAGTTTAACTTTTAAAAGATTGTCTTCACTGCACGGCATGTCAGTAAGTTTCTCCTGAACACTGCCTTGCAAGTCTGTGGCACAGAACCATGAGAGTCTCCAGACATCAGTACTCATAGAGGAGGATCTACATGACATGTTAATATCAGGGACAATGTACTTTCTGCACTCCTTCCCTTGGTTCACAAATGGAATGATATCTGATTTTCTCTGGAGGGAGATAGTTGGACATATCATCGAAGCTGCTCATGATGTTCTGTAAGTGCATGCTCATGGCAAGCTGGTAAGATGCTATGTGGGCTGTTAGCATGGTGTTCTGAAAAAGCTCTTTCAAATGAATCCAAAGTCTGGGCCTCTCTCTCTTTTCTGGAGGCACAGAGGAGTGTGACTTGGAATTCTTGGCACTTTTGACAGCAGATTTGATGACCATAGTGGTATGGCATCTGGAGTTTCTCAAATCCAAGAGACTTTAGGAATCCACTCACTAGAAGTACAGAGAGAAGGATTTCATACATTTTCATCTATAACTTCTGAAGGATGTGGTGCACAGGCACTGCCACTGCTTCTTTAGGGGTAATGGAATATTAGAGAACATCCAATTTCTCGGCCCTGTGCTACTTCTCCATTTCCAATAAAAATGGATTGACCTTAGCAATATCACTCACAAAAACATGGAAAGAAAATTCTTCTTGAGGGAATTTATGATTCTCATGAGGGGAAGAGGGATCTTAGGGCAACTCTGGAGATATTTGGAGTCATATTCAAATTCCTATGAACAGTCTGAATCTGACTCAGGCCAGTATTCAAATGATGTCAGAGTCCCTGTCTGAATGGCTCCCCTCTCCTAGGGGAGATGGGGCTCCTTTGGGAGTGCCCTATGCACCGATGATTTCTGACAGCTCAGGGAGAGATCAGCCCCCGAGGCACTGAAGAATAATATCAGCCTGTTAGGTATCAGTATCAAGGCCCTATGATGCCTCAGTGATGATGCTTCTACTGCAAGCAGGTGGTGGATCTCAAGGATAGGACTGATCTCTCAATGTGCTGTCTCAAAATGATTGGAGCTTCAGGATCTTTCATTGCCACTTCTCCAGGGCTACTATCACTGAAAGCAAGGGAATCACAGCAGAATCAGCCGATGATCTCTGAATCTGAAAGGAAGTATTGGCAGGCTGATCTCAACCTCGTGAAGTCTAGCATGGCTCTTCTATCTTTGGGGAGGATGAGTAATCATCACATTGGGGCTACTTTGAGGGTCAAGACTGCAAACCCTCAGCACTTTCAGCATCATGCTCTGATGAACCTCTGCATCGATACAGCTTAGTCTCCACTCAACTCAAACTAATAAATAAATAGAAGTAACCCATACATAAGTTTACTCATCTCAAAAAACAGATGAGCCCTGCCTATATGTAAATAGTTTGTAAACATGTTTGCTTTGAACGATATGTTTCTTGTAAATAGTTAATACCACTGTTCCATGTAAAAGTTCTTTAAAAGTTGTTCAACTGTTAATTGTAAACCACCCTTGATCTCTGGAAGGGGCGGTATAAAAGAACTGTATAAATAAATAAATAAATAAACAAACAAAACTTGTAATGCACATTAAAACAGGGACAGGAGTGCTAGTGAGAATCAACCCATGTTCTCAAGCCAGTGCTCTAACCATTGGACTATTCCTCCACTCCAGAGGAAGGATTAATCCTTCCTCTTCTTCAGAATAGTATCAATGGGTTGCTGATGCCAGGGTGACCTACAGGAGCTCAACGCTGATTAAGCTTGAGGTTCCCTTGATGCTGCTGCTCCTGTGGCCATGGAACCTAGTGCCACCAATGCCAATGATGATGGACCAGACTTCTCAAAGCCAAAAAAGTGTTTGCACTGTTTTCTTGATCGTAAAGCCTGCTTTTTGTTATCTATGAGTACCAAAGACTAGAAGAAAGCTAGGACCCCAGGCACTGCAGGCATTAGAAGGCACTAGAAGAAGGTTGGACTCCAGGCACTGCAGGCATCGTTTATGGATGTCTGAAATGGATATGGTCCTGCTAGACTGGATGCACTTTTCAAACCCATTGGCAGGTTTCTGGGACATATCATCCAGAAAAATAGCCATTGCAAAATCAAACAACTCAATGATGAAAGTAAGAACAAATTCAATGTGGCTGGATCATCTGAGACCTTAATGCGGTCTGTAGTGGCAACATGTAAAAAATAAAGGAAACTTTAAAATGGCAAAAAATACTAACTAAAGTAGCTAAAAGAACCTCCAACATGGCATGCAACAGAAAGGTTAGGAAAACAAAACTTACAAACATGGAAACGTAGCAAAAATTGCCAAGATACAAACACGTCCATAGGACTCCACGGCTAAAGACTGAGAAATATGGTTCTATGACAGCAGGCATAAAGATGAACATATGCATGGTATAACCCTTCTAAAAGCTTCTGGAAGGGCTCCATCAGTAATGTCACCCATATGTGACCGCTTATCCTGCTTGTTCACGGAGAAGCATTTCATAGCTACAGAGACATATATTCATAACATTGCAATGAATTATTTATATGGATGAAGTCTGGAACAACTTCAGTCCTTTAAAGATTAATCACGGGAGATTTCTGGGGATACCTGTGTTGTGGCTTCTGCCACCACCACTACTACTACCACCAGTCTTTGCTTCTGGAGGAAGAAGTAACTGGCAGGCTGGCGATCTAGCAGCTTTTAGAGAGAGAGAAAGAAATGTAGAAAGCCTGGGAGGATAAAGAGAAAATCATCTTTAGAGAGTTAGGAGGGGGTGGTGTCATGTCTACACCAATACCAATTGCTATGGGACAATTTTCTAAGTTCGTTATGAAATTTCATATAAGAACATAAGAACATAAGATATGCCATACTGGGTCAGACCAAGGTCCATCAAGTCCAGTATCCTGTTTCCAACAGTGGCCAATCTAGCTCATACATACCTAGCAGTTTACTCAAAAGACACAGGTTCCACAATGCTTGTACTGGGTCAAGCATTGATATCCTGGGTCCCTTCTTAATAATGGTTTATGAACCTTTCCTCCAGGAAATTGTCCAAACCTTTTTTAAACCCAGCTACACTATACAGCTATACCTAGCATTCTATTTGCTCTCTTGGCCGCCGCTGCACACTGGGCTGAGGGTTTTAACATGTTATCCACAATGACGCCTAAATCTTTTTCCTGGGTGGTGGTTCTTAATGTGGAAACTTGCATCATGTAACCATAGTTTGGGCTGTTCTTCCTTAGGTGCATAACTTTGTACTTGTCCAGATTAAATTTCATCTGCCATTTTGATGCCCATTCTGACAATTTATCAAGAACCTCTTGCAATTTTTCACAATCCTCTTGGATTTTAACAACTTTAAATAGTTTTGTGTCATCTGCAAATTTGATAACCTCACTCGTTATTCCCTTTTCCAGGTCATTTATGAATATGTCAAAAAGATTATAAAGATATGCAAAATTGCAAATTTTAGGAGGTGCTTTTAAAAGAGCATGGTCATGTAGAAGATTTGTGAAAATTTGTGAGCCTCTTCTGAACTGTTTATGAATTGCTGCAGGAAAGACATCATTTGGATGAGCATATTTCATAAGATCAGTCACCTTCATGAGTGGTTCTTTAACATTTATTTCAGAGCACTTTTTGAATATTCAAAATAGAGGCATATGATGAAATTGGAGGTTTAGATGTTGAGCCTAACAGATTGATGTGTTCATATTGGTGTCTGATGCCTCTTAATATTTTCATTATATAGAAAACATTAACTCTTGTGGGTTTATAGTTGTATTTTGTTTGACCTTGATATTAGACATGTGCATTTTGGGCTTATTTCACCATTCATTTGCATGGCTAAAAATTAAAAGGGTTATTTTAGAAGCACTAATTGTTCTTTGTATGTCTGAAAATGAGCATAGAGATTTCTAAAGCATCTAGATATCACTGGAAACATTTTAGAAGCTGGATCTGTGGACTTCCCCAGTGCAAAGACATCCAAGTTGGAATGGATTGTGACCAGGGCATTCCCAAGAACTTGGACATCCTCTCCTGATTTCAGAAAATTACAGCATTATTCAGAGAACACTAGAATGGCTTAGGGCAGAGGTTCCCAACTCCAGTCCTGGAGGGCCAAACACCATTCAGGTTTTCAGGCTGTCCCTAATGTCCCTATGCATGAGATACATTTGAATACAATGAGGGCAGTACATGCAAATGCATCACGTACATATTTATTAGGGACAGCCTGAAAACCTGAATGGTGTTTGGCCCTCCAGGACTGGAGTTGGGAACCTCTGGTTTAGGGTCAGTGCAAGCTACTGGTCACTAATTGGATAATCACTGCCATTATCCGGATAGTGGCTATTTTCAGTTTCCTCAAAGATAATTTATCCAGATAGCTTAGAGTGGAGAAAAAGCTATTCAGTCTGGATAAATTATCCAGACAGTAACTGAAAATCACCACTGTCCAGATAATGGTACTGATTATTCAGGTGGAGGCACATTCCAACATGTGCATCCAAGCCCCTGTGCACCCTATCGGAATCAGGACGCAAAGAGGCAGACCCAATTCTAATCCCATGGGGGCTAGACAGGCCGCAATCCCCAGCTGCCGACCAATCTTTCCTTTCCTCGCAGCCCGACCCCCTATCTGGCCTTCCATGGCCAGGGTCAGGCTGTGGGGAACCCCCTTCACCCCCTCACCTCACTTGCACTGCCTGGTCCTACCATCCTCCAATGTCTAAGGGGACTTATTCCACCTCCAAGGTGGAATAGGTCCCCCATTCAGTCTGTTGGCTCCAGACATACAGGGCCGACTTCAGAATCAGCCCTGTACATCCGGAGTCACAGACTGCCCACTGCCCTCCCTAACTCCACCCCCATCTAAGCCTCCCCATATAAACTCCTTGTTCATACGGGGAGGCTTTTAACAGGACCGGCAAGGGGGTGGGGGGGACTGATAAGTCTCTGGCCTTGTAACGAAACACAAGCTATAGACACACCAGTAATGGAGGTCCATTTTCTGACTTAGACACCCTGGTAGAAAGTTGTCCTCCACATCTAAGATACTCAGATACACTGTAATATGCAATAATGAATATCTATTGTTTAGAGGGGAGTGGAGGAGTAGCCTAGTGGTTAGAACACTGGCTCAGTAATCAAGCAACCAGGGTTTAATTCCCACTAGCAGTCCTTGTGGCCTTGGGCAAGTCACTTAACACTCCATTGCCTCAGAAGAAAGGCCTGGCAATCTACCTCCAGTGACACTACCAAGAAAACCCAGGAGCTTCTGGGTCACCAGGAGTCAGGACTGACTCAAAGGCACACACTGCATTTTGCATTGTTTAGAGATTTTACACATTGCTCAATGGTATCTCTGGTATATGAGAATAACATATTCAAAATATAACGAATTATACACATTATTCTGTTTTCTCAGTATACACTTTGTAAGCATCCAATAAAGATGTGTATCCATTAGTATTCCTTCAATTTGTTAGCACACCCAAAAATTTTAAGTGGATATAAATTAATTTAATGCACGTTAACCTTGGCATCAATGCAGGCACATTCAAGTTGCAACACTGACATATTCTAATATGCATTAAAGATTTATTATAATGAATATCTGAAGCAAAATAAAAAACAACACCCAAAAATCAGGACAAAATTTGAAAAGAAACTAACACATTTTTTGTCCATGCGCCACCTCACCATGTAATGACAGTTTGTACTATTCCGTGTCTGATGATGTTTTCCATCAGAGGAAGGGGGGAGCCACCTCGAGGCATATATCACTGGATATCAAATTTGTTCAAAGGTTTCGCTTCCTGAAAAGGTTTTGGTGATTATGATAGACAGCTTCAAGCTGAACACAAATATAATTTAAGATTGACTGTATCAAGTAGGAATTTGGAGAAACATGAAATTAAATTTTGACTGAATTTAGCATGTTGAATCACACAGTGATGCTGCATATTGCACTATTTCACCTGAGATAAAAATTTTTTGCTCCTAATTTTCGTTTGTATTCAGCATCTGATGCAGTGTCCAGCAACAGCGGCAAGCATTGATTGGTTCCAGTTGCCTGATACCACTTTTCTATCGTAGCAATATCCTGGTGAAACCTTTCACCATGTTTGTTGCTGACTGCACCAAGTTCAGCAGGGAACAAATCCAAGTGTGAATGCAGAAAATAAATCTTCATGGTTTTGTATGCTGAAGCATGTTGTCAACCAGCTGGGCGTAGTTTGGTGCCCTGTAATTGCCCAGAGAATTCTCAACAACCTCCCTGAATGTTATCCATGTGATTTTCTCAGGCCCCACTAGCAGATCTTCAAACCGCTTGTCACTGATGATGTGTCTGACTTGTGGACTCACAAAAAATGCCTTCCTTAGTCTTGGCATCAGTTATTCTTGGAAACATCTGTCTCAAATATTGAAATCCTTCACCTTCCTGTTCATCACTTTCACAAAGTTTTTTATCAGTCCAAGTTTTATATGAAGAGAAGGCAAAAATCGTACTTGTGTTGACAAGTCGTTCATGTGGTACATTTTTCTGTCCTAGCACCAAACGCAGCCAGTTCTTTTTAATGTAATGAGACTCTCTAGAACGGGAGTCCCATTTGCAAATGAAACAACAGTACTTGGGATACTCAAGCTGCATTCCTAGTAGCAGTGCCACTACTTTAAGATCACCACAGATATTCCAGTTGTAGTTGTTGTACTGTATGTCTTTCAACAACAGTTCCATGTTTTCATAGGTTTCTTTCATGTTCGCTGCATAGGCAATAGGTATTGAAGGGTAGACATCGCCATTGTGTAACATGACAGCTTTCAGGCTTAAGAGTGACAAATCAATAAAAAGGTTCCATTGCGGTGGGTCATGCTCACAACCCAAAACTGTGAACAACCCATCAATGTCCATGCAGAAACAGAGGTTGTCAACCTGCACAAATACATTTTTCATATCTTCTTGGCGGGTCCCAAAGACAGAAATTTTCATACCTGGTGACAACAAACCCCATCCTTGCAATCTTGAACCAAGGCCATTCACCAGGCCATTCAATTCTGTCTGTATTATCACATGACATACACCGTACATAAATGGTTCCAAATCTCGATCCATGTCATTTCCGTATCTGGCCCATGTATTGTGGCATCTTCGTCTGCCTCATCTAGGTTCTGTGTCTCTGGTGGCTTCAATACTGGCCTACTATCATCATATGGCACTGGTTTCATGGCTGAAGGCAGACTGGGGTATTTAATAGATTTCTTATTTTTCATTGCACGTAGGGTACCTGCTTGAGTGTATGCCCAGGCATGCCTGGACTAAACAAAAGAGCTTACTTTCTACACATCATATGAGTAGACTTAAAATATGCAAGGAAATCTCAAAAATAGATGATTACAAAAAAATGGTGCATGATAGGTAAATTTCAAGGTACTTTTCATGATCAGCCACCCAAAATCCATAATATACACCCAAAAGTGTTCAGGAAGTAAAATATTTGTTTCAAGTATTCATATTAGCAGGGCGGGCCCTAGAGTTTCTGCCACCGCCCTGCTGATGCCGCCCCCCCAGGTGATGCCACCACCCTCCCCCCCCTGCTGCGCCAATTCCATCTCATGGTGGGCAGTGGCAGCGGCAGTATTTCCAAAAACGGTAGCTTTTTATTGCCTCTTTTAAAAATACTACTGCTGTCTGCCTCCCCCCCAAAACGGAATCGGCGGCAGCTGTGGAGGGCGACATGGGCTCCTATGTATGCTGCCGCCGCCAACCCATACTGTCACCGCTACCACCGCTGCCATCCACCCGGGCCAGCAACCCTGGGTGGCTGCCTAGCTCGCCTAGTGGATGGGCCTGCCCTGCATATTAGGTAACGTCACTCAGAACTTACACAAGTGGATAGTTGAGAAATCATAATCAGTCCATCTCCTTTTTAGGTGACAGAATCAAACCTTGTTCTGGTAAGACAGCCACAAAACATTCAGCTTTTGCTAGCTTTTCTTCATCCATGCTAGGCAACTTTTACACTGTAAATATTCTGATGAGATTAAGGGCTCCTTTTTTACTAAAGCCTGCTAGCCGGTTAATGTGCATTTTTGGAAATTGGCAGTCAGGAACACTAGCATGCCAGCACACACTGAAAAGCATGTTAATCAACGATTGTGGGATAGGGAGAGGAAGGGGCATAGTGTGGGCATGGAAAGCTCATTACCGCTAGTGCTAGGGTTATTGCTATATGCTCAGCCGCAACGCAGCTCATAACCCGAGTTCACCTAATGACTCCTCTATGGAAGTCATTAAGTGAACCTGCCTTGGTGGATCGCATGTTGGATTGGCCCATCATGCGTTAGCTTCTGGGCCATACTGGTCAGCCCGCAACAGCTACCATGGAAGCTTTGCAATTAACGTGCATTTGTTTGGCATGTTAATTACATATCTTTAGTGGATTTTAGTAAAAGGGGCCTTAAATGCTGAATCATTTTGATGAATGAAAGGCATACAAGTTTGTTCTATGATTTGAATAGATGGTCACAAGAATTCTAGTTGGTATACAATTGATCAATTCCAGGGCCACATGTGCAAATGGGGGCTGCATATACCTTTTATTTTCCTATGATCTTACAGTGCTGAATCACATTTTGTCTGGCACACTAACTATACTCTAATAATGCAAGCAAGCCCATAACAAACTGCTCTTGTCATAAGCAGCAGTGGTATATTGTATGCACCTTTTCTAAGCGCCTAGTCAGCATCCTAAAATTTAATTTAAGTAAAATTGCTATCCTTTGTCTGACTAGACCAGGCTTTCTGGATCTTTTTTAAGTTTTATTTCTGGATGATTGTGGTTATGCCACTGCGTAATCAAGTTTGCAAACTTAGAGATCCTATTGACAGCTTTTTGTAAATGATACCACAAATCAAACAGATCTGTAAGGCCTGCCTTACTCACTTGTGCATTCTTAAAGAGTTTAAACTTTTTGGAATAAAATAGACTTTATTAAGGTGGTTCATACATTAATTATCACTAGAACTGCTTTTTGGAACTCCTTATCATGGAATTACTAATGAAGAACCATTGTTGCCTTCACCTCTTCCAAAATGCAGTGACTCGGGTTGTATTTGCTTGCAGTTACAATGAATTTATGTTTACTGTTGTTGCCAAGTTATAGTATGCCTGTAGTGCATCATTTTAAGTTTAAGAATTCCTGTTTGATGTTTATAGCTTTATTGGATTGGAGGACACATATCTACAAAATTGCTTTACTCCCATTACTTCAATCTGCTTCTAACAGGCCATTTTTTAAGGACAGATTGGCTCGTACTAAGACTAGTGTGTTTTCCAGCATTTCACTTCATGTTTGCATCAACTTCTCTTTGGAGGCTCATTTAGCTTTGATTATCTAAAATTCAGGAAAATTGTTAAGATAGTATATTTTAAAGACACATTTTTTGTAGGCCTGTTTATCAATTTGTTCTTTCCTGTTGTCTGATTTTTGAATTTTTAGTTCTGTCTGGCTGATATAGAATATAATTTGTTGTACTTTCTATTTTCTATTGTACCTTGTTTTAATTTTTTTGTGATTAGTTTCTTATATTATGTTTTATCTAACCTCAAATACTGCTAAACAAATGGGTATGTGCCAAATATGACAGACAAATAAAAACATAAATAAGACATGGATCTGAACTTTGAATCTCAGAGGTATTGAAGAAAGCAATACCAATCTCAAATCCGATCATTGTCAACATACTTTTCAATAAACTTGATCCCTCAGAGATGCCTTGAAAAACTCCTGAAATTTGAATTTGTCTTTCTGATTGTCAGATTCAATATTCAGGGCTACAAATCTCTAATGTTTGAGGTTGGAAAGCGGGACTCATTGGAGATAGTAGAAATGGATGACTTTCATCATAGTAAAAAGAGATTGTGAAGGTGAATGAAAATGAGCAGAGGAGCTAACACATTCTGTCTTATTATGAACAACAAGTAGGCAGGTAAGTCCCAGATTTATCCCTTAGCATCTATACCTAAGGAAGGAATAAATAAATTCATGTTTGAAGGCTCCAGAAGGTGCATCAAAATGTGAGTGAGGTTGAGGAAATTAATGGCATGTTAACCCATGCCATTGATTTGTATTAGATGGCTAATGAAGATAATTTTGCTTAGTTATTATTCTGTCATTTTTATTGGCATTATGCTGCAACCCATGATTTTCACCTTAAAGGGTTCCTTGCTGAATAACGATTGCTGCCTGTGTTGAATTGCTTGCAAAGATATAGGGCTGGGACTAACCAGAAGAGTGTCAGGGTGCCAGAAATGTGTGCTACAGGACAACTAAAGGAAGAGCACCTTTTGATTCAAATTACACTCTTCTTAATGCCCTGTTATTGTTTGCTTCCATTTATGATGTCAAAATTGACCTTATTCTTTTCAGTTTATCTGAGTCCCTACGAGGCACAGGTAAGAAGAAATGTATTTTAAATATCAGGCCTGATTTTATAACAGTTGCAGTATTAAGAAGTCCAAACAAGTGCCTATTCTACATCTATTTTATAAAGGCACATATGTTACTGAAGCTGTCACTCCTTCTCTCATAGCATTGAGCCATTGGGGGGGAGGGGGCTTATTTTTCTGGAACATCCAGTCTAATTTGACCCATTTTCAAACTTGATGGGTCTTTTTACCAGTTTTTCCCACATAGCTCTGTTTGTTTATAAAATAGGATCCCAGATCCAGACCCCGTAGCACAGAAATGCCAGTGCACAGATTTGCACCTGCTCTAGAGTTGGTATAAATGTGTGTGCATACTCTAGGTGGCTGATTCATGGGGCGCACAGAGCAGTTTGTGCTTGCAATGTGTTTAAGTTTTTATTCTGAAGAACATACGTGCATGAATGGGCACTTGTGTGTGTGTGTGTTTTGGGGGGGGGGGTCACTATTCTGCCAGTTACCAGTTACCAGTTAATTACCAGTTAATATCTGTTGTCATGAGCAAGGCTAGATTAAAGAATTGGCAAACTAGGAACATACCTATGGGCCAAAGTTTATGGGGGAGGGTCACCGTCAGATGTGTTTGGGATATGAGAACTTAGGATTGACAACCTTTTTCAGGATTCTACTGATTTTTACTTTAATATCTGGAAGCTAGAAGGGTGGCTAACATGTCTAGGCATTTTTCAGAGTTTAAAAACTATCTGCAGATCTGTGTGTGTGAGCCTGCCCTGTCTGTATCCAAAGTAACTAGCACTAGAGAATTTGAGTAGGATCCAACCAATGAGAAGGTTGTGGGGATGGTGCACTGAAAATCTGATGGATGAGAAATAAAGCCCCCCCAGACACACACACACACACATAGAAATGTTGGAAAGACTTCCATTACACATATTCTGTATGTTTTCTCTACTTGTTCTTCCACTCTACTGTTTCTTCCATCTTTGACTCTTTCCTCCAGCAGCAGATATAATACTTTGTCTTTCTTTTTTTGTCTTCCTATTCTTCCACTTGTCTATCCTTTCACCATTCTTCAATCTCTTTCTCTCCTCTTTCTCCTATATTATGTCCTTTAGCCCCCCCTTTTTCCTATTTTATGACACTACATTCCTTATTTTCCCCTCAGTCCATGGTCCTCTCTACCCTTTCATCTTCTCCTTCTCATCATCCATCATTGCTCTCTCTCTTCACTTACTTTCAGCTTCCTCTTATTCAACCCTCTCTCCTCCTTGATATCCCCTTGTTCCTTTACCCTTGCTTCCCCTTTCTCACTCAACTTTTGCTTTCTCTTCTCACTCACCTATTCCTCTTCCCATTCTAACTCCATGTCACACACACACTTGCTCTTCCCTCTTGCTGTTTATCATCCACACATACTTATGATCTCTGCTTACTGCTCTACACTCTTTTGCTTTCTCCCCTCACTGCCATTAAATACACATTATTTACCCACTTTCCTCAATCACTGTCTTACTTTATTTCTCTATTTTTAATCTCCATTCAGTCACCCACACAATTGTACACATACTCTTATTTTCTGTCTTCCCTTTTCTTTGTTTTCCTTTTCAACTGTGGCTCATGAAGGAGTTAGAGAAAATTCTCCCCTGCCTCTTGAAGCTGATTGGTTCATTTTGCTTGCCAGAAAGCATCAGAAGTAGGAAGCAGGCAACTAGGAAGCTCAGCCTGAGAACCTTTTTTTCCTGTGTCTGCCTTAGTGCCCACATGGTGCTCAGCCTATACAGAGGAAGGATAAAGTCAGGCAGAGAAAGGATAGACAATATTTAAGACCTCAAGAATGCCCAAAGATCTGCTCCAAGAGTCTGCCAATGTTAACTCCAGTTTTCCCTCAGGGCTGGATTAAGTTATAGACAGCTTATTAAAGTACATCTGACAGGGCTCTCCCAAACATTCAGAACCTAGGCGTGTGCCTAGATTACCCATGCCTTAATCCAGCCCTGCCTATCATTACTGCCTTCATTTAATATCATAGATTTCACGGTTACTTATCCTGAAAAAGCAAATTCTGGTTAAAGATATATATATATATATATATATATATATATATATGTTTGATATAGCATATCATGTTTTGTGTGTGTGTGTGTGTATATATATATATATATACCTATATATATACAGGCCCAAAAGAAGTGAGAACATCTCGTAAATTAAAAGCTTAAATAGTTTACCTATTTACCTTTTTTAGCTATATAACGTCTTTATTTCGACAATTTCCAGTCGCCATTTTTTAAATTTGTTAATCGTTTGCATCTGTCTTTTTGAATTTTTAAATAACTTATATGCTACGAGATGTTCTCACTTTTTTTGGGCCACCCTGTATATATGTATGTATACTTATTGCTTGAAAACCAAGAAACGTGCTTTAAAGTACTAGGAAAAAAGTTCAATAAAGGTAATATAAGCAGAACAAAGATGTAAAAAATTCACACATGGTTTCCATTATCTTATCACTGAAATTATCCTGCAATACTAAATGTATCCCCATGCTTAACTGTTAATACTTGCTGAAAATATACCTTGTTGGTGGCTTCATTTTCTTCTTCACTCCAGTATATATCCTCAGTGAACTGACAGGCAGGATTTTTTCAGGTTTACTACTCTGGAAATAAATAGATGTTACAAATTTTTTATTAGGCTTATATACCGCTTTTCTAGCAGTCAAAGTGGTGGACATTCAGGTACTGTATATATATTTTCCCTTGTCCCTGAAGGGCTCACAATCTATGTTTTTGTACCCGAGGCAACAGAGGGTTAAGTGGCTTGCCCAAGGCCACAAGAAGCATCGGTGGGACTAGAAACCCCAGTCCTTCCGGCCCAAGGTTGCTGTCCTCTAGTGGGATTTGAACCCCTGGCCCTACGGCCCAAGGTTACTACAAAATGTTGTATTAGAGATATTGCTGTACTACATAAACTAGGAATTTAGTTAATACTACACATGTCCATATTGTAGTCACTATACAGTTGCATGGAGACTATTTATTTATTTAGCTAGGCTTATATACTGCTTTTCATCAGTCAAAGTGGTTTACATTGAAAAAAACATCAAGTATATAGAACAGGAGAGATCTTAATTAATCAATAACATAGTTACCTGAACAAATAACTTGCTGATTACATAATATCTAATGGCCAATTATTTGCAATCAATGAACAATATACATCAATGAATAGGACAGCTATATGTTTTTCTATTAACAGGTGTAGGTTCTGTCTTGAGGATGTCTGTCATTTTGGTGTCATGTCGGTTGGCTGATTAGACGGTGGGTCCAAGGTGGTCAGAGAATAAGTGGGTTTTCAAGTGTTTGTGGAAAGAGGGGAGGTCAGTGATATTTCTTATTGTGTCTGGCAGAGAGTTCCAAAGGGATGGGGGGTATAGTTTGAATGCTCTGTGGCAAGTTTGTTGATTGAACTTTGTTTTAGATTTTGGTATTTTGAGTTTGTTGATTATAGTGAGTCTTCTTCATTTGAAACATCTAACTTAGATGGTTTCAAAAAATATGTATAATCAATGATATTATTTGGTTAGGTAGAGCTACTGAATATCAATGTCAAAGGTGAAATATCAAAATTGGAGGTATCAAGTTATGCCTGCTATTTGTGTGACCAGCTTGGCTGTCTCTCAAATATATTTAGCAGCTGCATATCACTGCTTGGATAAATAAAGTTTAAGGTTTACAGTTTATTAATTTGATTTACTGCCCTTCAATCCTAGGATAACAAAGTAGTGTACATAAAAAATCATAAACATATAAGAGATATAGACAAGGACTATAAACATTAGGATCAGATGATCAAGATATGAAATACAAGGACTAAAAACAGAAGGATAGCTAATATATTATAAACCATCTTAAAGCAACAAAGCTGACAGATGAGGAAACCGCCATAAAAGGAACCAAAGGCATGAGTTCTGAGCCCTACCTATATGCAAGAGAATGCTGATACTATAAGAACTAAGCAAAGTGTGAGAAAGCCAGGGCAAAAAAACAGGTTTTTAACACAACCTTAAATTTACAGGGGCAGCTTGTTTCAAAGCAGAGAAGCCAAATCACTTTAAAGCTGGGTGAGCAAAGAGGTAAGCTGACTGAAGTCAATTGTTTCCTGATAGCCATGATTCTAGGGGCAAGAAAACCCTCTACAAACTATTGGGGGAAAATAATTTCAGGTGGGAAGAGAACTGAAGTGGTACTTGATTGGAAGGTCTAAAAATTATGCTTAAGAACTTCTTTGGATAATTCACTGTAAGTGAATGAGTGTTGAGTAATAGGAAGATTTGCTCTGTTCACTTTCTTTCTTTAAAAATGCAATTGCATCTTGTCATGAGATCGATCAGCTGCTGCCTTAGTCTTTGGCCACCTCCATTCTGCCTTGTGGGCATGTTTGAGTAACAACAGGTCTCACTGAAATAAGGGTTGTGAGTATCTTCGCTTAATTTAGACTTTGACTAAAGTGGGGGCCACAGAGTCTAGAACAGAACTCAAGATAGTATGCAAATTGTCTTGCTTGTCTAAGGGTTGATCCTCAAAATGATATGAAAAGAATCCCAACCCTTCCTAAGTAAATCCAATGTCTAGCCTCCCTTCCTAGAGGCATTGAAGGATGAGACTTGGAGCTTCTGGCTCTTTTGAGAGGAGGTTTGAATGACCATGTAGTGGTGCGGCAGATGAAGTTTCTAAAATCTGGGAGCCTTTTGGACTCTATACATAGAGTTTATCTTCTTGATAACTACAGGCACAGAGAAGAGAGCCTTCCACATTTGTATCTGTATGGATGCATGAGCACTCTCACCACCTCCTTTGGGACAATGGATGTACAATGCCTTGGTCTTGGGTTCCTCCTTGGTCTCTAATAAATATGGTATGGATGTGGCCATTTCCCTGACAACATCATGGAGTGTAAGCTACTCAGGTGGTGATTTGCATCGGTTGTGAGGAGTGAGATCTGAGGAACATTCTGGAGACCTATGCTTCAAAAAGTAGAGTCAAACGCAGGCTCCCAGGAGCACTCTGATGCCTACTCAGAGATGTATTCCATTAACATCTGAATCTCTTCCTGGGTCGATCTCTGCCTTCCAGAGGAGGCAGATTTCTGGGAATGTCAGAGATATTGGCCAGGTGGGAGCCGGTGTTGAGGCCCTTCAAGGCCCCATTGATGATTCCTCTTCTTCAGGAAGTCATAATTTTTCAAGAATGGGCTTGATAAGCCAATATGTCATCATTGATATCAAAGCTTCAGCTTCACAAATGGCAAAAAAGATGAACAGCTCCATGTGGGCTAATATAGAAAAGGTGTAAGGCCTAAAGCAGTTTCAGCTGATGTCTGTGGAATTTAATAGGGAGGATTGGTAGGCTTGTCTTATCTCTGCTGAGTCTGGCACTTCCTCTCTGATACCAAGGAAGATGAGCGGTCTTCACATCAGGGCCGCTTCAAGGTTGGGCCTCCTTTCGATATCTTAATGCTCTTGACATTGTACTCTGAAGAACTCTGATCTGATGCACTGATGCCTCTGCTTGATGCTCAACATCTCTCTCAAAGTCTTGGAGTATGAGGATGAACCCTTCCTCTTCCATGGGGGCAGTATTGGTGGATGCCCAATACTGAGAGGACACACTACCTCTGATGCCACAGATGATAGATTGGTCTCAGCACCAGCAAAGCATTTACATGGCTTCTCTTGACTCTGGAACCCTCTCCTTGTCATCTCTGAACACAAAATATTAACAGGAAGAACTGTCATTGTCAGCAAGAGACATGGTCCTGGAGCACTGGGTGCACTTTTTGAGCCTACTGGTTAGTTTTCGGGACATGTTATCCAGAAAGATAGCTGCAGCGAAATCAATGACTTGATTTTGAAATACTTTTTTTTTAAATTACTTACTTGACTGGAATGCCTGAGGCCTAAATATGGCCTGTAGTGATGACAAGGAAAAAGTAAGGAAACTCAAAAACAACCACTGAAAAATTAAAACTCTAAAATATGTACAAGAGAAGCCTAGCTATGGCAGGCAAAAACTTAAAAAAGAAAACCATTGAAAGCCAAAAACACTAATTGCTTTGCCAAAAGAAATAAAAGAGCTGGACACCAGAGCTGCAGAATCACACTCCAGCTCCAACTCCACCAGCCCTCAAATTGAAGAACCAGTAAATAGCCCTGGAAATGGAAGAGGAGAGAATATCCATGGAACAGAAAGAACCAGAGCTCAAAGACCCTAAAGTTGCTGAATCAGTGACCACAAGAAAATGAAGGGGATTATGAGGTGTCTATCTGCCTATCTGACTTGATGTCCCAGGAGGTATACTGTCTGCCAGCTGCCAAAATCTGAGATGTTATGGAGAGCTTGCTGAGATTCATCAAGCCTGCTGATAACTATCTCATGCTGCTCATCCATGTTGGCACAAATGATATTACCAGGTATCCCTCCAGCATATCAAGAATGACTTCATGCCTCTGGAAAAGAGGGTGAAGCAGATAGGTGTGCAAGTGGTATTTTCCTCAGTCTTCCCTGAGGGAGGTAAAGGCTGAGGCAGAGATGTTCACATCTGAGAATGAATACATGGTTGCATGGATGGTTTTATTCAGAACATTTTGATTTCCTGGACCATGAGCTGATTTTCCAAGGGCTGCTGAGTAGATATGAGGTCCAATTTTGATTTAGGCAGGCTTTGCGCCATGGAGGCGCATAACCTGTCCGCTGACCCCCTTAACCCGTATTTTCACTTCTGCGGTGGGGGAAGTGAAAATCCAGATTATGCTGGATGTGCCGGCAGCTACAGAGGCTACACAGGTAGCAGCAATTTTCGATGCTACCCGCGTAGCTCTCTGCGCTTTAAAGATAGGTAAGGTTTTTCCTCACTATCTTTAAGGTGCAGAGAGCCATGTGGGTAGCATTAAAAATCGTGGCTAGCTGTGTAACCCCTTCCTCCACACCCACTCCATTCAGGAACACCCCTAACACTACCTGATGCCACCCACACAGCATCTGGGCGCGTTAGGTACTTATCTGGGATTTTCGAAAGGCACTACCTGTGTAGGTGGCCATCAAAAATCCCAGATAAGGCCTTTACATGGGAAGTTACCCATGTAAAGGCCTTCTAAAATCAGGCCCATGGTATCCACATATCCAAGAAGGATCAAAGTGTCTTTACAGACTGGCTAACCTACTGAAGAGGGCCTTAAACTAAATAAGAAAGCCCGCAGGTAAGTAAAAGTCCTCAGGTAGGTAAAACTTTTAATACCTCTGTAGATCTGGGAAAAATGGACAACATCTGGAAACCATTGTGTATTATTGCCTGTAGTATGGGAAATAAGGTTTTGTATCTTGAAGCTTTAATAGAAAAAACTGACTTGGATTTATTGGTGTCTCAAAGACATAGTTCATGGAGAAGCATTACCAGGATATAATTATACCGAGCTATAATTTAGTCAGGAAGGATAAGGTAGGAATAAAGAGAGGTGGAGTGGCACTATACGTAAAAACCAGAATGATATTAAAGCCAAAGAATTGTAGCACTTATAAGGGAAGGAAAAGGCACTATGAGCTAAACTGGAAAGATGGATGAACCATCTATTTCAACTGGTGTGATATATAGACATCCTTCATAGGCAGAAGAACAGGACAAAAATTAAATTTAAGACATTCACAGTATTCCTATAAAAGGAGAAGTGCTACTGATAGAAAGTAACATAGTAACATAGTAAATGACGGCAGATAAAGACCAGCATGGTCCATCCAGTCTGCCCAGCAATACGGCAAGAGTAGGTGCACCTGACGCTCTGTGCAGGTCACCCCTCCCCATGTCTTTGTTTAGGGGTTGACCCACCACTCCATGTAGGACACCCCTATTTGTTGAGAAGTTAGATGGTTCAGTTTATTTTGCTTTTATCCTGTTGCTGTATAGGGATCCGCTGTGCTTGTCCCATGCTGTTTTGAATTCCGTCATCGTGTTTGCCCCCACCACTTCCATCGGGAGAGCATTCCAAGCACCCACCACCCTTTCAGTGAAAAAATATTTCCTGACATTGCCTTTAAATTTTCCACCTTACAGCTTCATGTTATGCCCTCTAGTTTTGTAGCTTCTCCATCTTTGGAAGATGTTTCTTTGTTGATCATTCCTCTTTAAGTATTTAAAGGTCTGAATCATATCTCCCCTATCCCTCCTCTCCTCCAAAGTGTACATATTTAGGTCTTCAAGTCTCTTCTCATAAGGTTTCTTACGCAGGCTCCAAATCATTTTGGTCGCCTTCCTCTGAACACTTTCCAGTCTTTTTACATCTTTTGCAAGATATGGTCTCCAAAACTGAACACAGTATTCCAGGTGAGGCTTCACCAGCGACCTGTACAGTGGCATAAGTACCTCTTCCTTTCTGCTGGTAATCCCTCTTTGTATGCAGCCCAACATTCTTCTGGCTTTTGCCACCGCCTTGTCACACTGTTTTGCCACCTTCAGATCATCAGAGATAATCACACCAAGGTCTTTTTCCTGAACCATGCATACCAACCTCTCACCCCCTATCGTGTACATTTCCCTTGGATTTCTGCTACCTAAGTGCATGACACTGCACTTTTTCGCATTAAATCGTAATTGCCAAGCATTAGACCATTCTTCCAACTTTTGTAGATCTTTCCTCATGTTATCCACTCCCTCGGGGGAGTCCACTCTGTTGCAAATTTTTGTGTCATCTGCAAAAAGACAGACTTTTCCATTCAGTCCTTCAGCAATATCACTCACAAATACATTGAACAGTGCCGGGCTCAGGACCGAACCCTGGGGCACCCCGCTAATCACCTTCCCCTCATCCGAGTGATCTCCATGTACCATCACCCTCTGTCGTCTGTCAGTCAACCAATTTCTAATCCAGTTTACTATCCTGGTACCCATCCCCAAGCTACTGAGTTTATTGACAAGCCTCCTATGAGGAACAGTATCTAAGGCTTTGCTTAAATCCAGGTAGATGACATCCATCGCATGCCCCTGATCTAGTTACTTGGTCACCCAATCAAAGAACTCAATCAGATTAGTTTGGCAAGACCGTCCTTCAGTAAAACCATGTTGCCTCGGATCTTGCAACCTGTTGCTTTTGAGAAAGTTCATTATTCGCTCTTTCAGGAGCACCTCCATTACTTTTCCTGCCACCGAGGTAAGGCTCACGGGTCTGTAGTTTGACACTTCTTACCTGTCACCACTTTTGTGTAGAGGTACGACATCAGCCATTTTCCAGTCCTGAGGAACCTCTCCTGTTTCCAAGGATCTGTTGAATACATCCTTTAACGGCCCTGATAGAACTTCTCTGATCTCTTTCAGTATCCTGGGATGTATCCCATCCGGTCCCATGGCTTTGCCCACTTTCAGTTTAGCAAGTTGTTCCAACACCTCATCTTCTGTGAATGTTGTGGTATCTACTTCATTCCCATTTATATATATGGGAGTCCCAGCTGGTCCATCTCCAGAATTTTCTTTAGTAAAAACAGAGCAGAAGTATTTGTTTAGCAATTTCACTTTTTCTATGTCACTTTCCACGAGTCTTTTCCCAGCACTTCTGAGTCCTGCAATTCCAACTCTGATCTTCTTCCTTTCCCGAATATACCTGAAGAAAGTTTTGTCGCCACCCTTAACATCTTTAGCCAACTTTTCTTCTGCCTTTGATTTTGCTATCCTTATTTCTCTTTTTGACTCTTTGAGTTTGATCCTGTATTCATTTCTATGTTCTTCTGTTTGCAAGCTTTTGAATTGTGCGAAAGCTGTGTTTTTTGCCTTTATTTGAGCAGCCACTTCTTTGGAAAACCAAAGAGGTTTCCTTCTCCTCTTGTTTTTGTTTACTTTTTTAACATATTTGTCCGTTGCCCCTTTTATAGCCACCTTTAGTTTATCCCATTGCAATTCTACTTTGTTTATCTCCTTCCAACCTGTCATCTCCTCCTTTAGGTACTTGGCCATTTTATTGAAGTCAGTGTTTTTGAAGTTTAGGACTTTGAGCTTGCTATGTTTGGCCTGTACCCTAGCTTTTATCTCAAACCACACTGTGTAATGATCGCTGTTGCTCACAGGGGTACTCACGCAGACATTTGACACGCTATCACCGTTGGTGAGCACTAAATCCAGCGTTGAGCTTTCCCTGGTTGGTTCCATGACCATTTGTCTAAGGAATGCATCCTGGAGAGCATCTACAATTTTTTTGCTTTTTTCCAGATGTGCAGAAGGAGTAATCCAATCCACATCAGGTAGATTAAAGTCACCCAAAATGATTACTTCCCCGTTTGTGGCTATTTTGGCAATATCATTAATCAAATCATTATCTATCTCTTCAATTTGAGTTGGAGGTCTGTAGACTACAGCAGTATGGATGACAGTGCCATCTCCTCTTTCCAACGCAATCCAGAGCGCTTCTTCTTTTCCCCATGCCCCCTGCATTTCAGTAGCTTTAATATTGCTTTTAGAACTGAGGTGAAACCCTCTATTGATAAAGAGAAGCTCCAATTTTACCCTATTTTTCGCTCAACCAACTAGCCAAAACCTTCAGATTATAAGAATCAAGTAAGGATGAACCAATGGTCTCAGTTTAAAATTTTGCAGCACGGGGTAACTTGCCCCGAAGCTACTAACTCCGATCACATCAACGACCATATAACTGGTTCACAACTCTGTTAGTTGAACATTTATACAGGAAATATAAAGCAGAACTTATCTGAATATTAGAATTTTCTTTTCAAATTGCAAAGGATAAGCGTGCTGTGGTCTCACAATGATTGAATACCATCCCCGACGTCACCTCTAAGGTACCATTTACTGCACGTTTCAGTTCTTCTTCAGGGGGTAAACATTTAATGAAACTGGCACTGTCTGCAAAAAAGCATAGCAACATCAGAGATTATAGTAGCCTGGATCTTGATACCTATTGCTTACACTATGCCAGAATAAATCATACTGGATGAACCCCGTAAGCAAGATAGATTAATATTGCTTTTGACATACAAGGCCACTCCTCCTCCTTTTCCATTTTCTCTGTCTCTTCTGAATAGATTATAGCAAGTTATGGCTACATCCCAATCATGTGATTCATTGAACCATGTTTCTGTAATGACCACAATGTCCAAATCCATTTACACCATTAGGGCTTCCAGGTACAGAACTTTGTTGGCTAAGCTTCGAGCATTTGTGCTCATTGCTTTCCAGCATTTACCTGGCTTGTGTGTATTTTGCATTGATGTTGTTCTGCCCACATCTTCCCACTTGTTTGTGATGTGCGGTTTAAAAGTGTGGCTGTTTCTGTTATTATTCTGCTTTTGCAGGGGGTGGCGTGCCGATCTTGACCTTTCTCATCCATCACCCCCTTTTCCTAGTTTAAATGCATATCCACATAGTGCCTGAATTTTTCACTTAAGATTCTTTTCCCTCCAACAGAGAGATATAGTCCATCAGCACTGTATAGTCTCTTGTTGGTCCACCTGTTTCCCCAGTCGCCAATAAATCTGAATCCTTCTTGTTTGCACCAGGTCTGGAGCCATGCATTAAAGCTGTTAATGCAATGCAGCCTTTTTGTCCCCTTACCAAGAACTTTTCAGAGTAAAGCCAGCATTGATGATGTGGTTGGATCAAAGCCCTCAGGAAGTCTGACTGCTGATGTAGCTGCGCATGAAATGAGAGTCAGAAGCTGTAAAGATGTCTTACACATTGGAACATGGAACGTACGAAGCATGAACCAAGGGAAGTTGGAGGTGGTCAAGAATGAAATGGAATGTGTACAACTTGATCTGTTGGGTGTCAGCGAACTGAAATGGACTGGCATAGGGCACTTTGCGTCAGATGATCACATGGTCTACTATGCTGCAAATGAAAGACAAAGAAGAAATGGTGTTGCATTTATAATAAAGAAGAAACTTGCAAGAACTGTAATGAAATACAATGCAGTCAGCCAGGAGCGGCCCAAGGGGGGTGCGGGGCCATGTGCGGAGACTCGGTGTGGGGCCTCATTTGCATAAGGGGCCTCATTTGCATAAATATTTGCATAATGTTACCATATACTAACTTTTAGTAAACGTGCCTCTTAATGAGTGTATGGATAAAGAAAGACTGCCAACTGCCAGACACATTAGGAACTACTACAAACACTGCCCATTTAGAACCCATAGCAAACCCTCCGTATCCTAACAGCACTACCAGGACTCACAAAGCACTATACTCTACCAATCAAAAGGCAACACGGCAAATATTAAACCAATACATTTCAGAGAACAAGAATACATGACCTACTGGGGAAAGAGAACAAGTGGCAATGTCAAATAGGAATTATATAAACAGAACACCTCAGCTCAGTTACACATGCAGAACATAGACCATCACCAAACAAGTAATCACAATTTAGAAACAGGAAGACAATAATTAAACTGGGAATCCCAAAAGCCAAACTTGGAATGTACAACACTGTAGAAATAAAACTATACATTAATTTGCTCTTGTACTAAACAAAGCGCAGACGTTAATGATGCACATTTACCAGAGCTGACATATTCCAATTAATAAATTCAAAATAAAGAGATATTTTTCTACCATTTGTGCATTTTTTTTCAGCTGCAATTGCTCCAGTCACTTTCTTCTGGTTTCTTCGTGTCTTCTGCTAACTCTCCATCGTCTGCTGTCCATTTGTCCTTTCTTCTCTCTTCTAGTTTTTTTCCATTCTCTCTCTACATCTGCTTTAACATACTAATCTTTCTCCTTTTGCTCTTTCCTCATTCCTATTTCATCCACTCAAATTTTACCCCTCCATCCTCAATCCCCACTTACTCTCCCAATACCCGGCCAATTGTAGATTTTTTATCCCTCCCACACAAAATATATTTCCCTTCTCCATTTTACTCTTCCAGCCCCATCCCATTCTAATCCTCCCCCAACATCAGCTCCCTTCTAGTTCCAGCCTCACCCAGCATCCATTCCCTTCTAGTCCCTGCATCAGCCCATTTCCAGTCCTAGCCAACCATCAGCCCATTTCCAGTCTTAGCAACCCCCCAACCCAATACCAGTCCTAGCCCCCCCATCAACCCACTTCCAGTCCTAACCCCCTATCACCCCATTTTCAGTTTAAGCCCCCCCTATCACCCATTACCAGTCCTAACCCCGAATCAGCCCACTTCCAGTCCTAACCCCATCAACCCATTTCCAGTCAGCCCCCCATAGCCCATTGCCAGTCCTATCCCCCCCATCAGCCCACAGCCTATTACCAGTCCTAACCCCATCAGCCCACCTCAAGTCCTAACCCTTCCCCATCAGCACATTTCCTGTCCTAGCCCCCCCATAGCCCATTATCAGTCCTAACCCCCCGTAGCCCATTACCAGACAGCCCCCATCAGCCCACAGCCCATTACCAGTCTTAACCCCCCCCATAGCCCATTACCAGTTCTAACCCCCCATCAGCCCACAGCCCATTACCAGTCCTAACCCCATCAGCCCACCTCCAGTCTTAAGCCCCCCAGCCCATTTCCAGTCCTAGCCCCCCCATAGCCCATTACCAGACAGCCCCCATCAGCCCACAGCCCATTACCAGTCTTACCCCCCCATAGCCCATTACCAGTTCTAACCCCCCAAAACAGCCCACAGCCCATTACCAGTCCTAACCCCATCAGCCCACCTCCAGTCTTAAGCCCCTCAGCCCATTTCCAGTCCTAGCCCCCCCCCATAGCCCATTACCAGTCCTAACCCCTCCCCACCATCGGCTCAAGTATAATTAAATTTAAAAAAAAACAACGCTGGCTGCTACAGCTGCCGCTGCCACCGCTGCAGCAGCAGAATGGACTGTCCCGCGGGGCCCCCTCTGCCCGGCTGAATCGCTCCCTCCCTCCCTCCACCCACGACGGCTGGGCCCCTCCGTGCCGGCTTTGAGAGTCGCGAAGGAAGAGTGTCTCCCTTGCATCTCTGTTAAGCCCGCAGGGGCTGATGGGAAATTTCCCATCTGCCCCTGCAGGCTTAACAGAGACGCGAGGGAGACACTCTCCCTTCGCGACTCTCAAAGCCGGCACGGAGGGGCTCAGCCGTCACGGAGGGAGGGAGGGAGGGATTCAGCCGGGCAGAGGGGGCCCTGCGGGACAGTCCATTCTGCTGCTGCCGCGGCGGCAGCAACAGCAGTAGCAGCCAGCATTTTTTTTTTAAATTTTAATTTAATTTTGAAAAAAGCAGAATGTTCTTTGCGCGGGGCCCCTGAAACGCGGGGCCCTGTGCAAAAAACATTCTTGCTCAATGGACGGGCCGGCCCTGCAGTCAGCGAACGCTTAATCTCTATTTGTCTATGAGGATTGCCTATCAACACAACTATAATTCAAGTATATGCCCCAACAACAGCTGCAGAAGAGAATGAAATTGAAGAGTTATATGAACAAGTACAAGCTGAAATTGACAGAATATGCAAACAGGATATCCTGATAGTCATGGGTGACTGGAACGCAAAAGTTGGCAACAAAGAAGAAGGCAAAGTAGTTGGAAAATATGGACTTGGCAACAGAAATGAAGCTGGAGAAAGACTGATAGAATTCTGCAAGACCAATGATCTATTCATCTCAAACACCTTCTTCCAGCAACACAAGCGACGACTGTACACATGGACTTCACCCAATGGATTGTATAAAAATCAAATTGACTACATCTGTGGAAGTCAACGATGGAAAAGCTCTGTAACGTCAACAAAGTCAAAACCTGGAGCTGACTGTGGTACAGATCATCAACTACTAGTATGCAAACTCAAGCTAAAGTTGAAAAAGAGCAAACCACTCATGAATGCAGCAAAATATGACCTTGAGAATATACCACTGGAATTTAAAAACTGCCTGCAAAATCGATTTGCTGCTTTAGATACAAATGACAGAGCTCCGGAAGAGTTATGGAATGACATCAAGAAGGTTGTGTTGGAAGAAAGCGAGAAGTCTCTACAAAAGGTGAAAAAGCAAAAACAGTCAAAATGGATGACGGAAAAAACTCTGAAAATTGCCCAGAAACGCAGAGAAGCTAAAGCCAGAGGAGAAAGAAAGACAATCACAGAACTCAACAGAGATTTCCAACGTGTAGCAAGACAGGACAAGGAAAAGTACTACAATGACACTTGCAAGGAAATAGAAGCAGAAACTATTAGAGGAAGAACAAGATCGGCTTTCCTAAAGCTACGAGAGTTAAAGAAAAAGTTCCAACCTCGAATTGGAATGTTACAAGATGCTCAAGGTTCTATGTTGAATGATGCTGAGAAGATCAAGAAAAGGTGGAAGGAATATACAGAGTTTTTATATGATAAAGATCAAGTGGACCAACTGCCGTTTCAACCTGTTCCTTATGATCGGGAACCATTGGTGATGAAAGAAGAAGTTGAAGCAGCATTGAAAGCCTTATCAAAGAACAAAGCACCAGGCATTGATAGCATTCCCATAGAAGTAATACAGCAATTTGATGCAGCTGTTACCATACTCACAAGGCTCTGCCAAGAAATATGTAAGACAACATCATGGCCAACTGACTGGAAAAAATCTGTGTTTATACCAATACCAAAGAAAGGTGATCCAAATGACTGTGGAAATTATCGCACAATCGCTCTGATCCCACATGCCAGCAAGATTCTACTGAAGATTATTCAAAAGAGACTACAACCATACCTGGAACAAGAACTACCTGAAGTGCAAGCAGGGTTCAGGAATGGGCGAGGAACGAGAGACATCATTGCAGATGCGAGATGGATCCTTGAAAAGACTAAAGAATACCAAAAGGATATCTATTTGTGCTTTATCGACTATAGCAAGGCTTTTGACTGTGTAAACCATGAGAAACTCTGGACCACATTAAGAAGCATGGGTATACCAGAACACCTGATCGTTCTCTTGCACAATCTGTACATTGATCAAGAAGCAACAGTTCGAACGGAACAAGGAGAAACAGAATGGTTTAAGATAAGCAAAGGTGTAAGACAAGGCTGCATACTTTCCCCCTACCTGTTTAATTTATATGCATAACAAATCATCAGAGAAGCAGGATTGTATGAAGACAACAGAGGTGTGAAGATTGGTGGAAGACTCATCAACAACCTTCGCTATGCTGATGATACCACATTACTGGCTGAAAGCGAAGATGATCTGAAACATTTGCTTCTCACAATCAAAGCACATAGTCTCAAAATGGGCCTGCACCTTAATGTAAAGAAGACAAAGATCATGACAACTGGCATAATCAACAGGTTCATCGTTGAAGGAGAAGAAATTGAAATTGTGAACAACTTTAACCTACTTGGATCAACTATCAATAAAGAAGCAGCAAGCAGTCAAGAAATCAGACGATGCATTGCTCTTGGCAGAATGGCTATGAAAGACCTAGATAAGATTCTCAAGAGCAGAGATGTCTCTCTCCATACAAAGATTCGACTTGTTCAAGCCATGGCATTTTCAATAACATCATATGGATGTGAAAGCTGGACAGTGAAAAAGACAGATAGGAAGAAAATTGATGCCTTAGAATTATGGTGCTGGCGGCGAATACTGTGTATACCATGGACTGCCCGAAGAACAAACCAGTCGGTACTAGAGGAGATCAAACCTAAGCTTTCTTTAGAAGCTCAGATGACAAGACTTCGACTTTCATACTTTGGACACATCATGCGAAGAGAGAAATCATTAGAGAAAGACATTATGCTTGGCAAGATAGAAGGTCAACGCAAAAGAGGAAGGCCAGCAATGAGATGGATCGATACAATAACAGCAGCTTCGGGTACCAGTCTGTCAACAATGAGCCGCCTGACTGAAGACCGAACACAATTTAGGATAGCTATCCAGAGGGTCGCCATGAGTCGACTCCGACTCGACGGCACTTAACAACAACAACAACCAAGAACAGGCAGAACCTCTGAGAATGCAACAGTGTTCACAAAGGGCTTGAGTTTCTCTCCCAGAGATTGGAAGTTCCCTTTGGACTGTAGAGGCACTGTTTCTAGCCAGGTCATTTGTGCCCAAGTGGATAACAACATCAAGTTTGGAGTGTTCACTTTTTAAGTACTTCAACAATTTGGCTTGTATTCCTGCTGGCTGTCGAGCCTGGTGGGCACATTACTATCTTCTCTCCTTTGAACTGTGTTCCCAAGTTGGTGCCTCTGATGATGGAATCTCCAAGTAGCAGTAGTTTTCTGCTTGGTGAGGTTTTCTTCATATTTGGTGCTTTAGCAGGAGATTGGGCAGTGTCTGACTCATTTAAGGGCCCTTCAGTTTCATTGGATTGAACATCCTCATTAGTCAAGGCATTGAAGGCATTATGCAGGGATGTCTCTTGATGTATAGGATGTCTCAGCGTTACAGGTTGCAATCTTCCAGAACCCACTGTGATTTGTTCCTGGGGTGTTTGATTCTTTGTGGGAGCGGTGGTGGACTTTGTTCAGTTTGTATTCTAGAAGAGGTGTGTTTCATTGCAGCTATTTCCTCCATCAGTAGAGTCACTTCTTTATGCATGGCAGCTAGGTTTTTCCTTAGTAGAGTCAGTTTGTCATGCATGACAGCTGACCTGAGGCACATAGGACAAGCTCTTAGGCTCCAAATGATTCATCTTGAAATGAAAGTACCACAGTTATTGCACTGAATACATGACATGTTGGTTAAGCAGTCCCAGAAGAGGAAGAAGAAGAAAGGATGAAGAAGATGTGGACTTTTAACCCAAGTAAGAAAGGGTAGATGGCACTTATGTGACTACTATAAAGACAATGTAGCCCCTGGGGTGGGTGGGGCGAAGGGTAGGGTGGGTGGGAACCCAAGTGTCTCTGGCCAGTAGGCTGTTCCTGAACCGTGGGCACACACTGCTATCTGATGTAAGTCTATACAAGGAAAGCAGTCCAGATGCTCCTAAGCTTAGTCTAAAACCACGGTTAACAGCTATAATAGTGATCCCCAAAAAAACAACAGTTACAATTGATAGGTTTAAGCCAGCAGAGAAAATAGAAAAATGTGCTCTTAGCGTAATAGAGGCTCCTCAGCTTCTGCAAAACTGGCTCAGGTCAGGTGTGCAATGCTCAAAATCAGCACCTCCCTGGGAATAGGGTTTCCCCAAACAGTTCAGCAGGGGTAGAAGCCTAGTTAACTCTCTATCTGCCACACACACTGCTATCTGATGATGTCAATATGGCCGATGTTGATTGGAACATCACTACTGTGATGTCATCTAAAACTAAGAAGATCCTAGATTCTCTACAGAGAGAACTACTCCAGCAACTGGAAATGGAACCCACATAGAAGAGGGCCATACTGGACCTGGTGCTTACCAATGGGGAGAATGTTTCTGATGTTATAGTGGCTGATTACCTCTCATCCAGTGATCACCGAATAGTTTTTCAGAATAAGGACAAGGGCTGAGATAGTTCATTCAAAAGAAAAGGTCCAAGAATCTAGGAAAACTAACATCAAGATGGGACAATACCTCAAGAAGTCATTAGCTGGATGGGAACAACTGGGTAATGTAAAAGAAAACTGTGGACAATCCTGAAAAGGGATATTTTAAGGGCAACAAAGCTTTTTGTTAGGAAAGTAAATATATGTAAAATGAGAAGGAAGTCACTATGGTTTTAAAAAGAAGACGTTGAAAAGATAAGGATAAAGAGGTGGCCTTCATAAAATAAAAGAGATTGCAAAAAGAGAAAGACAAGCATCAATATTTGGAAAAGTTGCTAGAAGCTAGGAAAGTAGTCAGGAAAGCACAGGAAAAAAATAGTCAATGCAGTAAAATGGAGTAGGGTGACAAAAACATTTTCAGATATGCTAGTAAGAGGAGAGAGTGCAAAATGGTATTATAAAAGTCAAGGGTGAAGGGGAGAAATATGTAGAAGCTGATGAGGATAAAGTGGAATTATTTAACAAATATTACAGTTATATGTTCACAGATGAAGGGCCAGGAGCAGAATCTCAGAAAACACTGACAGACAGGAACAGAAGTGAGACAGATTTTGAATGATTTCGAAAATACTCTGTTCGCAAGGAGCTAGCTAAACTAAAAATAGACAAAGCAGTGGGATCGGATGGGATATATCTAAGAGTATTGAAGGAACTTAGGGAAGTTCTAGTGGCTCCACTGTCTGACCTTTCTTAATGCCTCTTTAGAATCGAGAATGGTCCTAGAAGACTGGACAAGGGTGCATGTAGTCCCTCTACACAAAAGCGGAAGCACGAGTTTGGGAATATTAGGCTGGTTAGTCTGACCTCCATGGTAAGTAAATTCATGGAAACACTGCTAAAACAGTTGAGAGGGAGGTTTCTCATATCCAATTGATTGCAGTATTTGAGGCATCATGCTTTTACTAGAGCTAGGTATTGTCAGACAAATCTGATTCATTTCTTTGACTAGGTGACCAGAAAGTTGGACAAAGGGAGAGAGCTAGATGTGCTGTACTTGGATTTCAGTAAAGCTTTTGACACAGTTCACACAGTCAACTTATAAATAAATTTAGCACTCTATGGACTGACCCTAAAGTAACTGACTAGGTGCGGAACTGACTGAGTGGGAGGCAATGAATGATAGTGATAAAGGGAGTTCACTATGGGGGTCATTGCAGAACACAAATAAGGGGTTTCTTCGTTTGGCAGAGATGTTTATGTGTCGAAAACATCCCCAACTGTATTCTGAAACAATGCTGATATGCACATCTACGGCGGTAGCATGGGGATCTCAGAACATGGGACATGGTCAGCTGTGGAGACATACAGAGACACATTCCAATGAGTGCGTGCAGGCCCCTGTGATTCCAAATGGAATCGGGATGCACAGAGGTAGACCTGATTCTGATCCTGCTGGGGATAGATGTGCCCTGCATGATCAGAATCGGGTCTGGGTCTGTACGTTCAGGCCGAGACCCGATTCAGATCGTCCTGCATGTACAGACACCTGCCCGACTAACTGTCACAATCTTCGTTCCCTGCAGCCCAACCCCTGATCTGGCCTTCCATGGCCAGGGTTGGGCTGCGGGAAACCCCCTGCACCCCTCACCTCTTTGCTGCTGCCTGGGCCTGCCATCTCCCCGATGTCCAGGGGGACTTATTCTACCTCCGAGGTGGAATAAGTCCCCTGTCTAGATCCAAGGACCTGGACGTAAAGGGCCGACTTCAGAATCAGCCCTGTATGTCTGGGGCCTGTGACCGTCCACTGCCCACTCTCACTTAGAAAAAATTTTGCTCTTCTCTACAATGCATCCCAAATTGAAGAATAGTTGTGAAAGTATGTTTTGAATTGGTGTGACTGCAGTCTGGAAAAACACAAGATGTAGATTTAATTTACAGAAAGCAGAGGTGTGGGAATGTTGGAAGGTATGGACACATTAATAAACACCCTTACAGAAGTATTAAGAAGAACAACAGTGTTTATTCTGGCTATGCTTAAATGTGCTATTTGTGCTTGTTAAGGAGACAATCTAGGGGATTCTAACAATTTCCATGTTCTGAAAAATGGGACTGCTGATGGAGGGAAAGTATGGGTGTGAGCAGGGAAAGGATTTCTTGTTTGGGTGAGAAACAGAGATCGTATATTTAATCCTGGTAGCCCATGCTATTATGTTATGTCATAGCTGTTATGTATAGGTTCAGGGCATCTTTTTGGCAGAATTATGTTGTTGTGAGAGAAAATGAGAGAGAGAGTGTGTGTGTGTGTGTGTTTTGAGGACTGCCTGGAATCTGGTGTGCTCACCTGCAATGCAGGGGGGACATGAAAGCATGGCCAGTACCTGGATCGTATGGATGACTACAGCGTCACCAGATGCCAGTGATCAGTCAGTCAAAATCAGAGAGGGTTCGCTAAAGCTAAGTGTCAAAACATATCCCTTTCAATAATAAGGGACCATCAGAATAAGGTTGTTCAACAGTGAAAACAGCACTAATGCATAAGAATATAAAAAATGGAAGGAGGAGTGGCCTAGTGGTTGGGGCAAGGTACTACAGGCCAGAAGGTCGGTGGTTCAAATCCCACTAGAGGACAGCAACCTGGGGACGGAAGGACTGGGGTTTCTAGTCCCACAGGTGCTCCTTGTGGTCTTGGGCAAGTCACTTAACCCTCCATTGCCCATGTTCCCTGTATTAGTGTATGTGTCTCATATCCCCTCGTGTTAAATGTATCCCCCAAACCCTTTGACCCAGTGAAAAGCGGGATATAAATGCAGATAAATAAAATAAATAAATAAAATTCTGGGTCAGACCAAGGTGCATCAAACCCAATATCCTGTTTATAAGTGGCCAATCCAGGTCACAAGTACCTAATAGTTTCCCAAAAAGACACACAGGTTCCATAAAGTTGTATTGGGGCAAGAAGTAGATTTCCTGGGTCCTCTTTAACAATGGATTAATGATCTTTCCTCCAGGAACTTGTCCAAAACATTTTTAAATCCAGCTACACTAATAGCTTTTACTACATCCTCCGGTAACAAATTCCAGAGTTTGATTATGTGTTGAGTGAAAAAATATTTTCTCTTACTAGTCTTAAACGGGTTACACTGTAGTTTCATTGCATGTCCCATATCTTTCTACTTTTTGCTGCCATAAAGAATCAAGCTACATTTACCTGTTTTACTCCATTCATAAATTGATAGACCACTATCATATTTCCTCTAAGCCATCTCTTTTCCAGGTTGAAAAGTCCTAACCTTTTTAGCCTTTCCTCATAAGGGTATCCTTCCATCCCCTTTACCATTTTGGTGGCTCTTTTCTGTACCTTTTCTAATAACGCTATATCCTTGTTAAGATACGACGACCAGAATTGCACACAATATTCAAGGTACGGTCGCAACATGGAATAATACAGAGGCATTATAATACCCTTTGTTTTATTCTCCATTCCTTTCCTTCTGATTCCTAGCATTTTATTTGCCATCTTGGCTGCTGCTGTACACTGGGTGGAGGATTTCAATATGTTATCCACGATGACGCCTTGCATTGTGTAACTATAGTTTGAGTTGTTTTTTCCTAGTTGCATACCTTTGTACTTGTACTTAAATTTCATCTGCCATTTGAACATCCAGTCTTCCAATTTATCAAGGTCCTCTTGCAATTTTTCACAATCCTCTTGGACTTAAACTTTGAATAATTTTGGGTCATCTAGATGACCTAGATTGGCCACTGTTGGAAACAGGATACTGGGCTTGATGGACCTTGGTCTGACCCAGTATGGCATATCTTATATTCTTATCTTATGTTCTTATCTGCAGATTTGACTTCCTCACTTGTTATTCCCATTTCCATGTCATTTATGAATATGTCAGAAAGCAGTGGACCCAGTACAGATCCCTAGGGTACTCCACTATTTACCTTTCTCCATTGGAAAAATTGGCCATTTAGCCCTACCCTCTGCTTTCTATCTTTTAAACAGTTCCTGATTCACAATAGTACACTTCCTCCTATCCCATGACTTTTTAACTTCGCCAAGAGTCTCTCATGAGGGATCTTGTCAAAGACCTTCTGAAAATGCAGATACATCGACCGGCTCACCTTTCTCTACCTATTTATTCATACCTTCAAAAAAATATTACAGATTAGGAAGACAAGACCTTCCTTGGCTAAAGCCATATTGGCTTTCTCCCATTAAACCATAATTATCTACATGTTCAGTAATTTTGTTCTTTATAATGGTTTCTACCATTTTGCCTGGTACTGATGTCAGGCTCACCTGCCTGTAGCTTCCCAGATCACCCTTGGAGCCTTTTTTAAAAATTGGAGTTACATTGGCTGTTCTCCAATATTCAGGTATTACAGATGATTTTAATGATAGTTCACAGATTAATAATAGTAGGTCTGCAAATCATATTTCAGTTCTTTCAACACCCTTGGATGCATACCATCCAGTTCAGGTGATTTTCTACTATTTAGTTAATTAAATTGTTGCAATGTATCTTCCCGGTTTATCGATATTTCTTTCAATTCTTCCGATGCATCACCTTTAAATATCCTTTCAATCATTGGTAACTTCGCTACATCTTTTTCAGTAAACTGAAGCTAAGAATTCATTCAGTCTCTCCGCTAAGGCCTTGATACCCCTATAATTGCAGCTGGAGGTGGGAAAACAAGAGTCACTCTAACAGGGAGTTAGATTTAGGCCATGCCTCCTCAGAAGTTAAAGGTGAATTACATTCTGGAACAGTGGGTGTTTTCCTGTACAAGGAGGGCTTATATCTTAAATAATAGAGGGTTAAGTAATTTATCCAAGATCACAAGGAGCAGCAGTGGAATTTGAAGCTGGTTTTCAGCTTGTAGTTCTAACCATTAGGCTACTCTTCCAGCCATCCTGCCTGCGAAGAGACTTTCAGTCCTAGATTGGCCTGATCAACCAAATTCAGTAGCAAAGATAGGATTTTCATGGAATACAGGCATCCTTTATAACAAAGGACTGCCAGCGCAGCAATTATGATGATGATGTAACTTCCCGATTGGGACACCTACCAAAGGTATATGTGAGAGAAGAAGAAAAAGCAAGAACTTGACCTATGACCATCACAGATGAAACACTGGATAATATAAGAAGGAAAGGGTATATGTCTTACTTCAGGGCACCCAGAAGCTATAATGAAAGAAGCTCATTCATCAAATAAAGTGTGACATGGGCAGGGAAAGAATGTAAACCTTCTGAAGGTTAACTTAGGGATAATGCCGTGAACATTCATTAATGCAAAAAACACATCTCAACTAACAACATTAATGTTAGCAGTAAACACTGGTGCTACTAAAATGATGGTCTTCAAACTGGAATTCAAATTCTAATTCTATTACAGTACAATCGTCGGCTATTACTCTTAAGCCAAGGAACATGCTTGTTAATATGCATGCTGTACAGTGAGGATCGATTATAGCAATCTGCTGATTTCAGGCATTTTTTCATAGTATTTAAAAAAATGACTATGATTCATGGAAACCTTAGCCCATTTGGAGAAATTCAAGTTGTAACGAAACCTCTAACTAGCATTTCCTATTAAAAAATGAAAATTCATCCTACACAATATATTTGCTCATGTATAATGCGCTACTAAAGAGTATTCATAAATTATACATAATTAGAATATATACTTATATATAGTCCTTCATGTATAATTTTAATTTTTTTCCAAAGCTACTTTGTCCTATAAATGTTTGATTTAGAATATATCACTGTAACATTTTGCACATATATCAAAAAGCAACAGTACAGAGGCTGATTAAATATTCTTTGGAAAACAGGTTTCATTTTAACGAAAATACAGTTTCTATAGAACCTCATGTTTTTTCAGTCTTTTTATAGACAGCTCTACTGGCTTTTGGTAACAACAATAACACAAAGACCCTATCTAGTGAAAATTGAATCATGCAGCAACTGAGAAGCAAAGGTTAAGACAATTTACACTAAGCCTGTCTTAAGCTCTTGCCAACTTGTTAATTAAGGCTACAGTGCACTAATTTATGCTTAGAAACCTGCAAATTTCAACTTTTAACACTCAGTAATTAAATGTTGCATTTGATAAGCAGAAGTCATTCCAGTTAAGAAATATAAGCAAAGATGGAAAAAATAATGTAATTGTTCTTCTCTGTATCATTTTACATAAGCTAATGCCTAACTTTTCTAAAGATGTTGGATTCCTCATGAATGCTTTGGTGCTTTCAAGTATAACATAAACAGGTCTGCTATATTTTATGAGCACCCACACCC
The DNA here is from genome assembly GCA_033557465.1 of Ichthyophis bannanicus. Lineage (NCBI taxonomy): Eukaryota > Metazoa > Chordata > Amphibia > Gymnophiona > Ichthyophiidae > Ichthyophis > Ichthyophis bannanicus. The sequence goes on from CM066032.1 coordinate 1,484,471,116, forward strand.
ATAGATGTTTTTCTATAACAACGTGAAAAGTGCAGACATATATAGGGTCATTTTATAAGGGTTGCCTAAATGTAAGTGTGTGTTTCTGACCAGATAACACATTATTTTACTGCTTTCCAATCATAAATGCCCACTATTCGGTAAGTATACGGAATAGACCGATGGTGCATACTTTCACTGTAGATGGATACAGCAGGGGTTCCAGCGGGCAAACAGAGCCTGTCTTCACTACAATTGCAGCCTTTTCCTCTTTCTCTGTCCATGGAAGATGGCATCCCCGGGGGCAGATTGCAGCAGTCGTGGCTTCTTTCTTTCTACCTGGTGCTACCCAAAGAAAACCAGCCACGACCCTGCTCCTCATGCTGGCGCAAATGGGACTCCCATGAACTCTTCTTCCGCCTTGTTAGGAGGAAGGTGGGACTAACACACGCATGTTTGTTTGTGCATCTTTGCACATGTGGAAGCAAAAAAGGCACACAGGCAGACATTTTCCCAGCCACCCGAACTCTTGATGATAGACACTACTTTTAAGAGAAATGCATCCAAAAGCAGGGTATTATGTGGTTAAGCCCATATTTATCCATGATTAAAAAAAAAAAAAAAAACATTGACAATAGCTCTCCCTATCGTTAATGGTGAAACACCTCTGCAACATAATTAAGCAAATCATTTTGTTGCACTAGATACAATAGGCTGAATAGCTATCTTTACCGCCAAGAACAGTAGATTCAAGATGCCTTGTGACATATAAAATGCTGAGAAATGATACAGCATCTATTTTTAGTTCCCTTTTATATGTAAAAATAAAGGTACATAAGCAAGATATAAGTAAAACCTTTCAAATGCACTAAGTTAATACATCCGTTGCAAGTTTGCATGTGTTACCCTACCTTCATCAGGTAAACATAATTAGAATCCTTTCCGCTAGAAAGAGAAGTTGCTGGTGGGGGAGGGACTAAATTATAAATTGAGTATCAAATTTTAAAAGAACAACATTAAAAAAAAACACCACAATCCTCTAGGGGTTATTTTAGAAGCTCTATTTGTATTTTAAATGTGGATGTGGTGCCCATGTCTAAAATGTGATTTTAGAAAGTCCACAAGATGCACGTTTCCATGCAGGGCAAGTCCATCTCTGCACCTCTCTGCTAGGGGGGGTATTTCTGGGCATGGGCTGGGCAGCACCAGTGCCTGAACATCCATGATGCATTTCACATAGGCCGATGAAGTGCAGGGTGGATTTTTTAAATGTGCCAATATACATATCCTATAAATCACATATAAGGATGGGACTTTGTTGTCTGTTGGGTTTGCTAGTGATATTGGTGACTAGAAGAGTTTGACTTATGGGCACACCTGCTGCCTTGTGCTCCTTCCCCTGTGACTATTTTGGTGCCCTGAATAGTGGTGGCCATCCAGGCACCACTCCTGCAAATCTCACACTATCTGGGCTTCACGACACATATTATTTTGCCATCGCTATGTTGTCTTGGTTTGTATGTATATTCCCACTCTCCTTGCCGTGTGCTGATTCTGCTTCTGGATATCTGAGTATATTTATGTGGCTGCACAGATCTATTACGTTGCTTTCACTGCTGCTGTTCTTTCCAGACACTCAGAGCATGATACCCTTGGGGACTTCCCTATCATGTCAGATGTTTGGGCCAGCCCTGCCTACCATACTTTCCTGCTTGTACACTGGCAGGCTCATTCCATCTGGGATGTACACCCCCCTCTGTACGTCCCGTTTGACAGGACATACAGAGGGGGGAGGGGTTGCAATTCTGATCCCGTGGGACACATCTAGCCACGTGGGATCGGAATCACGATCAGTCATGTATGTGCAGGCTGGGACTGCAATTCAACCCAGCCTGCATGTACACAACATGTCCGACTAACTCAGTCAAGGCTTTTAAATGGAGCTGCGGCTGTAACTGAGCATTTGATTTGTACGCCCCCTCGCTTTGGAATTCTCTTCCAACCCAAATCTGAAGCAACAAGGACCTCTCCTCATATAGAAAACAGCTAAAAACCCATCTATTCCAGGAACACCTAGGACTGGAATAGAACAGCATCCACGGAAGTAATGTCCACGAATGACACTAAGTAGACTGAGACTGAGGAGAAAACCAGAACTGTAAATAAGACAAAAAACTCCTCATGCACACCAAATCAGGAATGTAAATATGTTGAACTCCCCTGGTGATGTTATACCCCCCTGTAAATATGAATAGAGCTGTTTAATGTATCCTTTGCTTGTTTATTGTGAACCGCTTTGACCCAGTGAAAAGCGATATATAATCTCAGCTAAATAAATAAATATTTATTTATTTTATGTATTTATTTCTCTTATATACCACGCTATTTGATATCAGTGCAGTTTACATGGAACATCAAGGTATTTTACGGTGGGGATTACACCGTAATTACAAATAACAGGGATCTCAACTTGGATAACCATATTAACTATTTACACATATATTTACAGGGAACATGGGCTATGGAGGGTTAAGTGGCTTGCCCAAGACCACAAGGAGCACCTGTGGGACTAGAAACCCCAGTCCTTATATAAACATGGCATCCAGCTACCATGGCACCATGGCTCCATTTAAAAGCCGGGATGCCGGCTGCTGAAAAAAAAGCTTATTCCCCGCAGTCCGACCCCCGAACTGGCCTCCTAAGGCCAGGATCAGGCTGCGGAGAATGTTCTCTGCCCCCCCGCCCCACCCACACCCCAGGCACCAAAACAAAAATGTCCAAGGAAGTTATTCCACCTCAGAGGTGGAATAACTTCCCCGCACAAATCGTCAGCCCACTGCCCGCCCAGACTCTACCCCCAAGCTGCCCCTTCCCATCCCCCATCTAACTTCCCCGCTATTCATGGCACAGAATCGGGCACTGGGTGTCTGCCAGCAGCTAGGTGTCTCCTTATGAGATATGCCCATGGGTGTGCAATAATAGACTTATCTGATTAGGGACACGTGGATGCTCTCCCAGTCCCTCCTTGCCACAGCTCATGGTTGCTTGCGCCATCCTCGTGGGTATAGGACCAGCACATTCACTATAACCAGCCTGCACAATGAGGGTCTCTGCCCTCAAGATGTTTGGCTGCTATTCTGCACAGGCCTGGAAGCATGTGCACATATTCTGCCTGAGGGGGATGAAGGTGTCTTTTAACTTGTTTTCTTTCCTGTCAAAAAATGGCATTTCTCTTTCCTCTTTGATCTGGGGCCAATTCCAACCTGCATTTAGCGGGGCTTGATGTCCAATCTAGACAGCCAGTCCCACTTAATGCCAGGTCTGAAATTCACAACACAGAGCTCCTCACATGTAGATCCTAGTTGTGTGGGGTGCTCTGTGCCTGGGCAGGAGGGGGCAGGCCGAAGGCGGGGACCTGACCCTGGATGTACAGGGCCAATTCTGGGGTCGGCCCTGTTCTTCTGGGGCCGGCCATGTGAACGGGAGACTTATTCCACCTCAGAGATGGAATATGTCACCCTGGATAGCGGATGATGGAGGATCTGGGGCTGGAAAAGAAGTTGAGACATGCAGGGGGTTCGCCACAGCCTAATCCTGCCACATCAGGTCCGACTGTGGGTTGGGCTGGAAGGGAAAGAACTTTGCTGTGGTTGCCAGGGATTATGGCTCCTGCATGGAGCCGCAGTGCCATGGCAATGGGATGCCATGGCCCTGCAGCTCCATGCAGGAGCCTGGCTGGCCTAGCCAGGGAGTTTGTTAGACATCCGGGCACCCAGAATTGGGGCACAACCTGCACATCCAGGCCAGTTGCACCCCCTTCTGATCCCATAGGCAGGTCTAGCCCCCATGGGATCAGAATCAGGTGCAACTGGGGTACTTTCTGATTATGAATGCCTGAACAGGCGGAAGACACCCACAACAAAATTGGACTCATCGTGTTTAACTCTGTGACTTAATTTTGTTTGTCCTACAGTATTTGTTTTATCTTTTTTTGGAATTTTGTTAATTGCTTCAAATTGTTAATAGCAGTGGTATATAAAACATCAAATAAAGTATAAACTCTAAGGGTTCTGTTCTGTAACATGAATAGCGAGGATGAACGTCCCCACTATTTGTCCCCCTTACTCATTCCTAAGTTCCCTGTACAAACAGAGAGTTTGTATGGGGAAGCTAGATGGGGTCAGGAAGGGGGAAGAGTGGCAGGGTTAGGGCAGGCAATGGACGGTCTGTGGCCCTGGACATACAGGGCTTATTCTGATGTCAACCCTATATGTCTGGGGCCAGCAGAGTAAACAGGGAACTTGTTCCATCTCTGAGGTGGAATAAGTTCCCCTAGACAGTGGGGGACGGCAAGCCTGGGGTGTGTCAAAGGGTGGAGGGGTGCAGGAGATTCCCCACAGCCCAACCCTGGCCTTGGGAGGTCAGATCAGGGATCAGGCTGCAGGGAATGAATGGTCATTGGTGGCCGGGGATCGCTGCTCCTGAATGGAGCCGTGGTGCCATGGCAACCGGAAGCTATGGTGCCGCGGCTCCATTCAGGAACCTTCACTGACTTAGCCGGGCAGAGGCCTGTACATGCAGGCCAACCAGAATCAGGTTCCGACCTGCACATACAGGCCTAGATGAGATTCTGATCCAACGTGGGCTAGATGTGCCCCGCGAGATCAGAATCCTGTCTACTTTTGTGCATCCAGTTCTGATCGAACACACAGAGGCCTGGGACGCACATCTTAGAATATGCTTACATGGGCACATATGCATCCCGCAGACATGTGTATGCCGCTGGCAGCAACTGCACACATACTGCTCCCCCCCACCCTGAAAAGCAACCACACGCACATGCATTTTTATTTTGGAATACAGATGCCGGTTGCTGCAGCCATTGCTTGCTATAGTGCACATGTCTGGTGGCCAATTTTCTGTTGTGCACAAATACAAATCTCTGCAACATACATTTTTTTAAACCTGTAAATTTGATGGCAGAAATATGTCAATTTTAGAAGGTGCATGCATGTGCATGGCGCCTTTTCTAAAATCCGCATGGCTTAGAGCATGTTTTACTTTGCATGAACCCCACAGTCGCAAGGACGAACTTTCTAAAATATGTCTTTTCTGTGTTATGTCTTGTGCATTGATTTTAATTTAATAGTTTTAAACTAAAGATTCAAAAGTCAAGATATTTGTCGCTTTAAAGAATCCATTTGAATTAGTTAACATTAAATACAATTTCAATTTACTTGAGTTCTCACTCAAAAATAGCAGAATTAATACCTTGATGTCTTTAAAAAGAAACAACTTTCCTTCTTGCAAGGCAAAATATCGCTCCTGAAATTTATTGCCAGACAGGAATTTGGAAGGTTCTTCTTTGTATTTCAAATATCCTGCTTTGCCACCATCTGCTGTACTGTTATCTGTTGTGAACACAAGAGAGAAAAAAAATCACATTTGTTACTGCATTGTTAGCCTAAAAATTGTGTAGGTTAATTCCATGTTAGAAAAATCAGAGGGTGCAGGGCAAAAGCTAGATTTACCAGAAGGTGCTTCTGCATCCTACACGCTAACACACATTCATGTACACCATTTATTACAGGTGCCATTTTATGCTATGTATTAGGTGGAATTAGCAAGTTGTATTGATTATAAAATACCTTAATTGATGAGCATCTTTGCAAACTTTATGTGCTTTTATTTACACCTGCTATAGAGACCACAGATCCACCACACATAGGCACTCCAGCTCAGCACTACATGCACTCACAGAGGCATCACACACACACACACACATTTGCACTCATACAAGCACTTCACCTCCGCACTACACACTCACAAATACAGGTCACTTCTGCACCACATACTCACACATATGAATGCACCTCACCTTCACACACTCACGCAAACAGACAACCTACCTATGCACCACTCACACACAAGCAAACCACACACACACAGACACACACACACACACATTTTATCATCTCTTTTCAAAATTTTCCACCACCTCCCCCAAGACGTATGAGTTTGCAAATGGAGAACAGGGAAATGTGTCAATCTGTCATACTATATGTGTGCATTTTCAAATTGTGTTTTCTTAATTTGGAGGTTTATGAAATTTAATACTAAAAGGGGAAGAGTAGATAAAGGATAATTGGATAAAACAAGGCAGTGTTTTGGAGTGAAAGTGGGTAGGAATTTTTATGAAATGTGCTATAAAACTGATTGGGTTAGAGATAGCAGGACAGTACATTTCTGTAAGAGAGAACATAATTCATGGTTGATCCTGATTTCAAAGGTGGACCTTTATTTAAATGATTCTTTTAGGTGTTGCTATGGAAATAAACATTCAATGACCAACAAAGCTTTGGCTATAAGAGGCCTAGTTGTGGATGGTGACCTTTATTTATTTGTAACGGAAACTTGGTTTACTCGGTGTTTCAGAACTCTGTTCCCTGTGCTACAATGGTTAATGACAACTGCGAGATGGTAAGTGAGGAAGAGGGTGGCAACTATTTTTGAATCAGAGATGGACTATTTTAAAAGTTAAAGTTTAAAGATGGAACGTTGTTTTTTTGCAGACCTTTTGTTGAAGGTTTCAAATATATTCATTGTGAGTGACTTTAATATCTACTAGGAGGACATGCTCAAGGGTTCGATTCCAACAGGTGCTCCTTGTGACCTTGGGCAAGTTACTTAATGCTCCATTGTCTCGGAAGAAAAGGCCTGGCAATCTCCTTCCAGTTATACATTGCCAAGAAAACTCAGAAGCTGCAGGGTTGCCAGGAATCAGCACTGACAGCACTTAAAAAAATGAGGACATGCACTGTCCTGTAGTGTCCAAGTTTTATATTTATTTACATTCTCTTATATACTGTGTTATTCTGCATCAGTGTGGTTTACATTGAACAAACTGAAATTACATTGAACAGGGCATTATAACATGGAGATAACTATTTTACAGGGAACATGGGCTATGGAGGGTTAAGTGGCTTGCCCAAGACCACTAGGAGCACCTGTGGGACTAGAAACCCCAGTCCTTCCGGCCCAAGGTTGCTGTCCTCTAGTGGGATTTGAATGCCTGACTTTCTGGCCTGAAGTACCTTGCCCCAACCACTAGGCCACTCCTCCACTCCATACACAGTTTACACAGTTCCTTCCATACAGAAAAGATCACACTTTAGACTTTATGCTTGCAGCTTGGGAAATTAGATCTAAAAATCTGGTGGGGCAGAGTGCTGCCCGGATTATATCTCATACCACCCATTGTAGCCTCACCTAATTCAACTTTACTGCTTACCAGTCTCTCATCGTATTATCTTCAAACTCCTAATCCTAACCCACAAGGCCCTTTACACCCATACCCCACAGTACCTGGCTGAATCCTTACAGTTCCGTCTGGCACCCCATTGCCTCCATTCTATACATGTCAACCACTTGGATCTCCTTTCCCCAGCCCATGTCCACCTGGAACGAACCCGCAACTCTGCATTCTTTTTCCTAGCACCCTAGCACTGTCCCTTTGGAATTCTACCTCTCCCCCCCCCGACCCGCTCCATCAGGAACAATCATATCCTAAGTTTAAGGCCCTTCTTAAAACTCATCTTTTCTGCCTCGACTATGACCTTCGGATGACCTCTGACCCCTCCTAACTAACTTCTTAACCTTGCCCAATCTTTCTTCTCCTTTCTCTCACTCTACAGCTAGTGTGACTGCTGCTTTCATGTCAAGAATTGTAGTTCTTTTCTGCTCCCCGCCTTTTGGACACTCCTGTGTTTTGCTTTTTGTAAACTGCCCTGTTGGTTCCAAAGGTGTGATATGGCAAGAAACCCAATAAAGAATAAAGTGTTATTTTTCAGAACCATGGACAGATCATGCAATGGTGATTTTTGTGTAAATCTTTGAAGCAAAAGTGCTGCAGTATCATCTAGAAGTAAAGAGATCCTGGATTCTCTACAGGGAGAACTATTCAGGCAATTGGTAACAGACCCCACACGTGAAGGGGCCATACTGGACTTGGTGCTTACCAATGGTGAAAGTGTTTCTGATGTTATAGTGGGAGATCATTTTACATCAAGTGATCACCAGATGGTGTGGTTCAGTATTAGGACTGGGGCTGTTAGAATCCATTCAAAGGTGAGGGTCTTAGACTTTAGGAAGACTAACTTTGCCAAGATGGGCCAATACCTCAGGGAGTCGTTAGGGGGATGGGAACAGCTGGGGGATGTAGAAAAACAGTGGGCAAAACTGAAAGGGGATATTTTAAGGGCAACCAATCATTTTGTTAAAATGGTAAATAAAGGTAAAAGGAAAAGGAGATCACTATGGCTTTCGAAAGAAGTAGCTGAAAAAGTGAAGAAAAAGAGGGAGGCCTTCATGAAATACAAGAGATAACAGAGAGAGGTAGAAAACTTAGAGAAACTAGCAAAGTAGTCAGGAAAGCAAAGATTTAAAAAGAGGAGGAAATAGGTAATGCAATAAAATGGGGAGATAAGACATTTTTCAGATATGTTAGTGAGAAGAGGAAGGGCAAAAGTGGTAATGTCAGACTCAAGGGTGAAGGGGAGGAATATATAGAAGCTGAAGAGGATAAAGTGGAATTGCTTAACAAATATTTCTGTTCTGTGTTCACAGATGAAGAACCGGGAGCAGGACCTCAGAAAAAACCCACAAACAGGAACAGAAGCGAGGGACATCTTGAACAATTTTAAGAAGACTGTGTTCGTGAGAAACTAGCTCAACTTAAAGTAGACAAAGCGATGGGACCGGATGGGATACACCCTAGAATACTGAGGGAACTTGGGGACGTTCTAGCAGCTCCACTGACTGACCTTTTCAATGCCTCATTAGAGTCGGGAGTGGTACCACAGGACTGGAGAGAGGCTCATGTGGTGCCTTTACACAAAAGTAAGGATGTGGTTGAAAACTATAAGCCGGTTAGTTTAACTTCGGTGGTGAGTAAATTATTGGAAACGCTGCTGAAAGAGAAAATAGTGAGGTTTCTGAAGTCCAGCGGATTACAGGATCCGAGGCAGCATGGATTCACCAGAGGCAGGTCTTGTCAGACAAATCTGATTGATTTCTTTGATTGGGTGACCATGGAGTAGGAACGAGGGAGAGCCCTAGATGTGGTTTATTTAGATTTCAGTAAAGCCTTTGACACTGTTCCTCATAGGTGACTTATAAACAAACTGAGCACCCTAGGGATGGACCCTAAATTTACTGCTTGGGTTAGAAATTTGTTGGGTGGGAGGCTACAAAGAGTACAGGTAAATGGAGCTCACTCTGAGGAGAAGGATGTTACCAGTGGTGTGCCCCTGGGATCTGTCCTTGGTCCGATTCTTTTTAACATCTTTGTTAATGATATAGCGGAAGGGCTGTTGGGTAAGGTTTGCCTCTTTGCAGATGATACCAAAATCTGCATTAGAGTAGACACCCAGGAAGGTGTAGATAACATGAGGATGGATCTAGCTAAGCTTGTAGAATGGTCTAGAAATTGGCAGCTGGGATTTAATGTTAAAAAATGTAAGGTCATGTATTTGGGCTGCAGCAATCCAAGGGAGCAATATAGTATAGGGGGTGAAGTACTTTTGTCCACTAAAGAAGAGTGGAAACTAGGCATGGTTGTGTCTGATGAACTTAAAGTATCTAAACAGGTAGAAAAGGCAATGGCAAAAGCTAGAAGGATGCTTGGGTGCATACGGAGAGGAATGGCTAGCAGAAAAAAGGAGGTGATAGTGCCTCTGTATAAGTCTTTGGTGCGACCTCATTTGGAGTATAGTGTGCAATTCTGGAGACCACACCTTCAAAAGTATGTGAACAGGATGGAGTCGGTGCAGAGGGTGGCTACTAACATGGTTAGTGGTCTTCATTATAAAGCATATGAGGACAGACTTAAGGATCTTAATATGTACACCTTAGAGGAAAGGCGGGATAGAGGTGATATGATTGAAATGTTTAAATACCTCTGTGGCATAAATGTTCAGGGAGAGAGCCTCTTTCAATTGAAAGCAAGTTCTGCTACAAGGGGACATGGGATGAGGGTGAAGGGGTATAGATTTAGGAGTGATATGCGGAAATATTTCTTTATGGAAAGAGTGGTGGATCCGTGGAATATTCTCCCAGTGGAGATGGTGGAGATGAGGACAGTAACTGAATTCAAAAAAGCATGGGACAAACACAGAGGATCTCTAAAGGAAAAAAGGGGACTGTTGTAGTTGTTGATATGGAAGGACAGACTAGATAGGCCATGTGGTCTTTTTCTGTCATATTTCTATGTTTCTATGTTTCTAAGTAGGGAGAGTTAAGTAGTAAACAACTTTTGATTGATACAGATACATTTTGGAAAGAGGTAGAGAATATATTAGATGACTGTGAAGTGAATTCAATAGAAGCGTCACTTACATGATTGTGTTCTTAATGAGTAGAATTTGGTAGTGAGGAGGTAAGTGAGGAGTTAGATGTGTGTAAATAGGTTATTCAGAGGAGTAAAAGTTATTATTCTTCAGAGCTCTGTCATCCCTTCCATTTCACATATTCTCAACCTTTTGCTCTCCACTGCAACTCTCCCTGCAGCCTTCAAACATGCTATGGTCACATCTCTTCTCAAGAAACCTTCACTTGACCCTACTTGTCCTTCTAATTATCATCCCATCTCCTTCTTCCCTTCATTTCCAAACTTCTTGAACATGCAGTCCTCTGCTGCTGCCTTGAATTTCTCTCCTCTCAAGCCCTTCTAGGTCCACTTCAATCTGGCTTTCATCCCTTACATTCTACTGAGACAGCTCTTGCCAAAGTCTTCAGCAATTTGTTCCTGGCTAAATCCAAGGATCTCTACTTTGTCCTCATTTTTCTTGACCTTTCTGCTGCTTTTTATGCTATTGACCACCACCTTCTTCTTGACACACTGTCCTCACTTGGTTTTAGGGACTCTGTGCTGTCATGGTTCTCTTTTTATCTCTCCCATCACTCTTTCAGTGTTTGTCCTCTCTATTGGTGTACCCCAAGGCTCTGTTCTGGGTCCCCTCCTTTTCTTTCTCTTTACCCAGTTCCTTGGTGCTATTATCTCCTCCCATGGCTTTCAATATCATTTTTAAGCTGATGACTCTCAGATCTATCTATCTGCACCTGATATTTCTCTGACACTCCAGTCTCGTATCTCTGCTTGCCTGTCTGACGTCGCTGCCTGAATGTCTCACCGCCATTTGAAATTGAACATTGCCAAACCAAACTTCTTATTTTTCCCCCTAAACCCTTCTCTCCTTTTTTCCTTTCTCTATCTCTGTAGATAACACTCTTCTACTTCCTGTTTCCTCTGCCCGCAACCTTGGTGTCATCTTTGACTCCTCCCTCTCCTTCTCCACACATTTCCATCAAATAACTAAAACCTGTCGTTTCTTTCTCTACAACATTAACAAAATTTGCCCCTTCCTCTCTGAATAAACTACTATAATGCTTATCCACTCTTTAGTCACTTCCTGTTTTGACTTTTGCAACCACCTCCTTGCTGGTCTCCCTTTGAGTCACCTCTCTCCCCTTCAATCTATTCAGAACTCTGCTGTACGTCTAATCTTCCACCAGCCCCAATATACTCATGTAACCCCTCTTCTCAAGGTACTTCATTGATTTCCCTTCAATTTCTGTATCCAATTCACACTTCTCCTTCTGACCTATAAATGTATTCATTCCACTGTTCCCCACTACCTTTCCTCTCAACTCTCTCCCTACACCCCTCCTCATAAACTCCGCTCTTCCACTGATCTGCTTCTGTCTATTCCCCTTTTTCTTCTACTGCCAACTTCAAGCTCCATTCCTTTCAGCTTGCTGCTCCTTATGCCTGAAATAAACTACCTGAGTCTGTATGTCAGGCTTTATCTCTCCACCTTTTCAAATCCATGCTGAAGGCTCACCTCTTTGAGGCTACTTTTAGATCCTCATCTCTGATTTTCCTTGTGACTCCTTGCCCTCCCTTTTTGTTCCCTTATTCTCATCTGTTGTATTGTCTAATCGTGATTAGTTTGTAAGCTCTGATGAGCAGCGACCATCTTTTATATGTGTCTGTATAGCACTGTGTATGCCTTGTAGCATTATATAAATGATTATTATTAGTAGTAGCTCAGTACTGTGATAAGGAAGCTTATCATGACAGAGGAGAAAGGGATAAAGGAAAGGAATTCACCTTTATAAAAGGACCTATTTTGCAAAGTCAGAGAAACAAAACCCCAATCACACCTAGGAAGCAGGAAATTCCCAGATGGGATAGGTTTCAGAGTTCCCCTAGTGGAGAAAAGGAGAGGGAATACAGACCCAGGGTAAAGGACCCTTACATCACTGAGTTCCCTAATTACCCAGCTGCCAGGAGGCAAGGTGATCTCCGTCACCTGAGAGGAGAAGAGGTGGGGCTGGAGCCTTGGGGATTTAAGTCTAGGATAGAGAAAGAAGCAAGGGAAAGGAGGAGGAAGAGAGTCCCAGAGAGAGTCCCAGGGAGAGACCCAAGCAGAAACACAAGCTGGAGGACAGGACGAGGAAGCACAGGAGAATGGTGGCCATAGCATGAGGGAGAAAAAGCTGCTACAAGCCCAGGCCCAGGTATGAGCCTTGAAAGCTTGTCTAATACAGAGCAGTGCAGAGTTGCAAGGGATACTCTCAGCTCTAACGGAAGGCAGTCAGCTGAACCCTGTGAACTGAAAGGAGAGGTAGAGCCTATGCAACTAGGTGAACCAGACCTAGCTGTGAATGATGAAGACTCATACATGGATTGCTCCTTGTGCCAATCCTTTACTGCAGAGGGATTGAAAGAAAACCACCCTTAAGAGAAAACCTTCAGAGTCAGGTAACCTTGGAAGCCTGTAGATGGTTTTGTGCATGTCCTGTGTTAAAGAAGAAATACGTTTGCTGAGAAAGCAAGAGCAAGCTGAAGCTCTCTGATTGTGCTTGATAAACACCTGATATCCAGAGCAATGCACCGGCAAGAAGCCGAGCTAATGGTGAAAGGAAGTAAAGTTTTTGGCTTTGTTTTTGAATATTCCAAAAGCATGGAATAGAGCATTATTTGCTTATGAGAAGTTTTTGTCCTGTTAAAAGTTTTACTTTGTTTGTAAGGAGACAAACTAGCCTGGAAGCGTTTGGGACTATGAGGACAGAAAACTGCCATTAAGAAATGCTGTTTTTGTTTGCTTTAAACAGCAATGCTAGCCAAGATGGTAGCATTGACTGTTAAAAAGATTTATCTTTGAGCTGAAGAGCACTATAAGCTGAAAGTCTGCTTTGAGTTTATTTATGTCCTGATGTCTATTGTGAAGAATCCTGGAGAAGTTATCCAAGGGTAGTATTTGTGAACCTTGCGTTTGAGTCAATAAATTCTGTCATTGCTTTATCATTCGAGCCAACTACAAGTGTTTTTTCTACCTGAAGCCAAGTGGATTGTGACTGAACTACCTTTCCCAAAGGGCATGGCAATGGGACCAGTCAGTTAAAGGCTAAAAGGTGAAACTTTCTATGATAACCACGCCCCTCCATACTGGAAGTAAGGGGCAAGGGCGTGACAGTACTTAAGCAAAAGCTTCTAAGATGTGAATGGAGCTGGTGTACATCTGAGTGAAAAAGAGAGAGGGATCTGTAGATTCAATTATTTCAGATTTATTGTCTTTAGGGGTCATTTAAAAAGGTAGTCATGACTTTGATGTCTGCAGACATGCATATAGACATCAAAATCACTGAAATGTCTCTGTAGCTATTATACAAATGATGTTTTCAGACATCTCCAGTGAAGGGATGTCCAAATAAGCACCGGGGAGGCAGCAGAGGCATGTCCGGAGAGGAAAAATGGATTTACATATCCCTGTTCCATCTCAGAAACAGCAGAGAAGTCTGCAGGCATGCCAATGTTTATACATCCTCTAGGCATGAATAGGCATCAGGCAAGTGCTTGTTATCACCTTAAAACATCCAGAAAGTGCAGAGAAAATAGAGAATTTAATGACTAGCCTTGTATCATAAAGTCCCACACTGGGATTTGAACCCTGACCACCCTACTTTTAAACCACTACTTTAATCACTATGCTATTAGATATCATGGATAGGACCTTCTATCCTGGGGACATCTATATAAACGTTTGATACATGTGCATATCGGGAACGTCCACTTTCCAAAATTATGCCTGAATTTGTATGTGCCTGCTTCTTTTTCAGTCGTTCTGACTTCCTGGATATCCCAGGTTGAACTTGGACATCCCATTGTGAAAACTGCCTCTATGGGTGCAACAAATTAAGAAAGAAGATTAATAAAACACTACTTATTGTGGCTAATGAAACAAGAAAGATTTTTGGGGTGTTGTGGAATCTGGTTCATGGCCCATGTGCAGTAAAGTTAGGGTATAACTTAAATGACATTTTTTTGGTTTTATTAAAGTCAATTAAGACATAGTCTAAAAGGAAAAATGTTCTATTAGTCTTTATTTCCCACATACCCCAACCTTTGATTTATAGACTGTTAAGCCAATAAGATGATAGGAGGGACATTTTTCAATGGTAGTCTTCATCAACAGTTATTAGCTCTTAGGAAAAAATAAGTTCTAGATCCATGCAGTTCATCTTGAAGTGAATATAAAATAAACATCATACAATATACCTATTAATTTTAAGAGGCTTTATATTAGTTCAAGTATCCATATTCCCTTAGCAACTATAAATAACTAAACTTTTAAACAGCTAAACAAATCATCAAAACTAAGATGCAGATAGAAGTCCAGCAGCAAGATGGGTGCTAACCAGACTTTTGCACTGAGAGCCACATATTTATTTACATTCTCTTATATGCCATGCTATTCTGCATCAGTGTGGTTTACATTGAACAAACTGAAATTACATTGAACAGGGCATTATAACTTGGAGATAACTATTTAACAGGGAACATGGGCTATGGAGGGTTAAGTGGCTTGCCCAAGACCACAAGTGGAACCAGAAACCCCAGTCCTTCTGGCCCAAGGTTGCTGTCCTCTAGTGGGATTAGAACCCCCAACCTTCTGGCCTGAAGTACCTTGCCCCAACCACTAGGCCACTCCTAGTTGGTGAGAGGTTATAGGGATTATTCCGAACCGCAAATAGCAGGGATGCACATCTGGGGATGTATGTCCGGAGATGGGTGGAGAGTAAGTAGAGTGGGGGTGGGCTGCACAAAACAGATGTACAGGGACTAGTCAGAGCACAGCCCTATATGTCTGGCGCTTGCAAGATGGACATAGTATTTATTCCACCTCGGAGGAACCTTGGAGGTGGAATAAGTCCCATGTGCAGCAGAGAATGAGGAATGCAGACTCCCAAATGTCCCAGGGCAGCCAAAGGTAAGGCCCCACTGCCCAATTCTGGCCATGGATGCCCCCGCCGGGGGCCGGGCTGTGGGAGAAGAAGTGCAGGACCAGTGTCGGGCTGACTGTGCTCCTGCTGGGCATCCCGGTGCCATGACAACAGGACGCCATGGCACTGGCACTCCAGTAGGAGCATAGGGAGGGCTGGGCGGGCAGGTGGTTGAATGTCTCCCGCAGCAGAATTGGGATCCGTCCAGCCCATCTAATTGCCCAATTCTGCACCCACAGGAATGTCTAGCTCCCATGGGTGCAGAATCAGGTACACTTTCGGGCCGTCCGGTTTTTGGACGTCCAGATGGCCCAGACGTGCCCCGTTCAGAATCAGCCTCCACATGTGTATACTACTTTTTCAGGTACATTTGAAGCAAAAATCCTGTAAGGGTCAGTAGGACCATTAGATGACAGAGGGGCATAAGGGACACTAAGGAAAGACTAGGCCATAGTGAAGAGTTTAAATGAATTCTTTGCTTTGGTCTTTATTGAAGAAGGTATTTAAAGGTGATGATTCAATGAAATTTAAAAAAATGGTGAACCTGAAAGATACAATAGACTCTTTTTTAAAGTGCTGTCAAGTCAATGCTGACTCCAGCCAACCCAGCAGCCCCTGGGTTTTCTTGACAAGGTATGACTGGAAGTAGATTACTGGGCCTTTTCTTCCAAGGCAATGGAGGGTAAAGTGACTTGCCAAGGTCATAGGGAGACAGTCATAGTCTTGTCATCTGAACTTCTAAAGAATGTTTAGTTTTGATCTCCTCTAGTACTGACTGGTTTGTTCTTCAGGCAGTCCATGGTATACAAAGTATTCGCTGCCAGCACCATAATTCAAAGGTAGCAATTTTCTTCCTGTCTTTTTCACAGTCCATCTTTTACATCTATACGATTTTATTGAAAGTACCATGTCTTGAAACAAGTTGAATCTTTGCATGGAGAGAAACATCTCTGCTCTTGAGAATCTTGCCTGGGTCCTTCATAGCCACTGTGCCAAAAGCAATGCATCATTGGATTTCTTGACTGTTTCTTGTTTATTTTATTGATTATTCATCCAAGCAGGTCCGCTATTTCAATTTCATCTCCATTGATGATAAACTTATCGATCTTTGTCTTCATTATGCTAAGGTGCAAGTCCATTTTAAGACTATGGGTCCGATATTCTTCTGTGCAGACTATGTGCCGCTACGGCGCATAGCCCTGCATGCTAACCCTTAACCCTGGATATTCAATGTAGGGGTCTTATGTGGCCCAGGCACTAAATATCTGGGGATCACCGTACATGCCGGAAGCCGCATTAGGTTACCGTGCAGCAGTGATATTATATGCTGCCTGGATAGCTCCTTTGCCAAAAGATAGGTGAGGGTTTTCCGCACCTATCATTTCAGTGCAGATTGCGTAATATCGCCACCTCTGCTCTGCCCCGGAACACCCTTGACACACCTTGCTGCTAGCTGGATAGCACTGAGGCTTGTAGGGGATTTAGAAGGGGATATTCAAAGGCACTAACCATGTAAGTGCCATTGAATATCCCAGTGTAAGGCATTTATACTGTTTACTGGGCAGTAAACCGTGTAAATGCCTTTTGAATATCGGCCCTATGTTCCTTGATCTTGAGAAGCAAATGTATTAAATTGTCTTCACTTTGAGCCAGTATTGTGGTGTCATCAGCATGGTGAAGGTTGTTGATGAGTCTTCCACCAGTCTTCAAACATCTGTTGTTTTCATACAGTCCTGCTTCTCTGATGATTTGTTCTACATTAAACAGATAGGGGGAAAGTATGCAATGTTGTCATACACCTTTGCTGATTTTAAACACTTTTGTTTCTCCTTGTTCCATTCGAACGGTTGCTTCTTGATCAATGTAAAGGCTGTGCAAGAGAACTATCAGGTGTTCTGGTATACTCATGCTTCTTAATGTGGCCTAGATCTTTCTCATGGTTTACACAGTCAAAAGCCTTGCTGTAAAACATATATAGATATCCTTTTGGTATTCTTTTGTCTTTTCAAGGATCCATCTCACATCCACAATGATGTTTCTTGTTTCTCGCCCTTTCTTGAACCTTGCTTGCACTTCAGGCAGTTCTCGTTCCAGGTATGGTTGTAGTCTCTGCTGAATGATCTTGAGTAGAATCTTGCTGGCATGTGGGATCAGAGCGACTGTGTGATTATTAAAACGAGTGGTGAAATGAGTATATATGAATCAGTTGTTTACTCTTTCAGAAAGTACAAAGAAAGTACATTTAAGACAAATAAGAGAAAACATTATTTCACTTAACATATAACTAAGCTCTGGAATTCATTGCTGAAGGATATGGTAAAAGTTTTTAGTGCAGCTGGGGCAAGTTGCTTGAGGAAAAGTCTATAAACCATTATTAACATGGAATTGGAGAAGTCCATTGCTTATCCCTGGGATAAGCAGCATGCAATCTGTCTACCTTTTGGGATTCTGCCAGCACTTAGGAAACAGGACACGGGGCTTGATCGACCATTTTGTCTGACTCAGTATGGAAAATTTTATCTTCTTATATTCCTACTGCTAGACCCACAAGTCAGGCCTTAACATTTTTTTCTTTTATGAAAAGGTTACCGAGGTGAAGCAAGTATTGCAAGTATGCTTTAGCACTCCACTGAGATTAGGGGGTGGGCTGAAGACAGAGATCTGTGATAAGAAAATGATATGGAATGCCTTTGCAGTCTCAGGTAGTGAGCAGATAAAATTGGCTCGCTAAATGAGCATGTATATGTAATCCCTGTCCTGACCAGGTGGCAAGTCATAGGACAATATATGATATTCTACTATCAGTATAAATTATTTGACTCTGCTTGACATCTCAGTTTCAGGAGGCTTTTTAAGAAACAGGAAGTTAGTCGGGGTTCAGATCAGGCTACAGCACTGAATCAGTGTTGACTGCATTGTTAGATAATAGGCAGATAGTGATGGATCAGGGATAGTCAGGGTTTCATTTTGTCCTTCAATTCACAATCTGCTACCATTACATCATTTGGTGGAGAGAGGTATTGATGGATCTTTCTTGTGTTGGATACATCCTATTTGGAAAATCAAATGTACTGTATAAGTTGTCTAGGGAGATCAGAGGTCAGGGAAGCAGTAATGATCACTAATTGGATCTGGATTAGGCTTAGTAAATGTCTTCCATAGTATATATATAATGTTATATAATGTTACCCTGTACATATGTTCTGCTATATTATGACGTTCTCTGTAAAACAAACTTGCTTTGTTAATTGTTGTTCACTGTGAACCGCAACTGAACTTTGGAAGATGCGGTATATAAATATGTATAAAAATAAAAATAAATAAATAAAATATTTAGACATAGCTTCACAGAACATCTGGCACAAGAACATGGCAAAAGAAGTCGTTTGAGTAAGTCTCTAAAACAGGAGTTACTAGATTAACAAAGTAAAAAATCCAGAAACATTCATGCTCCACCCAAGCTCCACACATGTGAACACCCACAGTGAAAGAATGCACCAGCATCCTTATGCAGA
Organism: Ichthyophis bannanicus; assembly: GCA_033557465.1. Taxonomy (NCBI): domain Eukaryota; kingdom Metazoa; phylum Chordata; class Amphibia; order Gymnophiona; family Ichthyophiidae; genus Ichthyophis; species Ichthyophis bannanicus. The sequence continues at coordinate 1,484,489,955 of CM066032.1, forward strand.
GTTTTAATAACTTTGAATAATGTTGTGCTATCTGCAAATTTGATCACCTTACTCATAAATTCTTTCTCCAGATCATTTATGAATATGATAAACAGCAGAAGTCCCAGTACAGACCCTTGGGGCACTCTACAACTGGCTCTTTTCTATTTTTTGATACCTCCACTACTATGCAGTTTATTCATTTTTCTATCTCTCTATTTGTGCTTTATCGACTATAGCAAAGCTTTTGACTGTGTAAACCATGAGAAACTCTGGGCCACATTAAAAAGCATGGGTATACCAGAACACCTGATCATTCTCTTGCACAATCTGTACATTGATCAAGAAGCAACAGTTCGAACGGAACAAGGAGAAACAGAATGGTTTAAAATAAGCAAAGGTGTAAGACAAGGCTGCATACTTTCCCCCTACCTGTTTAATTTATATGCAGAACAAATCATCAGAGAAGCAGGATTGTATGAAGACAACAGAGGTGTGGAGATTGGTGGAAGACTCATCAACAACCTTCGCTATGCTGATGATACCAAATTACTGGTGGAAAGTGAAGGTGATCTGAAACATTTGCTTCTCACAATCAAAGAACATAGTCTCAAAATGGGCCTGCACCTTAATGTAAAGAAGACAAAGATCATGACAACTGGCATAATCAACAGGTTCATCGTCGAAGGAGAAGAAATTGAAATTGTGAATAACTTTAACCTACTTGGATCAACTATCAATAAAGAAGCAACAAGCAGTCAAGAAATCAGACGACACATTGCTCTAGGCAGAATGGCTATGAAAGACCTAGATAAGATTCTCAAGAGCAGAGATGTCTCTCTCCATACAAAGATTCGACTTGTTCAAGCCATGGTATTTTCAATAACATCATATGGATGTGAAAGCTGGACAGTGAAAAAGATAGACAGGAAGAAAATTGATGCCTTTGAATTATGGTGCTGGCGGCGAATACTGTGTATACCATGGACTGCCCGAAGAACAAACCAGTCTGTACTAGAGGAGATCAAACCTAAGCTTTCTTTAGAAGCTCAGATGACAAGACTTCGACTTTCATACTTTGGACACATCATGCGGAGAGAGAGATCATTAGAGAAAGACATCATGCTTGGCAAGATAGAAGGTCAACGCAAAAGAGGAACATAAGAACATAAGAACATAAGATATGCCATACTGGGTCAGACCAAGGTCCAGCAATGAGGCTAGCAATGAGATGGATCGATACAATAACAGCAGCTACGGGTGCCAGTCTGTCAACAATGAGTCACCTGACTGAAGACCGAACACAATTTAGGATAGCTATCCAGAGGGTCGCCATGAGTCGACTCCGACTCGACAGCACTTAACAACAACAACAACATCTCTCTGGACCTTTTACAGCTATTTTCCTTATTTAGCTATTAAGATTATATCACCTTTCTACTAATTTAAGTGGCTTGCAGTGCACACAGAAAAAAATAACAACAAAACAGACAATATTAAGGATGCCTTTATTAAAATGTGCTAAGCAGTTAAACATACAGTAGGAATTAAGTCATGTTAACAGTGTATGGCTCTGCTAACAACTAACATAGTGGCTCAACAGTACGCAGTAATTCCTGGGTTAATTGAAGAGGATGGAATGGTGCAGGGGATGGGTGTAGACTCTGCTGTACAGTTAATGTATGATAACTTACAATGTGTTAACATTTAGCACAGCAGGTAGTGCCTTAATAGGTGGTGGTAAGTGATCTGGCCTAGTGGTTGGGGCAAGTAACCTTGGGCTGGAAGGACTGGGGTTTCTAGTCCCACAGGTGCTCCTTGTGGCCTTGGGCAAGCCACTTAACCCTCTGTTGCCTCAGGTACAAAAACATAGATTGTGAGCTCTTTGGGGACAAGGAGAAAATATATATACAGCACCTGAATGTATACCACTTTGACTAGTAGAAAAGCAGTATATAAGCCTAGTTAAATAAATAAACCTGCATTATCTACAGTGCTGTTAACATGCAGTAAGTATATTGCCTGCATAAGTAATCTGTATGGAAAGATGCCAGGCATGTCCACAACAGATACTGCAGAAACTTTGCAGTTATTGCACAATAATTGTTGCAACTAATGCACGGTGCCTACAGCTTTTTATTGCACTTTAGTAAAAAGGCCTAGAAGACTCACATGCAAACCAAAAACACAACAACTACTGGTAACATAACACTTATCGTGAAAACTTCCTAATACATAATTTTACAAGTAAAGTAAAATCCTACACAGTAATAAACCTCACGAAAACTTTGTGAAAATAGATATATTTTACAGCAAGACCACAGGCACAAGCTAAGGCCCATTTAAAAATTTGACTACTCCAAAATTACAAAAGGCCCTACTCTACAGAGCATCAAATTTTATGTTGGTGTTCATTTAACGAGGGCTGACTGCAAATGTACAATAATGGTGCTAGTGCATGTAAGATCATAAACAAAAGGGTAAGGAACTTAAATAGGAATATAATATTTGCCATACTATGTCAGATCTGTAGTCCATTAATCCCAGTATCTTGGTTCCGGCAATAGCTAATCCAGGTTAAAAGTACCTGGCAGGATCTCAAAAGGGAGACAGATTCCAGGCTGTCTATCCCAGGGATAAACAGTGGATTTCCCCCAGTCCACTGTAATAATGGTTTAGGACTTTTTCTCTCAGAACGTGTCCAAGCCTCTTTTTAAACCCAGCTACACTGTTTTTACTACAACCTCTGACAACAAATATTTTCTTGAATGATCTTAAATGTACTACCTTGTAGGTTCATTTTACTAAATTGGTGAGCAATGTACAGCCTGCAGACTTGTGCAGATGAGGCCAAAATGATTACAACCAGTCAGTACTTATGCTAACCGCATTCATGCTGGTTGAAACACTCTGACTGTGGTTTGTAGAAGTCCTAAATATAGGACATTAAAATAGTTGAAAATTGGCAAAATTAAGGCCAGTATCACTGTTTGAAAATCCTCAAATGAGGGCAAAGGCTTTAATCACTGCAAAAAGAAACTCACTGCTTTCCTGATTTGAGGCCTCATTGGTAGTTTAGTTTCCATGATTAGTTCAAGAACAGGAATGGAAACATCACCTAGAAGACCCATAACACAGGTGTGCAAAAAACTTTTTTTTGAGAGCTGTTTTGGTTATTCCACGTAATCTTCATGTTTTTTGGTGCGCTGAATCCGAAAATGACCTCCATTTTGTCATAGGACATCACATTTCCTGACAATTTAGGTAACTATGTTAAATAAGGCAATACCTCAAAATAAATGAAAATAGACATAAAATTAAAGTTTTATTACAATATTTTCATGAAAATCATTTTTTGAACTGAAATGAGCTCACCTACACACACTAAACTCAATTCTTCTTCCTTGTGAGGCTCCTCTTGGTGCATTTACGCTTGTGAGTAGCATCTGGAATGTCTCTCTGAAGCATCCAACAGTAGTCTGCCATCATTGTAATGCTCCATTTTCCCTGGTATCTCCTTTCCATCTCTTTAATATCTTGGTGGAATCGTTTACCTTGTTCCTCACTCACAACTCACAAATTTTCAGGAAAGTAGTCAAGGTGGGACTGGAGGAAATGCACCTTCAAACTCATCAGGCAACCTAAAGCTTGAAATGCTTTCAGCATTCGTCCGATGATCTTTTTGTAGTGAGGATCTTTGTTTTTGCCTAAAAATTTCTGTACGACTTCTTTCAATGCAATCCACCCTTCTTTTTGAGGATCCGTCATGGCATTGACAAACTCTTGATCAACTATAAGCCTTCTAATGTCTGGTCCAACGAACACACCTTCCTTCAGTTTTGCCTCCGACAGGCTGGAAACTTGGTGAGCAAGTATTTGAAGCATTCTCCATCTCTTGGAAGTGATTTTACGAATTGCTTCATCAATCCCAATTTTATGTGGAGAGGTGGTAGAAGAACTTTATGGGAAGGTACCAAAGTTTCTCGGAGGACATTTTTTTCACCGACTGTTAGCACCCTCGGCTGCCAACTCTTCTTGGTCCAGTGATTTTGTCGGTCTCGACTGTCCCATGGACACAGAAAACAAAGATATTTGGTATACCCAGCTTGTTGCCCAAGCAGCATGCACAAGACCTTCAAGTCCCCACACACTTGTCAACCATGGTCTTCATATTTAAGTTTACAAAAAATCAATTCCAAATTCTCGTAGGTTTCCTTCAAGTGTACGGAATGACCTACAGGTATGGAAGCGTAAAAACCGTTGTGGAGTAAAACTGCTTTGAGACTTCTTTTTGAAGGATCTATAAAAGATGCCATTGCTCTGAATCATATTGGATTTTAAATTGACCCATCAGACCTTCAACATCAATGCAATAAACCAACTTGTCTTCCTAGGCAAAGTAAGGAACAAACTCCTTTTCACGATGTCTGAACCATGAAGATGACACTCCTTGCAACAATAAATTCCTGCTTTTCAGCTTTGATCCGAGTAACTCAGCGGCATCTTTGGGAAGATTCAAGTCTCTTACCAAATCATTCATCTCCTCCTGAGAAAACAATTTTGGTCTTGTATCATCTTAAAAGTCAGAACTTGATTCGTCATCTGGTTCAGGTATGACTTCACCTTCATCGGAGATAGGTATCTCTTCCAAGGTAGCAGGGGGCTTGGGTACTGATATATCTGTGCCCAAGGGGATGGGACGAATTGCCGAGTGAAGATTGGGGTATGAAATGGAATGCTTCCATTTGGAATTAAACCCTTTCACATCACATGAACAAAAGTAACAGTCGTCACTATGGTTCTTTTGCTCTCGCCATACCATAGGAATCCCATAACGGAAAGATTTTTTCTTACCTTTGAACCAGTTTCGGAGGTCCTTAACACACCGTTTGCACACTTTATGAGGCGCCCAGACTTTATCTTGATCTCCAATTTTTAGTCCAAAGTATGCAAAGTATTCTTTTTTCACAAAGTCTATAATATTCTGCTGTTGCTTCAACACTGCATATTCACCACAGATGAAACAGAAACTGTCTGGCGAATTAATACACTTTCGCGGAGCCATAACATAACGGTTGAAGAATGACGCGCTAACACGAATTGCGATGAAAAAGTGTGAACAGCCTAGAACCAAGAACCTGATGATGATTCGTGCACAAGTGTGGCATGCAGGAGAGAGCAGCTCTGTGTCTGTACACGAGACATCACAGTGCTGGCCACGCCCCCTGCACTGATCAGAGCTGCTGCTATCTGCCCTGTGTCTCCCTCCCACTGGATTCTTCAGGAAAGATTAACCCCTTCTACCATTAGAAGCACGGACTTAAAACTTGCTTAGCTTATGTATATATTTCTGACCATCAGATTTACAGTGCTATATTTTTTTTTACATAACTCGGACAACCCCTTTAAGGTTTTTTTTTGGCATTTTATATCTTAAATGCACTTATGTGAATTAATTAATAGTAATTTGAATTAATTAATAGTAATTTGAAAAAATTGATAAATTTGAAGACAATTTTGCATGTTGTGGCAAATCATGACGTCTAGGATTTTTTTCAATATTGTATTTGTTTTCAGCACACCAAAATACATGGAAATTAGATGAAAATAATCAAACAGCTTTTTAGTTGCAGACCTGTGTAATTGATTGCATCTTGTTAGAGAAATCTTAATCAAAGTGACTGTTATAGAAATAATAAAAATCAAATTATTAGATGACAACCACTCGGCAATAGCAAGACAGCAATTAAAAAATGTCTTAAATGGAAAACCAATATTTGGTGAAAGTGGTACAAAAATCATTATATCATCCACATGTATTCAAAAGCTCAACTTTCACTGGGGAATGACATCACAAAACAGGCACAGATTTAATGAACTGCACATAATAAAGATCCTTGTGGAACCTTATATCTCAATGACAGCCACTTGGACACTTAACCACTCACAGTAACTTGCTGCAGGCGATGATCCAAATAAAACTGGACCAGAAAAAGCACTTCTGCACCAATACCTAATCACACATTTGTTAAGCAGACACTGGTAATATACCATATCAAATGCCACAGGTATTTCAAAACAGGAATTACAACTCTTGTTCATCAGCCAAGTCCTTAGAGATACACTCAAAAAAGAAGACCATTAATGATTTTGTGTTAAGGCCAGCATGAAATCTAACTTGTCCATTGTCCAAATGGTGGAATTGATCGATAAAGCCATTTTACTACATAAATATCTGACATGCTTTCCCATAAAAATTATCTCACGACTGAATCTTACTATAGACTTGAAAATATGAGTTTTTTTTAAATTCATGCAATATATAACAATACCTTTATTATTATTATTTTGTTAATTCTATTTATATCCTTTAGTGAAAAGACCTCAGGAAAATTGGGTCGGAAAAAAAAAAATCTTCTTATAAATTAAAACACAAATTTCCATTTATAAGTGTGCGGAGAACGTTTACCAAAGGGAGCTAGTCAGTTAATGTGTGTTTTTGCGCATGCTAACAGCGTGAATGCATGCTAGTGGTTAATGTGCTGCCGTAACAGCATATGCTCAATTAGCAATTTGGCTTTTATGCACATGTGGGGAGGAGGAGACAATGCTGTAGAAAGAAATGCAAGGCAGGTTGGCATATGATAACTTTTAAGATGGCAGATAGCATGGGGCATTTATACTCCCTCAAGAGGGGGCATTAAGTGCACCGATGGAAGCTGCACTTTACTTAACGTACATTAAAGATTCCTAAACTACATCCCATACACAACTCAATTAATAAGAGGGCAATTTCATAACAGACAGCTAGGTTTGGAGGTTAAGAAGATGACTATTCATAGCCTGTTTTATAAAGACATGTGAGTTCCTGCGTGCCCATAGAATACTAGCACAAATCCTGGAGAAGCGAAACCTAGACTGTGGGTGTTGACATTTCCAATTGCTCAGGAGCAGGTGTAAATGCCTCTGTATCCTTCCATGGTGAGACCACACCTTGAATATTGTGTGCAGTTCTGGTCGCTGTATCTTAAAAAGGATATAGCGTTATTAGAAAAGGTTCAGAGAAGAGCCACCAAAATGGTAAAGGGGATGGAAGGATACCCCTATGAAGAAAGGCTAAAAAGGTTAGGGCTCGTCAACCTGGAAAAGAGATGGCTGAGGGGAGATATGATAGAAGTCTATAAATTAATGAATGGAGTGGAATGGGTAAACGTAGATCGATTGTTTACGTTATCAGAATATAGAAAGACTAGGGGACATGCAATGAAGCTACAGCGTAAACTATTCAAGACAAATAAGAGAAATATTTTTTCACTCAACGTGTAATCAAACTCTGGAATTTGTTACCGGAGAATGTAGTAAAAGCTGTTAGTGTAGCTGGGTTTAAAAAAGGTTTGGACAAGTTCCTGGAGGAAAGGTCCATAAACCACTATTAAAAAGGGACCCGGAATATCACTGCTTGACCTAATAGAAGCATTGTGGAACCTGTGTGTCACGGGGAAACAGCTAGGTACATATGACCGAGCTTGGCCACTGTTGGAAACAGGATACTGGGCTTGATGGACCTTGGTCTGACCCAGTATGGCATATCTTATGTTCTTATGTTATGTTCTAAGAAAGCACTCATGCACACATATATTTTATAAAACCAGACAACTTCCAAAGTAAATTTTGTGGTGCTGCAAGGTATTATTAAACAGCTGCTTTGTAACTACCCCTCTTAGATGGGTAAAGGAGAAAAGTTTTCAGTCAAGTCCATTTATCTACCTTCACTGTCCTTACCTCAAAATATATTAATATATTTTAATGATATCAGATGCTAAGGGGTATGTTTACTAAACTGTCTTAATGTGCACCAGGTGATGTTATGATGAGATAAGGTACCTTATAGCGCAATAATGGCACTTTATCGGGCACAGAGGTACCTTAGCGCGCGATAACGTGTGCAGGGGCGCAAATGAGCGCTGAGGGTGGAGAAAGGCTCCCGGAGGGTGGAGGAAGGTTCCCCAGGGGCGGAGAGAGAGGGTCAATGGGTGGAGAGTGGGAAGGGAGAGGCTCCCCGCACACTATCGCTGTGAAATCAGGGGCTGAAAACTAACATCAGTGAAACCCTGTCATTAGAGCTGATTTAAAGGGAAAAGAAACCATTTCCATCAGCAATGTACAGCAAAACCAGGGAAACCTACCAAAAGTGATATGTGATACATGTGCACGGAACAAAAGGGCAAATAAACATTGAAAATGACCAGAAGAAAATGTGAAAAAAAACATAACCAAGCTGGCCAATAGTGATATTAATGGGAAACATCAAAAAACACTCCTGAGAAAGCTAAAAAAAAAAATAATATTAATTTTGGAAGGGTCTATGCTCTGTCCCCATACAAGGTGAATGATCCCAAATTGAAATAGCGCTGATCAGGGTTTTCCCTTTCTATTGGAGAGGTTTCCTATGGCATGCACATGTTCCATAACAGCAGGGCGGGCATGTCGGAACGGGCAACTGGACAGATGCTGGAAAAGGGGACACAGAAGGCTGCAGGCGGCACATGCTGTGGTGAAGCTGGGCCACAGTGCGTACTAGGGTGATGTCTAGGTGGCCCATGGGAATGCTGAAACAGTAGAGCAGCCAGACAGCAACTGATGAGGGCCCAACATGGGCACGAGTGTGTCTCCCACAGTGCCACAGGGGATAGTACCCAGCAGGTACCCCCAAAGGCACAGAACATCGGCAGGCAGCGCAGGGGGGAAGCGTGGACAGCTATGCAGGAACTCCTACCCCAGAACCTGCACCATAAGCAGCCACCTACCCGCATACTGGATGGCCCGAGATCGCGCACCACCAGCACCACCAGCAGAAGGGCATGTCAGCATGGTGGCAGAGGAGTACTGGTGGTGGAGGGGCCAGTGGCTGCTGCCCACAGCAGACCATGGCCTAGCCCTGTGTAGGTGGGTGCCATGCACTGCAACAGACAGGCCCTGTCTGACAAACAGTCATGGTATCTCCAGGGAATGCACTGTCTCTGTGGCAACATGGTGGTGTAGTGCACACAGCCAGTGTGTTCAGGAGCAGAAGGTCACAGGTTCAAGTCCCAGCTGTAGTTCCTGCCAACCCAGTCCCTATATTTTACCCACTACTAAAACGTGGTAATACAGACAGAACCTTTAGTGCAGATAACGTAAACATGCCCAAAACACCTACACTTTACCCTACAGAGCACAGACACCATAAACATGCGCATTACCTAGAACAGTCTCCCAAAAGCAGTCCTGGAGGGCCAAACACCATTCAGGTTCCATGCTGTCTCCAATAAATATAGCTGTGCTGCATTTCTATGCACTGCCCCATGGTATGCAGATGTATCTCATGCATATTCATTAGGGACAGCATGAAAACCCGAAGAGTGTTTGGCCCACCAGGGTCGGAGTTGGGAACCTCTGCCCCAGAGCAGCAGCCAACAGGGGCAGACACACCCGCACCCACAGGCTCCATTATCCAAAGCCACCTGGAGAGGCAGGATGTTGGGCCCTGTGTGCATCTCCCAATACTAGCACTTGCATACCTTAGCAATGCCACCCGAAACCTGGGAATATGGTACACATATATCAAAGGGTTGCTATGATCACTGGCGATAGCAATTCCTACATTAAGCACAATCTGCTCATTGAGCTGTTTCATACCAACCTCTCTGATGTCTGTGAAGTGTGTTTCAGGTCTGGTGTCTGACAGTGTTCACCACCCTGGGGATTGACCCCAACAGTATTGCATACCATAGCCATGCCTGCACTGTGCCCAGGACTGGTGCGGTGGCCAGGGCTGCCTAGAGCCTCTATAGTTGCACAATGCTGGCATAGGTGTGGGAGTGTGTGTCTATCTATCCAGTGTGTGGTGTCTGCCAACACCTTCCTCAGCCCACACTGCTTGCACTGTTTCCAGTGTTAGCATGCCAATGTGCATAATGAGGAGCAAGGTACCGTGGGTATAGCCTGGACAGGGTGGCCTGGCCTGGATGCATCTGCACAGGGCATAGGGCAATGGCTCGGACATTGTAGTGCCTGGGCACAACCTGCACAGACAGGGTGGCCACAGCATGTCCTGCTGGGAGGTCACTCTCACCCTGACTGAGCAGTGACCACGGCATGGCCAGGTTCCCCATAGTGCTATATAGTATTTCTCTCAAGTGATATTTATGGGGGGGGGGGTTCTGGGACCTAATCACTGACTTAGCTGCTTGATGGGTGTGCACACATCCCCTCCTGCTGCATATACTAAGGACTAGTTAGCAGACTGTCTGTAGTTAGTATGTGTATGGCTAGAACACCTTGCAGGGTGCAGTGGCTGGTGACTCACTGTGTGTGCTGCTGGAGAATGTCAGATGGTGGTGGGGGGCAGCTGAGCATTTCCAGGCCTACTGTCTGTCTGTCTGCCATTACATGATGGATGTGTACAGGGTCTGCATTGGCTGCCCTGTGGGGTGTCTGTTCTCCAGCAGGACTGGGGTTGATGGCCCCCCTCTACTGCCACCATTGCAGGGAGGTAGAATGGGGATCTGTTGGTGGGAGTTCCTGTTTCCCACCCTGAGCCACTAGAGAGTGGGTGGGTTGGGTGGTGGTACATAATCTGCTTATGGGTCCAAATAACTCCCCCCCAAATCATGGCACCCAACACAGAATATGCACTATTCTGGGTGTATTACAGCCCATAAGGGCTAGACTTGATTGACAGATACAGATGGACATTAATGTATCCCAGGTGTGTCTGCAGGAACTACCTATCTCACACACACTGGCACTGATGGGTACCTCTGACATGGCCTATTCCAGCCATGGAAGGTGCTGCGGACCTGGTGCTGGCCGCCCCACTGCATCCTCAGGGTGAGCGCAGTACATACACAATGTGACGGTCTGTAGCTACACTGTGCCACTAACACACACTGTTGGCACCTCCTACCAGGCTGAGGTGCTGTGGGGGTGCACACAGTTGGTTTCCCCTACCAGGAAGAGGTGCTGTGGGGTGCATACCCCATCCTGTGATCATCTGTAGAATGCTGATTTGCATGTGCATTGCATCATGGGTACGGGTGGGTTGACCCGACCCTGGTAACAACAGCAGAATGTTTGTGTGGTGACCTGCAGTCCTTCTGTAGCCAGCCAGGGGTTTGCTACTAGCTATCAAGCAGTAGCCCACTGGTTACTTCTCTACTTGTGGAGCCAGAGGTCATGGGTTTGAACCCACAGTGGGGTTATTTGATAGGGCTGTCCAAGGCATTGTCTATTTTTAATGCACATTAGTGCTGCCAGCAAAATCATCCTCAGACTACTGTAACCGTAAGGTGTCCCATAAGGCACCTTATAGGGCGCCCTATAAAGTGCCTTATAAGGTGTCCTATAGGGGACATTATAGGATGCCTTGGCAGACAGTGCACTTTAAAATGTGCCCTATGGAGTGCCTTATAGGGTGCCTTATGTGGCACCTTAGGTTACACCACTGTGAGGGTGTGTTTGCTGGCAGCACTAATTAAAATAAAAATAATATGCCTCATAAAGCAATATTTACACATAAAGGGTAATGCCTCAGCCAGCCTTATTCATTAGGCACACTGGGGGATAAAACTCAAGACCCCTGTACCAGCAGTCAGTGTATCAACTATCATACTACACCTCTGTTCCTATATTTGCATGTCTGTGCGCCTACATAGGATTACCGCGTGTTCATGTGCTTAGCGGCTTCTCGCATGATAATGTGCGCAGCGCATGTTATCGCGCGATAATCCCGTTTTGCTACATTAAGACTGAAACACCCACTCCTTTTATGGCAGCCTGCACACTAGCGCCGGGCGCACGTTAAGACTGCTTAGTAAACATACCCCTAAGAAGTCAAACAATTTTTGCAAATGCAATAAAAGACTTATACTGGATAATAAAGGACTATAACACACAGGGGCATGTTTACTAAAGGTCAACATGCGTTAATGAAAGTTAGCGTGTGTTAAATGCCGCAATGACCCAAAGAAATGAATGGGCCATGGTAGCACTTAGCACGAGTTAACTTTCCTTAATGCACGTTAACTTTTACTAAACATGCCCCATAGTAAATTCTGTGGTGGAAAAACACTGCATTTCTTGACTTTTTAGTTTTGATTTAAGAGAGTAATCCCAACTATTCTTTACGCTAAAGTTATCATAGTAATCTAGATCTACAGTGCTAAGCAATCAAGTTACTTGACATGTAATTTACCAAATTGCTCTTTGATTGCATCCGCTAATCTTTTCACGATGAGATAGGCAGAACCAGGTTCAGCTAAAGAACTCCACTGAAGAACTTGTTCCAACACCTTTTCTTTACTGTGTAGAGGACGCTCTTAAAAAGAAAAAATAAATAAATGGATAAGCATTCAACAAGAAAACTGTACCATAAAATATTTTTATAAAAAAAGCTGTAAATTTTTCTTAAGTGACATTTTTTGCCTTTCTTTTTTTTTATAAAGAAAGTGGAAATGGTTATAACTGTGTAGTTGAAATGTCCTTTCAGGTGCCCTTTGGGCTATAGTAATGGAATGGTCTGTTCTGCAGTCATTTAGGTCTTCTGCAATTTCTCTGCTACAGCTCTAAATGTCGTCTGTAATTTGCCACTTTAAAAAGAGCATTCACCTTTTGCTAACATTAAGTAGAGAAAGAAAGAAACAAATAATTTATTTTATTTTTTTTAACGCTAGAGCAGATACCATGGCTCAGAATGAGTTCTGTTTTGACTATTAACAAAGTTTTAAAGAGTTAACAAAGGTAATGCGAGGATAAGCACATTCTGCAGTTATTCCTAATGCTTAAACTTTGTTCAGAAGTCTGTAGAGTTTCATCAGAAAAATGCAAATTGTTCCTAGATGGAAAAGTACATAAAATTGCAACAAGTTCTTCTGTAAATGTTCATTTAAAAAATCAAGGAAATATCTGTCCATCAAAGTAAAAGGCACTGTTTCTTGGGTATGCAATTTGTGACTTCTGGAAGGTAAATGGAGTAGCCTGTGGAGTGCTGGAGACAGCACAGCTCTCTAAAGGTCTAAGATGAAGTAAAATAAGCAGATCAACAGGTAGAAATCCAGCAGTAAAGACTGATATCAAATCAAGGTAAATTAGAGTAATATAGCATGATTACTCTATTTTTTTCTAATTCTATTGATGGAGGGGAACTTTAGAAGGGATGGAATTTTCACTCGGATGAAAGAAGATCATTAGTGGTGTGCCCTGGGGATTGATCCTTGAACCAGTACTGTTCAATGTATTTGTGAGTGATTTTGCTGAAGGACTGAATGGAAAAGTCTGTCTTTTTGCAGATAACATGGAAATTTGCAACAGAATGGACTCCCCTGAGGGAGTGGATAACATGAGGAAAGATCAACAAAAGCTGGAAGCATGGTCTAATGCTTGGCAGCAAAGATTTAGGGTGAAGAAATGCAGTGTCATGCACTTGGGATGCAGAAATCCAAGGGAATTGTTTTCGATAGGTGGCGAAAAGTTGGTGTGCACAGACCAAGAGAAGGGCCTTGGAGTGATTGTTTCTGAGGATCTCAAGGTGGCGAAACAGTGTGACAAGGTGGTGGCCAAAATCAGAAAGCTGCCGGGTTACATACAGAGAGGAATTACCAGCACAAAGGAGGAGGAACTAATGCCACTGTACATGTCGCTAGTGGGGCCTCACTTGGAATATTGTTTTCAGTTTTGGAGATCGTATCTCACAAAAGATATAAAAAGACTGGAAATGGTTCAGAGGAAGGCGACCAAAATGATTTAGAGCCTGCGCCAGAAGTCGTATGAAAAGAGACTTGAAGACCTAAATATGTATAGAGGATAGGAGGGACAGGAGAGATTTGATATACACCTTTAAATACTTAAAGAGTATTAAAGAGCAAGCAAACCTTTTGCAAAGAGGAGGTAAACTGAAAGGCGATGTCAGGAAATACTTTTTCACTGAAAGGGTGGTGGATGCTTGGAATACCCTGCCGATGGAAGTGGTGGGGGCAAATACAGTGACAGAATTCAGAAAGGCATGGGACAAACACAATGGATCCATTTATAGCAATAGGATAACATCACAATAACCTTAACTATATCTTCTATCTCAACAAATAGGGGTGGCCTGTATGGAGCGGTGGGGTCACCCCTAAACAAAGACATGGGGAGGGATGAGCTACATGGAGCGGCAGGTGCACCTACTCTTGTCACCATTCTGGGCAGACTAGATGGACCATGCCGGTCTTTATTTGCCATCATATGCTATGTTCCTATGACGTCAAAGTGCAACCTGGGATGTCTAAACCAGAATGTCTGAAAAAAATCAGGCACGTCCAGGTGCAAACACCATTTCACAAATGTGTATGTGCCCGATAAGGACGTCTGTGGGGGCATCTACATGGACGCCCCCAGAACCATATTTCAGAACTTGGACATCTAGCATAGCCTAATGGATAGAGTAATGGGCTAGGAACAGGACAGCCAAGGTCCAAATCACACTGCTGCTATAATTGTCATTGTACTGAGTACTGGGGATGATGGAATGCTTTCTTCTCTACACAGCCAAAACGAGCACTGTTCTTGCCTGGAGAAGGTCTAAACTTAGATGTGACACCGGACATCCATGATGTTTCTGAGAACAGGCAGGAACGACCAGGTTCCTGGGAATGTCCCAGCCAAGCCTCAACCACACACCCATTCAGACTTTGATGTCCTTACATAGAACATAAGAAATGTATTTATTTATTTATTTATTTAACAGTTATTTATATACCGCTCCTTCCCTAGTATCAAGTGCGGTTTACATGGAACAGTAGGTTAATTGGTATGTAATATACCAAGTCAGTTTACATAGAACAGATAATTATAATTTACAAGGAATGTTGTAACATTAAAGGTATAACATATTAGAACATATATACATTGTTAGTTTAAATCTATAATCATCATGTGAATGAGAGTGTGGTATGGTTAATAGTGTATTAGTGATATTTATTTTGAAAATAGAGTATGTAATAATAATGTATAAATGTTAGCCTGTATCTATTTGAGTATTCTGTTCTGAGGGTGTATTGTAGTGTAATATGAATAAGTGAGTTTTTAATTTTTTTCTAAATTATTTTATATCAGATAGCAGGCGAATGTTGTCAGGTAGATTGTTCCAAAGAATTGGAGCAGAGTGTGAGAAAGCTCTCTTATTTGTTTGTTTTCTGGCTTTTGTGAAATCTTTTGGTATTGTTAAGGTATTTAAGTTTCTGCTTCTTTGGGATCGTTTATCGATGTCTATATTAATCAGTGTATTGAGTGCCGATGGTGCAAGATTATTTATAAGTTTAAATGTAGTGACAAGAATTTTATATTTGATTCGGGAGTAAATAGGTAGCCAATGAAGTTCAGCCAAAATTGGTGTAACATGTTCAAGTGGGCTTATATTCATAATCATCCTGGCAGCTATGTTCTGAATTATTTGTATCTTTTTAATATTTTGTTTTGAAATGCCATTAAGTATTGTGTTTGCAAAATCAAAATGCCATACTGCATCAGACCAAGGTCCATTAAACCCAGTTCCTGTTTCCAATAGTGGCCAATCCAGGTCACAAGTACCTGGCAGGTACTCAAAAAGGTACACAGGTTCCACAATGCTTGTCTTGGGGTAAGCAGTGGATTTCCTGGGTTCTCATTTATAATGGTTTATGGACCTTTCCTCCAAGAACTTGTCCAAATCTATTTTAAACCCAGCTACACTAATAGCTTTTACCACATCCTCAGTAATGAATTCCAGAGTATGATTATGCATTGAGTGAAAAAATATTTTCTCTTATTAGTCTTAAATGGGCTACATTGTAGCTTTATTGCTGTTCCCTAATCTTTCTACTGTTTGATGGCATATATAACCAATCTACGCTGGAGGTGTTCCCAGAACCGGCTTCTAAAATGGCTCTGGATAAGTCTCTGTGCTTTGGATGTCTCTATGCCCATTTTTGGATGTGCAAATCACAAATAGGACTGCTATGATGACCCCCATAGCATATTAGGGATGCACATTCCTTAGCAAGCTTTAGGTTTATTAGAACACCTTAAAAAACATTAAGGGCCTGTTTAATAAAGTGTGGTGAGTGTTTGCACTTACCACACTAACTGGAAAAGTTAAGATGCGTTAAGTGCAAAGCCTGTGCAGTAAATGCAGAGGATCCACCCAGCGTCTGCCCTGCAGTTAGCACACAACGTACACTTATTGCAAGTAGGAGCCATGTTACTTGCCTTGGAATCCATGCTACCTTGTCAAGGTAGGGAGCATAGCCCGGTGCCATAAGAAGTTAGCATGGATTTGAACTGACCTGGCACTTGGAGATTAATGCATGAGCCAGCGCCATCCTGTTGGGATTACTATGGCTTCAGAAGCATAACCCCACTAGTGACTGGTGACAAGGACAGATAATTTCCTAATCTCCTTTCTTTTTTAACTCCTGGACCCTAGACCCATTAATCTGCTGTTCTTAGCCTCTTATCATTGAGGTTCATCCAGGTCTCCCAGCACAATACCACTCATTTGCCAATGTTTTCAGCAAGAAACAAAATGAGACGCCACCCAAATATTGTGAATATGATTTTGCTATTGAATTCCTCCTGGGGCGATGCAACCTCATGGTCATACACATCCGCCATCAGGACCGGAAACCAAGGCCATGTCAAATGATATCAAGGAAAACTTAGCATGGGGCTTTAACCATCCCTCTAAGTCTCCTTCTGGAATGGGGTTCTTTTTTGAGCAAAAGAAGGATGGATCTTGCAGGCCCTGAATCAGTTATTGAGGCCTTAATTAAATTACTGTTAAGGACAGTTATCCCCTGCCATTGATCTCCAAACTGTTTGACAGGCTCAAAGGTGCCAAGATTTTCACCAAGTTGGACCTTGGCACCTCTACAAGGTATAATCTTATTTGGATCAGACAGGGTGATGAGCAGAAGACTGCTTTCAATACAAGAAATGGCCATTATGAGGGTAATTTTATAAAGGGCCTAGTTAACGTGTTTTATAAATTCAAGTACACGTATACTTAACTTTATAAAATCCTAGTATAAGTGGAAGAGAATATGTTTTAAAATAAGGTGTAATGCCTTATATCATCCCTACAGCTGGTGGAAATGACAGTGTCAACATTTTATAAGCATATTTGCATATTATTTCTATTCTATAATTTATACGCATAATTGCTTACATCGCCCTTCCTCCATTCAAACTCTGCCTATGTGCACACCCACAGTGAAAGTAGACATGTTGCAAACAATGTGTGGACTTTTACACTACTCAGTATTTTTTAAGAAGTCATTTACCTGCATGAGAAACCACTTACGAACAGCAGCCGGCCTAGCCCTTTAAAAACCGGCCAGGCCAGCTAAAAAACAGCCAGTTGGCAACCCTAGTTGGCTGGTAAGCTGCGATATTCAGCAATTAGTGTGAATCTAGTTAGTGAGAATTTCAGCAGTCCTTGTCCAGACAACTAAGGCCACAAGCAAGCAGGCCTAAGTTTATTTATTTATTTATTTTACAACCTTTTTTTATACCACATATCTACCAGTCATGGCAGTTTACATGGAACTAATTGCAAATGTGAACTTTACATGGAACAATATAAATTACATTAACTTAGCTGTACGAGTTAAACTATCTAACAGTTAGTACAATATGACAGTAGAACACAACTAGTGCAATATAACAGTAGGACATCATGCTTGGGGAACTATGACACATTAGGTGATGGTACTGGCTGGAGTTGGCAAAGGGAAGCGTTCGGGGTAAGTGTATGTAATGTGTTAGTGGGGTGGTTGGGTCCATGGGGTGGTTAAGTGTCTGATCCAAAGTGAGCCAAGAAAAGAAGTGTCTTTAACCTTCGGCGGAATTCTCTGCTCTCTGAGAGAGCGAAGGTCTGGAGGGAGAGAATTCCAGATTGTTGGAGTGTAGAAGCAGAATGCTCTGTTGGAGGCAGTGGTGCTGGTGGGGGTGAATGCTGTGAGTATGGCCAGGCATGTGTCGTTGGTACTTCTGCGTGATCTTTGGCTTTGGGCTAGCAGAGACTGTTGGGTATTGGTTGAGAGATGCAGGATTATTTTGAAGGTTGTCAGTGCCACTTTGTATTTCACTCTGCTAATGAGCCAGTGTAAGTTACAATCTGGATAAGTTCTCCCTGAAAAGAATGCTAACTACCTAAGTGCCAGTACTTACCCGGTTAGCACCACTCAGCCTGGATATTCAGTGGCAGTTCCAATCCAGATACTGCCGTAGAATATCCCACTGATATTTAAGCACCACGGCTGACCACCGTAGCATTGAATATCAGCTGCTTTGAAAAGTGGGCCCTAAGGGGCTGATTTTATAAGAGTGCACAGAAAATTACATGCTATTAATGCATGTCCCTATTTTAAAGGACTTATGCACGTGGTTTAGGTGGCTGCTATTCTGTAAGCACGCACATATCCTATCAGGTGTACTTTCAGTTTGGGTGTACACAGTTGTGGAGCTTGGCAGATCATAAATGGAAAATCACTGAAAGAGATGACACTCTACTGTCTGTTTCAGTGTGTTTAAAGATGTATGGATCAATACTCGCAAGATCACAAAACAAAATTTCATACAAGGAAGGTCTCAGACTCGTTAACAGTGAATCGCGAGTGACGACTCAAGTGTTATATTAGCATCAACGACCTTTCCTATGTACTAACAAACACAAATGTTCCAGAAGATCTACATCAAATTCAGCAAAGCTTTCCTTATCTGCAGAAATAATTGTGTATTGCTAAAAAAATAAAAATCCCGGATCGACATTCAATTCAGCAAAGCTTTTCTTTATCTGCAGAAATGAATCCGTGTTGCTGAAAAGTGAAAATCCCAATGCCACCATACAGTACTGTCCCCGCGTTTCACATTACATTTCTTCAGGGGTATGTAGATTGTACCAACCTGAAAATTAAAAACAACAAATCACCCGAAACTCATAACTTTCTAAGTGTCTCTCCCATATCCTCATATTTTTACTTTATCTGGAAAACACTTACCATATAAGAAGTAGCTATGCTGTCCACGTTTAACTGCCCAAAAGTTTCTAGGGCTATATCTAAGTCTCCAAAAGACGCCGCGTATGTGGGGTCCCAGTGTAGCCCGCCTATTTAAATTCCAAAGGAAACCGGTTTATAATCACATCTACGTCATTACTGGGGAAACCCCACTCAAAAATTACGTCAAACCGGAACTTCCTCTAGAAAATAGCGAGATCTCACAGCTCCTTCTTCATCACTATCCCTACTAAGACTAACAAACTTCAAAAAAACTATTGAACTAACCCCAAAAAATTGCTGAAGTCCAAAAACCTTTATCAAAAACTGGATTAAAATGAATTAAACACAGGCTTTCCAGTCTATATAACCATTAAGACCTCCCGGCACCATTGAACCTAAATCAAAGATCCGCTTTTGTTCCTTTATGATCAACCATTGATCACGAGTTTTACCTGCCGCCCCCGATTGAATTTTATCTATGCAAAAACATTTCAAATCTTCAAATGTGTGTTGAAATGAAATGCAGTGTTGCACTATAGGAGCTGCCATAATTTTGTACTTTAATCTGCTTTTATGTTCCCCCATGCAGATCTCAAAAGCCCGACTGGTTTTTCCAACGTAAAATAGATCACAAGGACATTTAATTATATAAACTACATGGGTGGAATCACACGAAGTGTGATGTCGCAGATTATAACATTTTCCATGATATTCAAAACTCTCCACCTCTCTTGTTATCGTGCAAATACCACACATACCACATTGCCAATGTCCTGATCTCTCAACAGCAGTTTCCACTATATCAGCCAAATTTTTCAATTGCGCTGGACTTAAATATTCTCTCAGATTTCTACCTCGCTGCCATACACACCTAATCCTTTTGTGTTCCAAACCCGGAACATTACTTAACACATTGGCATGTTTTTGCAACATTTTTTGAATAGACCTACTGAAAGGTGAATATTTTGTGATCAAGTTAACATCATCAGGGAAGGCCTTTTTTTCGATTTGCTAACTTGCGGCAATAACAACAAATCCCTGTTGCTGTTTAAAGCTCTCTGGTATGCATGTTTAATCACCTTCACTGGGTACCCTCGAGCACTAAAATTCTTAACCAAATGTTGAGCTACTCGCTTGAAATTGCGTCTATTAGAGCAGTTTCTTCTGCATCTCAAAAATTGAGAAAACGGCAAGCTTGTTTTCAAACTTATTGGGTGGGTACTATCAAAATGTAAAAATGTATCACGATCAGTGTGTTTACGAAAAATGGTAGTAACCCACTGTCCATGTTGTTTCTTTATACTCTGCCACCCACCCGCTCCCTAGACCTTGAGGGTTTCAGGAGGGGTTGGCCTTTAAATGCCCTTCAGGGTTGAGGTTGTAGTTGTGTGAGCTCAAGTAGTAAGGCAGGCAAAGAATATTTATTTACATGAGGTTTTATTTCTCCCGCTCCGCAGTTGAAATGCAACAGACGCAAAAGGTATAATTGTCAAAACAAGAATGAGGTAAACAAGGCTTTTCAGTGCTGGCCTAAATGTCCATTTGTCTTACATCTCAGACAAAACAACAGTGTTCCTAAGGTGCAAACAGATTATGCTTTAACTTATTCACTTTCCATAAGTTCTTCAGCAATACAAACATTCAGGTCACTTCTGTTATATTACTTCATATAACCATTAAAGCTTTGCCTTAATTATCTTTCTCAATGAGACAGGTTGAGCAATCCATGGGCTGGTCTTGCTCTATGGACGGCATAGATCAGACTAGTGGCATTTCTACTTCACAGCTGTTTTCAGGCTGTGCTGACTTATGGCTAGAAATTGCCCTGCTCTCTAGAAATTCTCTGAAATCCTTAAGAAGTAATTCAGCTTGCTTCCTTCCTGGGCTAAGCTGAGAAACTGCTTCTTCTTCAGGTAAACATTTGTTTGAGTTCCTTATCTCAGGATAATTAGTATTGCTGTATCTACGAGAACAACCATTCAGTGCGCTGGAAGTATCCCTCCCCCACTTGTCTCTGCACATAAGTGCCGGGGGTTAAAACTTCAGCTGTGTTTGGAGAGTCTTTAAAGAGTGCT
Source organism: Ichthyophis bannanicus (assembly GCA_033557465.1). Classification (NCBI taxonomy): domain Eukaryota; kingdom Metazoa; phylum Chordata; class Amphibia; order Gymnophiona; family Ichthyophiidae; genus Ichthyophis; species Ichthyophis bannanicus. The sequence goes on from CM066032.1 coordinate 1,484,511,067, forward strand.
TTAAAAGTAGAACCGTCAGGCTTCTCCTGGCTCACGTCTCTGCAATACACCTCAGCTGTTTTCTTCCTATTAGCTTCTCTGCTAAACGTTTCAGGTGGCTTGTGAGAATAGCTGGGACTGCTTAAACAATTTTCATGCTGAACCCAACTGCCACCATATTGACTGACTCTGTCCTGGCTTTTAAAATCAGCTTTCACTCTTTCTGGCTTCACACTATAAAACTTGCTAGCTGTATCAACCACACCGTGTACCTTGTGCTGAGGCTTCTTCCATGAGAATTCCTTGCCCCTCTGCCTTCTGTTCCACGACTCTGCTCGGTCCTCCAGAAGCCTGGGCTGTAACCTTGGGTCTCTCAGTGCTCTGGAACTCTTCTGGTCACAGAAGATTCTTTCTGCCCCTGAGTCTCCCAGGTACCTGCTTCTTGAGTCAAAATCCTTCCTTAGTGAATCACAGCTGCTTAGTGGTTCTCTCTCCAACTCTTGGACTTGCACCTGGTCCTGTTCCTCTTCCTCTTCAAATCGTTCAAGTCTGAACCTAAATCTAACTGTTTCAGTTTCTGACTGCTTAACAAGCTGCCTGTGCCTTGCACTGCCTGCCTCCTGCTTGGGTGTGCCAAATCAGGGACCTTGCTTCTCTCCTCCCCTGAGGTGAGCTGTGTTACCTGATTAGTCATGTGTTTTTTCCTCTCAGAAGAGAAAATCCTGCATTCTCTTGCAGTACCGGTTCTCTCCACCGGATCACTATCTGTTTCCATAGCTTCTTGGGAAGCTACCACGTCACAACTCACATCTAAATATGTTATTTCAGTACCACTAAAGGTGTGGGTAAATTTAATGTTCTGATCGCGCTCATTCAACCAACAGAACTCTTCAAGTAACCCATGGGGACCCTTCCACACCATAAACACATCGTCTATATAACAGCACCATACTTTAATATGGGCCATATAAGGGCCAGATATTAACCAATGCTCCTCAAATTTTGCCATGTATAAATTAGCAATAGAGGGGGCACTAGTGGCCCCCATAGCCACCCCCCGAAACTTGATGATAAAGTATCCCCTCAAAAATAAAGTAATGATAGAAAATGGCCAATCGTGTCAGTTGTAAAATAAACTCTTGACCTCTTGACCTCAAATAGTAATCCACGATATAAAAGGCTGCTGTCTCTGGAATACTTGTGTTTTGGGTTTAGTTCAATAGTTTTTTTGAAGTTTGTTAGTCTTAGTAGGGATAGTGATGAAGAAGGAGCTGTGAGATCTCGCTATTTTTCAGAGGAAGGTCCGGTTTGACGTAATTTTTGAGTGGGGTTTCCCCAGTAATGACGTAAATGTGATTATAAACTGGTTTCCTTTGCAATTTAAATAGGCGGGCTACATTGGGACCCCGCATGCGCGGCGTCTTTTGGAGACTTAGATATAGCCCTAGAAACATTTGGGCAGTTAAACGCGGGCAGAATAGCTACTTCTTAAATGGTGTTTTCCAGATATAGTAAAAATATGAGGATATGGGAGAGACACTTAGAAAGTTATGAGTTTCGGGTGATTTGTTGTTTTTAATTTTCAGGTTGGTACGATCTACATACCCCTGAAGAAACGTAATGTGAAATACGGGGACAGGTGGTTTTGGGATTTTCACTTTTCAGCAATACGGATTCATTTCTGCAGATAAAGAAAAGCTTTGCTGAATTGAATGTCAATCCGGAATTTTTATTTTTTAGCAATACGCAATTATTTAGGCAGATAAGGAAAGCTTTGCTGAATTTGATGTAGATCTTCTGGAACATTTGTGTTTGTTAGTACATAGGAAAGGTCGTTGATGCTAATATAACACTTGAGTCGTCACTCGCGATTCAGTGTTGAGTCTGAGACCTTCCTTGTTTGAAATTTTGTTTTGTGATCTTGTGAGTATTGATCCATACATCTTTAAACACACTGAGACAGACAGTAGAGTGTCATCTCTTTCAGTGATTATTCGTTGAGTGTATACAACAGTTGACTTTAATATTCACGCTCAGAAAAAAGACCAAAATACTAGTGTCTGAAGATCATAAATGGAGCCTACATTTTCTTGTGTACAATACTTAATAACTTAAGAGCATTTCTGAACAAACTAGGCGTGGACATTTATACTGCTCTAGAGCAGGCAAACACATGTGGCATCGCATATTAAAGTAGGTGCCCTTATAGAAATATCATCCATATGCCTAAATTTGGGCTCCTAGCTTCCACATGCGGAAGTAAACATGAGGTTGAAAACTACAGGCTGGTTAGTCTGACCTCCGTGGTGAGTAAATTAATGAAAATGCTGCTAAAACAGAGGATAGTGAGGTTTCTGGAGCCTAATGGATTGCAGGATCCAAGGCAGAGTGGTTTTACTAGGAGTAGGTCTTGTCAGAGAAATTTAATTTCTTTGATTGGGTGACTAGAGAATTGGACCGAGGGAGAGCCCTAGATGTGGTGTACTCAGATTTCACTAACGTCTTTTATACTGTTCTGCACAGACAACTTATAAATAAATTGAACATTGCAGGAATAGACTCTAAGGGATAAAGATTGGTTGAATGGGAGGCAACAAGGGGTACAAGTAAATGGAGCTTACTGTGAGGAGAGGGGTGTAACCAGTGGTGTGCCACAGGGATCTGTCTTCAATCCAATTTGTTTTAATGTTTTTGTTAGGGATATTGCAGAAGGGTTGTCAAGTAAAGTTTGCCTCTTTGCATATGATACCAAAATCTGCAATAGAGTACACAAGCAGAAAGGAGTAGATAACAAGATCCCTGCAGCGGCAAATAGTGGCTGCGGGGCACAGGTAGGCAGAGGGTGCCAGGCCAGCAAGGGTTAAGTGTGGCGGGGGGGGGGGGGCATGAAGGCAGGCCAGTGGAAGCCTATTTTAGAGGCCTGCAACACTGGGATTTTCCTCTTGCCCCTCTGAAGAAGACGGTGCAATGGCTTGCGGCTTGGCTCAGCAATTTACCTTGGTGAGTCAGCCATTTGAGTGTTCTTTCCCGCGAGTGCCTTTCTTTCATATTGACCGATATTTAAGCATGGGCCTGCAGGGCGACAATCGAGCGGAGCATTGAGAGTCCACATGCAGACGGGGTGAGTAATCCGGTGGAGAATGAGGACCCTGGGGAAGTTGGGTGGCATGCCTCATGCAGACTTCCTATCAGTTGAGCAGGGGCTGACAAGTAAGGCAGGTGCCGGGGGGGGGCGGGGGTTAAAGGGGCTGGGACAGCAAAGAGTCCATAGGAGGTGCGGGAGCAAGTGGAGTGGGGCAGATGGCTGATCGGGGTAAGACTATCGCCAGAGGGTCCTGTGCGGTGGCCATTTTGGGATTGGCAACATTGGGAGGTCATGCGGCAGAGAACTATCTTCCCCCCACCCAAAAAAAGGGGGAGGGGACAACAGATGGGGCTGATGGCATAGTGTTAAGGGAGTGGGGCAAGGTAGGCACAGGGGAGCATGAGGGAACAGTATATTAAGGTTTGTTCTTTTATGTGGGGATATGGTGAGGTTGATATGGGCATTTGTGCTATGTGTGGATTTGTGCTATGTGGAGACCTTGTAGCTGGTTATGGTAAAGACAGCAAGGTTAAACAGTTGGCGGGTAGGGGAGCATGAGTTAATAACTGAGATGGACCTTACAAAAAAAAAAAAGAGAGAGACACAGGGGAAAGGTTATCCTCTGTACAAAAAAAAAAATGCTAGAGATGTTTTAGTTTTGCTATACAAAGGTGACATCTAGTGGCCTCTTAGGGAATGGCAGTGACTGAATTTTAAATATTCCACATGAGTACTCAACAAGGGGACATAAGGCAGTGGAGAAATAATGAAGGGAAGACTAGGAACAGGGATAGCAGGGATACAGGCGCTGGGGAGGGGGTGGAGACTGAGACCAGTTCAGTCCTGCCGGACAAGAATCATCCGGATTGATGAGCTGATATAGTAAGCAGTAAGTGACATTTTCACATCTTGCCTCTCCCTAGCATTTTCTTTTAGAGATATGCCTCGGAAGAACAGCGGAGGACAGAGCGGGACACAGGGATGACAATGAACTTCTGAATGCCAGGGAGGTTCTGCAAAACAGGCCTTGTTTGCAGGCGCTAGCAAGGCAGCCACAGGGACTCACAAGGCATCCACAGTCGCAGCCAAGAGAAAAAGGATGGAGGACATGGCTGCGGCTACCACACGGCACAGTAATAAATGGTGGTGGCAGGAATGTCAGTGAAACAAGGACCACAAGCAGCAAAATGGAGGAGCTGATACGAGTCCTCAGAAGGCAAGTCAGTCAGCTCGACCCTCAGGAGTCTGCCAATGACTCAAAGACCCCCGTGCAGCAGATGGCCCCTATGAAGAGAACACACCCAGTGGTAAGGGCAATGCATGGCACACGCTGGCATAACAAGCTACCTCGGGTAAGTCCATTCATAAGTCGGTGGTGCAAAGTCTGTCCACCTCAACGTCGGATAGCTACGGAGAGCTCACCTTCATTCAATTAATGGAAAAGGCTTTTAAAAAGTTTAAAGGGCAGAAATGTTCAGCAGATAGGGCCTGGCTGAGGGGTGTGAGCATGAGCAGGGACAGGACCACCAATGCAGCTGTTGAACAAGCACGTCCCAACCAACTGAGCTCACAGACATTACAGATGGGGCAGACGTGCATTGTGGTATGTCATCTTTGACACATGAGGTGTCAAAGAAGACTAAGGGGTATGTTTACTAAACCGTCCTAATGTTACCGGCGCTAGTTGCAGCGATAATGTGAAGAATGCCATATAAGGAGTGTGCGTTCCAGTCCTAAGGTAGCAAGAATATGTATTGCGCGATAGTGGGCGCCGTGACACTTTAACGCGCGTTAACCCTAAGTACATGCCAGCGCAGTATTAGAAGCTATAACGATGTAGCCCACTGGTTACTGCAATGACTGTGGAGGCAGAAGTCATGGGTTTGATCCTGCAGTGGTGTAATCTAAAATGGCTGTCTGAGGCATTTTCTTTTAATTTAAATCAGTGCTGCCAGCAAAAACACCCTCACAGTGCCCTAACCTAATAAGGTGCCCTATAAGGCGCCCCATAAGGTGCCCTATAAGGCGCCCCATAGGTCACATTATGAAGTGCCCTGTCTGCCAAGGCACCCTATAATGTGCCCTATAGGGCACTGTATAAGGCAAGAAAAGAAAAGGTTCAGAGAAGAGCCACCAAAATGGTAAAGGGGATGGAAGGATACTCCTATGAAGAAAGGCTTAAAAGGTTAGGGCTCTTTAACCTGGAAAAGAGACGGCTGAGGGGAGATATGATAGAAGTCTATAAATTATTGAATGGAGTGGAACGGGTAAACGTAGATCGATTGTTTACCTTATCAGAATATAGAAAGACTAGGGGACATGCAATGAAGCTACAGGGTAAACTATTTAAGACTAATTAAAGAAAATATTTTTTCACTCAACGTGTAATCAAACTCTGGAATTTGTTACTGGAGGATGTAGTAAAGGCTATTAGCGTAGCTGGGTTTAAAAAAGGTTTGGACAAGTTCCTGGAGAAAGGTCCATAAACCATTATTAAGAAGGGACCCAGGATATCAATGCTTGAGCCAATACAAGCATTGTGGAACCTGTGTCTTTTGGGAAACTGCTAGGTACATATGACCTAGATTGGCCACTGTTGGAAACAGAATACTGGGCTTGATGGACCTTGGTCTGACCCAGTATGGCATATCTTATGTTCTTATGTTCTTATGTTCATCTTAAAGGGCGCTTTACAGGGTGCCTTATAGGGCGCCTATGAGGCACCTTAGGCTACAGCATTGTGAGGGTGTTTCTGCTGGCAGCACTGATTTAAATTAAAAGAAAATGCCTCAGATAGCCTTCTTAGATTACAACACTGCAGGATTGAACCAATGACCTCTGCCTCCACAGACATTGAAGTAACCAGTAGGCTACATATCTATAGCTACTACCACACTGCTGGCTGGCTACAGAAAGACTACAGGTCACCACACAAACTGTCTGCTGTGGTTACCAGGATTGGGTAAACCCACCCATACCAATGATGCACTGCACATGCAGATCAGCAGTCTACAGCTGATCACAAGATGTGGTATGCACCCCACATCACCTCAGCCTTGTAGGGGGAAATGACCGTGTGTGTTACTGGCACAGAGTAGCTACAGACCATGACATTGTGCGGGTCCTGTGCTCACCCTGAGGGTGAGGTGGAGTGGCCAGCACCATGTCCGCAGCACCTGGCTTTGCTGAGATAGGCTATGCTGTAGGTTGCCATCAGTGCCAGTGTGTGATAGGTTGTCCTTGCAGACACACCTAGGATACACCTGTGTTCATATGTATTTCCCAGTCACATATAGCCCTTATGGACTATGATGCACCCAGAATGGTCACATGTTATAAGTGAAGGGGGGTGTTTGGACCCCAAGGCGCTCTCTGCGGCTCCGGATGGGGGACAGGATCTCTCACCAACAGATCCACATTGTACATCTCTGCAATGGGGGCAGTAAAGGGGACCATCAGCCCCAGTCCTGCTGGGAAACAGGCACCCTAAAGGGCAGTCAATGCAGATCTGTACGCATCAATAAGGTAATGGCAGACAGGCAGAATGCTCAGCTCAGCTGCCCACCCCACCACTATCTGACATTCACCAGCAGAGGGCACAGTCAGTCTCTACCCACTGTACAGTGTTCCAGCCATACACATGCTAACTGCAGACAGTCTGCTAGCTAGTACATGTTCCTGGAGAAACTGTGTGCACCCAAAAATGGGATGTGAGCACACACACCAAGCAGGTATGTCAGTGATTGGGCCCCAGAAAAAGAAACCCATAAATATCATTTGAGAGAAATACTGTATAGCACTATGGGGGAACCTATCCATGCCGTGGTCACTGCTCAGTCAGGGTGAGAGTGACCTCCCAGCATGACATGCTGTGGCCACCCTGTCCGTGCAGGTGGTGGTTGGGCACTACAATGTCCCAGCCATTGCCCTATACCCTGTGCAGATGCATCCTGCCCAGGCCATCCTGTCTGGCTCATACACACAGTATCTTGCTCCTCATTATGCACATTGGCAGGCTAACAATGGAAATAGGACAAGCAGTGTGGGCTTAGTAAAGTGTAGGCAGCCACAACACACTGGATAGGCAGACACACACTCTCACACCTATGCCAGCATTGTGCAAATATAGAGGTTTGTGGCAACCATGGCCGCCACACCAGTCCTAGGCACAGTGCAGGCATTGCTATGGTATGCAAAACTGTTGGGGTCACTCCCCGGGGTGGTAAACACTGTCAGAATCAATAACAGATATCAGAAAGGTTGCTATGATGAATCTCTATCAACAAATCATGTTTAACTTAGGATTTGTTAGCTGACATTAATGATAGCAACCTTTTGATATATGTGGAACGTGTTCCCAAGTTTAGGATGGCATTGCTAAGGTATGCAGGTGCCAGTATTGGGAGATGCTGCTCCGCGCAGGGCCCAACAGCCTGACTCTGCATGAGGCATTGTATAGTGGAGCCTGTGGGTGTGGGTGTTTGTACCCCTGTTGACCTCTGCTCTAGGGCTGAGTTTCCCAACTCCGGTCCTTGTGGGCCAAACGCTGTTCAGGTTTTCATGCTGTCCCTAATGAATATGCATGAGTTACATTTGCATACAATGGGGGCGGCGCATACAAATGCAACACAGGCATATTTATTAGGGACAGCATGACACCTGAATGGTGTTTGGTCCTCCAGGACTGCAGTTGGGAAACTCTGCTCTAGGGATTGCACATATATATGGTGTCTGTGCCCTGTAGGGTAAAATATAGGCATTTATGGCTTGTTTATTTAATCTGCAATAACAGTTCCGTCTTTATTACCAAGGTTCGGTACTGGGTAAAATATAAGGACATGGTTTGCAGGAGCCAAAGTTGGGGCTTGAACCTGTGACCTTTTGCCCCTGAACACAGTGGCTGTGTGTACTGCACCAAACTGTTGCCACAGAGGCAGATCATTCCCTGGGGCTACCATTAGTGTTCGTTAGACAGACCTTGTCTGTTGCACCGCACGGCACCCACCTAAACAGGGTTTGGCCTTGGTCTGCTGTGGGCAGATGCCACTGCCCCCTCTACCACCAGCAACCCTCCGCCACCATACTGACATGCCCTTATGCCAGTGGTGCTGGTGGTGCGCAGTCCCAGGCCATCCATTGTGCCAGTAGGCAGCTGCCTATGGTGTGGGTTCTCGGGTATGGGTGCCTACATGGACATGCGCACTTCCCCCCGGCACCACCTGCCAATGTTATGTGCCCTTGGGGGTACCTGCTGGGTAATATCCCCTGTGACACTGTGGGACACACACTCGTGCCCATGTTGGACCCTCGTCAGTTGCTGTCTTGCTGCTTTACAGTTTCGTCATTCCTATGTGCCACCTAGGCATCTGCCTAGTCTGCGCTGTGCCCAGCTGGACCACAGCATAACAGACCTGCCCAATATAAATGACAAAACCCTGATCACCGCTATTTCACTGTGGGATCATTCACTTTGTAGGGGGACAGAGCATAGCCCCTTCCAAACATGATATCTTCCTTTTTACACTTTGTCAGTAGTGTTGCTTTATGTTTATCATTAGTAGCACTATTGGCCAGCTTGTTTATGGGGATTTCAAATGTGGTTCTGGTCATTTAATATGTTTATTTGCCTTTTTTGTTCCTGCACATGTATCACTACTATCACTTTTCTAGGTTTCCCTGGCTTTGCTCTACATTGCTGACTGAAATGGTTTCTCTCTCCTGCAAATGTGCCTCTAACGCGAGGTTTTCACTGGCGCTAATTTTCAGACCTTCATTTCACAGCGTTAGTGTGCATGGGTCCTCTCCCCGCCCACTCTCCACCCATGACCCCTCATCTCTGCCCCTGGGGAGCCTTACTCCGCCCTCTGGGAAGCCTTACTCCACCCTCTGCGCACCTTAACACCGCCGCAGACATTATCCCATGATACGTGATGTTCTCGCACAGTAAAGCACCATTATCACACGTTAACATCATGTATCATGTGATAACATCGCAGCTGCGCCGTTAGCGCCGTTTAGTAAACATACCCCTAAGAAGATATGGAAGAATGAGTTCATCAATATCTTCACTTTGCTTATTAGGGACCAGAAGGGTGAAGATAAAGAGGGCGAGCAGAAGGAGAAAGGGACAGGAGAGAAAGAGTGAAAGCCCACAATAAATAAGTCTATTATACAACTGGATGTCAGCGTTTTATATCTACATGAGCGTACTGATGGAGAAGGAGCCCAAACTCGGCCCTTTCCTGATCAGACATTTCGATACTATAACACGCATACTTTGGGGGATGAGCTTGGCTGAATTATGACCTCAGCTTCTAGAATCAATTGGCAGTGGACCACACCCTGACATGGCATCATCGGGTCGTCGACCTATGGTTAGACGCGGTGGCGCAGAACAGGCTGTTACATCATGACAGCAGGTACCAGCCTTTTCTCCCGTTTAATGCACGGCTGTCTGAGCAGACATATCCCCCACGGCCCGCGGGGCCAGCAGCCAGGAAGCAGTCCTGTTGACAATACAACAACCGCACATGGAACCTCTGTAAGTTCAGGCATGTTTGTTCCGGCGGTGGGGCAGGCCACCTGGTTATGCAATGCAGTTTCAACAAAGATGGAAAGCTGTATAGGTCTCCGGCCAACTTACACGGGAATGACGGCAGTGGCTCCATTGCCCATCAACCTTAAAAGTTTATGCACATGGCTGTGGGTCTACCCCAACCAGGAGAAGATCCGCAGCATTGCAGAGCAGTTTGCACAGGGTTTTTGTAACTCCTCCGCGAAGCCCAGCTGTATTCCTTTGCCCTCGATGCTCGATTCCCCATCCATTATTTGACACATCACATTGGTGCGGGACAAGCTCACCTAGAAGATTGAATTGGGGAGAAGCGGTTGTCCTTTCCCTGAGCCATCATTCGTAGATCTGATTGTATCCCCATTGGGCATAGTACTGAAGAAGGACCAAGGAAAATTATGATTAACTCACATTATGTTGTACCCTGACAGTAACTCAGTCAAGGATTATATTGATCCGCGCTGTGCTCGATGAAATATGCCTCGGTGGACCAAGCCATAACTCTGGCGCAGGGAATGGGCACGCAGGTCAGTCTATCGAAAGTGGACATCGAGTTGGCATTTTGCCTGCTGCCAGTCCACCTGAATGCCTTAAATTGCTTGGTTTCTGCTTCAGAGGGAGTTTCTACTATGACAAATGCATGCCCATGGGATCCTCCATTTCTTGTGCCTTCTTCAAGTTCTTTAGTTCCTTCATGCACTGGATTACCGAGGAAATTGCTGGGCCAGGAAAGATTGTTCATTATTTGGATGACTTCCTGTTCATAGACTCCGGATACAAGCAATGTCAGTGGGTAATGACATCCTTCTGGCAGATTGCACAGCAGTTCGGTAAACCCCTGGCAGCAGACAAGACCACAGGCCCGGCGACAGCAATCACCTTTTTGGGTATTGAGCTGGATGTTTGGGCACAGGTGTCTCCTCATCTCCAGTCGAGAAAATTGACAAACTGAGAGCAGCTATCAGACAGATGAAGAGCGTGCACAAGGCAATACTGGAAAAGTAACAATCCTTGATGGGCCTGCTCAGTTTCGCAACTAGAGTCATTCCCATGGGGATGGTCTTTTGCCAGAGGGTGGCCCTGGAAAACTAAAGGAGTGAGTAAGCGACACCACCATATAAGGGTGACAAAGGACATAAGAAGGACTTGGGTATTTGGGAGGTATTCCTACAGACCTTCAATGGCATGGCCTTTTGGCAGGACCCGCCCATCTTCACCTTGGACCTTGAACTCTACACCTATGCCTCTGGTGGAATAAGATTCTGGATATACTTTCATGGAGCTTGGTGGTCCGAACCATGACCGAGTGATTGGCATTCACGTGGCATTCATGTGGCGACACGAATAATGTCACCTTCCTAGAATTGTTCCAAATAATGATGGCCCTATTGATCACTTTTCACATGGACAACATGGCAGTGGTCCAGGCAGTTAATGGAATGTATGCCAGGACAACGGGGGTGGTGGCCTTGCTGCGACAGATAGTATTGCTATGCCTGACACACAACATCACTTGTAAGGCCAAGTATATGCCGGGATACTGTAATATATTGGCTGATGCTCTCTCTCATTCTAAGATAATGGCTTTCTAGAGCAGCGCTCCTAGTGCCAGCATGGACAGGACTCTCATCCCAGCGGCAGTCTGAGCCTTTGGCCCGCTGAAGTATGGAACCTAATGATGGACTCCCTGGCAATGCAGACCAGACACAGATACCTGAGGGGATGGAACTAAATAAGAATTTTACCAACAGAAGGGGATCGCAAATGGTTTCGAACCAACAGTATAATTTGATGGCTACTCTCCTGTAGAGAGGAGTTGAATAAATTGGCAGTCTAAATGCGCTTGGTGGCCATCACCTTCATTGCTAGAGTGGTGAAGGGATGGTTGGCTAGATGTAGCCGCCTACCAGACCAACGACACCCAATTATACATGAATTGTTGAGAGGGATGTTGAGGGCCACGGATGTGGTCTGCCATGACGCGTTTGAAGCACGTCTCTTTCAATGTGCCTTTATAATGGCATTCTTCAGCACTATGAGAGTAGTGAGTCAGTGGCCCCATCAAGAATGCACAAGGGGAAAGGGGGCTTCAGTGGCAGGATGTTACTAGAGATCCTACAACGGACATCTAAAACCAACCCGGCAGGTAGGGGTGTCAGGGTGTCATTGGTTCCCTTGCAGGAGTATGATACCTGTCCATTAAGAAATGTATGCGGGTACATCAGTATCCGGCCACAAGGGGGAGAGTGACTCCTAGTGCATGTAGATCTAATTCTGCTCTCATGGTTCCAATTTACCAGAGTGCTAAAAATGTGTATTGGTCAATTGGGGTTGAGGGAGGAGGAATATGGCACACACTCCTTCAGGATAGGAGCAGCTACAACCACAGCAGGGCTGGATATGATAAGGGAGCAAATCATGGTGATTGGCGGAGCGCTATAAGTTATACATGCATTCAGAAGCGGAGCCATAAGGGCCCCTGTGGTAGTGAGGCAGCAGCTTTCAGGGAACATCACGGACATAACTCACATGTCTTGATTGGTTTCGTTGTAGGTGTGGATATCACATGAGGTGTATGAGAGGTATGGATCTGAGGCCGCTCTTTTTTACATTGGGCACAGAGGAAAAACAGGGGCCAGGAGAGACCTGTCCTCCCCCAGACAGGGCAACGGACTGCAGCAGGGTCAGTGAGTGGATGATGCCACCCTCCCATGTCCCCTATGCTTACATGGCATGGGAAAAAGGGGAGGGAGGGCACAGTGCAGACACAGGCACGAATGGCTCGGATCTGATTTCTGACAGGGCAGGATCGGAGCTGGAGGCGGACCCCTGCTGCGCTGAGGGTGACATTTTTCTTATGTCCTGCCTTACCTGGGTAACATGTTAAGTGATGTGCATGAATGGTAGAAATAAAGCGAGAGGGGCTTCAGATGGCTCGGTACCCCAAGGCTGTGTGTCCCCTCAGGAACCTGATTAAAAGAATGTATAAAGCTGAATTGCTTTAAATGGAATTGTAGAGTTTAAATGGTTCTACAGATGTTATGTGAGTTGTATGTTGTTCATTAATACTTGATACTTGTGTAAATTATGCAATGCTGTGGCCAAGAGATACCAATAAATAAGTCACAATTGTTGGAGCAAAGAAGTGCGTCTTGGTACTTATTACAATGGGGAGAGGGAGGTGGGGTTAATAGGGAGGCATGACTGCCCTCTTGCCTGGCTGTGAGAAGGGATCTAGCCATGCTTGAAGAATGGTCGAGAATTTTGCAGCTGAGATGTAACACTAAAATATGCAAGGTCATGCATTTGGTCTGCAAAAATCCAAGGGAGCAGTACATTATAGGGGGTGAAGTACTTCTGTCCACAAAAGAAGAAAGGGACCTGGGCGTGATTATTTCTGATGATCTTAAAGTAGCTAAACATAGAAAAGACAATGGCAAAAGGCAGAAGGATGCTTGGGTGCATAGGGAGAGGAATGGCCAGCAAAAGAAAGGAGGTGATAGTACCTCTGTATAAGTCTTTGGTGAGACCTTATTTGGAGTACTGTGTACAATTCTGGAGACCGCACCTTTAAAAGAATATAAACAGGATGGAGCCTGTGCAAAGGGTGGCTACCAAAATGGTCAGTAGACGTCATCATAAGGCATATAGAGACAGACTTATACTTTTGTATACTTTTGAGGAAAGGCAGGAGAGAGGAGATATTTATTTTATTTATTTTATTTAACAGCTTTTTCTATACTGCCTTTGTCCAAGGTGATTTACAAAGAACAACATAGCACAATCTCACAAGATTTGTTTTACAATGAACAGGGAGGAAATAACTTGGAGATAAATATGGGGTTAACTATGGGGAATGGAATAAAAGTCAGTAGTTCAGAAGAAGATAAGGAACAAGGGCAAATCACTTATAGTTAAATATAGAGATAAATGTGGGGCTTGATTGAGTCTAACGACAGGAGAAGAGGTTGTATTTATAGTTATGTCATGTCATTCTATGAAAAGGTGTGCTTTTAGTCATTTTTTCATATCTTTAGTAGATTATGCAGATATGATGGTTTCAGGTAAGCAGTTCCAGATTGTGGGGACATAAAGCAAGAAAGCCCTATTGCTTGTTTGTTGTATGCATTTGGTCTTAAAAGGGGGGATGATGAGGAGATTCTGGTTTGCTGCTCTTCTTGGTCTCTCTGTGGATGCTTTTGTGATTTGATCATTGAGACAAGGAGCTGAGAGGTTATGAAGGATTTTGAATGTGGTAGTTATGGCTTTGTGTTTAGTCCGTTGAGAGATTGGGAGCCAGTGTAGACTTTTCATGATAGGTGTTATGTGCTGTCGATTTGTTCTGGCTGTTAGGATTCTGGCAGCAGTATTTTGTACTAGATGGAGTGGATACAGTGCATGTTTTGAGAGCCCTTCATAGATAATGTTTCTGTAATCTAGGTGGGGTGTAATGATGGCTTGAAGGACAGATCTGAAATCATTGTCTTTTAGCAGATGTTGTAAGGGCTTGAGGAGTTTCAGTTTCCAGTATGCTGTTTTTTGCTGCATTTTGATGTGTGCAAGCATGTTGAGGCTGCTGTCAATGGTTATGCCAAGATACTTTATTATTTTATTTTTTTTACTGTAATTTCAGCATTACGTGTTGTGATTTTGTCTGGTGGTTTAAAGTCATGGTCTCTGAATACCAGTAGAGCTTCGGTTTTGCTTTTGTTTACTATAAGTTTAATACCTGTGGTTTGTGATAGCAGAGAAAACAACAGATATGATTGTGAAATCTGGGCTGGTGGTATTAAATGGCATATAAAATATGATGTCGTCCACATAGAGGTGAAAGTGCATGTTCCATTTTCTTAGTAGATTACAGATGGGTTGAATGTACATGTTAAATAATAATCCAGAAAGGGTCGAGCCTTGAGGGATACCTTGTTTTTTAAGTTAAATCGTTTTGAGTTGATGGGAGCAACTTTTACTTGCATGGTTTTGTCCGAGAGGTAAGAGTGAACCATTTTAATGTGCCTTTGGTCAGACCAATGTTGCTGAGCCTATCTAGCATGATGTGATGAGATACTGAATCAAACGCTGCACTGGTATTGAGGAAGATCATCACAAATCCCTGTTGAGGCTTGTCCAAGCCTATGATGAGTCGGTTGAAGAGGTCCATGAAGAGTGTGTCGATGCCCTGCCGAGGGCAGAAGCCATGATGTGGGGGTCCAGAGAAGCATGTGAATCAACATGGGCTTGAAGTTGCTATTGTATGGCTTTCTCAATTGTTTTGGCCAAGAATGGGATGCTGGCAATTGGTCTGTATGAGCCGGCGTGTGATGTGTCTAATGAGGCCTTCTTTAGTGTAGAGTGAATTGAAGCTTGTTTGAGAGCTGGGGGTAGGTATCCTTGAGAAAGGGAGGTGTGGGCTATCTTTAGAATGGTCTGGGCAAACTGGTTATGAGGGATTTTTAGCCATGTCACTGGACAGGGATCCAAAGATGATATTGTGGTATTGATACTGTTGATGATATCTGATAGTTCTCTTTTGGTTATTAGGCTGAAGTTGTGCCATAGGTGGTTTTCAGATGTACTGTTTTGTTGCTGCGGTGGTTCATAATGTTGTAGCATTGATGGTCTTGTTTGTTGTAGAGGAAGTCAGCCATAACTTGTTGATCAACTTGGATGTTCCAGTTTGCTGTGTCTGTTGGGTTGGGTTTATTGGTCCAGACATTCCGGAAAGAGCTAAAACACTTCTCTTTGTTGAACACTTTAGCAAAAATGACTGATGCACAATTGTTCACCCCGTCTAGATGCAACCCTTACCCACATGTATATAGTTGTTGATATCCTCCTAATTATCCAGGCACAAGATGATACATTGTATATAGTTGAATGTTTTTTTTTTTCTGTAACTGTACATAGTTATCTCATGTTCTCTGTAAAATGGTTTGTTTAATGTAAACCTCTCCTGATCTCTGGAAGGGGTGGTATAGAAAAACTGCTTAAATAAATACAATAAAAATAAATTGGTCATTTGGGACACAATCAAAAATAATTCCCTAGAGCAGTTGAGGGATTTCATAAGAATGCTTGTGTTGTATTCTTTTTGGGATTTATTGCATAGGTTGTTGTATTCTTTTTGTTTGTCACAAAATTGTGTCTTAATAGTTTCATCTTGCAACCTTTTCCATTTTCTTTCTAAGCATGTGAGGTTTCATCTGATTTGGTAAAGGTTCTTGGAGAATCATGGGGGGGTGTTGATTTAGAGTGTTTTGTTGATTATTATTCATTGACTGTTGCAGCATCATTTATCTTGTTCTATGAGCTGATAAATCTGTCTAGGTCAGGTATGTCGGAGTCTAAAAGTGAGAAGACCTTGTCTAGGAAGTGTTGTGAGTTGAATGCCTTGAATCATCATCTGTGCTGGTGCTGTAGAAGAGTTGGGTATAGTTGGTAGGTATACTTAGGGATATCATGGCATGGTCTGACCATGATACGGGTTCAAGTTGTATGTTTAGATCTGCTTTATGTAGAGTGCTGGGAACAAATATAAGGTCAAGAAGTGAGTTGGTGCATCGATTACCTGGTACAGTTGTAGAGATACCATAGCATTTAGGAATGCACCGCCTTGCGTTGATGTAGTTGTTGGGAAGTTAAGGTCCCCCATGAGTATAACGTGTTTTTTTTTAAGGCTGTGTGGATGCATACCTCAGCTAAGATAGCTGATAGTTAGTGTTAGTGGTAGGTTTTCTGTGTTAGGCATATAGTGTGCTCAGAGTTGGAGATTGTTAAGTAGTCTGTGCTGATAGTTCATCTGTGTTAGTGGTAGGTTTTCTACGTTAGGCATATAGTATGCACAGAGTTGGAGATTGTTATGTAGTCTATTTGTAAAGATTGAGAGCTGATCAAGGAGAAATTCAACTATTTTTTAGCAAGGCTTAGGACTCCTCCCCCTCTTTTTTCTAATTTGGGACAGTTAAACAACATTTATTAGGATGTAAGCAGCCGGTTGAAGAGGATGTTGTCAGAGCTAGTGATCCAACTTTCAGTGATGCACATTAAGTCGGAGTCTGTGAATTGTATATGGTCCACTATTGTCTGAATTTTGTTTCAGACAGAGCGAGCATTGATAAGTGAGCATTTGAATGGGTATACATGGGGTTTGAATCTTGTTGATGTGGGCTGAAGTTGATCTGTGTTGATCTGCATGAGTCTGTGAGATGGTTTTTAAAGTGGTATTTTATGGTAGGTTGTAAGGTGAAGAAGGTTTGGTCTGAATAGGATTGGTATGTTGTTACCCCGAGTATTGAGTACCTGAGTGGATGATATGAGGATAAATGAGTATATGAGAATGTGTGGTAACGTGTATGATAGAAATGTTTAGATATCTCAATGGCATAAATGCATAGGAGAAGAGCCTCTTTTAATTGAAAGAAAACTCTGCAACAAGGGGGCTAAGGATGAAAGTGAAAGGGGATAGACTCAGGAGTAATATACAGATGTATTTATTTTATTGAAAGAGCGGTAGATACATGGAAACAGTCTCCCAGTGGAGGTAGTAGGGACCGGAACAGTATCTGAATTCAAGAAAGCATGGGACCAGTACAGAAGATCTGTAAAGGGAAAAAAAGGGATAAGCCATATGGTCTTTTTTTGCTGTCATGATTCTATGTTCTATGTTTCCATGTCTAAGCTCTTTGACAATCAACCTATAGGCTATTTTTTCATAGACAGAGAATGGGAGAAAAGGCCTAGCAATTAAGGCCATAATATTGTAGTTTTTAGTATCCAATATGATAATACCAAGACTTCATGAAGTATGAGGCCTCACTTAATGAGGATGCAACATTTTGAATAACATATGACAATATAATATGGTATTGACAACACAATCACAGCATTTCTAAAACCAATCTACTTTAGGAGTCAGCCGAGTTAATTTGAACTTGTCTAGTTAAAATACAGATGGAAAATGCAATGTTGTGCTTTATGCATAACATTCAGTATGGTAATAGGAGTTATTTTAGAAACACTTTTGTGATGGATAATATGTAAAACAGAAGCACAGTTTCCATATGGTGGTAGGTAAAGCACTTCTGCTTGCTGAGTTATGCACCATATGATAGATTATGACAGCTTATCACACAAACAACTATAAATAAATTATTGCTTACATTTACATCTTGGAGAGAATTTGAGAACATGCCAATTTCTCCTGTCTTTATTTTTCAGACAGGCACCTTTCATTCCCATAGCACAATGTAGAAATATTCAATAAACAAAAAGGACAATCCTGTATTTACTATCTGTCCTTTTTGAATTAGTAGCGATGAGTCAAGGAGGAGCATTATAGGAAAAACAGACTGATGAGAACCAGGGAAGCCAGGATTTAAATCCCACCTGCCCAACTATTAATCCTTTTGACCTTGGGCAAATCACTTAATTCTGCATTGCCTCATGCACAAACGTAGGAACATATTTACTAGCTTGTACTAATACATATGTTACGCTGTGGTAATGTGATTTAATGCATGCTAAATAATGTCACTTTCTTTTCAGTGAGGTCATTTTGCAAGGCTTTTATTGCAGATATATGCCAGTATGCATGCGTAAAATGTTGCTCACAACATTAGTCCATGGGTAAAAGTACAGACAATGACAAGCATACTTTTAGGAAACTCGGTTGATGCATGTTCAGAATGGAGTCTGGACAAGCACATGCGGAGTCGCAATTTACATGTGTATTGTCTAAAATAAATGCAGTTTAATTTTAGCCATGATTTCTGCTGTTTCTGTGGGGTAATTTTGAAAAGGCACATAGATGCTTATATGACTTTTTAATGTAGACTTGAAATAGGCACCTGCTTGACCGTCACACACAGCCTCTGTGCTCTTGAATTAATGCATCTTTGCTCATTAACACAAGTTAGTAAAGGAGGTCCTTGAACTGCAAGCGATCAAGAACAGGGATCAAACAACACCTTAGATCAGTGGTTCTCAACCTTTTTTGTACCGTGACCCCTTTTTACCATTGGTCAACTTGTGGTGACCCCCAATGATAAAATCAAATGTGTCTCTCTTCCTTTACCATTAATGCATTGTCGCTATAATCATTTGTTGAATTATTAATATATTATAGGCCTTTGCAATATGTTTTTATTTATAAAATTTACTTATTTAAACCACAATAATCACAATAACAAGTAACAATATTTGATTTCAAAATTATGATGATTTTGTAGTCAAATCACTAAAATGAAATAATTTTATTTTCTACCTTTGTCATCTGACCAATTTATTCTCTGATCATGCTGGCCCCGATCTGAGGCTTCTGCTTTCTTGTCTTCTCTTAGCTCTCTTTCTGTGGTCTATGGTCCATCTGCCATTTCTTATCTCTTCTTTTGTTTTCTTCACTTCTTTCCATCAGCCTATTTCTAGTCCCAGTAACCCTCCCCAGCAATGTTCCCTCTAATTTTCTGTAGGCTGTGTGCGCATAAAATATCAGCTGTGCAACTTTTGAAGGAAGGTTAAATTTTTGTGCGCCACATAACAACACTCGGAATTATATACTTTAAAATTTGACTACACGTCAGAATACAGTATGTACACCACATTGATTACAGTAGAAAATATTGTAGAACTTATAAAAACCGTAAATACACAACAACCTTTACATTTTAAGACGTCTGTGTTGTTTTCTATCAGAATCAGAACCGTAATTTTTGTGCGCTCTGTTATAAAGTATGTGCGCTCGCTCGGCGAGGTGTGTGCGCGCGCACACGCGCATAGCTTAGAGGGAACAGTGCTCCCCAGTATCGGCCCCTTTCCAGTCCTCACTCCCAGTACCTTCCAATGTCAACTTGCATTCCCATGACTGCCACTGGTGTCCATTCCCTTCCAGCCCCCCTCCTTCCCCACTGACCAGTCCCTTCTAGTACAAATACCATGACAGCCCCTCTCAGATCCACTCCCTTCCAGTTCCATTCTCCCATCCCCTCGTATCAGCCCATTTGTAGCCTTAGCCCCCAGTTTTCTGCCAGGGCCAGCAGCTCTATCCTCCCCTCCCCAATCAGCCCATTCCCAGTCAAAGCCCCCCAATCAGCTCGCTTCCAGTGCTAGTACCCCCTCAACCCCATTACCAGTGCTATCCTCCCCTAATCAGCCCAATACCAGTCCTACCCCCCATCAGCTCATTACCAGTCCTAGCCTCCCCTAATCAGCTCATTTCCAGTGCTAGTCCCTCCTCAACCCCATTACCAGTGCTAGACTCGTCTAATCAGCCCATTTCCAGTCCTAACCTCCCCGATCAGCTCATTTCCAGTGCTAGCCCCCCATCAGTCCATTACCAGTCCTACCCCCCTATCAGCACATTATCAGTCCCAACCCCCCCTTGATCAGTCCATTCCCAGTCCTAGCCTTCCCTAATCAACCCATTACCAGTCCTAATGCCCCCCATCTGCCCATTATAATCCTAACCCGCACTGTCTCTCCCCTCTGTCCATCATTTATACCCCGTTTGTCCAGTATGTCCCCCTGTCTCTTCCCTTTGTCCATGTCAGCTCCCTCCCTCCCTCCATGTCAGCCCCTCTCCCTCCCTCCATCCATCTCTCTATGTCAGTCCCCCCCTGTCCATGTCAGCCCTCCCTCCCTCCATATCAGCCCCCTTCTGTCCATGTCAGCCCCCCTCCCTCCCTCCCTGTCAGCCCCCTCTCTTCATGTCAGCCCCCTATCCATGTCAGCCCCCCTCCATATCAGCCCCCCTTCTGTCCATATCAGCCCCCTCCCTCCATGCCAGCCCCCCTTCGTCCATGTCAGCCCCCCTCCCTCCATCCATCCATCCATCCATATCAGCCCCACTCCATGTCAGCCCCCCGTCAGCCCCCCTCCATGTCAGCCCCCCGTCTGTCCCTGTCAGCCCCCCTCCCCCATGTCAGCCCCATTGCAGGTTCCCTGCTCCCCTCTCCCCATGTCTGCCCCCTTCTTCTGCAGCCGCGGCTCCCTGTCACTTAGGGAACTGCAGCTATGCCTGTAAAACCGTTGCGGAGTCTTTCCGTCTCTAAATGGGCTCTGTGCAGCATTGTCCCACCTCCAAAGGAAGTGGAAAACAACTTCCTTTGGAGGCGGGACAATGCTGCATGGAGCCAGTCGAGAGGCAGGAAGGCTCCGCAACAGTTTTACAGACATAGCCATGGTTCCCTAAGAGGCAGGGAGCCGCGGCTGCAATAGGAGGGAAGCAGAGAGTTTGCCGCTGCCGAGAAGCGGACTCGGCAGTGGCAGTATCTTGTGCGCTTTTTTTTTTTTTTAACAGCGGAGTGAGGCGACCCACGCTAAATCCTGTGGTGACCCCCGTGGGGGTCACGACCCACAGGTTGAGAACTGCTGCCTTAGATACTAGAGTGAGCCTTAGAACATCAATACTGCTATTCAGGGGCGGCCCAAGGAGGGTGCGGGGCCATGTGTGGAGACTGGGTGCGGGGCCTCATTTGCATAAGGGGCCTCATTTGCATAAATATTTGTATAATGTTACCATAAGCTAACTTTTAGTAAACATGCTTCTGAATGAGTGTATGGATAAAGAAAGATTTCTACATTGCTATAATCCAGTGCCAACCGCCAGGCACATTAGGAACTATTACAAACACTGTCCATTTAGAACCCATAGCAAACCCGCTGTATCATAACAGCACTACCAGGACTCACAAAGCACCAGACCCTACCTATCAAAAGGCAACACTACAAATATTAAACAAATACATTTTAGAGAACAACAATACATGACCTACTGGGGAAAGAGAACAAGTGGCAATGTCAAATAGGAATTACATAAACAGAATACCTCAGCTCAGTTGCACATGCAGAACATAGACCATCACCAAACAAGGAATCACAATTTAGATACAGGAAGACAATAATTAAACTGGGAACCCCAAAAGCCAAACTTGGAATGTACAACACTGTAGAAATAAAACTATAAATTAATTTCCTCTTGTACTAAACAAAGCACAGATGTTAATGATACACATTTCCCAGAGCTGACCTTTCCAGTTAATAAATTCAAAATAAAGAGGTATTTTTCTACCTTTTGTGCATTTTTTTTAGTTGCAATTGCTCCAGCCACTTCATTCTGGTTTCTTCGAGTCTTCTGCTAACTCTCCATCGTCTGCTGTCTATTTGTCCTTTCTTCTCTCTTCTAGTTTTTTTTTCCATTCTCTCTCTACATCTGCTTTAACATACTAACCTTTCTCCTTTTGCTCTTTCCTCATTCCTATTTCACCCACTCAAATTTTACCCCTCCATCCTCAATCTCCACTTACTCTCCCAATACCCGGCCAATTGTAGATTTGTCTTCCCTCCCACACAAAATATTTTTCCCCTCTCCATTTCACTCTCCCAGCTCCATCCCATTCTAATCCTCCTCAACATCATCTCACTTCTAATTCCAGCCCCACCCAGCATCCGCTCCCTTCTAGTCCCTGCATCAGCCCATTTCCAGTCCTAGCCCCCCATCAGCCCATATCCAATCCTATCCTAGCCACACCATCAGCCCATTTCCAGTCCTAGCTCCCCCATCCATTTACAGTCCTATCCGAGTCCCTCCATCAGCTCATTTCTAATCCCAACCCCCATCAGCCCATTTCTAGTCCTTTCCTAGCCCCATCATCAGCCGATGTCAAATCCTAGCTCCCCTCCACTCAGCCCATTTCCAATCCAAGCCCCCCATGAGCCTACTTCCAGTTCTAGCCCCTCCATGAGTCCATTTCAATCCAAGCCCCCATCACAGCCAATTTCCAATCTTAGCACCCCCAACAGCCCATTTCCAGTCCTATCCTAGCCCCTCCATCAGCCCATAAAATGTCCTAGCTCCCCATCACCATTCCTAACCCCCCCCCATAGCCCATTACCAGTCCTAAACCCCCCATCACCCCATTTCCAGTCCTAGCTCCTCATAGCCCATTACTAGTCCTAGCTCCCATCAGCCCATTACCAGTCCTAGCCTCCCCATAGCCCATTTCCAGTCCTAACCCCCCCCCCCCATATCCCAAGTAGATTTTACAAAACAAAACAAACTTGCTGCTGCTGCCGCTGCCGCTGTGGCAGCGGCAGAATCGAACATCCCGCAAGGCCCCCCCCTGCCCGGCAGAGTCCTCCATGCGTCCTCAGCTCCCTTAGCGCGGGCTTTTCAGAGCCGCAAAGGGAGAGTTTCCCTTTCTTGTGGCTCTGTTTAAGCCCGCTGGGCTGATGGGAAACAGGAAATCCTGTTTCCCATCAGTACCAGTGGCTTAACAGAGCCGCGAGGGAGAAGCTCTAAAAGCCGGCACTTAGGGAGCTGAAGCCGCATGGAGGACTCTGCCGGGCAGGGGGGGCCCCGCAGGACGCTCGATTCTGCTGCTGACATAGCAGCAGCAGCAACAAGTTTTTTTTTTTTTTAAAATTTACCGGCAAATGCAGAATGTTGTTTGTGCGGGGCCCCCTGAAATGACGGGCCGGCCCTGCTGCTATTGAGAAAACTGAACAAGATAGATTACTACAAATCCTTATATAGAAACTCTATGAGCAAACAAGCAGAACTACACACAAGGAAACAGAACACATGTGTTAGATCTCACATAAAAGACATTAGCTGTTTCTTTTCACTTGCAGCACATCTGAGGAAAAGGTGGAGTCATTTATAGTTACTTTTCTCATTCTTATCAACAGATACCAATGCTCCTCCAACAGATGTATGCTAGGCAAACACTTTGTTGTCAAAGCTGTTGTTCCTGTTACAGTTTCTGCTTCTGTCCAGCCTAATCTAAGACAATTGTGTGCAATTCTGGAAACCACACCTTCAAAAGGATATAAGCAGGCTGGAATTAGTACAGAGAGTGGTCTTCATTATAAAGCATATGAGGACAGACTTAAGGATCTTAATATATTGTACACCTTAGAGTAAAGGCGGGATAGCAGTGATATGACTGAGACGTTTAAATACCTTCATGGCAAAAATGCACAGGAGGAGGCCTCTTTCGATTGAAAACAAGCTCTGCTATGAGGGGACATAGGATGAGGGTGAAAAGTGATAGATTCAGGAGTGATATGCGGAAATATTACTTTATGGAAAGAGTGGTGGATCCGTGGAATAGTCTCCTAGTGGAGGTGGTAGAGATGAGGACAGAATCTGAATTCAAAGAATCATGGGACAAAAACAGAAGATCTCTAAAGGAAAAAAGGGGACTGTTGTAGTGGTTGATATGGAAGGACGGACTAGATAGGCCAGGTGGTCTGTTCTTGTCGTCATGTTTCTATGTTTCTAAGGGACTGGTTCTTTGAGCAAGATGCCTGCAGGTTGAATCCCTCATGAAGTAAGTTTAAGAAATGAGAGAATAGATGGTGAAGCTGAAAAACATTTATGGCAATGAGAACTATATTGATAAAATGCTGGGAAGGTGAAAAGGGGAGAAGGAGGAGGAAGGGAAGAGGGGGAAGCAAAGAGGGAGGGGGAAGGGGAAGGGAGGGGAGGGGAGGAGAAGAGGAAGGGATAGGAGGGGTTAAAGTGGAGGAAAGGGGAGGGGAGGAGGCAGGGTAGGGAAGACAGGGGAGAGGGAAAGGAAAGTGGAAGGGGAGGGGGAAAGAAGAAGAAGGGGAGAAAGGAGGGAAAGGGGAGGGAGGGAAAGGAAGGAGAAGAAAAGGGAAGGAGGAAGGAAGGGAGGAAGAGGGAAGGGGCAGAGCAAGGGGGAGGGGGAATGCAAAGGGGATGAGATGGGGGAAGGGAAAAAAAAGGGGGGAGGAAGAATGGAAAAAAAAAAATAGGAAACATCAATCAATCACCTAAAAAGACAGACAAATCTTGATTCACATTTAAGCTATAAGGAATCATAGAGTTCAATTAAAAAATATAGCGCTAGTCCAGCCATAAGAGGTTTTTATTCAAGTCACCCCCCCCCCCCCTTCCAATGAGGCCTGCTGCTACCTCGGTACCCACAGTGTGCACTTATGGCCTGCCAATTCTGCCCCCTCTGACATAAAATTGCATCGGAAGTAGCAGAAGCGGCAGGCCATAAGCACTCACTGTGGATAGAAGAGAGCTGAGATTACAGCACAGATTCCTCCTGTCTGCCCATGGGAGATTGGTCTTTGCAGTCAGACAGGAGAGGAAGGCCAGTGATCGCAGCAGCATGGAGTTTGGCTGGCTCGGGACGGAGCATGGCCATTCCTCAGAAAGCAATATTCTGACACTTCTAAGAACATAAGAACATAAGATATGCCATACTGGGTCAGAACAAGGTCCATCAAGCCCAGTATTCTGTTTCCAACAGTGGCCAATCTAGGTCATATGTACCTAGCAGTTTCCCCAAGGGACACAGGTTCCACAATGCTTGTATTGGTTCAAGCATTGATATCCTGGGTCCCTTCTTAATAATGGCTTATGGACCTTTCCTCCAGGAACTTGTCCAAACCTTTTTTAAACCCAGCTACACTAACAGCCTTTACTACATCCTCGGGTAACAAATTCCAGAGTTTGATTACACGTTGAGTGAAAAAATATTTTCTTTTATTAGTCTTAAATAGTTTACCCTGTAGCTTCATTGCATGTCCCCTAGTCTTTCTATATTCTGATAAGGTAAACAATCGATCTACGTTTACCCGTTCCACTCCGCTCATTAATTTGTAGACTTCTATCATATCTCCCCTCAGCCATCTCTTTTCCAGGTTAAAGAGCCCTAACCTTTTTAGCCTTTCTTCATAGGAGTATCCTTCCATCCCCTTTACCATTTTGGTGGCTCTTCTCTGAACCTTTTCTAATAACTCTATATCCTTTTTAAGATACGGCGACCAGAATTGCACACAATATTCAAGGTGCGGTCTCACCATGGAACGATATAGAGGCATTATAATATCCTTTGTTTTATTTTCCATTCCTTTCCTTATCATACCTAGCATTCTATTTGCTCTCTTGGCCGCCGCTGCACACTGGGCCGAGGGTTTTAACATGGTATCCACAATGACGCCTAAATCTTTTTCCTGGGTGATGGTTCCTAATGTGGAACCTTGCATCGTGTAACCATAGTTTGGGTTGTTCTTCCCTAGGTGCATAACCTTGCACTTGTCCACATTAAATTTCATCTGCCATTTTGATGCCCAGTCTTCCAATTTATCAAGATCCTCTTGCAATTTTCCACAATCCTCTTGGGTTTTAACAACTTTAAAAAGTTTTGTGTCATCTGCAAATTTGATAACCTCACTCATTATTCCACTTTCCAGGTCATTTATGAATATGTCAAAAAGCAGCGGACCCAGCACAGATCCCTGGGGTACACCACTATTCACCTTTCTCCATTGGGAAAATTGGCCATTTAGCCCTACCCTCTGCTTTCTATCTTTTAACCAGTTCCTGATCCACAATAGTACACTGCCTCCTATCCCATGACTCTTTAGTTTTGCCAAAAGTCTCTCATGAGGGACCTTGTCAAAGGCTTTCTGAAAGTCCAGATACACAATATCAACCGACTCACCTTTGTCCACCTGATTATTCACTCCTTCAAAAAAACATAACAGATTAGTAAGACAAGATCTTCCTTGTCTAAAGCCATGTTGGCTGTCTCTCATTAGTTCATGAGTATCTATATGCTGAGTAACTTTATTCTTTATGATGGTTTCTATCATTTTTCCCAGTATTGACGTCAGGCTCACCGGTCTGTAGTTTCCCAGATCACCCCTGGAACCCTTTTTAAAAATTGGTGTTACATTGGCGATCCTCCAATCTTCAGGTATTAGAGATGATTTTAATGATAGTTCACAGATTACTAATAGCAGGTCTGCAATCTCATATTTCAGTTCTTTCAATACCCTTGGATGTATACCATCCGGCCCAGGTGATTTGCTACTCTTCAGCTTATCTAATAGTGGTAATACATCTTCTCGATGTATCGATATTTCCTTCAATTCTTCTGCACCTTTAAATACCACTTCAGTCATGGGTAACATCCTTACATCTTCCTCAGTAAAGACTGAAGCAAAGAATTCGTTCAGTCTCTCCGCTATCGCCTTGTCGCCTCTTAGTGCTCCTTTAACCCCTTTATCATCTAATGGACCAACTGACTCTCTCACAGGTTTTTTGCTACGAATGTACTTGAAAAGGTCTTTACTTCGTGTTTTTGCTTCTGCAGCAAGCTTCTTCTCAAATTCTCCCTTTGCCTGCCTTATCAATGCCTTGCATTTGACTTGCCAGTGCTTGTGCTGTTTCCAGGTTTCGTCGTTTGGCTCTTTTTTCCATTTCCTGAAAGATGCTTTTTTGGCAACAACAGCCTCTCTGACCTCAACTTTAAACCATGCTGGCAGTTTTTTGGACTTCTTTCCACTTTTCTTAAAGCGTGGAATACAGCTGGTCTGGGCTTCCAAGATAGTATTTTTCAACAACAGCCAAGCCTGATGTACGTCTTTAACCTTTGCAACTGCTCCTTTTAGTTTTTTCTTGACTGTTTTCCTCATTTTATCATAGTCTCCCTTTCGAAAGTTAAAAGGTAGTACTGTGGATTTCCTTACTATCCCTCCTCCACTAATTAAATCAAAGGCGATCATGCTATGATCACTATTGCCAAGGGGCCCCAACAACCTTATCTCTTGCACTAGATCTGGTGTTCCACTAAGGATTAGGTCTAATATGGCTTCCCCTCTGGTCGGTTCATGAACCAGCTGCTCCAAGAAGCAGTCATTTATTTCATCTAGGAACTTTATCTCCCTAGCATGTCCTGACGTGACACTGACCCAGTCGATACCGGGGTAGTTGAAATCACCCACTATTATTACTGTGCTGTAACTTTTGTTAGCTTCCTTGATTTCTTTGAGCATTTCATCATCCATTTGGTCATTCTGGCCAGGCGCTCGATAGTACACCCCCACTGCCATTGCCTCCCCCCTTTTACATGGAATTTCAATCCATATAGATTCTACAGCAGATTTTGTTTCCTGCAAAACTTTAATCCTTTCTGACTCAATGCCCTCTCTAACATAGAGAGCAACCCCTCCACCAATTTGATCAGCTCTATCATTACGATATAATTTGTACCCAGGAATCACAGTGTCCCACTGGTTGTCGTCCTTCCACCATGTCTCTGATATTCCAATCATATCTAACCTTTCATTTAGTGCGATATATTCTAACTCTCCCATCTTAATTTTTAGACTTCTAGCATTTGCATACAAGCATTTTAGAGAATGTATTTTATCCATATTAATTTGTCTGTTAGACATGAGTAATTTGGGATCTTTAAGCTCTGTCTGCTCCATACTTGAGGGCATTTGGGCTACTTTACTCTTTTGTGGAACCTCTCTGCTTTTGGTAGTATCCTTCAAAGATACATTCTTCCGAACCATCTGCTCTTGGGCGACTGTCGGCTTTCCCCTAATATCTAGTTTAAAAGCTGCTCTATCTCCTTTTTAAAGGTTAATGCCAGCAGCCTGGTTCCATCCCGGTTAAGGTGAAGCCCATCCCTTCGGAAGAGCCCCTCCTTTCCCCATAATGTTCCCCAGTTCCTAACAAATCCAAACCCCTCATCTCTGCACCATTGTCTCATCCACGCATTGAGACTCCGGAGCTCTGTCTGCCTTTTGGGTCCTGCGCGTGGAACAGGAAGCATTTCGGAGAATGCTACCCTGGAAGTTCTGGATTTCAACTTCCTACCTAAAAGCCTAAATTTAGCCTCCAGAACCTCCCTACCACATTTTCCTATGTCATTGGTACCAACATGTACCAAGACAGCAGACTCCTCCCCAGCACTATCTAAGACCTTATCTAGGTGGCGCGTGAGGTCCGCTACCTTCGCACCAGGCAGGCATGTTACCAGGCGATCCTCACGTCCACCAGCCACCCAGCTATCTACATGCCTAATGATCGAATCACCAACTATAACGGCTGTCCTAACCCTTCCCTCATGGGCAAATGGCCCTGGAGAAACTTCCTCGGTGCGAGAGGGTTTTACATCACCTTCTAGCAGTGCTATGCCACCGACTAGTGTTTGATGCCCTAAACAGCTCCTGAGTCTTCCTAGTGGATGGGCTGTTCCTTTTCTTGAAGTGTTTTCAGAAGACTATGCAAGGAACTAACTAAACTAAAAGTAGACAAAACTATTGTGCCGGATGAGATACATTCCAGCTGCTCTTCTGTCTCACCTCTTCAATACTTTACTAGTCAGAGAGATCTTAGAGGACTGAAGAAGGGAAGATGTCACCCCTCTCACAAAATTGGAAGTAAGAAGGAGGTTGGGAACTACAAGCCAGTTAGCCTGACCTCTCTGATGTGTAAATTAATGGAAAGGCTGCTAAGACAGAGGATAGTGTAGTTTCTGGAATCCAGTCAATTGCAGGATATGAGACAGCATGTTTTTATTACAACTAGGTCTTGTCAGACAAATCTGATTAATTCTTTGAATGGATAACCACAGAGTAGGATAGAGGGAACATGTTAGATGTGGTGTACTTAGATTTCAGCAAAGGTTTTGGCACAGTTCCGCATAAGGTGGTTTATAAATAAACCAGGTTCCCTTGGAATGGGCCCTAAAGTGATAGACTGGGTTAGAAACTGGTTTAGAGGGAGGTGAGAAAGGGTGGTGGTAAATAGAGTTCACTCTGAGGATAAGGGGATTATTAGTGGGGTACCACAGGGATCTGAACTTGGTCCGATTCTTTTTAACATTTTTATAAATGATATTGTGGAAGGGCTGTCAGATAAGATCTGCCTCTTCGTGAATGATACCAACATCTGCAGTAGGGTGGACACATAGGAAGATATGGATAACATAACAAGGGATCTTACAAAGCTTCAAGTATGGTCTAGAATTTGGAAGCTATGATTTAATGCTAACAAATTTTGTCATGCATTTGGACTCCAAAAGCCCAAGGGAGCAGTACACTGTATGGGGTGAAATGCTATTATACATGAAAGAAGGTGGTACCAGATGATCTTAATATGGCAAAACAAGTAGAAAAGGTGATTGTAAAAGCCAGAAGGATGTTTGGGTGCATAGGGACAGGAATGGCCATCAGGAAAAGAGAGGTGTAAGTTTTTGTTGAGACCACATTTGGAGAACTTTGTGCAAATCCGTATCGTCCAGAGGATGACTACTAAAATGAGGATAGCGGGTAGAGTCCCTCGGAGCTCTATCCCGGACTAGGAAGAAGGTGAATTCCCCATAGGGGAGGACCCTAATGTGTTCAGGTTTATTCATAAGGAGAAATTAGCAGGTCTTATCAAGCACTCCATGGCGGCTTAGATATTGCCTAGTCTGTGGCATTGGTGGAGGGGCCATTGGAGGATCCTTTCCTGCAGGGGTTCATTCAAGAGCATCCAGAGGTGCTACCCAGTGCAAATTGATGATTAAAGCAGAATGGGAAGTCCCTGAAGAAGGACTCAAGGGGAGGCGCATCTCTCGATTGCCTTAGAGAAGGTATTTAGCTTTGCTTTATTTGGGTTGTTTCTTTTGTTTCCTGGGGTTTTCAGTGCGAAAGTCCATTCTACCCTTCCTTCCAGGCCTGATGGCATACTTAGGGGGAAAGACAGCACAACATAAATAAAGTGAAAGCATGAAAGGCGCTTTCTGAAGCATTTCACACAACTGACATACCTGCAAAACATGGAATATATGTAGGAAATGGTCTTCACTATGTATTTGACATACCTAAAATACATGAAATAATTGATCCATATGATGTAAATGCTTGAATGGGAAATGACTTAAATGATATACATGACATAACTCATCTGAATGATGTATATGAGTTGAATGCTATGCATGAAGTACATCCATATATAAGTTGTTATTGCACTGCATGACTTGAATGAAATAGAGGCAGTTCTCATGGTACAAGTCATGTCTAATCTAAATGAGTACAGGCTGTTTATGCAGACAAGGGCAAACCCAATCATAAGGCAACCCCCTGGCATTATGGGTGCCAGTGCCATTTTTGCAGCCATTACATCAGGGCAGGAGCAGAAGGGGACTGCTTCTGCCCTGATGACCACTGAGATTACCAGTGATCTTCCGAATAAGACCTGGAGGGGTCAAGGGGTGGGGGGAAGGTTGAGCTTAGGGCCTTGTGTGTAGGCGTGTTTGTTTGGGGTATCCTGGGGTGTTGCCTTATGGGTGGATTTGCTTTCCAAAGAGGGTGCTGAAGAGGGAATGCTCAGCAGAGGGGATTGTGTTCGGGGGGAGCTTGTGGGCTTCAGGGGGGAGAGATCAGAATGGGGGGGGGGGGTATCTAGGACATCAGGGCTGCACCCACTTGCTTTTATTAAACTATTTTGCCATTGGATCCTCCTTCCCTGCCTCAGCACAGGTGCTCCTGCTCTAGCTTATGAGCCAGGGAAGATGAGTCCATTGCGTTAAGTGTCTGCCCTGTGCAGTAAATGCAGGGAAGATACTGGGCACACCCCCTCCCCCCATTTACTGCACAAGGTTTGGACATACCACACCTTAATACTTGCAAACACTTTCTGCAGTTAGCTAAAGGACCCCTTCGTGCATTAAACATTTGTATTAGAATGAATGTGTGAAACAATCTAAAAATTCTGAAAAGTTGGCGAATGCCAAAATGAACCAAAATGTAACCAAATATTTTTGTTCTATGCACATCCTTAATCCTTAACCCTTATTTTAAAATCTACTATATATTGATCTGATTATAAAACAGAAGAAAAATTGAAAATAATAGGCTTCATTTTGAAGTTGGGAATCTTCAAAATTAGAAATAGCATCCAAAGTGATCTTTAACGTGTGTGGGATCTGGAAACAGGGAAGGTTTCCATAGATGAGTTAAAAAAACCTGCACATAAGTGCAAGTAAGATCATTAAAATCTTCTACTATAATTAAGGTGTGAGGAATGTCAAAGCTACAGATTGTATGCTGAGGACACCTTTCATGTGGCCATGTGTTACAGTGCCATGACAGATATCGGAATGTGCAACAGCACTGTCTTGTCATGTACATAACCCGATTGGTCAAATAAATCTGCACATCTAATTTCCTTCTCCATTGGCTTTCTTTCCCACAAATGCTTGTGCTTGTCCTGGCTAATGCCTTTCATGGTATTCAACTATGTAGACTCTAAATCCCCAGTGGCTTCTTCATGACAGATCTCATGACAATGGCAATGCATGCAAAGAACAGAGCATGTCAAGAAGCATCTTAAAGGACCAGCAAAGAAAGACAGGATGCATGGTGACTAGTCAAGGTATGTCTACAAAGTATTTCAAATCTATATGCAGAAAAGAAACTGAAACTATGACTATATATAATAAAACAAAAAACAAAATTGAATCCTGTCTCTCAGGTTGCCTAGCTATGTGACTCCTGCTTCTGCACTGCTGCTGTGAGGTTATGTAGCTCTTCCCTCATGTCCTGCAGATCTGACACAACTATGGCAAGGGAGCGCTTGTACTCCCTCAGGCCCTGCAGGATGCCCACCTTTGTCTGTTGGGCTTAAGTGGCATAGCCTCCACATCCCCTTTATTTTTAACTACTTGAATGTGTGGTTCACCACCACAGTCCTGCTTTTCTCTCTTCTCAGTCCCTTCTGAATCCATTGCAATCTGGCTTTTGCCCTCTACATTCTACTGAGACAGCTCTTGCCAAAGTCTCCAATGACTTGGTCCTCACCAAATACAAGGGCCTTTACGTGATCATCATCTTTCTTGATGTTTCTGCTGCTTTTTACACTGTTGATCACCACCTTCTCCTCAATACCCTGTCCTCACTTGGATTTAGGGACTGTGTTCTGCCTAGGTTTTTTTCCTATCTCTACCACCACATTTTTAGCGTATGTTCTGATGGATCCTCCTCTACTGCTTTCCCACTTTCAGCCAGTGTACCCAGGACTTTGTCTAGGGACCTCTCCTTTTCTCTCTCTACACTCAGCCCCTTGCTACACTCATCTCCTCCCATGGTTTTCAGTGCCATCTCTATGCTGATGACTCTCAGATCTATCTCACTGCACCTGAAATCTCTTTGGGAATTCAGATCCAGATCTCTACCTGCTTATCTGCCTGGATGTCTTACTGTCATCTGAAATTGAATATGGCCAAAACTGAGCTTCTTATCTTTCCCCCACGCCAACATTCCCCCTTCCTCCTTTTCTATTTCTGTGGAAAACATACTACTTCTCTCTGGTTTTCTCAGCTCGCAAACTAGGGGTCATCTTTGACTCCCCTCTCTCCTTCTCCACACAGCCAACAGATAGCTAAAACATATTGTTTATTTCTCTGTAATATTGGTAAAATGTGTCCCTTCCTTTCTGAACTTACTACTAAGACCCTTATCTTATTTATTTATTTATTTATTACATTCTCTTATATACCGCGCTATTCTGCATCAGTGCGGTTTACATTGAACAAACTGAAATTACATTGAACAGGGCATTATAACTTGGAGATAACTATTTTACAGGGAACATGGGCTATGGAGGGTTAAGTGGCTTGCCCAAGACCACAAGGAGCACCTGTGGGACTAGAAACCCCAGTCCTTCCGGCCCAAGGTTGCTGTCCTCTAGTGGGATTTGAACCCCTGACCTTCCGGCCTGAAGTACCTTGCCCCAACCACTAGGCTACTCCTCCACTATCCATTCTGTAGTCACTTCTCATCTAAACTATCTGCCTGTCTTCCTCTAAATCATGTTTCCCCACTTCAATCTGTTCAAAACTCAGCTGCACGGATACTATTCCGCCAGTGTCGTTATGCTCATGTCACCCTTTTTCTCAGGTCATTTCATTGGCTGTCTATCAATTTCCATATCCAACTGAAATTTCTACTGACCTATCAGTGCCTTTATTCGGCTGCTCCTCACTACCTTTCCTCTCTCCCTACATCCCTCCTCAGGAACTCCGCTATTCTGGCAGTTTCCTTCTATCTATGCCCTTCTCTTCCACTGCCTACTCCAGACTTTGATCTTTGTACCTTGCTGAGCCAGTATGTCAGGCTCCATATGTGTTAAAATCCAGGCTAAAACTCATCTCTTTGAGACTGTTTTTGGATCCTGATCCCCTCAGTCTTCTGTTCACATCCTATATGTTTCCTTACCATTCCCCTAGACATATCCTAGTCCCCAGCTGTTGTGTTGTTTGTCTTGACTATTCTATTTCCTGTCTTGACTAGACTGTAAGCTCTTATGATCAGGGACTGTCTCTTACATGTCTCTGTATAGCACTGCATAAGCCTTGTAGTGTTGTACAAATGATTATTATTATTAGTAGTAGTAGTAGGATATTCCCCTCTGTGACTGGCTACTCTACCTCTACCTCCTCCTTATCTTCTTTTACCTCTTTCAAATCAGGCTCCAAAGCCTGGGTTAGATCAACAGTAAGAGCTTGAGCCTGGGCAGTTGATTGTGATAACACTATCAATTGTAAAACATTAAAATGAATGTACTTCATGACCAAAATAACACTACTATCAGTTCCCACCCAAGTAGACATAGCACAAATAGGTAGCATTGCTATGTACTCTGAAAGGGAACAATTCAGTTATACTAGAGTGTCCATGTAATTCAATCAATTCAATGTAATTCAGTTAATTCAATGTAATTCAGGAAAGCATCAGTACAACAGTGGTAGCATGACAGTCTAGTAGATTCTGAGGTGCATTTCCTTGGCCTATCTAATTGCTATTCAAGTATAAAATCTGAGTCAGATATTTAATCTCCATGACTGTTGTTTTTTTTTTTAATAACTTTATTTTTGTAAAATATTTCAGGTTGCAAGAACAATCCTGAACATACAACATAATACCGATACAGGTGAACAATCCTAAGCCCTCCTTCACAGCCTAGACCCCCCCACTCCACCCACCCCTACCCCACCGCCTCACTTGCTCTTCCACCAATTCCAATAACGAATCCATACAGAATCCAGTTGTTCCTTTCACTCACTCCGCAGAGCCGTAAGTGTCTGAAGTCTATAATATTCAGGCAAGCGGTCATGAAAGTATGATAAATCCAATAGCTTGTCTGCTTTCCAATGAAGAAAAATTTCCCCTTTCACTGTAACAATAGTATACTTCAGGAATTCCCACTCAGGATCATATTAATGTAATAAATACACCTTGGGATCTTGGCCTAGTTGTACCCTTAAAATCTCCTGCATACAGCGGATACATATCTCCCAAAACTCACACACTCTGGGACACAGCCACCACATATGATAAAATCTGCCCCTCTGACCACACTCTCTCCACCTAAGATCATATGCACCCCCTGCTAAATGGTTTAAACATACTGGGATCAATGCCACTGATAGAGTAATTTCAATCCATTCTCCACCACATTTGCTGATATAGAGATCTTACGTATACTAAGAAATATTTGGCGCCATTCCCTCTGGTTCCAGCATCTCCTCCATATTCCTTTCCCATAGTAATTGATGGCACTGAGGCTGCCCTGTGGATCCCCCCAAGGTTTTGTAAAGTTTGGAGATAATCCCTCTTCCCCCCCCATTTCCCATTGCAGAGCACCTAAAAAAAAGTCTTCCCCCTTTCCATGTCTTCCCCAACTCGCCCAGTTGAGAGGTAGTGCCAAAGCTGGAAATAACCAAACCAGTCATTCCAAGCCAGACCATAACTCTCTTTCAGGTTTCAACGACTCTTAGTGCCCTCTGGTCACACATTTGCCCCACACATGTCCTTTCCCAGTTTTGAAACACTTGTGTGGTCAGCTCAGGAGAAAAATCCCTATTCCCCCCAACAGAGGTCAGAAACAATACACGCTTTCCCTGAAATAGACGACTCCGCAGTTGTCTCCAAAGATCCAAAGAAAATTGGGTAAAAGGATTACCCCCTTAATCCCATATCTCACCCTTGACAGCCAAATCTCATTTCCCAGAGGCATCCCCCCTTCTAAAGTTTGCTTAGTAACCATCCACTGCTTCCCCGATCCTCTTCATCACTCCCACATAACACTCAACTGAGCAGCATGGTAGTATCATCTAAGATCTGGAACACTCAGCTCACCCTGGCCCTTACTCCGACCCAGCATATTACAGGCCACATGAGGCTGCTGCCTCTTCCAGATAAGCCTACCAATTCCTTGCCCCCATTTTGTGAATGTTCCAAATGGGATTGTCACTGGCAATGTCAGGAATAAATAAAGGAGCCTAGGAAGAACCACCATCTTAACTGTGGCAATCTGTGCTGTCTTCTGGTCACATTCTTTGTTAAATGCTCTGCTGACATATTTCAGATCTAGTGCAAGAGATAAGGGTGTTGGGGCCACTTGGCAATAGTGATCATAGCATGATCGCCTTTGATTTAATTAGTAGAGGAGGGATAGTAAGGAAATCCACAGTACTACCTTTTAACTTTCGAAAGGGAGACTATGATAAAATGAGGAAAACAGTTAAGAAAAAACTAAAAGGAGCAGTTGCGAAGGTTAAAGACGTACATCAAGCTTGGGTGTTGTTGAAAAATACTATCTTGGAAGCCCAGACCAGCTGTATTCCACGCTTTAAGAAAAGTGGAAAGAAGTCCAAAAAACTGCCAGCATGGTTTAAAGGTGAGGTCAGAGAGGCTGTTGTTGCCAAAAAAGCATCTTTCAGGAAATGGAAAAAAGAGCCAAACGACGAAACCTGGAAACAGCACAAGCACTGGCAAGTCAAATGCAAGGCATTGATAAGGCAGGCAAAGAGAGAATTTGAGAAGAAGCTTGCTGCGGAAGCAAAAACGCGAAATAAAGACCTTTTCAAGTACATTCGTAGCAAAAAACCTGTGAGAGAGTCAGTTGGTCCATTAGATGATAAAGGGGTTAAAGGAGCACTAAGAGACGACAAGGCGATAGCGGAGAGACTGAATTAATTCTTTGCTTCGGTCTTTACTGAGGAAGATGTAGGGATGTTACCCATGACTGAAGTGGTATTTAAAGGTGCGGAAGAATTGAAGGAAATATCGATACATCGGGAAGATGTCTTACAACTATTAGATAAACTGAAGAGTAGCAAATCACCTGGGCCGGATGGTATACATCCAAGGGTGTTGAAAGAACTGAAATATGAGATTGCAGAACTGCTATCAGTAATCTGTGAACTATCATTAAAATCATCTCTAATACCTGAAGATTGGAGGATCGCCAATGTAACACCAATTTTTAAAAAGGGTTCCAGGGGTGATCCGGGAAACTACAGACCGGTGAGCCTAACGTCAGCACCGGGAAAAATGGTAGAAACCATCATAAAGAATACAATTACTCAGCATGTAGATAGTCACAACCTAATGGGATCCTCATTCAACTCTTCACCAATATTGCCAGATATAATAATACTAAATATCACAGCACAGCCTCAGAAATAACCGTAGGCACTCAATTATTCTGGATTAAATGTATTACACTTCCAGACTCGTGCCGGTTCTTACATCAATGGCTGAGTAGTATATTGTGTTGATGGAAACTGTGTCTTTTGGGGAAACTGCTGGGTACGTATGACCTGGATTGGCCACTGTTGGAAACAAGATACTGGACTTGATGGACCTTGGTCTGACCCAGTATGGCATATCTTATGTTCTTATGTTATGTTTAATGTCAGTTACTCATGTAACTGGTATGTTCACTATGTCACCAGGTCCAATGCTGTCATGTTTTTCCACAATCTTTTGTGGCAGAGATAGAAGTATTTTACAAAAAAGTCCAGATTCGGTGAGCCTTTTTGCAAAAATGCATTAAACCTTTTAGATGGCCCAACTTGGATGTCCATTTTAAGACATGGATGACCTAACCCATTTAAGGCTGTGTATGATTAAGATTAAACAAAAATTGCCAAATTACAAAGAAAAATAGCAACTACATAGAATCAGTCTAAAGGGGTAAGTAGGTGAATGTGCACATAGACTTGAAAAAACAAGGGTCTGTTTTGTTTAATACCTAATCAGCAGTTATTTATTTATTTATTTGTCTAGCTATTTTGATGCACCATTAAATCTACAAGTCTATTTCGTTTACATTATAACCTTATCACCTAATAACAATTTTATAACAACTGTAACTCTAACATAGAACTGGTTAATTAAGGTACTTTCATAAGTTCACTGATTTCACCATTAAGCATTAGGAGAGGGGGGGGGGTTGGGTGGGCAGGTAGGCAGGAGGAGAGTAGGGAGTAGCTGGGTAGTGCAGTTGTTCATTGCATAAC
This sequence comes from Ichthyophis bannanicus, assembly GCA_033557465.1. Taxonomy (NCBI): domain Eukaryota; kingdom Metazoa; phylum Chordata; class Amphibia; order Gymnophiona; family Ichthyophiidae; genus Ichthyophis; species Ichthyophis bannanicus. The sequence continues at coordinate 1,484,548,826 of CM066032.1, forward strand.
GTCTACTATGTCAGATCCAAGAAGTGCTCAAGAAAGAGGTGCATTTTCAGTTTTTTCCTGAAACTTGCTAAGTCATCTGTGGCACGGAGATCATCCAGTAATGCATTCGAGAGAGTTGGGAGAAATAGGGAGAACACCCTCTTGCACATTGTGAATTTGTCTTGGTAATTATTAGGGAATGTGATCTGCTACTGAGTGTTTTCTATATGAGTGATTGCAGTTGAATTGCTGATACAGTCAAACCTCGGTTTTCATTTGCCCCGGTTTTCATACGCTTCGGTTTTCAACGTCTTTTCTGACTGAGATTTTGTCCCGGTTTTCATGCATTGCTTCGGTTTTCAACGTCTTTTGACTGAGATTTTGTCCCGGTAGCAGGGAAGAAAAGCTGTCAACGTAAGCAGGAGATGTTGCATGAATGTGGGAGGCAGTTCTTTCTCTTGCAGGGTACGTCTGAAGCTATATCATTAAGATTTTCTGCCATTCTGAAGCATTGAGCAGATAAAGTAAAGGTATTTTAATGGACTGAATTCAATGTGATTCCGAAGAGAGCTGGGCACAGCAGCTTGTCAGGGGTGGCTAAGGCCAGATGTTAACGTACTGTACTGTACAGTACTGTACTTAGCTTGCTTTCAGTGATGTTAAATGCTCATTTATCCATTTCATTAGTCATTTATATTTATTTCTCATTGTTTTCTGTATGTAAAAATAGTTATTCTCTATAAAATGTATTTTTTGTGAATATTTTTGGGTGTCTGGAACGGATTAATTGGATTTACATTATTTCTTATGGGAAATATTGCTTCAGTTTTCATACGTTTCGGTTTTAGTCAGACTTTTTCGAACGGATTAATCATGAAAACCGAGGTTTGACTGTAGTTCATTTATAGATTTGTAGATGGTGAGTAAGTATTTCTATTTTATTCGCTGTGCAATGGGTAGCCAATGTAGTTGTTCTAAGATTGGGGTGGTGTGTTCAGTTCTTGAGGCATTACAGAGAATCCTTGCTGCTGTATTCTGGGGTAATTGTAGCAGGTGGATTGTGCATTTAGGCAGGCCTTGGAAGATGAGGTTACAGTAGTCCAAGTGGGGCAAAATGAGTGCCTGAACAACTGTATGAAAGTCATGGCCATACAGAAGCGGCGTATACTAGTGATGTGCTTCAGTTCAAAATAGTACAAGAAATTTCAACAGCAATCAACCCTGTTTCTAAGTATTTGTGGTTAAAGAGGAATAATCAGTCATTTTCATGAGTAGAGTAATACTTTAGCCATGGATGTCAGGGTTGTGATTTTTGCCCAGCCTGCAAAGGAATGCATGCTGCGTGTTAGCTCGCAGATTGAGTCAAGTGGTACTGGAGGCACAGGAGAGTAGAGGCTGGAGATACGATTGGTTTGGAATAATCAAATCACATACATATTATCCAATGGGGAAACTGCATGCAGAAAAAGCAGGGGCAATTTCTGCACATAATTTTACCAAGATAATAATAAAAACAAAAATCAGTGTGGACTTTACTTAGTTGATGATTGGTATAGAGCCTATGGATCATAGAACCAGGGAAGCTTGCAACAATGACTGCACTCCTGAATATTGTTCCCGTGGAGGTGAGCCATAAATGGATTTTATCTTCTTAATACATATTTGGTCAAGAATCACGATTCAAATCCCCCCACTCCCTGGGAAATATATTGATGGCAGCACACTTTTTCAGATCACAATGTTTAAGATTGAAAAATCAAACTAACTTCCATTCTGGGAAACTCTTTGGTTTTGCAAATGGCCTAATACCTGGAAATATTTAAACTGCACCCATTTTTCTCATGGCACAAAATTAAGGTATTCAGACTAGCTGAATATGTGGCCAATTATTTTCATTTCTTGATTTATATTATTTTCCACACAAATTAATTATTGCTTTATCCTTTCTGGCTGTAGAAGTCGTATTGCTTTCAGCATGATGTTAATATGATAATTATCTAAGATCCATTAAGATTAACTGGAGGCTTTATAAAATGGTATTAATCAACAAAAATGTCAGTAGTTTTTCATAGATGATACAAAATTTACCTTCCCCACAAGCTTTAACCATTCTAAACTTCCCCCTCAACCACCACTGCCATCTTTGGGTCACCAACCTAATTCTCCGTTTTCAATTGCTTCATATACAATCCAGATGTCCATTTTGTTTGGAGTGATATTTTTTATTCCTAGCACACCATTTGTTAATTCATCAGCTTCCATGACTGGGGATACCTGTGAGATAAATTGTATCATTTTAGAGTTTTGTAAAGAAGCACTGGAGATAGTAATAGTTTCTGACTGGCACAGAAAGCATGTGCTCCTTTGATGAACAAACTGCCTTGCTAACTTACTTACTAACTCAAGAACCCTCTTGCAGAAATGACAGACTGACAAACTCATCAATTACTACTTGATTTTCATGCCAAAAATGTTTCATCAGTCTTGGTGTATGACACTGGAAAGCTTTCAATTGAACATATGCTTTCAGTTGCCAACATTTTCTTTGAAAAATAAAAGCCCCAGGGCTGCATATTGCATAAAGAAATTTCTGCTTTCCAATATCTGAATGATATTTTTACAGCTATACATTGTTTTGTCTTCTAAATTGCAAATGTTTAGTGCAAAATATGAAAGAATCTCAACAAATATAGTTAACAAATCAGTTGTACAAAGTATATGATAGGTGAAATTTAAATATTTTATTATTATTAATACTATACACAAAGGCAAATCCATTTGGAAGGGTAAACATAGAGACTGGTGACATTATTTTAGAAGAGCACACCTGCATCTGCAGGTCTGATGTAAAATTGACCTCTCCCCTCACCCAGGAATGCATGTATGAGGTCTACCTTTCATCTTTGGAGCGAGTTTAGCCCCATATCACAAGACCAGCTCAAACATATCATAACAGGTCTCAATATGACAACTTCCCAGCTTGATCCATGCCCAGTAGGATGGATCAAAACACCCTGCGTGGAGCTGGCAAAAATAATCCTAAATATCATAAACCGCTCCCTTTCCCAAGGCTACTTACCAAAGTATCTTAAGCGGGTATCCATACGCCCAATCCTCAAGAACCCAAGGCTGGACCCAACGATACAAAGCTTGTACCAACATATCTCTAGTTTACCCTTCCTAGCCAAGGTAATTGAGAAAGCAGTCTAGATGCAACTGCAAGACCACATTGACACACATGCTCCCCCCTTGATCAACAACAGCACAGATTTAGAACCAATCATGGTGTTGAATCTCGTATCATCATACTCATAGACAAGCTTATGCTGGACACTGGGAAACCCAATCAAGGATTTGCCACCCTCTTCCTTGATGTAAGAGCAGCCTTTGACTCAGTGCCGCATAAAACACTACTGCTCCAACTTCAAGTGATTGGCCTGTGTTACACTACCCTCAAATGGTCTTCCTCATATCTAACCTCAAAGCAACAACTACGCATTAAATGGGATAGCTGCCACCCCAGCAGACATAACCCATTACACTGGTCAACAAATTTTTATAAAGGTCACGTTACCGAAATAAAAATAGTCATTTCTTATCAATTTTTATATGCTGAACACGAATATGACAGTGAAATTGCAAAGTTGGCTCTAGTTTTTTTTAATCTACAAGAATTAATGTTTACATCACGAAATGCATGTCAATAGTAAATATAATAGGCCTTCGGTTAATACCTGTAAAAAACCAAGTCATAAACTACTTCTTAGATTTTTTCACCCGTCTCTTGTACAGCTGTTCGGGGGCTTCTCTGGGGAGTGTCCAGCAGTAGTCAGCCAGCATTGTAGTGGACCATTTTCCATGGTATCTTTGCTCCATTGTTGCGATATCCTGGTGAAAATGTTTGCACTGTTCATCACTAACCATACCACAGTTGTCAGGAAAGAAATCGAGATGGGAATCAAGGAAATGGATCTTTAGACACATATTGCAGCCAAGTTTCTGATACTGCATCAGCATGTCTTCTACTAGTTCCTTGTAGTTTTCTGCCCTAACATTCCTGAGAAAGTTTGTTGACACTAGGCGAAAAGCATTCCATGCTTGTTTTGCATCACCCTGCAGAAAGTTGTTGAACCGGTCATCTTTGAAGAGCTCTCAAATCTGAGGACCCCAAAACCTCCCTCTTTAATCTTTGCTTCGCTGAGTCAAGGGAAATTTTCATGCAGGTATCAGAAAGCTGGAGAAGTGTGGTCCATGGCTTTCACAAAGTTTTTCATCAAACCTAGTTTGATGTGAAGGGGTGGTAGCAGGATTTTGTGAGCCTCAACCAGAGCTGGGTGCTGGATATTCTTCTCTCCAACTGTTACATTTTGTCTGCCTTCCGCAAGTAGTGCCAATCCCTTGCTCGGCTATCCCACTCACATAAGAAACACATGTATTTTGAGAGGCGGAGCCAGTGTGGACCCAGCATAGAGGTGTAAGAGTTGCTCTCCCAGGCCCCAGACACTAAATCCTGTCTTTCCCCGAATACTGCATCCCTCCGAGGGGCAACCTTTTGCCGCGGGAGTGTTGGAAGATGGCTGGGAGCAAACAGACCCATTTGGACTTCACTCCCCCCGCGACTACGGGGTCTAAAAGATCCAAAATGGATCCTCTTTCGCTGAATAAAATGGCGCCGCAACAGGAAGCGTCGGAAGGGATGCGGGAGCTATTGAAGGAGGTTAGAGCCATCCGCAGCCGCGTAGACTCTAACGGGGAGTCGGTAGTGGAACTCCAATCGGACCTGAAGGAGTTGAGTACACAGCTGCAGTCCCTATCTATCAGGGTGGACAAGATGGAATCCTTAGTGGCTGGTTATGATGAACAACTGCAGAGACTTTCCCCTGCTATTCGTAAGCTGCGTTGTCTTGAGGAGAATTTGGAGGACATGAGCAATAGGGCCAGGCGCAACAACATATGCATTGTCGGACTAAGGGAGGGTGTGGAAGGTGGTAACACAATTCAATTTCTGGAGAGTTTCATCCCGAAGCTTTTGAACTTTGAGTTTGCTCGCCCACTGGAAATTGAACGGGCGCATCGCATCCCGACCTCCCCCAACTTGAACGGCAAGCGCCCACGACCATTAATACTGTGTCTGCTGTGACACCAACACGTGATTCAGATTTTCGCCGCTGCCAAGGCGCGGCAGCCTTTACAACATGAGGGGCAACGTGTGTATTTTTACGCTGATTTCTGTAAGCACAGGGTCGAGAAAAGGAGGCAATTTCTGGCTCTGCGGCCCAGATTGCAATGTTTGCAAGCGCGGTATGGCTTGTTCAGCCCGGCGAGGTTCAAGGTCACCTTGAACAATGCTACCAAGTCGTTTGATGACCCTGGCGCCTTGCAGCATTTTGTCGAGGAGCAAGAGGCTCTGATGATGCAACAAAATTAAGCACTTTCTGGACTATTGTTTAAGGCGGAGGTTGCTGTGTATGGAGATCTGTCCCGGTGTGCCTGCGTCTGGTGTTTTCATCGCAGTGCGCGCGGCACCACAGATGCAGCTAATCTGCTTTCCAGTTCTTCACTCCTGTGAATGGTGGTATGGCGTGGGGAAGCACGTCTAGTAAAGACTATCTGTTTGGACTCGTTATCAATGTGGAAGAGCTGCTTGATAGCGCTGCTAAATGTCCTGTCATATGTTTCGGTTTTGTATGGTGGGTGGTGGGGAATAAGTGAGGGTAATTAGGGGCCTGGGCTGCCCTATGCTTTAATAGTGGTCCTGCTGTCTGACCCTTTGTGTGTTTGGTTTTATGTTGGGTAGGGGTTGGGGTCGGCTCTCTGGGGATCTCCAGTGATGTGGGGTAATTGTTTTTTTTTTCACCGAGCTTCTCTGCATTATAATTTCCTGGTGAGATGGTTAACGGGTTGAGGATTGTCTCTCTAAATGTGAAGGGAATCAAGTCCCCGATAAAACATAAGAAAAATTTAGTCTACTGTAAACGACAACATGCTGATTTTATTTTTCTGCAGGAAACGCATCTCTCTCCACAAGAGACGGTAAAATTAGAGGATAAATATTACAGATTGGTGGGATCCTCCCCAGCGCTTGATAAGAAAAATGGGGTTGCGACTTTGATGAGGTCTTCCCTGGGTTCTCAGCTTATGAATACGAGCCATGATGCATGTGGGAGGTGGGCGTATTCTCAGTTAATGGTGGGTAAAGTACTGCTGTCTCTTTTAAATGTTTATGGACCCAATAGTGACGATCCTGAATTCTTTTGTGCTTTAAGTGGGGTTGTCCAGAAGGATAGTGGGGCCCATGTAATTATGGGGGGAGACTTCAATTTGGTAAGGGACCCTTTGGTCGATAGGAACCCTGGGAGGGTGGAGCGTCCCCTTAGAGTGAGTATAGCACTCACTGCCCTGATGAATGCGTGTGGCCTGGTAGATATCTGGAGGTTGCTTCACCCGGGAGAGAAAGACTTCTCCTTTTTTTCTCCAATGCATCAATCTTCTTCTCGCATAGATTTTTTCCTGATTTCTAAACCACTGGTATCTGGCAGTTGTGAAGCAAGCATTTTAAGCTGGACGGTCTCAGATCATGCAGCCATAACGCTGAATGTGGAGGTTGCTGAGTTGGAGAGGCCTGATCGGGCTTGCTCTTTCAACAGGGCGTGGCTGGCAGAGCCATCTTTTCAGGAGGAAGTGCGGGCTGCTATTGCCTCTTATTTCGCTAGCAATAAGATTGGTGACACAGCCAGCTGGGCCTGGTGGGAGGCCTGTAAGGCCTCACTTTGGGCTGCGATTACTAGTTATAGTATCAAAGAGTCTAAAAAGCAGAAGGCCCGGTTACAGGCCTTAGATATGCAAATTAGGGCAGGTGAAAGACTGTGGATACAGCATAAGGAACCTGGAATTCTGACTAGACTGCAACGGCTAAGGTTTCAATACAATGAAGTGCTCAGTTCCGATGTGGAGCATTTACTATTAAAACAATCGGCTAGGTTTCATGTTGAATGGAACAAAGCTGGTAAATTGTTGGCGAGTAGGGTAGGGGGCAAGCAAGCTAGGTCAAGAATTGTCTCCATTCTCACTAATAGTCTTGAGCGCTTAACGGATAGTGATCAGATTGTGGGTGAATTCTCTACATTTTATAGTCAGTTGTACGCCTCGGCGTTGAAGACGGGTGCAACGGATTTTTCTGGTTTTGTTGAGAACTTGACACACCCTATCTTAGGGGAGTCCTTAGCTCAGCAGCTGGGTAAATCCTTTTCACAAGATGAACTTGTCTCGGCAATTAAGGCTGCTTCATCCGGGAAAGCTGCGGGGCCGGATGGGATCCCCTCTGAATTTTATAAGGTTTTTAGTAACGAGCTGGCCCCTTATTTATTGGTATATTTTGCGGAGCTAGAGAAGGATCAGGCTCGGACTGGTAATTTTTCTGAGGCTACTATCACGGTTCTTGAAAAGCCGGGCAAGGATTCCAGCCAAGTGGCAAATTATAGACCCATATCTCTTTTAAATGCAGATTATAAGATCTATGCAAGTATATTAGTGAAGAGACTATCTGCAGTTATTGGGGAGCTGGTCCATACGGACCAGTGAGGGTTCGTCCCTGGGAGATCCACCGTGGACAATGGCTGCCTCCTCTGCAACCTGCTGGAGAAGGCAACGACGGACACTAGTCCGTACGTAGCACTTTCCCTTGACGCAGAGAAAGCCTTCGATCGGTTAGAATGGCCTTTTCTGTTTTTTGTCCTGAAATGGTTCGAATTAGGAGATGGTTTTGTTAATAAGGTAAAAGTGTTATACGCTAACACATCTGCTCGCATCTGTGCAAACGGCATACTGTCCCGCTCCTTTTCCCTCCATAGAGGCACTAGGCAAGGTTGTCCACTCTCCCCCCTGCTGTTTAATCTAGCCTTGGAACCATTGGCCATTGCCATTCAACAGAATAAGGATATAAAGGGTGTAGCTGTGGGGGATTTACAAGTAAAGATTTCTGCCTATGCCGATGATATTCTTCTGTTTACCCAGCCCTCCGAGATCCGGCATGTGTTGGCCTTGATCGAAGGCTACTCCAGTGTCTCTGGCTACAAGATTAATTGGTCTAAATTGGTGGCATTCCCACTAAATTGTTACCCCTCCGCAGTAGAGATGACGCCTTTCCCCTTTAAGTGGGTGACGGATAGTATTAAATATCTGGGAACGTGGTATAACGTATCTGTAGACGCCATGATTCATAAGAATGGTGAGGAGTTATTGCAACTAATACGGCAGAAGTCTTCTGCTTGGTCCCCCCTTCAATTGTCCTGATTGGGCCAGTTGGAAGTAATTAGAATGTCTCTAGCCCCCAAGATTAATTATGTACTCAGCATGATGCCTTTTACGCTGCCTTCTACACTTTACAATTTCTGTGGAAGGGTCGCTCGCCATGGATAGCCACTAAAAAACTAAAGGCCCCCAAGGAGAAGGGGGGGGGGTTCATTTCCCTGATTTTCAGGGCTATCATCAGGCCTTTCTTTTAAGACAGGGGGCGCGGTGGTTGGCACTTGGGGAGCATGACCCTCGACCTACCTGGATCGAGGTGGAGGCTCGAATGGCCGCTCCTTATCCCCTGATGCATTTGCTAGGATATATGCATCTAGAGTGGACGCTTGTTGGGCGAGTGATTTGGTCTACGCAGGCTGCTCTTTTAAACCTGGCTCGCTTACTTGCTGCGGACAATCTGCCTTCTTACCAACTTCCGCTATGGTGGAATCCGCAGTTCCGAATTCGTGGCAAAATGTTTGCATGGAAGAAATGGCAAGAGTGTGACATATGGATGTTAGGCCAGCTGGTAGGAGCGAATGGATGGAAAGATTTTGGCGCGCTTCAAAGGATGTTCTCTCTGCCAGATTCCAGTTTTTTTAAATGGGTGCAGCTTAAGCACTGCGTAGACGCCTCTAATATTAGAGTGACCGCATTGGTTCCAGAAGGGATATTATTGAAGGGGCTGAAAGATATTTCGGAACAGCCGGGAGTTACCTCTAAACTTTATGCCTTGTGGAGAGAGTATGCTTCTGATAAATTGTTGGGGCTGACACGGGTGTGGGAGTCTGATTTATCTCGTCAGATCCCCTCCCACTACTGGAAAATTCTATGGGGCCCAATTACTAGAGTGTCTCGGTCAGCCGCAATCACACAATCTTTATTTTTTTTTCTGCATAGGGCGTTTATTACCCTGGCGAAATTAGCCAAATGGGATAAGGGTGCCACGTGCCTGTGCTGGTCCTGCCAGAAGGCGATTGGCACCTTCTTCCATATGTTTTTTGACTGCCCTTTAGTGCAGAGGTTTTGGCGGCACGTGTGGTCTAAAATGCTTAACATTTTAAACCTTCCCATGGATATGACAAGGGATATGATCATTTTCCGATCATTAGAGGTTCATGCGGGCAGGATGAATGATGATAGCTTCTTGTTCAATTATATGTTTGCCATTGCCATCAAGACGATTCTGGAGCATTGGAAAAATTTCCAGAATTTGAGCTTGGGAAAATGGTGGCACCTGGTTTGTTACTATTCTACGCTTGAAAAAACTTATAGCAAACTTCACCAGCCTGAGAGCGGGGACCTAAACTTTAAACGGTGGTCCTTACTGGATCGATACATTGCCCGCTCGCAGGTTGGATATGGGAATGGTACTGATGGTCTAACTCGACCCTCCACAGTTCTAGGATGAGGGAGAGTGACGGAGGTCGGTGAAGGAGTAGTTTATCAATTCTTCCAGCGAGCCGGGGGGTGGGGGGGTGAAGGGACTCATTTGATGTTGGACCTTATTTTAGTTATTCTTATGTTGGAATCTTTCTTTCGTTTTGTTAGTTGTATGGCGATGTAACTGTTTTGGTTTGTTGTATGATTTTGAAAAGTTGAAATAAAGGATTTAAAAAAAAAAAAAGAAAAGAAACATGTATTTTATTTATCCCTGCTGCAGTCCCATTAAAAGGGCAACTACCTTTAAGTCACCACAGAGGTGCCAGCTGCACTTGTTATAGTTAATGGAAGTCAGTAGATGCTTTAAGTTATCGTATGTCTCTTTCATGTGGACGGCATGCGCTACTGGCATAGATGGAAGATGGTTTCCATTGTTCAAAAGCACAGCCTTCAGACTCAGTTTTGAAAAATCTATAAATAATCTCCAGTCTTGTGGGTCATGAGTGATTTTTAAGGCATTCATGAGGCTTTCAATATCGGAACAGAATACCAGATTACTTTCCTTTCTGAAGAAAGGCTCCAACTGCTGGTGGCGCTTTCGATATGAAGTAATGTTGACATCTTCTTCTAGAAGATTCCATTGTTGGAGTCTTGATCCTAGCAATTCTGCCTTGTTTTTGGATAAGTCCAAATCACGAACCAGGTCATTTAGTTCTTCCTGTGTTATTCTGTGTGGAGTTGATAATGCATCCAAGTGAAAATCTGGGTCACTGCATGCTGACGGACCAGAAGAAGAACAGGTCGGCTCACCCTTGTTCTCATCAGATGAATCAAGAGAATATGCTGATGGAGGTTCTGGAATAGGAAGTCCCTAACCATGTGGAACTGGTCTCAATGCAGACGGAATGTTTGGTTAGACTATGCTCGACTTCTTTTGCTTCGTTATTCCGCTGGAAAGTGGAGGAACAAAGCAGAAGTAACAGTCATTTATGTGGTTGTTTGGTTCTCTCCACACTATGGGGATTGCAACAGCATTGATGGTCTTTTGCAATCTTAAGGAATTGCTTAGCCCAGCGGTTTTAAGGCCGCTGTCATCTAACCCTGTTTCCTCCAAAGTTGGTCATTTTAAATGTGGGACCTGTAACCTATGTACAATTACCCTTGAATTAACAACATTTAGTCACAAAGGCAAAAGATACCAACTTCGTAGTTCAACCTCCTGCCTCTCTACACATGTAGTTTACTGTGTCCGGTGTCCCTGCAATTTATTGTATGTGGGCAAAACTAATCGTTCTTTTAAGATTCGTATGAATGAGCACAAAAGTAAACTAAACTGTAATCGCCGTGAAACACCTATGGTGGAACACTGTTTGGAGAAATGCCACGCTTATGAAGATCTAAGATGTTTCTGCATTGAACATCTTACAGCACCACGGTTTGGTAGGACACAAGAGTAGGCTCTGCTTTATAGCGAACAACAATGGATTCATAGATTACAAACGGTCATCCCTGAAGGGCTAAATGCACGGTAGAATGGGAGGTCTGCTTCTAATTCTATCAGGGTGGCTACCATTTGTTTTACTGGCTCCTATTTAAGTTAGTCCGCATGCGCGGCGTTTAGCTACCGTTGCACAGCTTAGGACTGCAAGTTTCTGGGGAGAACTCTTGATTACACTACTGGTGAAGGCTTGTATATTTCCTCAATTTCTATTTTTGATACTTTTTATAACTGTTATCGAAAGTGTGCATCTAATGAACTTATCTTTTTTGTAGTGCTTACATGATTCCCCTGATGAAACCGTAAAGGAGAAACGCATTATTCCAGCGCGCTTTACAGCGTCGGGAACAGCATGTCAGAAGCTGGATGTTTCTAAGTTAAGCACTTTATTTATATAAAATTTTTTTTGATACAAACAAATTTTTTGCTAATGAGTGGCGTTTTCTAAAAGGTCGTTGATGTTAATGGGGCAGTTGTGTTATATGACCGGGATTTAATGATCAATGCCTGCCCATTCTATCTGAGACCTCTTTCGCTGCTTGCAATAGCATGGTTTATTTCTGTTGATATTAAGTAGCGAGTCAAACAAGGACTGCAGAACACTTTCTAGTTGTAGTGCAGAGTATTTTTCTATATACAATTTATTGCTCTGACGGAAAGAGACCCTAATTATAATTTATAGTTATTTAAGTTACATGTTGACAATGAAGGTTCCTTGCATGACAATTATGGATTTATGTATGCCATGTTAAGTTACTGTTCGATGTAAACCAAGTTACTGTTTGATGTAAACTGCCTTGACATGTCAAAAGGCAGTATATAAAACCAGTTAAACAAATAAATAAATGTATGACAAAAAAAGCCACATTAGTTGCAGAAGGTCTACAGCATCTTCAGGTGGCATTCCCATCATTTGCCCCGCAGTTATCGTGGCGGAAACATTGGCTTCGTGGGGGCATAGCTTCGTGGATGCAGCTATTGCCACCCATTCAGGTAGCGGTAGCTGCATCTCCGAAGCTTGCAAATCTGAGCAGCTATCTTGCAATGCAAACACCCACAGAATTTGCATCCAACAGGCCTGCCCACACACCGCCCACTCTCCACCCTAATCCATCCTTTAATTGCATCTATCATGGAAATGCTCCATAATTTCTGTACTTTACCCGTGTTAGTTGCTACCACCGGACTATATTTCCATGTTAGCCCTGCCGTAGCAGCTAATGCGGTTTAGTAAATAGACCCTTCAAAGTTATCAAGCAAAATGATTGTTTATTATATTGGATTATATAGGATTTGGACGGGAGGATAATATCTCCCAACCTCCCACGTCGGTGGACCGGAAACAGTTACTAGCGTAGAAAAAGGGAGAAATATCCTCCAGAAGGAACAAAGGTAGGGATATGGAGACCCTGGAAATAGAAACCCAGGTGATATCTAGCTGCCCCTCAGGAAGGAAAAAATAGTAGACAGATTGGCAATAGTATCTCAAGGTTGGCTACTGGAAGGAAGAAGATGTGTCCAAAGTCGTGTTACTTTCTCTGGGCATCCACATAACTCAGCCGTTAGTTTTTCCATCTTATAAACATCCTATACCTTCCCCATCCATTTTTTTAAGGTAGGAGCATGAGATATTTTCCAGTATCGGCTTATCACTGAACGAGCCACTAGCAGTAAGCAGTTAATCAGTATAGCAATATCAGGAGAAAAGACCCAGCCGCGAATTAACACGGCTGAGCACAGGCGCCCCGCTGGCAGGCCGAGGACAAAGGGGGGCGGGGGTTGGGGGGGGGCGGCAAAGGCGGGCCGCGGGCCGAGGATAAAAAGCCTGTGCAGCGCTGGCCCGGCCTCTTTCGACGCTTCCCCCCCACTTCCTAGAGGAGAACGGACAGCATCAGGAGCAACGGCCTGCATCGGAGTCGATTGGAGCAGCGACCTGCATCGGGAGTCGAGCGGTGGCCTACAGAGCAGACGAAAAGGGGCAAGTAATAAAAAAAAAAAAAGCAAGGAGAGCAATCGTGGATGCCGCTGAGCTCAGTAAGTTTCAGGCCCCGGGGAGAGGTCAATTAATGACCGGGATGTAGAATTTTAAGGTCCCGGGGAGCGGGCAATTAATGGGCCGGTATGGGGGGGGGGGAGCAAAGAGCGTGTCAGGGGATAGAAGGCACCCGTGGTGGGAGCGTGAGATCAGAGTACCTGCAATGATCCCAAGCGCGCGGGCTATGTGCACGAGGTATAAACTCCGAGCACATGGAAAGCCAGATAGGCTCAGCAGCGACTACAAGGGTGCTCCTGCACAGGGCAGCATGACGCTCATTCAGACAGCAAGAGGGGGCAGAAGAAAAGGTGTAACGCTGCCATCTAGTGGATAGGGAGCATATAGACAGGCTGTTTTTTCTTTTTTTTTTTTTACAAAATGAAGTAACTCAATATAAGATGTTAAAGAATAAACGTGGTATGTGATGGTGTGGTTACTGATGAATTGAGTAGGAAAGCATCGGATTGCTAGATGGCAACTGTTTAAATATAGGACGGAGGAAGAAGGGGCTAAAGGGGGGAAAAAGATAAGGAATAAACAGCCTTGCATGCATAGGTTAAGAATGTTTAAAAAAAACCCAAACAGATTAGCTCGGGCATCAGGATAACTTTTGAAACAGATACTAATTAGTCTTCTCCACCACCCCCTATAGTAATTTTATCCCAAGGTAAAGATGCTGAGGAAGGAAAGCCAAAGGGCCCCCAGTACACGCAGCACCCAGAAAGCAAGTGGTAGTGCTCCAGCGAAGAGAGCACCCGTGGCTAAAGCAAGGACAGTTAGAGGTCCAGCCAGAAGGAGAATGGCTGCGGGTAGCAGAGAAACAAAAGGCGCAGCAGCAAATCCCAGGTGCAGTAATAGGGGTACGGCATCGCAGCAACTGGCAGCCACACCTAGTACACCGGGGCAAGAGCTAGATGAGCTGCTACAGATGGTGCGTGAACAAGTCACACAACACGGCCTGACCTCAGTCAAACAGAGGCTGGGGATGCCAGGCTTAAGGATTGAACAACAGCCAACAGCAAGCAGTAGTACACTACTAACTAGCGTTGAAAAGGGTAAGTTGGGGAACAAAAGGGGGGCGCCAGAGTTGTTAGCCTCGTCATCCGAGGACTCTTGTTCTGATAGTGATGGAGACCGAACACTAGCAGATTTAATTCAGAGTGCATTACAAAAATTTAAAAAGCACAAAAAGCCAAAAGAAGTAAATCCTATAATGCAGACGTGGGCTGGACAGAGCCAGAGGGGTGATAACAGAGAACACAGGGTAGAAGAGGCAGCCCAAGGTCTGCAGGTCCCGTGGTGCGATACCAGCTGGGATCCACGTTGTGGCGTGAGTTCACTGGCCACTTCAGTGTCAAAAAAAATAAAAAAGCATATTTGGAGGAGAGAATACATAGACTTATTCTCGTTCTTGCTCAGGGACCAGGAAAATGAGTCTAGTAGCACAAAAGATAGAGAAAAAGGGGGGGAAAGGGACAAGGACAGGAAGTCAAAGATTCCTAAATCCATTAATAATTGGGTAGCAGCCTTCCACTTCTTTATGAGTGTGGTGATGGAAAACAAACCGGAATCGGGCCCATATCTAACCAGGTATCTTGACAAAATCACCC